>JAPTHN010000012.1:40956691-42394691 GCA_026936325.1 Platynereis dumerilii
CTTCTTCATGTTGTAAATTAATTTGAACATTTCTTTCAGAAAATCTGAGACTAATACAGAAAATGTCTGACGCAGGTATACACGGTTGTTATGGTGGAAAAAAAAGTTCATGAAAAATACTTCCTTTCAAATGAAGTTTTACGTCCTTGAAAAATAAAATAGGAGTCAATAACTACTATATTATGAAAGATTATTTTCAAGGCTTCCTTGTGTATTGTAATGTGGAGCCCTTAATTAGTTACCTTTTCATTATGTTTCACTGTCATAGTGTCATACAAAAAGACATGTGAGTGAAGGATTTTGAACGCTGCCCCAAACTTCATTTCGAATTAATTTGTTCGCCATTGACACATATTTTGGCAGCTGTATAACTTAATAAAAATTATGAGTGAACTTTCAGGGGGGGGGGGCTGGTCTAGTGGTAGCGTGCTGGGCTGCCAATCGCTGGGTCCAGGGTTCGAATCCAGCTCTTGCCGGGTCACCTGGGCCTATGTTGGACTGCAGTTTCAATCATCCTGCATCTCATTGTCCTGTCCTCCCGCTTTCCTAAATAGCCTAAGAGTGCCTAAATACAGGACGTAAAGCCCCAATCATCCTTACATCCATGAGTGAAATTTCAGTCTTAAGACTTTGAAATATTTTGAGACAACATAAGTGTCTAACTTCATCCAGGGACACCTTGGTTTTATGTGTATAAACTATCATAATCCCTAATTATCCGCCTGTAATCAGTAAAACGTCAAAATTGAAAGGAAATATTTTGTATCAGTTAACTAGCTGGTATTTATAAGACAATATATTGCAGTTGAAATGTTTTGGTAGTGGCGTTACATTGTGTGTTGGTTCAAGTGTGGCGGCACGATGGTGTAGGATGTGCGTTTTGATATATTTGTTATCAAGTTACTCAATAGTTAAAAAATATTTTTGCTTGTATTCAAGACATATATCGATTACTTGCATGGTAATTAGGGACTATTTGACTCGTAAAAAATAGTTCTGCTATGCCAGAGGATGACTTTCTGTGTAAAATTTAAACTACGTTTATTTATGCCTAATCCTGATAGCTATATAGTAGGCCTAATTATTCACTAGTAGTATTGTGGTTGTTCATATCTTCTACGCTGACTTGTACTTTTATAAAAATATCAGTGTTTGTGTTGTCAGGATCATTGTGCAAATTGAAGTTGAAATGATGTTTAATTTTTTACTCGCAAAGTCGTGAATTGGTTGTGTCCATTTATTTTTTTACGCTATGGTTTTGTCTTCTATAAAAATCATGAAGAAATAGTTTTAATGACAAAGATGGAAGAATTACGTACGATTTTAAAAAAATTGTGATTATTTCTTTTGAAGTGTGTGACTTTTTTGGGGAATCACTGAAAAATGATCACTCTTTCTCCAAGGAAATACCTACTAACAAAGTTATGTTGTATTAGATGGTTTATGAACTAACAAATTTGTTGTAATTATTGCACTTGAGAGGACTTACAGGTTACAATGCAATGTTTTTTTTCTGTTGGATAATTCTGATTATAAGTTTTTTTTGTCTCATTATTTCATAAATAATTGACTTATATCTTGTATTATTTTCAGGTATTAACCCAGAAAGGAGAGGAGGTAGTTTCAAGAGAAATCGGGAGATGAGTCAGAATAAAGTTGCGGCCTGGTTGCTGGACACTGCAGGAATTGAACAGTGCAATAAAGGTGAGAGAGAGAGAAAGAGAAATGTTGTTTTTTTTTGGACCAAAAATAAAATTGTACATAATAATTTGGCTGTTGTTAGATTGTGGTCTAGGAGCTAGCATCTAAGTCACTTAAGTTACGCTGTCGGTGCTGCCCCCTTTAGGTGGTCACTTCACTATATTCAGGATGTTTTAGTAGACAGTAATGGACAAAAGGTGGGCTTATACTCTGTACTGGGGTGATGGCGAACTAATGTTTTGCATGATTGCTCAGCTTCTAGAGGTGGTGCAATAAAAATAAACATGCCATTGTGTTCAGGAAGACTTTTGTAAACTTTTTGATGCATTTCTGTGATGTTTCGGGGCTGTTTTTGCCAATTTCATCTCTGAATGAATAAAAGTTTATTTGAATATAAGATGAAGTGATGATTTCTTGAAAAATATAATGATTTTAATGGTTCTACTAGACTTCTTGAATGTACCTTCTATCAGGTGTATAATTAAGCTATTATGGTACTAGCATATACCCGTGATAAAAGGTAGTCAGAGAGGTATTTGATGACACACATGACAATGAATTTGGAGCGAAGATGGTTTTAAGAGAGAAATAAATGTGCAAGGTGTTTTTGAAAGGGGTGCTGGTGGATAGACAGTCTATATATGTACCCTTATGCCTGTGTGTCTGGCGATATAGATCTATCTATCTATCCATCCATTCATCCATCCATCCATCCATCCATCCATCCATCCATGTATCTATCTATCTATCTATGTGTTGATGTACCTATCTATCTGCATGTTTAATGACATTGGTTCAGTTGTTTGGCTTGTTCTATAAGACGAAATGAATAAATGTATAAAGTTATAAAATGAGGACTTCATTGGTAAGGAAACCATTATGACAGACCTGTATAAACACTTAATTGCACTTTAGCATAACACCTGAGAGGCTGAGATTTGACACTTCAATAGCAATCAGGCTTCATGAAGAACTTTGGTTAATTCTGATACGTGAATAACAATTAGGGCTTTGCAGACAGCAATTGGAGTTGGCATGGCCTGAGTAGGGTGAGGAGTCCACATACATGAGACGCTGGTCATGGGCGCGAATCTTCCTGGATCACAAGTTCACAACAAATAAAATGGCGGCAATGCGCTCGCTTGGAAACGTACCATTGAGTGAACATAAAAGATAGACGATGGATAGGGTCAGATTTGGTGTTAATGGATAGGAAAAAGTGTTATGCATCTGCAAGGGCATGTGTAAAGCTGGGAATGTGAAGGATAGATTCAGAAATTAGGGAAAATGGCACATGACGTCATGGTATCCCATGATGCTTTCGGTGTGAATTATTATATGGATTTTCATTATTGGAAGAGTAAAGGTGGTCACAATGGTGTGTTTTAAAACAAGTTCAGATGTCCTGCAATAAAACTATGTGTGTAAATTAGTTAACAAAGTACGATGTAGTAATTATTGAAAACAATTAACATAACATGTAATCCTCTGCAATTTCTTTGTAATTTATTTTCAGATTTGTCAAAAGCCCAAGCTGCCATTTACGAGCTGTCTGAGATCCTGGAAAAACTTTACAAATGCTCGTTAGCCAATCACACGCAAGCTCCGGATTCCATGTTCGAGGTATGTATTAAAATACGATTTGAGATAATACTGATGCAGTGTTGGATGGCTTAAATTGCGCTGGTTGTATTTGTTGGCTTTTGATGATGCTGGTCTTGCTCTTGAAGCTTGGCTTGAAAATTGTTTAAGCAATGGAGTGAATATATTGTAAGTTATATGTGCATCTCCCTGATTGAAGAGTCTAATATATAAATGCCAAAGCATGAAGATGGCACCACCTGGACCCCATGAGATAAATTTTAAAGCAATAGATTGTAATGAGATATGTAAGGAGTCGTTTGGTTAATTTTCTTCTTATAAATAAGATGAAAGGCAGCGTCAGCCATGTCCTTTTGTACAGGCAGAAAATAATTCTGATTTATGCCGCAGTTCTTAAACCAGGAGTCATGAATAAAAAATTTGCTACATTGCTGGTGTCGTGATGTCATAAATTCAAGCGCTCGTGGGCTTAAAGCAGCTACTGATTTGTACTTGTGCATGGTTTACATGGTTTTATAATGTCTGTATCAAATGTAACAAATTTGTCCATCTATTGCCAATTTGTACGGATAGACAGAGAACAACAGACCTAACTACAATCATGTGGATCATAAAAGAAGAAGAAATATCATGGTATTAAATTTAGAAATTATGAGCACTGTCGAATGAAATGTTCAATTGTTCTAGCCCTGGGACCCATGCGTAGCAATGGTCATGGGTCGTCCCATTGAAAATCTTGAGATTTTGACATGGAATCAGGAGATTTGCTCTCAAGCAGTTAATTTTAATCAAAATTTCATAAAATTTTGGATTTGGGTAGCCCACATATTTTACTGCTGACGGCACTACTTTTGAAAGCAATTCCTGCAGGTTTAAATGACGAAAAATGACTTTAAAGAACAAAAATGCTGTGAAAAAATGAGCAAAATCTCTCTGCTCCATCTACAGCTCAATGGTGACGTCATCAGTCTATCCTATGACGTCACTAGCAATTTGTTGTGACATCATCAGCACTACCAGGAATCGACCAATCAAATGACGCCATTTTTTTCAATGTATAAAGAAAAAAATCACTTCTTCAGGTTCACAGGATGATTATTCATTCATTTCAGCATGTGGAGAAATAAGAAATAGGTGCCGTCAGTAGCAAATTTTGCACTCTTTCAGATGGTATAATTGGAATAAACAAGCTGCAAATACTTAAAAAGATAACGTGATTCTCCTGAACCCTCTCTTTCAATTCTCATGATTTTCCAATGGGAGGATTCATGACCCCTGTCCCAGGGGTCCAGGGCTACAATTGTTCATTCAATTTGTATGTATGACATTGTATGTACGTCAAGTCATCATCCTTAATTAGCACAGGCATAATTACAACCATGAGAGCACTGTTATGAAGTCACTGTTATTATAAACACATGTACCCTAGATATGACAGACTTGAATGAATCATTGTACAGTTATGAAATCACTTTATAATATTGATCTTTGTACTATTAGGGTCCCAGATTCGCTCTTAAACATATTGAAGATTTCCTATTTTTGATATTGAAAGTATGCCCAAGTTAGGGCTATTCCATTTAAAAATCTGGGGGGGGGGGGGGTGGTCGGGCTACAATTTTGACCCCCCCATGCATCTAAAATGTTTTTTTTTTACCCCCCCATGCCTTTACTTCGATTTTTTCACCCCCCGTACATACATCACAAAAAATTTTCGTTATTACAATGCATAGGCCTGAATAGAATGATAGTCCCCCCCATACATCTACAGTGAATTCCACGAGTGCCCCCCTTGCATCTACAACGTATTATTGCTCACCCGTACATACATCATACGAAAAATATACCAGCCCGACCACCCCCCCCCCCCCCGCAGATTTTTAAATGGAATAGCCCTTAGTAATGCCATGAAGAAATTAGAAATGTTTTTGCATTAAAAAAAATACTGGTGTCATGGATAATTCACTGTGAGATGACTGGAAATCTGGGACCCTCGAAACATCATGTATTATACACTGCCTCACCTATATCCCGAGGTCTTTGTATGAGAGGAAATCTGTATATAAATTCATTGTAGCTTTGCAAAAAATTGTTCCTTATGACTGTTGCGTCAAAAAAGGAAAATTTGTTGCTACGTCACACTTCACTGGTCACTGGGATTATGAATGTAATCAAAAGCACTTCAAACATAAAAATGACAATTATGCAACTTATATAAACCAGGGCTTTGGAGTCGTTGTCAGGAGTAGTCACGAGTCGTGGAGTCTGAGGTTTTTTTGGTTGAGTCGGAGTTGGAGTCGACATTTAGTTTTCAGGAAGAGTCTGGAGTCGAAAAAATTAATCTGGTGACTCCTGACTCCTTAAAATTATTTCAATACTTGGCAAAAACACTATAAAACAAAGTGAATTGTGATAAATTTTTAAAGGCCAGTCTCTAGAACTTCTTAGACTGATATTAATGTATGAGGGTAACAGGGTGCCTACTCTTCCTATATTTCCTGTAACTCCTGTATGTTTTGAGGTCTCCTATAATTTCCTACATATTAGAAAAATTCCTACAAATTCCATGTATATATTTTTCATTATTTGGCATGTTCACGAATGCGTGGAGGTGTAAAAACGAGCATGTACGAATTCGTGGACATGAAAAAACGAGCATAGGTGCTCGTGTACATGTAATAACTAACGCTTGTGAATGTGCTTCATTCGTGTATCTGCCAACACTAACGTTCGTGGAAGTGCTATATCATTAGGGTTTAGTGTTAAAATTAGGTTTTAGAGTTAGTTTTAGCCAAGTTTAAGGTTGCAATGTTCGTAATTGCACCTTCACAAATTCGTGAATTGCAATATTTCACATTTACACGAATGATAAATTCGTGTATATGTTCGTTTTTGCAGGTTTACTAATTTGTGTACATGTCAAATAGTGAAAAATATATACCTCCAAATTCCTATATTTTTAAAGTTTTCAAGATATTTCGGGCACATGCATGCACGTTTTTGGCTGCAATACGAAATTTTAGCACTTGTCCCACTAGTGTTAATTATCTGGACGCCTCTGGCGTCCAGATTCTGTCTCACAACGGCCTACTTCCTTGTGTTTTTCAGTTTCCTGTTGGCTGAACATAAGACATAGTGATGTACACAGTAAACCCATCAAACTTACTTTATGTTGCACACACGTGATCCAAGTGACTCAGACTGATATAGCAAACAGATAGTGGATAGATCTACAGATATCACCCGGTGAATTGGTCCTTAACACCGAGAATAGCTGGAAATCTGTGTTGCAATCATGGAAAATTGACTGGATTCTAAATAGGACAATGTACTAGAATTATAACTGATATACTGTCCCTATGGCACACCAGGGAGGGGGGACCAGTCTACCAGAATCTGATATGCTTCAGCGCACACCCGTCATCAACACGCGGTAGCCACCTAGCATGCAAAATACGCACTAATGCTATTGGTTGAGAGAGCTATATAGATTTGCCGGTGTTCAACAACTAGATCATTAGATTGAAACTGGCATGCAAAGAGCCCTAAAGCTATTGACCAACTTGTGACCGACTTATGCTCAGACAGGATGAACTGTTTTACAACCATGGCCTCATTCACACCTCCTTCTGACCTAAAGAATGGCTTTTTGAGGAAGCATACTACACTGGTCCATTTGTTAGACTAGCAGGGCTAGTCTTTAGGGATACTAGGTGTCGTCCAGTTCCGAGTCTACCATCTCCATGGCAACCACAGTAGTAGTACTGTCTATTTACACAAGGTAGCTACACTTTCTTCTTCTTCTTATTGGGAGTTCTCTCCTGTGTTTTGGAGCTCCCCTATTGATAGTTATGATATGGTCAATGATGTCAATCAATGTTAGTCAGCGATGTCAGCCGGGATATCAACCAGTGATATCAACCAGTGATATCAACCAGTGATATCAACCAGTGATGTCAGCCACTGATGTCAGCCACTGATGTCAGCCGGTGATGTCAACAAGTGATGTCAGCCACTGATGTCAGCCACTGATGTCAGCCGGTGATGTCAGCCGGTGATGTCAGCCACTGATGTCAGCCGGTGATGTCAGCCACTGATGTCAACCGGTGATGTCAGCCACTGATGTCAGCCACTGATGTCAGCCACTGATGTCAACCAGTGATGTCAGCCACTGATGTCAGCCACTGATGTCAGCTGGTGATGTCAGCTGGTGATGTCAGCTGGTGATGTCAACCGGTGATGGCAGCCACTGATGTCAGCCACTGATGTCAGCCACTGATGTCAACCAGTGATGTCAGCCACTGATGTCAGCCACTGATGTCAGCTGGTGATGTCAGTTGGTGATGTCAGCCGGTGATGTCAGCCGGTGATGTCAGCCAGTGATGTCAGCCAGTGATGTCAGCCACTGATGTCAGCTGGTGATGTCAGCCAGTGATATCAGCCACTGATGTCAGCCATTGATGTCAGCCACTGATGTCAGCCACTGATGTCAGCCACTGATGTCAGCCACTGATGGTAGCCACTGATGTCAGCCACTGATGTCAGCCACTGATGTCAACCAGTGATGTCAGCCACTGATGTCAGCCGGTGATGTAAGCCGTTTATGTCAGCCACTGATGTCAGCCGGTGGTCAGCCACTGATGTCAGCCGGTGATGTCAGCCGGTGATGTCAGCCGGTGATGTCAGCCGGTGGTCAGCCATTGATGTCAGCCACTGATGTCAGCTGGTGATGTCAGCCGGTGATGTCAGCCACTGATGTCAGCCACTGATGTCAGCCACTGATGTCAGCCACTGATGTCAGCCGGTGATGTCAGCCAGTGATGTCAGCCGGTGGTCAGCCATTGATGTCAGCCACTGACGTCAGCTGGTGATGTCAGCCGGTGATGTGAGCCAGTGATGTCAGCCACTGATGTCAGCCACTGATGTCAGCCACTGATGTCAACCAGTGATGTCAGCCACTGATGTCAGCCGGTTATAGGATGATGTCAGCTGATGAAGTCAGCCAATGATGTCAGCCGATGATGTCAGCCAGGAATGTCAGTCAGTGATGAGCTGAACAAACTGCTGATCGACCCCCTGCTAGTCTTGCATATGGAAATATGCTCCCATCTAGTTTGACAATGTATAGAAACAAAATAAAAAGAATTCTCCCATGATGCATATATGTTTTAATAAAGTAAAGTGTAGTATACATAATCAAATAAAAGTTTTACTTTTAATTTGAAGTTTATAAACTTTATACAGTGTACTTTTAGTAAATGCATGACAGTTAAAAGGATAACTGTCGTGGTAAATGTAAGCTGCATATGCATATACACATACACATACAGCAAGATTGTTGGGTAATTTGAAAGAGGTGTGAAAAGGGGTAAATACATTTACTCTGCCCTTGGTCCATTTTTCTAGGCCAATGTGCAATGAAGTAGGGCAATAGCCTCAGGGCTCTTTGACTTCGTTTAAATTATGCTATTGCTTTCTTTCTCGAACATCTCAGGTTTTATTGAAATCATAAAAGTGGGTCTGCTTCATGAAGATGAGCTGTATCTACCTTAGCTTAAGATGTCCAAAGCAATGATGAGCTGTGGGTGTGTATCTCCTCTGTCAGCTTAACACAACTATTTCAAGTTGTTAAACACACAACTCCATCCCACACAATCAAAAAACTTCATGCATCGCTATGTAGCAATTCATTTATTTCTCTCTCTTAAGGCCCATTGGCCACTATGCCCTGATAACTTCTGACTACTGCTATTATAATTCAGCCAACCAGACTACCAGACCAATATTATGTTACAATGTTCAGGTCAATTATCAGCGTCCAGATATGCAAATTGCAATTTGCCTTCTAGTTGAGTGAACTTTCCGTGACATTGTTCTATGTCGGTTCTCTGGCTAGCGGAATCCAAAGCCCTGGTGTGAACAATGCATGATATTAATTGTTAGGCCATACATAATTGATCTTTAGCTTCTCGGATTCCTCTCAAGGCCCTTTTTCTAGGGTCGGTCGGTAGGACAAAAAAAAAAGGTGAAAAAAAAAAAGTTTATAATGTAAAAAAAAAATTTTTTTTTTTTCCATCAGCAGGAAATCTATTGTGTCGGCGGGTCCGCGAAGCTAAGAATCAATTATGTGTGGCCTTATGTGCAGTCCACTGAAAAGAAGTCCGTTTTCGTTTAGTATCACATTTCTTCTGAATCTTTTTTTGAACAACTGTGAGCATTTTGAGTATGAGAGCCAGCTCATTGCAAGTCGTTTAATAGAGCGTAATAAAAACGTGTGAGTCTAATCGTAGATAGATTTCCTCTCTTTAAAGCGCAGGTTGAGCTTATTTTTGCCTTTTTTTCCCGAAAGAATATTGTAGACTTGTAGATCTGTCAATTATTAGATATTCTAGACTGTAGAGCTCTCTTAAATTCTGCTGTATATACCGCTATATAGATAATTTTCTCTCTCTTTCTATCCACACTTTACCCTCTCTGCAGCTTCAGGATTATGCCCCTCCAACTAACTCTAAACGCGAAAGTAAATTGCGATTAGTTCGCTACAAGTGGAGAAACAAAGAGAAGAATTCTCAGTCTGTGAGTATCCACAAGAGGGCAGCACTGCAGCTTTGCATGCCACCTAGTGGGAAATTTGAATATTATGTACGTCTGGCAAATTTGAATTGTGATGGTGTTGTTGAAAACGCTAAATGGGCTAAAGTATTGAATCGCATTAGTACCCAAGAATAGTTCTTGGTTGTTTATTTGTATGATTTGGTATTGAAGCCTGTGTGTGAATATGTGTGTGATATTTTGATTGGTCGTATGTGGTATTTATTGACGTGTTGTTCTCAACAAAATTGTTATTGGTTTATGAACTCCTGTTTGACCCATGTTTGTGATGGCATCGTGGATTATTTTATATTGTACCTATGTTTTGACATAATATATTCCTGTTTTTTCTTAGACTATATAAACAGTCACTTTTTTCCCCTCTTTGATAATAATTTTCCACATATTATATCAATTATATGTAGTACTTTTTCATTGACCTTACTGGTTTTCGTGTTTACATTTTACACTCTTCACAATTATTTTGTGTATGTGGTTCAAATTGTTTTTTAATGACTTTAGTTTTCCTAGACATGCCTACTTTATGAATAGACATTTCACTTCCCAATCACCTTGATAAGATACATTTTGGAAATCCCTTGATTTATTAAAATTTTGTTTGGGCCCTGGTGTATACAGAAATCTCTGAAGTCATCTTATGTATTTATACAATTACTTGACAAACAATGATTGTGATGTTTTGGAATTAATTTCCTTGTAAAATTTCCGATTTATATCTGCATCCCTCTTTTATATTCTTCGAAAAACAGCTCATACTTTTGATGCCAGACATATATTTCATTCAAACACTGCCTTACATATCAAAGGAAAACACGGAACTTAATTTAGAACCTTGTTCATGCTAACTTTCTCCAATTCAATTCTGTCAGAGTTAACCCCAGTTATTAGACGGTAGACTAGAGGATTAATTTCAAATTTTGATGTTTTAAAACTTTTTTTCTTGTATTTCATCGAATTTTTCATTGTCTTCCAGTTAGAAACTTTTTATATCCCTCTTTTTGCTGAATATATCTAAATTTGATTATTTTTCATAAAATTTTCCTTATGAACTGTGATGTAGTTTTTGAATTTGAAACTTTTCATATCCTTTTATACCATTTTCTTGCTTTACTTTGTGTGGTAAAAGTTATACCACCAATTTTCCAAAAATTAGTTTTGATATTCGTCATGCTGTATGCCTCCGGGCGAGCCCTGCTAAAAAAAGAATGTATTGAAATCAACGTTTATCATTTATTTTATAGCAATCTGAATCTGATCTGTTATCTTATTGGTATATTATCTCCATATTTATCATTCTATTTTTCTATTTCAGCAATCCTTGTCAAATTCCTTCAGCTCTAGTACTCCAGCCAAGTCCCAGTCGCAAGATTCGGAGCCTCCCAATCTGACGGCCTCCCTTAACGCCCCCGGTGGGCTGTTGACGCCCCCTCCCATCCACGTTAGCTCTTCCAACCCTAATTTGCTCACCAACCACGAAAAAGTAAGTTTGATTCACGTTGATTCTGTTAAAAGGTGCTTGATTGTGCCTTGTATTCGGTGTCAATTCTGTCTTGAGTTCTACTTAGCGCGGACTCCTGTCAGTAGACCTGCAAAAATCTACTTAAATTTGGAATTTAATTGGAAAGTACACTCTGTCCCATTCATATGAATGGGATGTCGTTGTCAAAAATCGCCACAAATCTGTACTTATAAGATAATTGAAAACTTTATTTGATTTGATTGTTATTTGCAGGAACGTGCCAGACCGACCAGCATGCCGGACTACTGGATGACTGGTGGCCTCGACCCCAAACTGCAGGAGACCAAACTTAGAGAAGATTTCCTTAACACTGCCAAAACCAGTAAGTGATTCAGATTGACCCTAAAAATTACTGTTACAGAATGGAGAAAAAACCGCTTAGGCCACACATAATTGATATTTAGCTTCTCGGATCCTCTCAAGGCACTTTTTCTACGGTCGGTCGGTAGGACAAAAAAAAGGAAGGTAAAAAAAAAATTTTTTATAATCATTTTTTTTTCCATCGGCAGGAAATCCATTGTGTCGGCGGGTCCGCGAAGCTAAGAATCAATTATGTGTGGCCTTATCTTTGTGTATATGAAATGTTGGTTGGCTGACGCCCTGAATGTATTTGCATGGCTTAGTCAGCCTCAGCCTTAGTGGTAGCACACTGGCTTGCTAGCCTCTAGGGCACCAGGACCTGGTTTCGATTCCCTGTCCGGGTATCCCATGTCAGACAGATGTTTCGTCCTGTGCCAAGTGTGCACCTTGACTCGTTACTGTGTTCCATGCCTCTCCCTAAGTCTGGTCATTAATTGGTCAATAACATTTTTTTGGAGGGCATTATGGGCCACTCTAAATTGGAATGAAATATATAGCCACTCTAAATTGGAATGAAATATATAGTAATTGTATATCAACTAATGATTACTGGGAGGCTTTTAGAGACACCTTGAATGATGTTATATTCAACTTTGTACCATTTACAAATGTTTCAAAACACAAGGGAGTTCCATGGTTTAATGGTAATCTGAACAAACTGCGTAACATTAAACAGCGTAAATGGAAAGCTTATGTAAAATCAAGTAATGTGGTAAGCCATGCTGAATACAAAACTTCAGCCAATAAATTTAGATCTGAATTTTTGAAAGAGAAATGTAATTATGAAAAGTCGTTGTTCTCAACCAACAATAATTCTAGTAAATTTTATGGATATGTAAAGAGCCAGTCTTCTGTTAAATCAAGTATCCCATGCATTAAGAAAACTGATGGTTCTATAGCTGTAACAGATCATGAGAAAGCCTCTGAATTTGTTGATTTTTATTTCTCCAGTGTTTTTGTTGAAGATGATAACACTCTTCCTGACTTCCATTCCAACTGTAACGATTCGATCAGTAGATTCAATTGTACACCTGATGACATTATAAAAGTTGTTAGAAAACTAAGAAGTAATTCATCCCCAGGTCCTGATGGTATCACAGTGTATTTTTTAAAGAAAATTATTGCACATATTGTTGATCCCCTTTCCAGAATGTATAATCAATCCTTACGTGATGGTATTTTACCCAGTGATTGGAAAACGGCCCTTATTGTTCCATTGTACAAGAAGGGTGATGCACAATGTACATCACAATATAGACCTGTTAGTTTGACTTCTGTTGTGTGTAAAATCTTAGAACGTATTATCAGATCTCAATTGTTGGACTACTTGTTAAGAAATGATATCATACCAAAATCACAACATGGATTTATGCCTAAAAAATCAACAGTTACTAATCTTTTGGAATGTTTGAATGATTGGTCAAGTAACTTTGATAAGAAATTGTCTACTAATTTCATATATTTAGACTATTCTAAATGTTTTGACAAAGTATGTCATAATAAGCTCATGTACAAATTAGAAAGATATGGGATATCAGGTTGTGCTTTGCAATGGTTAAAGAACTTTTTAACTGGAAGACTTCAACAAGTAAAAATTAATGATGCAATCTCACATACAACTGATGTTAAATCAGGAGTCCCCCAAGGGACTGTGTTAGGTCCTGTTTTATTTTTGTGTTACTCGTCAGATTTGCCTAATGTTGTCAAACATAGTACTATTAGTATGTATGCTGATGATACAAAACTGTATAAGTCTATTCAGAATGTAAATGATTGCATATTATTACAGGAAGATTTAGATAATGTTGCTAAATGGGCCGACATTTGGCAGATGGATTTAAATCCAGACAAAACAAAAGTATTGACTATTGGTATTAACAAAGTGAACTTTAATTTTTTATTGAATAATGAAATTATTGAAACTGTCAACAATATTAATGATATTGGAGTTACTATCCAGTCAAATTTGAAATTTACACTCCATTGTATAAACATTACTAGGAAAGCGTATTTTGTTCTTCATAAACTTTTTTCAATTTTTACCCCGCTAGCTATGTAATAGCCTACGGGGTACTGCAGTCCTCAATGCCTCAATGTGCTGGGGATTTCGTCAAGCATAACTCACTTTGTGTTGCTCATATTTCATTCAAATTTTGCCTGTTATCTTATTTTGTCATGCAGATGGGAATGACAAGTCCGTGTGTCCGTACGGACACGCGGACGTACGGACACATGGACGGACACACGGACACACTGACAGCAGGATGGACGCACGGACGGACGTACGGACACACGGACACACGGACGTACGGACACACGGACACACCGACGTACGGACACACGGACAGACGGACACACGGACGGATGTACTGACACACGGACACACGGACAGAAGGATGGACGCACGGACGGAAGGACACACGGACGTACGGACAGACACACAGACGGACACACGGACGGACGGACACACGGACACATGGATGCACGGACACACGGACACACGGACACATGGACGGACACACGGACGGACACACGGACGGACGGACGGACAGACGGACACACGGACGGACACACGGACGGACACATGGATCCGAATGGTCTCAATGGCTTCACATAGAGCCAGCGGGGTTTACGTGCTTGCACGGTATTTTTAAGAATCACAATTACAAGTTTTATCTCAAAATGTATATATGTTATGTCAGACCACTTTTAGAATATTCTAGTCAGGCTTGGTCACCAATATTACAATGTAATAAAGACAAAGTAGAACGTGTGCAAAGGTATTTCACCCGACGTATATTGAACTATGAAAATGTTTCGTATGAAGAAAGATTACATTTTTTGAACTTAGATTCATTGGAAATTCGAAGAAAAAATTCTGATTTAATATTGTTTTACAAAGTTATTAATTGTCATACAAATCTCAATATAAATGATAAGGAAGAAGTTTATAAATTTGTACATAGAAGTAGAGGTCATAATAAACAGCTGTATGTGTTTTATAGCCGTACTGATAAAAGAAAATATTTTTGGAGCAATCGAATTGTAAATAAATGGAATAATTTAGATGAAAGAACTATTAATTCAGTGTCAATCAAGAATTTTATAACTAATTTGAAAATGTTTAATTCTGCCAGTTAGTGGGAGTTACGTTGTAATTTTTACTTAAACTCCCATTGTTTTCGTATTGTTCATATGTTGTTATTTTGAATAAATAAATCAATCAATCAATCAAATCAAATGGGGTATTAATCAGTTATGGCCTGAGGGCAGAAATCATTAACTTAATACCCGAGCCGCCAGGCGAGGGCATTAAATGATTTCTGCCCGAGGGCCATAACTGATTAATACCCCATAATGCCTGACAAAAAAATGTTATTATCATTATTATCATTTTTTATATCCAGGAAAAATTTTACCTTCCCTTCAGGATTCATTAACGCCCGCGCCGTTTTTTCGTTTTTACGTCGTTATTATTGAAGCTAGCACAAATCCGTATCCAGGAATGAACTCGGCAGGCTGAGTTTGATAGATCTAGCCTTTAAAATTTTTCAAATCGGACGATTTTTGGCTGATTTAGCATACAAACTGACAGAAAATCACCATGACGTCACTTCTGATGACGTCACGATCTGTACAATACACCAGGGGGCGTTTTCGCGTTAACGGCCATTATTATTACTATACATGCACTTTACCAGGCAGATAATGCTCCAGACCCCCCATGTTAATCCACCATAAAGAAAAACATTAATCTCATTAATGCCCTGCTTGCAGGGCCATAACGATATTATGGACCAGGCAAAGAGGCCCCCTGGTGTATTGTGCATGTCGTGACGTCACCTGGCAGTGACATCATAATGACGTCATGGCAACGTTATTATTTGTGACGTCATTGCATTGTGACAGCTTCAAAAGATCACTTGGGATAGAATCTGATGACGACGATCTTATTTTGTTGATCAAAGCATTACTGAATAGGCCTAAATTTATTTGAATAGGCCTATATCGCAATGTTAGGTATTATTCAGAATCATTCAACACTGGTAGTGGTATCATCAGTTGCCGATGCCTTTATTTTTGGTGACACTACAACTACGGTAGGCCTACCAATTTTTATTTTATTTTTTGAATAAGTTAATTATGCTTATCATTAGGGTAATGTTGAAATAATGTGATGGCAACTTACTCAGCAGCCATTTGAGGTCATTGCTGGCATTAGTACCTAAGTGTAGATAGGCTAAATTACTAAATTAACCGTGACAAAAATATTGTTTTTAGTCGACCGATCTATTTTTTTTTCTTGTACAAGTCTTGAATAAGGTCATTACATTAAAAAAAGATCTCAGGTATGCAGATTTGAAGTAAATAGTAACAATAATGCAAATAATATCGGCTTGGGCATTAATGATTTTACTGCCCTCGGCTGCCAGTCATTAATCCCTGGTAATGCCCTCCAAAAAAACATTATTGTATAATTAACGCCCGCGATCTGAGCGTTAATGGCCAGACAATGCCCTCCAAAATGATAATAATTCAAAATAATCTTCTGAGACACAGAGTTCCCCCGTGGCCTAATTGGTAAGTGCGCTTGTCAACCGGCTTTGAGGGCTTGGGTTCAAATCTCACCCCGGGAACTCACTTTAGTCGGAGCCCATTGGACTTTAAATGGAGGCGGGTTGTATCCAGTATTCTATGCTGGGGCAACTGAAAGACCCTGGGCATCCCTGAATTAATAGGGTATGTGCCAGACTCTCAGTCTTCTCATCTCATCATTGTACGGCGGTCGCCTGCCTCGATATAGCCCACTAAGGTGCTGCAGAGGCGTAAGACACAAACAAAACAAACAAATCTGAGACACAGAATGTCTTTTTTCAACAAGTCTTTTTGTCTTGACCCACTTGTTGTCCTGATTTTCAGCTTTTAATTTTCTTTTGCGAACCAATGCTAATGTTGCTATAACTGTCAGGGTTAATTAAAAACTTCTCTTTGACAATCTAAGCCCAACAATATCTGTTCTGCGCAGCTTTAAATTCTGTATTAACCTCATTTTTCTTGCTGTTCAGAATTGTTGCCTGTTGCTCAAACCAGTGAGAACATCTTCCTAATTCTTTAAATCAAGTTTTGAGCTTATTAGCAATAAATGTGAGCATTAGGGTTTAGGATAGGACAAGGGTAAAATAGATATGAAGGTCGAGTTTCGAGCTTTTAGGATAAAATGCAAACTTTACGATTAAAATTGTAGGGAAGAGTAAAGGTAAGTTAAGGTAAGAAAATTAAGTTTGCCTTGTAATCATATATGTTAATATGTTTTTGCTTGGAATAATTATTTTTGTATCAATTAAGGACAGCGGGTAGGTACTACGAAGATGAGAGTACATTATGATGAGAGATTGTAAGATACTGAACCAGAGTGTTACACTGTTACACGCTACTTTGATGTTAAGACTGCTTTCTTATATTTTATAAGAGCTTGTGCCTTTCTTACTAGAATTATTTCAGAATGTACTCTTTAAGATAGCAAAATATGTCCATTCTAAAACTTTGACTCATTTACAGTATAATACTGTCACTAAATTTACCAGGTATGAATAGATAAATGATTAAAAAATTTCTTCATCTTTCCTCTTACAGCCCATGAAACATTGCGTTCACTATCCCGCACAATCTCCACGGAGAGGGAAAGACTGAAGTGTGCCCTGGAACAGCAGGAGAGCAGTGGGGCCTCCCCCGTCATGGGAGGGTCCAGCTACGTACAGTCTCTGAAGAATTCCCTTGCTGATGTGAGTGTGGATTCACAATTATTAGAGAATGGAATTCAAGTATCATGCTCTTTGTGTAATATTGCGAGCGGCTTGTGTATCTACCAGTGTTGGAGGTCTTAAGGCCGGCCTCGTCGTCGAGACCGGCCTCGGGCCATATTTTGACGTCCTCGGCCTTGGCTCGGTCTCAGAGGCCAAATCCTTGGCCTTGCCTCGGTCTCGGATGCCAAATCCTTGGCCTTGCCTCGGTCTCGGGTGTCCTGGCCTTGACTACATCACTATCTACTGTATATGTAGACGTGTGTTGTGGGAAAGTTATAAAGTGAAGAAAATTTGTGTTTAGAGAATAACTACCTGAGATACATTCATTACATTGTACTTCATTGATGTTGGCTAAATCGAAATGATATGTAATTTGTGATAGAAATCTGCCTCACTAGGAGGAGGGGTAGGGAGGGGGTAAGCTCAGTTGATAGAGGATTTGTCGGCCTATATGTAATATAGGGGCCGACTCTGTGGTGAGCCTGTCACTTTGTAGAAAGGATTTTTGTCCAGGCATTTCTGTCAAAACCACACTGTTAACACCCTATAATGCCATTCCAGTTTCTTTAATGTACTGTAACTTAGGTTCCGGTGGCCTGAATTTACATTGTATCAAGAATTGGCAGTAGGGGGTGACCATTTCATATCCAGGGAGGGGGAGGGCTTATGTAATTTTGCCAATGGTCGTTATGTTGCCAATGGGTTTAACGTTGCCAATGGTTGTAACGTTGCCAATGGGTGTAATGTTGCCAATGGGTGTAATGTTACCAATGGGTGTAATGTTACCAATGGTGTAATGTTACCTGTGGGTCTAATGTTGCCAGTGGAGGTAATGTTGCCAATGGGTGTAATGTTGCCAATGGATGTAATGTTTACCAAGTGGTTGCACAGTATTTTAATGCGATGTCGTGCACTGGTAGCAGAGCTACTCTTGTGCATCTCATGCACTCTGTTCTAGTTTTTTTTTAGTCAATAATTTCTTGCTCAATTTTGATGAAACAAATTCTTTCTGAACAGTCTGGTCTTCAAATACATAATTTCTGGTGTAAGGGGGTGACCATTTCATATCCAGGGAGGGGGAGGGCTTGGAATTTTTTTTTTTAGTAAATAATTTCTTGGTCACTTCTGATGAAACAAATTCTTTCTGAACAGTCTGATCCTGAAATAAATCATTCCTGGTGGGGATACATTTAACAGCCTGGTGTTTCTAAGTTAGGGGCAACAAATTAATAATCAGGGGGACTTGGGGGGGGGGGGTCTCGGTAGGAAATTATTACTTATTTTGTAAATCACTTCAATTATTTGGCCGACATTTCGTCCCTGTTGGACAGCAATCCATGGGCCAGACAATCCCTTAGCATATGCTGCATCTAGTTGGTCTAGTGGTAGCATGCTGGGCTGCAAATCACTGGGTCTGGGTTCGAATCCAGCTCTTGCCGGGTCACCTGGACCTATGTTGGACGGCTGTTTCAATCCTTTGCCTCATTACCATGTCCTCTTTCTGTCCTAATTAGCCCACCAAGTGGATAAATACAGGACGTAAAGCCCCCAAAATCCATCCATCCACTTGCAGTTTATTTCATCTTCTCATATCATGTTTGTTTCCTTTTTTTGCAGGCGTTGAAACAGAACACGGACCTTCGCAACCGCATCATGCGAATCCACGCCGACTCCAACCTATCTTCTGTCCAGCAACCGTCTCAGTTTGAGGTACAGCTTAGCGCCTCGGGGGCGGACTCTAGTAGTTTCCAAAAATCTTTTTACAACGGCACACTCACTCCATGCACACCAGTCTTGAAAGTAAATCGGCTTTTATTTTTACGTTGCTGTTATGTTGTGAGAGTGTGAAATTGTGGAATTGAAGTTGTGTTTGAAACTTTGAATGTGTTGATTCTACTGTTGATTGTGTTGATTTGTAGTGAGTGTTTGATAATGTTGAGCCTGCCTGTCTTATAATATCGTTCTAACCTAGCATTTCTGGAATAATTCATCTGTTCTTCTATTTGTCCGTCTTTCACACCTGGGTTCAAAATCCAGCTTTTGCCAGGTTACTTGGGCCTATGTTGTTGGACAGCAGTTTCAATCATCCTTGGTCTCATTGTCGTGTCCTCCTCCTGTCCCAAGTAGCCTACCGGGTGTATAAATACAGGACGTACAGCCCCACTCATCCATCCATCCAATTATTCTTTGCCTCATTGGTGTGTCCTCCTCCTGTCCTAATGAGCTTACCCAGTGTATAAATGCAGGACGTAAAGCCCCAACCATCCATCCATCCATTTGGAGTAAATCTGCAATTGTTTGTATTGAGTGAATTTGTGAGTTTGGTTTGCTGTGCTGTGAATTGATATTTTTTTAAGTCTTTAGTTGATTTGTAGTGTTTGTGTTTTGACTTTTAGTTGACCGTTTTAGCATGCGTTTTATTTCATGTTCACTATTTATTTACCAGAACGTCCCCTTTTCTCCGTTTTCTCCTGCGATATTTCGCACTCCGGGGGTAAATTGGTTTCATTTTGTTGGCATGAGCATAATTAGTGTAGTATCTGCTGTTGTAGTGTTAATATTTGACTGCAGTAATTTAGTAAAGCCTTGTTAACTCTTTTACCATTGACTTTCGTTTTGAAAGTCTTGCGTTGATGATTTCGATGCTACTGATCTCAATTGTAGTCAGCTTTTGTGACAATCATCCATAACTAGGCAGATTTATATATTATGCTGTTTCCCAAATGCTTAAATTCCCCATTTCTTGGTGTTTCCTGTGTATACTTTCTTTATCTATAGTTGATAAGATGTAAAACTGTAGAAATGCTTATATTTTTGCAATTTGTCCGTCAGAATGATTTCTGAATACTACAGGCAACAGTGTCTTCTAGTTTCCTGCTTATTTCCCTGCTTATTTCCCGCTTGTCATTGTCCTTTAGCTCTGCAGAAAGACCCCTCTCTCCTCTCGGCTGCTTTTGGTCTTTTAGGCTCTTTTGGGATACCACTCTCCTGCATTAGACCAAAAACATTTATTCCATAGTCCGTAACAGCTTTTGCAAGAAAACACGAAACACTTCTTTTATAGATATATAAATACATTTTTCATAGTCTATTTGAACTAATTTGATCAAATTTACAAATTGTTGTGACACATAAATATTAGAAATGATACCTTATTCTAACATACATGATTCACCTTCGACCATTACCGTAAAACGGGGTAAAGTTGGCAATCCGGGGTAAAGTTGGCATGCTATTTTGACCCACTTAATGGTAGAAATGCCAACTTTTCTTCACTGACACAAATGGCAACTTTGCCAAAGATACCAGCGTCAGTGAGAAAAGATGGCATTTCTCCCATTAAGCTGGTCAAAATAGCATGCCAACTTTACCCCGGATTGCCAACTTTACCCCGGCCGTTTTACGGTAGTATTGTATTGATGATGTCTTGTCCCCACCAGAGAAAACCAGTAAAATATTAAAGTAAAGGACAATAAGTGCATTACTGAAACATAGATGGCACAATGATTTGATAAATAGATAGATAGGTAAATAAATAGACATATTTTCAACATGATGGGCCAATAATATGACATATCGAGCCCCAAGAACTGGGCTTAGAGGGCTGCTCTTACCATGTCTATCTATCTATCTATTTATCAATCTTTCTGTCTCTATATTGACACATAGATGTATTTAAGTGAGTATTTTCTTTCAGGAGCACCCTCTCCTCACCAACACTACTTCTTGGGAGAGTGCCTCAGTATCAGAATTCTACGATGCGGCCGAACATTTATCCAGTGAAACTTCTGACGTAAGTTAAAAAATTTTTTTTTGATGTTTAAACTTTTTTGAAATAAGTCTGTTTTTGTATGTATATGGGGATGGCTTTTAAGTGATTATTTTAAAAGTCTTGACATAAGTAGGTACGTTGTCAATCGTCAATTAAGAGTTCTTGACTTGGTGTTCTCTGAAAGTAATCATGTCCGTCATCTTATAAAAATTTATTTTCTTGTGCATTTTTACTCTGCAAAATGTATAGAATTAAAAGATAGTTAAAAAAAATGTATAGAGAGAAGTGTTGGTAATATTAATATGCATGTTCATTAGTCATTCTAGTTCGATATGAATTACTACTACCCTGCAATTTTATTAATGGCATTTTCGGAAAAACTTGCTGCACAAGAACCAACACAGGTAACTCGGGTGACACATGTTTGTTTCCGAAGATGTGCGGGGGGTAGGGTTGATCTAGTTAGCGTGCTTGGCTGCTAATCGCTGGGTCCTGGGTTTGAATCCAGCTCTTGCCGGAACCAGAAGAGAAAGAGGTTTACTCGAGCAGGAACCGGGTTGTCATGTGGTACAAAACCTCGCGACCCTGATACTCCCAATATCGGGGAGTAGCCGGAAACTCTTACCTTTGTGAATTGACGTTGGCGTATTGCTGGAAACACGAGTGGCGAGTCTGGGGTGCTTGGAAACCAATCCTTGTTACCCGTGTCACACGAGTTGCGCGTGCAACCTTTCCGAAAATGCCCTAATTTGTAATCATGGTGCTACCCTCTGTATTGTATAATGTAATTAATTCATACTTGTGGCGCCCTCTATTGATTGCTGCATGCTCCGATTGCTGACCTTCCATTTGCCATATAAGGATGGTGCTTACCAAGCCCAGTTCTATATGGATTCCGAGGTATTCATTTTGGAATGTGTCTTGAAAAATTGGAAAAAAAATGAAAAAGAAATCCCTGCTTTTTGTGATCCTTCAATTCAAATTATGCTGGTCTGGTGGTTTTTGTGGTTGGATATATATCATTTTTGTGACCACTTCGCACTTTCCCGTGTCTAGTATTGCGATTTCCCTGGTCACTGGCGGCTGTCTTGGAGGCGGCTAAGGCCTAATCAGAAATTTATCTAATTTTTTATCTGTTGTGGTGATTGTAGGATGAATGAAGATGAAGACACTGATTTAAAGGATGCTTTTCATTTGTCACATGCAGGAAATATGTCTCATCAGCTTTACAAAGACATCAAACATTTGTGAAAGTTGTCTGGAAAATCTTCCCCTGCACTTGTCCCTATTGTTTCGATATTGTGCAAGAAAATGGCATTTCTAGCTGAAATTTTCTTCCGGAACATTATATGGTGAAATGTTGCTCTCAGGATTTGCATCCGAGGGTTCTTCTTTGTTGGGGAGTTTTATGGCTTTTGTTTTTTTGGGTGGACAGAAGTCTGAGAAGAGATTGAAAGTAAATTTTCTGAATTAAACTTCTAAAGAGACACAATTATATTTCATATTAGCAACTTAATATTATTTGTTGTTCTGGACACTTTGCTTTCCGTAATTTTGATTATTTATTTTTTTGTCTTCAGGTTTCGGATGAGGAAGAAATGTCCAGTGACATATCAGACACTGAAAATACTGCTGCGCCAAGCTGTGAGTTTGATTGTTATTTTCTTTTGTATGTATTAAATTATATTGCTATGTTGGACAGCAGTTTCAACCATCCTTCGCCTCATTGCTACAATGCTACAGCCTCCTCCTGTCCTAATTAGCCTCTCCCGAAGTGCATAAATGTAGGACACGAAGCCCCAATCATCCATCCATCATTTTACCTTCCACATTTTGTCCCATTTCTCCTACTTTATATAGTATTTAACCCACTATAGTTCATAAATACAGGAGGTAAAGCTCCAATCGTCCTCCTATCCATTATATGTATAATTAATTGTTTTCTCAGCTTTTCTCTCTTGTTTCTTCTCTGGAATAATATGAAATATCTTTAAATTATTTTATTACATCAATTATTTATTCTCCGTAGGTGTATATGATAACATGGAAGTCACTGCCATTGATGGAGATGGGAACTGTGAATGTTTTACTTTTTATGATGTTGATTTTCATGCTTGGATTTTTTCTGGGCCAAGTAGCGAATACAGCTCTTTAATTGTTACCGTAGAACTGGGTAAAGTTGGCAATCCGGGGTAAAGTTGGCGACCTATTTTAACCCACTTAATGGAAGAAATGCCGACTTTTCTCGCTGACACAGGTTTCTTCGGCAAAGTTGCCACCTGTGTCAGTGGGAAAAGTTGGCATCTCTTAAGTGGGTTAAAACAGGTCGCCAATTCCCCCCCCCCCCCTTTGCCAACTTTACCCCGTTTTACGGTAAGGTATGAACAACAGCTGAACAAGCTACATCGAATGTTTGATTGCTGTTCAGTCCGTTGCAGGAGCTACATTCGCAACTTGGGCTGTTTTTTCCCCCCGTTTATTTTGATATTCATTTATTTATAACTTATTGGTTCCTTCTTTGATCAATTAACAAAACTTTGATTTAGTTACGAATGCTTATGATATGATCGTTCTCCCCCTTAACCTTCGTGATGTTCAATATACCCTTCAATAAATAATTCATGACTTATTATACTGATGATGACACTCTTTTACTGATGTAGAATATATGGTATCTCTGCTTTTGGGCTATTTGTATGTTTAGGCTTAAATGTAAAAACTAAAGATTGTGAAGTAACAAAAAATATAGTTTAATGGGACTAGTTGGTTTGGAGAGTAGTTACAGATTGGGGGGGACACCTGGAGCTGGGCCTATGTTGGACGGCTGTTTCAATCATCCTTCGCCTCATTGCCTCCTCCTGTCCTAATTGACCTACCAAGTGCATAAATGCAGGTCATAAAGCCCCAATCGTCCATCCATCAATCACAAGCAATCTATTTGCTATAAATTTTATTAACTTTCTCGCAGGTTCACCAGACACATGTTGCGATTCAGACACAAGTGTGGTCAATATATCATGTAATATTACACTATTGAATCCTTTGTTCTGGTGTGTTTGGTAACAGTTTATCTTTGAAGAACTTAACTAACAATGCCTTTGTTGTTAAATGTGTTAAACTAAAAATTGTTGATTCCACAAAATATTTTTGAAATTATCAATAATCGTCTTGTTTTCTGAATTCCACTAACTTGATTGTAACCTTTTTGAATCCTAATAAGAGAAAAAATATTGGATTTACACTAGCAGACTGCACTTAAAACTTTTTAGTTATATTATATTAACATTATATTATGTCAGAAAAAAAAAATCTTGACACAGTTTAATTGCGAGAGACTAGGTACTTAAAACAGATTTCCACTTCTTTATTGAAACAAGGAGTGTACAAATTTATTCTAAACTCAATTTTGGTAAGAATTGATAAAAGAGATGATTTTGAACTTGTCTATTATTTAAAAAAAAAACAATACTTTTCTGTAAAATGTTCGTTCATGCAAAAAAAAAAATTCTTCGCAGGTGTTCTGGATATGAGTCCTGAATCAGACAGCAAAGATTTCTACGAGGGTTTACTCCCAAGTATAATCAAATTTCATTTCATTTGAAGTTAATTCCTGTTGATAAGTTACTTTATGAATTGCTGGGTTTTATCAAGTTATTGTTTTGTTACTGATTTTGCTGTTTAATTTCTTGCAAATTTTTACACTAACCGCACAGACTTACAGTTGATGCAGTTCAGCTAAAATGTTCTCAAGATGTTATTATTATGAATTCTGTGGAATTTTTGGATTTATCATATTATGTTAATTCAATGAAACTTTGGAAGGTCATCTCTGTAACTAGTTGTGAAGTGAAGTTTTTGAAAAGTGGTTGATTTATGGACAATCACTTGCAGAATTTCTCTTGAAATAACTTTTTCTTAGAGCAAAAACATTTTTAAAATGTCATCAAGTTTTCTATTACCTTCCATTGGACAGGAATCTTAGCTGAATTGTTAGTACTCTGATCTTCCAATCGGTGGCGCCACCCTGATCGATTCCACCTTTTGCCAAAACAGTCAATTCACCTGGTCTATGTTGGACAACAGTTTCTATCATCCTTTGTCTCAGAGCTGCACTGTTTTTCTCCTGTCATAAGTAGCATATCATGGTGCATAAATACAAGATGTAAAACCCCAATCATCCATCTAATACTTAGTTAATTCTCCTTTCAGTGGAAGACACCCTACAGATCCAGAACCTTCCGACCGGACGTCGTTCAAAGTTGCCGTGTCCACGACCTCAGATGGACGTCAGTCTCTGGAGTTTGTTGACCAAGAATATCGGGAAGGATCTCTCGCAGATCTCCATGCCTGTCACGTTGAACGAGCCTCTCAATATGCTGCAGGTCAGTGGTAACTTAATGATTAATTGTGATAGATTTTTAAGAAATCCTTTGCTTCGTTGCTGTGTCTTGAACTGTCTTCATGCTGTCTCTTAAAAGTGCTGTACCAATGGGCGTAAATACAGGATGTAAAGCCCCAATTATCCTTCAATTTGTGATGGAATATTGTAATGATTTTTGGTAATTCGTAAAGGAAGGGTCACTGGCTGGCTCAGTTGGTTAAGCGCTGGGCTTCTAGTTGCAGAATCTACGGTTCAAATCCAGCTCTGGCCTGGGTCAGCTGGACTTGTATTGGACAGCAGTTTCAATCATCCTTCAACTCATTGCTGTGTCCTCCTATTGTCCTGATTAGCCATACTACAGTGCATAAATATTGGACATAAAGCCCCAGTCATCAGTCTGTCCATTTATTTTTGATATCTGACAGCAAGATATACTTCAATTAATTTGGATGTTTTTGTTTCAGAAATTGTGTGAAGAATTAGAATACAGTGAACTGGTGGACCGTGCCAGTGAGACCGAAGATCCTTACGAAAGGATGGTATGTACATTGCACTATAATATTTGTTGAGGCATAGTGAAATTGATGTTTCATTTTCGCTTGAAAAATCTCTCTACTCTAGTGTGACTTGAGTCAAAAGGTTTTAATTGAACACGTCTGACCGAAATTCTGGTGGAAGTGCTGACTGTTCATTGGCCTTTACTCCTCATTGGGAAAGGAATAAATACCAACGAATACATGCTCGCTATCAACAGAATTTATCACTTTTATGGGACTGTCCTGTGCATGCATGTGCGGATGTGCCCAAGACAGAGGTTAACATGCTCAGGGGAGTTTACTGTTGTTTTTAAATTGAAATCACCCTATATGTTTTCTTGTTATTGCTTACAGATCCTGATAGCTGCGTTCACAGTGAGTCCTTATGCAGCTACCTACTACCGCTGTGGCCAAAAACCGTTCAACCCTCTGTTGGGAGAGACATTTGAATGCATCAGGGAGGATAAGGGATGGAGATTTGTGTCCGAACAGGTGGGTTCAGGGTTCAAAACTCGGGCTAAGTTATCTTTGTCTCTGACTCTCTGTACATCTGAGTTTATGTTGTACATTTAATCAGACACCTGAAAAGGCATTTGAATTTTGGCGCCAGAAAAAAAAACACATGCATTTTGGCACCAGTACTTTGTTGATTTTGGCACTGTAAAATAAAACCCCATCAATCTTTTACCCGAAAAAGATATCCTGAATTTTGGCGCCAAAAAAAACCCACGAATTTAGGCACCAAAAAAACAGTTTCTTGACTTTGGCACTTGCGAAATCCCATGAAGTTTTGCACCTGAAAAAAAAACAGTGAAATTGTGAATTTATTTATGG
Organism: Platynereis dumerilii; assembly: GCA_026936325.1. Classification (NCBI taxonomy): domain Eukaryota; kingdom Metazoa; phylum Annelida; class Polychaeta; order Phyllodocida; family Nereididae; genus Platynereis; species Platynereis dumerilii. Next base: position 40,983,813 of record JAPTHN010000012.1, read on the forward strand.
AAACGGAAGAACATGTATCGAAAAACAAACGACTCTCAGTTGCAGATATACCCCAGTAGTGGCGTATTTAGGGGGGGGACATTGGGCCATGGCCCCCCCGACCCAAAATTAACATGGGAAAGATAGGAAAAGCCGCTAAACGTCCCGTATTGACCCCATGTTATGGCCCCCCCCCCTTAGGCCATTTCTAGATACGCCTCTGTACCCCAGTTTCACTCCAGAGAATCACCTTTTGTGTCCTCCTGTCCTAATTAGCCTACCAAGTGCATAAATACAGGACGTAAAGCCCCAATCATCCATCCATCCATCCATGTTCTCTTGTGTCTATTATTGACCCATTTCACTTTTATTATTTCAGGTCAGCCATCATCCTCCCATATCCGCCTGTTTTGCTCATTCCAAAAACTTTGTATTTTACCAAGGTACGTTTTCTTTTCAATTTATTATTCATTTTGACAAAAATGTTGTAATGCATCAAGAAGTTTTAAAGCTCTAAGGTTGCTTCACTGTGTATGATTTTATTTGTATTTGTATTTTTTTTCCAGATGTCCGAATTAAAACCAAATTCTGGGGGAAGTCAATGGAAATCCTTCCAATCGGAACTGTTCATTTGAAATTACCTGCGTGAGTAATATTTTAATCCTCTTAGCTAATTACAATGATGAAAACACGAATGATCGCAGAGTGAGGACATTGATATTAGACATGTCACATTATGTGACCAATTAAATTTATATAATATTTAGATGACTAGAAATCCAAATAGCCCAAAAACAAGAGATGACTTAAATTTGATAAACTGTGTATGAAACAGTATCAGATCGGAAGCACTGCTCGATATATAACCAATGTATCGCTATTGGCAACAAAATACTAGCATCTTTGTTGAACCAGAAATGAAAAATTAGTATCGGAACAATCCTATGTGTCCGGCATTTGTCAGTCCTTCCCTTGCATAATTTATTTATCAATTATCAATAGATCCATTTAGCGAGAACGCCTCTAACGTAATTTGATATCTGTATTTTATTTTTTCTTCAGACACAAGGACCACTACAAGTGGAACAAAGTCACGACGTGCGTTCACAACATTCTCGGAGGCCAACGTTACGTGGACCACTACGGGGAATGTGTCATCAAAAATGAGCCCTATGGTATTACCTGCAAACTCACTTACTCAAAGGTAAGCATATAATATAAACCTCTAAAAAATATATTATATTTTTTAGAGGTTTTATTTCCCACATATGAAGATCTAGATTTATCTGCTAACATGAGCTTTTCTTCTTGTAACAATGACTTATTATATGCTGGACAAGCTCAGAAGTAGAAATTTTTTCAAATCATCTGAACTGAGCAACTCTTTGTCATGGTGAGTGGGGTAAGCTTCACCTCGCTGTTGTTTCCTACTCGTATCCTAATCAGTCTACCAATTGAATAAATAAAGGACATAAAGCCCCAATCGTCCGTCCATCATAACATTGAAGCTTTCAACGATCATATGAAATTTTGTTAAACGGCAGCAATTATATCACTGTTCATTTTCAGAACGAGAATATTCAAACATACGTCATTATGATACTAGACATCAAAAGTAACCTTCCCACAGTCCCTGGCCATTTTAGCTATTTAAGGTTTTTGCATCTCATCTGGACCTCTTTTGTTCAGCAGTTTCAATCATCCTTTGCCTCATTACTGTGTCCTCGCCCTATCATATTTAGCCAACTGTGAATGCAGGACATAACGCCATAATCATCTGTTTGATCTTATAAATCGATGTTTTTTGTCCTCAGGGAAGTTACTGGTCGGAGAAGAGGCATGATGTCTACGGGACGATAACTGGTCCTCAAGGAAAAGTCCACAACATCTTCGGAAAATGGAACGAGGGACTCTGGGTCGGACATAACGTATCGGCCAAATGCATATGGCGGCCAGGTTTGTTTGTTTGATTTTAATTCTTTTTACAGTGTTCCTTTAGAGTTCTGACGATCCTTGAAAACCCTTGAAAGGCATTAAAAATAAGTTGTCCTTGAAAGTCCTTAATAAAATAAGTTTTCCATTAAAGTCTTTAAAAAAATAAGTTGTCCTTTAAAGTCCTTCAAAAATAAGTGGTCCTGGAAAGTCCTTAAAATGTCCTTAAAAACGGCAAAAATTCTAGTTGTCCTGGAGTCCTGATTATCTACAGGACAATTCCTTAAGATTCCATCGTTACATGGATGTGAATGTGCAGCCAATGTTCTCAAAACAAAACATTAAGTTTTAGGTTTTCTGCCAATCCTGGAAAGCCTGGAATTTGGTTTCTCAATTTTCAGGCCTTGAAAACCAGTATTTTGAACAAAAGGGCCAGGAAAAGCCTTGAATTATGTTGGAATGGAAATTAGTCCAATGCTAAATGTTTGACAATTTGTAGTGACGATCAGACAAAAGTACAAACGTCATGTTCAGAAAAAAGTGTGTATCGTGTTGTTAAGTGGTCTGTTCTTCGACAAATTGGCCTGTAATTTTGGAAAACTTGGTCTGGAAAAGCCTGGTAATTGGTTTCAAAAAATCTACAGGTACCCTGCTGTTGGCATGAAGACAAATCTTTCAAAAATGCCGCTAAAAGTCCTTGAAATTTGATCATTTTCATCCTGGAAAAGCCGGAAAGTCTTTGTATTTAGAAAAGCAAATATTTGTGAAATATGGTATTAGACAATCATTAAAACACAAAACGTCTAAATTCCATGTTGTATTTTGTTTTTTAGGAAGCATGCCCGAAGACCACGAGTTGTACTACGGCTTCACTCGATTTGCGATTGAACTGAATGAAGTTGACGCAGACCAGACTCACCTCTACCCCCCGACTGACACGCGCTTTAGGACCGACCAAAGGTAGGCGGTGGTTCTTTGGCTGATTAAGGCCAGACATTATTGATTTTCTGCTTCTCAAATCTTGAGGACAAAAAAACTAATCTAAATGTTTTGTAGTGTCAATCAATTAAATAAAATTGTGAGTAAGCTCAAAAATTATGTTTTCATTGTTGGATAGGTCTATAGTCCAGGAGATTTATGAAATGACCCAAAACAAATTGCAATAGTAATGTGCCATATACCAAATGAAAGCTGAGGACCTCCTCTATAACATATCCAAAGTATACCAAAATCTAATTAGTGGAACATGGTTTTCAAGGGGGGTGAAGTATTTTGTGTCATACTCGTCCAGAATCTTAGTTGGTAACATAGTGATTATGACTCAGAAGGATTAAAACAATACAAGACCCCAGTATGACTGTTTGTATTATTGCTCTGATTGATAAACATCAAATTCAAGTATTATCATGAAGTTTCTGAGCATATTCAGTGTGCTAAGGGTCCATTTTGGGCTGGCCAAGGGTAAATTATATCACATATGCGCGGTTTTGCATTTTTTGCTCAATATTCCATGTATGGTAATAATTTTGGCATTTTTGAATTCCTGACAAAAAGAGCTTTCAGATGCATACCCTCATTGCCATGTTTCCTAAATTTTTCATTAAAATGTCTTGAATGTTTGGTTAGTTTGTCACTGCAAAATGATATAAAAATATAAATTGTGGCAATATAAAATGGCCTGGGGTCCAGTATATGTAGCATATGTGATGCTAAAATTTGAGAGTGTCAGATATAGCTAGTTTCAGAGGTATATAATTTGAGGTATAAATTCCTGCTATTCCTTTTGGAGAAGGTGAAAAATTTGTCAATTGTGTGTCACTTGTGTGATACACATCCTAAAATCAGGATGGTTGGTAGATTTTAAGTGGATAGCAGAGGTTTACAATCACGATTCAGGGCAACTGTTAGTAATCCTATCACTGCCATTATCTATTCAATAAATTAAGTCACTTATGATTTTTATTGGTAACTTGTGTTTGTTTGTTTTCACAATATCCACCATATCAAACAATTTTACAAGAAACATAGTGGTCCAGGACGAACCAACAGACAGGAAGGATACAAATTAACGCGAGCATACTATATTATGATTTTACATGATGTTCTCATGTGCAATCTTGTTGTAAATTTATGTTTCATTGGGCACCTTGGTTTCCTTGTTAATACAACTGTCTTTTCACTAAAAAGTAAAATAAATGATGATGTCTGGATCAAAAATCTCCTCGGAAACACAGAATCCTCCCTTGTATTTTCATTTCTACCTATCCTTATTACCAGATAACTCATTCCTAACCAACTAAATGCGGGCGAAAACGATAGCCCTTGATGTCAACTTCCATTTGGCACCTTGATTACTTTGTTACTACAACTGTGAACCCTTCAAAAGCAAAATAAATGTTGCTCTCCAGGTCAAAAATCTCCTCGGAAACACAAAATCATGCCAATAATTTTCTTTTCCACCCTTCCTAATTACCAGATATCCCATTCCTGACCAATGAAGTGGATTAGGATGGATAGCCCATGATGTCAGCTTTCATTTGACACCTTGGTTTCCTTGTTACTACAACTGTTAACTCTCGAAAAGCAAAATAAAGTTGCTGTCCGGGTTTAAAATCTTCTCAGAAACACAAAATCCTCAAATGTATCTTCATTTCCACCTGTCCTAATCACCATAGAACTCATTCCTAACCAACCAAACACATAGCCCTTGATGTTAGCTTGCAGCACCTTTCCATCCTCATCCATTTGGTTGTTCAGGAATGCGTCATCTCATGATTAGGATAGGTGGAACTGAAAATAAATGGGAGGATTTTGTGTTTCCAAGGAGATTCTTGACACTGATGGCAACATTTATGTAGCTTTGGTTGGGTTGAAAGTTGAAGTAACTGAGAAAACAAATTATCCAAATGAAAGCTGACATAAAGGGCTATCCATCCATGTCCATTTGCTTAGTTAGGCAATCGTGAGTTATCTGAAAATTAGGATAGGTGGAAATTTAGATACAAGGTAGGATTTTGTGTTTCGGGGAAGATGTTGATCCCGGATATAACATTAATTTTGCTTTGAGAGTGTTGACAATTAGAGCAACAAGAAAACCAAGGTGTCAAATGAAAGCTGACATCAGGTACTAATCATCCACATCCATTTGATTGGTTAGGAAAGAGTTTTCCCATGATGAGGATAGGTGCAAATGCAATTCATGGGAGGATTTTGTGTTTCCGAGGAAATTTTGGACCGGGACAAAAACATTAATATTGCATTTGGAAGGTTGGCATTTGTATTAACATGATACAAAGGTTGCAAATTAAAGCTGATCTCATGGGTTATCCATCCTAATCCATTTGAGTTGAAAGAAATGAGTCAGCTCGTGATTAGGATAGGCAGAATTGAAAATAAATGGGAGGATTTTGGGTTTTTCGAGGAGATTTATGACACAGACAGCAACATTTATTTAGCTTCAGGAAGGTTTAGACTCATAGTAAAAAGAAAACCAAGGAGCCAAATGAAAGCTGAAATCGAGTACTTATCATCAACATCCCTTTGATTATATTTAGTGCTTGTCAAATTAGGTCATCAAACAGTTACTGGTTAACTGGTCAACTGGCTGATGTGGAATAAACTGAAAAAATGTGAAATGTGTAATAAATGTGATTTTTTTGTGATTATTTGGCCAATTATAAGGTGATATTCATAATCTAGAAAGAAATTAATGTCATTTTCAGATTCTACCTGTCTAAACACTATGAATAGATGTGTCATTTTTGAATGTAGCTTGAATAGTTCCTGTGATAATTGGACTTAAGATAATGTGACATTAATGTCCCGGCTAATCATGCTCCCATGTGTTACAAAACTTTGGATATTTATATCACCAGATCCTGTACAGGCTTTTCCTGGCCTTTTGCAAAATCTTGAGAAAATTATGGAAAGTACTAAATGATGTTATTCAAATGATAGCTACCTTAATGAGGAATCCAAATTATGACAAATTTATAGTTTTTCACTAAATAATGTTGCAGAAGATAAACCAAACCGCATACCTGTGCTATCGTTTTCTTAGCTTCTTTGAGACCTAAATGGTCCAAAAGCAGGAGGACTGTGCTCAAGAACCTCATTATATTCATTGACTTTAAGGTCTGTCAGTTGTGGCAGCTATTCAGATGGGTTACAATGGGATTTGTATTGTTTCATTGCTTCTAAGTCAAAATTGTTTTGTAAACGCAAATTTGGGGCAAGTGTATAATCACCAATAGTTACCCCCTATAGAAAACCATGTTCCACTAAGTAGATTTTGGTATACTTTGGATATGTTATAGAGGAGGTTCTCAGCTTTCATTTGGTATATGGCACATTACTATTGCAATTTGTTTTGGGTTACCCCCCTTTTTTTCATAAATCTCCTGGACTACTATCCTAGAAGCAAAAAATAAATTGTGTCTGGCCTAATTTCGTGAATGCACTGTGTCTGGCAGTTATTGAAGTAACACTGTTCATCCATACAAAACTGCCTCTTCAGAGGCTCAGATAATGGACAATGGCATTTAAGTATTCTGAATCCAAGCTCCATTTGCTCCCTGGTGTTGATTGTGAGAAGCTTCCATGAAATTAGTCTATTGTATAAACTTCCTTACTGAAATATTACAATATTTTATATTGTGATGATGCTTCAGATTGCTGGAACAAGGAAAGACGCAAGAAGCGGAGAACGACAAGTTGAGGGTGGAGCAATTGCAGAGAGACAGACGGAAGAAGAGGGAGGAGGAGAACACCCAGTACAGTCCACGATGGTTCATGTGAGAAATTTATTATAAGTTCTTTGATTAAAGTTTGTTTAAAACATTTAGAGTAGTGGTATTCAGGGTCCTAGATTCGTTGTTAGCTCTAGGGCGTCCTTCCCCACATTGTGGAAGCCCTGCTTGTTGTTTCATATTACAAAATCCGGGCGTCCTTCCAAAATCTGGGCATCTCGAGCGATAGGACAACTGGGAATCTGGGACCCTGGTGGTAGTTTATTGCAAATATGTAACTGCTCCTATTTGATATGTATATGAACAAAATATTTATTCTATGAGGTTTTGATCCTGATCTTTTTTTTGGGGGGGGGGGGTTAGCTCAGTGGTGTGTTGACCTGCGAAGCGCTGGGTCCCGGGTTCGAATTAAACTCTTAAACTCCTGCCACATCGTCTGCATAAATATAGTACATAAAGCCCAAATCTTCCATCCATCCATGAGATCAAGATATCCGGAAAGGGGAACTGGTTCTAAATCTGAATTGTGTCAATGAAAATGTTTTGTTTTTTTCAGGCGAGACGAAGAGGGTGGAAAAGAAACGTTCCGATACAGCGGGAAATATTGGGACATGCGGAAAGATCCAGGGTTCCTCAAAATGCAGTTTGTGGATTTATGGTGAAGTCTTCTCTTAGTTCCAAACTTTCCACCAGGATAGCTCTTGTATATTGTCGTTACGGTCAATGCCACTTGGTGTATACTGCAACCTACGTGGCACTGAGTTTGTTCGTTTTAGTCAGTTTCGTAATTATCTGCAGCTTAATTATTTAGCTATTCGAATTTCGCGGAGAAATACTAGAGCCGATTATAATTAGGTCGATCAGAATCTGCAACAAATTGAATCTTTGAGAATATTCAGAGTTGATTGGGAATGAATTGAAATTATTGTGTACTGTTGATCAGTTATCTGAAGAATTATTGTCTCTGCGAAGACTGCTAGTTGCAGAGATATTGCTTCTCAGTTTGGATCTTCCCTTATTAAGCGTTCGATCTCTTGGCGTCTGCTGTCTTCAGATAGTTTCAAACATTATTTGTTGCTACGATTGATTTAAAATCTGTTTTATAAAGAGCTGTGTCTCAAGTATTAGGCAAGTTATAAAGATAGTAAGTAACATGCATAGCAATAAGTATGAAGGTTTGTTGCTTGAATTCAGCAATTAGTACATATCAGCTTTACAATCCAAGGGCAACAACTGCATGGGTTTCGTCCGTATTCTTGCTCCATCAAGTTATTATACAGTATTTATAATATTTATTAAAAAACGAACTGGAAAAAAAAAAGCCATTTTGACACATACTGAGGAATGACTTCCAACTAATATTATACCATTCCTTTTAAGTTATAGCCATTCCAAACGTCTGTACTTAATCACCATGGTCGTATTTGGTTGATATAAATGGCATAGTGTCTACAAATTTGTTGAGCAACAGGTAATGAGCAAGGAAGCATAGGGAAACTACAGTATTTTCCAAAAAAATGTAAGTGCTTATTTATGTTATTATAATTAAGAAATTGTTCTGTTTCGAATGTTTCTTAGCAAAAATAGTTCTTAAGCCTGCAGGAAACCCAGTACTTAGATTTGACCTTTGAAAAACCTCAAACTGTACTTATAAAACCAGTCTCTGTTGAAAAACCATTTTCATTGACGTCTGTTTCTTTGTGTTAAGAATAAGTTGAAAAATGGCCATTTAAGTCAAATTTGAGAATGTCTTGGTCATTTTTCCAGGTTTGTTATATTGTTATATCCAATCGCTTTTGTTACAATTTATGAAATTATTTGTTTTGTACATACTCCTTAGGCACTTAATAATGATATGTTATAACTTAAATTATGAGGACCGCACTATGAAATGTTCATACAATACCCGTACTTGTTTTCCTATGGTATATATTTGTGCTATTTACTGTCAAACAAAACATTTGTAAAGATATAATACACCATGAAGGCAATACAATACCTTAATATTTAATACAAAAATATCAATTATATGCTATGGTTAGGTTGCTGATTATATGTATAAAAGATATGTTATGCTGATATGTACTACGCAGGCACAACAGAAATATGTAAGATATGTTACGATAATATGTGATAGAAAATGTATATGAAGATATGTTAAGATATGTTACATGGACCTATATCAAATGTTTTTGCTCATGAGGATATGTTAGCTGCATTGAAAGTGTCTTAGGATGTCATATTTATGAGGATATTTTAATTGATGATGATATGTCATCATTTTGATTGGAATAGGTGTATTATAGCATGTAATATATAATTCTGTGCAATAAGTATGATAGATGGTGATATGGACATAATGAATGATCATAAAAATGATGATGTGGTAATTTATGATCATAAAAAAGATGATATAGTAATTTATGACATGGTAATGCATGATCATAAAAATGATGACATGGTAATTTGTTATCATCATAAGAGTGATATGGCGATAGTTGATCATAGAATTACAATATCATATAATTTATGATGTATGTTATGATCACAAAAATGATGATGTCGAGATTGTACGCTAATTGAATATGATATGATGTCACATAATATAATGATGTATTTAGTATGATTACTTAGTATTTGATGGTCCTGCATCTAACACCTTACCGGTAAGGTTATTTATTTCTTCATAATTGATTATTGATAATTCGTTATTAATCCTGTTGTATGCTGTATATTTCAATGGGTAGGCCTTGGAACTGTAATGTATTGTAAATTTATCCTATGGATGTATGAGGGTGTCTAATATTACCTATTATTATTGGTTGTTGATAATTTGATCGTAATTTAATGGTTATTGTTGTGAACTGAAACTTATACCAAGATATATTTTGCACTTTTAATTGTTGTGAATCATTGTAATTTATTCAATTCATTGAATTGTTAATGATTTAGATTCCACTCCATTCTAATTTTACATATTCTAGTATATTAAATAGTTACCAAGTAATAAGTACTATCTACCGGTAGTAATACTTATGTATAGGCCTGTTTAGGCCTATTTGAAGTGATTTACTTAGTTGCAAAAGCTGCTTGACACGCTCATAGCACTGCAAATTCACAGGTATTAGATCGTAAAAGAAATTGTATTATAAATAGCATATCTCTATAAACATATGATTAAATCTGTACTAGGCCATGCAAGTGACTTGTCCAGTTGTCCATTTTCGCAGACAGGTGGCGCCGGTGGTGGGTTGTTAATAAGATTCTAATTGCATTTTAAAACACAGCCTCGCTGTCACGCCAGGCATGGAAATGGACATTAACAAAGTCGCTATTTAGCGATAAGATTATAGCTGCTAAACTAAGCAATAATCCAATATAAATGTACATATATCAGCTTAAGATGATATTGTTATATGCGATGAAATAATTCTACTTAACAATAACAGTTGAGTATAGCATATTATATTAATATACACTTGCAACAGAGTAGCCGTTTGTCTAGGTATTGTTACAATTAGCCAAGTATTATCCTACCAGTGCCATGAAATAATTTGAAATATGAAATAAATAATCCGAGGCTGATGAATTTTACTATATTTAGTGCTTTCAAATACAGTTGATCAATTTACGATTCAATTTAATGTGAAATACTATGAAATACATACTAAAAGGCTGATGATTTGATTATTCCAATTGGCAATTACTTATGCTATCAAATACAGCTGATCTTTTAAATTTGACGATTCAATATAAAATATGATCCATACGATAACACCTATTAAATAGATAGCTATTAGTCCGACAAAGGCTGACTCAAAACGGCTGCTTGAATTCCGACAGCATTTTTCGGTCTACATAGCTATGATACCATTATGAAACATACTCATGATACTATTACATATTGCCCTACACAAGTACTTAGTTCAGCTTCATAAAAGAATTCGCAAATTGTTTTGAAGCCGAGGGATTTTTTTCGGAATTTATTTTGCTCTTGTAGTGTGGTTACCGAGCCTACAATTTTGGCTCAGAGACTCTGACGGTAAAACAATTATTATTTCACTTTCCTTATCAAGCGAAGCAATTATTTAATGACCATTCTCAAAACCAAAGATAGACTTTTTAAACTCTCTTGAAATTTTTTTAAAATTTTATTTTGTTACTCTATTATATTTGAGAACTTGTATTTGGATTTTTGATGTAATATTTACTTGATAGTCGCAACACACAAACTTTCTGTTTATTTATTGTGAAAATGATTTGTAATTAGTTTGATACAAACTCCTATATTGAAATTGAATTCTGAATATTTCAGCCTCTTGCACTTGAGTAAATCTCTAACAGAAATCACATAAATTTAAATATTTAATTGATATCGTTAGTCTCCAAAATAAACTCAATTATCCAATCATAGAGTCAATTAATAGCATAATTCCTATCGCAATAATACAATTAATGAATAAGTCTAATGTTAGATAAGTTACATTTGAACTGATATTTTTTTTATACTTGTCACTGTAATTAATACAAGTCCCCTTTGTAAAGCATGTAGTATATTTATAAGATATTTGTGAGTAATATTTCTATTATAAGAAACGTGTAACTAAGTATATTCTGAAGTAATTGCTTAGATACATAGTGATACAAATTGCTCAGTTTAGTAAAAAATTTAGATATATGAATACACAATATGTATTTGCGATATGTATTTGCGATATGTATATGCGATATGTATTTGCGATATGTATTTGCGATATGTATATGCGATATGTATATGCGATATGTATTTGCGATATGTATTTGCGATATGTATTTGCGATATGTATTTGCATATGTATATGGACATGTAAGGTGTAATGTCGGAGATATGTAATGTCGGAGATATGTAATGTTGGAGATATGTAATGTTGGAGATATGTACGTACTTGCGATATGTACTGGAGACGTGTAGCCTACTTGATGTCACATGCTAGAGATATGTAATGTTGGAGATATGTACATATTTGAGATACATACTAGAGACGTGTAGCCTACTTGATATCGATCTTTTGGCGTCAATGTAAAAGATTTGTATAACGTTATATAGCAATGTTTTTGGCTTTTGTAAACGTTTATATACTGACTGTAAGAAAAAGTGTTCCGTTTTGATTGCTGTTGTTCCCGAAAGAACGTTTTGAAAAATTTCTGTACATAAAACATTTTGAAGAGAATTGGTGAATTTGGTGTCAACAATTGAATCAATGTGTTCCAATTGTTAATATTTGGAATTATATTTGGAATTTTCCCATGTAGTTTGACATAATATTGGATATTGTTTAACAAGAGAGGGCATGTGAAATATTCTACCAAATCGGCAAGAGTGTTAAATCAGAATGTTGATGCGGTATTTAGTTCACTAATCTGCTCACAGAAGGCTCATTAATGTAACTCGAATCCCTCTGGTGAGAAAACTGGGAACTGAAATGTTAAGAACGTTCTTTGAAATTAGACTGGCACTTGTAAGCAAGAAATCATTGTAAGATTCCTGAACACCTGAAACATGTTCTATTACTTACAAAAGCGTTCAAAACGGAACACTTTCTATTTACAGTGCAACAATGATATCAGATACTGTCTTATACATGTAAATGCTGTATGTAATTTGTAGATCGCTGTACAACCAACTCTTGCGGCTAAACAGGTACAACTTTAGCAAATAACAGCAAATTTCTAAGGATTGAATGTTGGTGTAGTTTTGAGAGCTGTGAATGATATCTTAGTTATCATAATAATTTTGAAACTGGCTTTTTCTTGGCTTTTCTTAGCTTGGTATTGCTATGTATCTATATATTTAGTTCTCAGAAAAACTGCGTGTTCATTTGAAGCAGTACGTTCATATCGCATCACTGCCTCGGCAAGTAATTGTAAGACAGTGTCTTTTAGTAATGACTCGAAGTGTATAATGTATGTCCAACACCAAATCATTAAGGGCTATTCCATTTAAAAACCTGGGGGTGGGGTGGTCGGGCTACGATTTTGACCCCCCCCATGCATCTAAAACGATTTTTTTTTACCCCCCCCATGCATTAACTTCGATTTTTTCACCCCCCGTACATACATCACAAAAAATTTTCGTTATTACAATGCGTAGGCCTGAATAGAACGATAGTCCCCCCCCCCATACATCTACAGTGAATTCCGCGAGTGCCCCCCAAGCATCTACATCGTATTATCGCTCACCCGTACATACATCATACGAAAAATAAACCAGCCCGACCACCCCCCCCCCCCCAGGTTTTTAAATGGAATAGCCCTAAGTATTATTGGGTAAAAAATAATTATTTTGGAGGTGTAAAATGTATTATCACAAATTTCTGAGTCAAGATGTAGGAATACAGTTCCTTTGAGTATAGTTTCATCTTCCTGTCGTTATAACTTGTAACAATATCTTTTAGTATTTGACATTGACGGGGTTTACATCTTTAAACTATCTAGACACTATTTCCTGAATTAATTGTGTGCTTTTTCTGTGGTTGATTGGTCCTATGAATTTAAACATTTCAAAAGGTAAAAATTTATATGTCAGAGTATGGCTGAACTATAAAATAGCAAAGTATTATGATTATTGCTATGGTTGTTTAGTTGCTAATACTTATTAAAGTCATAGTTCTGCAGCAATAGTGAAGTAGTAAGATGTTACTTATAAACCATAAATAATAGTAATTAAATAAGTAACCATAAATAATAGTAATTAAAGAGTTATTAAAAGTAATAGGAGGCTCATAGTGTATTATAAATCTTTAACTTCACCATGCTTCTTAATTTTGTGCTACTTGTAAAATGTAAATATTAAGTATTTGATAATTCACATGAAATAATAAGTATGATAAAGTGATAGTGAATATAGTTATAAAGTAATAGTAATGTAACATTATGCGGCATCTTAACTTTGATAACAGAAATTTCACTTTAATTGACTACGAAATCAAACACAGGTCAATTTGTATTAATTAAACATAAATTTCATTACATGTGATTTCATTACCATGCGATTCTGGTCATTCACGGTCAACTGTGAGGAATCAATGCTAAACCAGCACATACTACGTTTGGTAAATCAAATGTGTGATGTTCTGTTGTTTATAAACCAATCGGATTAACTAAAAATGGCATGTTTTTGGTGGGTCAAGAACCTAAAAATCGCATGCTAATAAAATCACCTGTAAGTGGCGTCCTATGACATCTGGTAATATTGGCAAGTTTTGTTTCATTTATAACCAAAATATTTGCATGGCTGAAAAAGATATAGTCAAGAGTATAAAATGTATATATTTGTCTTAATTAGCTGAATGGTTAGTATCTAATTGTTATAATGTAATTTGTATACAATTTAATTTATCATGTTTATAATAAGTAACATATCTACGGCCTCAAATCAAAATATACAGAAGATATAGAGATATATTTATTATTATATTATTCAGATATATATAGGTATAATCTGGTATATAACTGTTAAAATAGACAACCCTAAATTTTGTCAAATGTTAGTAATTAAGGGGAGGTATGGGTGAGAAGGGCACTTTTCTGCAATTTTAAGTTTAATTAACAAAGTTTGGTATAAAAAGTTACGTTTTAGTTAAATTAGATGATTCCAGGTCATTTTGCATTGTTATGATGAATGGTTGCCATGGTAACCAGTTTAAAAGGCGAAAAAAGGCTGATTTTTACTGCTCACGGGATGTGAAATTTCTGAAGTTATAGACATGATAGCAAAATTTTGAAAAAATTTACAAATGAAGACTGGCAAGACGAAGATAATTACAGAGCGGATTTATGATATTTCTTTTCATAGTGTCAGAAATTAGGGTAAAGTAGTCCAAAGTCATTTTTATTGAAAAATTTCTCGTTTCTATCACTACGATGTCATATAAATTTGCAACGAAAAAAAATTTTAAAAATCTGGTCTGTAATTTTCAAGACAATTTTTCGAGGATTCGGATGATGTACCCCACAGGTTCCTACGACAAATGGTTGTCAAGATTTTTCACATCTCGTACAGGGTAAAAGTTGATTTTCACATGTTGCGGAAAATGGCAAAAACGTGACGTTAACGTCATTTCAGGCAATTGACCACTAGATAAAATATTTGTGGCTATTTCTCCAAATCTAATGAAGCTACAGGTACAAAATTTTGCAACGATTTAGTTATCATTGTTATGTTTCACCACAGTAAATTCCATGTTGCCATGGTAACTACTTTTTTGTGTGAATATCTTTGAAGTGACACAACGCCACTATTTACTCACTAAAATTTGGCGATGATTTGGTATTTGACATGGCTTTAAGTGATGATAGAGACATATTTTAATATAATTGAAGCTTGGACTGGCTGCCTGGGTTGGTGTTGGTCAAAGATGTGCCATAAACTGAATATGTGAAGCTTACATATTTTTGGGGAATTTCTCACCCATACCTCCCCTTAATATATAGAATGATTAACAGTAATTAAAGATGAATAACTCCAGAGGATCTACATGTATATATGCAAATTAACTTAATTTAGCCTGAAAATAAATGCATACTACTCATTAATTATGCTTAGTGTTATAATTACCCAAGTAACAACTTTATCCATGCTTCAAAACTCGTAAATGATACAATTATACGCTTGTTATGTACTACTGAAACATAGATATTATATCCGAAAATTTAAAATGCTGGTATGTATCAAAGAGTGTCTATGACTGGAGATCCAGGTCTACAACTGAGTTTGTAGGTCAACAATTGAATAGCTGATTGTAACTGCAATATTTACCTTCAGTAAACTACGCTATAAACAGATCTTAAATTGAATGAATATGCAGGGCTACATTGGAGAAATTAATTATCCATTGTTGACTACAGTATCTACCTAGTACCTACTATTGCCTTACATTATGGATCAAAATTTGAAAATGTAGACAACAGGCAAATGAATGTTCACCACTGAATATGTAGGTCCGCTGCCTGCAGTTTCATAGCAATATATCTACAAATGAATATGTGGATCAGTAATTGAAAAATCTGCTGAAACTGCAATATCTGCCTACAATACCTTCTGTCTATATAAATAGATTAAAATATCAATGAATATGTAGGTCTACAAGCAAATGCGTAAGTTTGCAATTGAATATGTAGGTCGTAGGACTGTGCTCATATTAGGTCTATGCCTGCCCCTGAACATTGTAGGTCAAACATTTTAATTACAGCATCTACCTAGTACCTACATTTGTCCTCAGTATAGATCTACTGTCAACAATCATCAATTAAAATTGAATATGTAGGTCTACAATTAAGTTTGTAGGTTTATAATTGAATTTGTGGGTCTTCAATTAAATGTGTGTTAGTTTACTATCAAGTTTGTAGGTCTACAAGTTGAATGTATTTGTAGACCGCCAATTGTCAATTAAATAGCCAATTGTAACTGCAGTTGTAATACAGTATCTACCTATTATAGTCTTTGAGACTTTATACATGTAGGTGATTTACATGTCGAAATAGTATTTACCAATTACAATGTTAACCAACGCTAGCTGAGTCACGGTACACCTATACCATTAAAGTGCATTAAGAAAATGAAATTGTTTTGTTTTCTTGTCAATCAATGTTGTTATTTGTGTATTTTGTTAGATGTTCAGTTTATGGTCACTCAGGGAAATAGACTCAGGCCAGACTGTAAAGAATAACATATTTTCATAATCCATGGGAAAATTTGAAATCAAAACATTTTGATTGGATGGCCAGTTATAAGTCACTTTTGAGACCTTCCCACGGGAGGAGTTATCTCTGAACAAAAGAACCTATTTGCTTAGGGGAGACAATTGGGCAGTCACAGACTCTCAAAGACCAGCCTCTTCTGATTTCTAATTACCATACCCACCAACTAACTTGCATGTGATTGGTCTAGGGCAGGGCCATTCTCAACAAATGTGATAAGGTGTTTTTTTATAAGGTGTTTATGGTAGAATGTGTACTATTCTTCTTTCTTCTAGGGGGTTGGTCTAGTGGTAGCATGCTGGGCCGCCAATCACTGGGTCCAGGGTTCGAATCCAGCTCTTGCCAGGTCACTTTGGCCTATGTTGGATGGCTGTTTCAAACATCCTTTGCCGCCTCAGTCTATTGCCGTGTTCATTGCCGTGTCCCCCTCCTGTCATAATTAGCCTTCCAAGTGTATAAATACAGGACACTTAGCCCTATTTATCCATCTCCTTTGATCGGCTCTGTCTTAGCTTGCTGGGCTGCCAATCGCTAGGTCCAGGGCAGCTCTTGACTATGTTGAACGGTTGTTTCAATCATCCTTTGCTTCATTGTCGTGTCCTCCTGTCCTTATTAGCCTGCCAAGTGCATAAATACAGGACACATAGCCCCAATCACCCATCTATCAAAATGTTTCATTGTGGAATCTGTGTTCTTTTAGAGTAGATTCTCAATTTTAGCATATTTTTAATGATTGAAATGATTAAAAAAGAATGTTTTAATAACATACTTTGTGATTCTCATCAAATATTCTTTTTGTTCAAGAAGTCTTTTCCGTGTAGGAAGGGGGTTGAAATTGTTTCCTTGACGATTAAAAAAGAATGTTTGAAATTCCAAAACATTCTTTGTGGTTCTCATCAAATTTTCTTTTGATTCTGGAAGTTTTTTTCACTGAAAGTTGGGAGGTAGTGGAAATTGTTTTTGATAATAAAAAAGGATGTTTTTAAAATATTCCGAAACGTTCTTTGTTGTGGCCGAGGGACCTCAGTCCCCTTGTCGTCATCAATGAATTCTTATGTCAACAGGAAATGGAAATATTAAATTGTTGTGGGGACAAAAACGTTTTATGGATAAAATGACACACCAAAGTGATGATCCCATATGATTACATAACTGTTTGAGATTTGCACTCGGTCACTGTATGCACCAACTCTGTACTAATTATACTGTAATCAATTAATAACTTAAATGCTACGAAGCAACGTTGATCACTTACCTCGCCAAAAACGACTTCACGCGCATGCGCGCAAGTGAGCACGCTGTAAACAACGTCACAGCAGTGGCAGGCAAGCGCACTGTAAAACATGTACATGACCAAAGGCAAATCTGATGTATATATGCTGCAGTCAATTGCTCGTTTGTGGTAACAAAGGGTGCGAAGTTTGGGTTACTAGATATGATTAACTATTTGTATATTTTTACAGCTCTTCAAGTCAATGTACATAACAGACATTATCCTACGTCTTCACATTTGTTTAGTAAGCATGCATAAATCTTTGCTAATACCCAAAAATCATAGAAAACATATAGCTTGTGCACAGGTATGTTATAGATGGCGCTGCATGAATCCCTGGCAGATCCTAGATCAGCAGAGCTGGGCTCAATATCCATCCAACCTTTTCTTGTGCAATCGTCAATGACGCTGTCGCGTCCTTAATACTGGCCACAGCACCTTCTAACTGGTACCAGTGTGTAGGAAATTTAATTTCCTGCATTTTAAGCTAAGTTTGGGCTCTGTACGACCATTCCTTCTATGTCAAAAGTGCGTCCGAAGCACTCGAGGTTGATGTCCGAAGTTTTTTTCCTGTCATAAATACATACATGGACAGGTAGATAGACACTGTTTTTAGACAGGTCTATATGAATATGATTCCATCCTTGAGCAGGCTGCATGTAAGCGGTAAAACTGAATTGCCCGAGGCCACGGTGCATGCATAGCATGCTATTTTTGGGATTTTCATCAAATGCTTCTTTTTTCAAGCGGTCTTCACTATGAGGTTGAGCTGAAGTTTACAATTTAAAAAAAATGTTTAGATTTTGGAAACGTTCTTTGTGATTATCATCAAATAGGCTTTGTCTTGAGCTAGTGGAAGTAAAATTTCGTTATTGGAAAGGCTGGTTTTAGTCTACATGTACTTGGTCTTGTCTGATTCTCTGATCGGTCATCCCTGGTTTGGCAAAATATTTTTGTTTTGTGTGTGAATAAAAGTTGCTACTTTTGTTGAGTTGAAGCTATTCTTGCCGACTGAAAGAGACCTATCCGGATGTTCCATCTCCCTACTTATCAGGAGGGTTGGTCTAGTGGTAGCATGCTGGGCTGCCAATTGCTAGGTCCAGGGTTCAAATCCAGCTCTTGCCTGGCCTATGTTGGACGGCTGTTTCAATCATCCTTCGCCTCATTGCCGTGTCCTCCTCCTGTCCTAATTAGCCTACCAAGGATAAATACAGGACGTAAAGCCCCAATCATCTATCATTCAAATATTTGAGGTTTAAGTCCGGGTAATCATTTTTGAAGTTTTTGTGACTTACCCTTGTATTCCTGTCCCACGATTATGCCCGGTCAAGTGACCAACTATTCTTTCTTCATATCAGAAGGTCCATGAGGCAACCCAACCAAATTCCTGCGATTTGTCTTTCAACTGATAAATGTTTTGCTGTTCTCGAAGCTGTTAAAATATTTCACAGGTCTTCATTATTGACTGAATTTTTTGAATTGTAATCTTATGTCTCGCTCATCGAACCTTTGCATATGGAAGGGACTTGGGCATTACTATTAATTACAAGTTCCGTGGGCTGGATTTCTGCAAGGTGCTGACCTCCTTAAACTACATAAATAAAACAAAACACCGGTTTCAAACAAAAAATTTTATTTTCATGTGAAATTGAAATTTATATACCCAGAGCAAAATAGCACATTTGAAGCATTTGAATTATTTAAATTACCAAATGTACTCCTGAGGACCTCTATCGTACTGGAGAATAAATGAAGCGTAATCCAAATAATTCGAGCACTTCAAATGCACTCCTCAAGTTTTTTGTGCTGGTTATAGCTGAAATTACAGAGAAGTCTTGTATAAATCTTGCACTGAGAGAAAAATATATATTTTCTCTTAACTTTTATGACAAATATGTGGCTGCATATATTTTATCAGCAAATTATCAACACATCATTTAATATCCAGCAAGAGCTTGAATAGAAACTGTGAATTTGATAAACTCATATGGCCTATCCTATGATGAATAACCAGCTTATATCATGAGACAGAAAATGTTAACATAAAGCAAGTGAAAAAGTGTGTGAGTTTGGGTTTCATGCCACCCCCCCCCCCCCTGTCCCATCAGCACCAGTGTGGGCTATTTAGAGGCAAAGCATTAGCGACAAACATTAGTTGATTTATTACAGTGAAATACTGGCTTGTGATTGGCTGAGTCAAATGGTGTAATTACAGTTCAGGTCTTTTAATAATTATTGCTAATTTTGCTTCTTTTTGCCCTTCATTCGTTTCAATGACTTATAAAAAGGGCCCGCCAATTTATTCTTGTTCAAAAACTTGATAAACTTCATCCACATGAGGTGGTTTCTATCTTCTGCTTTATTAAGTCTCTCTTGATAAGTCATCGTTGTTTGGTTTTCATTTTCCGAAGACTTCTGAACGGTGGCGCCATCTCCTGTTCGAGATTTCAGAGCTGCGACGATTTTAGCGGAGTCTTTGAAGTCTAATTGTTGCTTTTTCATCACCTTGGCTTGTGATTTTAAATGGTTACCCTTTGTACCTATTGAAATTTCATGTTTCATCATTTTTGACTGTTGTTTCATCTCAAATTGTCCATTACCTGCAGGGGGAGCCACCAATGATTTGGCGGGAAATTCAAAATTCTGCTTTTCGGATTTCCGAACCTGATTTATGCTGTTGACTTGTTTTTGGCTTTTGCTTTACTTTAGTTTGTGGCTCTTCAGCTAGGTGGCGTGGTGGAGCTACTAGAGTTTTGGCGGGAGATTCAAAAGTCAATTTGTCATCAGATTTATATCCAGGCAATTTTTGTGGTCTGTTATGTAATCCCAATTGATTGTTGTGCAACTGTGATTCAACTCCAGTTTTTGGTACTCTTTTCTTTAAGCTTGTTTTTCTTAAGTCTGTACCACTTTTTTTGATACTTTGATATTGGGGCGTTTGTGTAGTTTCTGATGGGAATACAAACTTCTTCTTCTCTCCATTATTTACATTATTAACTATATTTTCCTCTGTCATAAATTGTTCCCATTCCTCTCGGTCTTGTTGAGTAAGCAATTGTGCTGGAACGGTCGGTGGTACTAAAGTCATCATGTATTTCGTCTCGAACTTGTCGATCATTTTCTGTTTGTTTATGTCAACTTTGAGATGTAAGAAGGTATCCTTCGTATTAGTTTCTAATATTTTATATTCCAGGCTGTTTAATCCGTCCACTGCTGCTCTCGTTCGCCAAGCGTCTAGTATCGTTTGTCTGAAAAGTAAGATCGATATATAAAATCCAAATATAAAAGTGCTAACTCTCTTGGCTCCATGTCTCAAGCATAACTCTGTCACAATTCTCTTCACACCTATCAAACTTTGCATGTGTCACATCACTGACATTTACTTTGTTTTGCAATAGTCACTGTACTTCAACAATTCCTACTTGCTTTGAAATTCCCCTTCATTTAACACCTTCTGCACCAATCTTTCACCAATGTGCATAAATGGGTCACTAGCTTTCAGCCATGCTTCCCAGGTGGCAACATAGGGCAGCCATTCCAGACAAACATGCAGGTGCTGCCACCACAGCATGCCCATGCAAACAAATTGTTCTCCACACCAAATTTGCATGAACAAAATCTACTTTGTTTTCAAATTTATCCACTTCTTCAGAGTGTATTACTCGTTTTTGGTTAAACATGGCCTAAGTTAGTGTAGAGCCTTATGATTTAATTTTACATGGGTGACTCAGCTATCGTGGGTGACACGTCGAGCATTTCAAAATTGGTCAGAAAAGGAAACGGCACATTTCCATTAGCACCTTCTGGGAGACACTCGGTTGTGTTCAGAAACAAATCTCAGAAACATGTCATGCAAGCAATCGGGGCTTTCGAGTTGGGTAGTAAGTGAACCAACTCTTACTCCCGACTCCTTTGGCTTTCTGAAAAACGACTCCACCAGACTCCACTTATTGGCATTACTGCACACTAGGCCTAATATTACATAGTTAACAAGGTGTAAAGAGGGTATTTTACAAGGGGGAAAGAGTAGTTCTACAATGTTTCCATTGGATTTTGTGCATGAATACTTGTTTTGGAAGTTTTGTGTAAAATTTGGAAAATGTTTTGCTTTGCTGTAATAGTGTTTTTGTAAATTATATTAACTTTGATTTTCAGCAGGAGTCTGAGTCATCAAATTAATTTTCGACTCCGACTCCTGCTGTAAAATCAAAGTTTGACTCCGACTCCACCTAAAAACCTCCGACTCCACCCAAAAACCTGCGACTCCACCCAAAAACCTCCGACTCCACCCAAAAACCTCTGACTCCACCCAAAAACCTCCGACTCCAAAGCCCTGCAAGCAATACAAGCAATGTTTCCACAATTTCAAACCATACCTCTGACTGTTTTCTTTCTCCCTGTTGTGATTCATCATTTTCGTCATCGTCCTCTTTGGTTCATAGCGGATTATTTTTCCATTTCTGGCTTGTAATCTGAAATATGTTCGGCATATAACTAGATACATCCCTGTAAGCTTAATCCTGACCTTTGGAAGTTCAGTTTGGTTTGAAATATGCTAGAGACAAGGAAAACAGTTCTATATTTAGGCTTTAGCCTGTGCCCTTAACAATGTTCAAAGATAGATAGTAAACAAGAGATGGTGCACATTTATTTATTTATTTAAATACCTGTAAGCCAAGTCGTCATCTTCGCCTCCCCATCCAAAGTAGAGATTAGAAAATCCATTGACGGAATGAAATGTCTCTCTGTTTATAACTGAGATGCCTCCCAAGTACCAGGAGTAGGGGTTTCTGAAGAAGTGCAAGAAAGAGTGATTAGAAAGTGTGCAAAATTTGAGAGTGGAATAGTCTTCGCCTCCCCATCCAAAGTAGAGTTTAGAAAATCTATTTACGGAAAAAAAAGTCTCTTTGTTTATAACTGAGATGCCTCCCAAGTACCAGGAGTAGGGGTTTCTGAGGGAGAAGTGCAAGAAAGAGTGATTAGAAAGTGTGCAATTAGAGAGGAATAATGTGCAATTAGAGAGGAATAATGTGCAATTAGAGAGGAATAATGTGCAATTAGAGAGGAATAATGTGCAATTAGAGGAATAATATGTGCAATTAGAGGAATAATGTGCAATAGTGTGAAGAATAATATTAGTAATATATAATGAAAAATGAAGAAATTATGTAAAGAAGAAAAGTCCAAAAATGTGTGCTTAAAGTTTTACTCCCAATAACCACCTAACATTGCCCTATGAAGGGCCTCTGTGGTCAAGATGGTTAAATCACATTGTCAGAATTTTCTGAGAGAACAGCAGAAACATGTGAGAGTATTACAGAAAGTTGTAATAGAATCTCAAAAAGTTGTAAGAGAATTTCCAAAATGGATGATAATAGAGATTTTTGAGATAATATTTGAAAAAAAAAATTTTTGTCCTTGTACTTAATTTTGACTCTGTCTTATGCTACATTCTCACGGCGGCTCCCGGCGAACTATTTAAATCGGCGTCGAAGTATTTCCTGGTAATTTGGATGAATTTGGGTGATCCGCCGTCGACTTTTCACATCCCCCCAGGGGAAGTTTTTGTTCCCCTCAGCGGTTCCTAGAAATGGAAAAACTGCGCCGTGGATGTCAAAAAAGATTCAACAGGTACAAACTTTTTTTTCATGACGGCGGAACAGAGCCCAAAATTTTCTTGATTTTTGGATGTCCAGCGTGGATTTTTTCAGTGAGAACGCCTAAAAAACATCTCCGCCGGGATATTAGGACATCCCCTGCCCCTGAGGGGACCTCTCCTGCCCCCGCGGGGACCTTTCCTGCCCCCGCGGGGACCTTTCCTGCCCCTGGGGGGACATTTGAAGCCTCGCCGGCAGTTTTTGACATCCCGCCGCGGTGAAATAGGTTCACCGAGGGGCAGTTATAGGTTCCCTGAGGGGTACTTTTTATATCTCGGGCGATATAAAAGTATCCCTCAGGAGGAGGAAATTCCTTTCCCCCAGTGAACTTTTGGGGACGGCGTACAACTTTTCTTCCCTGCAGTGAACAAAAAGAACCCCGCCGTGATATGCTTTTAATTAATTATGTAATGGTTTTATAAACATTGTATGTCGTCGTGATGGTCATTTTTTTCCTAGAATTCAACTCAAGCTGCCCCTCAGTGGTAAAAAGTTCTCCGTAACTTGCCGTGAGACTGGGGCATTACTCTACTTACTTGTGTCCAAAACGATCCATACTTGACGCGAGATGAGCGACACTGGTCCCGGATGGACAGATGTAAGAAATAGTGGAATTCATGGGTAGAATGTCAACATCATGGAGAGCGAAACAATTGTAATATCCAGGATAGAGTTTGTTGATCTCTTTGAATCCTATGTTCATCAGCATCCCTCTGTTGAATTCAGCTGACGCAGTCTGAAAATTAAGAATAGATTTTGAAGAAATGATAAAGATATTAGAACTCCCGACTCATCGAGAGTCTTAACCAACGATATGCCAAATGCAAATAGTTTCAAAGGTGTCCTTCAACCGATCAAGTAATGCATTTAGTCCTGATTTCATCAAATTAATTGTTGATGTATTCTCAAGCTTACTTCTCCAGCATCAAACCCATTTGACGAAAGAGACAGGTCTCTCTGGCTAGAGAGTTATAGCTGGGGGTGTGCTGGAACACCTGGGACCTTTCTTGGGTGCATACAGGGTGAGAGTTAGCTATTTTTAGACTCACAGACATATCCAGTACTGCAGTGCAGTGCCATCTTTGGTGGAACCTACAACTACCTGATATTTATCCCCATATTTCCCTTGTTCCTCCCCTTATTTTCCCTCCTTGATTTCTCTCTGCTTCACTCTTAGTTATCTCTCTGTAATATCCCTGATTTATTGTTGTGTTCTCAAGCTCACTTCTCCAGCATCAAACCCACTGTACTAAAGAGACGGTCTCTCTAGCTAGAGAGTTAGAGCTGGGGTTATGCTTGAACACCTGGGACCTTACTGGGGTGCATGCAAGGTGAGAGTGAGCTATTTTTAGACACACAGACATATCCAGTGCTGCAGTGCCATCCTTGATGTAAGCTACAACTACCTGATAGATATTGTGAAAAGCTTCTTGAGAGTCAACACTTTTTACCTTCAGCGAACGAAGTTCGAAGAAGGTATTGTTATCACTTTGGTAAAATGTTGTCCGTCCGCCGGGCGGGCGGTCGGGCGTCCGGGCGGTCGGGCGGCGGGCGGATAGATAGTTTCCGGGCCAGAACTCGGGCCCTATTGCATGTACATAGATGAAATTTGGTACACATAAAGTCACATATAGCCCATATGGTCTGGTTGTGCCTTTTGATGGTCTGATTGATGCATAATCCATACTTTTTGAAATATTAAACAAAAAGATAAAAAATTATTTTTTTCGTTTCCGGATCAAGACTCGGTCACTATCGCATGTACATGGATGAAATTTGGTACACATATAGCCTATGTGGTCCAATTGTGCCTTTTGATGGTCTGATTGATGGGTATTCTATAGTTTTTGAAATATTGAGAAAAAATAATAAAAACAATTTTTTTTCATTTCTGGCCCAAAACTTGCCCAGTATTGCATGTACATGGATGACATTTCATACACATATCACCTATATGATGCTGTTGTGCATTTTGATGGTGTGATTCATGGTCATTCTATACTTTTTGAAATATTGACAAAATATATTGTAAATTATAATTTTTGGTTTCTGGTCCAAAACTTAGCCTCTCTTGGATGTACCTTGACAAAAATTCATCCACATATTGCCTATAAAGATCTTTCACTGGTCTCATTGATAGGTAGTTTTAACACTTTTCAAATATTTGGAAAAAATTTGAAAAATATAAATTAATATACTTATTGGTTTTCGACCCACAGCTCATAACCTATTCCCTGTACATGTATGAAACTGCAACATAATATGTGTAGATTTGTCTAGTTCAGCCTTTCCATGGTTTTACATACCCTGGCAGGCAGGCGGGCAGATGGTAGGGCAGTGGGTATATAGATAATTTCAGGCCAAGATTTGGCCACGATTGCATTATACCAATTTTGTCAACATCGCTTTTATGACTTTTCAGATGTCTTTCGCTGAAGGTTTGCTGCTGCGCAGCCTATGTTTAGACTTACGGATCATTCTGGAAAGTTCTACATAGATTTCACTCGTAAGACAGATAATGTTAATTTCACCGAATGTACTCTGATTGTACTGCAAAAATGTGTATACTTTTCTACAAGGGAGCGTATTTGGAGCTTATGGATTTGCATAATTATAAGGAGTATAAATGAAGCGTAATTTAAATAATTCTAGCGCTTCAAATGTACTCTTTTTTCGTCTGGGTTGCCTACATAGCCATGGATCAGTTTTTGTTATGGTTCAAGAGGAGAGAAAATTCTATATTCACCTGTTCTATTACAGCTATCACATAATCATAATAGTGGTGCTGAAAGTAGCTGTGCATATGTTTTAAGAAGTTAGCCAGTTGTTCAGGTCTGTTCCTGTATGGCACCATTACTGCTAGGCGGAGCTGTGGTCTGCAGTGGCTAGGGCGCCACCTGGCATTCATGTTGTAAGTTTTCTTGACGTCTGCTAAAGTAGTCTCAGTTGATTCTGCTATGTTCCATTTGAAATCCTCTGCTGTAAGAAAAATGGGGGAGGATTAGCTCAGTGGTAGTGTGCTGGGCTCAGTGGGCTGCCAATCATTGGGTCTCGGGTTCGAATCCAGCTGTTGCCGAGTCACCTTAGCTTATGTTGGATGGCTGCTGATTACCAAAGAGGGCGGCACTGCCCAGTACTCTCAATTGCATGAGTCCAGTGATTTTCTTGTCGAGCAATTGAGAGGTGCTGCCCTCTCTGGTAATTTTAACTTGATGGTCAAATTACCAGTCTAAGGCCTTGCCCCCAGTTGCAACCCAGTTGAGGCCCTTTACCATACACAATACAACTACCTGTACAAATTCATGGATTTTATGAAACTACTGCGTGCCAGCTCCAACCAGCGTGCTAGATGGTGAGGGATGACTGCAAGGATCATGAAACACTGCAGGTAGTGCGCAAAACGTGGTTAAAACATCATGTTCAGTCATCAGAAGTCCTTTTGTTTACTTTTTTTAATGGAGTTGTTTCTGACTCTTATCTATCAGGTATGATAGGCCCATATATATACTAGCGAATCCTCCTATGTGGTGACCCCCCTATTTTTATTTTTCCCCTGCATTCCTAATAGTTCCAGCATGCTTGTCACAAACTTTCATTCACTTTTCATGGTTGGTTCTGATATATATCATTTCCCTTTCAAACTCACCTTCTGGACATATTGGCAGTTCCGCAGATTTTTCTATTACTGGAAAAATCAAGGAAAAAGGGTTTGAATTAAATTATAATTCTATCATATATTGTGGAACCCATGTATTCTATAGTTGAAAGCATATTACCCATAAGCTGAAGAAGTACGAATGTGGCCACGATGACAACAAAAATTCTTCCAGTCTTCCGGACGCTCACGATGAGAAGACTGCATATCATGATCATGCCGTCTGAAAAAAAGGTGGTTAATAGGTATGTATACATGAACCATTGGTTCATACCCTGGGTGGGGAACCCAAAATTTTCAGTGGACCATTAAGAGCAAAGTCCCAGCTGGATGTTGTTCGGATGAGACGTTCAATTGGCGGCCCCTTGTATCAGTGTCTATGTAAGCAAGTAAAAGATCCCTCACATGGGGTAAATGTGTAACACGTTAAGGACTCCTACTTTCTCTCCTATCTTATCAATAAATCCTCTTGAGCGCCCAGAACTGGGCTAAGAGGGCTGCACTTGCCAAAGTTACCATATCTATCTACTATTCTACCAGGTAGGCAAGTAGCAAGATGGGGCATGTCTACTTTTTTTATGAATCAATAAACTCATTACCAGTCCAAAAACTTTGTCAAAATGTTTCACTTTTCATGTGATTTAAAAAGAACTGATAGTTTTTTTAATGAGCGCCTGGATAGAAACATAGATTGATATGGTAAGTGCAGACCTCTAAGCCCAGTTCTGGGTGCTTACGAGGGTTGATTGATCAGATGGGAAAGAGAGCAGGAGTCCTCAGCATGTTACACATTTACCCCATGTGAGGGATCTTTTATTTGCCAAGTACAGACGCTGATACAAGGGGCCGCCAATTTAATGTCTCATCCGAACAACATCCAGCTGGGATTTTGCTCATGAATTAAGGTTCACTGAAAATTTAGGTTCAAACCCATGCAGGCAAAAGGACTAAATGTACTCTGAATTGAATTCTGAGTTTTATCTCAGAAAATTACTTTTGAAAACCCCATTTCAGGATCAAATCACGCACATTTAGTATTCGAGAAGGTTCAGGACTCCCCCCCCCCCGCCCCGAGTCTAAGATGGTCTGGTCTGCATCACTGTGACTAATTAGTAGATTCTTTAAAAAATCCAAAATAGTATTGTGAATTAAAGAGAACTGGTAATATTGTACCGTACGTTCCAATTTATAGCAAGTCAGGTTTTTTATGATACCTGTAGAAACAAATGTATTTTGATTTCTTTCACACACTATGATGTATATTCCATGGATTCGATATCCTCTACACTTTGTCCAATTCCATCGGTGCAGTGAGGAGTTATGCCACAAAGCAGCTATATACCCAGTTTTTGGGCGACCAAAATCATCAGACAATGTCAGGAAAATGTGCCAGGAAACTACCAAACTGATCTTAAAATTATTTAAACATGTAGCTTGTAATATTTGATGAAAAATAAAACCATCTTTTCGAAAATGGATGCTTTCTACACTCAGAAATTAATATTATAAATCAGTTTATTCATTCACATGATCCAAGTACAATAATGTAAATAAATAGTAGAACGTAAATTGTATAAAAACAGGTCAAATCAATTAAAAGGATTATTAAAATCATATCTTTACATTGGAATAACATTGAAATTGGCTTCTTTTTTTTTTCCTTAATACAAAGCCTCTCTTGATCTTATAAAAAGTCATATCTCAACCCATTCACCTCACGATACATGCATTTATCTAGGACACCTTGCAAAGACAAACCAATTGCGCTTCTCCACAAAACATAACACTAAGTCAAAAACTTGTACTTCTTTTTCCGATAGAATAAATTGTAACATTGCCATCAGTACAAGCCTAATTCACATCATTTTCATTTCAAGATGCTGTTCAAATTTATTGGTCCAGGTGGTTTTTTTTCTGAGGAGTTCTAAACCTAATGAATGAGTTTGGTTATGAATTAATGTTTTGTTTGACTAGGAGACACTCTTTTTTACACGAACTAAAAAGTTGTAATTTCAATGTTATTCCAATGGAAGGGTATACTTATGATTTCTTTGTGATGTAGCATACATTTTCTAAATGACGGTTCTACTTTTTATTACACGTTATGAGGTTAATGTTCATAGCATTATAAGGCCTGTTTTTGGTTACTTTTTCCTGAAATTGTATAATAGGCCTAATTTGGGATGCCCCAAAAATGGGTATGTGGATGGATGGATGATTGGGGCTTTTACGTCCTGTATTTATGCACTTGGTAGGCAAATTAGGACAGGGGGAGGACACGGCAATGAGGCGAAGGATGATTGAAACAGCCGTCCAACATAGGCCCAGGTGACTCGACAAGAGCTGGATTCGAACCCCGGACCCAGCGATTGGCAGCCCAGAATGCTACTACTAGACCAAACCCTCCCCCCTACTGGGTATGTGGATGTTTTGTGGTATATCTCCTCACTGCGGCTAAGGAATTGAACAAAATTTACAGGATATTGGCTAAATGGAATATATATATTTATACCGTGGCTAGCCAACTTTTGTCCCTCATACTTGGGGTCTCAGGATATACTGGATCTTTGGTGACTATACCAGGGATATACTGCCTCCACCCATGGTCTAACCTCATAATATAGCCTACATCATTATACGCGAAGGATACCAAAGTGCTTTTTCTGTGATATGAGAAAAAAGGCGACCTAATGATACGGAACCTATTGGAACCTTGGTTATTTTTACTGCAAATATAATGAATATGTATTTATATTGGAATAAAAATGCATTGGTAAAAAACTCACCTGCCAGACTGGACTGTGATATGACGTATCCAACATGTCTTCTGACAATCATAGAAATACTTATTAGTTTGCTGCCCTAATTAAAACAAATTATAACAATGTAGTATTTTATTACTTTAGACTTTTATGACAGTAAATCTCTATCATAGGTCTATTATGGTTTGCACACTTCTTGGCTGACCTCTTTAACAATATATCATATCTTGAGCCAATGCTAATTATGTTAATTACTTGTTTATATTATATAGATGAAGATGATTGCCCAGATATGCTAATTAGTAGTAATGCTATCGAAGCAATGAATATTAATTAGTTGAAGTCCTAATATTATTGTGGTCAGAAGATTATATTATTTAATGATATTTAATGTTATTATACAATTATGGACTTCGGTTGAGGTCAATATTATACAATTATCGCACAGCATCGAGTGCAATATCAGTTTTTATGGCACCGAGGTGACTAATATTGCACGAGGGTGCCCAATTGTTTTGTTCCATGACAATTTCTTTTTGTGGAATGATTATTTTTAGAAATATTTTTTCTTCTTACTTTGGAATTTTTTATTTTGGCTTCTTTTTTTAGGGAGAATTTTAAATATTTTTGGAAATCTTTTATTTTTTAGGTTGTTTTTTTAAAAAAAATTTTGGCTTTTTGGTAATTTTTGTTTTTTGGAACTTCTTTTTTGTTTTGAAATTTTTCTTTTTTTTTCAAAATTTTTTTTTTTGGGGAATATTCACTGATCAGTGAATAACACATGTGTTATTGACCTGCCTGTCACACACCACCGCACACAGGTAAACATCACATTATGCAGGTGGGTTGTTGGCCTATCAGGGGGCTTGTTACATAGGGGTCATGGAACAAAATGTTTTATTGATTGTTTGACAGCAGATAGATTCACGTTTGACAGTGGAGAGATTCATCCTTCATGAGTCATCTTCCGCATTATAATTTGATGTTGAACTGCTTTCACACAATCGTTATAGGGAATATTCTAAAATCTTCTATATTAAAATGATAGCGTACGGGATTTATCTCAAGTTATACTCAATGAATCATCTTCTAATTTTCCCTGTGCCTTCCTATGGACCCCAGGGCAAAACTCTCCCCTTTTGAAGGACATCGGATTTCTCTAAATGTCCTAATTAATAATAATTAGTTTTAAGCTCATTCATGTACAATACTCAAGAGGGCAGCACCTACAAGATGTCAGCCAGTTCTTCTCCTTTGACCATGCACCAGGATATCACTCTGGGAACACTTCATTTGTTTCACATAGTATTATAATATGTAACTGATTCACGAGTTAATTGATTTCTATTATATTCTGCTCTCTCCAATCTACGGGAAACTGACTAGTAGATTATAATTGTAATTACAACAACGATCAGTGAATATAGCAATAAAGTATTAATTGTATTTTGCACAATATTACAATGATATTATATGTTGGGTGAATAACATTAGAAAACAATGAATCAATAGCAAATAAATTGAACCACAATTGTTAGTGAATATTCTTGAGTAGATTATGAATTATCTTACAACAGGGATCAGTCAATATTACAAGAATTATTAATTGAAATTTAAAAGTTCTTGCAATAATCAATATCATTGTCATTTGTCACTGAATAGGGTTTTTAGAGGCCTATCCACAAAGATCAGTGAATATTCTTAAGTTAATTATTAATGAGTAAACAATAACGATCAATGAATATCATTATGTAAATAAACATTAATCTTAAAAATTACAAAAGACAACAACTATATTTGGATATCATAAGAAAAAAAAGCTGGACATTTAAAATAAAATTTAAGAACAGGATGAATATTTCAAAACATTTGAAGTAGAATCCTATGCTGCCGTCACACTTCTACTAACATGTGTTCTTCTGTTGCTGTAGGATTTAAGGTGCGCTTCTTCCCCGGAAGCAAATACATTAACTTCTTGAAGAAATGTTTGTCATGATAGAGAATGTATTTATTAGCCCGTAATAGTGCTTTCAATCTTGGGTCTCCATCTTGCCAATTTCTCATGTAGTTTAAAGTTTGTTTGTCATCAATGATCAAAATCAAGTCAGTTGATTTTCTTTCCATTGAAGTTGAGTAAGCAATACCAAAGACACTCATTGTCTGTTGTTTCTCTAGAAATTCCATAGTGATGTAAAAGACACTCTTTTTGCTGATGCTTATACCCCTTGCAATCTCCTCTGCCCAGTTTGTCCCTCCTTCAATGTCTACGATTGGTAACATCACCCTATATGGCGGGTCAACGCTTTTCATCCATCTATGAATGACATCAATAACAGTATCATTCAAAGAGAAGTCTTGGTTGCTCTCAGGATGTTCATCGTACAAAAGTATTCCATCAAAGGTGTAGTCATCTGATGTTGTATCTTTGCTGAAACGAATGCCCCAGTAGGAAAACAACAACACAGCCAGAAAGTGTTGATGGTAAATGCTGAGAGCCATCACTATGATGACTGTCAAGAGAAGAATGACCGGTAGAGAAACAGCAAGGGCGTAACCCTGCACATTCTGAATGACATTTACAGCTTGAATGACAGTGTCATTTGGACACAGAAAAAAGTCATCAGGTGTTTTGAGAATTGATGTTCCGTTATCACACTCTATGGCCAAGGAATTTTTCAGCTTTGGCTGCAAGTCACTTAACCATATTTTCCAAGAGTTGTTGTCACATTTACAAATCCAAGGGTTATTGTATAAACTAAGTGTAGTCAGGTAATACAGGTCTTTAATAACCTGTCTTGTTTTGGTTGTAAATTCCTTCAGTGAATTATTGTGCAGATGCAAGACCATCAAAACCTTGTTACTTAACAGTAGTTCCCCGTTTACTTCAACAAGTAAGTTTCCATTCAATGTCAGCTTTTTGAGTAATGTTAAATCAGCAAAGATTTTATGTTGGAGTGCCTTTATTCGATTGTCATTCAGGTACAATTCCGCCAAATATCTGAAATTGGTGAAGAACTTGTCACTTATGTGCTCAATGTTGCAATGGTGCAGAGTTAGAATGCTTGCTCTGTGTGCCACAGAGGAGTTCTGTGACAAGCTCAAGTATTTGTAATTGTTCTTATGGAGATATATTGTACCAGCCATTTGTGAAAAAAGTTTTGGTAATGAAGATGAGTTTCTATCACTGCAATCAATTATAGCTGGTCCAGAGTTTTGGTTTTTTGTGAAACAAGAACACATTGTAGTGTCACACTCTGCATCAGTTTTGCAGACAAACAAATCAGCAGGAAGTCGGTTGAAATCAATGTAACTGCTATTTACAGGATAATAGCAATGACCGATATTATATACATGCAAAAGATACTTATCACTTCTCAACCATTTCAATCTGCATGAGCATTCAATATTATTATCATACATATCAATAACTAGATACCTACTTTTGGGCAATTGAAGATTTGGGAAGTATGAGATGTGATTCCATGACAAATCTACATATACTAGATACTTTAAGTTGGCAAAAGCTTGAGGGTGTATTTTAGTAATGTTGCAGGAATCGAGCAACAGCGCTGTTACATATATTGGAGACGAGGAGAATTGTTTCGGCAAGTAGGTTATTGGATTGTTGTACAATTCTATTCCTTTTAGTTCGTTCATAGGATGATGAAGGAACAGGTTTTCAAGAGAGTCTATTTTATTAAACGCCAGATTCAGGTCCAATAATGGTGGTCCAATGAAGTAGTTAATTGTGAAATTTAAGTGCAAGTTGTTTCCTGTCAAATGCAGGGTTCTCAGAACTGAACAGTTTTGAAAGGCTCCAGGCTCTATTGTCTTGATAAAATTATAGTTTATGTTAAGTACTATTAGATTTTCCCTGAAGCACCTTGGTTCCTTCACAATAAGTGAGATTCTGTTGTAATCTAAATGCAATGCTTCCAAGTTATTTCTGTATGTTGAACATGGAATATCCTCTAATAGATTGTAAGAGAGGTTCAAGAGCCTCACTGATGCAGGAATTGCATTGTCATCTAAGTAAGTCAAGTTGTTTTTTTCCAGGTATAAATAGGAGATGCTGTGTAAGTCTTTAAATGAATTATTATGAATCAAATCAATCTGATTGTTATGCATTTGCAACACTTTAACTTTGTGTAAGCCATAGAACATTTTAGCAGTGATCCTCCTTAATTTGTTTCTTCCCAGAAATAGCGTGACCAAATTACTAAGGGTGGAAAAATGTGATCCAATATATGATATCAAATTATTTTCCAAATACAGTGCTGTCAATCTATGCAGGTTTGAGAATGCTGAAGGGTGTATTTTCTCAATGTAATTATTTCTTAGATCGAGGATTTCCAGATTGTTGAAAGGTTGGAAGTCAAATTTCTTCAATTCTGATATGCCGTTATCATTTATTAATAACCGGCTTAAATATTTCCCTGAGTTGATGAATGATTTGGCAACTGTTGTCATAGAAGTGATTTTGTTGTCAGAAAGTTTAAGACGAAGAATTTTGTCTGAGTCTGAAAGGAAGCTGACTGCAAAAGTTGCCAATTTGTTTGATGAAACATCCAAGAATAGCAGGCAATCTGTATTAAACACATTGGCTGGTATGGATTGCAAAAGGTTTTTGTGCATGAGTATGCTTAGTAAACACAATGGGGCAAAGCTTCCTTCTATGCTGGAGATCTGATTGTCATTTAGAAACAAAGCTCTTAACGAGTTTGCCCCAGCAAACCAGACTGCTTCTAGTCTTGTGAATCTGTTTGAGCTCAATTCTAACACTGTCAAATTGGAGAGATGTTGAAATATGTAGGGTCCGAGACTTGAAATGTTGTTGTTTGGTAATGCAAGCATTTGAATGCCCCTGACACATCCAAACGGTGATGAAGGGATAGCTTCGATTGAAGTATGCCGAATAATGACATCACTCAATTGAGGTAGACATTGCGTTTCATTCTTGTTTTGACTGCAAGTGAACAATTGCGATGGAAACATGTTAAATTGTGATCCTTGTAAGTGCAATTTCTGTAGCTTTGCATTATTGCAGAATAGCCCAGCTGGTAAATCTTCAGTGTTTAATCCATTGTCAGCCAATGACACAAGGTCTAATGACTGCAAGTTGTCAAAAGCACCTTGCTGTATTAAGAGGTCAGGTATGTTTGAAAGTGCCAGAACTTTCAACTGCTCTTGACCATGAAACAGGTATTTCGGGAGGTTGATTTGCTCACCAAAACATCCTGGTTTGTAGGAGGTTGCCTGGATGTTGTTTGCACTGTTTAACTGCAAGGTCTTGCAATGACATGAGTTATAGGTTTTTTGAGTATATTGGGTTACACTGTCTTTCCGATCGATGCCACAGTTGATGTAAACAAGATGGCGGTTTATGGAATGCACAAACGCATCATGGATATGGTGTTTGTCATAGACTTTGTTGCAGACCGACTTTATTTTTGTGATTCCTGTCTGTTCTGTCTTCTCAAAAAGACACTGTTGCATGGTGGAGTCAGTGGACAGTCCGGCTGCTCTTAATTCATCATTAAGATCAAACATAAATCTCTTGACCGGAAATTCTTGAACAAGTGATTTAACCAGAAACCAGGGGTTTTCAGTGAAACCACCGTGTGCAGTTGGCAATGTCAAGAAAAGTATAATAATACAGAATTTCATTTTGTAATGTTCAGTTGTGCCCAATTTTTGCTAAAAAATAAATCATTTAACGAATTTAATTATTATTGTAGATATTTGAGGATGTTTAGATTGTACAATCTGAATGCAGAAATTTCCACCAGTTATTATCTTAAACTGGAATAGTGAAACATCCAAACTGTTTTGAAATGCTGTGTGATTTGTATGTCTCAAGTTAAGCTATTGTCATTGTGCCTTCAAATTACATAAATTGTTTATTTGGTTAAAGTTTTGCTGATTCACAAATTCAATATAATGTTCCGACAAACATAATGTTCCATCATAAAATTAATTTGATGTAGAGTCTCATAAGTTTTAAATAATGTGTTTATAATTATTGAGTCACTTTATTCACTGTGAGTGACTGTTCGGATAAGAAAACTTCTCACAGTGTATTCTTGAATTTTCATCTTTGAAGAAGTCTGCTAAGGTAAGATATCCTTCTTACGGTTTAAAGAGTAAGGGTTAAGTGAAATGAAATGATATTAAAGAATCCTTTTTGTCAAAAGAGTCGGTTCAGAACTTCATTCTTGTATGAATGTGTTAACCTTAGTAACAAGTGTCCAAAATGTTGATTGTAGGAAACTAGATAAAAACCATTGTTTTCCACTCTTTGAGGCAAGTACAAATGATAGACTATTATTATGGTTTGCATTCAAGATTACTCAAACTTAAATTACAAAGTCAGCAAGGAATGTCCCCCACAGGTGAGTAGGGGAGGATAAGGACAGTTGGCCACATGGCCAAAAAAAACTTATCACTCACAGTGCCTGTGGCTGCAACTGGAGGTTACTGTACATCAGCACAGTATCTCTGTTGCGGTTTTTAAATGAGAACACCTGACTATATTTCTTGTGTGCCGTAAGCAAAAATGTTTTTTGTGCATTTAAAAGTGAAATGTAAATGCAATTTATAATTGAAATATTACAAATATTTAATATTTTGATGCAAATAGGTTTTGAGGATGCTACTTATCAACTGATAAATATAACATAAAGGTATTCAGCCGATGGCCCTTGGCCAACTCTCTTGCCTCTTAATACTCTGGCCAGCTTGAATTTGCCTGCTTCCCGTTAACCCTGGCCAGCTTCCAGTTAACCATCGCCAACTCTCCCATTCGCGGGAAACAGCTGGCCTGAAAATTCAATGTTTTCAAATAGTGTTCTGGCTCCAAGAAAGAGTGGCGTAACCAGGTTTTTCCAGAGGGGGGTGCAAGAGAGGGTAAGCAGTCTTTGAGGGGGGGGGATTTACGGTTACTCGTGAGAGCGAGAAATTCTAAAAATCTATATACTAGAAGGTACACTGATTGAAGTACTATAATAATTGAAGCAGGACATGTGATTTATTTTAGCAGAATGAGAAAGACAACATAGTAATAGAATGCAGTAAAGCGTGTGGATGTATAGCATCGGAAAATTAATTAAGAATTGCCCAATATTATCAATTTTATCAATTATCACAGGGCGGCAAGAGGGGGGCAAGGATGGCCACACGGGGGGGGGGTGCACTTGCTACAAAAACACTTGTGTACACCTGAATTGTGGGAAGGTTTTATTGAGCCAAGTGCTCACCACTAATACATAGGTGTTTACAGTCCACTGTCAATATCAACTCTGGGCCTTCAGTCCACTTGGCGGGAAGCTATTCTCTAGGATGACACCTAGTGGACACTCATGGTGCCACTGTTTACTAGTTTTGTAGGCTACATGTGTCAATTTTTCCCTATTATTTATAGTGACGTTATGAAAGCGACATAGGTAAAAAGCTGGCAACTCTCCTTAACTTCCCCTACTTGAAGTAGAAATATGAAGTACAGGCAATGACTCAGTCTTCAACTTGAGCTGCAGGGCTTTTAATGAAACCAGGACATTAAGAACCAAGAAAAGTTTCAGTTTCATATTATACATATTTTAACTCAAACATGCCATGACAACATAATATTATATATATTGTTTGTTGGTTTTGTAATTTCATTTTTTAATCTTGAATAAAAACCGTACAAATAGTCTATCATTTGTGCTTGCATCAAAAAGTGAAACACAATGGTTTGTATATAATTTTCTACAATCTACATCTTTTGAGGCCTGTTATTATTTAAGGTTTCTCATTTATGCTAGAATGAAGAACTAAACTTCAACTCTTTTGACAATAAGGATACTTTCATTTGATTATATTTACATTGCCTGAGGTAACTTACTGATTATTATAAACATTATTTAAAACTTACTAGCAGGGGCGAGAGTTTCTTTGTCAAAATTTATTTTATGATGGAGCTATTGGAGCATGCTGTTTGACCAACATATTTTTGTAGGGACCATCTCAGATCTGTGTTATAAGCTCCAAATGAGGAAAGATTTGACAGTGGAGGTCCCTAACTAAAGGGGCAAAAATAATCAGCCAAGTGCTATTTGTCATCAATTTATGTGTACTGCAGTGGTGGAGCTTCTTGAGTTTCTGGAGGGGGCCACTAGGAAGTTGGCCTTTCAGATATACTTTCCCTATAGCAGGAGTACCCTCCAAATTTACCTCCAATATTAGGAGGATACTCATGCTACAGCAAAGGTAACTGTGACTACAATTTACAAATCAAGTATATATTTGCCCCTCTTTATGCTCAGTAGCTCCTTCACTGCATGACCTTGGGAACTGTCATGGTTGAGTGATTGGGGACCATATCCAAAGCACACCTGGAGCATAATACATTGGGGACCATATCCAAAGCACACCTGAAGCATAATATTATCCCATAGAGATTTCCTTCAAAAAATTATATAGCCTAAGTGTATAAACATTTCAGACAACATAAGACAAGTGATAAAAGAAAACACTGTATGAGAACATTAGATATTCAACTTCTCAAAAACTGGCCAGTCTAAAAGTGTAATAACCCAAATATTATGCAAGCCACAATTAGTTTGTTGTAATGGAAATAGAAATTTCATGTTCATGACAAAGAATTTAAAAGGGCTTCTCATTGCTTGGTTTGCTGTCTATGTTAATAACACCTGTAATTAGGCATGCCTAATCATGATGTAACATGTATTAGGTTTGTTATATCACACACTCACAGTGGTACATTGGAGGTATAGATGCAACTACACATACATAAAACATTATTTGAACATTTGGAAATAAAATATGTGTTTGAAGAAACCTCAGGTCCCTACAATTCTTTTTTTAAAGAATTTCTTGTTCCTTTTTGAATGGTGATCATGTGAAGGAGCTTCCTGAAGACTGGAGTGTTGCTACCAGGAAGTAGACAATTTCTCATGATGTTCATCGATTGTTGCTATAAATTGGGTCACTGCATGTGCCTAACCTTGTACACAGGTGTGAGAATCACCCTCTTTAAAATTGGACAGAGAAACTTTCACAATAGAATATCAATTACCATCCATTACTTGCTTAAACATTATCTATGTCAGTTAATATATATTTTTACCCTCGGCAATGTATACATTGCCGACGGGTATTGTAGTTACTTTGGGAAAATTTGTCCGTCCGGCGGGCGGGCGGGCGGGCGGGCGGGCGGGCGGACGGGCGGGCGGGCGTCCGGATAACGGGCGTCCCACTTGTGTATTGGGAGTAATGCCAAAACTATGGAATGTATACTTTTTATTTTTGGGACATTATTATATCTTTTATCCTAGTTGTACCTATTAGAGGTTTAATCCACATGAGATTAATACTTTTCTCACAATTATTGAAAAATGTGAAAAAATATTTTTTTGTGTATTGGGTGTCAAGCCAAAACTATGGCATGCATATTCATCATTTTTGGGTAAATATTGTATCTTTTATCCCAGTTGAGCCTTTCATAGGTCTAATCCCCATGACATTAATACTTTTCTCACAATCATTGAAAAATGTGAAAAATTGTTTATTTTTTGTTTCTGTGACAGAGCTAAAAAACTGCAGTACTTTTGACACTGAAATTGGCATATTGTATGTATTAAATACCCAAGATGTGTTTTTTGTGGGTCTAAATGCTCTGAGAAAGTTGAACGGACGACAATTTACCAAAAATATGAAAAAATACTATTATTTTAAACTTGTATAATTCAGACAATTTTGAAGTTAAATCTATGAAATTTTCCACTTAGGTGTCTAACTTATGCCTCTTTAAACATCTCTAATCAGTTCGAATGTTGGTCCTATGAATTTTTATAAAAACCCAAAAATTCAAAAAAATGCCAATTTTCCAATATTTCTGCATGAAAAGCCAAATGGTAATGGGTAAGTTAGTTAACTTTAGGTCTTATTGTAGTTAGACACACTATTGACTAATATTCACAGCCATTGCATGAGTTGTTGCAATTTTTTCCATTGAAATGTATGATTGAAAAAAGGCAAAAAATCATTAAAATGTCTATTTACTCTCCATTTCCTTCTGATGTCATACCAGTCGTTGACATTTTTTTTGTCAAAATAAACCTGACATGTTTCACATCATCATCATGCTGATTTTGAACAATATGAAAACTTTTATTGGCAGCATAGGTCAATATTAACAAAATTAGATAAATATTAAGGATTTTCAGATAATCATATATCAGTAAATATTGGCCCTGGTCAATCAAATTTGCCACAATTATGTCTAAATTTGACTTTTTCTACCTCTCCTCATGAAATATTATATGACACTAAATCTTTTTAAAACTGCCAATTATTATCACTCTATGGTTAATATCTAAACTCAGTGATGTAAATTTTTAGAAGATGAATAAATGTCAGCCCCTTTTATTTAGTTGTTTGCATGAAAATTAAATGTGATTGAATCAGACAGATTGGCTTTTGTTGAATGGAGCACTGGAGAAGTCTTGATTATGTAATGTTATGTCACAGGGTAATTGTCTTCCCTGCTAATCCTTTGACAAGAAATCTTAAACTCTCAATTGTAAAGTTCTTAATGGTTCAAATCTAACATCAGTTATGTACATTTTAACATATAAAGTACTGTCAGCTTACTTTTATCTTGGTCTTTAATGAAAAACATATAAGACAGACTGGCAATAAGACCGCTATGTATATATAGAGGGTTATCAAAGAAAATTACTTGGCATGCAAATCCAATTTCTGCAAATTTCAGTGTGTAATTTTACATTTCAAGACATTATTGGATAAATCTGTCTTTTAATTCATTTTAAAACTCACTCCAATTGTATTTTTAGCATTTTAAAGAAATATTGTTTAGGGGGTAAAAGTGTCATCATTGGAAGGGGTCCAGTTTTTTTGTAAATGGGCCTGGAGACAGTATGTCTGTGCTTCATTGTACCCCTCCCCTCCAGCCATTCATGTTATGTAACATTGTGTCACTAATCCTGTCCAGTGACCAAAGCTGGGAACAAAGGAGCACAAAAGCAGTGCACAGCACCCTCAACTTTTTAACAAATTTTCTTTTTTCTTAGAAATATGTCCAAACTGCATTGACACCAACTTAGTAGTCTTATATTGAACAAATAAAGAAATTTCCAATTTTAATAAAATATTTAGGCCAACTAGAAGCTGAGATATGACTTTTTGTAGCCCATATAGGCTGTACACAGAGTTGGGACATCTTTCTCTTGTTTTGTTTTTCTTTACAGCTATTGTTATTCTCCAAAGTTTGACCAGCATTTAACCTTTGTATTAACTAGCAACTTGCTTAGTCTTAAAAGATATATATATACTGGCATAAACCTTGTTTTAGTGTTACTATTTACAATGGTTTTGGTTGGAGACATCTTATCTA
Organism: Platynereis dumerilii; assembly: GCA_026936325.1. Classification (NCBI taxonomy): domain Eukaryota; kingdom Metazoa; phylum Annelida; class Polychaeta; order Phyllodocida; family Nereididae; genus Platynereis; species Platynereis dumerilii. The sequence continues at coordinate 41,024,973 of JAPTHN010000012.1, forward strand.
TAATTTATGTTTTTAGACCCATATTCCATATTTGTAATTTATGATAAGAATAGCTAAGACTAGATAGACTAGATAGACTAGATAGATAGATAGATAGATAGATAGATAGATAGATAGATGGATAGATAGATAGATAGATAGATAGATAGATAGATAGATAGATAGATAGATAGATAGATTGATAGATAGATAGATAGATAGAAAGATAGAAAGATAGAAAGATAGAAGGATAGAGATAGATAGATAGATAGATAGATCGATAGATAGATAGATAGATAGATAGATAGATAGATAGATAGATAGATAGGTAGATAGATAGATAGATAGGTAGATAGATAGATATATATATATATAGATAGATAGATAGATTGATAGATGCATACATAGATGGATAGATTATTAGAGTAATTTTAATCCTGTACAATTTCTAAAGCTTTACAATGATTCAAGATTCCTATACATGGATATATCACAAAATCCAATCATCAACTGGAATTATTCTATTTTCTCAATTTAATCTCTTTTTACAAAAAGCACAAAATCAGCCATAGGCCTACTTGCCTGAATCACATGATCCAGATTTCATTTTGACTAGAAGATATATCATTTCAAGTTTAATCTCTTGGTAACCATTGACTTTCAGTGATGTTTCATTGGACCCCCCCCCCTCATCACAGTGGCACACTTCTGAGGTGTGTGAAGTATGCCACCCTCCATTCTTTTGTCAGGTTACATAATGGCATTGCATAAGGTGATTAAAAGATTGGGGTACAGCAGACAATAGCCAATTGATATGGGTGTTTAGCAGCTGAGGAGGGGGACTAAGGAAGCCCCTTTAACCCCTTTAAGGGGAATGTCTGCAAGGATAATGTAATTTAACTGAAATTGTTACAACATCCAACAATTTACATGGCTACATTCTAAAATGGATCCAGGATCAAGATGATGTAGAACTGAAGTCAATGACACTGTTTGATTAGATATAAGATTTACAGACAGAAATTTATTGAACTGATAGATATCTAATTTTTGTTCAAACAATAGCTACCCTTATTGCAATTCAGTTTTATGCAGTTTAAATGAAATAGTAATTTTATCTTTTCTGCAGGAATTATGACACATCTTAATAGAAAAACTGATAGTTGGATTGATCAAACTACCAAAAATCTATCTATCTATCTATCTATCTATCCATCTATCTATCTATCTATCTAAACAGTCCCCTACATGTCCTGATCGTTTTCTGACTGTCTTTATCTCAGTTGTTGTCCATTTCTAGCTGTCTTTTTAATGGTCATTACCTGTCTATTGTGCACTGCATTGCTTTATTTTCCTGTCTGTCACCACTGTATATTACATTCAGACAAAAATAAGTTTGATAAAAAACCAACTTTCTAAAATGGTAGTGGAAGAGGGGACGAATTACTGTGGGTAATCCATGCCGGATAATATTGTTCTTAATATTGTCACCGAAACCAGTCATCTTCTTGACTTCATTTTTTTAAAATTTTATTTCTCAAATTGCTCGTTGACAAAAAGGCACAGATTTTGCCACAGGCCACCAATAGGCATAGTGGAATACTTGCCTGAATTTCATTATCCAGATTATACCAAATTATACCACTTCAACAGTACAATGTAACGTCTTGCTAATTGCTAACCATTGATTTTCAGTTCATTTGATCTTGTGCCACACTTTTTGACTCCTTGCCCAAATTTTAACTGTTTCCCCTCTTTTTCTGGGGGGGACCCATCCTGCAAGCTGATTGCATGTGGATTTTGAATTCCCGCCAATACAAAATGGCAGACAGGAAACATTTATATTATTTTGCTCACAGCTCTTGGCCATTCAATGAAAGTTTTTCAACGGGAATTTCATGTTCATGAGGATATTAGAGTACCCAGTGGGGTCCTGCCTCAATGTATCCCACTGTCTGGAGAATAGCCGCTGAGTAGCCGAGGGTATGCTGCCGCGCAGCCTATGTTTTCAAAACTAATTGGATCAAATAAATAGTTTATTCATTAAAACAAGACAATTGCTGTCAAAAAAATTAATATTTACAAGCAAATAAAAACAATATTTAAAAATAACGTGCAAGCACTTTAAGCTGCGTCGAAGGATCGTAAATTGTCATCAGCATTTGGTTGGACTTGTAGAATTTGATTGATAGCTAGCAATAGTTGGCTGCAATTCAACATTGCACTGAAAAACTTTTTAATAAAAAGATAAGAGAGTTCAGTACGTGCTTATACATTTTCTAGATGCAGAATAATATTTTCCTAAAGAATTAAACTACTGGAATGATACTATCTATCTGTCTATCTATCTATCTATAATAATAATAATAATAATAATAATATGGATTTATATAGCGCTAATTTCAGTAAACTGCTCATAAGCGCTTTTTCAGATCAAATCAATTGTAGGAATTCTGGAACAAATGAGTTTTCAGATTCTTCTTGAAACTTTCTAATGTTTGTGCAGTCCTCACTTTTTCAGGCAAAGTGTTCCAGAGCTTTGGTGCAGCATAGGAAAATGCTCGATCTTCAAACTTATTTTTGTTGCATGGAGCAGGTTCTGCTAACAGCAGTTTGTGGTTGCTTCTCAGGTTATGTTCTTGTTGAGATTTGACTTGAACAAGTTCTTGGATGTATTGTGGTGCCTGATTGTTCATTGCCTTCCATGTAGTTGTCATCAATTTGAACTGAATTCTTGCTGTGATTGGTAACCAGTGCAGTTGTTTCCTACTCAGGCTGACACTTTCGTGTTTTTTCAACCTCTCAATTAATCGCACTGCTGAGTTTTGAGCAACCTGAAGTTTATTTAACAATCGGGTAGCAGTGCCATACAACAGCCCATTTCCATAGTCTAAATGAGGAGTAACAAGTGCATTGACAGCAGTTTTAACTATTTCCTTGTCCAGGTTTTTTAAATTGAAATATGCGTTACGACACATTCTGTTGATCTGCTTCTCCATGGTCATATTATTGTCAAAGAGCACTCCCAAATTGCGGACATGGTTGGCAATTTTGATTTCTACATTGTCAACATTGATAGATGTCATTTGCAGTTTCTTCAGTTGGTTTGGTGCTCCAATCAGAAGAAGTTCAGTTTTATCTCCATTATTGCACAGCTTGTTGTCATGCAAGAAATTTCTAATTTCGGCAATACAATTTTCCATTTTCTGTTTTGCATGTTCTTCACCCAAAAAGGTTGGTTTGAATGACAGAATAAGTTGCTCATCATCAGCGTACTTTTGATCGTGAACTTGATTTCTTCGCGCTACTTCACTGACTGGGGCAACATAGGAGTTAAATAAGATTGGTCCAAGTTTGGAACCTTGAGGAACTCCATAATTGAGCGGAAGTTTGCTTGATGTTTTATCATTTATTATCACAGACTGTGATCTTTCAGAAATATAAGATTTGAACCATCGTAGGGCTGCACTTTGCAAACCATACCTGTTACGCAGTCTTTCTAGCAAAATGCCATGATCAATTGTGTCGAATGCAGCAGACAAGTCCAACAATACTAGCATTGCACCTCCCCATTGCTCAGATTAAGCATAATATCATTATGGATTTTTGTTAAGAGGGTTTCTGTGCTGTGAAATTGCTTGTAAGCTGATTGTTTTTCATTGTAAAGATTGTTCTGAGTGATCTATCTATCTATCTATCTATCTGTCTATCTATCTATCTATCTATCTATCTATCTATCTATCTATCTATCTGTCTATCTATCTGTCTATCTATCTATCTATATATCTATCTATCTATCTATCTATCTATCTATCTATCTATCTATCCATTTGGCTGTAGGTATGAACCAAAATTTCATTTGAAAAGACAGTGGTCTTATTTGCCAATTACCAAGTAAGTTGATTGGAATAAAGAAGATTCAGCAACGTTTGAATGACCCTAGAGTTTTTCAATTGTAATTAACCTTAACACCTCTGGACTATCACCTATCAACTGATACTTCTACACTTTGACCTCTGCCAATGCTTAGAACTACAGTACATTGCTCACATGCCACGCCCCCTTGCGGAAATGCACGAAGAGATTTGGTCTGACCCTTGACCCTTGTTAAATCAGTCCATTTATTTTCTTTATTAATTTTGTTTGTTACGGTGGAAGATCAAAATCTACTGGGCTGAAGCAAAAATTCCATTGAGACTGTATTTCAAGTTTGAATGAGATTGGTGAGAGAGGACTATCTCAGCAGTGCTAACAAGATTTGAGCAAAATGCTTGGGGTAAGAGTTGCTTGACGCAGCTAAAAACAGCTATTTTGTACAAAGACACCAAATAATCTCATTAATTTCCTGGGTGTGCCCCCTTAACTGAATAAGCCACATGATTAAGTTGGACCACCTCCTCCAGCTGCAAGTTTTGGTATACACAGACTGTATTACCAGTGCTAGCCACAGGATAGGGTCATTCACAGTCAGTTAGTCCGTTGGATACACTACTTGAGCCGATAGATAGACAGATAGATAGACAGGGAGCAGGAACTTCATTAATAATAATATTGTAAAGAATGGGCTAATTGGATCTGCCCCAGACTGTGATATTTTGAATGCTTGTCAAATTAAGGAACTAGTCAGAATAAGATACTCATATTTTAATCACTGGTTTTTAACTGAATAAGCCATGGGATTGGCTTATTCACAGTCAGTTAGTCTGGGGAGGTCACTCTCAGTTGGATACACTATTTGTATCTATCTATCTATCTATCTATCTATCTATCTATCTATCTATCTATCTATCTATCTATCTATCTATCTATCCAATGAAACTATTCCATGAATATCCCCATTTGCTTGAAAAAGAAACACTAAGTTTTTGTCAATTAATTTAATCTATAATTTATCTTGCACGATTTTTCAAACAGAAAGAGTATAATTGGCTGATACACAATATTGATAAAGTGAAAAATCGTATGATCGGATTATACTGTTACTTTTCATTATATTTTCAAAAATATTGCGATTTTGTTTTCGACAATTGTGATTCAATGTGTGAGACATAAAAAAGTACTTGGTACTGGACTAAGGTACTTTCAAAAGTACTGGGTGCTGGAATTAAAAGTACAGTGATTAGAAAAAAGTACTGGGTACTGTACTGGGTACTGGGAACATTTGAAAAGTACTGTACTGGACTTAAGTACTTCAAAAAGTACTGATTAACAGCCCTGTTATTTTCTAATGACATTTTTGTTTAATGCCTCTGCAGCACCTTATTAGTCTGGTCTGTTAAGGCCAATTTTTGGCCATATCGTTACTTGCCGGAATAAAGCACCAAATTTGGCACATAGGTACTTTGAAATGTGCTCTTTCATTCAAGAAGGGGTGCCACGATGAATAATGACTTGGTTGGCGGCCATCTTGGATTCAAAATGGCCGACTTCAAATTGGCTTTCTTTCAGACATTTGTGAAAAAGGCCTATAACTCCTTTTTGGAGCAAGATATCAATATGAAATTATTACCACAAGTACTTGGCAATATCCAAACATAAAAGTGCTAACTCTCTTGGGTCCATGTCTCAAGCATAACTCTGCCCCTGTTGTCACCACATTCATCAAATGTTGCATGTGTCACATCACTGACATTTACTTTGTTTCGCAATAGTGCCTTTACTTAAACAATTCCTACATTCTTTAAAATACACCTTCATTTCAAATAGAGCCCGGAGTCACTGAGTTTAGGCACCATGACTTGACTTGGCTGCTTGGTGACTTGACTTGAACAACTTTCATGACTTGGTAATTTGCCATGACTTGAGTGTTTCGTGACTTGACTTAAATAACTTTGGCGGCTTACGCCAATTTGTTAAATTTTTTAAGTTGGTGATTGTCCATTGAAGTTTGAAAGTCTTTACTTTTATTTTGCTTGAATACACATTTTAATTAAATTTACATAACAGAACAATACCTGATAAAACATTTAAAAATCACTTCAGTTATCAAGTGAGAGACAGAGTTAATGAGCAACCATAGTAGACTGGTTGAACTGAGTTACCACCTCAAACAACATGAGATTATAAAAAAAATGCTACCCACATTTTTCCAATTTTAAATTTTTTTTTTTTTTTGATCTGTTGAAAGCTGTCAATATATAATTTTTTATCAGGTTAATGGAAAGCCTAAAACTCTGTGAATTTTGTTAACTGAAGTTAGACCTCTGATCCATTATACACTCTTGCTCATAAATACGGAATATAGGCACATGTCAAAAAGTGAGTAGAAATTTGATAACTCCATTTTGTGATTGGAGCTGCAAACAAACTTCCTACTATTTTTCTGTGTGAATATGGGTCCATTCAACATCAAAAGTGAAAAATTTATGAAATATGAGAAAACCTTGAGACCTGGAGACAATTGTGGAAATGCTTACTGTATACTAGATAGGTATATAACATGTCAATGCAAAGAAGTATCTATAGCGGATTGAAAGTTAAAGTGCAATCAGCTTTGACACCTGTCAGCTTTAACCCCAAAGGTTGTTTCACAATGGCAATTAGGTCAAATGCAGGAGAAACAAAGCTTCAGAACTTGCAGAATTGCAATTAGCCTTATTGGATCCAAGTCTGTGGTCCCAGCCGAGAGTGTGGTCTCCAACTCCAAAGAAGTTATTCCAAGTGAAGAAGTCCCAGGTGGTGATGTTGGCAGTGATGTCGGCTCCAAGTCTGTGGTCCCAGCCGAGAGTGTGGTCTCCAACTCCAAAGAAGTTATTCCAAGTGAAGAAGTCCCAGGTGGTGATGTTGGCAGTGATGTTGGCTCCAAGTCTGTGGTCCCAGCCGAGAGTGTGGTCTCCAACTCCAAAGAAGTTATTCCAAGTGAAGAAGTCCCAGGTGGTGATGTTGGCAGTGATGTTGGCTCCAAGCCTGTGGTCCCAGCCGAGAGTGTGGTCTCCAACTCCCAAGAAGCTATTCCAAGTGAAGAAGTCCCAGGTGGTGATGTTGGCAGTGATGTTGGCTCCAAGCCTGTGGTCCAAACAGAGAGTGTGGTCCCCAACTCCCAAGAAGTTATTCCAAATGAAGAAGTCCAAGGTGGTGATGCTGGCAGTGATGTTGGCTCAAAGTCTGTGGTCCCAGCCGAAAGTGTGGTCTCCAATCCGACTGCGAACCTGGACAGAAACAAGCGAACCACCAGAAAGTATTTTTTAAGACGTGCCAAGCCTCCAAAAAGCCCGGACAAACTAAAATAACTACAATAAACGCTGATGGTATCCTATCAAATGCCGAGTATATGAAGGAACTGATGGGTGCGGCAAATATACTCTGCATTCAGGAGCACTGGCTTTTGAATTATGAACTATACAAACTAGAAGACATGTTCCCTGGCCATAACCTGGTTGCCAAGTGCGTCGACGACGACTCACCAGACCTCCCTATAATGCGCAGGAGAGGAAATGCCGGAACAGCTATCGTGTGGCAGAAGGAAATTGACGACCTAGTGGAAGCAGTGACTGATGGATCGGATCGAGTAACAGCACTACTACTGAAGAGCCACCCGAATCCAATCCTCCTTATTAACACGTATATGCCGACTATGGGATGCAAGGACCCCGAGTACAGTGACATTTTAGATGAAGTGCATGAACTGATGGCAAAATATCACCACTGCAGCATCATATGGACGGGTGACGTCAACGCTGATGTCTTGAGGAATAAGTCTTACTGCCATGACAAGCTCCTCACAAATTTCCTGGACGAACATGGGCTAACAGTGTCTGCCAAACAACCCCCTGATGCCACCTATCACCACTTCACAGGGAATATCAAATCAAGACTGGACCTGTTCATCGAATCCAAGAAAGACCCGCACATTCAAGAAGTGATGATTGACCGCAGAAACCCCATCAACACAAGTCCGCACGATGCCATCACTGCTGTGATATTGACAAACCCGGTGACAGACTCCAAACCTAGCGACAATGCGAGGCTCCCACCAATCAAGGCCAGATGGGACAAGATTGACATGGACAAGTACATGGAGCTATCCACTGACAGACTGTCGATCCTTTGCAAGTCGCTGACCGATATGCCAATGGATGTTACGATCGAACTCCTAAACGATGTCCTCACAAGAAGCGCCTTAGACGCCTCACCACCGCCCCCGAAGAGGAACAAAAGTAGGAAGAAAAAGATGTGGAATCCGAGCATGAAGCCGCTGGTTAAAAGAATAAAAGCTACTCACCACCGACTCAAGACGTTATCACCCAATAATGCTACAGAAGCGAGACAACAACTGAAGCTGGAGAAAAAGGCCCTCCGAAGAGCTCAGAGACAACACGCTGCTATCACTAGAAAGGACCAAGTAAGAACTATCATCAATGCCTGCAGAGAAAAGGACCAGCGCGAGTTCTTTAAACTGGTGAAACGGCAAAGGAGAACAGTCCAGCCCTCAGGCTCCATAAACTTTGGCTCAGCAGTCGACCAGACACAACAAGATGGCTGGGCAAATTACTTCGAAAAGCTGGCTACCCCGTGCCAAAGTGACCTGTTTGACAAAGAGCACGATAGACACTTGGAAACGATTCACCTGCTTCGTCTATTAAATACAACAACGCAGAATGTACCACAGATTCCCAGGAGCGTCGTCACAAAATATGTGAAAGAAATGAAGAATAACAAGGCCCCAGATTACTATGGTGTAACCTCCGAACATCTGAAGAACGGACCTGAGGCCCTTATAGACATTCTCTGTACGATTTGCAATTCTGTTATGTCCACGGGCAAAATCCCTTCTCCCTTCCGGCTAGGCCTGGTGAACCCCTGCCTCAAGAAAGGAAAATCCCATAAAGAACCTAATAACTATAGAAGAATTACAATATCGTCCCTGATTGGCAAAGTGGTCGAGAAACACATCCTATCTCTGACAAATGACGTCCTCAACGACTCACAGAGCCCACTACAGTTCGGCTTCACGGAAGGCTGCTCTCCGATGTACGCATCACTGATTATTACCGAGGTGATGGCAGAAGCCAAGGACAACAAGAAACCACTGATGCTGACATTCATGGATTCGTCCAAGGCATTCGACATCGTGGATCATCGTGCAATGCTGCATGCTCTACACGAACAGGGAGTAAACGAGAATCTATGGCTGACATACAACAGCATGTACGAGGGCATCACCTCAACAGTGAAGTGGGAGGGACAGTTATCGAGACTTCTGGTGGAACGCCAAGGAATACGGCAAGGGGCTGTTACATCACCAACACTATACAAGGCGGAGAGAAATAAAGGACTACTCCAATTGGCCAACAACTCCAACACCTTCATCGGGACTGTAAATGTCGGAGCAGTGATGGTTGCAGATGACCTAGCCCTAATAGCAAGCTCAACAACAGACATGCAAACCGCACTCCTTATCGCAGAAAACGATGCTGCCCGCGAACGCTATATTTACAATGAAGAAAAAACCAAGATCGTTAACATCAACGCAACCGCAGAGGTCGACTTCACTCTAAACAATAAGCCGCTAGGAACATCAATAGCAGAAAAACATCTGGGCATCAAAAGAAATAGCGCTAATACAAATACTGACACCATCAACTCTCGCATTTCTGAAGCTAGAAGGACATCCTACAGCCTGCTAGGTGCGGGACTATGCGGTTTGAATGGAGCTGGTCCGGAGGTCGCTATACGTCTATACCAGACGTACGTCATCCCAGTCCTCCTATATGGCTTGGAGACCCTCGTCCTACAGGAGAAAGAGATCAATGCACTGGAACTCTTCCACAGACGTAACCTGAGACACATCCTACACCTGCCCGCATCGACTGCATCACCAGCTGTATACCTGTTAACCGGATGCCCACCAATAGAAGCGCTCATCCATATAAGAGTCCTAACAATGTTCAGGAACATAGCAGACTGCGATAGTAACTCCGCCCCCTCCCGCCATATATACGCCCTCGTGAGCAGACAAGTGGCTATGAAGGAAGCAACATCGTCCAGTTGGGCCGCACTAGTAAGGAGGCTCCTACATCAATATAGACTGCCATCAGCCTATGCCATCCTCCAAGACCCCCCGGCGAAAAAGAAATGGAAAGCTATCTCACGAGACATGGTATATGACCATTGGACGGCATCACTGAAAGACAACACGCTGGATTACCCTTCACTGTCCATGATGACCCTGGACAACTTGAAGCTAGGCAGGCTCCACCCATCGTTCCATGGAAAATACAATTCACACGAGATCGCGAAGACAACCGTCGTCACAAAATTCATGGTCCAGCGTTACCCCCTCTTCAACAATCGAACATCTGGGAAAATGTTTGGTCACCTATGCCCCTTGTGTAAAAAAGACTCTGAAGACGAAATTCATTTCCTCCTACATTGTGAAAGACTAAGGGAAGCTAGAAGACCGTACCTGAACAGACTATTGTCCTACTGTCGGGATACTAAACATAGTGTGGACCCGGAGGACATCCTCAAAGTGATTACAGACCCCCATGGTGCGACAGCACCACCGCCGGTTATTGAACTCTCTACATCCTTAATATTTAAGTGCCATCTTGAACGTTCCATTGCATTAGGCAGGCAGGCAGGCAAAAGGCACAATTAACTATACACTGCACCTTGACAGTGGTTCGCCTTAAAGAGGCGGAATATACGGAGAAGAAGAAGAAGAAGGACTGCTTCTGAGCCTAATTGCTTAAATTATAGAGCTATCCAATGCTGTAGGTGGCGGCGGCTTGATTCTCAATAGACAGCGGCGGCTTGGCTTGAGCATGGCTTGACTTGACTTAAGGTTGCTGTGACTGACGGCGGCTTATTACGGCGGCGGCTCCGGGCTCTAATTTCACACCTTTCCCTGCAACTTCTGATCAATGTGCAGAACAGAACTAGGTCATATCTTTTCTGTCAGGCTATCCGGATGGCAGCCTGGCCCAGGCACACTAGCAGGTGCTGCCACCACAATATGCCCCACAAATACACTGTACAAAGTGCATTTGTTTTCCAAGCCCAATGTCACATCCATCAACAACACACATATGCATCACCTTTATATATATTTGGATTTTATGCTGACTGTTTGATATTTATGTCCATTTATCCTTATCAATTTGCACCTCCTTCAGTGTCATATTCATGCACACACATCCTAGCCTCAAATACCTGCTTGCAATGGGTTTTCTAGTGTACTTTAATAATATATAGACATTACACCTCTAATTATAATTAATTCGACATTATAGCATGGAACGCACAAAAAATAAAAATTTCCGCAACATTTTGGAGAAAAAGTTCATATTGTAAATATGAGTGGTGGTACCACTCTAAAATTTGGCAGAATGGTACTTCCGGATATGATCTTCACTTTATTAATAGATAATTTGGCCATATATTTGCATATTGGCGACAAATCATAGTGAAAAGTTACTACCGTAACTATCATATTTCACAAATCTGAACTGTGTGCCAAAGACTTCTTGGGGTTTGTTGGGTAATCTCCTCATTTCGGTGAATCAAATGAAAAGAAGTTTGAATTACAATATAATATGCATCTTGTTGTCGTTCTTATATCAAATTAAGTAATAATTATTAAGTTTGACCTAATTATAATATAGAAACACATCACAAGCTGACAACTTTTTTTTGAAAACACTCGTGAACATATAGGACATCTTCATTCAACCATGCTGCCAGCTCCCTTAGTGGCCATAAAGGAAATGCAACTGTATGTTTCGATTTTCGCGTCATGGTATATTTTCTTCAAAATAACACTTTTATTTCAGTGGTCTAGGAGGGGCCCCCCAGTAGACCTGTTCAAAAAAGACTTTCTATTTTATTTTAATGCAGGATGCAGTAATTCCCATTCTCCAAGCTATAGAATGACCAAATATGACATTTTTTTCAATTTTGAACTTTGGGAATGCCTGCCTCATGAGCCATGAACTTTTAACGTTTAATTTCATTAAAAACGCCAAAAATATCATAGGGGGGTGTTATATTTCTTCTTATATCTTTATCAGAATTTATTGTAGAGCAACATGGATGGTGTTATATGAAAGCTTGTTAAAATATCTTTCAAATGAGACCAATAACTTGGTATTTGAGACATTTTCTGTTCTCTTCAAAGCAGAAATGTGTAAATTTTAGGGAAAATTTTGATGTCGATTAGTGTATTCTGCCTCATATGCTAATCCAAATTGATCATAGAGCAGCATGAGTGGTATCATTCAAATGCCTATAAAGTTGTCTTTAAATGGACACCTTTTTAAAAATTATTTAGATAGTTCTTATTGTGTCTGAAGCAAAAATGCCTGCATTTCAAGGAGCTCCCTGCCCGATCTAATTCATTGCAGCACTGCATTGACCAGAAAGTTTACAAAATCTTTTGTCTCATAAAATAATTTCATTGATATTGTTTCTAAGTGATTTGGACATTTTAGAAATTCTTTTCCATGTCCTTAAAATGACTTTCTATTGAGGAAATACATTGTTGGATTTGTGCCGAATCGAAATTACCTTAGCACATTCTTGGAACAAATGTGCGACATATTTTAGAAAATGCAGTTAAACTTGACTTAACATTTTGAGCAACAGCATGCCACAGTTGTCAATTCTCTTAATTATGCTATAAGTAACTTCTTGTGCCACTAAATTAATAATGACTTTAATTATGTTTGAGGTTTAAAATTCAAAGATTAACACAATATTGACAATAACAGGTATATGCAATAAAATGTAAATCACTCATGACTTAAAACTATCATACACTAATACTATGACATAGATGAGGGCCTAATATCACAAATATAAATTGAAATAGTAATTACAGTGTAACACAGTTCCACACATTGTGTCTATAATGACTTGTTAAAGGCAGCGGAAGGAAATTTAACACAACTTTTGAATGTGGGTTTTTAAACTGTCCACCTACATACAATTATATGCCCCAGCTAGAAAATGAGTCACCCAACAAAACTGTTCTGGGAATGTTGCTTTCTGGTAAATTCTTATTATTTTATGACTTATGTTGAGTAATATTGATTTATTGTTTAAGCAAAACTGTGCGTAATGTAACAGACTTCCAGCCACTCTACCCCACATGTTGTTCTTGATCTTTCCTAGTTTCTGCTGGCATAGGTATCCATCATAAACTTCAAGGTGCTTGAGCTCTGACAATGAGTATCATCACAATGCAATAAAATCCAATATTGTGTTAATCTTTGAATTTTCAACCTGAAATATGATTAAAGTCATTATTCATTTAATGGCACAAGAAGGACACTTATTTATAGCACAATTATTAGAATTGACAGATGTGGCATATTGTTGCTCAAAATGTTTTAAAAGTCAACTTTAACTGCATTTTCCAAATATGTAACACATTTGCTCCAAGAATGTGTCTAGATAACACTGGCTGTTGAAAAATAACAATACTAAAGTCATCGATGATGTTTGTTTCGATTTAGCTCAAATCCAAAAATGTATTTCCTCAATAGAAAGTCATTTTAAGAACATGGAAAAGAATTTCTAAAATGTCCCAATCACTTGGAAACAATATCAATGAAATTATTTAATAAGACAAAAGATTTTGTAAACTTTCTGGTCAATGCAGTGCTGCAATGAATTAGATCGGGCAAGGAGCTCCTTGAAATGCAGGCATTTTTGCTTCAGACACAATGTGAACTATCTAAATAATTTTCAAAATGGTGTCCATTTAAAGACAACTTTATAGGCATTTGAATGATACCACTCATGCTGCTCTATGATCAATTTGGATTAGCATATGAGGCAGAATACACTAATCGACATCAAAATTTTCCCTAAAATTAGCATATTTCTGCTTTGAAGAGAACAGAAAATGTCTCAAATACCAAGTTATTGGTCTCATTTGAAAGATATTTTAACAAGCTTTCATATAACACCATCCATGTTGCTCTACAATGAATTCTGATAAAGATATGAGGAGAAATAAAACACCCCCCTCCGATATTTTTGGCGTTTTAATGAAATTAATCATTAAAATTTCATGGCTCATGAGGCAGGCATTCCCAAAGTTCAAAATTGAAAAAAATGTCATATTTGGTTATTCTATAGCTTGGAGAATGGGAATCACTGCATCCTGCATCAAAATAAAATAGAAAGTCTTTTTTGAACAGGTCTAGCCCCCCAGGCCCCTCCCCCCTGGCTCTGCCACTTGACACTCTTCGTAAAAAGCGGTCAACTCTCTTCAGCTTCCCCTACTTGAAGTAGATATCTGAAGAATAACTAAAGTGCAGTGTAAACAGTTTTTTAATGAACCAGGACGTTAAGAAACCAAGAAAGAATTCTTCTTCTTCCATTATAGTACAGACCCCAGGACCTGGGTATTTCGTACTGGTGCATGGTGTGATGCAGTGCAGGTCTTCTTGAGACTTTTAACAGGTGCGGGATAAAAACCAACTATTTACAGTCTTAATTTCATTTTGTTTATGGCGACTTTGAAAGTCTCTGTCGTCGGCTTGTTTATGACCTCTTCTGGGATGTTATTCCAGATCTTGATGGCGCTCGGGAAGAAGGAGTACTTGTACACCTCTAAGTTTGTTTGTTTGTTTGTTTGTGTTTTACGTCTCTGCAGCACGCCTCTGCAGCATGCCTCTGCAGCACGCCTCTGCAGCATGCCTCTGCAGCACGCCTCTGCAGCACGCCTCTGCAGCACGCCTCTGCAGCACGCCTCTGCAGCACGCCTCTGCAGAATTTTGTTTATCTATCCATCCATCTAAAGATCAACAGATGTGTCTATCTTCTATCTATCTAATATCATATGATGGGTGAATGCCATTAGAAAATAATAAATCAATTGCAAATGAGTTTGTACCACAATGGTAAGCTAATATTCTTGAGTAGATTATATTTATATTTACAATAACAATCAGTGAATATTGTAATAAAGAATTATTTATATTCTGAACAATATTACATTACATGTTGGAAGAATGCCATAAGAAAGAAAGAATGTTCTTGATTAGATTATTATTGTATTTGCCACAACGATCAGTGAATATTGTTATGAAGAATTAATTATATTCTGAACAATATTACAATGATATTACATGTTTGGAGAATGCCATTAGAAAATAATAAATCAATTGCAAATAAGTTTGTACCACAATGGTTAGCGAATGTTCTTGATTAGATTATAATTGTATTTGCCACAACGATCAGTGAATATTATAATAAAGAATTAAGAATTAATTATATTCTGAACAATATTACATTACATGTTGGGAGAATGCCGGAAGAAAATGACAAAATCAATTGAAAATAAGTTTGAGTGGTTAGTGAATATTCTGAAGTAGATTATAATTGATCTCACAACAACAATCGGAGAACATCATGATAAATCAACAATTGCATTCTGAACAATATCACAATAGTATTATATGTTGGGTGAATGTCATTAGAAAATAACAAATCAAGTTAAGATAAGATTGTACCACAATGGGTGGTGAATGTTCTTAAGTGAATTATAATTGATTGATGAGTGAATGTCATTCATCAATTGTATTCTGAACTATTTTACAATAATATTATATGTTGTTAGAATGCCATAAGAAAGTGATAAATTAATTGCAAATAAGTTAAAACCACAATGGTTAGCGAATACACTTGAGTAAATTATAATTGAATTTTCCACAACAATCACTGAATATCATGAGAATTATCAAATTTTGTGTTCTAAAAGATCTTGCAGCAATGTTGGATGAATAATGAAAACCATTGCAAATTACTTTATACCCACACCCACAATGAACTATGAATATTACTATAAGAATGGGGTGAATATTTTGAAACATCCAACAAGTGTTTCTATCATGCTATAACAGTTCTTCCAACATATGTTCTTCTGTTGCTGTAGAATTTAAGCTGCGTTTCTTCCCCGGAAGCAAATACATTAACTTCTTGAAGAAATGTTTGTCACGATAGAGAATGTATTTATTAGCCCGCAATAGTGCTTTCAGTCTCGGGTCATCATCGTGTGAACTTCTTATGTATTTTAAAGTTTGTTTGTCATCAATGATCAAAATCAAGTCAGTTGATTTTCTTTCCATTGAAGTTGAGTAAGCAATGCCAAAGACACTCATTGTCTGTTGTTTCTCTAGAAATTCCATCGTGATGTAAAAGACACTCTTTTTGCTGATGCTTATACCCCTTGCAATCTCCTCTGCCCAGTTTGTCCCTGCCGCAATGTCGACGATTGGTAACATCACCTTATATGGCGGATCTACGCTTGTCATCCATGAATGAATAACATCAATAACAGCGTCATTCGAAGAAAATTCTTGGTTGCTCTGAGGATCTTCATCGTACAATAGTATTGCATCGAAGGTGTAGTCATCTGCTGTTGTATCTTTGCTAAAACGAATGCCCCAGTAGGAAAACAACAACACAGCCAGAAGGTGATGTTGGTACACGCTGAGAGACATCACTACGATGACTGTCAAGAGAAGAATGACCGGTAAAGAAACAGCTAGAGTGTAACCCCGCACATTCTGAATGACATTTACAGTTTGAATGACAGTGTCATTTGGACACAGAAAAAAGTCATCAGGTGTTTTGAGAATTGATGTTCCATTATCACACTCTATTGCTGAGAAATTCATCAGCTTTGGCTGCAAGTCACTTAACCATATTTTCCAAGAGTTGTTGTCACACTTACAAATCCAAGGGTTATCATATAAACTAAGTGTTGTCAGGTAATACAAGTCTTTAATAACCTGTCTTGTCTGGGTTGTTAATTCCTTCAGTGAATTATTCTGCAGATGCAAGGCCATCAAAGCCTTGTTACTTGACAATACATCACCGCTTATTTCTACAAGTAAGTTTCCATCCAATTTCAGCTTTTTGAGTAATGTTAAATCAGCAAAGATTCCATGTTGGAGTGCCTTTATTCGATTGTCATTCAGGTACAATTCCTCCAAATATCTGAAATTGGTAAAGAACTTGTCACTTATACGCTCAATGTTGCAATGGTGCAGAGTTAGAATGCTTGCTCTGTATGACACAGAGGTGTTCTGTGACAAGCTCAAGTGTTTGTAATTGTTCTTATGGAGATATATTGCACCAGCCATCTGTGAGAAAAGTTTTGGTAATGAGGATGAGTTTCTGTCACTGCAATCAATTATAGCTGGTCCGGAGTGATGATTTTTAGTGAAACAAGAACACATTGTAGTGTCACACTCTGCATCAGTTTTGCAGACAAATAAATCAGCAGGAAGTTGATTGAAATCAATGTCACTGCTATTTACAGGATAGTAGCAAAGACCAATATTGTATACATGCAAAAGATACTTATCACTTCTCAACCATTTCAATCTGCATGAACATTCAATATTATTATCATACATATCAATATCTTTGAGCTCATTTGTGTGCAATTGAAGATTTGGGAAGGATGTGATCTGATTCCTTGACAAATTTACATATATTAGATGCCTTAAGTTGGCAAAAGCTTGACGGTGTATTTTTGTAATGTTGCAGGATTCGAGGTAGAGCGATGTTACATATATTGGACGTGAGGAGAATTGTTTGGGCAAGTAGGTTATGGGATTGTTGTACAATTGTAGTCCTTGCACAACGTTCATAGGATGATGAAGGAAAAGGTTTTCAAGGGAGTCTATTTTATTAAATGCCAGATTCAGATCCAACAATGGGGGTCCTACGAAGTAGTTAAATGTGAAATTTAAGCGCAAACTGTTTCCTGTCAACTGCAGGGTTCTCAGAACTGAAAAGCTTCGAAAGGATCCTGGCTGTATTTTCTTGATAAGATTATATTTTATGTAAAGAACTATTAGATTTTTCCTGAAGCACCTTCGTTCATTTGTGATAAGAGAGATTCTGTTGTAATCCAAATGCAATTCTTGCAAGTTATTTGGGTATGTTGAACATGGAATATTCTCTAATAGATTGTTAGAGAGGTTCAAGTATTTCACTGATGCAGGAATTACATTGTCATCTATATGATCAATCAGGTTATTAACCATTTGTAACTCTATAAGATTGTGTAAGCCATGGAACATTCCAGCATTGATCTTCCTTATTTTGTTTCCTCCCAGAAATAATGCTTCCAAATTACTAAGGGCGGAAAAATGTGATTCAATATATGTTAACAAATTATTTTCCAAATACAGTTCTTTCAATCTATGCATGTTTGAGAAAGCTAAAGGGTGTATTTTCTCAATGTAGTTATTGTTAAGAACGAGGTATTTCAGAATTTTGAAAGGTTGGAAGTCAAATTCCTTCAATTCTGTAATGCTGTTATCATTTACAAGTAGCCATCTTAAATATTTCCCTGAGTTGCTGAATGATTTGGCAACTGTCGTCATAGAAGTGATTTCGTTGTCAGAAAGTTGAAGATCAAGCATTTTGTCTGAGTCTGAAAGGGAACCAACTTCGAAAGTTGCCAACTTGTTTAATGAAACATCCAAGGATATCAGGCAATCTGTATTAAACACATTGGCTGATATGGATTGCAAAAGGTTTTGGCGCATGTGTATGCTTAGTAAACACAATTGGGCAAAGCTTCCTTCTATGCTGGAGATCTGATTGTCAGTTAGAAACAAAGCTTTTAACGAGTTTGCCCCAGCAAACCAGACTGCTTCTAGTCTTGTGAATCTGTTTGAGCTCAATTGCAACAAAGTCAAATTGGAAAGATGTTGAAACATGAAAGGTTTGAGGCTTGAGATATGGTTGTTTGGTAATAAAAGCATCACAATGCCCCTGACACATCCAAATGGTGATGAAGGAATAGCTTCGATTGAAGTATGCCGAATAATGACATCACTCAATTGAGGCAGACATTGCGTTTCACTCTTGGTTTGATTGCAATTGAACAATTGAGATGGAAATGTGGTGAAATTCAATCCTTGCAAGTGTAATTTTTTAAGCTTTATGTTGTTGCAGAAGAGTCCAGGTGGTAAATCTCCAGTGCTTAATCCATTGTCAGCCAACAACACAAATTCTAATGATTGCAAGTTATCAAAGGCACCAGGCTGTATTAAAAGGTTAGGTATGTTTGAAAGTACCAGAGCAGCTAAGTGCTCTTGGCCACGTAACAGGTAATCCGGGAGGTTGATTTGTTCATCAGAACATCCTGGATTGTAGGAGGTTGACTGGATGTTAGTTGCACTGTTTAACTGCAAGGTCTTGCAATGACATGAGTTATTGGTTTTTTGAATATATTGGGAACTGTCTCTCTGATCCATGCCACAGTTGATGTAAACAAGATGGCGGTTTATGGAATGCACAAAAGCATCATGGATATGATATTTGTCATGGACTTTGTTGCAGACCGACTTTATTGTTGTGATTCCTGTCGCTTCTGTTGTTTTGAAAAGACACTGTTGCATGGGCAAGTCAGTGGACAGTCCGGCTGCTCTTAAATCATCATTAAGATCAAACCTAATTCTATTGTCTGGAAACTTTTGTAAAATGGATTTTAACTGTAATTGGAGAGTTTCAATGGAAGTACCGAATGAAGTTGGCAATGACAAGAAAAGTAAAATAACAAAGAATTTCATTTTGTAATGTTCAGTTGTGCCCAATTTTTGCTAAAAAATAGATCATTTAACGAATATAATTATTATTATAGATCCACTCTATCCACAGTCAGATATTTGAGGATGTTTAGATTGTACGATCTGAATGCAGAAATTTCCACAGTTATTATCTTAAACTGGAATAGTGAAACATCCAAACTGTTTTGAAATGCTGTATGATTTGTATGTCTCAAGTCAACATAGATGCTATCATCATTGTGCCTTCAAAGTACATAAATTGTTTGTTTTGTTAAAGTTTTGCTGGTTCACAAATTGAATATAATGTTCCTACAAACAGCATGTTCCATCGTAAGATCAATTTTGATGAAGAGACTTGAGCACCGGGCTCATAAGTAGTAAATAATGTTTATAATTAGTGAGTCACCTCATTCCCTGCGAGTGACTGTGTGCGGATAAGAAAACTCACAGTATATTCTCGAGTAGTTATCGTTGAAGAAGTCAGTCAGGGTAAGATATCCCTCTTACTGTTAAAGTGTAAATATTGTCCTTTGAAAGAATCCTTATCGTCAAAAGAGTCGGTTCAGATCTTCATTCTAGTATAAATGTGTTAACCTTAAATGGCAGGCCTCCAAAGATTAAATTGTAGGAAATTAAATAGAAACCATTGTGTTTCACTCTTTGAGGCAAGCACAAATGATTGTCTGTATTCAAGATGACAAAAAATGAAATTACAAAACCGACAACTGTATATATATATGTTGTCATGGCATGTTTGATTTAAAATACGAAACTCTTCCTGGGTCTTAACGTCCTGGTTCATTAAAAGCCCAGCAACTCAAGTACAAAACTGTTTACATTGCTCTCAACTCATGCATCAGATTTCTACAATAAATAGGGGAAGCTGAGGAGAGTTGCCCGCTTTTTACTTATGACTCTTTCATAATGTTGCTATAAACAATTGGGGAAAATTGGCCTATGTTGTACGGGTCTATATCGTTACACAAAATCGATACGGTACGTATCATTGATACACTTGATCGACACACGATTCGTACCGTCAGTTTGCAAGTTCGGGCCGGTCCGTATTTTAGACAAATCCGCCTGCCGAAAACGGAATTCTGGGCCTGGAAAGTGGACCTCGCACTAGAGCGGACGTCAACATGATGACGTTCTCGAGTTCAGTTCATGATTTTGTGGACATTTTCTCTCAAATCTCGGCAATAAATGATTTGTTTTAGCTGGATATGGCATAATTGAACTGAACCAAAAGTGCTGCTTTGAAAACTGGTTTGGGAACCGACCAGACTGTACCGGTACGGCCGATATTAATAGGACCGGTGTAAACCCCTACTATGTATGTAGGCCTACAAACACTAGTAAAATCTTGCCAAAATTCAGGTTTCAGCCACGTCAGATGCTTTTTAGGAGCAATTGAAATTTCCAAAAATTGAATTTTCGGGTCAACTCCTCCATACATTGGAGAGTTGGCCAGGGTTAACGGGAAGCTGGCCAGGGAATAGAGAAGTGAGAGAGTTGGCTTTGAGCTATGGGTGAGTACCTATTTGTTCTATTGATCAGTTGATAAATAGCATCCTCAAAACCTATATGCAGCAAAATATTAAGTATTTCAGTTACTGCATTTACAATTTCACTTTTTAATGCACAAAAAGCAATTTTTGCGTACAGCACACAAGAAATACATGAGTTCTCATTTAAAAACCACAACATAAATACTGTGCTGAAAAGAGTGTACAGTAACCTCTAGGGGCAGCCGAAGATCACTGAGAGTGGTAAGTATTTTTGGAAATTAGAAATCGATGTTTGCCCAACTGTCCCATGTGGCCAACCAACCCTTATCCTCCCCCCACTTAACCTGTGTGCGGATTCATTGTTGATTTTGTAATTTAATTTCGAGTCATATTTAATACAAACCATTCAAATAGTCTATCATTGTACTTTCCTCAAAGATCGGTTTCTATCTTTCCAGCGGGCATTGTGATGTCATTCCGGTGTTGTATTATGAGTTTCCAGTGAAGAGAGTTAGATTTGACCTTAAAGTTACCCTGAACCATAAAATCTTTTGTCAAATGTGGGTTATTTTGTGCATCATACAGTTGCGGACAAAAATATTCATACAGCTGAGTATTCTGCACATACCTGGTATTTACTCTTGATTCAGGGATGCGAGGAGAAAAATTTCACTTTTAAGTCATTGCCCTAATCAATTGTCATTGTCAAGCACTGCAAACTTAAGCATATCTCTGTTTTCAAGCTCAGGGGGCACACAAACGTAAAATTTCAACATGACAAAAGTATTCATACAGCTTGAACACGCTGGGTATAAAGTGCATCAGAAGCTTGAATTTCTATTCCAAATAATTTGTAGCTTAAGTTTCTATTTTGAATAGTTAAATGACATAAGAAAAAGGCATATGAAAGAGGAATACAAAATAAAAATACATAAGGCAACAATGAAAAGACATTGACTTTAACAATTAATAGGAATTATAAGCAGGGCCATATATGGAAGGGGGCCGGTATTTGAGGAGGTATGCCCACGAGTGTTTTCAAAAAAAAGTTGTGAGCTTGTGATGTGTGTCTATATTATTAACAAGGGTATGAATGATAGGCCATATTGAAATATTTGTTTACAAAATTTAGTGTGCTGATTATTATCTATTTAAGGCATGACCCATCTGAAAAATGAATTGAACACCATCCTTGTGTATTTCTGCAATGATTTCATCCATTTATGGGTGCCAGCTTCATAGTTATAAACAGAAATCCTCCTGTTGAAGGAGGCAGTCAACTCATTTACCATTTCATGTAGGGCCATCCAACTCACTGAAGCTATCCATGCATCAATGATTTTGCAGCAAATAAACAAATGCTGTGATTGGATGAAAAATGATTTGTCCAAAATGATCAATTACTTGTATGCAAATCATTCAGGAATTGTTGTAAAATTATTTCATGAATGGTGATATTTTTGTTATAATAAATCTTTATTTTCGTACTAAACGTACAATTCAAGGTTCAATGTAAAAACAGAAAGGAAAAAAAAAAAGTAAAAGCACAAATGGTATAACAAACAGAAGTATTTACAAGAAATAAAGTTTAAAATTTAATAAAACAATTAAAATAATATTAAAATAAATTGAACTATTCTTCAATATTGACACAAGTCGTCAATAATACTTTGGCACTCGTGGTAATCTAATAACCAAGGATCAAATGAATCCCTCATCATGACAAGTTCTCGAATTTGAGTGCCAATTCTTAAATCTTCATCACATATACCTTTTTTCCATGAAGTAACAATATTCATATTCATAACCTGACAATTTAATTCATTATTTTTTATAATATCTATACAGTATTTATTATTTATGTATCTCAAATTTCTTCCAACTCTGGTATAGGAATATATAGCCTGATGAAATACAAAGCTTAACACAGGATTATTGCTATAGTAACTGGATTTAAAGAAATTAACAAATCTTTTATCAAGGGAGACTTCTAAAGGTACAGAATTTGATATATGAGGTAGTAAGTTACAGTGCGTTCTCCATGGCAAATTCCAGGTTCTTCTAAGTATTTTACGATAATTAACATTCAACTGATTAATTCCAATTTTATCATATAAAGCACATAGATTAGAGCCATAAAAACTGCTACAATATTTACTTAACAGATCATTTTTAATTTCTGCTGACAGATGATTAAATGTACCAAGAACTGTATTGGCTTTAACATTAAATTCATTTACAATTCCATTCAACATATTATTACTTCTATCCTCATATAAAGTATGTCCCAAATATACCATATGATTAACCTTTTCTACTTTCTGACCGTTGACATATACATCATTATAATTTACAGATAAACTTTTACTAAATCTCATTAACATACTTTTTTTACCGTTAAATATAATACTATGAACTTTAGCATAATTTTCACATATCTCAACCATTCTATTTAAACCATATAGAGTAGGTGACAGCAATATTAGGTCATCTGCATAGGCTATACTACCAGTATACATTTGCCCTACGTAACAGCCATATCCAGACTTTTCCAGAGATTTTAACATATCATCTATATATACACTATACAAAGTCGGCGATAGAACACCACCCTGTTTTACACCATTGGTAACATCAAAATAATCTGACATGGTATTGTTAAATGAAACTCTTATCTGTTGTTTTAAATACATATTAAGTAAAATTCTAACATAAAAAGGATTAACTCCTCTAGAAATTAAATGCTGAAATAACTTTACATATTCAACCCTATCAAATGCTTTGCTAGCATCTAAAGCCAAAGCATATACAGTACCACCTCTATCTAGGTAATAATCAATAGTCTCTGTTACAACTGCAGTAGCCTGTGAAGCAGACAACTTGGGTTTGAATCCAAACTGTAAATTTGATGTAACTAACTTTTTTTTTTCTTTTGAGAATATTAAAATATCTAAAAGCTTGCAAAACATACTTTGTAAGCATATACCTCTGAAATTTTCAGATTTAGAAATATTTGGTCTTTTACCCTTAGGTATGGGAATCATAGTACCCACATTCATTTGGCTTGGGCTATACCCATGTACGATCATACAATTGAACAAATATAACAGATATTTTAATAAAACTTCACTTCCATGTATAATATGATTAGAATAAACACCGGCATTGCCGTCTGATTTACCCATAGCTAAACTCTTGATAGCAGTTGACAATTCTTCACATGTAAATAAACAATCTTCTATACAATTGACATCTAAGCTTTCTTGGATGCTATCTGTTATTTCATTAATACCAGTTTTGTTATAACCGACACAATTATACAGATTAGAAAATTTTTCAGCAAAAACCTCCGATATATTTTTTTCACCAGTAACATTGTCAACCATGCCTGGAATCTTTTTAGTTTTAGATTTAATTTTTCTGACTTCACTCCAGTAACCAGTGACATCATTGTTCATCATACTTTCTGCCATTTTTTTAGATTTAAGTAAATTACATTGTTGTTGACACTTTCTAACAGCATAATGGTATTCTGACCTACTTTTTCTTCTCATATCGGCTAACAAGCCAAACCTAGGACAACCAGCTGCTTTCCACCTCCAGTGCCACATTAATGCATTATCCTTCTTAAGTGCACAGTGGTCATTCCAACCTGGTAGAGGGGATCTGGTTTTGCCTATGCTAGATACACCGGTAGAAGGAAGAACTCTGCTAGCTCTCAAACAAGCATTAACAATACTCTCGTACAAATTCTCAATATCTTCAAAATGTACATCACATTTTAAGTCTTTACATGTTTGAACACTGTCAGGGAGATCAATATTACTCAACTCTGCTTTAAGAGCAGTTTTGTATCCCTCTATATCATGAACAGAGGCCTTATACCAATTAGGCCTAGCCTTTAACTTGGAATTATTTAAATTAAAATAACCACATGGTATCTCAAATTTGCTAATCACAACAAGATGATCGGACATATTATTAACATCTTCCACAGAGTAGTAATCAATAACAGTATTTTTAAGATTATCACTTACAATAACATGATCTATTTCTGATTTAGCACCATTATGTAGACACTCATATGTATATGTGACTTTAGAAACAGGAAGTTTACAACAAGGAACAAGTTCTTCACTGCCACAAAAAGTTCTCAGTTCCTCACTTTGAGGTGACTGTCTATCTAAAGAAGTATTAAAGTCTCCTCCAATTATAATGTTATCAACATTTTGACTATGTGCAATTACAGATATTTCAGCAAGTATGTCTTGAAACTCATTCACGTTACCGTGCCTACTCCTATCATCACATGGCATATTATAATCGTTTGCCTAGTTTTAAGCAAAATTTAAGCAACACACCTCTCAAATGACAAACAAGGCCAAACCTGATGATCACTTCCAAACCAAGTGATCACTGTCATCAACAAAATCATTAATTAGAATAATCTGATATTACACTTGGAAAAAAAGGATTAGATAACACACAACACTGATTTTGTACAACATAATGCCAGCTGACATTCCATGGCTTCACTTCATGCACTGCACTGAAATATGGTCCTGGTAGCCTGAAGACCTGTGTAGTTGCTTGAAGATGTTTCTAAAAAACAGGTTCATGCGTGCTTCTTTTGGTCAATGATAATATTTATGACATTACTTTTAGGTCAGCATACTGAAAGGCTCCTCTTAATTTTTATTTTATTACTCTGCATGGTTGTGAGACGATGGGCCTTTTTTTTCATTTTTGCTACTGAGTTAGCAAAGAATGGATATATACTTTTGACCTTTTTAGAGTTTCCAATCCGCATGATCAGATAATTAACCCTTGATAATGTGCAGCCATGTAGTATTGTATATCTGGTGTATTTTGTAAAATCATAAACGTTCACTCAGATTACATAATTCATTCTTCTGTCACAGAAATTTCACCAACATGGCAACCTACCAGGGTTGGAGTGTTGGAATTCTAGTAAAATGGAAGTTTTGGTGGTCAGTATATTGCAGGAAGGCATGCAGTCAATATGCTAGACATACAAATGGAGTGACACACCACCCATATTTCCACCAGAGGCAGCACTTCACAGTAACATTTTTAGAGTGATAGGCCCAGATCTGTTTTCCGCTGACACTTCTTGTACTTTAATGCACATGACATTTGTAAATGAATGGGCAGCTTTTATGTTTCTCCTAGACCTTTACAATCTTTACTTACTGCCAACAGAGCCTTAGAAAAATGTCATGGTCTATAAAAGTTTGGAAGAGGAGATTTAAAAAAAATTCTAAATGGAGCTTTTCCTTTTGTCATGTTTTCTTTATTGCTTGTAATAATTCAAATTTGCAAGACCTTGTAATAGCAATTCTCTTTATCACATATGTAGTCACAGTAATGCAATTGATCCATTGCAATGCAGCTGTGGATTGTAATTACATTTCTCACCAGGTGCTGTCATGCCTAGTAGAAGTGATTGACCCCCTGTTGCTAAATCTCAGAATTAAATTTTGTCCTTGGCTGTTGTTTTGATTAACCACTGGCAGCCATTGTTGGCTGAGGCCAAAGACCCTATATAGCTGTGTTAGCTTTGGAAAGAGGTGGTTTTCATTAAAATACAGAGGTGACATCAACCTTTGGTCTGCCCCATACAACAAGACAGTTGCATGGAGCAAGAAAAACATCAGGTAAGTCAATTGTTTAAAATGTGTCAATTTGAGGATAAACCAGCCCATGAAAGTAGGTGAAATGCTAGTTTCATACTCTGTATAACTACTCATCACAAGCTCATCACAAACAAAAGGTGACTCCACTCGTGGGTATGCCCTCTAGTTGGAATGGGGGAGGCTTCTATTTGAGGGGCGCCTCTATTAAAGGTGTGTTCTATTGAAGGTGGGCAGACTCAGACTCAGACAGACTCAGACATATTTATTTTCAATAGAGGAAAAGGTAGGAAAAAATTAATAAATTATTGAAATGTTATACAGTATTGTGTTTGACAATTCTCTATTGAGGGTGACCCCTTTAAGGCTTGTAGGCCGCTATCAAGGGGCCACCCATGGGAATCATGAGAGATGTAATTCTTCGTAATGTTAGAATAATCCACCATGGTGCAGTGAGTGTGCAAGGCTTGGTCCTCTTGTGGTAATTGGTGAAAGCAATATAAACAAAAGATAATAATCAATGAATATATAAATAATAACGGCAACACCTCTGATAATGAAAACTTTATCTCACCATTCAGTTTCTCAGCTGTAAACCCAAACCAAGTTCTTAAGAAACTCAATAACCTTCAATCTAAAAAGGCAAGTGGATTTGATAACTTATCTCCCAAGTTTCTAAAAATTGGCGCCAAACAACTTAGTATATCAATGACCCCAATAATAAATAATAGCATTGCAACAATACAGTACCCGGAATATACAAAGAGAGCTGAAGTCTCCCCTCTCTACAAGAAGCTTGACCAGTTAAATAAAGCTAATTATAGGCCTTTAAGTATCCTAACTTCGACTTCAAAGATTTTTGAAACCATAATCTGTGAACAAATTTTAGAACATATAGATAATTTTCTAAGCACACACCTCGCAGCGTACCGCAAAAGTTATAGTTGTAATAATGTTTTAATCAAATGTGTTGAAGACTGGCGCAAAGCACTTGACAAGAATGAACATGTTGGATGTATCTTGATAGATTTATCAAAAGCCTTTGATTGCTTACCACATGGTTTACTCATTGCAAAATTACATGCATATGGCTTCTCAGAAAATTCCTGTTCATATATTCAGAGTTACTTGTCTGAGAGAAAGCAGAATGTTAAAATAGGAACAACAAAAAGCAACTGGTTATCTCTCAAAACTGGTGTACCCCAAGGCTCAGTAATGGGCCCATTACTTTTCAACATATTTATCAATGATTTCATTCTAAATCTTCAAAATCTATGTAATGTGTATAACTATGCCGATGATAATACTCTCTCTTTCTCACATGCCAATCCTGAAGTCATAAAAAGCAGACTCGAAATAGCTTCACAAGCCGCTATGACTTGGTTTATGAATAACTTCATGAAAGCCAATCTTTCCAAATTCCAAGCAATCTGTTTCAGTAAAGGGGAAATATCTATAAAATACAATATCGATGGTAACATAGTGGAATCTGAAAAAGTAGTGAAACTTCTAGGTGTCCGACTCGATAGCAAACTTACCTTCAACGAACATGTATCTACAATTTGTAAAAAGGCCGCCAGGCAAATTAATGTACTATTTCGTCTAAGTAAAAATTTAAGTTATCAATGTAAATTAAAAATCTATGATTCTTTCATCATGTCAAATTTTGATTACTGTTCAGTGGTGTATAACGCTTTCAGTATGAGAAACGATAAGAAAATAGAAAAGCTAAATAAAAGAGCACTCAGACTGGTCTGCAATGACTACACTTCTAATAACAGTGAACTTCTAAAAATGACAAACAAGCAGATGATTTATGTTTACAGAAAATTTTGTCTAGTTGAACATGTATATAAGATTCTTAACAAATTAGCTTTACCCGTGCAGCCCGATTTCTTTGAAAGACAAAATGCCCCATATTCTTTTCGAGATGATTTCAAATTGGCTGTACTAAAGTTCAGTTCTATCACATATGGACTCAAGTCGATAGCTTATCAAGGTGTTGTGTTATGGAATGATATCCCTTGTCAAGTGAAACATTGTGAATCTTTCAAATTATTCAAGCAATCTGTCCGTAAAAACGTTAATTTTGTGGAATGTCAATGTGGATCTTGTATTGTATGCCTGAAAGATAACTTATAGATGTATATTAATGAAAATCATCTTTCATCTGTACATACTCATCATTAATTAATTTTTTATTGTTGGCAAAAAGCCCCCGCGGCTTGTGTTATTGTTTTATATTGTCACCCCCGACTTTAAATAAAGTTTTACTTACTTACTTACTTACTAATAAAGTAGCATTTTTTAAGCACTTTTTTACCAGAGAGGGCAGCACTTGTCAATTGCCTGACAAGAAAAAAAAAAACAGGACTCATGCAAACAAGAGTACTGGGCAGTGCTGCCCTCATTGGTAATCTCAACTTGATGGTCAAATTACCAGTCTAAGGATTTGCCCCCACTTGCAACCCAGTGACTCTTGAGTGAGGCCCATTGCTATACATAATGCAACTACCTGTACAAATTGATGTATTTTAGGGAACTACTGATGTGCCAGCTCCAAACAGTGTGCTATAGATGGTGAGGGGTGACAGCAAGGATCTTGAAACATTGCAGGTATTGCACAAGTGAAGTCACTGATAGAAATTTGCCTGTAATGGTACATAATTAGAAGAGTTTGAAACTAGGAATGTAAACAAAAGGCCTTGGGGGATTGACCACTATATTTATTTATTATATACATGTCCAGGCCTTGACCTTGGAACAGGGTCAAGGCCTGGACATGTGACCATCAAGTTGAAATTACCAGAGAGGGCAGCGCCTGTCAGCTGCCTGACAAGAAAATCATAGGACTCATGCCATTGAGATTACCAATGAACTGGAGAGTACTGGGCAGTGCTGCCCTCTTTGGCAATTTCAACTTGATGATTACATGTCCAGTCTAAGGCCTTGACCCTGTTCCAACCCAGTGAGTCTGAGTACTGAGGCCCATCACTATAGAGATAATGCAATACCTGTACAAATTCATGGATTTTATGGAACAACTGATGTGTCAGCTCCAACAAGTGTGCTAGATGGTGAGAGATGACTGCAAGGATCATGAAACACTGCAGGTATTTTGGAAAAATTGGTTAAATCACTGTTAAATATAGTGGTCAATCCCCCAAGGCCTTTTGTTTACATTAATAGTTTCACACTCTTCTAATTAAGTACCATTACAGGCCAATTTATATCAGTGACTTCACTCATGGTTCTATTAGGTGTGATAGCCCATATATATACAGGCGAATCCACCCGTGAGGTATTGCGGAAAAATTGGTTGGCTGACTTAGTCAGTTTGAGCAATTAAATGAATAAGTAAACATTGTAAAACACGGAAATTACTTTTTGGTGATATTTATTTGCATGTGTGACCAATTTCTGAAAAAATACAGAGGCATGCTTTGATAAAGAGCTACGCACAAATGTGTCACAATTAAACAGTTCGGTCCAGCATCATCCAATTTTGGTGATTTAATAGCACCATTGGATTGTCTCTTCAAGACTAATCAAAGTATACCAATATAATGGGATGCAAAGTCGGCGGCAGCCGGCTTGCAACACAACTGACAACTTAGATTATCATTTTGACTTCACCTGACTTTGGACAGCAGTGACTGGTGACGACGGTCTTTGTCGACGGCTCCGGGGTCTACTGCAGACCTGTTTAATTATGTAATGATATTCTAAGTGCATATAAATATTTAAGTAACGAAGCTGCAATTTGAATGTCAAGAATTAATTAAACTGCTTATTAGTAGTACCAGGTAACTATGTGTTATGAAACTTGTGTTTAATAATTCAATTGATAATAAATATCGAATGAGCAGCCTAACAAACTTTCAAGATTAGCTATCCACCTGGTACCAATATGTTCAAACTCATAATTTCAATTAATTCAAGAGATTTTTTGTCATTTATTTGAATTATGCATAAAGATATGACCAATTCTTGGTAAAAAGCCACTTACAATTTTTCAAAGAATACGTTAAATTATGTTTATCTGTTATCACTTGGGGATATCGCCACCTACAACATTCAGCACTACCAGGCTTCAGATAAGAGGACAGTATATTAATAGCAGATACTAAGTGAGATAAGAGAAAGTATATAAAGATATTTTATGAAGGTTCTGCATGTCGTTAACGGAGCCAAGTGACAAACAAGGTAATTAAATTTTTCGTTCATTTGAATTTGTCAGTTCATGCATGGAAATTAATAATGAAACCATCATTTTTAAATGGCAATTTTACTTTTATTTTTTCCTTCTTCCAAAGTTTTGTGTTATAATACAAGTTACTAACTATTTTGATAGAAGGATGTGCTGTTTAAATCCGATACAAATTACCAAATTGATAAATTTGATTAGGGCTATATTTTGATAAATAGTTAGTTTTGGAGGCCTGGAATCTGTTGGCTCTGACTTATTCGTCAAAGATAGAGCAATTAGAAAGTCTCTAGGTTACTAGTCTAGGTCTATAAATTTCACAGAAAATTGCATGCTTCATTATGAATTCATTTGTATCATGTTTGCCACTTTCAGATACCTGTAAATGCTTATTATATATTAAGGCCTCAGAACTACAGAAGTAATTGTTTGATTTTGTTCGAAGGTAAATCAAAATGGACCATGATCATGACGGCCCACCCCCACATGGTGACGGCTCACCCCCACCTGGTGGACGCGGTGGTGGCCGCGGTGGAGGCCGTGGTGGAGGCCGTGGTGGAGGGCGCGGAGGTGGACACGGCGGACCTGGTGGCCATGGTCCCCCTGGACCAGAAGACATGCAGCGCCACCTAGAGGAAAAATTTGCAATCGATGATGATGCCGAAGCCTTGTTGAAACTGCAAATGCACATCATGTCCAAAGGGCCCAACAGTCTGGCTAAAATTGGAAGGTAATTTAATAGTTTTATTTAATTCTTTTTGTACGCAATTTTTTCTGAATGTATCCCAGTCTCACCAAACCCTCCAGAGTGGCAAAAAACAGTTT
This sequence comes from Platynereis dumerilii, assembly GCA_026936325.1. Lineage (NCBI taxonomy): Eukaryota > Metazoa > Annelida > Polychaeta > Phyllodocida > Nereididae > Platynereis > Platynereis dumerilii. Next base: position 41,056,693 of record JAPTHN010000012.1, read on the forward strand.
TTTTTAGATAGTGTAGCCAACGCCCAGCAAAACTTTGCTAAAGTATTTCTTTTTTGTCATCAATTTATTCAAAGGTATCATGCTCTTACTAGCCTGCTACCTTAATCTGGACAAAAGGTAGGTCACTTGTAGAATCAGCCAATCAGAGAAATTCTTACAATGTTTTTAATTTGTAAGAACATCTCTGATTGGCTGATTCCCCAAGTGACCTATTTTCTGTCCAGATGAAGTTTGCAACTTAGCAGGCTCTTTCAGAGCATTGCACCTTTGAATATTTTAATGACTAGTGAGACTAGACATTCAGGTCAGCATGTGGAGAGTGGAAGACTCTTCTGTTCCTATAGTTATATTTTTGAACCACCTTTTTGAAATAGTTTTTGATGCTGAATTTAATTAAGATAGTAGGTATACTCCAGATGTAAAGAAAATATTCAAAAATGACTGGCAATATTCACTCTTATATTGTAGGAAATAGAATTAAAAAATAACTAGTACACCTGTAATTGTGCACAATTACAAAGATAAATTCCCCCCTTCCCTTCCTCTCCCCTGCCCCCTTACATCCCCCACCCCCCTTACATCCCCCTGCCCCTTCCCTTCTACCTTCCCCATCCGATGATTCACACAGAAATGTAATTGGGTCAGCATTTATTTCAACAAAGAAAATGTGCAGCCAGTGAAGTATGAGAAGCGATGAAATTGGCAAATGGCCAGGAAAAAGTGTTTCCAGCCATAAGAAGCATTTGGGGAGGTGAAAAGTGAGATACGCTACTCCTCCCAAACTACTCAATGCCCACACCTAAAACTTTGCAAGCAACATTACTTCACGTCTTACAACAACCATAAATGGTTCTGGTTTCTCAAACTGTTCATATTATACCAGTACACTTAATAATCATTTATGCACGCCTATCAATCTTCTCTAATGTTGTAGTAGTGGTTGTTCTGTTTTCCCTGGACTCCTATTCTCATTATACCCATTATCACGGGTGCTATGCTAGTACCCTTAATTCATGGATGCTTTACGCTACTCCTCCCAAACTACTCAATGCCAACTACTAAAAATTTGCTTGCAACATTATTTTACCTCTTACCCTCAATCTTCAGCAATGTAGTGGTAGTTGTTCTGTTTTCCCTGGACTCCATTATCACGGGTACTATGCTAGTTTAAACAAACTGTAGTCACGGCCACTGTGTAGGAGGTTTAGTCCCTCCAGTTATAGGTCACGCCAATAGATGTCAGTCTAGTGTGGTGCAATTTATGTAATATATTCGCTGGAATATATAGATCTGTACTGTTTGGTATTATTGTGTGTACGTGGGTGAGATTGCAATGATAGATAGATAGATAGATAGATATGGTAAGTGCAGCCCTCTAAGCCCAGTTCTGAGCGCTCACAAGGGTTGACTGATGAGATGAGAGAGAGCGGGAGTCCTCAACATGTTACACATTTACCCCATGTGAGGGATCTTTTACTTGCCCAGCACAGACACTGATACAAGGGGCCGCCAATTTAACATCTCATCCGAACGACATCCAGCTGGGATTTTGCTCATGAAGGTACACTGAAAATTTTGGGTTCCCCACCCGGGGTTCAAACCCATGCAGGCAAAGACCTTCAGCGGAGCAGGCGGGAACCTTAACCACTACGCCACCCAACTGCCTATGTTCCACTACACCACCCAACTGCCTATGTACTGGCATACATTTAATAAATCTATCCAATGTACTGGCATACATTTAATAAATCTATCCAAAAAAATTGGGGTGCCGTAAGTTTTCTTTAAACTGTAATTTTTTTTGGACAATGTCTCAATTAACTCCGGTCTCCTCTAACGTCTAGGCCCAGTCTGTCCGACAATATTTATATTTTGTTTGAATAAAAAATTTATAACATGAAAAATCCCGTGAACCATCGAGAGACGTACCCCCATGTGATATGTTTTCTGTGCCAAGCTGTACCAGTGGGACGCAATCTCAGTGCTACTCCACAAACTTATGACATAATTCAAGATAACAACAGTCTCGATTGATAGTAATTTGTTTACAAGTATCATTCGGTGTCCACTGGAATGTCTGATAAAAGATACAAACATTCGAAGAGCATGGTACCACTTCACAGCATTGTTATTGGAACTGGGCAGTTTATTAATCGACTTGACCTATAACCATTGGATTTACTTGGAACTAAATGTCTTTCCAACTAAAAAAAGTGAAACGAAGACATTGGCAAGTAAAGCATGTATATAAAAACTGGCATATGACTATGAGGGGAAAAATTGCAATATTTTTTAGATTGGAAAGTATGACCATCTTATGAAAAAAATTAAAATTTTGAAAATTCTGAGTGATAAGAATTACTTACATGAACTTGAAGAAGTGAGTTTCAATGAGATAACTGAGATATGTTCAGATAACCTAGATCCCGTCGGACAGGACGTGCCGAAATAAGAGATCATTCAAAACTTATGACTAGGGGAATGGCAGTTTAGTCAGACCTACCATCAAAAATTGAACCCCCCCCCTTTTTGGTTTCATGCAGATTTATAGTGTCCCTCTTAGTGTAATTGGATAGATAGATAGATATGGTAAGTGCAGCCATCTAAGCCCAGTTCTGGGCGCTCACGAGGGTTGATTGATGAAATGGGAGAGAGACCAGGAGTCCTCAACACGTTACACATTCACCACATGTGAGGTATCTTTTACTTGCCCGGCACAGACAGTGATACAAGGGGCCACCAATTTAACATCTCATCCAAACGACATCCAGCTGGGATTTTGCTCATGAAGGTTCACTGAACAGGCTAAGACCTTCAGCGGAGCAGACCGCACCTTAATCGCTCAGCCACCCAATGTTGATGTGTTCTTTTAAATTCTTCTCTATCTAATCTTTTCTCGTTTTTTTTTTCACCAGAATATTCAGACAAATGGATTCGCGTGGAGACGGGGTCCTTCACTGGAAAGAGTTCTGGGATGGCGTTCAAGAATTCGACGTTCCCATTTCTGAAGATGATGCCCGAGAGGCGTTTCGGGCGATGGACGCTGAAGATTCAGGAGTGGTCGATTTTGAAGAGTTCCAAGCCGCATTGAGGGTGAGAATCTTCTTCTTCTTCTTTTTCTGGTTGATATTCCGCCTGTTTATCAGGCGAACCTCCGATTAAGGATAAAAACTAATGTAAAATCCTTTGAGGAGTAAAATTCATGTTCAGTAGTTAAAAATTTATAAAATCCGCTTAGAGCATTCCCTGAGGCCGGAAAATGGCACCAGGTTAAAATCAAGGACTAAAAACTTTTGAACTAAGAACTACAATCTAAGAGCTAAAAATCTGATATCCGGTTATTAGCAAACCTCTTTGATAGTTAATTTATCCAAATTAAATTAATATTTGGTCCATAGAAATTACACAACTTCTGCACCAGTCTACACTCTGAGAAATGATGGTTATATTCAAAAACCTTTTTGGTTTTTGGACATGTCCTTCATATCATTCCAATTTGGTATTCTGGAAATACCACTGCCAATGTATTGTAATAAATTCTGTAAGTTTTTTTTAAAACCTAACTTTTGTGCAAAAACCACTATGGTTGTTTCAAAAAACCATTTTGCGTTTGAAATACTAATCCTGTCCTGAAATAGTTCAGAGTGTAAAATCAGCAGTGCTGCAGGCCACTAGAGATAAAATATGTGTCCTAAAAGAAAATATATATTCAGTCTCAGTGTTTACTATAATGAAATAGTATAATTTCTTTTTCCTGAAAAAATAATAAAAAATAATAATACAAATACAAATACAAATTCTTTATTAAAATTAGCATTTTGTGACTAGCTGTCGGTCTAGACTCCAGTGCACAGGTGCTATCCAATGAAGAAAAGAAACGAAAAAATGAAAAAAGTGCTTCCCTTTATTTATTATATTTATTAATTTTATTATATATTATTTATTTTCCTTGGTATTGCACACTGGGTGTTATCACATAATTTATTTGGATACTTGTATGACAGTACACGGTATAGCACACATAATTGTGACTAATTGATTATTATTAAATTCGGATCATTAATGTGACATATTCCTATTCCTATCACTCTACCTATCCGGTGCATGCAGTGTAGCTTCAACTATATTGAGAGAGGTCACAACCTTACATGGTTTATGACCTAACAAGTCTACAAGTCTACAAATCATGTGTAGATAAGCCTAATTTCCACTATACCTTTCAGCCGCCTGTGTCCGAAGAGCGCATGGAATTGATTCAAGCAGCCCTGGACAAGTTCAGCGAAGGAACAGGAGGAGGGCGAGTGTCAATAGGAGAGTTGCGAGAAGTTTACGATCCAAAACCACATCCCAAATTCAGGCAGGGAGAATGGGATGAAGATGAAGTCCTAAAACATTGGCTGGGGCAGTTTGATGATGATGATGGTCCTATTGAGGTGAGCAGATGATATGATTATTATATAAATTAAGATATGCCAATAACTATATATATATATAAATTTTATTTGACATCAAAATATCAAAAACGATACAAATGTCAGGCAAAAGCAATTAGGAACAACATAGGCTAAAATAGTACTAAATACATAGAATACACACCAATATATCCACAAAGTTCACATACATACGATATATACAAAACATAAAATAATTGTAGTTTTTAAGTTAATCCCGGTTCCAGCCACCCAGTTAGTCGAATAATTAAAAAATATAAATATATATATATATATGCATTTTTAGTCAATGTTTTTCAGGTCCTGTACGTCAGATACATATATTACATAGCACTATACATCTTGTTCATTGACCATTAATTACCAGTTAGGATCATTATTAATACATAATTACTAAACTATTTAGGAGAGTTATATAGAACATTATAAAAGTAATCTAACGATATTTAATTTGCTGTTACACATGGCTGTAGCAATATAAACGGAGAAATCAGGTTAATTTGCAACTTGGAGGCCTTTTAACTGATCATGTATATGTCATTGAGTAACTTTTGACTTCAATGATACTCAGCTGGTGATTTTGTTTTGATAGCATTGAAAGGCAAGATAAAATTATGTATGCAAAGTTTAAATGAGATTGGTGAAACAATGCGACCTCCAGAGTGTTGACAAGCTTTCCCATCTGTCCTCCCACAATAGAGGTTTGCTTGCAAGCAAGCACCTCTAAAAAGGACCCAATGAACTTTTTCAATCTATATACATATATTAGGGATGTACCGATACCGCTTCTTTACTACCGCTCCGAAACCAATCCTGGTATTTTGTTGCCGATACCACTGATTTCCGATACAATTCCGATGCTACCGATCCAATGCGATACTGCTTTTTTGTGCTGGATCTGCACCGATACCGATTCTGAGTATCGGATCAGTACATCCCTAACATATATATCGATACTTTTATTTTGCAGGTTACAAAACAAGACTTCATAAACCATTACGTGGGGCTGAGTCTGGCCATAGATGACGATCGCTTCTTTATGGGCAACCTGAAGCGACATTGGCATTTGGATGAGTGATTCCAGTGGCGTAGCTAGGAAATTTTCCAGGGGGGGCAAAATATTCAAGTCAGCGATGGAAATGGAACATTTTTGTCGGGGGAGCTATTATCGCTGTCGCGGCAGAGGCACGCCATCGGCAAAATGTAACGTTTGATGACAATGTAATCATTTCTTTCCTGGTCAGGATGGAGCCAGGGGGGGCGACCGCCCCCCTGCCCCCCCTGTAGCTACGCCACTGAGTGATTCTAATATTATAAGATGTGTTTTTCTCTTTTCTTTGGTGTATAATAAACTGTATATATGACCTCTATGTACTTTTGTATGCAAATTTTATTCTGAATTGTACTCTTTTTGTACATTGATAAATACAACATGTTTTAACTTTTCATTTTGTTGTTGTCTGTAGTTATAAAGGTTTTGCATGTCATATTAATTTAGTGGAGTCAGTGTAGGTAGGGCTGTTGAGGCATTCGCCGCACCACTTTTTGACCAAATTATAGGTGCAAAGTGGGGAACTTTTTTGGAATTCCATGGGACACCATTCTGTAAAGACTTCAGCCCAATTTGCCCCACCACTTTAAGATGAAACTGACGCCAAGTGCTGCATATTATTGAGATCAGACTATTGCATAATTATGATTTATTCAAATCAAAACTAGGGACATTTTACTTTAAGAAATCATATTAAGTTGATCTTAATGATCACAGATTTTTTAGAAAATTTTAAAGTCTGGGATGGGGTTGGGCGATCGGTCTTCATTTCTTGAATCTGAAGCAGTAGCATAGCCAGGAGGGGGGGGGGCAAGAGGGGGCAAGTGGTTCTTATACTTTTTATCTATAAAAAAAAACACATGTCTTGTTGACTACATTTGAGGTCAGTTTAGGTCAGTTTTGGCATAACCAGGGGTGCCCGAAGGAAACGAGGGCGGCAGGGGCGGTCAGTCGAGAAAGGGCAAATCTAATTCGCGCGACAAAAATTCAATGTAGCGACAATACTAATTTTGAATTTATCCTTATACATTTTGGCCTAAATTCAACGTAAATTAAGGCCTTATTACGTTTTTTCTTTGAGATCAAAAGGGCATCCTTGCCCCCCCCTGCCCCGCTGGCCAAGGGCAGGAGGGGCAATTGCCCCCTCTGCCCCCCCTGTTCCGGCACCCTTGGGCTTAACCATCATTTTCTTGGTTTGTGCAATGTGTCTCTTCTTTTAGTGTCACCTCACAAGCGAGGGACCCGGGTTCCATCTGCAGGCTGGCCATCATGTCATTCGTTTTGTAAAAGTCTGGTTATAAACCATACATGTGCAAACAAAGGGGTCAAATACTTATTTCCAAAGACTGGGGATTCTTATGCAAATATTATACATAATGCTTCTTTCACTTAATTTTTGTGCGTTATCGGTCTTCTAATGTCGAACCAGATCTACCTGAGAAATTATACTATGAGTTTGTGAAATCGGCCCTCAGAGTTTTGGAGTAACACAAGTGCCCAAAACAGAAAATATGGTAGGGGGTCAAATACTTATTTTCCTAACAGTATAACTCATACTATGTGCCTTGAATGTATTTTTAAGAGTATATTCTCTCTCTGATAGATTCTTTGCAATTAAATTAAAGAAAATATATGGCAGATTATCGTGTATTTTGCTATCAAGACCATCAAGTTAAAATTACCAGAGAGGGCACACCTCTCAATTGCTTGACAAGAAAATCACTAGACTCATGCAATTGAGAGTCCTGGGCAGTGCAGCCCTCTTTGGTAATTTTAACTTGATGGTCAAATTACCAGTCTAAGGCTTTGCTCCCAGTTGCAACCCAGCAAGGCCCATTCCTATACATGATGTAACTACCTGTACCAATTCATGGATTTTATGGAACTATGGAAGTGTCAGCTGCAAACAGTGAGCTAGATGGTGAGAAATGACTGCAAGGATCATGAAACACTGCAGGTATTGTGGAAAAATTGGTTAAATCACTGTTAAATATAGTGTTCAATTCCCCCAAGGCCTTTTTTTACATGCCTGGTTTCACACTCTTCTATATGTATGTTTGTACTCTTCTATATGTATGCTTGTACTCTTCTATATGTATGTTTGTACTCTTCTACATGTATGTTTGTACTCTTCTATATGTATGTTTGTACTCTTCTATATGTATGCTTGTACTCTTCTATATATGGCTGTACTCTTTTATATGTTTGTTTGTACTCTTCTATATGTATGTTTGTACTCTTCTATATGTATGTTCGTACTCTTCTATATGTATGTTTGTACTCTTCTATATGTATGTTTGTACTCTTCTATATGTATGTTTGTACTCTTCTATATGTATGTTTGTACTCTTCTATATGTATGTTTGTACTCTTCTATATGTATGTTTGTACTCTTCTATATGTATGCTTGTACTCTTCTATATATGGCTGTACTCTTTTTATATGTTTGTTTGTACTCTTCTATATGTATGTTTGTACTCTTCTATATGTATGTTTGTACTCTTCTATATGTATGCTTGTACTCTTCTATATATGGCTGTACTCTTTTTATATGTTTGTTTGTACTCTTCTATATGTATGTTTGTACTCTTCTATATGTATGCTTGTACTCTTCTATATATGGCTGTACTCTTTTTATATGTTTGTTTGTACTCTTCTATATGTATGTTTGTACTCTTCTATATGTATGCTTGTACTCTTCTATATATGGCTGTACTCTTTTATATGTTTGTTTGTACTCTTCTATATGTATGTTCGTACTCTTCTATATGTATGTCCGTACTCTTCTATATGTATGTTTGTTCTCTTCTATATGTATGTTTGAACACGCACTACTATATTCTTTGGTTACGTCACAAGTGAAATAGACTGAAAACAGATGAAATTTTCTGTCATTTCCGAAAAAATTAAAAACATCGCAAAAACATTGCGAAAGTGTGATAGAAAGTTATAAACAGCCAACAGAAGCATATAAGTGAAGGAATTTTGTTCATAGGGCTTATGGTTACTGAGATATCAGCAAAAACGAGTGTTCGCGATGATTTTGCTGATCACTGTAAGTACATTTTGCACCCTTGATGACAGACCACACCTCCACAAGAGACTGCTTCATGACCGCAGAAGGGACAGTCTTATAATGTAGGGACCACTGTGACTGTAACACTAATGCAATGGCAAGCTGCATAGTGTTTCCAAACTTTTGACCAGCAGTGTATATCATCATGATGTACCTGATGATGGGTGGATAAAGCTGAAATATTGTATAATTCATGAATGTGTTTGAAGTAACCTTTATGATTTACTATAACTTCTCCAAATTCTAGTACATTTTTCATTTGAATTTTTAAGTAATCAATAAATTAACATTAGGCTACTTTTCAGAAGAAAATGGTTTGAAATCAACGTATGAATAATATTGATTTGCAATTTGTGTTTTTTAGGTTATTATATAAAATCGGAATTTTAATCTGCATCATATGTTTTTGTTAACATCTGAAATGTTTTGCAGTCTTATTCACATAAGAACAAAGATCCACAGTTTTAAACACAGATCGTGCGGCTTCTACAATCAAGACTACAGTGTACATTGTGATTGTCATTTAGGCCAAAATTGAACATCATTGGATCTCATCAGGAACAACATCAATGTGTGCATTCATATCATAGATAGTATCCTCTAAAATATTTTTCCACAACTTTTTTTGTAAAATGATATCATTCAAGGCCCAAATCAGGAATTTTTCAGGATCGCCCCTGATGACATCTTCAATACCATACTCAGTTGTTACACCACCATTGTGCCCCAGTTAACAGAAAAACAATACAAGGTTGATATTTGTGTTTTAGGACAGTTCTGCACACTCAGAAAAAAGTTCAAAAAAGGGGTTACACCAAACATCCATATGTGGTTTTTTGGCTTGTCGCCAGAATACATCTACTTCTGTTTTTATTTGGTTTTTTGAAAGAAATCCTCTTGATGTGAATGTTTAAAAAACCACCATCTTAAAATCAATGCCAGGGCACCCCCCCAAATATGTTCCAATATATGAGAAAAAAAAATCAGTAAAAAATTGAGCCAAATCGCAAAAAAAAAATCAGTAAAAAATTGAGCCAAATCGCAAAAATTTTAGAGGGTGCTACCGCAATTTGAAATGTAACATTGTATTGCAATGAGCGAAATCCCATTTTTATGGAGGATGGGTGAAGGAAAGTGTCCTACCAAGTTTTTTCTTATTTAAGCTTTCCACTATTTTCATCACAAATCCATTAATACACTGAAAAACAAAAGTTATGCATATGTTGTGCATTCAAAAACCTCATCTGTGTGCTCAATATAAGGTTCTACCAAACACATGCTTTACATGAAATAAACCATAAAGTCTAAAGATAATGGTCTTGGGGTTCATTCGAAGGTTGAGATGTCCTCTCATCTGTAGCATCCCCTACAACATCCAGAAACATGCCTTCATTACAATGGAGGGTATCTTGAGTTCCGATTGTTTTTCTGGGTCCAACACCTCTTCGTTTATTCCTTGTCTACCCTATCTCCCTGTAACAGGCAGCTTTCTTTGATACACTTGACAGATGAACATCATACACTCTACAACATTAAGCTGAGTTTTCACACCTGCACCAATCCAATAGTTTCATCCCCGTCATATTATGTAATTGGGGACACAGTAAATTCAGTTGTAAAAGAATTGTGTGCTGGCATGTTTAAGGATTCATTTCAGCTAACATGAAACCGCATACCTGCAAATGGTATGGGTCAACAGCAAAAATTATTTTTTCTGAAAACTCCCCTTTGTCGGCCATTTTTAAAAACGAAAATGTTTCCCGGTTCAGCAATTAATTGTTTGTGACCCTGTTTTCGGGCGTCTTACACCATGGAACCATCATATTGACCATACCCCTCTAACATCTTGCACTCCCAACATATGCATAACTTGTGTCTTTCAGTGTATTTTGCCAATATCCGGTCATTTCGACCACAGGGCACTCCTAAAGCAACAAATTTTGCCCGATAAATAGAGCATTAAGGTTAGATGCGATATTTAAGTTTCACCATCTTATTAAGCAGGAAAAGAGCTTTAATTTGAATACCAACATCGCTATGTTGCTGTATTCTACAATATTGCAGCAGCGCTTTGAATATTGGGAATTTTTGCAAATAATTGTTAATGACAAATTAGCTAATTCAACAGGGTCAGATGGTCAGAGTACAGCAGTGTTGGTATTCAAATTAAAGCTTTTTTCATGCTCCATCTGTTAAAGTTACTTTCATTTCTGTGATATTGAAACTGGTAATGTTATTAAATACCGCGAATTTGGTAAATTTTGACTATTTTATCTTTGTTAGTCTGGTGGTAGAAGCATGGAGAAGTCAAAAATAATCCAAATTTGTCTTGATCCACTGTTCTGACAACAAGATCCAAAAATTATGACCATGCCGTACTGGTTTGGTGCACCAGGTATAGTTGAACTCGCTACATGGAAAATAATTGGACATTTTTGCATTGAATACTAATGTTAATTTTCATGATGCGGTAGCACCGTCTAATTTTTGTCCGATTAAGCTCAAATTTTTACTGAATTTTTTTTTTCATATATATTCGAACAACTTCAGGGGATGCCCCATTAACATTTCAAAACTTCACTTTTTTTTAAGCTGGTCTATTGAGCTATAGAATGTCATGTATTATAGCACAAGATTTACTAGTCAACCAGCTTTCTTTATTGGCTGGTATGTAGGGAAAAGTGTCAGATGGTGTACATCTCCTCTATGTAGTCATATGAGGTGGAGCATTGATAAATATCTTAGAATTGCAAATACTACTGTGAGTAATATATAGTTAGTTAATTGATACAGATAGTTGGTAGTATATAGATAGTTAGCTAGTTATAAATTGATAGAATGCCAGTAATAGGTATATTTAGTAATATATAGTTAGTAATAGCTAGATTGCTAGCTAGCTAGCTAGATAGATAGATAGATAGATAGATAGATAGATAGTTATTAAAAGATAGATAGATAGTTAGTTATACAGTTATAGATAAATAGTTAGATAGAATGAGATAATTATTAATAGATATATAGTTCATTAGTTAGTAACAGACAAATAGACGGTAAGTTACATAGTACTATCTATAGATAGTTAGCTAGTAATCTATAGATAGGCCTAGATAGTTAGTTAGTAATAGATGGATAGATAGTTAGTAATAGATGGATAGATTAATAGTTAGTAATAGATAGAAACATATATTTAGTTAGTTGGAGATAAATAGTTAGTTAGTAATAGATCAATATTGTTAGTTAGTAATATGTAGATTGTTAGTTAGTTAGTAATAGATAGTTAGTTAGTAATACATTGATATATAGCTAGTTAGGTAGTAATAGATAGATGGTTAGTTAGTTAATAATAGATAGATAGTTATTTAGTTAGTTAGTTAGTAATACATAGATAGATAATTAGTTAGTAATAGATAGATAGATAGTAATATATACTTAGATAGTTAATTAGTAGTAGATAGATATATTTTTAGTTAGTAGTAGATAGATATTTAATTAGTTAGCAATAGATTGATAGATAGTTAGTAATACATATATAGATAGTTAGTTAGTAATAGATAGATAGTTAGTTAGTTAGATAGATGGACGGTTGGTTATAGATATATCATAAGTTAGTAATAGATTGATAGATAGTTTGTAATAGATAGACATTTCCACAATTCCACACCCTACACCATCATTACTCCTTCATTGTGCTCTAGTTTTAGCCCATCTTCTCTTTCATACCCTTCACTACTTATATTTGGTCAAGCCAGCTTATCTTTTTTTTGAAAAGATTTTCTTGTTACTCAATTACTTCAATGGACTTTAAGATGGACCACAATTCTTCAAGGTTTGCTGTTGAGCAGTTGGCTACCTGAAAATGCAAGAAATCACAGTGTTACTTCTCATAAGTGAATAAGCATAATATTATACAGTGCCTAACTGTCTATTGCATCAATTTGCATGGGTTTCTTGCACAGATTGAAAAAATGTGTTTTAACTTCTTGTCTGATTCTGAAACACTCTTCACAACATTTTATAATTTTGGCCACATACAGCAGCGGAAATTGCACTTTTAATTTGAAATTGAATACAATTTTATTGCATATTTTATGGTAGTTGATGCATTAGTTTTATTACAAAACAGCTGTCATTTCCTCAAGATGATGCATCTTTGCTAGCTACGTAAAAAGGCAAAACAAAGAATTTTCTACTTGCAATGCCGTTCATATCATTTAAGGATAAGGAGAAGGATAACATAAAAGAGAGTACAGAAACATTATGACAACATATTCTGTGGCAATCATTTATTATGACATGCAAATGCTTGCACCAAAATACAGACAAGCAAAAATAAGTGACCCACCTTTTCATTCGTCTGCTCAAGGCATCATCATTCCTGGTCAGAGAAGAGTTTTTTTTAGGGATGATTCCTGAGCCTGGGGGGGGGGGTACTTACTTTGTTCAAGTGTACACCTATGCTCGGCTCAGTAGGCCTCCTTTTTCAACTGAAAAATTCCTAGAGTTGGGTCTAAAAATCTGACATAATTCCTAGAGTTGGCCCCTATATTTAAATAGGAAGTATTATCGAATCGCGATGTTATTTTTCGGTGAAATTACGGGTTAATACATGTGAAAAACAGGCAAATACCATTGCGGCGACAAAATAAATCCTAGAGTCGGGGTATTTTCGCGACAACCGACCGCCTAGCACCGGGTCTGGTCGCCGGGCTTCCAGCCTAGCATACGTATCAGAAAAAATTCTGAGTACCCCCCCAGGTTCCTCAGACCTATCCAGAACTGTTCAGGACATAAGCTGAGTCAGTTCCACTGTTCAAATGACATAAAGAAGTTAGAGGAGCACATATGCAGTACGTGATAATACTAAATGGTTTACCAGAAGTATAAAATCAGCACAAAATTTACGTAGAAGCACAAAATCAGTATGATGCAGTACATTTGCAGCATGGGTCCACGTACTGCTTTTGTACTGATCTTGTAATGCCTCGCTGAGAAGCTGTACTGCTTTTATACTCTTTTTTCCTCTGGGGAAAAACAGAAATAATTTAATAGTTAGGCACACTCTATTGAAATAAGGAATACAATTCTTACTATGTATTAAAATAACCTGACGTCAGACAGATGTCAAGATAAATTATGTGACATCAGCTGATGTCTCCCTGCAGGGAAGGGAATGAAATTATATATACTAGTAAAGCCCATTGAAAGCTCAGAAACCGAGAAGGGAATGAACAGGTGTATTGACATTTTGATGGCATGCTGATGAAAAGTTGTTAGTCAAGTATTAGAATGAGACAGCCAAGAGCATGCTACACTTTGTAAAAGGGAGTTATTGGCTTGGAAAACATTAGTGTTTGACAGTGCTGCCATCTGGCATAACATTTTTGGGGCGAAACATTTCTGACCCAGTAGCTGATTTGCATAAGTGGAGCTCTGGTGGAGACAGAGGGAAGTACCTTTGATGTAACACACAAACAGCATTAAACAGCAAAGGAAACAGCTATATATGATGTCATCAGAAGAAGAAAAGGGTTAAAGAAGGGTAGGTGAAGGGTTTAGGGGAAGGGCAGGCCTGTGGTGGGAGTTTTTAGCTGGCAAGCATTCTGTGACCTGGCATGACCTCATTTGCATCTCATTAGCATTTAGTTTGAATGTATATATAGATATATATAGATATTGAATACCTTTTGCCTAAAAATCTTGAGTATTGTATGATTGACTATAAATATAATGTTAGCAAATATTCTCAGCTGGTCAATGCACTGTCTATATGGTGCAACAGCGTGGCAGCACTGTACATGAATTGACTTTTTCTGAAACATGTGCTTTCTCCAAGCCAATTTTTTGATCGAACAGGAAGTTATGTACAGCATGTACAGTGATGCCATGTTGTTGCACCATGACCTACGCAATGTAGCAGTGCTTTTAGGTGTGTATTAAGCACTTTTCGAAAGATTAGAAAAACTTCAGAAAAATATAAGAGCATTATATTTGTTTGTTTCCAACCAGAAACTGTACCATAATATGTGCAAATTAGTTTAATAAGGCCTTTCCCTGGTTTTACAAACCCTAGCAAGCAGATGGGCAGATGGCAGGGCAGCAGGCAAATATAGTTGATTGAAGGCCACGACTTGACCACTATTGCATACCCAAATGCAATTTTAAATTTTTTCCTTTTTCGTGCTAAGACTCATTATTGCATGGAAAAAGTTTGGTACACATGTGGACTATATGTTCTAATTGTACCTTTTTTCTTGAAAGTTCTGATATCATCGATGGAATATTCTATTCTTTTTCAAATATTGAAAAAAAAAAATTTTATTTTTTGTTTCTGGCCCGAGACTTGGTCATTATTGCAAGTACACGGAAAAAGGTTTGTACACATATGGTTTATATGGTCTAGTTGTGCTTTTTCATGGTCTGACTGATTGATATTCTGTACTTTTTGTAATATTGAGAAAACATTTCTAAAATGATTTTTTTCATATCGGAGCCAAAACTTGCTCACTATTGCATATACAGCAATGACATTTTCTACACATATACCTATACAATGTGTCAGTGCTTTTTGATTCGTATTTAACACTTTTTGAAAGATTGGAAAAACCTGAGCAAAATATAACAGTGTTATAGTCGGTTTTCAACCGATACCTCATAACCTATACTAAGTACATGCATGAAACTGTATTATAATATGCGTAAATTAACCTAAGGCCTTTCCCTGGTTTTTCAAACCCTGGCAGGCATACCTATATATTTGGTAAACACACCAATTTATGGTGTAAGTGTAATCTTCAAAAGGAGTTACTCGGTGAAGGTTTGCTGCTGCGCAGCCCAGGTTTGATATTTTGAATATCTAATAAAATTTGTACATGAATATTCATTAAAATGTTCACGTGGGCGGGCAACTGAAGGAGGCGGAACAGGCCCATTGCCAAATATGGTGGGGGGGGTCGACGCATGCCCAGAGCTCCTCCTGACCCCCTGCATTTGACTATTATATAACTTGACATTTATCAACTCATTTCATTTACGAAAAGCAGCAGACTTGAAATCACTCAACTCAAGTGACTCAAACAACTTTTGAAGATGACGGTTGGCAGACACCCCCTCACCGTGCTTCTCATGGCAGTCGTGATGGCCTCAGCGACCGTGTAAGCATCAGAAGCATTTTAAAAAAGATACATTTTCTTCACATTGTAAAGGGGGAAGGGTTGGTCTAGTGGTAGCGTGCTAGGCTGCCAATCGCTGGGTCCAGGGTTAAAATCCAGATAAGCATTGTTGTTCTACTTTGCCAAAAAAATAAGTAACTGATTACTAAACACTTATGAAAAATAACAACAAAAGCAACAACTGACTGATTATTGATTTAAAAAAAAAAAGCCACAAGTGACTGATTATTGGTTACTTCTGAAAAACAAAAAAGAGCAACAGGGACTGATTATTGATTACTTCTGAAAAACAAACAAAAGCAACAGGGACTGATTATTGATTACTTCTGAAAACAAACAAAAGCAACAGGGACTGATTATTGGATACTTCTAAAAAACAAACAAAAGCAACAGGGACTGATTATTGATTACTTCTGAAAAACAAACAAAAGCAACAGGGACTGATTATTGATTACTTCTGAAAAACAAACAAAAGCAACAACCGACTGATTATTGATTACTTTTGAAAACAAACAAAAGCAACAGGGACTGATTATTGGATACTTCTGAAAAATAAACAAAAGCAACAGGGACTGATTATTGATTACTTCTGAAAAACAAACAAAAGCAACAGGGACTGATTATTGATTACTTCTGAAAAACAAACAAAAGCAACAGGGACTGATTATTGATTACTTCTGAAAAACAAACAAAAGCAACAGGGACTGATTATTGGATACTTCTGAAAAATAAATAAAAGCAACAGGGACTGATTATTGATTACTTCTGAAAAACAAACAAAAGCAACAGGGACTGATTATTGATTACTTCTGAAAAACAAACAAAAGCAACAGGGACTGATTATTGATTACTTCTGAAAACAAACAAAAGCAACAGGGACTGATTATTGGATACTTCTGAAAAATAAATAAAAGCAGCAGGGACTGATTATTGATTACTTCTGAAAAACAAAACAAAGCACAGGGACTGATTATTGATTACTTCTGAAAAACAAACAAAAGCAACAGGGACTGATTATTGATTACTTCTGAAAAACAAACAAAAGCAACAGGGACTGATTATTGATTACTTCTGAAAACAAACAAAAGCAACAGGGACTGATTATTGGATACTTCTGAAAAATAAATAAAAGCAGCAGGGACTGATTATTGATTACTTCTGAAAAACAAACAAAAGCAACAGGGACTGATTATTGATTACTTCTGAAAAACAAACAAAAGCAACAGGGACTGATTATTGATTACTTCTGAAAAACAAACAAAAGCAACAGGGACTGATTATTGGATACTTCTGAAAAACAAACAAAAGCAACAGGGACTGATTATTGATTACTTCTGAAAAACAAACAAAAGCAACAGGGACTGATTATTGATTACTTCTGAAAAACAAACAAAAGCAACAGGGACTGATTATTGATTACTTCTGAAAACAAACAAAAGCAACAGGGACTGATTATTGGATACTTCTGAAAAATAAATAAAAGCAGCAGGGACTGATTATTGATTACTTCTGAAAAACAAACAAAAGCAACAGGGACTGATTATTGATTACTTCTGAAAAACAAACAAAAGCAACAGGGACTGATTATTGATTACTTCTGAAAACAAACAAAAGCAACAGGGACTGATTATTGGATACTTCTGAAAAATAAAGAAAGCAGCAGGGACTGATTATTGATTACTTCTGAAAAACAAAACAAAAGCAACAGAGACTGATTATTGACAACATCTAAAAAACAAACAAACGCAACAGGGACTGATTATTGATTACTTCTGAAAAACAAACAAAAGCAACAGGGACTGATTATTGGATACTTCTGAAAAACAAACAAAAGCAACAGGGACTAATTATTGATTACTTCTGAAAAACAAACAAAAGCAACAAGTGACTGTTTATTGATTACTACTGAAAAACAAACAAGAGCAACAAGTGACTGATTATTGATTACTTCTAAAAAACAAACAAAAGCAACAGGGACTGATTATTGGATACTTCTGAAAAACAAACAAAAGCAACAGGGACTGATTATTGATTACTTCTGAAAAACAAACAAAAGCAACAAGTGACTGGTTTTTGATTACTTCTGAAAAAAAAAGCAACAGAGACTAATTATTGATTACTTCTGAAAAACAAACAAAAGCAACAGGGACTGATTATTGATTACTTCTGAAAAACAAACAAAAGCAACAATTGACTGATTATTGGATACAGGGACTGATAATCGCTTACTTCTAAAATACAAAAGCAACAGGGACTGATTATTGGACACTTCTGAAAAACAAACAGAAGCAATAGCAACTGATTATTGCTTACTTCTGAAAAACAAACAAAAACAACAGGGACAGAATATTGATTACTTCTGAAAAACAAACAAAAGCAACTAGTGACTGATTATTGATTACTTCTAAAAAAGAAAATGATCTC
This sequence comes from Platynereis dumerilii, assembly GCA_026936325.1. Classification (NCBI taxonomy): domain Eukaryota; kingdom Metazoa; phylum Annelida; class Polychaeta; order Phyllodocida; family Nereididae; genus Platynereis; species Platynereis dumerilii. The sequence goes on from JAPTHN010000012.1 coordinate 41,074,864, forward strand.
ATTATGTTGCAAATTGACTCATGAAACAAGGGCTACAGTGCTGCCTGTAAACAAGTGAAAAGCATGATATTGTGCCATTGCATCAATGCTAAACATCCTCAACCAAACTGCTAAACATGATAAAAATTACACTTTCCTTACAGAAATGCTGAAATGATGGATGGGAGAGAAGGTATGTGTAATTTATACTAGTTAACATATATCATATTACATTGAGTTTCACAACAAATCAATATTTAGCATTTAATTTTTGGCAATGCATGTACGACGCCGGCCGAAAGTTAAGAAACAGTATGCTGCTTGCCATTGCATTAGTGTTACACGAAACAGCTGGGTGCTCAGAGTCTTATTTGATCATGTTGAAATCGACCTATATTAGTGGGGATTATGAGAGGTTAATCCATAGGCGTAAGGTGCACACGATTTTGGGGGGGGGGGCAAGTGCCATTTGCCAGAATTGCAAGATCTAAATTTAACACCAATTCTAACGAAATTGCCTGGAAGTCAATAATTTTAGATAGTTTTTATTTAATCATCTACCCAAATTTTTAGCCTTTTTGCCCGAATCTTACTGTTTCCCAATCTTTTGGGGGGTGGGGGGTGGGCGACCGCCCCCTGTCCTCCCCCCCCCCCCCACGCCTATGGTTTAATAAGTGAAAATAGTGTTAAATTTCCAATGTTGCTCTCAGAAATAGGGGTGTGCCACTATGTCAAAGTGAATAAGCAATCGCCATTGTTATTGAATAGAATGTTGTGTCCACTTGTTTTGACCGTTCTGTATATTCGAAAGCAGCAAAGGAAATCAAGTATCATTCATACGGAAGCTTCCAATATAATCCAACTTCATACGTATAATGATAGATTTTCTCTCATTGGATAAGAACCCATGTCCCCACAAGAAGATTTGAGTTAAACTAATCCAATGGCAAGCAACACACTGTTTGTAATTTTTTGGCCATGTAAGGGCTACTGTGTACAAGGGTGCTGCACATGAAGGCTTACCAAGCAGCAGGAAAGCATTTTGATGAGGAGGAGGATGATTACGACTTCATTTAGCAAATGCCTTTTATAGATTTGAAATAGATTTGTATAGACACTATGCAATATCTGTACACATCTTCAGTAATCAACATGTATAAAGCACAAATTTATATTTGTGTTGGTTTTTTTTGTTTAAAAACCTGGGCTTTTTTTACGTTATTATCATTACATGTAACTTTTGTCCTAGTTGTAACTTTTGTCCTAGTCTTAGATTAGTTGTTAGTGGTAGTCCTTAGCCTTGCTTTTATTACTATGTTATAATTTTGTTTTATCTTTGTTTTGTGAATTTCTCGAGTACTAGCTCGACTGAGCTAATGTTTAATTTTATGTATTTTTCGAGACTAAATAAAATTTATTCTTATTCTTATTCTTATTCTTACAGCATGCCAGGAAGAATATGACGTCGTAGTATTGCTGGACCGAAGCAAGAAAGTTGGAGAAGAAAAATTTATGTCTTTCATTCAACTCATCAAGAATATTCTGCCTCTGTTTAATATTGGAGAAGATGGGAACCGCTTTGGACTGGTCCTGTACAACAACAAACCTGACGTAAATTTGAAACTCACTTTTCCTCATGACCGTATGGTTGGCCTAAAGCAAAATGTTCACTCTTTGTGCTACCACTTTTTGCACTGCGCCACCACCAGGTGGCTAGCAGTGCCCTTGTTTTTGTAGGCTTCCAGATTCGTCAACTAACATTTGATGCAAACTTTTTGTAAGGGATCCTGACCAAAAATGTTCAGTTGACAATGCTTTCATGTGATTCACTCTGTAGCGCAGTGCATCACTCATCGCTATGCGATTCGACATGTCTAGTTGTTAATGTGTTATACGGTTTCCCCAGACTGTCCCAGTGTTACTGCTTGTGCAGAATAAAGGGAGAGCACATTAATACAGGCAGTGGGAAGGTACAGGTATAGATGGCACCACATGTGGCATTAATGAATCAAACTACTATCATTGGTCATCTGCTTATATTTGAATTATATCTATCGCGTATAAGTGGCTACAGTGTATATATATCAAAAATTGAAGGTAGGGTTGGATACCATGTACCATAAAAGGCGGACTGGCCACACTTTGGGCCCCATGGAAAAAGTCGATGGGCCCCCTCATTCCAATATTCAGCCTTACTCCATTTATGCTCTCATATTGGGGTCCCAGCCTAAAAAATTTATTACATCACACCATCACAAACTTGTTAAGAAAGATAGACATTTTGGCTTTTTTCTAGATTTTAAATTTTTTTTGCCCTTGAATGACACCCCCCCCCCTGAGAATCCAATCATACTGAATACTGCCAGATCATTCACAACTGGGGAGCATACAGTGTTTCATTAGAAGGAGCATCCAGTTATCTTAATCATTGTTACAAGAGATAAATAAGGGGGTGAGGAAAGAAGCAGTCTGGTTCCAGACTGCTGCTTTCCCTTTGGAACAGTGGCGAAACTGGGGGGTCTTGAGCGGGGGGGCCCATGGGGGCACGCGATTCTCTGGGGGGCACCCACTATAGTAATTGTATATTTTAGCCAGAGTTGGAAAGTTCATATGGGGGGCACCTGGGGGGGGTACAGGTCCAATATGGGGGGCCACGTGCCCCCCCCCCATAGGGACGCGTACAGTCCTTCTTTCTACCCACTTTTACTTATGTTTGACTTTTGTAGATTGCAATGAAGCTGACTGACAACAACAGTGTTTCATTCATTGAGAATTACCTGATGAACGGCTTGCCAAGGAGAGAAGGAGGTCGGGATGCAGAAAGAGCGCTGAGGAAAGCTCGAAAAGAAATTCTAACGACCGCAATGGGAGATCGTCCCGGTGCTCCAAATGTATGCCTCGTCCTCACCACCCAGTATGGCGTCAGAAGAGACAAGCAATTCACCAAGATCAAACCGCTTTGCAAATTCTTCTTTGTGTTGAGAAATGGCGGAGATGCAGATTTACAAAAGGTCCATGACAAAGTGTGTGCGAAAGAAGAACCGGAAGGTTTGTACATAAATCTTGGGGGGGGGGGCGGGTGAGGGGAAGCCATTTAATTATCAGTGATAATTTATTTCCTGCGTGCAAAGTCCCCTAATATTCATTCCAAAATCACCCAATACCTCCTTAAGAAATACCCTAAGCAGAAATTATCTATTTCACAACCATCTGAAAAGAGTTCATTCATTTCACCAAAACTGAGCAAGCTATTATTTATCTTAAGAAAATCCAAATGGTCACCCCCCTTACATGAATTTGACATGTTGAAAGCAATAGAAGGAGGGCAGTGGTTATTTATTGCTACTTTATAAAGTAATTGTGTGCCTACTAATTAGTCCGGTGGCTTAGGGAAAATTTTTATTCGAATCGTTAGAGGAGTGATAAAAGCAACAAACTTGGCATGGATGTACTTTGGGTCGGTTGATGGATGGATGATTAGGGCTTTACGTCCTGTATTTATGCACTTGGTAGGCTAATTAGGACAGGGGGAGGACACTGCAATGAGGTGAAGGATGATTGAAACAGCCATCCAACATAGGCCCAGGTGACCCCGGCAAGAGCTGGATTCAAACCCTGGACCCTGCGATTGGCAGCCCAGCACGCTACCACTAGACCAACCCGCCCCCCCTGTACTTTGGGTCTGTACTTTTCATTTTAGAAGGGGAGCCCTCGTGAAATACCTCTATGAAGGCTTTGAGCAACATAAATGATATCCCAGCACCCATTGTTCTAAAATTACAATCTGCGAAGGGGGAAAGGGTCTTATTTTTACTACCATTTCTCTCAGTCTATGTATACAGACACAAACAAGACACGAATAGACAGCTGATAATTTTCGCTTTGATATGATATGCATTTTTGACTAATTTGATATGTCTAATAATAACAAAATATAAATGATTTTACAAAAATGTATGAGATTTATGTTACATGGAAGGCAGTGTAGCCGGAAATGAAAAGGCTGACCTCATGGCCAATGAAAAAAAAAGCAAACTTAAGGATGATGTCTCTCACTCAGATGACATCAATAATATGTTATTATACGTTTTAGTCAAATTGAACATTATTATTAAGTAGGGCGTGCCTAATAGGTATTTACAGTTCAAGTTTTTAGATCAACATACATATTGCATATTGCAGTGAGCAGCAGGTGTCCACCTTCTTATACCCTGGTGGCTGGCAAGTATTGTTTCACTGTGATAGAAACGAACCAGCTATTCAGCGAAAGTTTACTCGATTGCCAACAAAGAAATGGCTCTCTCGTCAAAATCGACACAGAAGAGAAGAATGTTGCATTACTTCAGTATATAGATTGTAAGTATATTAAAGTATGACACGATTCGTATATCAATATGTAGATGGCACAGCCAGTGGCGTAACTAGGGGGTCTCGAGTGGGGGAGTGGGGGTGGGCACCCGGGGGGCCACGCGATTCTCTGGGGGGGCACCCTCTGTACTAACTGTATATTTTAGCCAGAGTTTGGAAGTTCATATGGGGGGGCACCTTGGGGGGCGCAGGTCTAGTATGGGGGGCTCCCCCCGTGCCCCCCCCCTCCATAGGGACGCCACTGGGCAGAGCCATGAAATTCACACGGCGCTTATATTTTTCAAAGGAATATTGCTGTAACTTTCATTTGAATTTTCAAATTGATATACAAATTAAATGAGAATGAGAGTCACGTAACATCTGTTTAAAATGACAGACACAAGAAAGACATAGTTATAGATACAGATAGAAAAGCAAATAGAGAGACAGAGAGATGGTTACAAAAGTAAATACGTAGACACATAGACACATAGATAGATAGATAGATAGTTAGATAAATAAATAGATAGATAGATAGATAGATAGATAGACAGACAGATTAGATGGATTAGATAGATAGATAGATAGACAGACACATAGATAGATAGATAGATAGTTAGATAGATTACCATTTACCACCCAATACAATGTGATAGATGAATTTACATAATACAATATGAATATATGTACATGTATAGGAAGATCTATCTCATATCACTGAAAGCTGTTAAATTTAAGTTAGACTGTTGATATTACATAATAGAGAAATCAATAACATGATTGGCATGCAAATTGATTGCTAACTGTTACATAATCATGGGCAGCTACGTTGCAACGACGTCACACTTTTCGTCAAATGACGTAGAATTGTATGGTTGAAATTATGTTTTCACAACGTTGTGAAACAATGTCAAAAATATGACGTTAGCATGCAACGTTGTGGCGACGTTTTACAACATTGTGAGGCGATGTCAGGAGTTCGACGTTAGCTTTACTTCAATTTTGTTTTGATTTCTTGTTCATTGTTTTAAAGGGAAAAAGATCTTTGTAAAAAAAATAATTTTCATGCCTAATAATGAACCATTCCACCGAAATGACAAGTACAGAGGGTATTTTAGGAAAATATCGAAATTTTGGGACACTTTTGAACATGAATCTGGAATGTTTATTTAAATAATTATGAAACTTAATCATTGCTAAGAAGCTGGGTCCACTTGACCTAAAATCTTGCTTTGGACTTCTGATGTTGAGACCATCACTACTCAGACTTGGAATTGAATTGAATTGATTCTTCAACAGCACTCCTATCATGACATAAATTTATGTATTCCATTCTAAGGAGCTTTACAATTGTAGTACAATTTGTAGTTATGCAATGATATGAACGGTATCATAATGACCAGTAGAGCGATGCTGATTGGCCAAGATCAGTCACATGACAACATCATAAAATCTAATATTGCATTACATGGTTAGACTGCAATATGAGCTTTTATAAGATAAAGGAAGTCGTAAGCTAAAGATTGGTACGAAACACATACTAGACAAGCTCTCAGTTAGCCAATTAGACCCTTCAAAAAGTGTCCGAATCAAGGTTACATCCTTCAAGTGTCCGACTCATTGAAACTTACCCTAAAGCTGTGTGGTGTTTCCAAAATCCCAAATTGAAATGATATGGAGGACAAGCCCAAAAACCAATAATGGTTTTTGAATGAGCTTTATTTTTAGAGTGTTGTAGGATCCCTCTAGTGTTCAATGTTGGGCTGACTGCAATGCCCCCTGGTGTTATGATAATAAAGTATCTTCTGGTTCAATCATGCAGTCACTTCTCTATTCATAGAGTGGACACTGAATTCTCATTGCAGCGCTTCAACTCTCTCCCACACTTCTCTGGATTGGCTTAAACGATCCGCCTGGTGACGATACTGTTTTTGAATGGGTTTCCGATGGTTCACTTTTGAGTTCAACCTATTCAAACTTTACATCCGACCCATCTGGTAACACCCTCGAACAATGCGCTGTTATTAACCTCTTAAGATCTCCTCACATTTGGTCTGTTGCTCTATGTACTGGATTTTGGAACGCAATATGTGAAAATTAGAAGGTACGTGGAAAATTCTGTTTTTATTTGGGATGCACAGATATCCGGCTAGGTATCCAGTATCTGGCCGATATTGAAATTTGCAGGGCATCCGGTATCCGGCAGAATTAGGGTGTCAGAACCAGATATCTGGGATGCTCAAAAATAAGTGAAAAGCTAAAAAAACTTTGTTAATAAATAAAAGAATGCTACAAGAACACAGCCAAAAACATGATGTAATCAACTTTAAAATTTAAATTCAGTTACAGAATTTGACGGAAAACAGTCCTCCTGCTGGACAGATATCTCTCGGCTTTCGGAAAAAAATATTTATAATCGACCACGAACGATGAAAAAATTCCTTTTTCGTATGTTTATTATCTGGTTCCAACTATCCGATAGCTATCCGGTATCCGGCAGTTGGTGTTGCCGGATTATCCGGTATCCGGCTATTTTCACTATCCGTGCATCACTAGTTTTTATCAACTATCTGTTTTAATGCTTACATATCCCATATATTTTATCTCATCTTTTCAAGTTTTATCATTAATGTAAAGAGTAACTGAGAAATTTTATTTTTGTGACACTATAAATAAATAAATAATAATAATTATTATTATTAAGATTCAATCACTATTTTGGCGCAACATGTAAAACTGAGCCGGTATATAATGGCTTACAGTCTGTCACTTTGATGTGCACAAAATGAGTTCAGGTTCCTGTTGACTTTTGCATTCTTTGAGTCATAAAAATTTTGCCCATGATTTGTCATGATCATTACTTTAGTATAGGAAACATATATGATGTTGATCATTTATGATACCTTTTGGTTTCCAAGATGTAATTTTAATCTATATAGGCCTATATATATGTGAAATATTTGGAAATGAGATTATGAGTCATCACCGGCATGATTGGTCATAACCACATAGACCGGCAGCCCAGGGGCTCTAGCCTAATCGAACGAGGTACCACTAACGGAGCATATGGGTATAAAGGGAATGATAAGGCGCACCTTAAAACCCATTTCTGGCGCAGCGTATTGGTCGCGTTTACCCCTGGCGGCCATTTTCCAAGATGGCCGCCATAAAAATAGGTGCACGCAGTTTTTGGTCTAGATCTTTAATGGCTTATCCGATTTCGATAATTTTTGGGTCAAAATATATGTATTTCAATATTCCCGATGCAATTATGTCATGAAAATTTCTATATTGTAAGCGATTCATGCTGTTTTTAAGGATCAAATTAAAAAAAAGTGAATAATTTGAATAAAAATCAAGATTCTCAGGCAAAATAAGGCATCATAGTCAATGAATGGTTGGTTTTAGGGTAAAGATAACATCATAAAAAACTTCCTGACATACAGAAATACCAGAAACCATGTCTTATTTGTTGCTGTGTGACATTTAGTGTTGAAGATATTCCCATTTACATGACTGGTCACGTCAAGTTAGAATTGTGACGTGACGACGTCACGTTTGAGCAGTGGTGCATCTTACCTGTCTGATTTAGCATAACTCTCCAACAGCTTATCACATTTTTATAATCTTTGTGTCAAAATGTATATTTTTCCATATGCCCAATCCAATAGTGATGCCAAAAATAGGAAATCACAAGTATTTTGTATTCTTTTTTATGATCATTTGTAAAAAAAATTTAAAAACTTAGGAGAAATGCTGGATTTCCGGGAAAAACAAGGCATCTTATGACTTGTATTATTGACTTTAGAGTAGAAATGCCACTTTTAATCAATTCCACATGTTCTAAAATATCAGCAGGTATGCCTATTTTGTTGCTATGTCATTTTTACCTTCAGCGAACGAAGTTCGAAGAAGGTATTGTAATCACTTGGGTAAAAATGCTGTCCGTCCGCCGGGCGGGCGGGCGGGCGGGCGGTCGGGCGGCGGGCGGATAGATCGTTTCCAGCCCGGCACTCGGCCTCTATTGAATGTATGGGGATGAAATTTGGTACACATGTAGCCTGTATGGTCTAGTTGTGCCTTTTGATGGTCTGATGAATAGATCTTAAATACTTTTTGAAATAATTAACAAAATATAAATTTTTTTTTTTTTCGTTTCCGGGCCAAGGCTCGGTCACTATTGCATGTGCATGGATGAAATTTGGTACACACGTGGCCTATATGGTCTTGTTGTGCCTTTTGATGGTCTCATTGACAGATATTCTATACTTTCTGAAAAAATGAGAAAAGACATAAAAACATATTTTTTTTGTTTTTTGGGCTAAGGCTCGCTCACTTTTGCATGTACATGGATAAACTTTGGTACACATATGGTCAATATGGTCTAGTTGTGCCTTTTGAAAGGTCTGATGGAAAATATTATATACTTTTTCAAATATTGAAAAAAACATAAAAATTATTATTTTTGTTTCTGGCCCAACATCCGGTCACTATTCCATATACATGGATGAAGTTTGGTACACATATGGCTTGTATGGTCTAGTTGTGCCTTTTCATGGTCTGACAGATGGCTATTCTATAGTTTTCGTAATATTGAGAAAAAATATTTAAAAGAATTTTTTTATATCGGAGCCAAAACTTCCCCACTAGGCTATTGCATATACAGTAATGCATTTTTCTAAACAAATCACCTATGCGATTAATTTAGCAGTGCTTTTTGATGTGTATAATACTTTATGAATCATTGGAAAAATGAGATAATGGAAGGCCACTACTCGCTACTCGACCGCTATTGCATACCTATAAGCAATTTCGGGAACGCACCAATTTTATGATATTATTGTAATCTTCTAAAGGTGTTATTCGCTGAAGGTTTGCTGCTGCGCAGCCTATGTTTGGTCTTGATAATATCTACATTTTTTTGAGAAACCAGGTCAAGTAAAATTGTGGCGTTGTGACGTTATATTTCCGCAGTGATGCATACGTTTGTCTAATTGGATGTAAATCTTAAACATATTATCAAATTTTTGGATCTGCATATTAGCATGGTTCATTTTCTGCTATTATGCTGATTTGTCAATAATAAGGATTAATTTTATGCTTTTTTTTCATCGTCAGATACAAAAATGTGAAAAAACACATTAATTGCACATAATTATCATTGGCATCGTTGTTAATTGCCATATTGGTTGCAGACTGAAAAATCAAGCCATAAAAAAATCTCACCTATTCTATTCTATTCCTACAACTAACCATGCAATGATTGCAATCAATCCCCCATCTCTTCTTTTTCAATGAATGGTTCACTTGCAACACCTGGGAATGGTCCCAAGCTATTTTTTAATTCCTTGTAAGGGACAAGTCGAATTATCAAGATTGGTCCAACACAGATAGTTTACTCTTGGCAGCAAAACTATTCAACCCCTTTGAAGTTTTCCCAATAGTAAACAGGTTTTGTAAAATGAGTGCGGCGACATCAGAATGTTTCAAATCACAAAAAGCATGATAGCATCACATACCAGACAACATATATGCTAAATCAGCCGGGGAGAATAACTAAATCTAGTTGGCAGGACCGGTTCCATTCCACAAATGGGTCAAAACATTTGAACAACTATTTAACCCTGGGCTCCAGTGCTAGTCCAATGGCGGCCAAGGGGTTGAAACATTTTTATGTCCTCGGGATTTATCCCAGGACATATCTGTTGTCAGACCCACTCGGTCATGCCGTCTGCCGTTTTTCTTGATGCGAGTTGGGACATTGTTCCATATTGTGTTATTGTCAGACTTTGCTTGTGATCTTTGGCTCTGTCTTGTGATATCACCTTGTGGGTCCTTGATGGCAAGTTTTAAATTTCTAGCCAGCTTGTTGGAACCTGACTTAGTGAGACCCGGACCTTTACCAGCTGCCAAATACCCGTCATTGACAGTGCCGTCGCTCAAGACAAAGGACGACCTACTGTTAATAAAGTCACATTGTTTATCATCGCACAGAACCTGCAGGTTAGCATTGATGGTCTCTAACGAGTCAATGGTTATCTTCTTGTCGAGACGTGGGCATATGCTTGAGACACATACATGGTTTGCTTTCGCCTTCGCCGAGTCTATCAATTTAGTAAACCGAGGTATGATGTCGGACATTTCCGCATCATCTTTGAGTTCATTAGAACCGGCTACGAGGATGATACGATTGTAGCCGTCAGGCGGATGATTCATCTGCTGCAACTCACGTTCAAGAGTCGGAAGATCAGCTTCGGGGAACGCACACACCTTTGTGTCGATTAACTTTCTCTCTTCAACGGAAGATAATGCACAGTCAGTTAATAATAGTTCAGCTGTCTTGCCTCTCGATAATTGCTGCCAGTTTGCACTCTGCACCTGTGCAGTAAGGGTGGCAACTTTTTCTCGAAGTTTTGCATTCTCTTCTGTAAGTTGAGCACTTTTTTGTTCTTTCACCTTCATGGAGTCTTCAAGTCGTGACATCTGTGACTGGAGTTGGGACATTTGGGCCATAAACTGATTTCTGATGACAGACATGTCATTAAAAACAGATCTGAGAAGGCTGAGTTCTTGTTCCTTGAATTTCTGTTTACATGGCCGACAATTAAACACTGCCTGCTTGTCAAGGGTGAGGAAGCCCACACATTGAGCATGAAATACCCTTAGACAAATTGAACAGGTTACAGTTCCATCATTTTCATTTGCACTGGCACAATCAGCTATGCACATATTGTTTACTTGTGCAGTGTCATCATTGCTGTCACTATCCGCCATGTTGTTATTGGCCACTTGCTATCACAAGCAGCAAATAGGCTATTAAAGTCACTTTTCTTCACTTACTGCAGTTGAACATCGAGTAGAAACGTTCTACGGTTGTTTGCAGTGAATATATGAAGACTTTCAAAACTTTTCACACCTTCAATTCTTCAGTAGAAGTATTTTCATATCGGAGAAATTCTCGAGCTGTCAGATCGTGACCGGAACCGGAAGTCATCTGATGTCACCACATTCATTTTGCATTTGTCGGCTATTGAATTCAATGGAAAAACATCAAGGGGTTGAATTATTTTGTTGCCAACTGTAGAGAGCATTTGCTCGGACATACTAGTAAGTTGCCCGCAGCTTGGAGGGCACAAAATAGAACACAATAGAAAAGATAGACTTTGATAGAAGGATAGATAGATAGGCCCAGATTGATTTATTGATTGAAAGGGCCGAGATAGGCTGAGATAATCTGATAACAGATAGATGGGGATTTTTATAAGAGTATTGTTTCCCAATCAATAGTTAGAGTACCCGTAGATTGGAAGGAAAAGAATAGAAGCGATTGGTAAACTTTTAAAAATATAATTTGATTTGATAGTGCCCAGATAGACTGATAGAGTAAGATTACAAAAAGATGGGCCTGGTATCTGCGAGTGTGGGCTGCTGTGGGCCAGAGATTTATCACCCGGGAGGGCTGGGGCAGGCCGGGACTTTTTTTTCTGTTGTTTCACATTTTTAGTGGAGGCGAGTACACATCTCCATTTATGCAGTTGCAATGAGAGAATGGAAGTTGTGGTGGGAAATTTGAAATTTGAGCATTTTCAGAATGTCTTTTGGGCCCTGAATTGGCCATTTTGTTTGGAGATGTTTAAGTATAACTTGATTATAGAGCATGTATTTGGCATAGGAATGAATTGCAGGCATGTTGTAATTTGTACAAGACTTTCTTTGCTTTGAATCTTGATTGGATGCATCGTTGAAAATTATGTGAATTGTGTTTTTGAAGCAAATCAGCTGTCCATTTTGTAAATCATGTGTGTTGTGTTCTGTGTATGAAATGAGCTGACCTGAGACTATGTCATGGTGACATTTGTATATTTATTGCTCAGTTTACTGACCTTGAAATATATGTTATCATGAAACTAGGTCACAGGAGATGAGATTTCAATAGTTATATAAATTTCAAACTATTTCAGTTCAATATAGTGTATTGATGGATAAAAGAATTATCGACAGATTGCTAGCTAGATAAATGGATAAATAAATACTGCCAGATATATAGCATGGCTGGAAAAAGTAGGGAATTCGGGCATGTCATTGCCTGGAAATCTCTAAATCTCACTTGAAATTCTTGAAAAAAGATCCAAATTTCTGACTTGGAAATATGGAAGCTTGATTCGCGAGAATTCATAGGCAATGTTATCGTACTTCATCAAATTGCCTTGAAATTCGTATTTTTTCTAGCCCTGGACAGATGGAATGGATGGATTTTAGGAATTAGATAGATTGCACCACCCAGAGAATCTACCCTAGACAAATAGGTTTGATATGTCAAATTATCATAAATTGACATACATGTAATGCTTTCAGATTCAACAATGTCTAGAGACTCTAGTTCGATTCACATCTTCAAAGCCAATTTCTGACCTTAATTTTGAGGTATCGCAATCAATCTTTACATCAATCAGCCTGATAGCCATGCACATCATGATCTATCCAGTAGTGTAAACTTTCTGGGCCTTACGGTTGAGCTTACATGGCCATTTTCCAAAAAGTCTGGAAGTTAAACATGAATAAATCACGTGAAGTTGTGCTGATTGGTTCAGTCTCGGGAGTGGTTTGCTGTATTTAGCGGAGGCTGTGCTGGAGTGGATTGCATGAATTAGATGGATAGATTATAAAGATGAAAAAGGTAGCTTACACTGATTACACTAGTTAGATAGATAGATTACAGATTTATCAAAAGGTTTGGTAAGTGAGAGCAATAGGATGCAATTTGGTACTTGTGTTACAATTTGTGACATGGTCCAACATGTCCAGGAGGAGTTAGGGTCAGCTCAGTTGGTAATGCACTGGGTTGCCAATCACTGGGCCCTGAAATTGTGTTGGAAAGGAGTTTCAATCATCCTTTGCAGTGGTACACAAATTTACAAGTGTATAGACCATCATAATTAGTGATAGATTGATGGAGAGATATGGTATATATAGCCCTCTAAGTGCAGCTCTGGGCGCTCACGAGAGTTGATGGATGAGATGGGAGAGAGCAGAAGTCCTCACATGCTTCACATTTACCCTATGTGAGAGATCCTTTAATTGCCCTACAGACACTGAAACAAGCAATTGCCAATTTTATGTCAGATGCGAACAACATCCAGCTGGGATTTTGCTCATGAAAGTCCGCTGAGTTTTTCTGGTTCCCCACACGGGGTTTCGATGCGAGTTAAAATTTCAACAGAGAGAGCAGGAATCATAACCGCTCTGCCACCTAGCAGCCCCAGTGAGAAAGTAAGATCTTTATTGACATGGTTGTATGGAACTAAGCAGGTCTTGGGATGACAGCTGGATGGCCAAGTGTTTTCAGTCCTGAGGGTCTTCTTTGCCTGGGTTCGAATCTTGGGCAGACAATTTAGAATATTTTCAATGTACTCTCAAGATCAAAGTCCCAGGTGGATGTCATTCAGATGAGATGTTAAATCATTGGCCCTTTCAATATTTTTCAAATGGAGTAAAAGTGCAACATTTAGAGGAAATTTTCTCTATCTGCCATAGCATTGATCAATCCAAGGACCCACTCCTCTTAAATGGCTGCACATGTGCATGCCATATTTATCTATCTAATATCTATCTATCTATATCTACCTTTATAGATGTATCTAATATCTATATCTATATAATATCTATCCAATATATTTATCAACGTCTTCAGAACCATATCTATCTGAATAGTTATACTTATAGCAGTGCAGGACAAATTATCTGCTGGATTTAGAGGATTTGAACTAAGACAACACGCCACCTCCATTTAGCAACCCGTAGGTCCTTGTTGGATTTTACCATGGAAAAAGACAGAGCATAAACTACTTAAAATTGACAAATTGTCCTAACACTATTAAATATGGCATGCTTAAATATACATATTAAAATTGAAAATTATAAAAATCTGATATATTTTAATGATTCACACCTGATAAGACAAATGTATGCAACACTGCGGAAATATCATGTCACAACGTCAGAATTTTACTTGACCTGGCTGCTCACAAATCAGACATACCTGCTGATATTTTGGAACATGTGAAATTGATTAAAGGTGGCATATTTTTACTCTAAAGTTAACATTACAATCATCAAGTGGCCAACCAGCAGCAACAATAGAACAATATTTTTGTCTTTGGTGGGTCTACTGATCATCTGTATTTACAACTCGTCTCATGCCGTTATCATACTCTATACCTTTTTATAATAATAACATTTTATTCAAATGATGATGATGAAATAAAATAATTTTTCTGTCTGTCTGTGTGTCAAAGTCAATAATGCAAGTCATAAGCCTTGCTTCTCCTGGAAATCCCAATTTTTTTAACATTTTTGACAAATGATCATAAGAAACAATATAAAATACTCATAATTTCTTCTTTTTGAGTTTGAGTTTGAGTTTATTAAAAAATATAATCAGAGACATAACATAATTTATTACGAATATATACAGATTGATACCACTACAGGTATATTGAATCTGTATTTACAAATAAAATGTTACACTATTGCATATATATAGCAGGGTTGGGCACGAGTACACATGTACTCGTGTACTCGTGTACTCGAGTACATTTTTTGAAGTACTCGCATGTACTCAGTACTCATGCCAAATCATGAGTACAGTACTCGTACTCGTACTTGAGTACATTGCTAAAGTACTCGTACTCGTAGTGAGTACATCACGAGTACAATTGAAGCTTCAAAAGAGCAAAATTGAACATAAAAGCAAGTGTCCAACATGACAAAAAGGTTTATTTAATTCTTTACTTAAATCTCTTCAAAGATGCTTTATAAATTAGGCCTATAACTCAACCAAAGTTATATATAGGCCTAATGTATTCTGTGAATACCAGTAGTTTAGAAAAATGGAAATGTTATAGTGAGCATTCATTAAATTTTGACCTATAAAGTAGCCTGCACTTCGTGAGTCATACATTTATAACAAGCTATGGAATTTGCCAAAATTGTGGAATAGTATATGTGTTGTCATTTATACAACTACAATGTCTGATTTAAAGTGATTTTCGTTCAATCAAGTCTTAGAATTAATAATTAATTATTCAGTAACACATATTTTATTATCATATTTGAAGCACTTCAAGTTCAAGGATGCACCATTTTGATTTCAACACACATCCGCCATTTGCTTTTTTCACACCTTTTGGCGCAAATCAAAACATAGTAACTAACAGGCCAATACAGGCCTTATTATCAAAGATACGGTATTTTAACATCCACCATTGTATTCAGCTACTTCTAAATGATAGATATGCGTTTTTAAATTATGTTTCTAACTCAATTTTAACCATAACAAGAGCCGTTTCCATTTTAACCTTTTTTTGGTCAAATCGACGCTTTTACGGAAATCGGAATACAATATGTAGTCTACAGGCTCACCATGGCTTAACTTAATTCTAAAAAGTGTGATTTTAATTATAATACTATGTTATGATGATTTTATCTAACGAAAAATGTTCTCAGCTGAACGAAATAACCATCCCAATACTTGCAATATATTATAAATCAATTTAATGTCACGAATTACTCTGCAAAAATATGCTGTGAATTGAAGGTGAATTTGCTGTGCACTGTACCTTGAAAGTGTGAATGCACTCATTGTCTCAAAACAAAAAGACTGGGTTATTTTACCTGAATGTCTCTCAAAGCGAATTTAAGTCAATTGAATGATCCATATTAAAACAATCCTTATTCTGGAAAAAAAAAAATAGTATAGCCTATGAATACAATTAAATAGCAGAATCTAAATGCTTAGTAAATTTTTTTTCATAAATCAGAAATGAAATATATCTAAAAATGCAATTGACCATAAGGCTTATTTTTTAAATATTTTGCCAATTTTTTTGCTTCAGTAAAACAGCTGAACGAAATGTATGTGATTGGTACTGGCTTCATTGAGTTCATTCATTCCGGTGTTGGTGTCCCATCTGGTGTCCAGTGTTCAAAGGCCATTTTAAATTAGCATGCTTCACTTCTGATTAGCAAGAAAAGCATATATAGTAAAATTTAGTTGCCTTCACTGGTATTCTTTATTGGTGCTCAATTATTTTATCTTAATGATGAATTTATTTCTTTAAGTATTATATTGCACAAATAAGGCTCGAAACTGCATAAAATGTACTCGTACTCGTACTCGAGTACATTTGAAAGTACTCGTACTCGTACTCGAGTACATTCAGAAAAGGCTGTACTCGTACTCGTACTCGTACTCGTAGATGTGGCAAGTACTCGTACTCGAGTACATTTGCATGTACTCGTGCCCAACCCTGATATATAGTCGCAAAAAAAAAAAAGAGAGTATGTCTTATTAAATTCCATCAAATTATTAAATATAAATATACACTGTATTTATATACAATATACATCAGTAAAATATTCTTCAGTCTGGGTTACAGTACTACTGATCTGATACTGAGCATAGTATAAATTGTTTAGTGTGAAATGTAGGGCACAATATATTACCTATCTCAAAGAATTAATTAATAGATGACATTTAAGAAGTTTCTTAAAAGAAACAAGTGAGCATCTACATGTTATCTCATTTCTTAGCACATTATTCCAAATAGACACTCCTTGAAAGCGTATGGTTTTCTGAAACACGGCTGACTGACATAAGCCACTACGGAGCTGGTGTCTCTGTCTCGTATGGTATCCATGATAATCAAGGTTATGAGTAAAAAAGGAAGAAAAGTGACCAGGCAGCATGTCATTGTGAAATTTATACATAAATATAGCCACCATGTATTCATAAAGTTTGTATATATTCAAGATATTAAGTTTCAAAAAGAGGGGTTCAGTGTGAGCCAGGTATGGTGATCCTGTAATAATCCTAACAGCTTTCTTTTGTAGTCTAAACAAGCTAAGTAAAGCCGTACTATTTGAGTTGCCCCATACTTCAATACCAAAATATAAAAATGGATGAATGAAACTATGATAAAGAATGCGGAGAGATGATTGTAGAAGTACTTTCCTTGCTTTACAGATGATACCAATATTTTTAGATATCTTACATTTCATTTTCTCAACATGTGGGACCCATGATAATTTTGAGTCTAAGATTACCCCAAGAAATTTTGTTTCATTAACACATTGTATTTTTTCACCATTGACAAGCAAATCTACATTATAATTACAAGTTTTTCGCTGAGAAGTGAAAATAATGAAGTGTGTTTTTTTTACATTAAGTGAGAGTTTATTACAATTTAGCCAAGATAGTACTTTAATAATTTCATTATTCAAAGTATTCATCATAATATTTATATCATTTCCAGAAAGGAATAAATTAGTATCATCTGCAAAGAGTAGTGGAAAAAGAGTATTTGATACATTTGCCAAGTCATTTACATATAGTAAGAAAAGGAGAGGGCCCAAAATAGATCCCTGAGGCACTCCACATGTAACCTCTTTATATTCAGATGAAACGTCATTGAAAAACACAAACTGTTTACGATTACTGAGGTAATCCCTGATCCAATCAAAAGCAGTCCCTCTGACTCCGTATTTGTACAATTTATCAAATAGAATTTCATGGTTTATCGTGTCAAAAGCCTTACTTAAATCTAAGAATAGACCAATTACATATTCACCTGCATTAATAGCTGAAGAAATTTTATCTACTAACGTTAAAAGTGCATAAGTGGTGTTATATTTCTCCCGGAATCCAAATTGAAATTTGTAAAGAATATTTTTTTTATTAATGAAATCAAGTATTCGTTGGTACATAATTTTTTCAAAAACTTTAGATAAAATTGGGAGTACAGACTCTGGTCTGTAATTGTTGACCTTAGAGTAATCATCACTTTTAAACAAAGGTACTACCTTGGCAATTTTCAAGTTGTTTGGAAATATTCCTTGATTAAGTGACAAATTGATAATGTGAGTCAGAGGGATAGCTAATGAATTAGAATTACATTGAATACACCATGAAGTAATTCCATCCCACCCAGGACTTGTGTGTTTAAGACCAGCTATTATTCTTTTCACTTCAGTTAAAGTAGCATCTGACACAAACATGGATTGGTCACTGGCTGAACGTATAAAATCAGTTGGTCTTAGGCTGGATGTGTATAAAGTAAAAATTATGATTTGACCATAATAAATAACAACTGCTAATTTCAATTAGTGGCTACAATAGCAAGAATGAGGAAAATAGCAATTTTTCAATTTTTCATGCACAATTTTTTTCAATAGCCTACATCACTAAAACAAATATAGGGAGGTATAGATTTTTTAATAGGGAAATTTCCTGAGAGCCATAAAAAAGTGCCGCAATCATTGTTTTTCAAAAAAAGTTGAAATATCCGAAGATATGGGCTTCTAAGTTCTGATTTGAGTTACGAGGTTTTGCACTTTCACTTTTTGGAACAAATCGACATACAAGGTTTGGTGAAATCATTCTGTTACCAGTGTGTTACAGCTTCAAAAAACAGCAAACTGGCAAGGTGACCAATTGACAACATGTATTGGATATTGAAATAGTCATTCCACCTAAAATCTAAAAATGGCAAAATTTTGACATACGAGGTTTTGCACTTTCACCATCGAGCTACATGATTGAGTATTTTCTATACAATTATACTCATTAAAATAATTTAAGTCAGGATTGGCATCCTCAAAAAGATTATGAGCATGACCATCTAGTTCATCTTGTAAATCGAATGGATTAAAAACCATGTTATTCAGTGCTAGTATATCACAATTTTTGAAGTCAGAGAAGAAAGACCTTACCACAGCATTGAAATCGTCATCAGTTTCGACGTGATTAAAGGGGAGTTCAGTTTGAATACATACAGAACAAAACCATACGCTTTCAAGTCGTTGAGTGAAGATGGAATCTGTGACTGTAACTTGATTAGGCAAACAAGAGAGATGGACTCTGGAAGAACAAAAAGAACATAATAAAGTACGAGAATGATTGAGAACCCTACCTAAGCAAATCTTACACCTAATTATCATCCTGTATCAAATGGTACATTTGATATCAAAGCTAAAACAGCTAAAAGTAGAACGTATCTGCAACCCAGACTGAGTGTATGACTACAATGATTCAATGCATGGAAATAAAGTGAAATATATGCTAATAGTTGGTAAATAAATTCAAACATTTTTATGGTTACACATAATAGAATTAACATGGTAAGTCTAATTAATTACCTGTACATACAGCGTGTTAGAGAAATGTATGCAGTTTCCAATCATTATAAATCCTTTTTGTAATTGAAACAGTGCAAGTGATGGCCAACATCATACTGAACTTTAAAGTCAGAGAAATAATCTTGGTTAAGCTCTTACAAAACTGTTAAGCTACCAATCAAACATGTTTGTCAAACCTTATTCTTAGCATTGATATTAGTATTGCGTGTTAATAGCGAAGTAATAATCAAACCAAGCAGAAATGTGAAACACAAACAGGGAAAACATCAATCAACATAATATACTATAAGTTACAGGCAGAATATCACAACAAAAATCAGCTGATCATATTAATGAAACAACCTCCAATCGCAATGGTAGAAAGCAGTAATTTGGCACTGAAAAATAAATTCATCTGATATACAAAGAAGTAATTAGCACAAGAGTTAAAGGAACAGAATAAAAATAAAAATAAAAATCAGCACATCATAACACCTGTGGAACATGATTCCTAAGCATATAATATATACATTAAAAAAATAAATTTATTTGATATACAAAAAAACAGCTGAACATATTAATGAAAAAACAGCTGAACATATTAATGAAACAACAGTAATATGCTATTAACTATTGAATCAAGCACAGATTCTTCAAAACAAAAAATGATCGATGTTATGCAAGCTTAAAAGTGGATTTATCAATTAGATTATACCACAGGTGACAGCCGCTGGGTTGGGGTAATTTCTCGGGGTTGGGGCAATTTCTGGCATGATGCTCACTCACCTCTTATATGATTGACAAGGTTGCTCACTAGCCCATCTAGTGATCCTGCCAGAAGCCCTGGGTGACCTCAGTGTCTCATCTAATTGGTAGATCAGATCTAGGTCGAAATATTGGGGCAGCAAAGGTCATGAAGACATTCAGCCAATGGCTGAGTGTCTTACTGATTGATCAACCTTGACACAGCTTTGACATATTCAATAAATATCATGAGGCATTTGCTGATCCTATTGTGATTGTTGGCTGTGAAAAACAGAAACAGCCACAAACATATCAACTATCAAACCATTAAAAGCTTTCCAAGTATCATTGTGATACTGATCTGCCAAAGAGTCAGCTGCACAGAGTTTCTTCTAAAAAGAACATATTGGCATTGTAACTAAACTCAGCAACATTAAAAACGCACACTTTCAAAAAAGCCAAAAATATTACTTCCTCTAAAAACATCAAGATGAAAGTTTCCACACTTCTAGTAGTTGCCATCAGGTATATTCACGAGAATTTTCAAACCTCTAAGTGCAGTACTTTTGTGTCAAATTTAACCGTCGTGCCACAGTCGTGGTCACTGTCAAAAATGGAAGTCACAAACTGCACTTCAACACAAAACGCACAATTTGAAATATTGGTTTTGTGGCATACTGGACGGGATTAATCTTATGAAATTTTCACATAACAGGCACAAGACTTCCAAAAGAGGTCCCACGGAAGTTTTTGAAAAAAAAAGTCAATGATAAAGCAGATTTTGAATTAAAAACTCAAAATTTACGAGTTCGCATCTTCAAATGAAGCGTGTGAACCAGAACTGTTAAATAATGGGGGTTTTATGCATGCCCAGGGTAGAAACACACACACAGACAATCATTCCATATCAATGGTCTCAAAAATCTGACAAGGTTCCCACTCAACCTGGAAAACCTTGAAAACCTGGAATTTTGGGTTGTGCTTTTCCCGGCCTGGAAAAACCTGGAAAATATGATATTTCCACCAAAAACCTGGAAAAAGTCTGGAATTTGGGGTTCTCTTGCCAAAATTGAAACGGTCCAACAAATTGTGGACTTCGACGACTGTCCGGGGCGCAAAGTCAGTTTGAAAGAATTGCAGGTTTAGACCTTGAAAATTGGTTTTGCAGCCTAGAAAAACCTGGAAAAAACCTTGAATTTGAACTGGGCAAAAGAGTGGGAACCCTGATCTGAATAAAACATCATTTTTTAAGATTTTGACAAAAGGCTCCAGTAGGGGGCGTGTCAGCATTGACACTTAATTTTTATTAAATTCATCCTCTTTAATTGTGGTTGGGTCAAATATCCCCTTTCCCTAACTCATCAAGCAAGGAAAATTATAAACTTTCCTAGCTTATCAAAAAAGTTTGTAGAAGGAACAGCTAAGTTGTGGAAATTAATGATCAGAGAAAATTGAAGTTTTGTGACTTCCATTTTCGACAGTGACCACGACGATTTAATTTGACACTAAAGTACTGCACTTAGAGATTTGAAAATTCTTGTGAATATATATATTCATGGATGTACCTGATGGCAACTTCTAGAAGTGGCCAAATTTTCATCTTGATATCTTTTGTGGAAGTACTATTTCCAGCCTTTTTAAAAGTGTACGTTTTTAATGTTGCTGAGTTTACAACTCTGAGAAACAATCATAATTTAGGCATTCAAAATATGTCTAACAACTAACCCACTGGCCTGAAATTACTTTCTTTTATCTACTTTTCTGCAAGCAATTGAATTACATGTAGTACAGATGGAGTGTGTATTGTATTAATATTGCTTTTTTGATAGTAGAATGCCCAGGTCCTAAAATACGAAGAAAAAAAGCCATGTAGAAAGAATTCTATTGTCTTTGCAAAATACTTAACTGCACAACTGAGCACTTGAAATGATTCAAACATCCTCACATAGGTGGCACCACCTTCTGGAGAGCATACTTGTTACAACTTCTTTAACACCATATGTTGCAGGGTGCTTTGATGGAAAGATCAAAATCTGCATTTGCATGGCTAAAATGGAAAATTTCCTAACTTCATACAAGTATTTCCTTTTCTCTTCAAGAAAGAAAAACCGTACACATCGCAGTGTTGGAGGTGAAATATATTTGCTTTTTAAAGGTTATGTTGCTAAGATAACTTAGCTCAGAACTTGAAATGCTGCATGAAGGATATATTTTAAAAAGTGGCTTTGCATTATGGTACTGCCCTGCGCCTATTCCCTGAAATATAAAAAAATACAGGACCCAGGCATTTATTTTTATGAAAAGAAAACCTCATAAATAACCATTTATAGCCCTTTTCCCAAGTTAATTTTTTCTTATTTTACCAAACAAATATTAGTTGTTGCTATTAAAACAGCAACATATGTTGTTTTATTTTTTTTTGTTGATAGAATGATGTTGGGTAAACAAAAAATTATTCAATTTCAATGAATTTGTGACAGTTTGATTCTACTTAGTCAATTAGAATGTTTAGAAAACAATGGTATATTGATTGTCAAACTGTTGAGCATGTCATTCACAGCTTCACAAATTCCTCAGGTAGAAGTACTTGATCCTCTTAACCTTGGATTATTTTTCTGATTGAATTGACCCAAGTGCTAACAACTGGCCAATCACAGTGCCTCTAACAATGAGCCAAGTTCATTTGGGTGTGTCAGAAAAATTTGACAGCCAATTCTAATTAAAGACAAGGAAATCCTTTAAGGGCCCCCTTGGTCAACTGACTTAACTGGATCATATGTAGGTCATTCTGGGCTGCTGAATTTCTCATTGAGGTTCTGGCCTGCTGCAGCACTTTCAACAGGAATAACAAGATGCTGAGGACGCTATTTGAGCAGGTAATGATTCAAAACGTTGTCAAATATTGTTAGAAACTTGTGCTAGCCAGATTAATTATGTTCTCTACATAATAGTGTCATGGGAAGCCCACAAGTTACCCTTGTTGATTTGAGTGATGGGCTTGTGAGCAACCTTGTCAATCATATAAGAGGTGAGTGAGCATCATGCCAGAAATTGCCCCAACCCCCAGAAATTACCCCAACCCAGCGGCTGTCACCTGTGATTATACCTTTGGTTGGGTAAACCGATAAAGTCGGACACATTTTCAAACAAAGTCAATCTTATATTGAAGAAGATTGCAGATAATAACTAAATCAAAACTACCAAAGCAATTTGAGTAATCGATAAAGAAATAATACACATAAATGTAGACAGTTGAAGATAGCAACCACTTCCAACCAAATAATGAGACTCTAAAATAAATAAGTCAGATCACAACAAAATCAACATGATGGCATTTAAAACAGTTCGATGAGTAAATTAATCAATTCAATTGTAAGGAAAATTCTTCACACTTCAGCTGAAATCATGATATAATTAAATATAATGAAAACAGATTTTGATGAACTTGATTAATTCAATTTAAATGCATGAAAATGTGGTTTACAAAATGTTAAATAAGTCATTACTTTTTAATGCTTAATTTTGAGATTGCAGACTTTCTCTTACTTGCATTAAAATTTTGCCTAGTTTATTTTTTCCAGGCCAACTATCTGGTTCTGTGGTTACAAGTCTCTCGTCGTAAGCTCTAAGTCCCGCTCCCCAGTACTTGTCATCGGATCGAGCCTCAACAATTATCCTCGTACCAGTCTCATTGAGAAAGTTCAGGAGATCCGGGTTTTGTTCAAATTTGGCCATACAGCCAGTAAGCATAACATCCTCAAGTGCTGCGTTTCCTCCATGCATTGTTAAATTTGGCTTTCTTGGCAAGCTCTTTACATTGATATGGACATTGCTCCTTTGCAATCTGATTCGCAAGTTCAAGTTTACCACAGATTTCAGCTCTCTTGAATTGGAAAAACTGTTCAACATGGGCAAATTGACGACCATCAATTTCAAAACTTGCTGGATGAAAGTTACTTAAGGGAGAAGTTTTGTTGAAGGCATCACCATTGGATTGGGCATATTGAAAAATATATAATTTGACACAAAAATGATAAAAATCTGATAAGCAGTTGGAGAGTTATGCCAAATTAGACACATTTATTCGTGAATGCCGATACATGATGTTGTGACGTCACAATTCTCACTTGACGTGACCAGTCACATAAATGGGAATATCTTCATCACTAAATGTCACACAGCAACAAATAAGACATGGTTTCTGGTATTTCTGTATGTCAGGAAGTTTTTTATGATGTTATTTTTACCCTGAAACCAACCATTCATTGACTATGATGCCTTATTTTGCCTGAGAATCTTGATTTTTTTTTCAAATTTCTCACTTTTTTTGCATTTGATCTTTAAAAACAGCATGAAACGCTTATAACATAGACATTTTTATGATATCATTGCATTGAGAATATTGAAATACATATATTTTGACCCAAAAATTATCGAAATCGGATAAGCCATTAAAGATCTAGACCAAAAACTGCATGTACCTATTTTTATGGCGGCCATCTTGGAAAATGGCCGCCAGGGGTAAACGCGACTGATACGCCGTGCCAGAAATGGGTTTTCTGTTGCGCCTTATCATTCCTTTTATACCCATATGCTCCGTTAGTGGTACCTCGTTCAATTAGGCTAGAGCCCCTGGGCTGCCGGTCTAACAGTCCACTGCACACAGAATTATATTAGGAGGCATTCACTTCTCCTTCCTTCACTCATTCGCATCAAGACATCAACCACGGCACAAGTGGCTCCATCTATACTTCACTTCTGGATGTTGCAGCATCGCTGTTTGGTGAGAGGACCCCGTGAGCAGTCTGACCACAGTGACTGTGGCACAGTCCATAACATGCCAACAAGCAGGATTAATCTCCTTAAACCAAATTTTAAAACATTGAAAGTATTGGGTACTATCATAACAAATCATAAGCATGAAGACCAAAGAAGTGCCATTTTCACAGTGCAGCAGTCCACTTTTTTTGCATATAAAATTTCCAGGCTGTAATACGCATCATACTTCAGTCAGGATCACTGCCCAGTGCTGCCACCATCATGTTTCACGATGATGTGTGTACTCAAAGAATGGACTCCCAATTGTGTAAAGAATTGTTTTTTTTTTTTTTAATTGCAATTTAAATATATATAAATTGTTAATTGTTATTTCTTCATTTCAGGGTTAAAATGGAACCATCAACCTGTGACAATACCATATATGGAAAACTATGTGGATCAATAAACAAAGAATCTATAGGATGTGGATCAATAAACAAAGAATTTATAGGATGTGGATCAATAAACAAAGAATCTATAGGATGTGGATCAATAAACAAAGAATCTATAGGATGTGGATCAATAAACAAAGAATCTATAGGATGTGGATCAATAAACAAAGAATCTATAGGATTTCTCCTAATGCGGTAATAGCAGCGGTATCATTCCATTCTCAAGTTGCTTGATATAGATGTACTAGTTAGGGTAATGTTCTTTGAGTCGGACAATTGGATCCTGTGTATTTAAAAAAAGTGATATCTTGCTTGGCCTATGGGGTATTGATTGTCAACCAGGTCCTCAAATTAAGCGTTCTTACGAAATCTAACCAACAAAAAAAAACACAACACAAGAACAAAATTTGCTGTTAAATATCCAAAATAAAAAATCACATAGCGTAAGTTTGAGTCGGACAGCTGTGTTGAAAAAACATGATTTCAAAGGTACAGGGTGCTTTAGAGCCTTCCCTCCAATTGAAAAAGCTCATATTTGACAAATAAAATGGGCAAAGCTTCCTTCTAATTGAATAACAGATAAACTGATGCCAGTTCAATACCATAGGCCAGAAAAGGATTCTTCAAATATGGTTAAAATTCACTAAAATACACGATTTTATGTCAAAAAGTAGGAGAAAAACGGGTTTTTACCCCATCTTTATAGCCTTGAAAAACGCACTAAAATGATTCATATCAAGCGGATATTTTTTGGGCTACACATTGGTACCAAATATACTGGTGGAGAAGCTCTCAATTAGTCTGTATAGCCCCACTAATAGTGTCCGACTTAAGATTACCCTTCCTAAGTGTCCGACTCAAGGAAAACTTACCCTACAGGGTTAAGGTTTAATAAATGGGTATAAATCAAAATCTATTGTGTTGTCATGTTGTGTTTTTATCAATTTTCATAAATGGTAAGCTTAGGCCAGACATAATTTTTTTTTAGCTTCTCGGATCTTCTCGAGGCACTTTTCCTAGGGTCGGTCGGTAGAACGAGAAAAAAAAAAAGAAAGGTGAAATCTCAATTTTTTATTTGTCAGTTTGATAAAAATTTTGGTTATGCTCAATTTTTTTTTCGTAGGGAGAAATTCTGTTGGGTCGGTCGATCCGAGAAGCTAAAAATTAAAAAAGTCTGGCCTTAGTGACTAAAATGTGTATGAAAACAAGTAATTGCCAAATCAGATCACGATATTGAGATTTGACTATTCCTTACAACGTCAGTTTCATTCAAATATTAAAAATTCTTATAAAATAGCACTGGCTGGGGAGTGGGGAGAATGAGAATGACAGTGAATGGCGGCAAAATGATTAAAAAAGACTTTTTAGAAGAGGTCTACTTACGATATGTCATGATATTTAAGAACAATAATAGAACCCTATCAATCACATCAGTTAACAAGAAGGTGAAGGACGGCAACAAGGCGAAGGATGATTGAAACAGCCGTCCAACATAGCAGGCCATTTATTAAGTATAAAAGTGGTGGGGATATGGTCCACCAGCCCCTGCAAAATCCCCACCACTGACAGAGATTAACCCCATCAGTAAGTGCCCTTTGATTCTAAATTTCACACTAAAATTGCTAAAATGTAGCAATTCGCAGTACAACTGGAGGTGCTTGTGACAATGTCTCTACTGCCATTGTGTCTAACATCAAAAAGTGCTTTACAAAAGACATTGGATATTCCAAATAGCACTATGAGGATATTTGAAAAGGTCAAAAATCCCCCATGATGCTATTTGGATATTTCATCAGACCCTATTTCATCAGGTGACATTCCATCAGATGCTTTGGCAGACCATATGGACCTTTGGCAGACCATATGGTGCTTTGGCATCTGCCAATTATCCTCTGGGTCCTATTTTTTGGCTCCAAAATATCCAGCAGAGGGGGCTTCGACTTCGGAGGCCCTGGCATGCATGCACTTCAATGTACATTGGAGTGCCCTCTTGTGTTGTAGAAGAGATGGCAGTGCATGACAGCCCAAAGTTCTAACAAATAGTGTCCCAAATAGTTCCTAACCATGAGACACTATTTGGTCACTATTTGATGTAGAAGAGATGGCTGTCAAATATATTATGACAAAGTTTCTAACATAGCACATTAGAACTTCTGGAAAAGTTCAGTAGAAAATGTGGCTTGGTTGCACTTTTTGGATATTTCGTGAGGGATATTGGCAAAGCATGGTGAGGGGAGTAGATGTTATGACAAAGACCTATTTTAATGTCTGGCATGCAAAAAGCAGCCCGATTTGCAAATCGGGCATGTAGACCTTTTGGCTGTAACAGGAGGTAAATCCATGAAATCTAAATATACGATTTATGGAATTATTTAGGACTATTCGTGAGATAATTCACTTTGAAATAAACTTTTTGAAGCACTCTTTAGTAAAATGCCCTCTTCGGCCAAAATTCCCGCCACTGAAATTTGCTTAAAAAATGCCCTGCAACATAGACCCAGGTGACCTGGCAAGAGCTGGATTCGAACCCTGGACCCCCTGTTGGATTGGAGAAGTATGAGTGATGGAGCGAGCTGAGGTGCCCACCAATCGGCATTATGAGGCCTTTTTATGAAACATAATTTTCCAGACATAACACCGATGCTTTGGCAAAAAAAAACCACCAGCCCTGCATGGTATACAGTGGCTCCATCTGTGGCCACCTGAAGTTTCATTTGAGTTTCATTGGAAAGCGCTGAGCGGTTTTTCCTCAATCTTGTTGACAGACAAACGGACAAACAGACGGACAGACATCCGCAAAGGAAAACATTAGTCCCGTCGTGCAGCGGGACTTAACAGACTTACCTTCTGATCCAGCGCCGGGTTCAGTGTTGAATACTGCCGCAAGACGAACGATCCAATGAATATTCCGAATTCCTCGCATACTTCCAATGAGAGTACTACTGAGTAGCCCATGTGCCCTTTGTATCAGTGTCTGTGCTGGGCAAGTAAAAGATCCCTCACATGGGGTAAATGTGTAACATGTTGAGGGCTCCCGCTCTCTCTCCCATCTCATCAATCAACCCTCGTGAGCGCCCAGAACTGGACTTAGAGGGCTGCACTTACTCTATCTATCTATCTGTCCAGCGTGTGGCAATGCAGGTTAAAATCCATGATCAAACTCCATCAAATCTTCGGTAAACACGATGACCCAGGCCGGCCATGATGGGACCTTGGTCAAATGTTGTATAAACTAAATTGTCCGGAAGGTATGGGCTTCAAATATGATTTGAATCCTTCAAATGTCAAATTACAATATACTCTCTAAATTAGTGTGTTTAATCCTTTAGCACAGAGCGTTAGAAATAAGCAGTGATGGAAATGGAAAATTTTTGTGGGGGGAGCTCTCGGTTCGTGCGGCAGTGGCTCGCCATTCCAGTTTTTAAAAGGGAAAGAATTCTTCCACCAGAGCATAATTTTGGCTAAAAATACCATGAAGACTGAAAAAGTAACATGACAATTGTATACACCACTGTAGTGATGCACGGATAGTGAAAATAGCCGGATACCGGATAATCCGGCAACACCAACTGCGGATACCGGATATCAACCGGATAGTTGGAACCGGATAGTAAACGTCCAAAAAAGGAAGTTTTTCAGCATTTGAAGTTGATGATAAATATGTTTTCTGGGAGCCAAGAGATATCATGTCCCGCGGGGGACTGTTCCTACTGAATTTAAATTTTGAAGATGGTTCCGTCATGCTTTTGACTCTGTCCTTGGGATATTATTTTTGTTCTAAATTAAGATTTTTTTGACTTTTCACTTATTTTTGAGCATCCCAGATATCCGGTTCTGACACCCTAATTCTGCCGGATACCGGATATCCTGCAGATTCCAATATCCGGCCGGATACCGGATACCTTGCCGGATATCCGTGCATCCCTACACCACTGATCATTGGGGGAGCTGTAGTGGGGTACAGCTCCCCCTGTTTTTTGGTCAAGGGAGCTCAGCTCCCCCGAGCTCCCCCCCCCCCATTTCCATCACGGGAAATAAGTCTATAATGATTGCTGTAACTTCTTGTGGTGGAAGCATGTACTTTTATACAATGTAACACTCGTTAACAGCATAACAGCAGCTTAAACAAACTTTAGACTGAAATAAATGCAACTTTAACACCTGTCCAATAGCAGTTAAGATTGTAACAAATGTCTTTGTGTTAATGAACTTATAATCCTATATGGTTTGCCATAAACAATGTCAGTCAACTTCTCTGGTTGGTTAATGCACTTTTGAGCTTTTTTTAGACTGCTTTGTAGTGATGTAGACCGGACGACCTTTTAGAGGGTGGTCCGGTATTTACAAAAGTGGTCCGGTCCTGGTCTGGTCCAAGATGAGGTGGTCCGATTTTGTTACTGAACCGGTCCAGAAGCGATCCATCGGCATTTAAAAAATTATGATAAAAATGAGGGTGAAAACAAGCTATAAGACACAAATTTCATTTTTAGATAGGCCTATGACAAACTTCATGTGATACTCTTCATGAAATGAAAAATCACTGGACCGGCGG
This sequence comes from Platynereis dumerilii, assembly GCA_026936325.1. NCBI lineage: Eukaryota > Metazoa > Annelida > Polychaeta > Phyllodocida > Nereididae > Platynereis > Platynereis dumerilii. The sequence continues at coordinate 41,104,870 of JAPTHN010000012.1, forward strand.
TCCGGTCTGCATCACTACTGCTTTGCAATTCTCATAAATGATGCTCAATCCAAGCATTTGTGCAGTTCTGCTCCAAATTTTCAGCATCTTTGCTACATATATATACCTAACATTTAGTCGGCACCAAAAATTGTGGTTAATTATTAGTTAACACGAAAGTCTGGCCTGTCGGAGACTAGTTACAAGCCACCAGGCCACACCTGTATCCAGTAGTTAATTACCAAAAAAAAACTACAAATATAATATTTTGTACAGTTCACAGCACAAAGTTCTTTTAAATATCAGAGCTTTCATCCGCCTCTGTATAGATGGCCACAGGCCTCCCGACAGGAGGCTTTTCCAAGATTCAAGAATCAGCCTGTGAATCTACGTCAGCAAAAGGGGGGCTTAAGCGTCGTGCATAAAATGCGTATGGGCCAAATTTGCGGAACGGTGGGCCGCAGGATTTCGCAAAAAAAAAGGCGGATGCCCAGTTGCGGGACGGGTGGTGTTTTTGTGGGAGCGGCCGTAATTAAATTTGGGTGGGGTGAAATAATTATGCTTCCTGAAGCTGAATTTGCTTTTAAAAAATCGCCTCTATTTTTTTGGAAAAATTTTCTTGTTTAATGGAGTTGTTTCTGTCTCTGTTCTATTAGGTATGAGAGGCCCATATATATATACAGGCGAATCCACCCGTGCCCCTCAGGCCCAAAATTAACATGGGAAAGATAGGAAAAGCCGCTAAACGTCCCGTTTTGACCAAATGTTATGGCCTCCCCCTTAGGCCATTTCTAGATACGCCCCTGGTACCATGTCTACTGGTGAATCCACTCGTGCACAGAACACTGGATACATGTTCTTCTAAAGAAGTCAAAAAGAAAATCAATTCCACACTAACGTAATATTGCTGTAGATTGCCTGACAAGAAATGAAGCTTTGTTGTTGTCTATTTCCCAAAGAAATCAAAGCCTTTGGAAAATGAAGCACATTCAACTATAAGGTTCTATTTTTTTGCCCAGGAGTGTAAGTGACACTTATGACACAGCGCCCACCAGCAATGCCCAATTAGTGTAAGTTCCTTTTAAACTTGCACCTGATGATTGATTTTACAGTAACATCTGACAAAAAATACCACTGTACTTCATTAGCAATTAGTGCGTTCACATATTTACTAATGGAGCGTAGGCGCTGCCGCATAGCCTGATTTTTGTGCATATTGCTCACACCAAAACAACAGTCCGGCGGAATACTGCAGATAGAAGACAAAAATTAATATGTGTTATTCATTTCACCTCAAAGGTAAGTTGACTTCATGCTTTTTTGTGCCATCGATTTCTGAAAATTTTTGTTTGCTCTTAATCTAAAAGAATATTCATGCAATCTTATTCTGCTTTAGCCTGCAAGAGGGCACAGTTATTTTAAGCATTAGTTAGACACCGATTTGGAGGGTTCTAACATGCATTTTTGTCAGTTAGATCCCGACCGGTTCTAACATGCATTTTTGTCATACAAAAATGCATGTTAGAACCCGACAAAGAGGTATCTAACTGACTTAAACATCATGTGCTTCTTCTATTATATGTTTTAACTAATATTTTTTGCAAAAAATATACAATAATCTGATTGATTGTTTGCTGTTTTTAACAGTGTTAATCCTTAGCAGGGCGCTAACATGCAAGATTGTCTGTTAGATACCGGTGTTTCCAATGGTATAAGTGTCTTGGTGATGTCTAACGTTGTTATTGTTTATTTTGCTAAAATTATAAGTTAAAACAAAATAGAAGAAGCATATGATGTCTAAGTCGGTTCTCCCTCCGGTCGGGATCTAATTGACAAAAATGCATGTTAGAACCCTCCAAATCGGTGTCTAACTAATCCTTTGACTTCAAATTTGGCAATAAAATCAAACAAAACTGTTTTGTTACTTAAAATTGGTTTATAAATTGTGACATGCCATACTCAGATGAGCCAAACAGAAACATAGGAAGGCCTTGCAAATTGTTCAGTGCATTAGTCAATCAATTGATCCAATGTCAATCACAGCTTGGTATCAACCATGGCCACAGCTCCTTAAACTTCTATCATGTTATCATGGTTACAGCCATTTCTGATTAAAGACAAGGTAATCCTCTCAGGGCCCCTAGGTCAACTGACTTAACTGGAGGATGCAGATGTTGCTGAGGGCTTCTGAATTGCTCATGAGCTTCTGAGCCTTTCCCAGCACTTTAAACAGGAATTCAAGATGTTGAATAGGATAGGATAGGATATAACTTTATTGAGTCCCACCAGGGGTAATTTTGGTACATGCAAAGATGTAATATATGCAGGTAGCACTTCAAAACATTGTCAAATATTGTGATGAACTCATGTCAGGCAGTCTAAATGTTTTCCCGAAATAATAGTGATGTGGGAAGCCTTACAAGCTGGCCTTGTTGATTAGACCAATTCTCATGTGAGGCACCCTCCATATATATATTGACACAGAGATCTTACCTCAATGGGAGTTTCCTGTGATACTAATGAGAATAGAGGCTCAATATCAAATCAAGGTCAAGTATGAACAATGAAACACTGTCAAAAACAACAGAAACCGTGAAAACAGCTTCTAGTTCCAGTCATAAACACAAATTCATTTACTTCTGAATCAGATCAATGTTTCACTTGAGTAGGTATCTACCCATGAGCGGAAGTACCAGTCATTGATAGACATAGTATATCAGGGCTTGTAGATCGATTTAATCCATCCATATCAAGGGCTTCCCAGCATTTTGATGCTCAGGTCAGCTGAGGACTTACTCATATAGTACCAGGGGACTGAAGCTAGAATGCCATGCTTCATTGACCATGGCTAATAAAGAGTCAAAATAATATGCTCAGCCTCAATAAATTCTGTCAAATGTTTGCTCTGAATAAAGTTTACCTCACCTTTGGTTAGTTGTGTGACTTGCAGGCCAGTCTGCTATCTGTAAGAGTCATAAATACTTCAAGTCCATTTTGAATCCATTGCTAGGTAAGCCTTCAAGAACAGACTTGCAAGATTAGAAGTGGTCTGCAGAAAATTCCCAGGCACAGAAAAATAGATATATTCAAAATCTGCCCAAAAAAATCCAGTTTCAGCTTCATCTGGTCCATTTGTGTATTTGAATCCTGGGGGATTTGAAGATATGTTGCAATAATCCTGGTTAACTACTTATTTCCAATTGATTCTTTCATAAATGATTGAGCCCTTTCTGGGTCAAATATCATGAAAACACTGTCCACATTACTGTGGGTGTCATGCTCCACTGACTGCTTTGATAAAGCATTCAATTGGTATCACTGATGAGGCATTTGCTGATCCTATTGTGATTGTTGTCTGTGTGCAAAACAGAAACAGCCACAAACAACTATCAAACCATTAAAAACTATCCAATTTCCACAATAATACTCATCTGAAAGAGAGTCAGGCCCACAGAATAGATTTCTTTTAACATTAATATATATAGGCTTTCTAACTAAAATTGGAAAAAAAATTCTAATAAATGTATTCAACATTTGATTAACTATTTACCCACTTGCCTGAAATAACTTTTCCATCATTCTTATTTGCGAATTCGATAACATGTAGTACAGATGTACTGTGTATTTTATTCATATGTCACATCATTTTTTAAGAGGAGAATGTTCAGGTCCTTCTGTTAAACCTTCTCATGTTATGATATTGTGACAAAAAATGATTTTGACAGAAATTTATAGCCTGTCCTTATTTTTTACAACTTTTATTGCATTACTGAGTACTTGTAATGATTCAACTATCCTAATGTAGGTGGCACCACCTCCTGGTGACCCTACTCATAGCAGCTTCTTTGATCACATAATATTGCAGGGCGCTTTGATGGACTGAAAGAAATTACATAATATTTTAATATGTGATCTTGCAGCATGATGGTACTGCCCTGCTGTTTTCCCCAAGATAGTGAAAATTTTTACCCGGGCATGTATTTTTTATGAAAAAGAATTGGCAATTATCAAACCATTGATAACCTTTTTCCTATTTAATTCTACTTTTGGCCTACAAATATTTCTGATTGTCCTATAGTTAAGTGATATGTATGACAAAAACAGTTTTGTATTTCATTTTTATTTTGACAGAGCAATATTGTTTTGAGAAGGTTATTTTATTTCATGAGTTTCTAACAGTTTTACTCCACTCAGTCAGTCAGAATGTTTAGAAAACAATGGCATATTGATTATCAAACTGTTGAGTATGTCATTCAAAGCTTCACAAATTCCTCAGGTAGAAACAACTTGATCCTCTTGAGGTGACAATTTATAATTTAGACAACAAACTGGGTCAATTAGCAAAAGTGAAAGTATATCTTGACATAATTTCTGGCATCAAGCTCATAACATTATTTATTAATTCTTTAAAACTATTTATGGAACTTTCTTGTGTTATAAAATGCCTCAGAAGCCCCAGTCTATGGAATTTTATTATCCTTAAAAAAATATATAATTGCCTTGACCTTGGGTCAACTACTTCCTTTTGTTGTGTCACCCACCAGCTGCTAATTTTTCTGGCTCACTTACTTGGCTTTATATCTCAACGGAAAAATCCCAGAACATAGTTTTGACACTTCTCAGAGTGAAGGTGAGTAAGTAACTAAAGCATGCATTAATGCATATTTTTTAGCATATTCATATCATTGCAAATTGTGCCATTTAGTTAGAGGTTGCATTCTATTTGCATTCCCCTGATATCTAATGGTAACGGACTCAAATATGCTGGGAAGCCCTTGATCCATATACTAGCATATTACAAGTCCAAGAAATTCCCTGCTCATTCACGTTTTGATATATTTGTCACAGATTCTATCAAATTTGACAGTTGACTATGAAAAACATTTTCTCAAAATTCACAGTTATTGTTGGGTATTGTTAGTTCGATAAGTTGCAGATTCTTATACATTTTTATCTCATGTAACAAACAATGTATAATAGTTTGTGATCACTGCTATGGTTGTATTCTAATTGGAATTTGTCACGTGGCTTTGACATAGGCTCCCACCAGTTCTGTACTTCTTTAAAATATGCAAATACTATAAAAGAAAAAATACTTTGCATGCCAGAACATTATCAAAATAAGTGTGATGTACAAGGTCAACTATTGCATTTGCACCATATCTGGGTGTTATTTGCAAAATGGCTCTGCTCCTGCAATCTCAGAATTACGCTTGTATTGTCTATAGAGTATTATTGGTATACATGCGCGTGTATCTACCACACGTCATGTACAAGCAAACAGTAAGAAGAAAATGTGTGAAAAAGTCAATTGCAAAGAGAATTCCTGTAAAACATTTATATACGATCAACTTCTTGACAACTTATATACAAATACAGAAGCCAACCACCAGATTGTGTCACCAGCAGTAGTACATGGAAGTTACGCTCTTCTATTTACAGGTTTCTTGACCATCTACTTAAGTGTACTGACTAGCATTTTTGCCGCCCCTCGATCCTGTAACGACTGGTGGTCCCTCGGATACCGGAATGATGGATTATACAAAATAAACCCAGATGGAACTTGCCCTTTCCAAGTGCAGTGTTATCTATCTAGGAGTCCTGTTGAGACACATATACACCACAATCAAGAAAACAGTTTGTACCTCCTTCCTTTTTCTTCCTTCTTCAATCTGTCTTCTCTTTCAGTCCTTCCCTAGATCCTTATACTCCTCCCGTTATCCTTTTCTCTTCTTCCTCTTTTTCATTCGTTCTTCTTCCTTCCTCTTCCTAAGGATTCCTTCTGCATTCTTCCCTCTTTCCTGTCTGCTCATTCTTTTCATTCTTCTTCTTCTCTTTCCTCTTCTTCTCTTCTCCTCCTGCTTCTTCATCTTCCTTTCTCCTTTCTTTTCTTCTCCCTTCTATCTTCTCCCTTCTTTTTCCTCCTTATCGTTCTTCTTCTTTTATTTTCTTTATCTTCAATAACTCCTCCTCCTCTTTGAGTAACTTTTATTGAATTGAAGTTCAACTGTTATCATCATTTAGGCCACACATAATTGATCTCTAGCTTCTCAGATCCTCTCAAGGCACTTTTCTAGGGTCGGTCTGTAGGACAAAAAAAAACGTGAACAATTTTTTATTTATATTGTTAAAAAAATTGTTTTAGTTTTTTTGTTCCATCGGCAGGAAATCTATTGGTCCGCGAAGCTAAAAATCAATTATGTGTGGCCTTAGTATAAATGAAAACTAATTAAAATTTTTGATCTTTGAATCCAGCCACCCGCTGCAAAGGATATTACGCCTTCACATTTGTTCAGAACATGATATACGGAGATCTGACACACAACCAGGTTCGAATGGTGACCCAAGCGTCCACTGCCTGTTATTACACTTTTAACTTGATGTGCAGGCAATCCGCCAGTTGGGATAGTGGGTGGAAGGATTATTTCGGAGTTCGGAAGACACTCGTTTCAAGCACAGGAACGATCAAAGGTATCAAATTTTATGCTAAAAACATATAGTCATGACTCCGTGTCCTGTTTTTTTTAGGAAACATATTACAGCCAGAGTAATAGATAGATAGATAGATAGATATGGTAAGTGCAGCCCTCTAAGCCCAGTTCTGGGCGCTCACGAGGGTTGATTGATGAAATGAGAGAGAGAGAGATGAGGAGTCCTCAACATGTTATACATTTACCCCATGTGAGGGATCTTTTACTTGCCCATCACAGACACTGGTACAAGGGTTGCCTATTTAACGTCTCATCCGATCGTCATCCTGCTGGGATTTTGCTCATAAAGGTACGTTGAAAATTTTGGGTTCCCCAACTGGGAGTTGAACCCATGCAGGCAAAGACCTTCAGCGGAGCAGGCAGGAACCTTAACCACTACACCACCCAGCTGTACAATACCAAGGCTGTGGAGTCAGATAGATCGTGAACAGCTCCTGACTCCTGAGACTTCTTGAATTTCAACTCTCACTCCAACTCGCAACTTCTTAGGTCTCCTGAATTTTGACTCTGATTTCCAACTCCTCTTAATTCTGCACACAAGTTTCATGTGGTTAGCAAAGGAAAACATGAATTCCACAATGTATTCATAATTCATGGAGTTCTAGGCATTAATAGTAGTTCATGAAGTTTTATGTGATTGGTCTTTAAAATTAAATCATTAATTATACTAATTGAGAAACAAAAAGTAACAAATTGAAATTCCTTGTTATATCTAAACATATGAAAGAAACAAATTTGTCCATTTCAGGAAAAGAATGCCAGAATTATGCAGCATTCACCAATTACTCCGGTACCATAACAGAAATTGAGAAATTTCCAATCACGGTTACGTTATGGGGAGATACAGACCATGGTGACGAGGAACTGTACTACAGCATCGAGCCATTGATTTGCACCGGGGAGAAAAATCAAGGTATTCAAAAGAAGAATATGAAATCAAATAATTTAATGATAGACAACCAATCTACATTGCATGTTGCCGTTGTTACAATGCTTCTGAAAATTGCATGGTAGAAATGAGGTTTTCATAAAGTTCTGAAGCAACGTCAAAGATTTGACGTTGGCATGCGATGTTGTGGCAACGTTTTGCACGACGTCTTGAAAAAACCATAATGTTGTGTTCAAGTTATGGAAACATAATTACTACTATATATTTCTACGTAATCAACAGAAGACCCCTCCACCAATTGGCAATAGATGAATGGATGATTGGTGCGTTACCACCTGTATTTATGCACTTGCACTTGGTAAGCAAATTAGGGCAGGACGAAGAGACAATGAGGCCAAAGATGGTTGAAACTGCCACCCGACATGGGCCCAAATGACTCCACAAGAGCTGGATTCAAACCCGGTCCCAGCAATTGGCATCCCAGAATGCTACCACAAAACCCACCAATTAGCAAAATTGTATTTATAGTGTGTGCTCCATGGTTGAGAGTCTCAAAAATAGCTTATGCACTCTAGGACCTCCATTTGATTGACTTTTAAAAAAAATTTCGGCGATACTTCGTATTTACGTATTTACTTCTACATTGATTAATTTTGTTAAGGTTATTTTTGTTTCTTACAGACACAACAGGCACGCAAGTTTCTTTCAACCTTCAAGATGAAAACACGAAATTTGTGATCATTGGAAAGAAAGTCAACCTCAAGGCATGCACCCTTAACACTTGCGCAATGGAATGCGTGGCTATGTGTTGTTCTTTCTTCCAATTCAGCCCTTTAATGTGCAACTGTCAATTATTTAATGCTAACAACGGTACTAAAGTCACAGACAACGATTTCAACATATACTCCAGAGTGTAGATCTTGCCCCCAGCGAAGACACTTTACTTGTATAGTAGTTACTAGTTAGTACATCTTGCGCTTGTTTGAGATGATAATTTTACGGGGGTGCCACAGGGTGCTAGATTGCGTGGGGAAGTGAGGGGCAAGAGGGGGGGTGGGGAGTAGAGGAAGAGGGGCATGTGGGGGAAGAGGGGAAAGCAGGGGTAGAGGGGGCAAGTGGGGGAAAGGGGGCTAGTGAGGGGGTTGAGGGCTAGTGGGAGAAGAGTGGAAAGTAGGGGAGGACATAGATAGATAGATAGATATGGTAAGTGCAGCCCTCTAAGCCCAGTTCTGGGCACTCACAAGGGTTGATTGATGAGATGGGAGAGAGAGAGGGAGTCCTCAACATGTTACACATTTACCCCATGTGAGGGATCTTTTACTTGCACAGCACAGACACTGATTCAAGGGACCACCAATTTAATGTGTCATACGAACGGCATTTTGCTCATGAAGGTCCACTGAAAATTTCAGGTTCCCCAACCAGGAGTCGAACCCACGCAGGCAACCACTCAGCCACCCAGCTGCCTATAGTGGGGGAAAGGAGACAAGTGGGGGAAAAGAGGGGGCAAGTGGCTGAAGAGGGGGCAAGTTGGGGCAAGTAGGGACACGTTGAGGGAATGGGGGATAACTTATATTATGGGAATAAGAAGAGGGAGTGGGGGGGGGGTGTCTCCTATCATCATGAGGCCTGCTAAGGTATAGACAGACAGACAGACAGCCAGAAAGATCAATTTATGTGACAAAAAGAATTTACATTCAGCAAGTACAAAATACATACATTTAAATTGTCAGGTGACATAAACTTTGCCAATATTTGGCGCCAGAGTGTTAGTCACCATTAAAATGAATACAGATATATATACAAATAATTATACATTGCTTTATGCTTCTTTCATATTTTGCATTAAAATCACTTCTGTGCTGGGATGGTCAATGGTGATCATCATGATTTTTTCAAAGATGGAACAGAAAAGATATTTGGAGACAACAAAAATAAACTGTCTCCTTTTTCTAGTGCTGGGAATTATTTTTAGTATTATCATTGTGTGGCAGCTGCAGCCATTGTAATTAATATTCATGACACACACATGGTTTCACAATCACAGATGCACAGTAACTGTTGCGCACTGGACGATGAGGACATATAAATATTTGATCTTCGCACAGAGATCTCTTGAGATATTTATTATATTTTGCAATTTAAAATAAATGATTATTATTTTACTGAGTTTTTGTGAATAATTAATAATGTCCAGTCCGTCTCGATTCTCGAAATTAATAATTTCTGCACAATGGATTTTAAGACATTGCATTGATCTATTTCAACAAGAAAACAATTTGCGATGTTGCACTCTGAAGAAATAATTAAGTCCATCGCTTCTGATACACTGATAATTTCATGCTGATGATCATCACTTCAAACGTCATCCAGGCTGGCAATTAATACATAAATTAGGCCACACATAATTGATTCTTAGCTTCGCGGACCCGCCGACACAATAGATTTCCTGCCGATGGAAAAAAAAATTGAAAAAAAAAAAATTTTTTTTTTTTGACATTATAAAATTTTTTTTTTCACCTTTTTTTTTTGTCCGACCGACCCTAGAAAAAGGGCCTTGAGACGAATCCGAGAAGCTAAAGATCAATTATGTGTGGCCTTACCGCTGACGACAGACAAGTGCTCACAAAATTGTACTGACATGTTCCTTGTGAGGTCATATCCCTATCCATGCCATGTTATTCCCTATCACTCAAAAGCAATATGTGAGGTCATGAAAATATAATGAAAAATAATAATATTTACGAAAACAAGAAACTTCACCTACAGTAATAGGTGCAGCTTAATAATCAATTATGTCTGACGTATTTCATCGTTGGATAACTCCAATACTCAATTAGTGGATGTCCCTTAATTGGTACCTGACAATTGATTTTACAGTGAAATTGCTTTGAGACAAAATGCCACAGTTGTACTTAATTAACAAACGTCATGAAAAATATTTAATTATAAATGAAGCGTAGGTGCCACCACACAGCTGGGCATATAACACAACACCAATGCAAAAACCAAGGCCATTAAGTATTACCATTATACAGAGGACACCAGTTAAACATGTGCCATTCAATTCAAGTTCAACTCAAAGGTAAGCCTGGATAATAATATTATTTATCTTTAAGCAACTGATATACTTTCGGAGAATAATAGGCTTATTGGAAATATTGAAAAATGCACATAATGATATAATCATGAAGATTTTACATGCGGAATAAATTATTTAACTTTTTTTACTTTCGCTGCGCGTAAAGGTTAGTCTAAGGATCTTGAAATTTTGTAACAATATTGAAGGTGATAAAACCTTTTTCCTCAAGACAGCCCTATTCCTTGCATCCTAAATTTAAAAAATATATTGTACCTGTACGCTTATTTTTTTTTGCAGGCACCTTGATCATCTTCTTCTGCGTGCTTACTTGCATTTTTGCCGCCCCTCGCTCCTGCAACGACCTGTGGTCCCTCGGATACCGGAATGATGGCTTATACAACATCAACCCGGATGGAACTGGCCCTTTCCAAGTGCAATGTTATCTGTCGAAGATTCCGGTTGAAACACACATACACCACAATCAAGAAAACAGTTTGTATCCGCTTCCTACCCCATCCTATCTCTTCCTCTACTTCTCTTCTTCATCTTCTCTCTTTCCTTCAACTAATTCTTCTTTCCTTCTACTTTCCTTCTACTTTCCTTCTTCTTTCCTTCTTCTTTCCTTCTTCTTTCCTTCTTCTTTCCTTCTTCTTTCCTTCTTCTTTCCTTCTTCTTTCCTTCTTCTTTCCTTCTTCTTTCCTTCTTCTTTCCTTCTTCTTTCCATCTCCTTCTCTCCTTCTTCTTCTTCTCTCTTTCCTTCAACTAATTGTTTTACCCTTCTTCTTTCTATTCTTACTCATACCCTTCCCTTTCGATCATTTCTTCTTTCCATCTTCTCCTTTTCTTCTTCCCCTCAAAAACCATCTTCCCCTGATATTTTCCCAATCTTGTTTTTCTAGTTCACCCTTTCTGCTTCTTCTAAAAATTCTTCTCAAATTCTTGTTCTTGTAATTCTGTAAGCTGGTACTTCATCGTCCTATATGGTACAGTTCTGCCCAAAAGTTTACATACCCCTCTGCAAAATGACCAATTTCTCTATTTCCAATGTAATTTTAACAACAATGGGCAATTCATACGTGAAATACAGTCCACTGCATGTGGCTAAACACTACTGAACCATTAAAAATTCAGTAGGGCATGTAGGCGGGATAAGACTTTAATCAATTCAATGTGTGTTTCAATTTTTACCTAAATTTCCACAATTCTATATCTTACATTTTCTTTGAACATTTATTGTAAAAAAAACGCATACTTGAATATGATTACCAGCTTGATAAGCATTTTGCTTATACTGGTTAATAAAAAAACATACATACATACAAAAATTTAATATCAATGAAATTCAATTATATAATCACTTAATTGCATTTTATGACAGTTTCAATAGTTTACATACCCTCCTGTATTATCACATATTTTCCCGCTTAGAATCAAGAACCGCTTTCAGGATTTTACCACAATAAGTCAAAAGTCCTCAGACTACCTCAGCAGTGATTTTAATCCATTCTGCATCACAGAATTTCTACAACTCCACCTTCGTTGTAGGTCTCGGCTGGGGCATGGTCTGTCTTGGATCAACCCGTAATTTATTGATAATATTCCAGTCTGGTTGGTGTTAAACCACTCGAGAAGCTTCTCCCAACTGTCCTGAAAAAATAGTTGGACAGGATTGGTGGAAGGTTTTGGATTTTTGTCATGTTGCTACGACTTGTTCATCCCGCTCCTAACTTTCACACAGAATCACGTCAGTTCTCTTCCAAAATTTTCTGGAAATCAGTGATATTAAACAATTCTTCAGTCTTGACAATGTCTCTGGTGCTTTTCGAACTGAAACAGCTGCAAAGCATTGAAAGCACACCACCCTGGTTCAATTTGGCAATGGTCCTCTTGTCATTGTAATTCTGAATGAACTCCTGCTAACACCTTGCAAGGGATTGCACTGGATTTTGATGATATACAGTACAAATTTCTAAATGTGGCTCAACTTAGCTGTCTATAGCTATTCATTACTAGCCTTATCCATATCTATCCATAGCTATCCATTTCTATTCTTTTGTATACACTGGAATCTCTTTACCCCTTGTTTAAACAATAGTAATTGTGGATAGCTATGGCTAGCTGTGGATAAGGGTAGCTTAGTTTAGCTTGGAATGGCTATGGATGGATAGCTAAGGCTAGATTTTAAATGACGAGCCACTTTTAGAAATTTGTACTGTAGCACCTCAGCTGAGTCTCAGCCATCCAAACATGTTTCGGCAGATGGCTTGGGACTTACTAAACTGCTTCTGGTGCATTGCATCCAAATTTGTCTCATAATCGCTATGTTTGGAAGCAAGTCAATCAGGTACGCAAGCTAAATTGTACCATTCGCAGAGTGAACCAAGGCGGTGCATTTATGATACATTGTGGCTATTTGAGCGCAAATAGCACTGGAAAATTGGTCAAGACTAATAAAAGTTGTAACACCACTGATTTCCAGGAAATTTTGGAAGAGAACCAACATGATTCAGTATGAAAATTAGGAACAGGATGAAACAAGGCGCTGCAACAGGACCAACAATCAAAAATCTTCCACCCATCCTGTCCAAATATGTTTTCCCGGAAGTTGGGAAAAGCTTCTCGAGTGGTTTAACACCAACCAGACTGGAATTTTATTGATAAATTATGGGTTGATCCAAGACAGACCATGCCCCAGCCGAGACCTACATTGAAGGTGGAGTTGCAGAAATTCTTTGATGCAGAACGGATTAAAATCACTGCTGATGTAGTCTGAGTACTTTTGACATATTGTGGTAAAATCCTGTAAGCAGTTCTTGATCCTAAGCGGGAAAATATGTGATTGCACAGGAGGGTATGTAAACTTTTGAAACTGTCATAAAATTCAATTAAGTTATATCATTGAATCTCATTGATATTGGACTTTTAATGGTTCAGAAATGTTTAGCCACATGCAGTGCACTGTATTTCATGTATGATTTGCCTATTGTTGTTAAAATTGCCCTCGAAATAGAGAAATTGGTCATTTTGCAGAGGGGTATGTAAACTTTTGGGCAGAACTCTAGCTTCCTCGGGTAGAAGTTCTTCAACTTCTTCTTCAAGTTCTTCCAGATAGACTTCCGGAAGCTTTCTGGAAACTGTTCTGAAAGTTGCATCAATCATTCTGGAAGTCCTCTTAAAACCACTCTAAAAGCTCTTCCAGATCCCCTCGATCTATAGATGCTTCTAGAGGTTCTGCTGGAAACCCTCCAGGAAATCCTTCAGGAAGCTCTTCCAGAATCCTAACTGGATGCTTCTCGCTCTTCTATAAGTCCTTCTGGATGCTTTCTGGAAGCTCAACTGCAAGTGCTTCAGGGAGTCGGTCTTGAAGTCCTTCAGAGAGCCCTTCCAGACACCTTTTAGAAGCCCCTTCTGGAACCTCCGGGCAGCTCTTGTGGAAATCCTCATTGAAGCTCTTCTGGATATCCTTCTGCATAATTATTCTTCTTGAAGCTTTTCTGGAAATCCGTCAAACAAGTTTTCTTGAAGCTCCTCTGGAAATCCTTCTGGAGGTCCTTCTGGAAGCTCTTCTGGACGGTTTTCTTGAAGTTCTTCTGGGTGTTCTTTGAAAAGCTCTTCTTGAAAGTTGACACCCTTTTGGAAATCCTTCTGGAAACTCCATCAGAAATCGTTCAGGAGTCTCTTCTGGAAGCTCTTCTCAAAGTCTTTCTGGAAATTGTTATGGAAATGCTTCAGAGAGTTCTTGAGAAAGCCCTCTGGAAGCATTTCTCAGAGCGCTCAAGTGTAGTATCCAACAGTTAGTTCATTTCGCTGACTGAATAAACAGCATGAATTATTTATTCAGCTATTCAAATATTTTCAGCCAATACTGCCATTTATGAGGTTCGGTCGACCCATATTAGTTTCATGTTGTATAAAACATTTAAGTCGAAATCCTTGGAAATAATTTAGGAAGCTCTTCTAAAGTCCATTCTGGAAATCTTTAAGGAAGGTCTTTTACAGGTCTTGAAGGTTGATCATGTTTATTATTAAAACTCCACTCTATTGATATTCAAAACAAACAAAAATAAATAGAAATATTTTCATTATTGACCTTTAAATTCCAGCCATCCGTAGCAAAGGACACTACGCCTTCACATTTGTTCAGAACATGATATACGGAGATCTGACTCACGACCAGGTTCGAAAGGTGACCCAGGCATCCACAGCCTGTTATTACAATGTCAGTTTGATGTGCAGACAAGCTACCATGGGGGACAGTGGATGGAAGGATTATTTCGGAGTTCGAAAAACATTCATTTCGACCACAGGAACAATCAGTGGTATGCTAAATCTATATATCAATTAATATTTGCTACTTTTCAAATTGTTGTTCATGAAGAGAATTATTCGCCAGCTTATAATATTTATCATTAGCACATCATAGGCTTACTCATAAACTATAAATCAGGTCTCTGGAAAAGCCTTGAATATACAATATTTCCACCAACAACCTGGGAAAAAGTCGTGAATTTGAATAGGAACCTTGTACTCATCAAAATAATTAACGTCACCATGTAACTTAAATCATAATATTAAGAGTGTTTTTTTTCTAATTTAAAATTTATTTTCCTTATACATACTACATATTATGCTATAACATTATTAGGCCTACTTCCCTATAGTGAATGGACTGACGATCACAGTATAAATCGATCTAACCATCTCCAAATATATTCTAACATTTTTTAATATTTGATATATTATATTCTCCATTTCAGGATACCAATGCCAAAGTTATGCTTCATTCACAAATTACTCCGGCACCATAACAGAAATTGAGAAATTTCCAATCACGGTTACATTGTGGGGAGATACGGACCATGGTGATGAGGAACTGTACTACAGCATCGAGCCATTGGTTTGCACTGGGGAGAAAAATCAAGGTATTTAAACGCAGATAATGAACAAAAAAATTCACGATAGACACTGAGTCTCAAACACAAGGTGGTACCACTCTGTAGAGCGTAAAGCGTCACCTAGTGTAGGGAGATTGCTGTCCTTTAAATTTATATGAATTGCGGCATAATTATTAATTTATGGCATGAGGCGCCAAGAATAATGATGCATACAGTGGCTGCCTCTGAGCCAGTGGTCGAAATAGGGCATGTTATTTCGGGGGGTCTCTCTTTTCAAGGCCCAAAGGATAGCAGCCCTTGTAGCCGCGAGACAGCGGTCGTCATCAGGCCACCAGAAGCCAAAGAGCTTCAGATGCTCTAAAAATGAATTCTGGGCATTTTAAAGGCATTTTTTATGTTAGACAATTAGTTTCAATAACCGTATTGTTGTTGAATATAAATCACAAGAATTTGTTGTAAGGTGATAAGGGATTACTTTCATAGAAATACATAGAACGGACATGAGGCTGTATGAAGCCACCTCAAGATGAGGTCACCAAATCCGCCATATTGGAACTGCCCTGAGACATGACGTCACAATAGACTAATTATGATGTGACGTCATGCCATTGTTATAGGTGACATCACTGTCATCGGTGACATCACGGTACCATTGTGTCAGGATACGGGGCAGTTCCAAGATGGTGGATTTGGTTGCTTCATCTGCCAGAGCCTCATGTCCGTTCTATGTATTTCAATGATTACTTTAGGCTTCATGTTTATTCCTCTGTACACATTCAGTATTTGAAAGGGGTTTTTCAGGACCCCCTCTGGGTCCTTCTGAAAAATGTATTTGAGGGGTCCCAAGAGCATTTGGGGGAGGGGGGAGTCAAAACCCCTTGACCCCCTTATTTCAAGCACTGCAGTCTGACCTCAGTGTGATTGCAGAGCTGGTCACTGATGCAGGGGCTGTGCTCAGATATAGTTAAATACTGCTGTATTAGGCCAATGCATACGCCGTGATATCCGCCCAGCACGAGAAAGAACCGGAAAGACCCCAAATGACATGCAAAAAAGCGTTCCCCACCTGCTCTCTGGTTGGAATTGCTGAGATATACCAGAGACTTATTAGATCACTCAAGGATAGAACATAATGAAGACCCCTCATCAAGGTTTCCTGATGCATAATTCAAGTTGTCACCATTATTAATTTTTGGATGTCAACGCTATCAAATATCCCTTTTTGTGACCAATAAATTTATGTTACTAGCATGATACCCGTTAAATGTCGGTGGGGGGGGGGGCAGAATATGAAATATATATTTTGAACAAAAAACCAAACATAAAACCTTGCAGTGGATGAGAAAAGGTTGCATTCAAGTTTTTGTGGATAGGCAACTTATACTTTGGCTGGGAAAGACGGAGGGGTCCATGAATTAATAGTAGGATGTTGTGTTAATTATCAGCTAATAAACTCTAGGATCTCCATTGGGTACAAATACACAAAGTTAAACTTCTTCATTGATTTGTTATGGTTATTTTTTTATTTTTTTCAGTCCGTCAAGTGTCTTTCAACATCCAGGAAGAAAACAAGAAATTTGTCAGCACGGGAAATAACGTCAACCTCAAGTCATGCACCCTTAACATGTGCTCAATGGAATGTGCTGCGAAATTCTGTTCTTTCTTCCAATTCAGCCCTCCAACATGTATCTGCCAATTATTTGACGCTAACAACGGCACTAAAGTCACAGATGGTGATTTCAACATATACTCCATTGCGTAGAGCCGTAGACATTACCCCTGGCGAAGAAGACACAGAAGTACAGTGGTACATGCTTTGTAAGATCCCCTGTTGCAAGACTGACCTGCCTTGTTTGACGCCCCCCTCCCACTCTAAGTAGTAGGGCATTTTGCACCCTGACTACAGACCGCACCCCCACGAGAGACCGCTTCATGACCGCAGAAGGTGCAGTCTTATAACGCAGGGACCACTGTATAGTATACAGTATCTGCGCTTGTTGAGATGATCATTTTAGTAAGTAGCCTAAGTAGGCTAAGTAGAATTTTATTTAAAGTCGGAGGTGATAATATCAAAACAACAACATAAGCCACTAGGGCTTAAAATTAACCGACAATGATAAAACAATTAAATGATGATTATGTACGCATGAAAGATGACATTTTGCTTGTCACATTTGATTGTAAACGTATAGGTTATCTTTCAGGCATATAATTCAGGATCCACATTGACATTCCATAAGGTTAAATTCTTACGAACAATTTGCTTGAATAATTTGAAAGATTCACAATGTTTCACGTGACAAGGGATATCATTCCAATAAACAACACCCTGATAAGCTATTGACTTCAGTCCGTATGTGATAGAAGGGCAATTCCGTAAAGTCTGATTCACGGATTTTACACTTTAGCAGCTTGTGTAGCCCTACCATTACACCACCGCTATTTCATTGTTATCTAATTATGAGCTCAGGTAATAGGGGTATCAGACAAGCCACCAACCAAAGCTCCAAGTGTAACAAGAGCTGATCTACAAGCCAAATATCATGGTGTCGGACGTACATCACACGATGTACGTCCGACACCATGACATTTTGCAATAGCTCAACTCCTGTTACACTTGGAGCTTTGGTTGGTGGCTTGTCTGATACCCCTATTACCTGGTCTCATGCCTAGATAACAATGAAATAGCTGAGGTGTAATGGTAGGGCTACACAAGCTGCTAAAGTGTAAAAACCGTGAATCGGACTTTACGGAATTGCCAAGAATTGAACTTTGGTACCGCTAATCTAAATTCATCACGAAAGGAATATGGGACACATGTCTTTCATAAAAAATCAGGCTGTACAGGCAAAGCTAGGTTATTAAGAATTGTATAAACTTGTTCAACTAAATAAAGTTTCCTGTAAACATAAAGCATCTTCTTTTCGACCAGTGGTTTTTAGAAGTTCACTGTAGTGAACTTCTAAAAAATTGTTTGCGACATCCTGTGTTTTTTTTAAATGATCTATAGTTAATGGTTCTTTGAGTCTCTGGCGGACGCTCTATTTTTATAGTGGCGATGATATAGTTATGAAAATCATCGATTCCTAGTGTGATATTTACTGACTTGGCAATTGACCTTGTATTGCTTGATAGGACAGCATCTAATAGTGTTGGGTTTATTGTGCTTTTATAACAGGTTGGCCCATTGACAATTTGCTTAAAATCGAAAGTGTCACAAATGTCAGTCAATGAATGGTTATCCATCATAAAACTCACGTTTAGGTCGCCTACAATATATGCTGATGTGCCTTCTAAGTTACATTAATTTGTTCATCATCACTTCAAATATTCAGTAAGTTATTGTTTACGTTCGGAGGTTTGTAAATGCCTATAATGAAGAAGTTACAAGTTTTAAGTTTAATTTCAATTACGATACATTGACATTAAACTGCACGTTTGGAAAAGGAAGCATCTAACTTAGTCTCCGAAAGAAAAAGATATCAGTTAATCCATTTCTTAAAATTTCATGAACTTCAAAGTGCTTACTGGGTAAACTGTTTACATTTAAATGAGAAAATATGATTTGTTTTGAGTTTGCTTTTCAAAATTATAATTCTTGAAATGGGTCAGAGCCAGTAGCATCATCTAAAGTGTTGTTTGACCAGTACCATCAGTAATGTTATTATCGTTTGTCATTTCGCATCGAATTTGAACATTACAATTTGTAGTGGAGCTTATTTTGCATGGAGTGAAATCCAGCAGCCATCTCCAATATTCAGTTAGTGCATGCCCTTAATTGTTACTTGACAATTGATTTTGCAGTAAAATTGTTTGTTTACCACAGCAGACCATAATTATTTAATGGCACAAAGTACATTTAATTATATATGACGATGGTTGCCACCACACTGCCTAATTATCCCCACGCAGCTATGCTGTAGAGGATCTAGTTTTGATATCCATAAATGGCATCCATCGAAAATCATAAACACCACACCATGTATGCACATGAAAATTGGTGAGCATATATACCAAATGGTCTGAAGGTGTGAAATATGACTGTAATTGAATTACTAATGCCGACATCAAGACTTCAAAGAAGAGTGTTTCACGTTCTTCAGCGGCGGAAATGGCATCGGCGTCAGATTCATTTTAAAGTGGTGGGGAAAATTGGGCCAAATCCTTCGCAGTAGTGTGTCCCGGGGAACACTAACATTTTTTCCTGAAATAATAATAAAAAGTGGTGGGGCAAATCACAAGCCCCACCTACACTGACACCACTGAACCTCCAGTCTTGTACTCTCCATGCAATGTGTCGCAGAATGCTGTTCCTTCTTTCAGTTCAGCCTTGGGACAAGTACCTGCCAACTATTTAACACTCCCATCGGTACAAAAGTGTCTGACAGCACCTTCAACATATACTCCTTTATCTAGATTGTTTTAAACATGTTATTTATAAGCATGAAGGATTGATAAATTTTTCACCAGGGGTGCTAAAATCGTTGCTCGAGGCATGTGCTGCCAACAGGTGGAAAAGATAAAACACGGTAGATACATTCTAAATAAGAAGTTGCTGACATCTACTGGGATGTTGCTAACATCACATGTATTATTAATTCATCAAATTGCATTGAATAAGTTAGTATATTCACCCAGGAGAAATCCCAAGCTGAAACCATGTCTATAACTCTTTTCATAATGTTTTTACAGCCAGAATGTTATCATCAAATTTATGTCAAAATAATGACGTTAGCAACATAAAAAGATGACGTTAGCAACATTATGAATCCAATTGGTTTGAACTACAAGTGCAATATCCAATAGATGGTGACTTGTCATGTAATTTTATGTGCTTGGGCAAGGATTTATACAAAGTAACTACAATTTTGATCAAACTACTGCTCTTCAGAATTGGAATACAGTTATTTGGGTCAAATCATTGACGGAACACCATATATGGTGTTCTGTAAATGTTTTTGTCACAATAGAAACAAAGTTCTGTCAAATAATGTTGCTAATGTCAGTAATGCCCCAGTCTCACGGCACATTACGGAAAACTTTTTACCACTGAGCGATAGCTTGAGATGAATTCTAGGAAAAAAATGACCAACCCGGCGACACACAATGTTTATAAAACGATTATATAATTAAAAGCATATCACGGCGGGATAAGATCGTAAATCAGCGGGATAAGATCGTAAATCGGTGGGATAAGATCGTAAATCGACGGAAACAAGATCATATCCCTGTGGGAAAGGTCTAAATGCCTGTGGAAAGATCTAAATGCCTGTGGAGATGTCAAAAATCGTCGGCGGGATGTCAAAAGACCGTCGGCGGGATGTCAAAAACTGCCGGAGAGGCTGCAAATGTCCCGCAGGGGAAGTAAAAATATCCCGCATGGGCAGGAGAGGTCCCCTCAGGGGCTGGGGATGTCCTAATATTAATAGTAATATCCCGCCGGGATGTTTTTGAGTCGTTCTCACTGAAAATATCCCCGCCGGACATCCAAAAATCAAGAAAATTTTGGTCTGTGTTCCGCCGTCATGGAAAAAAAGTTTCAACATGTTGAAACTTTTTTGACATCCACGGCGCAGTTATTCCATTTCAAACGTCAGTGTTGCTAACATCATCTCTGTTTGACAGACACACTTTCTTGATCATTTCTACAGCCACATAGGTCTCTTTCCTCCTTCCCTACTTCCGTTCTTCCTTCTTCTTTCAATCCTTTCTCCCTCCATTCCTTTCCATCGAATGTTCTTCCTTTTCTGCCCCCACCAAGTATAGGCCAAGACTCAGTGGCGTCAGTTCCTATGGGGCTGGTGGGCAGATGCCCCACCATTTTTTTTCCAAAAAAAAAGAGTTAAAAAATTCAGAGTTTCCTTAACTCGGCTGTGCCCATGCCAAAAATTTTCAAAAGTTGTCAAAGCCCCACCTATTTATTTTGAAAATGACGCCAAGGATATTGGTCCAATTATTGCTTCCAACTACAGGGTGACCCACCTCAACTTGTGCATTGATGTTGCAACCAAAAAGGTGTTTACTGAAGTAGTTTGGGATTTCCATTGAAAACACAAAATCAAAGTTTCAGTGGCAAGAGCCAAGAGAAGAGTATTAAGCAAGTTTGGTTCATTTTCGGTTAAAATTGGACTCGGAAAAAGAGTTAAATTTTTAGCATAGCTTTTTTTCTGATTTTTAACAATTTATCTCTGTCAACCTTCGGAAAAATTTTTGGGATCACATGTAATGCATGTACTGTATTACTGAAGCTATAACAAAGTAGTGCCAGGATTTTTCTTTGAAGGAGGTTTGCGTTTATTAAGTCAAGAAGCCCAAATAATATCCTGGCACAGTGCACTATTTTCATGCTGGTAAATTACAGCGGTCAATGCCAAGGTTAGCTGGGAAAAAGTTGTTGTTACCACTCATAATAATCATTTGAATCATTTTTCAAGGATTTTCGACTGGGAGACCGACCAAACTTTGTGGCGTCATGGTGCGCGACATTTATAGATCAGCAGCTTTCATGAAGATCCATTAGAGTATATTTATTTATTTGCTTGACAAAGAGAGTTTGTACGTTTGAGCTGATTTAGGAGTCTTGTCAATTGCCACCAGACGGAGTTTGAATTTTTTTTCTTTTTTTCAAATTGGTAGGAAATGATTTATGTTATAAAAGCATGTCAAGGAATTCTTTATCTAAAAACTCTACTCCTGGAGAGCGGTGGACTTAGCCAATGTGGCAGAGTGGCAGCTGCCACAGACCCACGCAGGGGGGCCCATTCAAGATGTAGCAAATATAAAAATTGAGAAAAAAAATTAAAAGAGAAACTTAACCATCAGATTTATGATTTTGTGATGAATCAAAATTATTCAAATAGGACAGTAGCCTCTTAGAAGGGGCCCCATCCCAATAACCAAACTGTATTAAGCTGTAAATATTTTCCTTTTCTCTTTTGAAAAAACGCCGATGGTAGCAATTAACTTCTGGGGCCCATAGACTTATTTTGCCACAGGGCCCGAAATGCCGCCAGTCCGCCCCTGCTCTCGGATATCTAATTAATTAACGCCTCGTCCAAGTTCCTTATAAAATGTCTGGCAAGATCATTGGTCCATTGTCTTGGCAGCAGAGTGACTAAAAGACAGAGGGTTTGCTGCAGCACAACTTTTGTTCAGAAGATTATTACTGCCAAATCAATAACACAGACAAGTGAGACAACATTATTCAAACATGAATAAATCTTGTTAAATCTTACCTGCATCCGAAGTCCTACTTGAACACTGTGACACAGTGAGCTACAGTTCAACTGAACTTCAACAGTGATCTGATGATTGCCAGACCTGACTGACTCAGAGCTAATGGAAAGGAGCTGGCTCACTCATTGGCCGGCCATGTTGATAACGTGATGCGCCAGCGCACCTGGCGGCTGGAAGTGGCGTAACCAAGATTGCAAGCTACAATGCACAACAAAAACCTACAGTTTTACATTTTCGGGGCTGGAAATGGACTCAGTGGACGTTTTTGAGTGCGGAAAAAAATACCTGTGTGAGAATCAAGCATAGAATAATCCCTCAGGCATGGATTCTGACGTTCTGGTGACATTTTTCCAGTAAAAACGGCGCATATAACAGCGCTTCCCATTGCTGTGAGCTGTGATTTTATGAGGACAGATTACTGCAAGCTGGAGCAAAGTACCTAACTGGCTGGCCTAATCAGCAGCAGATTAAATTACCTGACTCACGTTTGACACCTGGTCAGTCAATACTCAATACCCATGGTGCTTATGAGACAGAGTGAATTAATTAAGAAATTACAGCTTATAACCCATGTAAACTTAATTTTAACCCATGTAAACTTAATTTTTCATAAATATATATATATGCCTAGGCCTACTTATGATGCATCTCATGATGTTTGAATAAAAGAAAAAAATCTATATATAATACAATTACACATAGGCCTAATGCCCACACATAGGCTTTAATAAATGTACAGGCATAGCCCTTGGATAGGTGTATCATAGGGCAGAAATACATAATATTATATAACTTGTGATCCTAGATTTCGTTCCTTGCTCCAACACCCCAGCCTTTTCCCTCCCTTCACTTCATAGTCCTCTCTTCTTCTTCTTCTTCTTAGAGGTTCCTCCTCTTGCTTTCAGGAGCACCCTTGTATGTCAAGGTTTGTTTAGTACATGCTCTAAAAACTGCATAAAAACTACTTAAAAGCTGCATAAAAACTGCATAAAAACGTCATTGAGCCAGACTTAACTAAAAACTACTGCTACTGCTACTCAGCTATCGCTGGCATTACTACGGCTACAGCAAAGTTTATTGGCATCCTCCATCCGATATTGATGCAGCAAGTGGCAAAGGTCGTTCAGGATCCTGTTGACCTCAATACTGTTTGTGGCTTCGTGACCCGGACCGTTCAGTAGTTTTTTCAAGGCATATCCGCTTTCAAGATTAAAACCCAACTGACTTAGTTTGGGCAGCTTGGACTGTCTTATGTGGTTTGTACTGGGACATTCCAACAGCATATGGTGTCTATCCTCCGTTGTTCTCAGGCAAAGCTGGCATCTTGGGTGCACACTGGGTGAAATTTTCGCCTTCCGGCTCTGTGTCATGTACGTGTTCGATAGTAGCCTTGCTCTTGTAATAGCGGCCGGAACTAGACGTGGGTGACTTGTGCAAGCTTTCCATAGAGGGTGGGGCTTTGTTACGTTCAGCCCGGTATCTTCCAGAAATTTCAGTGATGTCTTTTTTCCCTTGGTGATCTCTTCGCGCCAGTGATTTGTGACTGTGTTGACAATGTAGTGTTTCCAGGTCGCCTTGTGCCACGGGGCTTGTAGTGCGCCTTCTATATTTATTCCATAATTGGCGGCAATGCAGCCGAGATGCTGAAACCAGCTGAACTTGTTGTCGAGTGCCAGTTGTCTTTGCGCCAACTGTCTAAGACTGCTGTTTGTTTCCGCTCCTCGGCACACAGCGCCAAATAGTGTAAGCTTTCTTATGTCCAATTCTAGTTCTAGGGGGAGTGAACCGGAAAGCACATAGACAAATTCCTTGGCAACTGACTTTGACAGGCCTTGGATCTGACGAAGAAGGTTACGATGGTAATTGGACAGCTGTTCCAGTTGCTTTTTGCTGATAACTACAGCTTCCAGGCCATACAGTAGCCGGGGTGCGACGTAGGTCTTTATAATTTTGACTGCTACGGCCGGGCTCATCCCGTTTCTGCCATGCATGCCTGTTCCCATGAGGGCATACGTAGTTCTTCTAGCAAGTTTGATCCTTTCTTCTGTGTTTGGATGTACCGATCCAGCATTCCATTCGATACCAAGGTGTACGAAGCTCCCTGTTTTTTCAAGTCGATTCTCTCCTAGATCCCAGGACAGGTTCTCGCTGTCGTTCTCGTTGAGCATCTCAGTGACAGAGCTTTTTCCTGGATGGATGACGTATCCGTGATGTTTTGAGTACTTCTGGCAGCTGTTTAGCATCGCTTGTAGTTCGTGGTGATTCGTCGACAGGAGCAGCTGGTCGTCGGCGCATGTAGGTGAACCCATATAAATTGTTCCTATTTTGAGGCCGTTTCCCGATGTTTCAAGCTCTCTTAGCAGGTCATTGATGTAGATTTTATAGAGGTTAGTAGACGATACAGCTCCCTGTCTCACGCCTTTCTGCACTTGGTACTTCCTGCTGAGCGTGTTATTCCATCTCGTCGATTCAGTGATGTCTGTGTAAAGACTATCTAGAAGGTTCCAGGTGTTTCCTCTGAGCCCCAGTTGGTGTAACTTTATCTTAAGTTTGTCATGCTCTACAACATCAAAAGCCTTCTGGGCATCTAATGCGGCAGCAAATAAAGGGGTCTTCTCCTTCTTAGCGGTTGCCAAGGCTTCTGTCAGGCAGAGGGTGGCCATCGTGGGAGTGAGACCTCTTGTGAAGCCAAATTGCAGGGAGCTAATGTCTTCCCTGACCAGGGGGTCCATTTCCACTTGGACCAGGTGCTCAAGAACCTTGCCAATTAGGGCAGTTATTGTAATGCCCCTGAAGTTTCCCATGATCTTGCTGTCCTTATTTTTCTTGGGTATCGGAATTTTGAACCCTGAACTGAAGCTTGCTGGTAACTTCTCTCCCTTTATGATCCTGTTCAGGATATTTGTTAGGGTTTGCAGCCCGTCAGCAGAGATTCGAAGCAGGTGTTCGGCTTGGATTCCTGTGATGTCTGCTGCTTTATTCTTATTTAATTTCTTGATGGCCATCCTTGTGTCCTCCGGGATTAAGTCGAACGGACTATTCTGGCCGGTCCGGTTGTGCTTTCTGATTAAATCGAGTAGGTCTGCTTCTTCAGGATTGTGCTGATCCAGCTTAGAGAGGTCTTCAAAATACTCAGCCCACATGTCTTAATAATTGCTTTGACAGGAGCTCTTGGCTCAACTGTTGCCCTGTTCAATTAGATTTAAATGATGCAAATTAACTACTGACAATTTTAATTGGCTGGTGACACTTGCAGTGCGATTCAGCCATTTAGATCCTGATCCTGAACTTAGGCCCACTTGTTGTATCTTTTCAAATGTGCATTTCATAAATTCACAATGTTAAAATGCAGCTTGTACCTTTGCATGTTTAACCAGGGGTGCCTGAGAGGGGGGGAGAGTAGTTGCCCCCACCCAATATCCAAGAGGTGCCCCCCCCCCCCACCAGTCGGAGTCTGTCCAGTCCAAAAAGATAAGGGGAAACTACACCTCTGGCAAACAATATAGGAAATTTCTAATGACACTTTCTCTTTAACTGATTGAACTGTCAAGTTAATTTACAATTTGGCTGAATATTTTTCTGGGCTAGGGTCTGATAATTTCTCAGCACAGTTTTCCAAGATTGAAGAAATCAGGAAATTAAATGGGAAATGAACTTAATCAAACATCAAAGGATGTTCGGCAAATGGATTTTTTTTAAATAAAAAAATGACAAGTCTTGAAGATCTGGATGCCTTATTGCAAAAATAAGGAGTTATATGGGACCATTCAGAATTTATGATGGGGGAGGCGGAGTGGGAGTTTGTCCAAGGGGTAATAACATTATTTCAAGTGTGTCTCAAGAAGGGGGGTATTAATTTTTGACAACATGTCCGAGGGCGTTAAGAAATTTCAACAAAACAAAAATATCATAAAACACGCATGCACTCAGTTTTTTATGCGCAAATTAAATTTGTCTTAGTCTGTGAATCTGTATGCTATAGCCTACCGTTCAAGGGCGCATATGTCAAGAGGGGTACTAAAAATAGCATAAAACTCAAGGGGGGGTATCAACTTTAGACGGGAAGTTCCGTCACAATTCCCACCCCTCCATTCATAAATTGTGAACAGTCCCTATACTAAGTTATTCAAACAGGCCAATGTGTATGGTTTATCACTTCCATAAAGATTAATTAGATAGGACCTATAGACTTACCATAATTTACAAACTAATAATGAAACTATTGTCTTATACAGGGTATATTGTTCCATGAAATGTCTTCGGATACTTTACAAATTCTATTTGTCCTTATTTAGACATATATATATATTTCTTCTACCCTTGTATCCGCAATGGGGACCTCGGAGGCCGCCGTGGGAATTTGTGCTTTATAATATCTTGCACAATATTTTGTCAATCACATTCAGATTTCATGTAATCCTAGTCCACCTAACCAAAACAACATCCAAAAGTTGTGAATTTATTGATATTGAACATGGTCATTGGCGATAGTTTGAGCGTTTTTCCTAGACAAAAGTCGCAATGGGGGCCCCGTAGGCCTCCACCCTTGTGCATGTCGCACGGGTTGTTGGAAAATACTGCAACTGTGCTGCCACTTATGACAGATCAAATTATGGTCAATACAGTCACTTTTTTATTATTGGGTAGCTATTAGCTGGTATTTGCCTGTCAGTCCATTTCAACACCATTAAAATTATATTTATCCGCATTTTGAGTAAAATTCAGATTAATTTATCTAAAATCAGGCAATATTGGCCTTTTAGTGATCTGAAAGCTACAAAAATGGATTCAGCATCATCAAAAACTCCTACAGTGATGATTTAGCAATTTTTTTATGTAACTTGTATGATAGAAGTGCAGGACCTTTATTCTCAGGAAAAAACTGCATGGTCTGAAATGGACCCCTGAAGGAATGGATCTGGTAGGCCGACAAAATTGCGAAAATTAAAAGAAACATATTTCATATTCTTATAGCAATCAAATTTAATTTTTTCCCAATTTTACTGTCGCTATCCTCCATTTTGACTTGATTAAATAAATATACTAGTCCTACTTTTGATGTAAAATTTTTAAACCATTGTATATTTGAGGGTTGAGAAAGGGTGGGGGCCTCGGAGGCCCCCATTACGGCTTTGTGAACTCAAAATTGTTGCGGCTACAAGGGTTAAACTATGCTACTATATGAAGTGCTTTATTAAAATATTGAACAATCAATTATTACATTTCTACTTACCAAACATTATTCTTGAAAGAAGAAATTAGTGAAATATACAATTCTAGCCATCAAACAATATTTTTATTCAGGCATGACAAACTGAATACATTAATGTATATATAGATATGCCAATCGGATAATTTTTCTTGAAATCAAAAATGTGTGCAGAAAAAGACCATGCTGGCAGCCTTGTGAAGATGTGAGAATATTAATAAATCCCTATGATGATGTATAGACTTCATCCTGCATAAAATTACCAGCCCTAAATTCTGTCCACCACTGTCAGACGACAGCTCATGTACAATAACGGCTTATGTATATCATCTTTGATAAGTGGATGGTCATGTAAAAATTCTCTACTTTTTCCCGATACCATAAATTATATTTTTTATCACTTTACATTATTAATAATCAAATTATTTAAACAAATAAGGGGAGTTACTTTTTGTCCATTCTTTCAAAAACACTGTTTCCAGTCCCAGTTTGCAGTTCTCAGTGTTGTTTTGTCAAGTGGGAAACAAACTTTTTTTTCACCAAAAATCCATAGCACTGCCCCCCCCCCAAAAAAATCAACTGGTCAGCCCCTTACTATAGCTGGCTTGAATAGCTGCTCATGGCTTGGAGACTGGAGAGAAATTGGTGGCTGGCTTAAAATTTTGACATCATGACTGCTTGTGGTGGCTCATGGCTGCGGCTTCAGGGTTGACCAAGGGCCGGCAGAATTTTTTAACCCTTAATTCATTGTTTGTATATTGTTGTAAATACCAGTTATTTCAGCATGTTTTGTGCTCAAAATAAATAATCACATCCTGATTTTCAGTCAAATAAATACATTTTTTCAAGAAAAAATCCAAGCCTCCCCCTGCCGGGCCCATCCGGCCCACCCTAATATATAGACCTATAGGCCTAACGGTCAAGGAAGCTGCAGCGGAAAAACTAGAGAGGGGGGGGGGGGCACTATAGTTGCTGAATTTTGTAATAGGGCCTATCAATTAGCTGTCATCTTACAGTGTTTCTTTCCCATATATGGTGTCCAGATCAAAATATACAGACATTTCCTAAAGTGCAGTGAGTGCCCCTTTAGGGAATTTTTATCTATTTATTTTTACTGCTATTCCTGACATTTCATATTTTGCCCTACAAAAGCCTTGCATTTCAGACTAAGGGACTTTGATTTTAGATCAATTATTAGGCCTAAAATGAAATTAATGAAGGCTTCCCAATTGGGTGACAGCTAACCCTGTAATTAGGCCCTGCACTGTATTTACAGACTTAATTGCACTTATGATGCAGTCAGCTGTTTGTAATCAGTGATAATCACAATCACCCATTGTAATTGAATAGCCATAACCAGGCTTTCTGGGTGGTTTTGACAGCCTGCTGGGCTGTGGAGTTAGGCAATTTAGTTGCTCTGCATCACATGTTTGTTTACATTGTGAAGCGGCGGTTTCTGTATTCACGGACGTTTTACAAGCAGTTTACTGAAGAAAATAGCAGAGGGATGTTGCCAGTGGCTTTCTCCCATTCCCATTGCTCACGCAGGTATTTTACCAGGTTCAAAAATCTTTATTTTCGGCGATTCTAGCCCAGAAACCACAAGAGAGCAGCCTCACTCCATGCAATGCTGCATTGTTTTGGTAGCGTTTCCCCTGCCAGCCGCTGCAGCGTCGTGGCGCCTGTAGTTAAAATGTCGGCGCCTTGCTAACCAATCGAACGAACGAAGAGTGAAGTTGTGAATCTGTTTTGAAGATCCACAGACGATCAACAGCCGGTGGCTGTTCCACATCCTTCGTTTCTTTGGATGCTGCATGTGGTCCACTGGGGAGTCCGCATGCAGCGTAGTTATTGGAGCTGGGGGGGTGGGTTTGTGTGGCATTATCCGAGCTGTATAAGTGAAGTAAGGGCACCCTGCGTAATCCTTGCGGATTTCTCTCCCTCCTGCAAGCATAGGCACCGAGTACCCGTTTCAGGACAGGCCAGGGAGAGGTTGACGCAGGGTGTTCTTGCTTGGACTTGTTCTTGTTGGATTGGGACTTGTGGGAGCATCAGGATGGCAGGCAGAGGAGGCAAGGCAGGCAGGAAGCTGGAAAAGAGAAAAATGTGAAAAATGTGAGAAACTTGTATTTTGAATGTGACAAACTGCAAGTGGAGGGCAGCCATGTCAGCTAGAAGAAGCAGCCATGAGTGCCCCCCAAATGCAGCCTGAGGGAAAGAGAAGTCTTGGCTGAAGAGCAGTGCTGGAATGGAATTGGAGTGAAGAGTTGGAAGTGACCGTGAAGAGAGCTGTGAGGAAAAAATTGGATGTGGCATAGTGGCATCATGCGCAGTGGCGCATGATGAAGCATCTTGTTGTGAAACCGGGTCTGTTATCTGAAAGGAAAGGGGAAAAACTTGTGTGAGAAGGAGAATATGTTTTTGTCAATGAAATATTTGAATAAGGAAAATGGATTTAAGGGATAGAAAGACCAGCAAAGTGCAGAGACTGAGCTGGTGTTACCGTGGTTCTGAAGACAGCGGAGATGACAGCGGAGATCGATTCATGGATGAAATTCTTGGTGAGGGCCGGAATAAATGCACTCAGACATGCTGCAATGCCCTCAGAGAGGACAGCAGCAAGCCTAAGAACATCCAGAGCCGGAGGAGGTCTTGAGGTCCTGAAGGTCTTGGAGTCTTGTTCTTGTCTCTGTGTCTTCTTAGCTTGGAGATATGCTGGGCATCCCTTGAAGGTGGATGGATGGTTGCTCTTGCAGTTTGGGCACCTCAGGCTGTCTGGCTGGGAGTTCTTGCAGTCTTGGTGACGATGCTGGTCTCCACAGTTCTTGCAGCGCTGGGTGGCAGTGCACTCCTTTGCCTGGTGCCCGAAGGCCTGGCATCGGAAGCACTGACGGGGCCCGGCCTGGATGAAGTCATCTACATGTAGCTTTCTGAAATTAAAGGAAAGTCCGTTTTTCAGGAGCTGGGCCTTGTGTTGAGGGGAGCTGCACTGGGCTCGGATGTTCCCAGTGAGCTTCTGGAGTGCTGCTGAGTACATCCTTAGGGCAGGGATGCCCCAGTAGTTGGAGAGCTGCTGGTCAGAGTACTTGGCCTCTACTCCCCTCACAACGACAAACAGATTGGACTGCTTGCCAGGAGTGGAGGAGCGGGAGGTCAGAGGTCCCCTGGGTCCATTAGCTGCTCCTCTGGTCTCTCTGCATCTAAAATGTGGAAAGGTAGAATTAAGGAGGGCAGTTCTTGAGTCTGCACTCTTGGGATAGGCCAAGAGTGAGCCGGCGGGTGTCTTCCTGCAGTACTTGGTGAATGGAAGCAGTGTCCTGAAGATTTCTGCAGTGTCTTGGTCCTTGGTGGCTGGCTCTATAAATAAAGGAATGGAGAGAGAGGAGGTGGAAGAGGGAGGAGAAGAGGGGGGAGAAGAGGGGGGGGGCTGAGGGGTCCTTTTGGCTGGAGAGGAGTTTGGAGTCTTCTTGACTGGAGAAGAGGCTGCTTCTGAGTCAGAAGAGCTGGAGCTGGAGTCTCTACGTCTCTTGGGAGGCTGCATGTTCTGGGCATCCATGGGTTCTTCTTGTTGGGTAGGGAGCTCTGAAAGAGGAGAAAACATGTTGTTAGTGGAGACAGCAGTGGCTGGAGGAGCAACTGAAAGAGACATCAGTGGTTGTACTGTAAGAGAAGGAATGGTGGTGATCTGAGATGAAGCCGGGGCAGGAGAAAGCGGGGCAGGAGCCGGAGCAGCGGTTGAGGCATCACTGGAAGCTGTAGGAGGAATGCTGTTATTAGTAGGAGCTGGAATAGAAATGGAGAGTGGTGCATTAAGGTCCTTGGTCTTCCCTGTGAGTCTGGTCGCGGTTGCCCTGGTCGTGGTTGCCCTGGTGGCTATGGCTGATCTGGAAGGGGCAGGCTTCTTGATGGCTTTGTTGGCTGTTCGTTTGGTCGGATCTGGAATGGAAAGAGAAGGGGAGGGCTTCTTGGGCTTGACTGGAGCTAAGGAGCAGGAGAAGGGCTTCTGCTTCCTGGAATTGGCTAGGAAAGCCGCGGAGTGCCTCTTTAAACCTGAAAAGGAAGTGGTAGAGTTAGAGGTCTTCTTCTTGGTTTTCGCTTGGCTCTGTGGTAGAGTCCGGGGCTGCTTCTTGGGCTGCTCTGTTTTCTGACTGCTGGCTGGGGCAGGCTGTTCTGAAACAGAAGAAGTGGTAATGTTAGTGGCAGAAGAAGATGTGGGAGGAGTAGGAGAAGGAAGAGGAGGAGATTTAGAGGAGGATTGAGAGGGAAGAGGAGAGGAAGGAGGAGAGGAAGGAGGAGAGGGAGAGGGAGAGACGAGTGGAGAGATAGGAGGAATGATAGGGCCAGGTTTCTCCATAATGGAGTAGCCAGAGGACTCAGTGCAGTGGTGGAGAAGAGTGAGAATGGTAGAATGGAGAAAGAGAGCAGAAGAGGATGGACCAACATCAAGTTGATTCAGTTCCTCAGCAATCTCACGCAAGGATTCCATCTGTTCTGGGGTCAGGAGGATGGTGGCATCTTCTATTGGATTTGGATGTGGATCATTTGCTTGTGCCTCTTGGGCCACTGTGAGTATTTCCATGGCTCTGTCAGCGATCAGCCGCAACTGCTCCAAAGGAGACAGTACAGCATAATCTGGATCACCATCCAGCTGCTGTAGCTCAATGAGTGACTGAGTTTTGTTTACAGTCAGCCCATCAGGCTTAGCAGTGGTGGCGGTCGGCTGTTTCTTGGATTTCTTTTGTTTCTGGAACTTGGGCATCTTGTTGATCTGTAAATATAAGCAAAAAACATGTAATTAAACAGTGAAATGTGAAATAAAGTTGATATTTAAGGCAGAAATGTTGGGAAATATAGCTATAGGCAGCTAATTTCCAAGATGGCTGGCTTGTTGTGTTGGTCTAGTGGCAGACAGGCTGGCACCAGAAGGCTTTCACACCTCTGAACAATGGATACAAAGACAATAGACTGGAGAGCAACAGAATAGGTCTGCACCCTTCAGTGTCTTGCATCTGAATGTTGATGTATATGTGCTAACCAATGAGTGACGGGGCTCATATATATAGGCTCTGACTGACTTGCTACCCAATGAGTGACGGGGCTCATATATATAGGCTCTGACTGACTTGAGCTTTCAAGATCAGAATCTGATCCTTTCCTGGCTTCTTCAAGTTCTACACAATTTTACGCTAGATGGCGTGACGTCACAGTGTGTCTTCAATAGTTGCAACACTTCCAATTGCAATCGACCTGAATATTTTACTGGATTAACTTGGAGTGAGTCACATTAGTGGAACAGTGCTGGAACGCAGATGTGACAGAACTGCCATTTTAAGAAGTAAGTGAAGTATTTTGTCATGAAAGATTAATGTGTTTGTTTGCTACAGCACAGGTATTTTAACATGCACACTTTCAGTTCAATGCAGAAAAAAACAAGTTTGAGAAGTTGAGAAATAAATTCAATCATGTATTTAGCACATGTGTTGAATTCCACATGTGTTGGAAGTTCCAATAATTTTAATTTTTAATGGTAGCTATGTAATCTGCCAAAGCAGGAGAAAGCAGTAGCTAAGTGGCTGACTGGATGATCTTGGGGGCTATGGACTTCTGGTGAAAAAAAGTTTGTTTCCCTTGACACTGGAAAAAAAAAAAGTTTCTTCAGCACATGAAAAAAAAAAGAAGTTTGTTTCCGCCGGTACCTCGGGCACCGTAATGTTAAAATTGCCGAAAAAAAGTTTGTCGTTTATCTGCAGGCAAAAAAAATGTTCTTCTATGCTTTGTGAAAAAAAGTTCGTCCTGGGGGCAAAATCCATAGCCCCCCAAACTGTCTAGTAGGCCCCTAAGCATCTCTGGATATATACAGATTGCACTGACAGCACTGTTTGAATATGGCCATCTTGTCATATTTTCCAATTTTTTTTTTTACGCCAGGGGCACTACCCGCATGACGTAAATTCGACGCGCCCTATGTCGCATTGAGTCACAAACCAATTTTAATGAAAAAATTGCTCTCGCTTACTCCTCCAAAAAGTTAGCAGCTAGAGCTGCACATCAGCTATGTATGCAGGGCCGGGCAAGGCAGGCTTTGACTGAAAAATGCTTTCCTATTTCAAGCTGTCGTTTTCATTTTGAGTTTCATTTTGTCGGACGAGGGCACAGGAGCGTCAGTTTCATATTAAAGTGGTGGGGCAAATAGTCGCCACACTTTCATGGAAGATGTTAATTATGATTTGATTGTGTCTTTCTTTAGCACTGTTGTTACACCAGTTCTTATGTATGCCAGTGTGGCTTTCTTTGGGTTGCTGAGTAAACAGCTTAAGAATGAACTGAGTAGACCAAACAAAGTTTGTGAACGTTTATTGAAACGGAACTATGTAATTGACAATAATGAATCTCATTATAAGAATTGTGTGGTTAGCCTGGCTAATAAGATCATGCGGGATTCTACACACCCACTTTATGAACTCTTTGAGCTTTTGCCCAGTGGGCGCAGATATCGAATGCCCTCTATCAGGACAAAGCGTTTTAAAGACACTTTCCTTCCTGTATCTGTTTCCCTGTTAAATGCTTCAATGTAATGTACCTTAACCTTGTACCAAGTACCAAAATTTCACTGTTGTATATATATATATTGATGTATACAATGTGACCAATAAATTATCTGTATCTGTATCTGTATCTGTAAGATGCCGGGTGGGAGGGGGGGGAATTACACTTTTTTTTTCATAGGCCTAGATACTTTGGTGAAAAAGTGGTGGCTAAGTGCCCCAACTGCCCCTGGACTGACGCCACTCTTGGGCAGGCTACTTAATGTTAAAATCGTCCGAAAAAGTTGCATGCAAAAAAAACTTGTTTGTCGTTTCTTTGTGCTGCATGATGCACCAGGGCCTGGGGTATCTAGAAAATTTCAGGTTATCGAGTTGTTAAAAATAGTCCAAGACATTTATTCATATAACGCGACTCGATCCGCGCTCAAGACTGCGAAGCAAAAATATTTTAACTCCGAGCGACCCCCTCACCCCCGGGGGGACCTGTCATCTAATTGGTATCCCTAAATATATCAGCTGAAAAAAAATTCTGGTTGGGATAATTTTGTAACATAGTGATGTTTGATTTACAACTGAATATTTGAGGACGTCGCGTAGTCGAAAAATAAGTAATCAAGCTCAGCGTTACGGTGAAATAAATAATTTACCGTGAGGAAAACTCCAAACTCTTGCCCCCCACCCCCGATTATCTTATTCAAATGATCATCCCCTTAATTTAGCATGTAAAAATATTCAAAATAACATCTCTTGCTGCCAATCAGCACCCCCCCCCCTCCTCCCCTAAGTTTCATCTGGTTGGCCCCTAAGAATAATTTGGTATCTAGGTGGCTAGGTCGTATATTAAAAGGCTTTAATATTCCGCATCCACAGTGGCGTTGCTGTGGGAGGGGGGTACCGTAGGGCAAAGAGCCTGCAGGGTGTCCAGCGGTCAGGGAAAAGTGAAATTTCTTCCAGGTCAGGGAAATGTCAGGGAATTTTGATATTGGTCAAGGAAAATGAAAAAAAAGAGCTAAAAGTCAGGGAAAAGTCAGGGAATTTTGAAATTCTGAAGTACCGCAATGACCAAAATTGCGGGATTCCCAACCAACTACCCAATTTAAGGCTATGAAGAGAACTGAGGGAAGCAATCCCAAGACAAAAACTGGTCATCTTGTTCAATGAAATTGCTCGCCGTAATTGTAGGGCACTGAATAACTTCATCACTTTTCTTTAAGATCCCAGGTGAGGATATTAATAGTTTTATTGTGCAGAATCGCTTGAATTGTCGCGGAAATACGGTCAGGGAATTTCATATTTTAGTCAGGAAAAAGTCAGGGAATTTCACTCCACAGAACTGCTGGACATCCTGAGAGGGCACATAACCCCCTTTACTAGAACTGGACATCGTTCAATTTTTAATGGAGGTGTGTACACATCTCCATTTATGCAGTCACACAAGAGAATGGGAAGTTTTGGCGGGAAATTTGAAATTTGAGCATTTTCAGAACGTCTTTTGGGCCCTGACTTAGCCATTTTGTTTGGAGGTGTTTGGTGTCAAGTCATGCACTTAGCTTGATTATAGAGCATGCATCTGGCATAGGAATGAATCGCAGACATGTTGTAATTTGGATGTGTCTTCCTTTACAACCTGCTTGGATCCACTGCAGGCAGCATCACACATAGCCGTATTGGCCACTGTGCCTAAACTCTGGTACTTGTGTATATGATATTTTGCACATGAATGGGTCTTATAGCATATATGTGCCATTTGATGTTCATATTTAAGCAATTGGTAGTTTTTGTAAAATATTGAAAATTTAAAAAAAAAATTTTTTTTTTTCGTTTCCCGAACAGAAATCCGAAATGGTTATACCTATGGGCATGAA
Source organism: Platynereis dumerilii (assembly GCA_026936325.1). Classification (NCBI taxonomy): domain Eukaryota; kingdom Metazoa; phylum Annelida; class Polychaeta; order Phyllodocida; family Nereididae; genus Platynereis; species Platynereis dumerilii. Next base: position 41,141,061 of record JAPTHN010000012.1, read on the forward strand.
AATCTACCATAATATGCATTAAATACCCTCAATGTGCCTCTTGGGGGTCTAAATGCTCGTTCAAAAATTAATAACAGCAAATTCAGCAAAAATTTGGAAAAAATGTAATTTTTTTCAATGCTCCATAATTCCGTCTATTTTGGAGTTAGACCTCTGAAATTTTGCATTTAGATATCTTAATTATACCTCTTTCAAAAACTTAACTCATTTGGAGGGCCAATCTGATAAAATTTTAATAAAAACAAAAAAAAGGAAAAATTAGAATTTCTGATATTTTTCTCAAATTTTGGCTTATCGCAAATTTATGCTAGTGAATAAATTGGTAGACTTAACAAATATTTTGGTTAAACATATTTCGGTAGGCCTAAGTTTTATAGCCATTGGATATTGATGGATGTCAGTAACATTGTATCCAGTGTTCCATACGGAGACAACTAATTCTAATATGATAATGCTGAAGCATAGCGAGACCGTCAGGACAAATATTATCAACAGCAAATTTTAATAGCCCAATGTAAATTTAATCAAGTACTGAATTTGTGTTTTTAAAAAATAATCTACAATCCTTTGAACTGTCTTATTTAATAGATATACATGGATATTTTTTCCTAATAATTTTGACATGCAACATAACTGAATTTTCTCTGTTTTAATATTATTCAAAATATATTTCATAGATCTGCATGTGAAAATTATGATTTTTAGTGAGTGCTCAGAATGAATCTTTATTTCACTGATACTGGGCAGGATATTGTTTAGGGTAATGTTCTTTGAGTCGGACACTTAGAGAAGGTAACCTTAAGTCGGACACTTTTTGCGGGGCTCCACAGGCTAATTGAGAGCTCGTATCCTAGTATATTTGGTACCAATTTGTAGACCAAGATGTCCTTTACCTATGCCAGAAGTATCAGCATGATATGAACAACGAAAGTGTGTTTTTCACGACTCTATAGATAGGGTAAAAAACCCGTTTTTCCTCTCAATTTTGTGTCAGAAATTTGTGAATTTTTAGCCTGGCTCGCCAGGCTAATTCAGGAGTAGGGTCTGAAAATATTGTCTGTCAACTCTACTGTTCAATAACTGCAGGTTCAATATATCTGTTTTTGTGTTTTATTGGTTTGTTAGGGTAGCTAGATGTATGGAAATTACTTTTTTTTTTTAATTTCAAAAATTTTTTTTTTCCCAAAATTTTTTTTCCAAGATTTGAAAAAAAAAAAAAAAAAAATTTCAACTTTTTTTCAATTACACACATTTTTTTTTTTCAAAAAGAGGAAATCAGGCAACTTCTGTTTTTCAAAATTTAAACATTTTTTGCTAAATTAAAAAAAAGAAAAAAATTGTTTTCCTAGAGATTAAAAAAAAAACAATTTTTTTGTTCCAAATTTTTTTCAATTTCGCCAATATTTTCAAAGGAGGAAATTGGGCGACTTCAAGATTTTGAAAAATCGTACACATTCTTTTCATGGTTATTTGGATATTATTTTGTTCATGGAACAACCACAATAACAGCACTTCACTTGCCGCAATTCAGAACCACCTTTCTCTGCCATTTCCAAAAAAGTAGACTTAACTATTTCACCAGCATTGCTACATATTTTGCCATCATCACTGCCACTTGAGCCAGGCTTTGAATCCGCGGATTCTTGTTACAGAATTTTGTCATGTTTGAGGTATTTTTTACTGGCCTATGGTATTGATATTACTTCAGTTTTTTTGTCATTCAGTTTAATATGAGTATGTTCAACGTATTCTGTGCTCCAATATTGACTTTTTGAATTGAAGGAAAGACTCTAAAGAACCTGTATCTTTGATTCATGTTTTTAGAACACAGTTGTCCAACTCAAAGATGCCCTATGTCATTTTTTATTTCAGATATTTAGTCACTAATTTAGTTCTTGTGCAGTGCCAATTGTCAATTTTCTGTTAGATTCAGCAAAAACGTTTAATTTGAGACCCTGGTTGACAATCAATAACCCACAGGCCAAGCAAGATATCCAGGGCCCTGGGCTATTTTAAAATGTACAGATTATAAGTGTCCGACTCAAAGAACATTACCCTATTTAAAAAAACGAACTAGAAGCACTCCCTTTTGAGATCTATTGGTTGTCCCTGATTCTTTGTAGGCGTGGTGGCGTCATGAACTGCAGCATACATGGTTTATTTATAGTATCAAGAAAGTGGTGACGTCATCTCTTGCAAACTTTGTTGTGACGTCATCACCATTGTGTCTCATTTAGTAATGACGTCACATAAACGACCACACTTTTTTTTGTTTGGCGCATGCAAAAGATTTGCTTAGTATATCCCTGTGTGAGTAGCTCTGTCTTCTACCATTTGAAGACCTTTGGTCTCTGCGCTTCGCGCAGAGACCTGACGGTCTCCATTAGTGGATATTAACAACAGCTGGTTCTTGGCACTGAGGGAAATTGTCATTTTTTGGGGGATATGAACTTAGGAAACTACTCCACCTCCATTTTGAACCCCTGGGTTCTTGTTCACAATACGATCACGATAAATTTGTAATGATACACGATATGTATCGCAATAATTGAGCAACATCAATCATACAAAATGCGAAGTTTGTGGCATAAATGCTGTTAAAAAGTATAGTTTAGCTACAAAAATTTTAATTTTTGCCCAAAAATTTTTCGAATTTCATAAAAAACAACAACTTTTGTCATTACAGTTATCGTGATGTCATGATAATATGTGAAACGATTATCACGATAAGCCTTTGAACCGATATATCGCGATATATCGATTAATCAGTCCAGCTCTACCCCTTACTGGACCTGTACCCCCCCCCCCTCATATGAACTTCTTGACTTTGGCTAGAATATACAGTATGTACACAATGCTGCTCCAGAGAACTGAGTATATTTAAATGTCTAATGGCAATTTAGAAGGTGTGTTTGTTCTCCTGCAATATTATATATATATGAGCTTTCTTCGATGACTACTTCCAAGTTTGAAGTTATTGATACATATTGAATATCGATAAGTTTCAAGTCGATAATTGTATTGACAAGAAATCGTTATCGATGACATTCCCAGCAGACGGGCGGGCATATCGGCCTCTATTTTATGTACATGAGTGAAATTTGGTATACATTTAGCCTGTATGCTGTAGTTGTGCCTTTTGATGGTCTGATGGATAGATATTCCATACTTTTTAAAAATATTTAAAAAATAAAATAAAATAAAATTCTTTTTGCTTGTTTCCGGGCCAAGACTCAGTAACTGTTGTATATGTGCATCGATGAAATTTGGTACAGATGTGGCCTATATGGTCTAGTTGTGCCTGTTGATGGTCTCATTGAAAGATATTCTATACTTTTTAGCAGCACAGCTGCTCTTACCCCAAGAATTTCATGAAATCTAGTTAGCACACTGGAGGTAGCTCTCTTTCACCAATCTCATTCAAATTTACTCTCCATTCTCTATAGTTTTTTGTAATCTTTCGACCAGTCACTTTTGGTGCCGCTTTGTTTGTGAGAGGCCAGAATAGGCTTTATAGGGCAGGAAAAATGAAATCTATCATTTATTTCTCTATCTAACCGTCTTATGGATTCTAATTCAGAACCAATTTGATCCACTGACTAGCTCTCATACTGAAGGGTACATTTGTCAAATTTATGACAAACTGATTTGATAAGGACAATGCATGTCCAGAACATGTCCAGGCTAAAGGAAATTTAATTTTTCTTATGTCTTTTCACTCGGTAACACAAGTAGTAGGTCAGATTTAGTTTTGCAGTGCTGATTTCATGTAGACAAATTTAATGTATGTACTAAGTATTGACATGCTTTTCTAGAGCAACTTCCAAGGAACATTTTGCCACAAACCCCATGGTAATCGGTTAAGTAATAAAAAAGTTAAAGGCGTTCTGCTGAAAAGTCTCAATTTCGAGAAAATCCCTGTCAAAAACACTCAAATCTTCATATTTCAATGGACATGAGAGGTACAAAAATGCCCATATCTCGGAAAGTAAACAAGATAATGAAGTTCTGTTTGAAGCCCTGTGTAGTGCTATTTTTTTTGTGATTATATATATATCACAAAACTAAAAAATGGGATATTTTTGACCCTTAATGAAAAATGGACCAGTTCATGACGCATGACCACACGTAATCACGTGGCTGTATGAGAAATACTTGCGCCTTCCAGTCTATTTAAATTGATATGGGCTCCTACTTTTTTTGACTCACCTGTATCCATAAAAGGGATAAATGAAATGGAGTACTCTTTATGCAGAACCTACCTACCTAAAATATTCCTCTTCCTTTTGGGATATTCTTGGGATGAAGTTCAGAGAAGGTATTATTATCATTTCGGTCAAAGTTATACGAGTTTGTTGCGTTCAAATTTTGAGGCTACTATACAGTGTAAAATTAGATCAGAAGTAGGGTTGGAACGATAACCGGTAATTACCGTACACCGTCCCAACGGGGTTTTGAAATCAAATCGGTATCAATGCCGTCAGAAATTCCAATACCAAAATATCGTAACTGACGTAAGTGGCCAAAAGTTAACAAAACGGGAGCATTTTGGCAAATTCTTAAGAAGCTAGACCTTAACTTCTTCGTAACATCAGCTGGACATCTTGCTGAGGTCCTATATCATACTCCACACATATAAATTGAGATGAAAACAATGTTGTTTTATTAATGTATTTCGTCAAGAAAGCTATTAAATGGTCATTACTGAGTGGTATGTCCCCCATTTTGAATTCACATCTTCTGTCGAATCTCTCGTGACTGCTGAGATTGTGAGTAAAATGCAGTTTTTCCGGGGAAACTTTGTTTGCGTGGAATAAGTTGAAATACTGTGATAGGCAAATGCACTGAAATTCAGTGAAGTGGCTGAAACAAAGTTACAATATATATTATAACACTTGGGTTATATGTTAAGCATGCTGCGTAATTGCAAGCATAGGCGTATCGGACAGGGGGGCAGATGATCGTCCCCCAAAAGTTTGGAAAACAGTGGAAATTCAGGCAAGCAGGCTAAAATTTCGGGCAGATGATCAAACTAACATTATTGAAAATCAATGGTTCCCAAGGCATTTTATGATATTAGGGACCGTTCAGAATTTATGACTGGGGGGGGGGTGGGAGTTTTGCTGGAACATCCCATCAAAAATTAATACCCCCCCCTTGAGTTTCATGTGGATTTGTAGTACCCCACCCTTAGGTTTCTTGCATATTTTTAGTACCCCCCCCTCAACATCCAAAGCAATACACACATATATAAATTTGTTCCATGACCCCTATGTAACAAGCCCCCTGATTGGCCAACAACCCACCTGCATAATGTGATGTTCACCTGTGTGCAGTGGTGTGTGACAGGCTGGTCAATAACAAATGTTATATTCACTGATCAGTGAATATAACATTTGTTATTGACCTTCCCTGGAAAAAAATTTCAAAAAAAAAAATTTCCGAAAAAAAAAAATTTCCGGAAAAAAAAAATTTTCCGAAAAAAAAAAATTTTCCGAAAAAAAAAAAATTTTCCGAAAAAAAAAAAAAAAATTCCGGAAAAAAAAAAATTTTCCGAAAAAAAGAATTTTTCCGTAGAAAAAAAAAATTCCGAAAAAGAAAAAATTTTTTTTGCAAAAAAAAAAAAATTTTTTTTTCAAGAAAAAGAAAATTTCCCCAAAAAAAAATTATCATGGAACAAAACAATTGTGGACTTCAGTTTCGGTCAATATCAGGTTTTACGGACCTGACCTAGTGATATTCACCTCGGCCTTCGGCCTCGGTGAATATCACCGGTCAGGTCCGTAAAACCTGATATTGACCTCAACCGAAGTCCATAATTGTATAATATATACTGTTATACACAGCCACCCGTACAGATTCGCGTCATTTCGCAGACTTTTGCGCGTAAAAAAGTCCAAATAAAATTAGTTTATGCGGGTTTTTTAACATTTTTTCCTTGTTAAAATTTCTTACCCCCCCTCGGAAGTGTTGTCAAAAATTAATACCCCCCCCTTGAAACACGTGTGAGAAGTTAGTACCCCCTCGGCCAAAACTCCCACCCCCCCCCAGTCATAAATTCTGAACGGTCCCTAATATCATATCATTTTGACCTTGGGGACATAATATGAAATGACCTCCCCCACTTTTTTGTGTGAAAATTAAATGTGTTGTGGTAATTGTCCTTTGGTTCAATTTGGTGAGGAGCAGTTCTAGTAGACATGTCCCCCACTTTTGCAAACCTCACAGAGGAGAGAAGCCATATGGATGTTCTGTTTGTGGTAAAATGTTCCGCAAAAAGGGAACATCTTAATACACATGCACAAACACCTACTGGAGAGAAGCCATATATGGGTGTTCAGTTTGGGGAAGAAGTTCTTCCTATAGCTGTATAATATTATGCCATTTGTACATTTTTACGAAACACTGAGCATCTGTACAACTGTGCCCCAGGGTCGACTGATTTGAAATATGATTTTAATACTTTAAATCTAGGCAATTTAAATCTTTGATTCAAATTGATTTTTATTGTAAAAATCATGATTTATTTGAATTTAAATGATTTATTTGATTTAAATCTGATTAAAATCATTTTTTTTTTTTTAATCATGAAACCAATTAAAATTGTAACCCATTGACAAATTAACAATGGTCCCTGTGTTATAAGACCACTGGTTATTACAACAAATTTCTTTGTTTGATGACTGCCTTCTTCCGGCAATTGGCACTGTGTTTTTAGCTTTTCGGTTTTCTTTGAAAATGAAGAGCTATTGTCGTCACTCGATCGGTGTCGTCCTCGTTGTCCGGGTTAAGGTTTTTGTAAGTGTCCATTTGTGACCTTAGTTTTCCACTTAGAGTTATGAAATTTGGTACAGGTATTGTACTATGGGTATGAATCGGGAAAATGTCGAGCAATCCAAGATGGCTGCCATTTTGTGGCAGCCAATTTGGCAGCCATCTTTCTTCATTCTTGAACTGCCCATTGTGACCTTAATATTTCACTTACAGTTATGAAATTTGGTAGAGGTATTGGCCTGTGGGTATGGATCAGGAACATGTTGAAAAATCCAAGTTGGCGGCCAAGAGTTATAAAATTTGGTTCAGGTATTGGCCTGTTGGTATCAATCGGGAACATGTTCATTGTTGAGAAATCCAAGATGGCGGCCATCTTGGCAGCCATCTTCTTGAACTGCCCATTGTGATCTCAATATTTCGCTTAGAGTTATGAAATTTTGTTCAGGTATTGGCCTGTGGGTATGAATCGAGAAGATGTTGAGAAATCCAAGATGGCCACCAAAATGGCCACTTCAAAATGGCTGACATCCTTGAACTGCCCATTGTGACCTTGCTATTTCACTTAGAGTTATGAAATTAGGTACAGTTATTCGCCTGTGGATATGTTTCAGGAAAAGGTTGATAAATTCAAGATTGTGGTCATTTTGGCAGCCATCTTTCTTCATTCTTCAACTCCCATTGTAGACCGAGGTCACAGTCTTTACGTTGCCGTAGGCAACGTAGACTGAGGACATTCCCATGGTTAAGATCTCTTGTAATAATTGCAAGCAATAAGTGATAATAACAAACAATCAAGCAAGAACACAAACAGAAAACAACAGACTGCAAACAGAAAGAAACACCTGGTTTACTCTCCAGGAGGTGTCTTTACACAAAGAGCAGTCAAGATTTTGATAATGAAAAGTGGGAGGGGAACATTCATTTCTGGGTGTCACTTTAAAATTAAAAACTATCTATCTATCTATCTATCTATCTATCTATCTATCTATATGTCTATCTATATATCTATCTATATGTCTGTCAATCTTTCTGTCAATCCTCCAGTCAATCTATCTGTCAATCTGTCAAAATGTTCATAAAACTGTCTAAAATATAAGTTACAAGAAAGCACCCAAAGACATGGCGTCATTGTGCTATTAAGTGGGTAATGTATGCATTTTAGAATGTATAAATGTACCTTATGTACACAATAACACCCTAAATAAAGGCATGTACATTCCATTCACTATAAATGCGATCTGAACTTGTCAAATGTGGTCAAAATCAGTCACTGTCCAACTGAGTGTGTAGGAAGCCAACCAATCAGATCATGTATGACATGCTTAAGTGAGTATGATTGACTGGTAAGTGCAATAGTCCAATGCTATTGATTGGGGAACAATAGACATACAAACTGAAAAAGCAAATTATGAACAACAAAATGATTAACTGCTATCAGTTTTGCAAAACCTCCCCCTGGTCAGCCTGAAACTCCTGTCATTTTTTGGTGGTAAATTGTTGAAAATCGGCCAATTTGGCACTTTAAAGTGCAGGAAAGTTCTGAAAATCGCACACAATACATTTTAAATAATTTCCTATCCTCCCATATCTTTAATTTTGATCAGAATAGGCCCAAAACAGCCGCGACACGATCCTGTGTCGCAAGTGTATAGTTTTCAACCCATGTTTTGTCACCCATCCTTCTCAGCTACACTGAAAAGGTGGGTCTTCCTATCTATTTCCATTGTAACCTTAATATATCGCTTAGGCTTATAAAATTAGCTACAGGTATTGGCTTGTGGTTCATACTTTGGCACACGTTGATAGATTTCACAAATCAACAGACGAGCGTTTAAACCACTTGCGGTTCAGGTTATAATTCAGGGTCGCCGTGCACCAAGAACAGTACTAAGTCAAGGTTGACAGTCCTACATCATGTTCCTAGAATATTGCTAAATTGCCTGGATGAATCATGAGCACTATCATAGAAGTTTCAATCATCCTTGACCTCATTGAAGTGTGATTAGTGTCTTCCTCCTGTCCTAATCAGTTGTATTTAGTACTACCTTAATATGCCAGTGCATAAATACAGGACATAAAGAAGCTAAAACTTCAATCATCCATGATCCATCCATCCTTCTCATGAGTAGGCCTACATTAAGACTGAGCACTCTAACACTGTGCAGTTTTCTGAACGCTGAACGCCTGTATGGCTTGTCTCCACAATGCGTTTCTGTGGCTGGCTTGCCCATGTGTTTTTCTCTTATTCATCATGGCTACCACTTGCTAAGCACTTGATTTTCTTAAAATGATGCTGAATCACCTTAGTAAATGGTGCTTAGTGACCCTTGTTTTATACTTTTTTTCAGAATTTCATGAGAGTCAGCATGAATTACACCAAAACAATCATCCATAAATGAAATACTGAAGCAATGGCATCTCTAAACGCTCTGGAAATTGATGATGCTTCTGGCAGCTCTAGCCCGAACCACTTGGAACGGCCAAACCTTGTGAAGAACAAAGTTAAGGGTAAAAAGAAGCAAAATGCTGTTATATTGAACGTTCAAGAACTGGTCGAAATTCCTTTAGATGCTTGTCCCATCATTGATCAAACTGATGGTGATGGAAGTCCGATTGTTCGAAGCCCAGTTCTTGCAAGTCCGATTCTTGCAAGTCCGCTTGTAACGCCAAACATGCAGGGTAACTCTATTCTGTGTTCGATAGAAAACGTACAGACTCAAAGCATGTGGCGCCCTCTTCATGACCTCTATCAGCAATTCGAGAAGGAAACAAAAGGAATGAGCAAAAGACTGAGACTCAAGAAATCTCAAAAGAAGATTAAAGGGAAAGAAAGAATGGAAGTGACGCAGAGAGAGACGCCTGAAACCCACGAAGAAAGTCACACAGAGAATCGAGAATGCGGAGCAAGGTCTAAGGAGACCCATGGTACAAGCGGAGCAGAGAATATCAGAATTAGGCCTCATGAAACAAGTGAATTTGGAGATGAGAGTCGCACAGAGAATCGAGAGAGCATAGTAGGACCCAGGGAGATGCATGGTACAAGCGGAGTGGAGAATATCAGAATTAGGTCACCTCGAGAAAATCAATTAGGTCAAGAAGAAAGTTGTTCAGAGATTCGAGAGAGTGGTGCAAGGCCCAAGGAGACGCATGGTACGAGCGGAGTGGAAAATGTCACGATTAGGCGTCACAAAAACCATGAACTGGGCCAAGAAGAAAATTGCACAGAGATGCAGAAGAGCATAGTAAGACCGAGGGAAACACATGGTACAAGCGGAGCAGAGAATATCAGAATTAGGCCTCATGAAACGAGTGAATTTGGAGATGAAAGTCTCGTAGAGAATCGAGAGAGCATAGTAAGACCCAGGGAGATGCATGGTACAAGCGTAGTGGAGAATGTCAGAATAAGGTCACCTCAAGAAAATCAATTAGGTCAAGAAGAAAGTTGTTCAGAGATTCGAGAGAGTGGAGCAAGACCGAGGGGAACCCATGGAATAAGTGGAGCGGAGAATATCGGAATTGGACCTCAAGAAAACAATGAAATAGAACATGAAGAATATCGCACAGAGAATCAAGGGAACAGTAGAAAGCAAAGTGAGACCCAAGGAACAGATGTTGTTGGCAAAATTAGAATACTGCAAGAAACCAATGAATTAGGCCAAGAAGCAAGCCATACAGTGCATGGTACAGAGAATCAAGGCAGCGGTGCAAAGCAACTTGAGATGCGTGAAATAAGGCGAGTGGAGAAGATTAGAAAGAGGCCGCATGAAATGGGTAGAAATGGGAGTCTCCTACTAAAGCCCAGATTCAGAATTAGACACAGAGAAGTACATGGAAACTGTACTGCAATGTTTAGAAAAAATCCAGTTATTCACAGGGAGAATCAGCAAACTGGAATGAAGGGGAAGGAAACCAGTGAGACTACAGGAATGAGCCAGGAAGGGAACCACACAGAGAGACAAGGAATAGGTGCTAGGACCAATGAAATCAGCGAGATGGAATTATTAGATGATATCGAAGCAAGGAACAAGGAGATGCCTGAAAATTTGAACGCTCAACAGAGAATGCTGGCTGTAACAGACGTGGAGCCACATGAACTTGGCAAAGAAATTGGAGTGAATTGGATCAGAACTAATCACAGAAAAGCAGTCGCAATCGATGCGCATACTGGAAATAGTATCTCAGAAGTCCCTGTGAATAATAAGAGGGAGAACAAGATAAGCAAGCACATTGAGGTGTTGGAAAGAGATGTCGAAGTAGGACTAGGTTGTCTATTATGTGATGGTGATTGTGCCAGTGACAAAGTCCGAACGATGAATGAGCGGGAAGAAACAAGGATGAGAAATGAGGAAGAAAGGATGACAAATGAGGAAGAAGCAAGAATGGGAAAAGAGGTCGAAAGGATGAGAAAAGAGGAGGAAGAAACAAGAATGAGAAAGGAGGTCGGAAGGATGCCAAATGAGGAAGAAACAAGAACGAGAAAGGAGGTAGGAACGATGAGAAATGAGGAGGAAGAAACAGGAATGCCTTTTCCTGTATTAAAGAGTGAGCTTAAAAGCATCATGCAAAAGCACATTAAACTTCAAGCCGTCATAGACGACTGCAGGACTCTGGGACAACATTTTAGAAGAATGATGGAGAAGGACAGTGACATTCACAGTGAGGTCGATAGAGATGATAGTGAGACTGACAACACTGTAATCACGATCTCCAAAAAACAAGACAATGACGAAGAGATGGAAAGAGACCAGATCAGTGAAAGATCTGAAGCCGTCAAACAGAAGCACAGGAGTCGAGGAAATTCGAGAGAAAGCTTTGAGGAAAATAAGAATGTTATGATCAGTAAACTTCAAGCCGTCATAGAAAACTGCAGGAATCAGGAACAACGTTTAAGAGAAATGATGGAGAGTGATAGTGACAATCACAACGAGGACAATAGTTATGAAAATGTGACTGACGACAGTGAAATCAAGATCACCGAGAGACAAGACAAGGACCAAGAGATGGAAAGAGACGAGATCAGTGAAAGACAAAGATCAGAAGAAGCTAGAGTTGTCAGAATGGATACTTCGGAAAGAGAAGAAGAAACTGGATTGGAATCCAGTGACGTGGAGAGAGTCGATGGACATTCGAGCCCCGGATTCAGTACCTCTGGCAGGTCGTCCGTTAGTTTAGAGACCCTCGAATGTCTTGAAGAAGCGCCTGGAGGAATAGATGTCCCAGAATTGAGTGCTGTGTTGCAAAGGAGTTCTGGATTTACATCATTTGGAATGAGAGGCACTGAGATGAGTGATACTGATATGGAACAGGACACAATTGAGGCGACACCTGGAGACAATTGCAATCAGGATGCAACTGAGGCGACACCTGGAGCCAATTGCAATCAGGATGCAACTGAGGCGACACCTGGAGCCAATTGCAATTGGACAAGTCCTAGGAATAGTGATAATAATGAAAGGGCAATTGGTGATGAAGATGCAAGTCTTGACAATGAAGCTCCAGGATCTAATTCTCACGCAAGTGCAATGAAGGACAGGAAGGAAAATAAAAAGGAAACCAGCGAAGGCCAAGAAATTGAACTCAGTCTGAAGGGGATAACCGGTGAAAGTGGTGCAATACGCATAAAGCTATGGACATTGGATGAGGATGAATTTGAAAGATTGAGTCCTCTGGATCACGTGGATAATGGATTTGGAGAACTGAGCTCTGACGTAAATACTCCGAGAAATACGCCGAAAGGAGTGGATGGTCCAGAACGAGATGAAAGGGGAGAACCAATGGAGACAAATGAAAGCAGTTCAACAACAACGAGTACAATTGAAGAATACGGTGGGTTACATGAGAAGGAGGGAGATGGCAGTACACAGGGAGTAGCGAAAGAAACAATGCATCCAAATTGCAATCCTAAAGAGATAATGAATGGCTTGGACAGCGCAGAGAATCAAAAGACTCCCGGAGAAAACATGAGCGTGCCAATTGGAGGACTTAGCCCAAAGGCACTATTAAAGATATCCGCCAACAGATTGAAGAGGAGGCGAGGGAAGCGAACATACACCTGCAAAGGATGCGGAGAGTTGTTCGAAGGAATGGCCAACTTAGTTCATCACAAGAAGATGTGTGTGAAGGAGCGAAAACACGAGTGTCAGATCTGCCTTAGACGATTTCACACACAAAAGGATCTGATCTTGCACGATCATTTGTGCAAACTTCCGTACTTCTGCTTCGTGTGCAAGAAGAAGTTCCGTGCCCCGAGCTGGTTCTTCTGCCATACTAAAATCCACTTGCTTGAAGATATTCCCATCTGTACGGTATGCGGGGCGTCGTTCGAGGACCTCTATTCGGCCAGTGTCCACATCGACTCCCATCTGACGGACAACTGGTTCTGTTCCGAGTGCGGACAACAATTCTTGACTCAAAAGAACATGAAAAGGCATCGCAACCTCCATTTTGTTGATGGTGTACTACCTGTGGCGCCATCTAAGCCTCCAGTGGCGCCATCTCAGCCTACAGTGGCAGCATCTCGGCCTACAGCGGCACTGTCTCAGCCTACAGTGGTGGCATCTCAGCCTACAGTGGCGGCATCTCAGCCTACAGTGGCGGCATCTCAGCCTACAGTGGCGGCATCTCAGCCTACAGTGGCGGCATCTCAGCCTACAGTGGCGGCATCCCAGCCTACAGTGGTGCCATCTCAGTCTACAGTGGTGCCTTTACCACCTCCAAAAGCACCCTCTATGCCTCGGAAAGTTATCAACAGACTCTTTTTCGAACACAGCTATTCGAAAAACCATAAGCGAGGCAATAGTCTACACTCGGGCAGCCGAACACAAGATAACGTCCATGTGTTCCATTTTGATTATAATCCTGATTTTTCGGATGTTCACAAGAATTGCGGCTGCGGCCCAGACAAGGAAGTGGCCTTCAACTTCACTCAAGGGGATGTCGGAACCTTGCAATTTGACCATCATCCAAATTCTCCTGAGATCATGGAAGACCAAGATGCTGCAATTGATCGAACAAGAAACATAGAAGAGTCAGTACCGCTACCGCTCAATTCCTCAAGTCTTCTTGATTTTAACAAAGATAGCAACCGAAACATTCCTTTAGATCAATCGAATTGGTCGTGCTATTTCAACTGTAATAGGAATAATTCAAACAAGCCAGAATCTGTGAATCGTCTACATTCGGAAACAGTTTCCACGTCCGTTCCAAACATTGAGGTATCCTTGCACTGTGACTCATCTTTGGGCTCCGATGATGTTGACATGGCAAACCCAAACAATCCTGGAAGCAAGGAAAATGATCAGTGGACACAAGATAATGAGGAATCTTTCCCCGATCATTTGCCCGTCCCCTTCCATTTAAACAAGGACAGTGTCTGCCCTGTACTTGAAATTGACCAAAATGATGAGAACAGTCTCAGCAAAGACCTGATGATACATCCTAACAACTCTTTGAATCCACTGTATGAGGAGGATACATTCGGTACAAGCTTCCAAAGTGGTCCAGACCACAACAAGATTGATGCTCTACATGGACTACATCTAGATGAAAAGTCAAATTCAGGCGCTGTCGAAACTATTTTGGAGAAGTCGGATGATCTCCCGAACAGCCAAGACGCCATAGAAATACTGCCACTTGATCCATCGTCTAGTGATCACAAAGTCCAAGATTCAAATGGCTTAACTCTTCAACCAAATGATCGTCAAGAAGATTCGATCAACTTAACTCAACCAAATGAGCGTCGGGATGATTCAATAGTTCGTAATCACCCAAAAGTAAGGATAGTGGAGACGGAGTATTGCTCCGATTACTTCCAATGTGGCAAAGAAGAATCTGTTAAGCAGGATAGTACGACTGGAAAGAAAGTGCAAGTTTTGAGATGGGACATATCAAATCAAAGTGACAAGGAAAATGCCCACCAGGGGAAGAAGAAGACCATTATATTGCGGAAATGTTCTCCGAATTCTTCGAATCTCATTTTGAAAAAGCAGCAAGAAGAACTCCAGAAGAGAAACCCTCCAAACACAATTGAAATTTTACATCCACAGTCGTCTAATGTTGTCAGACCCGGCCGAAGTTACCTGAGAAGATTTGATCGGCCTTGGAATCATGGAAGCCCAGGGAGCTTGTCTACATTTGCCGTCTCAACTTCAAGATACAAACGCTGCATCGATTCGATGTTTCTGGATCATCACCAAGTTAAGTATGCGAAGAACGATGCTTCCGGAACATTCAAATGTTTTGTGTGTGATAAACTGTTCTTCTCGAAGGAGGAAGTTTTGGATCATTTGAAAACGCACAGTGATCGTACACAAAGTGATTCTGACGAAGGGCGCAGTGAATCTGTTCCAGAATTTAACAAAGAAGGCAGCAATTTACCAAATGGAGTTGAGGCAATTGACACAGAAACATCTCCACTTCATGGTACTGATGATATGCATGTTGATGAAGATCACACCCAAAATGACAATGAATGCAACCCTGGATCTGTCAATGAGTGCAACCCTGGATCTGTCAATGAATGCAACCCTGGATCTGTCAATGAATGCAACCCTGGATCTGTCAATGAATGCCTCGCAGAAGATCAGATTTCTCAACAAAACCAGCATGGTAGTAACATGAGTACAGAGGTAGATGTCACAGAAGACAACTCTCCGAATAACAATGAATACAATCTTGGGCTTGACAATGAATGCATCACCCTGAATGCTCATTCCGAGTGCAACAGCCTAGGGATAGTTGTCAGCAAAGGCGATCTGGAAGTTAACAATGAATGCCATCAAACTCACAACGAATGCATTGCGGGGATTGAGAGTGATTGTGCTGACAGTGAATGCCATCAGAGTAACAAGGAATGTGGTAAAGACAGTGACAATGAATGCGACCTTGAAACTAATAGTGAATGCTCTGGGCTTCAAGAAGGTTGTTTAACACCAATTTGTACTAGGAGCGAACAAGATGACAATGAATACGCCCCTACAGACAAAGCTCACAATGACAATGAATGCTCAAATGAAGAATGTTACATAATTGATGAGAGAGAAAATGAATGCAGCGTCAATCCAATTATAATCGAAAATGAAGACAGCAATGAATGTTTCATCATCGATTACGATCGCAATGAGGAAAATGACAATGAAAGCACAACTTCAGTTACCAGAGAATGTGCCAAGATAAACAAGGAAAGCAGGACCTCAATTGGAGAAGAAAAGAAACGTGCAACGGCAACAGACAATTCTAGAAGAGCTGAAACTGATCAAGAACAAGAAGAAAGCATTCATGAAGTTACGAAGGAGGGGGGAATGAGGCCTAACAAGGAATACGTAAGGGAGAGGAGCAACGAATGCACTGCCAAAGCATTGAATGGAGATGGAAATATTGACAATGAGTTGAATGACCTTCAAGACAGTGAATCTGCTTGTGTATTTGACATTGAATTCAGCGAAGAAAGTGACAGAGAATGCATGAATGAGATTGCTAAGGAGTGCTCTCACTCTAACGACAAAGAAAGTGCTTGTGATCTGGTGGAAAATTCTAAAATTTGTCGAATGGAAGACGAAGATAACATGTCTGAAAGTGACGATGAATGCAGTATGAGTATGGGAGACACTCAACACGTTCAGGAGAGCAGTAACATTGAATGCAGTTCTGCGAAAAATGTGGAACAAACTCATGACATTCACAATGAATGCAATGTTGAAAAAGACCAAGAAATTGACAATGAATATGATGCAGAAGACGTTGACTGTATTCATGAAGTTGTCAACGAATGCAGCATCGTTAACAAGGAATACAGTGGTGATAAAGACGTCGCAAATGTTTATGAAATTGGCAGTGAATGCAAGGCTATTAACGAGGAATTCAATGATGGTAGGCCAAAAGGCGATGAATGCAGTGGTGAAATTGACAGCGAATGCAACGAGGAATGCAACTGTGCTGAAGACAATGAAAGTGACAATGAATGCAGTATTGTTAATAAAGAATGCTGTAGTGCAAAAGATGTTGAGTGCAGAGTAGTTAACAAGGAATGCGATGATGCTACCGACAAGGAAAAGATTTGTGAAATTGCCAATGTATACAGTATCGACAAGGAATGCAGTGGTGGTGTTAAAGACAACGATAATGTTCATGAAATTAGCAATGAATGCCATGTTGTTAACAAGGAATGCAGTGTTGAAATTGACATTGAATGCAGCAAAGAACACACTGGTGCTGAAGACAATGAAAGTGACATGGAATGCAGTGTTGTTAGCAAGGAATTCAATGGTGTTAGAGACAAGGAAAAGATTTGTGAAATTGCCCATGTATGCAGCATCATCGATGAAGAGTTTTGTGGTGCTAAGGACAATGAAACTGGTAATGAATGCAGTATCGTTACCAAGCAATGCAGTACTGTTACCAAGGAATGCAGTACTGTTACCAAAGAATGCAGTACTGTTACCAAGGAAAGCAGTACTGTTACCAAGGAAAGCAGTGTTGCAAGGACTTTTCCTGGCACTGAAACTGACAATGAATACCTTCGCAAAATCAAAACAGCCTCTAAAACTGACACTAGTCGCACTGAATGCATTCCTAAAATTTGCAAGGAACGCCAAAACTTTGTGATCATCGACATTGATTCTGACGTTGATTCTTCAGACGATGATTGTTTTGTTATTGACTTGGATGCCGAAGATTAGATGTTCAAATGTGCATCGTTACTATGTTAAAAATATTCAGAATTGTTTTTGTTAATTTTTCGTTAAATAGGCTATTAATTTTTGGAATTTTTACTTTATTTGATGTGTATGACATGACAATTTTACACATTTTATGAAGAATTCATTGAATGTATTGTGTTTTATGTAAAATTTACTTTAAAAAATTTAGATGTCCACAATATGTTGGCCTAATGTTACTTTGAGCATGTTAAAAGAGTGTTGACTGGATTTAAGATAATTTGAGTAAATTTAACAATAAGTTATAGTTTAATACAAAACATGCTCTAGGTTTAAGTTATTAATTTAATGGAGAGTGTTCACTGATATTGATGAAAATCTATCGCCATATATATATATTTATTTGTATTTGTATGATTTTTAAAATTAATAAATGTCAATAATTTGGTTGGCCGTTATAATTAAATTAGGCCTAGATTTTTGTTTGATATTAATAGCCATTTAGCTTGTTATACTTAGAAATATCTTCGAATGTGATTTGGTCTGATTGGACTATGATGACATTTATTTCTGGTTACGAATAATAATTGTTAAGTTATACAAGTTCGGTGATGTGTGTATGTTCATATTAAATTGATATAGTTAGGAACTTATTTTGATGTTAATGGATATTCTATGAATAATATTGTTTTGAATGTTGTTGTATAAATGTTTGTGATTGTTATTTCAGACTGTTCAATTAGCGTTAAATTGTATATATATATATAATATTATGATAGTTAAATGTTGCGTAACTGATGTTTGGTTAAATTTTCAATACACACGTATACATGTATGTATACATGCAGTGCTTTGGAAGCTTTCAAAGCGAAACATACAATCATTTTAAACTCATTTTGTCCTTTAAATACAGGTCTGATTTTATCTTTTACATTTTTAGCCTGGGCTCTGACCAGGCTAGAGAATATCGAGCTGAAGAATGGCAAAATGTTCACATTTTGCAGTTTTAAATTTAATTTCATGAAAAATGACAAAGTAAATTGTTTTAATCGCATATTTGGTTACTCTGTCACTGCCTCCAGTGTGTTGTTTTGCCGCAACTGTCTTAAGGTGGCTCGCTACTCGTGTAATGACGTCATCTGAGCACATCCACGCGCAGCCAGGCAGGCCCTATCTATCGTAACGTCACCATTGCAGCTGATCTCTGCTGAGATCTTTTTTTAATTCTGAGAATTTCAAGTGTCGGCCGCTTCGTTTGCAAATTGCGCCACTTCTATTGGGGTTAGAGACTTCTCGTTTGGAGCATTAGATGCGCCATGAAGAGTACTATATACAGCCGGAGATTTAACTTGACACTCAAAATAGAAAATTTTTACAGTTGATTTTCGGCAAGCAGGTCTAATTTCTCAAAAATGACTTTGTGATAAAAATAAATGTTTATATCAATTTGAAGTTTGGTAGGAAGGCTTGTCTATATCATCATGTTATTCCCAACGATTTTTGGAAATAAATGACAAAGAATTGAAAAATCCTATCTCGTCAATTTTTTTTAGCGCCATGGTTTATAAAAAAAGTTAAAATTGTCAAAATCGAAACTTATATTCCGAGCCCCTTGGAAAGTCCTTTAAACTAAATATATCTCTTTGAAATTGTAATCACCTTTTCCATGAAAGTGTCTTCTTTAATTTCATGCTTCATTGCATAATATGGGATGCATGACCACTGAATGGCAGAACAAACTTCACAGTAGGAAAAATAAGAAAAATTTTTAGTTTTTCAGGTTTGCGTGGACTGACTTTCTGTTACATAACCCCAAATATTTTTTTTAAAAGGCTGGTAGCGACCACTTTTGTTTACATATCCTTGCTATAAACTATATTTTGGATCATTCTAAACTGTTTTTAAGAAATCCTATCTTGGAAAGTTCACGAGTATCGAGCCACCTTAAGGCCACACATAATTGATTCTTAGCTTCGCGTACCTGCCGACACAATATATTTTCTGCCGACAGAAAAAAAAATTGATAAAAAACAACTTTTTTTTGACATTATAAAAAAACAAATTTCGCCTTTTTTATTGTCCTACCGACCGACCCTAGAAAAAGTGCCTTGAAAAGATCCGAGAAGCTAAAGATCAATTATGTGTGGCCTAACATGTGCTTTGGTGTGTCAGGATGGACATAGAAAAATTGCCTAAAGATTATCAGTCTCAACAACTGCCATTGACACAACGCATTCTCCAAAATTTTACAACAACTACAAGGGCTCAGGTTTGAATCCATGGATTCTTGTTAAAATGTGTGGTCCGGTGGTTTGGACATTGAGTTTCTTCTTAACAAAATATTGTTTTCTGATTGGTCGGCTTACGAGAGGTCGATTTAGGCATATTAAATTTAGTTGTGGATGTATTGATGATAAGATAGTCAAGATTTGGTTATGGGGCAGTCTGTACTCTATCAGCATGGTGGAATTGAATTGAAAAAATTGAATTGAATTGAAAGTTCCCAAATGATCCGGAGTGAATTTGCCTATTCATTATAAGTGTTTGTTAAGTCAGCGGGAGGCTCTCAAAGTGACCTCTTTCATGTTCCAAAACCAGTTGAATTTTATTCTTTGAGATTTTAAACGGTGTGGTCCAGTGGTTCGGACTCTCCTTGTTCTCCTAGCTCTTATGGGTCTCAGGTTCAATACTGATGCTAGAAAACCTAGAATCTCACGTTTATATTTTATTGGTGACATCTGTGTCGGTGCCAGTTTTGAGCGTGATGCATGTTCCATTGATGCTGCAACAACGTGGCAGCACTGTACATGCTGTACGTGACTTCCTGTTTGATCAAAACATAGGCTTGGAGAAAGCACATGTTTCAGGAAAATTCAATTTATATAAAATCAAATTGCTGTCAGCCATATAAAAACACTTAGAACTATGCATGATGTCACTGTGGACCAAACCTATGCAAAGTTTAACCTTGAAACATCTTTGATATTTGACTAACAGGTTCCAAAGATTCAATGGGAGTTGGCAAAAAATTCTTTGTTGACATGGCCATAGGAGAATTTGTCTTACCTTGTTTTGTCAATTATTATTCTACGATCTGTCCTGGTAGCCATTCCAAATAATATATATATCCCATGCAATATAGATATAGCCCATGAACAATGCCATGTCCATCAGGGTCACTGTCTACAGCAGTTTGGCCGGTTCCAGCCATTCTTTCGCCTCATTGCTGTGTCATGTATAAATACCAGACGTAAATCTTCCATCATCCATCCACCTTGGATGGCATGGATGGGCTTTACTAGTTTAGTTCATATGAGGATAAAAATCTCAAATATGATTGATCAGTTCAGAAAGTCTTTATTTTGGAACAAAACAACAATATGGTGTAGATTAGGTTGGCCAAACAATGAATTGATGATTTAAAACTACAAAACACTTTTATTGATTGCTCTCTAATAAGGTTTAACCCCGGGGGGGGGGTACTCACTATGAAAGAGTGTATATAGAGGCGCCGCTGGATGTTTTTTGGCCTTCTAAGATTAAAATGGTCTTGGTTTTTTAGGATTTCAGATTAATTTGGTTGCCCTTTTTGCACCCCCAACATGTTTGGTACCGTTAGAATCAGTACACTTAAATTTCTTCCTGCACCTGCATATTCTGCAATAGAAACTGCAGAATTCTGCAGAAAACTGCAGACTTCTGCAGTTCTGAAAAAAATTCTGCAGTTCTGTAGGAAACTGCAGAATTCTGCAGAAAATTGCAGAATTCTGCAGTTCTGAAAAAAATTCTGCAGTTCTGTAGGAAACTGCAGAATTCTGCAGAATTCTGCAGTTCTGCAGCTCCATGCAGTATTTGTGAACCTCTGGTACTATTAATGCATCTCATAAATTGCAATGCATCTGCTAAGTTCAGACCTCTTTGACAAGGGTCTTGCCACTACCCAGGAAAACGTTGGTTGCGGTTTGGGGTTGAGTGGGGGGGGGGGGGGGGGTCTGGGGTTTTGATGCTCATCTGCAATGCATTCTGCAGCTTGCAAAATGGTCTGCTTCATCTGCATGGTCCGCATTTTACACTGACCCTGCAAAATGGCATTTTTGCGAGCTGACCGTTCGCCGAAAAATGTGTCGTACGGCAAAAAGAAACAAAGACGGACAAAGACTGCCTACTGCAGTCTATAGACCTGGTTGTAGGGTACCTGAAACTTTTTTCTGAATGAAATTTGGTTAAGAATTGACCGAACAGAGAGGCAAAACGTCCATGGAAGTTTATTTTGATAGAGCACTGTCAGTAGTTTATAAAATGACATTTTTGCGAGCTGACAGATCGCCGAAAAATGTATCGTACGGCGAAAAGAAACAACGACGGACAAAGACTGACTACTGCAGTCTGTAGACCTGGTTGTGGGGTACCTGAAACTTTTTTCTGAACGAAATTTGGTTGAGAATTGACCGAACAGAGAGGCAAAACGTCCATGGAAGTTTATTTTGGTAGAGCACTGTCAGCGGTTTATAAAATGACATTTTTGCGAGCTGACAGATCGCCGAAAAATGTATCGTACGGCGAAAAGAAACAACGACGGACAAAGACTGATTACTGCAGTCTGTAGACCTGGTTGTGGGGTACCTGAAACTTTTTTCTGAACGAAATTTGGTTGAGAATTGACCGAACAGAGAGGCAAAACGTCCATGGAAGTTTATTTTGGTAGAGCACTGTCAGCAGTTTATAAAATGACATTTTTGCGAGCTTACCGATCGCCGAAAAATGTATCGTACGGCGAAAAGATCAACGACGGACAAAGACTGACTACTGCAGTCTATAGACCTGGTTGTAGGGTACCTGAAACTTTTTTCGGAATGAAATTTGGTTGAGAATTGGCCGAGCAGAGAGGCAAAATGTCCATGGAAGTTTATTTTGATAGAGGTCATTCCACAAACTGCTACCTGGTAGAACTGACGAATTCTGCAGTTTCCTACAGAACTGCAGAATCTTTTCAGAACTGCAGAATTCTGCAATTTTCTGCAGAATTCTGCAAAAAACTGCAGAATTCTGCAGAAAATTGCAGAATTCTGCAGTTTTTTGTAGAACTGCAGAATTCTGCAGTTTCCTACAGAACTGCAGAATTTTTTTTCAGAACTGCAGAATTCTGCAATTTTCTACAGAATTCTGCAGTTTTTTGCAGAACTGCAGAATTCTGCAGTTTTCTGCAGAATTCTGCAGTTTTTAGCAGAATTCTGCAGTTTTTTGCAGCTAGCTGCAGAAGTGCATAAAACCTCCCAGGCTGCATATCTCCTACAGAAATACAGATTTTGCTGCAGAAACTTTTCAGAAACACTGCAATGACTGAGGACTACCAAAACCCCGACCCCCCAAACCACAACCCCCCAAACCAACCCCCCAAACCACGTTTCCTTGGTAGTGGCAAGCCTCATGTCAGAGAGGTCTGAACTTTGAAGATGCATTGCAATAAACTACAGGAAGTAACAGAGGTTCAGAAATCATGCAGGGAGCTGCAGAACTGCAGAATTCTGCAATTTTCTGCAGAATTCTGCAATTTTCTGCAGAATTCTGCAATTTTCTGCAGAATTCTGCAGTTTCCTACAGAACTGCAGAATTTTTTTTCAGAACTGCAGAATTCTGCAATTTTCTACAGAATTCTGCAGTTTTTTGCAGAACTGCAGAATTCTGCAGTTTTCTGCAGAATTCTGCAGTTTTTAGCAGAATTCTGCAGTTTTTTGCAGCTAGCTGCAGAAGTGCATAAAACCTCCCAGGCTGCATATCTCCTACAGAAATACAGATTTTGCTGCAGAAACTTTTCAGAAACACTGCAATGACTGAGGACTACCAAATCCCCGACCCCCCAAACCACAACCCCCAAATCAATGTTTCCTTGGTAGCGGCAAGCCAAATGTCAAAGAAGTCTGAACTGTACAGATGCAATACACTGGAGGAAGTAACAGAGGTTCAGAAATCATGCAGTTAGCTGCAGAACTGCAGAATTCTGCAGCTTCCTGCAGATTTTTTTTTGAAACTGCAGAATTCTGCAGATTTTTGCAGAATTCTGCAGTTTTTTGCAGAATTCTGCAGTTTTTTGCAGAATTCTGCAGTTTTTTTGTAGAACTGCAGAATTCTGCAGTTTTCTGCAGAATTCTGCAGTTTTCTGCAGAATTCTGCTGTTTTCTGCAGAATTCTGCAGTTTTTTGCAGAGCTGCATAAAACCTCCCAGGCTGCATATCTCCTGCAGAATTACAGATTTTGCTGCAGAAACTTTTCAGAAACGCTGTAGTGACTGAGGACTACCAAAAACCCCGATCCTTCATACAACAATCCCCCAAACCACATTTCCTTGGTAGCGGCAAGCCCCATGTCAAAGAGGTCTGAACTTTGAAGATGCATTGCAATAAACTGCAGGAAGTAACAGAGGTTCAGAAATCATGCAGGGAGCTGCAGAACTGCAGAATTCTGCAGCTTCCTGCAGATTTTTTTTTGAAACTGCAGAATTCTGCAGATTTTTGCAGAATTCTGCAGTTTTTTGCAGAATTCTGCAGTTTTTTGTAGAACTGCAGAATTCTGCTGTTTTCTGCAGAATTCTGCAGTTTTTTGCAGAGCTGCATAAAACCTCCCAGGCTGCATATCTCCTGCAGAATTACAGATTTTGCTGCAGAAACTTTTCAGAAACGCTGTAGTGACTGAGGACTACCAAAAACCCCGATCCTTCATACAACAATCCCCCAAACCACGTTTCCTTGGTAGCGGCAAGCCCCATGTCAAAGAGGTCTGAACTTTGAAGATGCATTGCAATAAACTGCAGGAAGTAACAGAGGTTCAGAAATCATGCAGGGAGCTGCAGAACTGCAGAATTCTGCAGCTTCCTGCAGAGTTTTTTTTGAAACCGCAGATTTTTTTTGGAACTGCAGAATTCTGCAGTTTTTTTGCAGAACTGCAGAATTCTGCAGTTTCCTGCA
Organism: Platynereis dumerilii; assembly: GCA_026936325.1. Taxonomy (NCBI): domain Eukaryota; kingdom Metazoa; phylum Annelida; class Polychaeta; order Phyllodocida; family Nereididae; genus Platynereis; species Platynereis dumerilii. The sequence continues at coordinate 41,165,452 of JAPTHN010000012.1, forward strand.
GAATTCTGCAGTTCTTTGCAGAATTCTGCAGTTTTTTGCAGAATTCTGCAGTTTTTTGCAGAACTGCAGAATTCTGCAGTTTTTTGCAGAACTGCAGAATTCTGCAGTTTTTTTGCAGAACTGCAGGAAGAAATTATATACTCCTCGTTGGAATCGGCTTGAAAAGACGATTACAATGGTATACAAATCATAAAGATTAAATTGGTTTTGGATATTTTTACAAAAAGATTAATTTGTTTGTGGTTTTGGCGTTGGTTTCCGGATTAAAATGGTTCTGGTTTTCAAAATCGCCGTGGCGCATCCCTACACCAAAGTCCGCGAAGTACCCCCCCCGGTGGTTTAACACGCTGGTTAATTACATTTAAGTATGTTAAATGCTTCGTTTGGAAGAAAGTTATCGATTTCATCATTTCCAGTGCTTAAACAATTGTCCTTGACGTTTACAGTGCTTAATTGATAATAATTGTCTTTGACACAATACCACAGTGAGAAAATGCATTGATTCAATTTCGGTCAATTCCAAGGGCAGTTCCAGGGGGGCTGTCCAGGGGGTACGGACCCCCCCCCTTTTCAAGCAAAGATATTCAATTCCGACATAAGAAATCCCTGGCCGAATTTACTCTGGCCCTTCGGGTGTAGCCACTGGACCTCCCCCCATTCAAAGTTCCTGGATCCGCCCCTGAATTCACCGTGGGCCTATAGAATAACTTAGTTAATTTTCATCACAGAAATGGGTAAAATTTGTATCATTTTAAACGCCTAAAAGAGCAAAATATGTTTACACCCCGAAATCTTATGTCAATCAAATAAAGATCATGGGTAGGCCTGTACACTAATTGTTTTTGTAGATAGAAATCTATCGGGGCCGGTTGATCGATCCAAGAAGCATAAAATTAGTTATTTCAGAGTTTAGACAACAATGAAGATGTTGAAATAACCAACAGTGACTTTGTTGAGACTAACTTGTTCGAAAGAATAGTCCACAAGTACATTGGAAACATCCATGTTAAACAACAATGAATATGTTGAAACTATCATCAGTGACTTTGTTGAGACTTGTGCGATAGAATACCTCACAAGTGCACGGTCGGGCGCTGAAGTGGAACACAGTGCACTGGTGGGTGAGACACTGTTTAGAACATTCCACAAGTGAGCATCGTTTCATGGTCATCCTTTTTTCCGAACCGTCTGCGATGATTTTCATTTTTCGGTCCAGAAGACGGAATGAGTTGAGTCTGTACTCCGGAATGACAACTGTATTATAGAGCAAATTAGAAAATATAATTAACAATCACTAGAAAGAAGAGAATCTTAGCTTTCTAACAATATTTTTATGATTTCTGTAACTTATTTAGGACCGGAGATAAGGCCGTTTACATATCTTGGTGTATTATTATCACTGGTTACTAGTGGATAGACTTCAATTTTACCTTTGTCCTTTTTCCCAGTACAGACCAGTGGGTCGATACTAAAGTAAAGCTCTTCAAAGCTGTGGTCTGTGTCTCCCCACAAAGTCTGTGTGATCGGAAATTTATCAATTTCTGTTATTGTGCCGGAGAAATTGGTAAATGTGTAGGCGGTACAACCTTGACCTAAAAGAGAAGACAAAGTTACTGATTGCTATATTTACAGGGCGATCTCTGTTTTCATCCTGTCAGCAGGAAAATGTCGTCCGCCCAGACTGAACCTGTCAGCTCAAACAAAACTAAAATAGGTATGCCTGCATCTGCCAAGCCAAAGTCAAGTCCAGACTGATGGAAAGAATCTGAACTCAAAACGGGGTCTTGGCAGCACTTATCAAAATCACAAGTCAAACATTTTGTCTCAAAAGAGCTCTCTTAAAATTGTTGTAAACAGGCTTTTAATATGACTAAAAACTCAAAGTAATGATTTAACTGGCATAGATGGTGCCATATGTTGCATAAATGAAAACAAATAATTGTTATTGGTCGTCTGCTAATATTTAAACATAACTTTCTCATACAAGTGGCTGCATACAGTCTGTTTGCCAAAATAGAATGTATGTAGTCAGATACTATGTACATGGTAACCATTATGAGGTGTCCTGCAGTGGCGTCAGTTCCTATGGGGCTGGTGGGGCAGATGCCCCACCACTTTTTTGCCAAAGGAGAGGTAAAAAATGCAGTGCTCTCATAACTCTTGCTGTGTCCTTGCAAAATATTGAAAAAAGTTGCTGAGGCCCCACCACTTTATTTTGAAAATGACGCCACTGGTGTCCCGGGGGTCTCACTTTCTATCTCCCCACCCCCTATGATTCCAATTCATGCTGAATTCTTCCAGACTGCACACTGCTTTGCAACCCATCATAGGGAGCATACTGTGTTTGATTAGAGGGATCATCCAATTATTCTAATAATCTTTAATTGTTGAGATAAATAAGGGGATCCATGGGGAAAGACCTTAACCTAGGGAGCATGCTGTATTTCATAAGAGGGAGCATCCAGTTATCTAAATAAATTAAATTTTTTGGTAATAAATAAGGGGATGGGGAAAGAGGCAGTCCGGTTCCAGACTGTCGTCCGCCTATTATGGCGTGCACTAATACATTTCATGTCATTTGGCCAGGCACTGCTAGGCAATCAGTGATGGAAATCAATCAATGATAGTCGCTTAGCTATGATACTTTAAAAAAAGTGTGTGTTTTAATATTGCTAAGTTAATCCAAATTGTAGTGATAAGGAAATAAATAAACAAGAATCCGCGGATTCAAAGCCTGGCTCAAGTGGCAGTGATGACGGCAAAACATGTGGCAGTGATGACGGCAAAATATGTAGCAATGCTGGTGAAATAGTCAAGTCTTCTTTTTTGGAAATGGCAGAGAGACTATTTCAGGAACTGAAATGAGTTTGTGTGGTGACTGGCTCCCTCTGGTGGGCATCTACCACTTCCGCTGGTGTAGGCCATGTTTTCACTTCAGGCTGACTTGGCAGAGCGGAAGATTGGGAACTCCAGATCAGACGAGGCGAAGGGGCAGGATGGCATGAAGCCTGACACTACCAGAACATTTTTAGCACTCAGACCTGATGGGAGCCCAGACAGAAGTATAAGGACTGGAAAAACTCCAGATAGACAAAGCAAAACCGGAAAAACTCCAGATCAGTCCAGGCAGAGGAGGCAGGATGGCACGAAGCCTGACACTGCAAAAATAAACACACAAGCACTCAAAACTGATGGGAGCCCAGGACAAACTGGAACACACTGGGGAAACTCCAGATCAGACGGGAAAGGCAGTATCTTCATCTGTCGTCATAATAAATTTATGACATTTACAACACAAGCCGATTTGTTTGTTGTCAGCCAAACTGAGCTTCCAGGACCTCGCCAGCATCAAGCACAAAAAGGTGGTTCTGAATTGCGGCAAGTGAAGTGCTGTTATTGTGGTTGTTCCATGAACAAAATAATATCCAAATAACCACGAAAAGAATGAGTACGATTTTTTTAAATCTTGAAGTCGCCCAATTTCCTCCTTTGAAAATATTGGCGAAATTGAAAGAATTTTTTTTTTAAATCTAGGAAAACAATTTTTTTCTTTATTTTAATTTAGGAAACAAAATTTAAAAAAACAGAAGTTGCCCGATTTCCTATTTTGAAAGAAAAAAAAATTAGTGTAATTGAAAAAAAGTTGAAATTTTTTTTTTCTTTTTTCAAATCTTGGAAAAAAACAAATTTTTGAAATTGAAAAAATAAATTAATTTCCATACATCTAGCTACCCTAAGTTCCTAACAAACCAATAAAACACAAAAACAGATATATTGAACCTGTAGTTATTGAACAGTAGAGTTGACAGACAATATTTTCAGACCATTACTCCTGAATTAGCCTGGTGAGCCAGGCTAATAAAAATCGTAGTTACAAAGAAAAGGATCACAATTGTAGTGATAAGGAAAATGAATCGCAGTTAAACAGATACCGTTTATTGTTCCTGTAGTCCCCTTAAATGCCTTTGTCACTCCAAAGTAATCCTTCCATCCATTGCTCCACATATTGACTTGTTTGCACATTATATTCACACTGTAATGGCATGCAGCCGAAGCCAGGGTGACACTCCGAACCTGGTCATAGGTTAGATTTTGATATTTCATTGGTTTAACATCACCGAAATCGTAGTAACCATTACTATAGACGGCTGTAATGTAAAAATACAAAGATGCTCAATTAATTTAAATGAATATAGTAAATAGTGGGGTATTTAGGGGGTGCATTGGGCCATACCCCCCCCCCCGGCTCAGGCCCAAAATTAACATGGAAGTGATATGAAAAGCCGCGGAGCACCCCATATTCACCCCATCTAATGCCCCCCCCCCTTCAGGCCATTTCTAGATACGCCCCTGTATATAAACATGAAAATATATTTAAATTTTATATTATAACAATACAGTGGACTTGCATTATAAGATCCGCATGTTGTAAGAGGGACCTTATAAATGTGACCGCCTCCTTCCGCACTGTGTAGTACTTTTTGTGGATTTTGCACTCCGACGAGAGACCACACCCCCCACAAGAGACCACTTCATGCCAAAGAGACGGTCCTATAATGCAGGGACCACTGTATAACAAATAGTTGATAATATTTCACTGACTCTGCTCCTGGTTATGGTGAATGTACGTCTCGCCTGAATTGTTGGAGAGGTGACAATTGACTTCGAAATGTGGTGCCCCATTCGGTCCATCAGGGTCTATGGAGTATAACCCATTTGACTGGAATCCGAGGGATTTCACATCCTCACAGGTTTGAGGAATGGCAGCACAGCAAGTCAGTAAACCCACGATGACAATTCTGACTGTGGTGGCACCTGTTCCAAAATTAGAAGCACTCGTTAAAAAATAGTAAAACACAGCGATGGAATTGGGGTTGGGGAGCTTGGGGGAGCTGAGCTCCCTTAATCAGAAAACTTGAGGAGCTCTTCCAATCTACAGCTCCCCTAATGATCAGTGGTGAAAATACAATTTCCTGTTCACTTTTTCAGTCCTCCAGGAGTCCAGGTACTATGAGCCAAGTAATACTCTGGTGGCAGGAATTTGTTCCCTTTTAAAAATTTGAAATGGCACCGCGCTGCCGCACCAACCAGGGCTTTGGAGTCGGGTAGTAAGTGAACCGACTCCGACTCCCGACTCATTTAGCTTTCTGAAAAGCGACTCCGACTCCGACTCCTTAGGTCTCCTAAATTCCAACTCCGACTCCCGACTCCGCTTATCGGCATTATTTCACACAAATATGACCTGATTAACAGGGGCCAAAAAGTACTTCCACAAATTTTCCATTGGCTTTTGTTCTTGAATACTTGTTTAAGAAGTTTTGCATAAAATTCAAGATACATTTCACGTTGTTGTTACTGGGTTTTTGTAAATTATATGAATTATTTTTAAGGAGTCAGGAGTCACCAAATTAATTTTCGACTCTGACTCCACTAAAATCAAAGTTCGACTCCAACTCAGACTCCATCCAAAAACCTCCGACTCCCGACTCCGACTCCAAAGCCCTGGCACCAACCAAGAGCTCCCTACCTAAATTGTCCATTTCCATCACTGGGTGGGCCTATATAAATTCAAATATATGTAATAGGATTCATACATACCTGTCTTCTCTCCATCCATTACAAATGTAGTGCAGGAATAATATGTTACACTTATCCACAACCTTTCCCTTCCAATTTAAATGATAATCAATAAGAGTGTTTAAGAGTCTTCAGCCCAATTATGTCTAATTAAGAATGATTATAACTGTAAAACTTTGTTGTATTTCAAAGGGTGCCTAAACAGGGGGGGGCAGGAGGGGTAAGGTTGCCCTTTTGATATAGAAAAAAACATTATTAGGCTTTAATTTACAGCAAATCTACGCAAATTTATAAGTAATATATTCAAAATTATTATTGCGGCTACAATAGATTTTTGACTGTATTTTACTCACTGTGATGCACACTGCAATGTGGCCATGAAATTTGTTGAGCCATGGGCAGCCATGGGCAGCCATTTAGGGAACATTGACCAAGGTTCTAATGTCATAGCATTCTGCAGTTTTGGTGATTGTAACTTGATGATGAGTGATTGAAAATACTTGGCACATACCCAAGCTTTAGTTTAAATTTTAGTTATGTTCATAAATAGTTAAGCTCTCAAAATATGATTGTCTATTGATCAGTTGAGGAGTCTTTATTTTGGACGCAACAAAACAACAACATTATTGCTTCCAAGGGTAATCATGATAATTTGGAAAGTTCGACAAACATTTCTGTATTGATTGGTTTCTGCAAATTCAACTTCTTTGTCGGTTGATTATGTTTAAGTACGTCTAGAGACAAGAGCTCAAACAACACAGTCCTTTATTGATAGTTCATTTTAACCTTGCTCAGTGCCTTTGACACAAAAACCGAAATGTGCCAATTTTTTTTATTGCCACTTTAAGCATTACATAATATTATATAGTTGTTGACATGTTTGCAATCTGGTGTTTTGGTAAAATATTTATAAGCCCTCACTTCCGCACCAGTGCATTGGAATGTCTCTATATCAAACAACAAGAATCCGAGGATTCAAACCCTGGGTTTTGTTGGGAATTAGCAATTAAGCATAAGATCTGTGGATACAAGATCAAAGTAGCACTGCACTGCGAAGTGCAATAGGCTTTGACATCTGTCAGATTGACTGCAAGTGCTGTTTCTCAATGGCAATTTGGTAAACTGAGGGTGAAAAAACGCTTTAGAACTTGCAGAATTGCAATTAGCATTGTTAGACTGCTTCTGAGAATATATGCACTGCAAAAAGCAATTGCCAAATGCATTATAGGCCTTCCTTTAATCGCATGGACGATTGTCACATGGGCGACATTATAATGCAAAATCAGCTAGAAAACAGTTCCTCAAGACTCAAACGACCTATTACACAACAAACTACTAAAAAAAAAAAAATATTGAAAAATTTTTTTTTTTTTTTTTTTCAAATTAAAAAAAAAAAAAAAAAAAAAACCACAACAAACCATCCCCAATTCCACAACGCATTTTAGTTCACCTCCATATGAACACAAAATGGCCCACTAGACCACATCTACACCTGTATTAAGGCTGGGAAAACTTTTTTCCAAAATCTCTCAGACTGGTTTTTAGATAAAATTACCCTGGGGGAACCCAGGGTAACAATGAATATGTTGAAATCATCGTCAGTGATTTTGTTTAGACTTGTGCGATAGAACAGCTCACAAGCACAGGGTCGGCTACTGAAGTGAAACACAGTGCAATGGTTGGTGAGACACTGTTTAGTGCACTCCACAAGTGAGCATCGTTTCATGGTCATCCTTTTTTCCGACCCGTCTGCGATGATTTTCATTTTTCGGTCCAGGAGACGGAAGGAGCTGAGCCTGTAGTCCGGAATGGGAGCTGTGTAGTATAGCAAATAGTTATGCTAATTAACTAATTAGCAATTGAGCGTAAAGCAATGCATATATGATCAGTCAATCTCAATTTACAGGTAGTACAGCCAACGATTGATACAATTATCTTTTCGAAGAAAGAAAGGCAGAAAGGTGGCTTATTTTTCTGAAGCTATCAAAATCTTTGCTTATTCATTTCACAAGTCAAGACTGATGACTTAATTAGAAATCTCCATGGTGATGTTCATGGCCGTCAGTTTAAAAGTAAATGATCTTGTTATTTTGCAAGTCTACATGGTCACTCATGGTCGTTTCATGGTCATTTCATGGTCATCAAATAAAATGTATTCACATATATATAGGCCCTATACATGCATTATATATATATCTTACCAATGTTCCTCCTTCCTGTGCAGATCAGTGGGTCGATGCTGTAATAGAGCTGTTCACCACTGTCATTCGTATCTCCCCATAAGGTCTTCGTTATTGGAAATTTATCAATTTCTGTCATGGTAGCAGAGTAATCGGAATAACTTGAGCCCTGACATTGTCGATCTTAAAAGGAAAATAAAGTTATATCAATAAGGAAATTGTTTTAATAAAACAGATTATTGTCTTTTTTTAGAACAATGATCAAATTCATGGTCCCACAGGAACCTGCAGGCACTTTTAAAAACCTGTGCTGACAAATGTATAGGGGTATCACAAATTCTGGCTGATTTTCAGGTCTATTGCTAGATCCAGTCTCCATGGATAAGACTGCTTTACTTTTGGGCAGTGCAAGCATTGCACTGCAGTCTCCAGGAATTGACCATGCAAATGAGCCAGCAACAGTATGCAAATGAGCAATATATGGCAGAGTGATCTTCAAACAAAATCGTTTTCTTTAAAGCGAGAGACCCAAATGACTTGGGCTAGTGGGAGGCAAATATGGGGTGAGTGGGGGCAAGTGGGTTCAAGCGGGGGCAAGTGGGAGGCAAGTGGGGTAAGCGGGGGCAAGTGGGAGGCAAGTGGGGTAAGTGGGGGCAAGTGGGCTTTAAGCGGGGGCAAGTGGGGAAAAGAGGGGGAAGCAAGGGCAAACGGGGGTAAAATGAGGAATAACTGATATTAGGGGAATAACAAAAGGGAGCGGGGGTATATCCTGTCATGAGGCCTATTCGTACGAATATGTTTTAAAAAACGCATAAACTCATTTTATTTGGACTTTTTTACGTGCAAAAGTCCGCAAAATTATGCGAATCTGTACACGTGGCCGTGTATAACAGTATATATATATGTGTATTGCTTTGTATGGCAAGGGGGTACTAAAAATGCGCGTGAAACCTGAGGGTGGGGTACTAAAAATCCACATGAAACTCAATGGGGGTAGGGGAGACCGGGGCTGGTTGTCACAGGGGCAGGTTTTCACACATTTTACTCTGAAAAACTAGGGGGTAGTATTGTCCGACCAGTCATTGTTTATTTTAGAAATTATCACCAGGGGTCTCTTCACAAAATTCTAACACCAAGAAGGACGTCTGCAAAGCACAATGAGTATTTCAATTTTTTTTACTGCCAAAAGTAAAATTTCACCTTCAAATTGAATGTCATTTTATTCTTCGTACACAAGTGATACTACTGAATAGATTGAAAAATTTTGTTTTGCTTTTATCTGTTTATGGTATCAAAATGTAAAATCAGAAGAAATGTAAACAAAATGGCAGTAATCAGCGATTGTTGCCATGATAAGCACTCGGGGCAGGTTGTCACAAAATTACGGGGCAGGTTGTCACACTTGCGGGGCAGGTTGTCACACTTTCGGGGCAGGTTGTCACAAAATTACAGGGCAGGTTGTCACACTTTCGAGGCAGGTTGTCACACTTTCGAGGCAAGTCGTCACGCTTTCGGGGCAGGTTGTCACACTTTTGGGGCAGGTTGTCACACTTTTGCAGGTAGGTTGTCACACGTACTCTCAAGGATATTAAATTTTCATCCCCCTAGTACATTCTAATGATGATTGATGGTGTAAGCAGAAAAGGCATAAGTCTAAATAGACCTATTTCACATTTTCAAAAGGAATTTGCAGAAAAATTCTGCAGGCTGCACTCACCCTCTTCCTTATCAAAATGCATTTCTGTTGCCTTGAAAAGTCAAAATTTGTAGCACCCTAGTACAAAGTCACATGATTGTTAAGGTCTGCACTGGGCAAGTAGAGGATTCCTCACATGTCCAAAATAACTTGTCTTAGTCAGGCTTACAGAGTCTCACTTCCTGCATTCAAACTCTTAACCAAAAGTGTGACAACCTGCCCCGAAAGTGTGACAACCTGCCCCGAAAATGTGCTGAATTTTTTTTAAATGTCCGATATGACATCAAGATTTCGAATGACATAGGTATATATATTCTCCAGATAGATTTAAGTTACTCCTGTACTGACTTTCATATACAATGGCTGTACTCCTACTTGCTTTAAATAGAAAAAGAGCATGTTTAAATTCCACACAGTGTGACAACCTGCCCCTGTGACAACCAGCCCCGGTCTCCCCTATCAATTTTTGACAGGAAGTTCCAGCAAAACTCCTATCCCCCCCCCCCCCCAGTCATAAATTCTGAACGGTTCCTAACAGTATAACAATGTGTCGATCTTACAATAATGTGCTTTTCTGATAAAATATTTCATTTCATGAATTATAAGGGGCGTCTGTATTCGACGGAACGGAACGGAATCTGTAAAATGCGAAACGGAATTGTAAAATGCGGAATCTGTAAAATGCGGAACGGAATCTGTAAAATGCGGAATCGACGGAACGGAATCTGTAAAATGCGGAATCTGTGCATTTGCCCTTTCCTGGAGGCCTTGGCTCTTTTATTGGCATTAATTGGTATTGTATCAGTGTCTAATTGGCATTGTATTGAGTCAGTGTCTAATTGGTATTGATTGCCAGTGACCAATTGGACTATTGGTATTGAAGTGCCAGCATTTGTCTAATTGGTATTGAAGTGTCAGGATATTATAATCTGGTTGAAGTGTCAGTCTCATGAACATTCCTGAAGTGCAATTAACCTAAGTTTAGATATGAATTGGGACTTGCTTTGGAAATCAGTTCTTGCTTCTATGAAATATATGCCTGTAACTTACTTAACACTATTAGGTAAACTATAGCTATTAACAAAACTAGTAGGATTATTTTAAAAATACAGTATATAAGGTAAAACATTTCTAACTGGGAAGTTCTTGCTGCCATTACAGAATTTTAGCGACTCAGAGAACTTTATCAGATTATGAATCTTTCTCACTCCAAGGGCAGTTAGCAGGGGTGATGATCTCAGGAATTATTGAGACCCACATCAAGTCAGGACTCAGATGAGACTTTTTGTTGATCTTTAGTTGAATGTTATTAATTGCTTCAATTAAGGCATGATGGGCACCTTGTTGGGGCATGATGGGCAGCTTCAAATTTTGGTCAATACTTACTGCATTATAGTTGTAAAACTGAAATAATTGCAATATTCTTAATTAAAAACTTGCATTACATGATAAATGGTAGTTATTGAACCAACGCAGCAAATGATAATCACTTTTTCATCTAAAAAATGCAGGTAACAATCCAAAAACGCAAATTTAACATCATAAAAGGTGATTTGGCACACAAATTATGTTCTTAATTCTATATCTGATGTAGTAAATAAGATAATACCAATAGGTATTGAAATAGGCAGTATTGTCCATTCTCGCCAATCTTCAACTATTATATTGCAAGAAATACATATATGCTTAGTTCAAATGGGGCATGATGGGCCTGGGCCCATCATGCCCCAATCAAGAGACCCATCATGCCCCAAACTTCATTTTTCATAAATGCCCTCAGACACCAGTTTCCAAGAATAAAGTCAAATCAAAGAGTTTTCATGCAAAATGTTGAAATATCTCTTTGTGGAAGTAAAACAAGACAGCTGTTAAAATATCACTTACGCACAATCACAACGCACTTGGAAAATCAGGAAAAAAATTGTTAGGGCTTCAAAATCCTAGAAAGGGCAATAACTGCTAAAGTATTGGTATCTGAACCATGCAATTTTTTCTTCAATAAAGGTTAGAAAAAAGTATACTAAACAACAAACATCAGCTTCCTCCAGTGTTAAACTTTCGAGTTAAAGCCCAAACCCATTATGCCCTGGGGGCCCATCATGCCCCGCTCTCCCCTATCCACGTGATTCTCTGAGTGACTGAGTCATAAGCAATTTATGAAGTCATAGCCTATACTTGCAATGCTGCCAAGAACGAGTGACCAACTGAGTATCAATGAGGTTACAATTAAGTTGCTCAAAGACAAGTTGACAGCTTAATTCAATGTGTTTCATAGGGCTTGTTGCGAGGTCTCAGGTCATTGATGACCACAAACAGCTATTCGGTAGCACTCATTTTTCGTCTACTGCATTTACAGCAAAACACTTTGATATAGAATTAGAGTGGATTGTGGCACTGTGAGTCATCATGCTGATGATTTGTCCTGATCAAACCCAATACTTTCAATGTTAATTTGATTGAAGCAGGCTTATCCCACTTGTTGGTGACAGCCAAATGAAAGGATTATGCATTTGATTTTCACCCCAAAATCCGTTATGAGAAGTCAAATGGCTTTCTCTTGATCATGACTAATCAAACAGCCTCTGTTTCCCATGTTGAAAGTAGAGAAGATGACACTTCATTGGCTATCATGAGTCACAAAGTGCCATTTTCAAAGGCCCACAGTCCACTCTAATTCTATATATCAAAGTGTTTGGCTGTAATGATTTCAACATTGTGCAGTTGTACATAAGTTACAAAACCATCAATATCTATAATAACTCACTGCTGGAATAGGCCTACAGTAACTATGAAATATCAATGGCACAGAAGGCTGATATGACAGGAATGATCATGTAATAGGCTATCTATAAAAAATATTATTAAAATACCATGCAATCAAGAATATTCAGGTACTTGTGTAGAAGTAGACTTTTGGATTTCACTGCACGAATTTTGTCTTTTGGCAAAATTGCATTTTGGTTACTGTCCTTAGTGGAGGTTGAGTGACACTGTATAATAAGCTACTGCATCTGGGATTTCTGCTTTTGCATGACATAGACATTTCACAACCAATTAAAAAGTCCCTCAAGTCCTCAAACTGTTATATAAGCCAATCAAATACCTAAAAAATATGACATATTCAAGCTCTTCACCCACTGAAGTTTCACTTGAATCAGTCCTTTTGACTTTGGCTTTAATTAAGTAATTTCTAACAAACTGATACGGTAAATAACATGACAAATTCAAGAAGTTTGCTCAACTCATATAGTAGGCCTAATAGCTCCTAATCCACCGTCACCCATTTGGTCATGTGTGTTTGGTTTTTGTCAAATAATCTGAAACAATGAGCTTCGTTTCAAAGTAACAATAAAATTATAAAATACTTAATACATTACTGGAATTCATATTAGATCTAGACAGACAGATTGATATTTATAGGCCTATCATTAAGAGGCAATAAGATACAGAGAGATAGATAGAGAGATCGATGGACAGACTGATAGACATAGATAGACAGATGGTCAGATTCTATTTATTTATCCATCTATCTATTCAGTCAGAAATATATACTATATATAGGCCTATGCATAAAAGCCATTTATTAACACTTGAGTTACATATCATAAGAAAGATAAAATGGAGAACTTCAAGCTGGCCATGTAATAGTTCAATCAAGCAATTGTTAGGCCTAATTGAAATCAACAATGACACATCCCTATTGATAGGCAACAAAGAACATTGCCCTGCAAATAGCAATTAAGGAGTGTCATGAAAAATTCACAATTTCCGGAATTGGCCCTTTGAAGCTTGATCAATTGGTGTTCAATAGTCAGCACTGAGCTCTACACAATAGACTGCCTGCTACAATAGAAATTCCGTGTTTTACAGTTCCGCGGAATACAGTTCCGCATTTTACAGTTCCGCGAAATACAGTTCCGCATTTTGCAGTTCCGCATTTTACAGTTCCGCGGAATACAGATGTTCCGTTCCGTCAATTCCATTCCGTTCCGCTAAATACAGACGCCCGAATTATAATTCATTATAGCTGAGTATGCCGAATGTAAAGTGTTAATAAAAATACCTACTGTATATTGTCCCATCGGTCATCATGAAGGCCTTTCTCACTCCAAAATAGTCTAGCCAACCGTTGGCCAACATGTCTACCTCCTTGCACTTCAAGTTCACATTGTAATGGCAGGCAGCCGAAGCTTGAGTGATACTGCGAACCTGGTCATAGGTTAGATTTCCATAGTTCATGGGTTGAACATCACAAAAATCATCGAAACCCTTGCTGTATGTAGCTGAAAATTAAAATATATAATTAGCTGGTACTGCCTGGTAGAAGGAATCTGGAAGCTGACTTCACATTTATTTATCTAAAATTATCTACCGTATGGTGCCCTATTTTCGTCAGTGTCCTAATATCGTCACTTTTAATCAATGCTTCCTATCAATCTTTATTTTGAATGTCAGAGTACAAAATGTCACAATTCACAAATTAAAATATTTTGTGTATACATTGCTGCATTTCAAGTATCAATGGCACTCTTGAGGATTATGCAATAGCATCCTAAAGTGGAGTGTGCAAAAAACACGCATTTTTTACAATTTTGAGACAAATTAACAAGAAGAAGGCCCAGCTTTAACAGATTTTCAGACCTGTCTTTGTGCACCTGATGCAGTTGATAGAAATGTGGATATAGCGCTGGCTATAGCAGAAGAGGGAACATGTGATAATCAAGATTAATGTTTGAAATGAAAAACTTTTGAATGTAATACCATTAAAGAGTAGTATGGCTTTCAAAACTGACGGTATTTGGACACCCTACATGACGATAATAGGTCCCTGGGGTCCTAAAATCGTCATAATGACTTTGCTGTACATTAAAGCTCATAATGCATTGTACATTGGTGTGACCCACCTCATCTCTACAAATTTTTGCAAAACTATATTTTTGTTCATCTGAATTGGATACTCAAATTGCAACAGTGTTTGTATGGCTATGATACCTATTTAATACAAGTACCTGACGAAAATAGGGCACCATACGGTATATATTGAAAATCGATGGATCGAAATATCAGGATTGATGGATGGATGATTGGGGCTTGACGTCAAGTATTTATTCACATGGTAGACTAATAAGGAGAGGAGGAGGACACAGCAATGAGGCAAAGGATAATTGAAACAACAGTCCAACATATTATAGGCCAGGGTGACTCCCCAGACCAAAGAGAGGCACATTTGAGGCATAGACATTTTTCCAGTGGCGTAGCTAGGAAATTTTCCAGGGGGGGCAAACTTTTCAAGTCATTTATAGAAATATTATTTATCGGTTTCTTTTTTACAAGAGGATTAGCGTACATTTTTACAAGACTATTCCCAGTAGTGTATTGTTTCATCTTCTTTTGTTGGACATACTGTGCTAATGAACCAAGACAGCTAGTGTATTTCATTGTTCAATCATTGCTTTTAAAAGGGAGCGACCATTAAATATCCAGGGAAGGGGGGCCTGGAGGTTTCCTCGTGGGAAATTATCTATTTCACCGCAGCGGTGGCAAAAACTCCAAGCCGCCCCCCCTTTGAGACTAAATGATGCCCTCCTAACTGGAAGGCATGCTGTTGAATTTTAACAGACTAGGTTAACTAGCCATTAAAGACTGAAGAGGTGAAAATTTACTCATTTATTCTGTGACTAAACTCCTTGGAAAACTTAGTCATAAGGTAAATACTAGCAATAGTCATAATAATTATTTGAAAATGCCAGACGAACTACACAAGTCACTCATTCATTTTCAATGCCCCCATAAGTAGCTATAAGTCTTGGCCAGTATGTCAATAACTGCTCATTTTTGCACAACGACACAGATGACCATGTTTTGATATCCACTAAAAAACTCAATTTAGTGGAAGTTTCTGAAGCGAAAGGTCTTCAGGCCCTGACATATAGCTTTTTGGGGTCACTGGGGGAACAATTCTCATACAAAGGCAATTGGTGTGGAACATTGTGGTTCCTCCTTTAATTTGACAAATTCAGCAAAATTTGACTAATTAACTTACTAAGTGATCTGCAGGCCTAGTAAAAAAGACAGTGTTGATCTCGACAAGGTAAAGGGCAGAGGTCTAAAGTCACTATCCTGACAAAACTTTAGAAATTGACGCACCCCATAGAAGCCAGCAGGCAAGTTAATAAATAAATTTTTTTTAGGTTATCAAAATGACAGAAAAAAATTACAGAAAAATTGCACTCTCGATTAAGAAGAAAGAAGCAAATAATCTTTAAAACATGTCAGGTAATCAATCTTATCCGGACTGAGATGACTATCACGACATCACACCGGCAAAATACGACGTTTGATGACAGTGTAATAATTTTTTTTCTGGTCAGGATGGAGCCAGGGGGGGCGACCGCCCCCCCTGCCCCCCCTGTAGCTACGCCACTGCATTTTTCAGAGGTACATTTGAGGCACGTTCGGGGCATACTTGAGGCACATTTGAGGCATAGTCTACCAAGTGCAGTGTGCCTCAAATGTGCCTCTTATGTTAATGATGTGCCTCATCTATACCTCCCTGCATAATGATATGCCTCAAACGTGCCTCCCTGACTTACCAAGAAAAGCATTACCTGCATCTATGCCTCAAACGTACCTCAAACTGGACTCAAATACGCCTCATTTATGCCTCAAATATACCTCCACTTATATGATGAGCCTGCACCTCAAATATGCCTCAGTTATACCTCAAACGTACCTCATATATATGTGCTTCAAAAATGCCTTTTCATTTGCATATGAGGCACATTTGAGGCACATCATTTACATACATCTAGAGGTATATTTGAGGCATCATTAAAATATTTGGAACACCTCAAATACGCCTCATATATGCCTCAAATGTACCTCGAAAACGCCTCATATGTATACGCCTCTTCCATATTAATGAGGAGTTTGATACGCCTCCTTTACGCCTCCTGCGATCTCAGCTTATGCCTCTGCCTACTATGGTATGCCTCAAATATGCCTACTCAGTGCCTCAAATGTGCCTCTCTTTGGTCTGGTCCGGCAAGAGCTGGATTCGAACCCTGGACCCAGCAATTGGCAGCCTAGCACCAGACCAACCCCCCCCCCCCATTTAAATATCAGGATAAATGATCGTAAACACAATATGTCATAAACCATGAAATCTACTTACTATTCTCTTGGTTATGGTGAATTCGCGTCTCGCCAGAATTGTCAGAGAGGTGACAATTAACTTCGAAATGTGGCGCTCCCTTCGGTCCATCAGGGTCTATGGAGTATAACCCATTCAGTAGAAATCCGAGGGATTTCACATCCTCACAGGTTTGAGGAATGGCAGCGCCGCAAGACAGCAAACATACAATGACTGCAATGGTACCTGTCACCAAATAGGAAGCATCTGTATAAACATTTAAATGTTCAGTGTGATTTACAGTACAAATTTAATTTAATTTAAAAAGTATGTCATCTTTTAAAATCTAGTCTTAGCTAACTATCCATAGCACCATGAAGATAAATATACCTTATATTAGGAGACGACCATTTGTTAATCGGGGGCCGCTGGAGATTTGCTCGGTGGGGAATTATTCATTTAACGTTATTGACAGACGTAATTACTTATTTCCTGCATGCAAAGTCCCCGAATATTCATTCCTAATCAAACACCTTCTTAAGAAATACAGTGTACGGTATTATGTACCCCCACAAGAAATTATTTATAAAAAGATAATAGGTAAACATTTCATGACATACCTGTCTGTATTTCCATCAGTGCAAATATGAAAGTGCCTCAACCCGTATGAGATCCTGACAGCAACTGCTCTACATTTATAACATGATAACTATCGTGAATCGGGTGGAAAAATGTGAAAATTGGGTCTTAGAAAATGTGTGCAGGCTAATTCACTGTAGCCTAAAATGTATGCAACTTTGGCAAAGATTCAATGGAGAATCAATAATTTTGTCTTCAGTCCCATTTAACTGTACAATTTTGTTGTAGTTTCAAGTGAGATAGAATCAGTGCAGGAATGATCTGTCCAAAAAATTGAGCTAAAGGGACAGCCCCCAAACCGAGTACTGAAGAGCGACCTATTACACTCAACCCTCTACACTACACTAGATAATAGCCAACTTCCCGGAGATTTTGACACACTCTAGTCAAAATCTTTCAAGAATGCCACCTGCCACCACGAGCAGGATTCAAACTGGCTACTTCTGAGTCAACCATAGGTTGAGCCTCCGAGACCGAGGCATGAGCCTCTGAGACTGAGACATGAGCCTCTGAGACCGAGGCATGAGCCTCTGAGACCGAGACAGAGGCATGAGCCTCTGAGATCGAGACCGACGCATGAGCCTCTGAGACCGAGACATGAGCCTCTGAGACCGAGGCATCAGCCTCTGAGACCGAGACATGAGCCTCTGAGACCAAGACCTAGGCATGAGCCTCTGAGACTGAGACATGAGCCTCTCAGGCCGAGACCGAGGCATGAGCCTCTGAGACCGAGGCATGAACCTCTGAAACCAAGACCGAGGCATGAGCCTCTGAGACCGAGATCGAAGCATGAGCCTCTGAGACATGAGCCTCTGAGACCGAGACTGAGGCATGATTCTCTGAGACTGAGGCATGAGCATCTGAGACCGAGACATGAGCCTCTGAGACTGAGGCATGAGCCTCTGAGGTCGAGGCATGAGTCTCTCAGGCCGAGACCGAGGCATGATTCTCTGAGACTGAGGCATGAGCATCTGAGGCCGAGACATGAGCCTCTGAGATCGAGACATGAGCCTCCAAGACCGAGGCACGCCTCTCAGAATGAGACATTAGCCTCTGAGACCGGGCAAGATTCTCCGAGACCAAACATGAGCCTCTCAGACCGAGACCAAGGCACGAGCCTCTGAGACTGAGGCATGATTTTCTGAGACCAAGGCATGATTCTCTGAGACTGAGACCGAGACATGAGCCTCTGAGACCGAGGCCATCAAAATGCGGTCCCATGGCCTCCAACATTGGCCCAAAGACACCCGAGACCAAAGGCCAATGATTTGGCATGGATCCGAGACCGAGCAAAGGCCATCAAAATATGGCCCCGAGGCCTCCAACACCAATGTATGACCTTCTTCTAATTAGTCCTACAGGAGACGTAACCCACCAGAAGTAGCCAGGTACACAAAAGAAGAACATTGCATGGTCTCCGATGAAGATGAGAGATAAGACCCCCATCATTTCACATATATATATGGGTCATTTTCACGAAAACGCGCAGTAACGGTAAAGACATAACCAATTTTTTTATGTCAGGAAGCTGAGCCAATAATACTCAACTACTATCTTTTTCTGTTTACATAATGCAATATGTGGTACTACAATGCTGCATGTAACAGTATAACTAATTTGGGTGAATATTTGACAGTTTCAATTATTTAAAAAAATTGTCTTTACCATGCACAATGAAATCAAAGCAAATTTACTCAGATGTCTTTACCGTGGCAAGCCTTGTCTTTACCGTGTCACAGTATATTTGCATTGATTTGACCACGGTAAAGACAGATATTGGCCACGGAAAAGACATGTTATGCAGCATTTCTTCCAGAGAAAGTGGACTACATTATTCAGAGTACCACAACTACTTCTGGAACAGCCTCCTAAACCAATGGTGTCATTTACATCCTCATACCTTTTGAACTCCCTCTGCTATTGAGGGTTCGGTAAAGACGAAGTTTAGTTGCGACAAAGTCAAAATAAAACCTATTTCATTGTCGGACTAACAGATGGCAGCTCTGGCTTTCCCAATGATGTGGTAAAAAAGTAGTTATATCCTGGTTCTTTACACTCTAGTAGCATCTGGTGACATCATGCTGTATTAACTTACTCTGGTGGCAACTTAAATTCTTTAGTCACGGTAAAGACGGTGGTAATTTCAAAATTGGGACACTGCTTGAACACGTCGTGAGATGTTGATAAATTAGTTATATTTCAGAAAAAAACACTCCTAGGTAGTTAGTGTAACAAATATCTAGAAATAAACACATTGCATGTCACATTTGATGCAGTAAATTAAAATGTTGAGTTGCGGACATGCCACGGTAAGGAAATTTGGACTACTTAATGCGTGATATAGCATGTTCAGCATGGCCGCACCCACGTACATTTTTGTTTTCTTCAAGAAAAAATGTTATTCGAAATATTTGGCCAAAAATCAATTTCAGTCCTACAAAGGCAGACACACACGAATGCAGGACATCAAATTGCGCGTTTTCGCGAAAATGACCCATATATGACTGGTGTCCGTGATGAGCTGTGATGGTAATGACCAGTGAAATTTTTGTTACAAACCATTAAATTCTTGTATTGAGATTGCCTCAGACCTAAATGATAAGTTTTTCTTCACCAAAAGAAATCCTAGTTTTTACTTTCAATGGTATATATACATAAAGACTTGTTATTGTGAAGCAACGCTCAATAAACAAGAGAACAAAAACTAATATACACCTGTATATATATATATCATCATTTTATATCTTTCAACTTTATGTACACATTTCTTATCAGTCATTATATTATACATGAATTCAACTTCCAGAAAGATACATGTATATCAGCTGCTAATTAAGAGATATATATATGTCAAAATTAAGATAACTCTAATTTTAGTGGACTTAGCTCTAGTACCTTCAGAAAATTACGAATAAGAATCAATGAATACATAATTAACAAAAATAAATTTAAGATAAACATACACTGCTTAACCAAAACAGATCTGAATTTTTGTCCAATACCATCAAATATTTATGATAAGCTGTAAAATGTACAAATTTATGGATATATCTTAGCTAGTCAGATAAGAGAACTTTAATAATCATAAATCTAAGAATTTTTCTTGGAAATATATTTATGACAATAACACAGTGGTCCATTATTTTTTAGTGCTCCTTTGAATAACCAAATGCATTATAAAAATTTAGGTAAAAAAATAGCTTATATGAACGCAATTACAAATAGACAAAATAGTAACAAACTGATGCACACAATTATTAAAAATGCTTTCATTGCTCATTTTCAAGTAAGCCAGCTGACAAATTTCAATCCAGAACTACGAACAACAACAAAAAATGTACAAATATATGTATCATATAAAAACAAACACACACAAAAGCTAACAAAAACAGATGAGTAATTGAGTATTATTACTAAATAAAATAACAAAAGATATATAAATATGAAAAACGAATATAACAAATGACAAAAAATTGTGCCAATACAGCATAATAAACAATTTGTAAGTAGCAAGCATTCAATCAAAAATAATTGTCAATCAATGACAATTTAAACAACAAACGCATTCACATCATTCGTCAGATCTCAAAATAGTTTGACAACAAATTAATTAATATTGTACATATTACAATTGTTGTGTATTCCTAATATAATTCAATTTGGCTGACAATGTAAAGTTAAAAGCAACATATTTATAAATCTGGAATTCTTTTTACGTCCAAAAAAAACTACATGTTAAGTAAGCCATCACTTTGTGTTAATCGAGTCTCTTTTTGTTATAACTGTGCGAATAATTTCAAATGATGCTCCTTGAAATAATTAAAACAAATCCAGAAAATAATCATCAAGCACATATTTTCAAGATTATTGTACATGAAGTCATAATTCGTTTTCATTTTGGGTCTTCTTTTTAAATCTCAAAGGGTTGCATATTTACATTGCACACAATCAGAACTGAAGCAAATTATACTTCACATTACAAAAACATCTTAGTACTCTTTATTTTTTCTAATAATACTTAAATGATAAATACTGTAAACTTAGCATGAATAATGTTAATTTGAGACGTAGGATTTTTACTTCATGGTCTTTATCAGTTCTCTTTGCAATATATATAACTTCATGCTACAACGAATTATTATCAAATACAATTAGGCCTACTACAAAACACAACGATAGTAGGATCGCAGTACTTATAATATCAATTTTATACATGATTTTATGCATACAAATTTCTTCACATGGACATGATACACAATAATAATAGACAGATATAAAATATTATCTATAAACTATTCTAAATGGAATATTCAGATCTACGGAAACATATTAATCAGCCGACAATATGCAATCATAATTATTAAATTGTATATATATATATATAAGCTGAACATTTCATTGTCTCTTTGGTCCATGAAACAAAGCGTTCTACACTGCTCTAGTGTCATTACAATTATTGATTTTGCACATTAATTTTTACACATTCATTTTTGCACATTCTAATAATCGATAACCATGATCATCTTGCACATTCACTAAGCACATTCATTTTTGCACATTCAAATCATTTTGCACATCAATTTTTCACAATCATTATCACTGACTATCCTGATCAATTCAGTGAAATGTTCGACCCTCAATAATGTCCATAAGACCATACCTTTCTCCACTTTTTGTGAGAATAATAGGCCTATAGGTACGGTTTAAAGAAAACCAAGCCTGTCCGCTGTCATTCTAAAAAGAAGAGTAAGTTATGTAACACTTGCAAAAATACATAATGTTCAGAGCTCTACTTTTTGAGTAGATATGTCAATTTTATATGAATATATATTGTACTTTAACACTGTCATTATGTGGATATACATAAGATTCTTTATAGGTTGATCCAAAATTACATGCAAAAATTAAATTGTCACAATATGTAAGTTGACCAAGCAGCACCAATCAAAAAAACATGTAATTCTCCATTGAATCTAGCATGTTAGCAACCTTGCAGAGACTGAACTTGGAAAGTATTGTTTGCAAACATTTTCAAACTCAACCTCAACGGAAAAATGCCAGAAAATTTGGAATTTCTATGTTATGCAAATTAAAAATGACCTAATGTCACCATTGTGCCACAATTATGCAGTTATTACTTAATGCATTCATATATGATTAAAAAGATTCAAATATGAGATTCTGAATTTATCTTCTCAATACTGTAACCTCTTTGGCCTACTCATCAAATTTATTTATATTGATGTAATATTCGGGAAACGGCAAAATTTCACATCACAAAAACACACAAATCATACATTGATATTGATAATAACATAATATTAATGAACACAGATCTATAAATAATCCATCATAAGGGCTATTCCATTTAAAACTCTGGGGGGGGGGTGGTCGGGCTGGTTTATTTTTCGTATGATGTATGTACGGGTGAGCGATAATACGATGTAGATGCTTGGGGGGCACTCGCGGAATTCACTGTAGATGTATGGGGGGGGGGACTATCGTTCTATTCAGGCCTACGCATTGTAATAACATAAATTTTTTGTGATGTATGTACGGGGGGTGAAAAAATCGAAGTTAATGCATGGGGGGGGGGGGGTAAAAAAAAATCGTTTTAGATGCATGGGGGGGGGGTCAAAATCGTAGCCCGACCACCCCCCCCCCCCCAGATTTTTAAATGGAATAGCCCTAAATTGCTTGACAATTTGACATTGATAATGTGATTAATATAATATATATCTATGTTAATCAGAAACAATGTCCTCTTTTACAGCTAATGGACTATTTTGCATCTCAGACATTCCAGACGGTCTAGGAGACTCTTGTTGCAAGTCTTTTTCGGAATCTGAATTTTCGGCACATGACTTTAGATTGTCAGAGATAGTGTCCTCTTTTATCGCTACTGTCTCGGCTTTAGACGGACTAGCCTCCACTTGAGATGTACCAGGTGCCTCTTGTTCTGAATCTGAATTTTCGTCATGTGACTTGAGATTCTCAGAAATTGTGTCTTCTTTTACGGCTACTAGATTATTCTCTGCTGCTTGAGACGGATCAGCCTCTCCATGAGAGGGTCCGGACATCTCTTTTTCGGAATCTGAATTTTCGTCATGTGACTTGAGATGATCTATAACTAACTCCCTCGAAATGAAACTTGCGTCACATATAAAACATCGGAAGAGTTTATCAGAGTCATCCGAAATTTTCTGTCTTAGTCTCTCTTTTACGCTGATGTTGACGTTTGATTTTTCGATTGGTTCGGATTTCAAGATGGCTGACGGACGTGGCGATATTACCTTTTGCGGTTCGCTGGTATCTTCTAATTCCTCCGCGGTATCTTCTGCTTCTGACGTGGCGGGGCTATGTTTAATCTCCGTTTTGATGTCATCACTTTCTGCTACTTTTGTTTCTGATCCATTCTTTTCTGATTTATTGTCTGCTTCATTGTCGTCTGCTTCATTGTCTTTTGAATCAGAATGAGGATACGACAAGTAGTCCGCAAAAGTGTCCGAAAAGACGGTTAATTTTGATTTATTGAGACGTTGCGAAGTTCTGGTTGGTTTCTCGGGGCTTAGTTGTTCTGGCTCTTTTGGTTTCGCTCTGCTTTTTCTCTTTTTCTTACCAGGGTTCTTCATTTGACTTTGTCTGATCGCCATACTCTGCATCTTGGCTTGCTGCCAGCTTTGTTTAGTTAACGCCGAGCGACATTGGATCAAAATCTGCCGTTGTCTGTACCTCTCGTCGGCCACGAAACATCTGTACTGCTCCTCCGCAGTATGGGATCGCATATGAGTCGCTAACTTTGGACTATCGTCAAAACACTTCTTACAGATTTTGCACTCGTAAACTTCTTCGGTATCGGTCACTT
This sequence comes from Platynereis dumerilii, assembly GCA_026936325.1. Lineage (NCBI taxonomy): Eukaryota > Metazoa > Annelida > Polychaeta > Phyllodocida > Nereididae > Platynereis > Platynereis dumerilii. Next base: position 41,189,541 of record JAPTHN010000012.1, read on the forward strand.
GCACTGGACCGCCATAATTCACTTCATTCTCTTCGTGAAACCTCATGTGAGATTTGAGATGAGACTTTTGAGAGAAAGTAGAATTACAAATGTCGCACATAAATTCTTTTGGAACCTCCTGACCACTTAAGGTATCGTTTGGTGTTTTGTTAGCGCCGTAGGTAACTCCTAACGATTTCTTCGCCTTTTTACTCTTAGGGGCATAATCCGGATCGTCTTGGTCTATATCGGAATCATCGTGATCATCTGTGGCATGTTTAGATGTTGAAGAAACGGAGGAATCAGCACTTGACTGGGTGGCAGGTTTATTCAAAGTGGGGGTGCTCGCTTTAGAATGACTTGGAGAAGGCTCCGAGGCTTTTAAAGTACTGCTCAACATGTTTAACGTCTGTCGTTCCGTCGGCCATTGATAGTTATCTGTTTCATCCTTTTCTGGGGCATCGCTTTTGGCAATGGTCAGAAATTTGTTTGTGTAGTAATCCGTCATAACTTGACTCATTGCTGTAATGGCCGTCGTGCTTGGCGTATCATCTTCTTCGTAATCTCTGTGGACTCTCATGTGGCCGTTTAGCGCCGATTGGCTGTCGTACACTTTATTACAAACATTGCACTCGAACAGGTTGTACTCTGATTCTTTGTGCGAGCTTTTCAGGTGTTTACGGTAATCGACATCGGCGCAAAATTTCTTCTCGCAAACTTTGCACTTTATCGCAGCTCCCTTTTGGGTCATGACGTGGATGTTGAGATGGTAGCTACTCAAGAAGTTACGGTCGCACGTCGGACAAGCGAGACTCTTATCATCATGAGTTCTCATGTGTAGTTTCATCGACCTGTTTGTAAGAAATCGTTTCGGGCATTTTTCACATCCAAACGGTTTCGCCTGCGGATCATCACCATGGGTCTCCATATGTTTGCGATACTGCTTACTGCTGAAGAACAGCTGACGGCAGACGACACACTCGAACGATTTCACCCCTCCGTGAACGTGCATATGGCGATCTCGACCTTCGCTCGATACGAAGCACTGATTACAAACGGGGCATTTATGAGGAGTTACGATCAAATTTGGGCGCACTGTACCTCCGTGTGTCTCTGCATTCACATCTGCTGTTTCCATTGGAATATTATCTTGACCATCTTCTAATTCGTCGTCATTATCATGCATTATACTCTGATTTATCTTGTTGATTTTGTCTATAGTACTTTGAATGCTCTTTCTCTGCGATTTTCTTGTTGTCGTTGCCATTGTTGGTATGTCACCGAGATTATTAGCTCCATCGCTCGGTAGTTCATTGTCTAGATTTGGTAGCTCGCATTGTAGACCACTTTGTTCGTCATTGTCTTCATGAAAAAATACATTTTCGGCACGGTTTGCTAAACCATGCAGCATTGGGAACTCAGCCATCGCACCTCGATCACTCAGTAGCTCCCAATAAAAGACTGCAATTAAACCAAAGAAAATAAATTAGGCAATGGTAAGTATTTAAGATCTATAGAACAATATAACGATGGGTAAAAGCCATATGCATGAAGCCTTATTAAGATGACTCATGATACAAAGCAAGGCCTATACATCATTATGCTAACAAATTCTATGTTTTTACATTTTTTATTACTACCCCAGACTCATTAATGTGTACTTTCATAGTAATTATGAATTTTATTTTGCAGTAGCAGGCTCGGGGGGGGGAGACTTTTCTACCGCCCCCCCCCCCCCAGCCCCAGGCCATTTCTGGATATGCCCCTGATCTTTCCATATTGATGTCGATTTTGGGCTAGGGGTGTGGGTACAATGACCCAATGCCAACCCCCCCCCCTTCACTGACATAAGGCCAAACAGTAAAACTGTATAATAGTGGAATTAAAGTGCAATGAAGTAGGGATGCACGGATATCCGGCACAGTATCCGGTATCCGGCCGGATATTGAAATTTGCAGGATATCCGGTATCCGGCAGAATCAGGTATAGGGCTCTGTATCGATACTTTTTTCTGATACGATACGTATCATGATACATTTGATTCGATACACGATACGTATCGTGATACACCGAGTGACGGTAAAACAACACTTTGCATGATTCGTGTTGCCACAACATTAAATTTGAAAAGTAACTAAACCAAAAAGTGCAGTAAAATGCTAACATTGAGAAGAATATGAATTTCTTTTCCACTTACAGTTTTAAATTAATTTATCTGAACACCGAGTCCCTACTCCACAACATGATTAAATAAAGTTTTAATTTAATCCGAGGACTAAACTTATGATACACATATTTTATTACACTTGTCATATCAATTAACAATGGCTTGAAAATTATTCAGCATTTATCAAACTCATAAATTATATTTTCAGACACTCATAATTAATTGTGTTAAAAGTTTACTGCTGTATTTCAAATAATTGAACAACTAAGAAAATGTTTGTGTAAGTTCCAATTGACTTGACCAGAGACCCAATCACTAAGTTCTTGTATAATGTATACAGAAGTGATACATTGAAGCTATAGATATACTCAAGTGCTCACTTGAAAAAACTGTAGGACCTGCCTCTATGCATCAATGACCAAATTGCAATTAAGTGCAGTGGGTGTGAAGGAAACACAAAGACTATTCAGAATTGGCCTAATTGCCATGAGCAGCTAATTAGACTTGGCTGAATTGCTTTGATAGTTAATTGAATGACCTGATTGATGCATCAACACATCACACAAGCCAATTTGAGCATGTACACAGCGTTTCTGCCACTTTACACGTGGCGGCGCTGCGGTATAATGACGCAAAAAGCGCGCCCTGGTGAGTTTCGGTACGTATTACGGTTCGTTTTTGCTGTACCGGTACATCGATACAGTTGTCTGTACCGGTTCGGCGGTACGATATGCATACCGGTACAGAGCCCTAATCAGATATCTGAACCGGATATCAGAACCGGATATTTGTCATGGTCAAAATTTAGTGAAAGGATAATATTTCGATAATAAATTAAAGAATGTTATCAAAACAGAGTTAAAACACGATTAAATCATCTCCAAAATCAAATTATTACGTCACAGAACATTATTACTACATTACACTAGAGGAACAGTCCTCCTGCCGAACATGGTATCTTTTGGCTAAAAGAAAAAAAATTTATTATCAACCGCGAATGCCGAAAAGCTCCTTTTTCGTATGTTTATTATCCGGTTCCTACTATCCGGTTGCTATCCGGTATCCGGCAGTTAGTCTGGCCGGATTATCCGGTATCCGGTATCCGGCTATTTTCACTATCCGTGCATCACTACAATGAAGTGCCACAACTTGTGTATTGTACTATTGAAAATTTAACATGTTGAAGGCCAGCAGATATCCTGCATAATGCATCTTTCCAGGGCAAACTTACCACAATTTGGATTGCATATGGAGCTGAGGTCTTCATGAAACCTGACTGTAACTCCTAATCTTTAAGGAAACAGTACAACTGCCTAAAATCAACAAAAAACAGCCTTTTGTTTTGATCAAAGGGATCCAAGCCGGAATTTTGTAGTTCGCATGTTTATCTGTGGATGGCGCTGCGAAATAAGGTAATTTTCAACAACACCAGGTGTCGCTGGAGTATGAACTGTATTGGTGGTGGCAGCACTAGTATCTATTTTCCTGAAACTGAGTTATGCTCTGGCAAGACAATGTTCAGGTAAAAGGAAAAATACCAGATGGCCTACTCTCTTCGAACAGCATTAAATTAAGGCCACATTACATTTTTTTTATGGGACTAATGTTTCCACTTACGGGTGTCTGTCTGTCCGTCTGTGACAGTCCCTCCGTCCGTCTGTTTGTCCTTCCATCCATCTGTGACCCATCAGTTAGGGGGGCAACAATTTAATTTCCAGGGGAGGTTTTGAGTTTTCCTCGGCTGTTTCTCATGAAACTTTCTAGGATTTTAACCGCCACGCCCTGCCATTCTTGAAATGATTTTCTTTAAAAAAATTGCATTTAATAATTTTATTATATATATGTGCAAAATATAAGCCGGAGGTGAAATTGTTGAACTTGTTGCACTTACTTAAATTTGTTTAAATATACACATATATGTGGGTATATATAGATTTAATCAATTCACTGGGGTCATAGTTCTTAGAAGTTAAAGCAATCATTGCATGCAATGTAAAATGTAATGTTGAAACAATTTAAGTAGCAGATTGTCTCTATCTTTCTTTAATCTTGGCGTTTTCCTTGGTGCGAAATTATTTATTTCATGGTAACGACAGCATTAATTATTTATTTTGAACGCGCTAAGTCCCGAAAATTTATTCCTGAATCAATCAACATCTTGTAAAGAAATACCCCTAGCAAAAATTATTAATTTCAAGACTGCCCAAAAAATATTTATTTATTTCCTCAAAACTGATTAAGAAATTATTTACAAAATTAAAAAAACTCCAACCTCCCCCCCCCCCAAATTCATCTGTCTAAAACAGAGTAGATCTATCCAATTTGTAAAGGACAAATTGTATTAAAAATTGTAACAGCTAGTTGAAGACAGTCTAATATGATAGGGGTGGGCAATTTTGTGATTTATCTGTCTGTTAAATGAGCCATGCAATAGAGAGTGTGACAATATGTCTATTTAACTGCATTGACTATGACAGTGCATGGAGTATACATGCTATTTAGAGGTTTGACAATTACATTTAGAGCTCTATCATGAGCCCTGACATCTTCCCATTTACCTGTCTATTTAAACCTGGGTGCATGTCAAGCATGCTGCATGCATTGAAAACTCCATTGACTTTTGTAGAGCCTTGGATCAAATCAGAAGGACCAACCATTTGTCTAGATCTTTATAATATGTTAATGACAGTGCAGCACTTACAAATTTTAATCGAGATGTGTTATAGCTAACTAAGATAATAATAAAGATATTAATCAAGACAATAATCAAGATAATAATCGAGATAATAATTAAGATAATAATAAAGATAATAATAAAGATAACAATCAAGGTAATAATTAAGATAATAATTAAATTGACAACTGCATTTATAGCATGTCTATTTGTACTAAGCCATGACAACTCCACTTCAAGAGTCTATTGGGCTGTATTGGTTGTAGAGCCGTAGTCATTTTTCTATGTAAATGGATAGACAGATATAATGACAATGCAGACAGTGTACAGTGCCACCTGTAAGTAAGTGAAACGGGTGATATTATGCCATTGGGTCAATGTGAACGTCCTCAATCCAACTGCTTGTGGAAGCATGAATTCTCATCCAATGAGAGGAAAACATATTGGGTCATAAAGGCTGATATTGGAGGCATGTGGGATAAAAATAGCTGCCAATTTTCTTTGCTGTACATGGAGTTAAGTAGGGGTCAAAGTCTTTGATAAGTAATTAAGTGAAACACAAGGCCAATGTTATTTCAATGGGAGGATGTTTAGCATTGATGAGATGGCAAAAAATCTCACTTACTTACAGGCACCACTATATGTGTCTATACTCTGTATGTAAGGTTGACAGTCATATATTCACATTGTCACTGGAACCTATATCTGCCCATTTACAGTCTATTTATTGCTATTTATATAGAGGTACATGTCATGCCTGTCTATTGACTCGATCTATTCTTCTATTTGAGATTCAGTCTATTTGTTTGAATGGGATAACAATATCAGCAAAGTGTTAGATAATAATTCAGTGCATAACAATCTGTATGCTGGCTCATTGCAGGTATATATATATAGTAATGTACATTAATTTAACAACTTATAATGTAGACTATAATCAAGCTTCAGACAACTTTTCCATTCAACTCACATTGCATTGGAGATTGCTCCATTGCTGTCTGAATGAAGGCATACTTATGTGTGGCAATGAATTTGACAGATCATGTTGGTAAACTATAATAAAGATTCACCTCTCATTATTCAGTTGATTATAATTTATAATGGCCACTAATTTACATGTCTATTAATATATAGACTTGTACATTACAACATGGAAAGTGGGCTGCTGCACTGTGAAAATGGCACTTCGTGTGTCATCATATTGATGATTTGTCATGATCATAACACTTTCAATGTTAACTTGATTTAAGGAGACTAATCCCGCTTGTTGGTGACAGGCAAACGAAAGGATTATGCATCTGATTTTAATCAGCATCTGATTCTAAAATCAGTTATGACAAATCAAATGGCCTTCACTTGATCATGACTAATCAAACAGCTTCTATGTTTCCCATGTTGAATGTAGAGAAGATGACACTTCATCAGCTATCATGAGTCACAAAGTGCCATTTTCACAGTGCAATAGTCCACTCTTTTTGCATATCAAATTTCCAAATTTCCTGGTGTAAAGATAAGTATTCTATGCATTGATAAATTCTGAAGACTATAGCAGAGCATTGGACAGTGCTGCTCTAGACCCTAGGCTCTAGACTATCTCTCCATTGCTGAATGTCAGCCATTGCTGGTCCACTGATGGCTTATAGAAAGCAGCTTACTGACAATGCACCTTCTTTCTGACTAGCCCTCTATTGATTGTGTACTGATTCTATTTATTCCATGAGATCTAAAAGATCACATTTTTTTCCAGGTCATGGAAGGTGAAACAGGTCAAAGTTGAATATGCTTTTGCTTTACAATGGCAGGCATGTATAAATAGAGCCTGCTATGGTCCGCTGGATATATAGGAAAGTTTCATGGTTCGCTTAAAGTGGCCAGAAAAGTAGATATACGTAACAAGAATGAATTCATAAGTTGAAAATTTACTTTTGAGAGATTATTATAACTGTAACCATGGATACTAGATTAACTCTTGTTGTTGCCATAGTGCTGGTTGCTATGGCAACTGTATCACATCAACAGGGCACCACAAATCCTACCACACTAGGTAAGCACTAATTTGATTAAAATATTTTAAAGGGGAGGATACTCATATATAATATGTTTTTCATGTTCTGTATAATATATGTTGTTCTGTCATCCATGGCTTTTCAGCCTAGTTAAAAATAGTTATACAATATTTATGTAATATTGATAAATATGCCTTATTAGCATATTTATCATAAATATTATTAATCAAACCTATAATTGATATGTTGCATCCCAGCTATAAAGCTACAATCATATACTTTCCAGTCCATTCAAAAGAGTTATACAATATTTTTTATATAATATTAATAAGTTTATATGTTTTATTAACATATTAATTATTTATAAGAAATGCATATTATTTACCAAACTTAAAGCTGCTTTCTATATAAAAGTCATGACTATGAAATCCTTTCCAGCCTATTTTAAAAGAGTTATACAAGATTTGTAAAGTAATAAATGCTTCATCAACTATTTAATGTAAGTAGTGCATGTTTAGCATAAGAAATGCTTAGACCCATTATTTATCAATCCAGTAATTGCTGTCCTGCACCATATAAAAGTCACGACAATCAAATACAGAAAATGCCTTGAAAAATTCCTAGAATTTTTCTAACTTCAGAAGTTAGAAATATAAGAACAGAGGTAAATGCTAAGTCATCCTCAGCTTCATGTTGTGTAAGCAACAAGTTGTTTATCATAAGGAAATTTCAAGAATGTTTTGAGGTACTACAGTTATGCAAACACTAATATGAAAATGTTTGAGGTACCACTGTGACAGTTACAGCCAGGAAATTTGATATGTAGAAAGAGTGGACTGTTGCACTGTGAAAATGGCACTTTGTTACTCATGATAGCCGATGAAGTGTCATCTTCTCTACATTCAACATGGGAAACATGGAAGCTGCTTGATAAGTCATGATCAAGAGAAGGCCATTTGATTTGTCATAACTGATTTTAGAGTGGAAATCAGAAGCATAATCCTTTCGTTTGCCTATCACCTACAAGCGGGATTAGTCTCCTTAAATCAAATTAACATTTAAAGTATTGAGTATGATCATGACAAATCATCAGCATGATGACACACAAAGTGCCATTTTCACAGTGCAGCAGTCCACTCGTTTTGCATATCAAATTTTCACGCTGTAAACAAAATTCAATGCAGAATATTGATGATAATCTTAGTGATTTCAAGATGCATAAAATCGGCAACAACATTTATACGGAAAATATTTAGAGGCACTAAAGTCACAAGCTTTCATATGTAATAAGGAAATTTCAAGAATGTTTTGAGGCACATCAGTTATACAAACACTGCTATGTGTCATCAAATATTTAACTTTATAATAACTTTATTCAAGCTTTCTTCAATGTGCAACTACATCTGGTATAGGTAAATTATGATATAAACATGTGGGAAAATGTTGAAGAAAAGATATAAATATAACAATTAGCATGTACTTGTTAGTTTGACTCATGATTTACATGGGATTAGCAATAAACTAGAATTCGTGTCGCAAGCGGAACGTACGGGAGTTCGCCGCACGCAGGTAGATATCGATGTAAAAGACTCGAGAGAGTGTCGCAGCGAGGCTCACGCAGATCTCGAGGAAAACAAGAAATTCTGCTGTCAATGCATGATTGGGAAAACAGTGAAATCCAACATTCCTTTAGATCTGCAGGATATCTTGTAGATTTGTGAGACCTTAAACAAGTCCTTCAGATTCGCAGGACAAGTCGGTGGGAAACTCAGTGCCTTGTTTTGCAATATAGATTGAGTTACAGACTCGAGGCAGGCAATAAAATTTATGTCATCCTAGTGCTGTGTTTCTTTCACATTTCATGGATCACAATACAGATCGTTTTTATGCCATTTATAGGTCTGAAAATAAGATAACTTCGAAATAACGTGCAAGCACTTTAACAGCTGCTTGTAGATCGACTTAGTATCTATCTATCTATCTATCTATCTATCTATCTATCTATCTATCTGTCTATCCACATGTTTATCCTCCCTCCCTCCCCTCCCTTTTTTCCTTCCTACTTTCCTTTCTTTTTTCGTTCCTTCATCCCTTCCTTCATTCCTTCCTGCCTTCCTTCATACGATCCTTCTGTCATCCCTTCCTTCATTCTTTCTATTGAATCTGACTGCTGCTGTTGGTGCTGGTTTCATGGAGCTGCATGGTCATTTGAAATTCGCGCAAAAAAATGAACATTTTAGTTTCGTAAATAAAAATTTTAATGTCACAGAAGTTTACCAAAAGTTGATGGCAGCAAGATAAAATTATATTGAGACTGTATGCTCAGTTTCAAGGTGATAGGTGAAATAGTGCGACTTCCTATATGGTCGGAGGCTGACTGAAAATTCCTCCTGCAATACAGGCTGCAAGCAGTTGTAAAAATCCGACATTGGATTTTAAAATTGGACTCTGGATTTCTTCTACTTGAAATAAGCTTTAATTTGAGCCTATTGCCAAACCTGTAGACAAAATACAGATTCTTCCTGATAAGTTTTTGTGTTTCAAATGGCTTGAATTGGTTTAAATACTGCAAATCTGCAGGCATCTTCCAGGGAAGCTACAGTCTGTCACTCTGGTACAACACTTAGGAGTAAAGGATGCGGACCAAGTAGCTGCAGACCCAGATTAATTGGGACCAGACAGATTGAAGACAAAATAGGCCTATATTTTTTAAGCAATGGCACTCAACTAGCACTGACTAAAGCGCCGTGAATCGGCTTGCCTATTTCCGCACCGTTTTTTTGGTCCACATACTTAGTATACTTGGAATGCCTGTTTATCAACTTGCTTACTAAAGTTCAGAAATAGGCTTTAATATTACTTATTTAGAAGTAATAATAATCCACTTTTTAAAAACTGTTTGGTATATATATAGTCTGAAAGTTGAATGTAGTTATGTGTGACAGAGACAACACATTCTTTTTTTTATTGGCCAATAGACCTATTTCACTGAATGTGCTGAACATTTGCCCCATATAACTTCTACACTCTAAGAAAAAAAGGTGCGAGGGGTGGAGCGAAACACCTGCAAGGTGGATGTAAAAACCTTTGGGGTGCACAAGGTTCATCATCATCGTTTTGGTGCATCAAACAAGGGGTGCATGAAAAAAAGGTGCATCACACATTATAGGGTGCATCACAAGAGAGGTGTATGGGGTGCTTCACCATCCTTCCATGCTTTCTGAAACTGGATATGGAAAATTACAAAATAATTGGGTAGCTGGGTTGTTGCATAAAAATGCCAGGCAGTGCCTACCTGACAAGCTGGTCTGCTGTGGGAAGGCAAAGGTGGTGACCTAGGGCATACTTAGAAATAGCCTGGGTGGGAGGAGACATCACATGAGGTGAATGGGTAACACTCTGGGTTTTTCCTGTCTCCTCTATGTCAACTTCTGGCCTTATGGGAAGGCCATACCCCCTAAATACACCACTGACTTCACTGACCTGTCTCCAGTCGCATATCCTGGTAAGTGCAACCATGCCAGCTTCAACGGAATGCTGCAGGTGTATCTGTGAGGCAGCTGGCAGCAATATTTATACCAGAGCTGCTCTCTTTCACATCTGCTTAATTGCTGTGCATTTCTACTGAACACAGACATAATAGATACCCATTCACCTTAAAATTCACCATATTCAACCACAGCCTATCAACTCTCACCTGCCTGTACAGCAGACTGACTTGTCAAGCGGGGCAATGCTACATTAATTGAGGAACCGCCTGAAACCAGATGCCACACTGATTTACCAGCAGTTCAGAAAATCATGACCAAGAGTGGTAAATGTACTATTCACCAGCCTCAGTGCAATGGGCAGCCCATGCTAATGTAATCCTGAGAAACTCAGCATCTTTAAACAAATCTGAATCAGGAATCTTGACTTGGTTGAGGAAACAGCAATTTCTTTGTCTGACTCAGGAAGTCTTACCAACAGCAAATAAGGTTGCAGAATTGGTTAGAATATACTGTTTAGGTTTATTGCACATCTTTATATGGATTGTTTAATTAGGTAAGTAATTTTTTACTTTAAAAGTAATTGGGTTAATCTACATCACGATAGGTCTTTAATGAACTGGCTTGTGATATTTTCTTACATGGGACAAGTGGCGTCATCTATAATGCAAAGCAATTGCAATAAATTCTCAATCGTTATGCATGTGGCCTCACCTATTACAGACGTGAACTCGTAAAATTTGTTTTTGAATAATTTTAATATTAAATTAACAAAATGTATCATAATGTTTATTTTAATATGTACTTCACTCTTGAAAGAACATTTTCAATTACAATGCATGTGGTTTAAAGCTCATGTGTAATTATTTCAGTCCTCTGAACATCCGACACATTTTGACCACAATAAAGCAAGCGGAATGTGTAGATATACAGAAATTCCAACTTACATGAGCATTCAATTATAAAATGCTGAGAAGGTGAAGACAACCTCCTTTGCTTCCCTCTCACAATGGTCATCATTTATCTGAGGAGTTGTAATCTTCAGACTGACGACCAGCTTGAGGCAATTTGGAAAGCAGTGAAATTGTCTCGTTGTGAACTATATGTAGCACCCACAAAAATGAATGAAAGCTATCAGAAGTCTACCTTGTGAGGAATGGCTTACAAGCATCCTTGCAAGAGGCCCCTTTCCACCCTAAATTTGGTCATGCCATGAACCCCCAAAGGTTCTACAAAGCAATCTGCACTGAAGAACCTTGTAGGGTTCTTGAAAACTCCCAAGGGTTCTTTGACCTAGGGTGCTTCCCAAGCACCCTACGAAAAGGTGCTTCCAGGCACCCCATGGGGAGCTGTATTTGTGACGAGGCGAAGCACCTTATTTGGTTGTTCTAATCCCTTTTCGTTCTTAGAGTGTAGGTAATTCCATGATTCTTAATTTGCTTTCCGCACATGGAAGATGTATGCCCATTAAACCTAAAAACACTACTTCCAAAATTTAATCTGAAAGAATTAGGAAGTTATAAAGCCTCAACAGTGCTCAAAGTTACATGAAACAATACCCATGGAAAGTGCCCTGCGTTCACATTTCTTGAGGTTGTATAATACTATGATCTCAGGGAACAACAGGAGAGTTGCAGCAATTATTAAGGTTTTGAGCTCATCCAAAGGCAGCATTAAAGCACGTAATCTGAATTGGCATGGGGACAAACAATGCTATGATTAATTTTGGACTCAGGCTTGGAAGGCTCAGCAACTGCCATAAGGGAACTTTCACTTGCGGTGCAGAGGGTTTCAAAACTGAACAATTGGACCTCACAGGAGATGAAGGACTGCATCCTCTATTTATCCTTAAATTGACATTTGGTTCCCGAATATAATTATTAATTTAAGTACATTTATTGATTGTATTATTTTCAAAATCCGTAAAATGGTGTGATAAGCACGAATAAATGGTATATATATATATATTAAAAGGCATTAAAAAGACTCCAGCTTGGAGACACCTTGGGTGGACCAATCATAGGCAAGGGCGGGAAATCTATCAGCCAATGAAATTTTAAGAGTACTGACACCAAGCACCACTTTTCCCCTAGTGTTTACTGAGAGAACTGTCCCTGAAATTAGTCTATTAGTTCAGGTACTTCCAACAGCCAATAAGAACAGATTGACCAATAGGAGAGGATCATCTTTAAATATTAATATTCAGACTAAAAGTCTAAAAGAACTGTCACACCTTGCAGCAAATATACTTTGATCAAGAAATGAAAGGGCAGTTATTCAAAAGACATGACTTAAAATGCAATTTTTTTTTTTAAATCATTATATTCAAATCTGGCAATCAGAAGTGGGTCTTGCAATCAATTGGATTACAGAGAGTGCCATTCTTTGGCTTGGATCAAATGCAATTGAAAATACACATTCAATTGGATGGCACCTCCAGATTACAGCCTACACTTCCAATTCATGGCTTTTGAAGAGATCAATTGTCTTGACAATAAAAAAATATGTATTTTATCACAAAGAAAGAATGAAACTGAATTAGTGTGATTGTACTTAATAAAGAAGAATAACAAAAAATGTGCTATTTAACATCATTTAGCATCAACAATGCACAAAAAAAGTATAGGCCTATGCATTTTCAACGAATTCTCAGCAATGAATAAATATATCTCCATGAAAAAACGAAATAATACAGTCTAAGATATGGGAATTCTAAAGAGCCTAAAATTTTAATTTTAGCCCTAACAGAAGTGTCCAAAAAACTATTGGAAAGACATGAGCCAATCATGGACCAGGTAGCATGAACCTAGGATCTTGACCAATCAGAATCCCTTTTACATTTACACCATGACTGATATATGCATTTTCAACGAATTCTCAGCAATGAATAAATATATCTCCATGAAAAAACGAAATAATATAGTCTATGAATTGAGGATTCTAAAGAGCCTAAAATTTTAATTTTAGCCCTAACAGAAGTGTCCAAAAAGCTATCAGAAAGACATGAGCCAATCATGAACCAGGTAGCATGAACCTAGGATCTTGACCAATCAGAATCCCTTTTACATTTACACCATGGCTGAGTCTGTGTGTAACACTGAGGGAGCAGTCAGTGAATGTAACTGAATTTATGAATGTTGATAAAACACTGGAATTTGTCCTTTTCCTCGAAATATTTACCAAATTACCACTTAACTTTGTCAGGTACAACCTTAAAGACATAACAAAATAAATTTAACATGTAAGAAAGAAATTTTAAAACTTTAATTTTCCATGTCAATATGAATTACTGGCTGCTCCCGCGTGAATAAACACCCATTTGGTTGAAAACTAAAACCTTAATATTAAATAAACCAGAATCACAAGAAGCAAAAGTCATTACCACGCCTCTTTTATGCATCATATTAGTCCATTGGATCAAAAAAACACTTTGGAAAGTGTTCCCTTGTCTCTGACAAGCGATCCAAAAATTTTTGACAATCATACCAATCCCTGAGGGAGAGAGCTGGCTCTCTCCCAATTATTAATAAGGAAAATTTAATAATGTTTTGAGGCACTACGGTATACAGTTATCATAAGTTATGCAAAAACTAATTATGTATCATTAAATATATAAATTTTAACTTTATTCAAGCTTTATTCAATTTCAATGTACAGTCTAATCTGGTATTTGTAAAACATGTATGGAAATTTTGAAAAAGATATATATATGAGGCACTTACATAGGCTACAGTTGTGCCAGCAGTTACATGTAATGCAATGTGTGATCAGCAATGTGCATGTCCTTGTTAGTTTGACCTTTTGACTCATAACTTACAAGGAATTAGCAATAAATTATCAATAAAGAAATTCAACAATGTTTTGAAGAAGAAAAAAAAGCAATATGAGATTGAGACACTTATAAACATACACCTTGCTTGTTTGACCTTGCAGTAAATTATTTATAAGGAAATTTCAAGAATGCTTTGAGGCACTTTATATGAGGCACTTGCATATATATATGTACAGATATGTCAGCAGTTATATGTAATGCAATGTGTCATCAACAATTTGCACATCCTTGTTAGTTTGACCAGTCATAGGCGTACGGCGAGCCGGGGGGGGGGTACTTCGCAAAATTTTGCATAGGGATGCGCCACGGCGATTTTGAAAACCAAAACCATTTTAATCCGAGACCAACGCCAAAACCACAAACCATTTTAATCTTTTAGTAAAAATATCCAAAACCAATTTAATCTGTATGATTTTCGTACCATTTTAATCGTCTTTTGAACATGTCGGGGGTGAAAAAAGGGCAACCAAATTAATCTTAATTCATAAAAAACCAATGCCATTGAAATCCTAGTAGGCCAAAGAACCTGATATACACCCTTTCATAGTGAGTCCCCCCCCCCCCCCGGGACGGCGAGCGGATCTTTTGGGAGGGCGAGTGACATTCAATAGTTTTCCCAAATTTCATAATCAAAATTTCATGGAATTTCTGATAAAATTCCTAGGGAACCATTTATTTTCGATAATGTTAATTTTATCATCTGCCCGAAATTTTAGCCTCCTTGCCCGAATTTCCAGCGTTTTCCAAACTTTTGGGGGGGGGGGAGGGGCGACCACCCCCCTCTGCTCCCTGTCTGATACGCCTTTGTTTGACCTTTTGACTCATGATTTACATGGAATAAGCAATAAATTATTAACAAGGAGACTTTACATAAAAGTTAATTTACAATAAGTTTTCTACATGGACCAATTACAGAAGGCCAAATAATTATCCTCACTTATCACCACAG
The DNA here is from genome assembly GCA_026936325.1 of Platynereis dumerilii. NCBI lineage: Eukaryota > Metazoa > Annelida > Polychaeta > Phyllodocida > Nereididae > Platynereis > Platynereis dumerilii. Next base: position 41,204,636 of record JAPTHN010000012.1, read on the forward strand.
AAGGTTTGTCTATTGTTGTAAAAGATGTCATTTTGAAATATATATATGAATATATCTATTCCATATTTTATGACCAAAATTGTAGAATATTTAATGAGACATTTATTTGCTTTTTAATTTCTTTATGATTTTGTAAATGCTGCATTTTATGCCCATCCTTCAAAATTCCCCCTAATTTTTTTTTCTTCTGTGTGTTAGACTCTTCCCCATTCATCGTGCATTGGTACAATATTACGTGCAATTTTTTGTTGAAGGCCCATTCATTGGCTAAAACACTTTTATATTCAGTATTCATTGCAAAATTTGCTCATTATCAAATATTAAAAAACAAATGAAAAAAACTAAATTTCTTCTATTCAAAACAGAACTACAAATGTACATTCATTCAGAGGTAGGTTCAACTACTAGGTTGCTAAGTATGGATGGTGCTGTGGTGCTGCCCTCCAAGCCCAGTTTTTGCCAGTCACAAGGGTTGATTGATGAGATGAGAAAGAGAGAGGAGGCCTCAACATTTTTACTTCCCTTAATCATCAACATGAGGAAAAATTAAATAAATAAATACTAACCAATTCTCACAATATCTAGGACTATATCGGAGAATTCACAACTATGAGAATAGCAATTTCAAGTTCATTCATCTCGCATTTTAGCCATGTTCTTAACGTGTTCCATTTATTCTCATGTTTAATCAAACTAAACTTTGCCAGGGTTGACTAATCTTAATCATGCACAATAGGAAAGATTAGATACTATAGAATAATAATTTCTGATGCTGACCAATTATCATAAAATCTAGGCTGATTCGGTGAATAGAACATGGTAATTCAATGTTTTTTCATCTCAACATTTTGTCGGCCAATAGCTTTAAGCTAGTGTTTCTCCGTTGAAAAATCAGACAATAAATAAACCTTTGTCATTTTTTTGTCAACATGATCTCGTGTTTTTGCCATGTTCTTGACGCGTTCCATTTAAACTTTCTCTCGTGTTTAATCAAATTGATAGATGGATAGATAGATAGATATGGTAAGTGCAGCCCTCTAAGCCCAGTTCTGGGCGCTCATGAGGGTTGATTGATGAGATGAGAGAGAGAGCAGGAGTCCTGAACTGTGCCGGGGTTGACTTATGTTAATCATGCACATCATAGGAAGGATGAGATTCCCTAGATATACTGACCAATTATCATAAAATCTAGGCCGATTCTGAGTGTAGAGCATCGAAATTCAATGTTTTTTCATCTCAACATGATCTCGTCTTTTCGCCATGTTCTTAACGCGTTCCATTTAAACTTTCTCTCTTATTTAAGCAAAACTAAACTATGCCAGGGTTGACTTTATCTCAATCATACACATTAGGTAAGATAAAATACTATAAACATCAACCAATTCTCATAAAATCTAGGCTGAATTGGTGCAAGAACTCGGTAATTCACTGTTTATTCATCTCAACACGATCGCGTCTTTTTGCCATGTTCTTAACGCGTTCCACTTATTCTTGCTCTCATGTTTGAGCAAACTAAACTCTGCTCCTGTGGTAAATATCATGTTAAGCAAACATAAACTAGGAATCTCAAGACAAAATTCTTGAAAAAAATGTAAATTTCCTTATGCAGTATTGCCCTATATGCCACACATGGCAATGACTGAAAAACTCTAATTCTAATTCCAAAAAAAGAAGCAATCTAAAAACTCAGTCGACAAGCTATAGACAAGAAAAAGTCATTTTGATATATAAATTTACGGTTTTCTGTAGTTTCTTTCAAGGTTAAAAAAAAAGTATGTTGATTCAGGACTACCTTTATCCATGCATTGTACATATAGAACATAATCTATCTTGGTAGATTGATAGATAGATAGATAGATAGATGTGTTAAGTGCAGCCCTCTAAGCCCAGTTTTGCTCATGAGGAAAGATTGATGAGATGGATGAACGATATTCCTCAACACATTCATCCCATCCCATATATGAGGTATCTTTTATTTGCTCACCACAGACCTGATACAAGACCTAGGCCACCAATTTAACATCTTGTCCGAACCACATTCAGCTTGGATTTTGCTCATGAAGGTTCACTGAAAGTTTCGGGTTCCACCTGGATTTCGAACCAATGCAGAGCAAGCTGGAACCATAATCACTCAGTCACTCTGCTATCTGTCTATCTATTTACCTACCTGTCTGTCTGTCCAGTTATCTGGCCATTTCTCTATGTGCCTGTCTGCCTCTATTTCTATCTGTAGGTATGGTTATCCAGCATTAATTTTTGTTCACTGATACCGGCACTGCGGGTATTGGTAATTCTCCGGTGCAGATGAAAAAATTAATCTCAGGCATAAAAATAATGTGCAAGCACTTTAAGAGATGCTTGTAGATAGACTGCCCATGATAGTATCTACCCCTTTGCCTGTCACCTGCACAAGGGTATCTGGCATGTGAGACCTGCACAAGGGTATTTGTCACTAAGACCTGCTGGAGGGTATCTGGCCTGTGACCTACTTTTGGTGATTGACCTTTGACCTGCAGAAACTCAGCTGGTTGTTTTCTTTATTTATTTCTTCATCTCAGAAAGACACCAAAAGTTCAGCAACGCAGCGGCAATTATTTTGCCATCGAGGATTCCCTTTGCTCTTTTTTCTTATTTTGTACTGTTATTATATGTTATGTATATTGTATGAGCAAAAAATAAACGAGTCTGAGTCTGAGTCTGAGTCTGAGTCTGAAAAGATAAAATTCTATTGAGACTGTATGCAAAGTTTTAATGACAGAGATGAAACAGCATGACCAAGGCAGTTTTCATAAGTTTCAGAGCCTTCCTCCCACAATAGAGATGCCGCTTGCAAGCTAGCAAGCATCTCTAGAATATATCATACTCTCAGCTCATAGGCATTGTACTGGATTGGGTTGAAATTTCTATTATTTAGGTTGATAAGTAAAGAGCTGGAAAAAGGTGGAAATTTTTGTCTTTCCATCCATTTATATGCATCAATGCATGAAAAAAAGTCTCAAAGCATGCTTTGTATGACTCACTGCAAATAATGCATGCATGGAATTGCTGCAATAAATTTGCCAAACAATAAATTACATGCACCTGACATTGAGTCACCTGATACCACTACATGACTTCATGTAATGTGACTAAGATTGTGGCTAATGAGGTCACAAAATAGATTAATCCTCACAAATATACATGTAGATGAATGGACAGATAAATAGATCATCAGTTAGATAGATAGATAGATAGATAGATAGATAGATAGATAGATAGATAGATAGATAGACAGATAGATAGATAGATATATAGATATATAGATAGATAGATAGATAGATAGATAGATAGATAGATAGATAGATAGATAGATATAAAGATAGATAGATAGATAGATAGATAGATAGATTCTGTTTGATAGATAGATAGATAGATAGATAGATAGATAAATAGATAGATAGATAGATAGATAGATAGATAGATAGATAGATAGATATATAGATAGATAGAAAATTAGCCTATCCCAGCAGGATTATGGATTATTGTATCGGATGAAATATATTTCGATATCCCCAAATGTCAAAAAGTATTGGTATTGGTACATGTCTAGAGCAAGACACATAGATAGATAGATAAATAAATAGATAGGTATAGACACAATACATATATAAATAAAAATACCCGTACAGAATTACTATATCAGACCAATTAATCAGTATCGCTAAATGCCGAAAGTTAATATCTACACTGATGCCAGTATTATTGGTACTGGTGCATGTCTAGAGAAAAATTTCTGAATAAGGCACGTCTTGTAAAAGATTTATATTTTGGCATTTAAAGTAGCTACAGATTGCGTCTTAAGAACCCAGATACATATATGTATAAAGAATTAACGATAGTAAAAGATGACGTTAGTCGCCTCTCAATGTTACTCTTTTTGACTTCATTTTCTTACATTAATAATTATTGACAAAAATAGATCTTTACCAGGTTGTGGTAAATGCAGAAATTCCGTAGGGGTGTATTTACCATATGGCTATATCTGAAAGTATTTCTACTTAAAAGCATATCAGAGATGATGTATATAGCTGTACATAATTTTACTGATTGAGCCTTGTGCTAAAAGTTTAATGTTCCTCCCTTTGCCCAAGTTTAATGTAAATTTACAATGTTGCCAGGATTTTAGTGGGCATGCATTTGTTTCTCTTTTTCTCTTTGGCTTCATACTTGTCAGTAATTTATTTTTTCAAGGTCTTCAGTTTATGACATTGACTCAGCAATGAGAACACTCCTTACGACCAAGTTGGGAGACAGGGAAATTTCTTCAACCACAATTTATTTGAGATTTGTCAGATACTTCCCCATCAATTTTTTTAAACAAATTTGAAAGATTTATTACTAAAATACACTTCCCTAAGAAGTGATGATGCTCAAGTCTCATGATTTTACTTGTAATATATATTTTATACGGAGTAACGGAGGGGGTTACTGATGAGTAATATTTAGGTATGCGATTCATTGTGGCCAAGAAGGTTGGAGGTCAAACTCTTATTTTATCAATTTTACTCATTGACAACAATTATTATTTACCCTCTGCATCAACTAAACATGCTAAATATAAATATTAATCATGACTTAGGACCATAATTATCTTCTTTACTTGTTTTTATTTATTTAGGATATTTCATTCACATTCTGCAATGATTCTGGCCATCATGACCTCTATTCTCTTGAATTGATCATTTGTAGAGTGGAAACCTTCAAAATTAAGACTGATCTATATTTCTAGTAAACTAATCATTATTTCTCCTTCCATACTCCAACTATAATTGTATGAATTGTAACTGCCTGATGACAAACCAACCAAATCTGACTGAAATATTGTCTTTATTACCTTCACCTACTAACCTAGGTCTTAGCACTTGTCTATATAGTCTGAGCAATGTGAGATATTCGGCTGTAATAGTGGGGGTTAATATCATGGGCAATTTCAACAATTCTAAACGTGAATGAATGATCACAATGGTGAATGATGATATTAGAATACATGTTATTAAAAAATAAGTTAATATAGGCCAACATGAAATTTTTAAAAATCGTTTTTTTTATAGATCTTCCGGAATAATTAAGATTCAATATATAGATAGTGGATGCTGAGGAGACCAATACTGATTTTATTGGCCGAAGCAGTAATATTGGTCGAGGCCGAAGGCCAAGACCAATGTTACCTGCTAGGTAACTGTGGTCACTAAAAGTACTTCTTTATTGCCATTATTGGCATGTTTTACAGTACAACCCAAAATAAAGTATGATTACCCCAGCAGGAAGGAAGAATCAGCCACCACTTTACCCTTTCACACCTTTTGACTACCTCTGAATCACTTCCTACTTTTACCGACTTGAAACTACCTTTTAAAATTACTTTAAAATCACATTTAAACAACATCAATTTGAACTCAATCACCCCCATTGTGTTTGATGTACTTGATATGTTGCACCTCTGCTAATTGCAGTTATATTGGTAGCTGTCTAAATAGAGTTCTTAATGTATACTAAGGTTGTTGTAAGTTGTCAAAGGGAGTTGCAAGGAGATTTGGGGTGGATAGGAGAAAAGAGGGCAAAATAGGTAAACAGAGGATTTCTGACAGAAAATTTTCTTACTTTGTTTTGAGTTCTACTTTAACATCTTTATGTAAACTTAAAGAACATGACTTAGTAGCTGTGATGTTTATGTAAATTATTTACTTGTTTGTACACTATAAAATACATGTTGCTATTTTTGCTTGAGCAGATCTTTACTAATATTAATGCAGACGTTAATATTGTATAATATATAAGTTATGCAATAATTATGGGAACATTAGCCAGTGCAACTGAGCGTATATAAAGAACTATTATACCAATGCATAGACTGTATATTACTGTCCCAATTGTCCCATTTGTGTGATTGCTATAGTAGTATGAGGCTCTGATAAAATGTATACAGGTTAGTCTTTAGAATTGTTGACAATGTTGACAATAATGACAATACTGAAGATTTATGACACGATCATTAATTACAATAACAGTCTAGGTGAAATGTTTTTCTATTGTTTTGCGTCTCCTATCAAATAATTTTGATGTCTTCCAACCTGAATATATCCTACGTAATAATATATTATAGGAATTGCATGGTTAGAGTGCAGTATGAGTTTTTATAAAATAAAATAAAAATTCCTAAATTTTTTTATCAGAAAAAATTATTTTTGGACATTTAAAAAAATATCTAAATTTTCTGAAAAAAACTTTCCCCCCAAAATTTTTCCAAATTTTTTTTTCATACATTATTTTCCCATTTTCTTTTCAGAATTAGGCCTTTATATATAGTAGGCCTATACATAATTTGTATGAAAATTGTAAAAAGCCATTTTGCTTTGGTAGATTTATTCTGCAAAATGGGCCTCCGTTCAATATGAATTTCCTTGTGCACATAAATTTTCATATTGCACTCATGTCATGCCGTAGTTGTATAATGTATAACGAACAACAGTGATAATGATATACTTTACTTTAGTCTCTAAAACAGAGAAACTCTTTTTGGTTTAGATATAAATGTTATTAGATAAATCTAATTCCAATTGAGAATCAATTCTCTGCTGAAAGACATCCAAACTGGAATAATCGTTGATTATGGTTTAAATTTTTAGTCTGTTTTTGAAAAAATATTGTGCCAGTGCGCCAGTTCGCCAGTTTGCTTTACCAGTTCGCCAGTTCGCTTTACCAGTTCGCCAGTTCGTTTCGCGTCGCTTTGTTTGCTTAATACACTAAGCCGAAAAAAGTATGCATGACTCTTCAAAGTCAAGGGCATATGACTCAACTCTTACTTATAAAAAGAAAATTCATTTTAAAATGCACTGTGCAAAAACTTCAATCACAAGGGAAAGAAATCAAACATGTGGGAATTCAGTTGTGCATTTTATTTTCTTCTTCCTTATAGTCCTTCTTACATATTTTGTGATTGTTTTCTCCTTAGTTTTAACTTGTTGTTTTCTTTTCTTCTTTCATTCATTATTTTGTCTTTTTAATTCATTCATTAGTTCAATTATCTTGTCTTACCTTCATTCATTCATTCTTTGTGAGACTTCCGTTAGTAGCTCTCTTCATTCATGATCCTTTTCTTCTTTCTGGCTTCATTTATTGTGTCTGTTTTCTTAATTGCCTTTAATCATATTGTCCTATGGCAATAATACTATGTCATGATTTCTTGTTATCTTAAAAGTAGGGGATGACCATAACATGGGGATTGGAGATTTTACCCAGTGTCTGTTGCCATCTGTAGAGATGCTTGCTTGCTTGCTTGCAAGCAGCATCTCTATTGTGGGAGGAAGGCTCTGAAACTTATGACAACTGCCTTGGTAATGCTCTTTCATTAAAACTTTGCATACAGTCTCAATAGAATTTTATCTTGCGTTGATAAACTTTTGGTGTCTTTCTGAGATGAGGAAATTAATAAAGAAAACAAACACGAGTTTCTGCAGGTCAAAGGTCAATCACCGAAAGTAGGTCACAGGCTAGATACCCTCCAGCAGGTCTTAGTGACAAATAACCTTGTGCAGGTCTCATAAGCCAGATACCCTCGTGCAGGTGACAGGCAAAGGGGTAGATACTATCATGGGCAGTCTATCTACAAGCATCTGTTTTTAAAAAGTGCTTGCACGTTATTTTCTAGTACTTCTAACCATTCCTAAACTGATCATAAATTTATGATGGAATATTGTTGCAATAAATACATTATACAAGAATTGTAAATGGTGCAAATATCAACTGTTAGAATGTTGCTTCCTGTTGAAACTGTTGATGCCTGTTTTTCTTCTTGAAAATGATTTACAACATACAGTATCATTTTTCAACAGAAAACTTTAAAACTTCATGTTTTTGACTCGTTCAAGCTTTCTTGTGATTTGAGCCAACTTACTTTCTAACTGCACTTAACTTCCTGGAGCTATTGTAGATTGAACTGGAACAATTTAAAGTATTGTGGTTATGATTACACACTACAACATTGTAGTTCAACAACCTGTTCCCCAGGTGATAGATATATTATAGGGGGCGCTGTAAACCACACACTCAAAATGGCTGCCGTGTTAATCAAAACGGTGTAAAAAGCACTGAAGAAAACCTGATTTTATGATCACTCAACACACTGTTATCCATTTCTAACAAAAACTACTCCATGAATATATTATATTTTAAAAAAGCACAGTCCGGTTTGTACAGAACTCTCCTCAGGTAAATGAAATCCATTGATTTCAAGGCGATTTAGCGGCCGGCGAACCCCTCTCTCGTTGCCTTCAGAATGTTGGGGCACTCAAGTATGAAGTCAACCCCCCTACAAGAAAGAAAAATCTACGCTCCTGTATTGTATATACAGCAGTATCTGGGTCGTAAGACCCCTTGTTGTAAGATGGACTTGCCTTATGTGAGTGCCTTCCTCCTGCACTAAGACAAGAGACCCCACTCCCTCTAGAGACCACTTCATGACAGCAGAAGGGGCGGTCTTATAACGCAGGGACCACTGTACATGCATGTGACAGTTTTATCGCTGAAGAAATTATTTTTAGTTTATTAGAGATAAAATTGACTAAATTTTACACCAAGAACATAGACAACAGCTCCATGGGACTTTATGAGAAACCCTTCATAGGAAAGGACAGTTGTATAACACTGAAATTGATAGATATAATATCTTTGTTATGAGTCAGCTGATTTGCAAAAATGCCTCCAATTGTGCCCGTATAGCTTTCCATATTGACACCAGTTCATTTTTCGCCCTCTCAAGCGTGTCGGTCCGCATACTTTAACTGTATATGCCACAAATGAACTGGATGCATTCACGTGAGAAAGTCATGGTTGAGGGAACAACCATCTTAAAGTATAGTCAACAAAAAAAAATGGAAAAAATATATAAAAGAAGAGTAACAGTTATTGGAGATAAACATGTTGTTTGAGAGATTAAGTTTGGATGAGAAACATGTACATTTAATTGTGTACATATAATGAATTACTTAGAAAACATTTTGACCTTTTTTATGGACAGTACAAATATACAAATATATTCGCCTGAGTATACCTGAGAAGACATTTTATTTATTTTGTACGCAGTTAGTAAAGGTCAAGTTCAGTGCAATGCAAGAAAAGCATGTTATTTTGGAGGTGACTTCATAAATTATACAATAAGCATTACATAAGGTAAGATTACAAGCTAATACATTTGGTAAATTTGGCCCAAAAATATTAAAAACAGCAACAAGTAGACAAACAAATGAGCTAATAGGGCCATGTTGTTGGATTGTTTACTGCCAAACACTCTGATATAGAATTAGAGTGGACTGTGGCACTGTGAAAATGGCACTTCGTGTGTCATCATGCTGATTATTTGTCATGATCAAACCCAATACTTTCAATGCTAATTTGGTTGAAGGAGACTTATCCTACTTGGTGACAGCAAACGAAAATATGGGTTGTTTTTCAATCGGGGTACGCTCTGGAAGGTCACATGATATCCAAAATACCAGAAATACCATGCATATATGTGGAAAAAACGTTACCGTAATATGGGGTGAATAGGGACAAGGGGGTGAATAGGGACAGAACCAGAAAAACTTTTATTTCTTCAAAAAACAATAACTTCCCCTTGACTTAGAAACGTGATTTTTGGCACATTTTTAGAAGGTATTGTACTGAATCTTTTGATGGGTTTATATAATTTATGCCTGCAGGCAGGTAGGAGCTGCAGCTACTTAAACCTACGCCTGCAGAATTTAGATTTTCAGAAAGTGGTCAAAACTTTCCTTCTGGCATAAAAAGTATAAGAGCTACAGATACCAAACTTACAGGGCACTTTAAACATATAGTTATGAGCGTTTCTGTCGAATTTTACTGATCTAGTTAAATTGGCAAATATTTTATTCAAAGAAAACCAAACCACAGGCGATTTTAAGCTAATTTTTTGGTGTCAAGGGACAATAGTAATCATATAATAATGACACTAGAACCCATACCAGAGGTGGAGTAACATCAAAAACATCTTGGAGATGGCAGCAAGACAGTTGAAAATTTACTGAAACTGACATAAGTTCTAAATATAGGTTAAAAACCTTACCTATTTGTGATAAACATGCATTTACAAGAAATCATGTGAATTCTTAAAGGGATGGGCATAAAAAGAAAAGCAATTTTGACCCAGATCAGTTCCAAATAGTTTGAGATGACAAGAACAGTGGGTGAGATATGAGATTCTGCCTCAGTGGTCATGAGTTCAGATTGAAGTCCACTGCAGAGTTCAAGAAAAAGCCAAAAAAACCCACCTAATTTTCATTTAAACTCATTTTCATGATTTTCGGGTCGAATTTTTCTAAATTACTTTAATTTGCAGTAGATTTAGTCCAGAATCAGTTATCATTAGTAAAATTTGCAGAAAACTGTGTTTTTTTTAAATATTTTTTGTAATTTATCAATTTTTTTGTAATTTATCAATTTTTATCTTACAGGAAATAGATTTCAGATTCATTCGATGTAAATGTTTTGCATGTAAAACATGTTTTCTGATGTATATTTACAAATATCAACCATCAAGACAAGATAGGAAGTAGTGGTTGTGGAAATAAGAGTTGTCCCTATTCACCCCAAAGTGAGGGGTGCATGAATAGGGATGGTGGTTTTCTGGGCCTGAATAATTGAAAATGTGAGATATCTTAAAAAGCCTCTAGGGATATTTAGAACTTAGGCCAGGTCATATTTTGACACTATATTTAAAATTCTGAGATGATTTTTACCCATGCTATGACAGAAAAATGCCCAATTTTGTCCCTATTCACCCCATATTACGGTACACAGAATGATTAAACATACTGAGACGGACCTTCAGTAGCGAAAAAATTATTAAAATCGGTTGATAACTGCCCGAAAAAAGTATTTGTGTCATTTTTACCAAAATTGACTGTCTTATTTGCAAATTAGGCAAACATCGCTTCAGATTTTTCAGTCCTGGCTTTACAGTAAGTTTCAATGTGAATATGCTTTCAACATGGTCCCAAGAGTTCAACTTTAGAATTTGCATGCAACAACTATGATTAGTCTCTTCAGAATCCTGCATTGAACATATGAAGGTCAATTCCATCAAATATTGTCCTCTCCGAAATAGGATCAGCAAAACAGCAATTACATTAAATTAGGAGTATTTTTATTTTATGGAAATACTCCTTCAATAGATTAGACAAAGTTTTGGTAAGTGTTTCACTGGTCGTGGGTTCGACTCCCACTCCTGGAATCAATTTGGTCCGAGCCCTTGGGAGATTAAATGGAGGCGGGTTGTATCCAGCGTTCTGTGCTGGAGCAACTGAAAGACCCTGGGCATCCCTGAATTAATAGGGTATGTGCCAGACTCCCAGTCTTCTCATCTCATCATCATACGGCGGTCACCAAAAATAAAAGTGCAGCTCCCTCCACAAAGATGGTGGTTGAGCTGCCCCGGCTGATCCGGGGTACACCAGCACAACACAAGTCAAGTCAAGTTGTACGGACTGCACAATGCTCGTAGCGGAAAACAGCAAAAACAGCTTTCGTCAAATAAACTGTCCTCTCCGAAAATATGCAGTCGTCTCTGAAAATGTCTATTTTGCTTGACACGCACACAGTTCTTGGCCAAAATTAAGCAAGTATGATGATTTTTCATTGTCAGATATATATCTATCCACTCAGCACAAACCCATACAACTGGGTGTTCTATACATCCAGTAATATAGGGATGAGCAGAGTGTTGACCTTGGTCAAATTATCTACAAAAACGAAAAAAGTCAAATTCAGAATACTGTAGCCCCAAAATTTTCAGAAATCCACGGCACAGTATATAGCAACAGGAAAAAGTTAATTTGGCCAGAAAAAAAAGACCTTAATTTTTGACCCCCTTGAGACAAAACTATGAACCCCGATTGAAAAACAACGCATTATGCATCTTATTTTCACTCTAAAATTTGTTATGAGAAGTCAAATGGCTTACTCTTGATCATGACTAATCAAACGGCCTCTATGTTTCCCATGTTGAAAGTAGAGAAGATGACACTTCATCGACTATCATGAGTCACGAAGTGCCATTTTCACAGTGCCACAGTCCACTCTAATTCTATATCAAAGTGTTTGGCTGTAATATAATAAACGTCTTTTGTGTAGACATAATTGAAACCCTCAAGCAATTTCTCCCACACATTCGCTCAGGTTCATCTGCTGAAACCATAAAGGGCCAGATATGCTTAAAAGACAGGAAAGTCTGAATTTCACCCACCAGGCCACCACCTTAATAAAGAATACTTATTTAATCTTATATACCCACATTAATCCTGATGTTAGCTTATAGCAATGTCATGGTGAGTCAGTGGCGTAACTGGGGTGTCTCGAATGGGGGGGCACCTGGGGGGGGCACGCGATTTTCTGGGGGGCACCCACTATACTAACTGTATATTTTAGCCACAGTTGGAAAGTTCATATGGGGGGGCACCTGGGGGGAATAGGTCCAATATGGGGGGGCACGTACCCCCCCGTGCCCCCATAGGGACGCCACTGTGGTGAGTTCATTACCACACTAAGAATGCACTTGGGAAAGTGCACAGTGTCACCTTGAACTCACATGTTTCTTTTAAACTGCCAAAATGTCTTTAAATCCTCTTATGAATAGTTGAATACCTTACAAAAGTTAAGTGTGTGTTTATTTACACTTATAATGATTGGGGTAAGGCACATGCTGAAAAAACTAATAAACAGTAACTGACACAAACAAGTCAGTGACATTACAAAACCAAGTTTAATGTTCAATTTTTCGATACGGGGCACCGTTTCACAAAGAACTATAATAATATGAAACTGGACAGTTTTTAGTGAGTGTTCAATCTACTCTAACTACTCTGAAAGTGACATTTCTCCTCCAGGAAGTTATGTTTCTATTCCGGGAGTAAACTACTCCAAGGTTGGTCAAAATCAAACATAAAGGAGTAGCTAGAATCGTCATAACTTGAGGATTTCTTATATATTGGCATTCCCCAGTAAATGGCAATTACGCCGTCGATTGACACCTTCAATCGGTCACTTTTAATTTATTCAGTTGAAATACAGAAATCCAAATGAGAAAAAAAAATCAGGCACTAAACCAATGCTTCTGAAGTGTCGTCTAGTACATGATCCTACATCATGGAATATCCCAATTTCTCTGAGCAGGGTTGCATGATTTAAATCATTTGATTTAAATCAGTGATTTAAATCAATGATTTTAATTGAAAATCACTATATGCTAGAAAACTGCAAATTGTTTGTGTTTAAATGTTATTATGGATCAGTTGACGCCTTCACACTTGAATTGGTGAGGAATCACAGCTACGATGCAGATTACAGGATGGTTTCGGCTTACTGTAATCCAGTTTAAGATACAAGACAATATATCCTCTTTCATGCGCCAAATTCCTAATCTCATGCCAAAAGTAGCACTCATTAAACAAGAAAACAACAATAACAAACAATAGTAATTATTAAATACTGATTCTGTGGTCATCGTTAGTAATTTAAATCACTCCTTTGATATTTTATGGACAGTGGCTCTCCAAGTATTCAAAAATTGTGACTTCGGAATAGGTTTAAACCCTATTAAGTCTCTTGTGGAAGCCAAGTAAAACTTTTCCTATTTCATGGTCATTCCTGGCAATAGTAGCTCCAAAAAATTGACAAAATTCAACACTTGAATTGACTTAAAATTCATATTCTGAGGGAATTTGTTGCAGCTGGAAAAAGTAAAAAATATGAACGATCTACAACTTTGAATTTCTACTTGATTTCATGACTTTTGGGGAGTGAAAACATTTTTTCCTATTTCAGAAGACCTAGTTAAAAAGAGGTTGTCCTTTATCATGACTTCAAGTTCTTCGAAAACCGTGATATTTGAAAAATTACGACAGCTTGATTTAAATAAAAAATCTGATTTAAATCAAATAAATCCGATTTTTTTGATTTAAATCGGATTTTTATGCAACCCTGTCTCTGAGTACTTCCGATCTACTCCAACCCTGTCAGCGTGCCTTGGCGGTCCAGCGTCGGCCCGGCGTCAGTCCGATGTCAGCAGCATCGGACCGGCTTTGGGCCGACGTTGGGCCGTCGAGGCACGCTGATAGGGAAATGGACTCTGAGTCTCTGATCTTCTCTGGGAAAAGCAAAACGAATAATCTGCTGTAAACTACTCTCCTTCAAGAGCACTTTAGAGCAGCGAATCGGGTAAGGTAGCAGGATAGTAGAGTGATTTGCTTCCGGGTGTGCCTCAAACAGTGATATAAAATTTATGAAGAGAGCTAACATGATTTCATTGCCCGGGATGATGATGCCTGGTGTTAGGGGGATCTTTTGTCTGCTGCTGACACTGGTGCAAGGGGTATCTTTACTTGCCTAGTGCCTACATATGATTTCTACAACCCCCCCCCCCACCCAAATCCAAACAAATGAAAAACTCATCTAAATGAAATTGCATGAAATTGCTTAGGCTAGAGCTTACAATAACTAGGGCTTACAATAATTGTTACTTAAAAAACTTAATAAATACGGTCTATCAGATTTAGAATTATTATGGTTTAACTCCTATCTTAGTGACAGGAGCCAGTGTGTTAATTATAACAATAAGCTATCACAATTTCTAGATATTACTATTGGGGTACCGCAGGGTTCTACCTTAGGACCCCTCTTATTTGTTCTTTTTGTTAATGACTTGCCAATGCATATTAATAATGGTCAATGTACAATGTATGCAGACAATACAGTTATCCACACCAGTAATGATAATGTTGCCAATTATGATGAACTAAATGATATTCTAATTCATGTTAGTCAGTGGTATAAAGCAAACAAGTTAGTTCTCAATGTCAATAAATCCAATGCTATGTTAATTACAAATTCTCAACTCAATGATGACTTTATTATAAATCTCAATGGTGCTAGGTTAGAAAATGTTAAATGTACAAAGTATCTCGGCGTTATGGTAGACGATCGGTTGACGTTTGATGTACACGTAAATGAATTAGTAAAAAGAATATCTGTAAAGTTGTCATGGTTATGTAGACTCAGACATATTGTACCAAAATCTGTTCTAATCTTAACTTATAAGTCCTACGTTCAGCCCATATTTGATTATGCTTGTACAGTATGGGGCTGCAGTAATGTCAATATTAATACAATACAAAGGTTACAAAACAGAGCAGCCAGGATCATTTGTGGCAATTTTGATATTATAAATGTAAGAGGTGAAGATCTTGTCAAGCAACTTAAATGGCAAAGTGTTTCTCAGCGAATTAACTATTTTCTAGCGACACAGATTTATAACTGTATATATGGTAACGCACCTGATAACTTATGTAATGCGATTGTCATGGCATGTGAAACCAATAACTTAAATACAAGAAGTAATAACACAATGAATGTTCAAATTCCATTTTGTAGAACTAATGTTTTCAAGAAATCTTTTATATATAGGGGTTCTACTGTATGGAATGGTTTACCTGGTCAAATACAAGAGTCATTGTCAGTTGAAGCTTTTAAGACAAATGTTCGAAATGTTTTTAAATGATTTTATGGTATCAATTTTACTATTTTTACATATTCATTGTTGGCTGGACCACATGAAAAACTGTTTTATCTGTGCAGATTGTGTTTATCCAGCTTGTAAATATATTCTTAAATAAATGAATAAATAAAACTCATTGATGAATAGTTTTGAAATTGACCTTGGAAACCTGACAAATGCTGTTTCAACCTCTTGGCAGAGATGCGGTTATTGTGGGCCAATTTTATTTTATTAGGTAAAATAAGAATCTATGAACCAACAAACTTTTGGCCAGCGGCGTATGTGCCAGTCAACTCTTATGAAAGCAAAATTTTGAGAGAAAAAACTGTATGATCTTTTGTAACTGCTAATTTGCCAAATATTCTGTTTGATTGAGTGAGCAAGAAAATTATAATTGATCCTGCAAAAAGTAAATATTTCTATGTCAAAGGTGTAAAATTAAGTTATTATTAACTACATGACTGATGCGATTGGTAATGTGCTTCAATTTTGGAATTAGTTTTGACAATTTGTTGGAGACTTGGAGTTTTATCTAACTCTGAACATAATAGTTACCTGGTAACTGTCATGCTCTGAATAATTCCTATATGCAATTGTCATAACAAATAGAACTAAACAGACAGATGTAACAGTGTCCAGGAAGTTAAACAATCCCCTACATCAACCGTGTCAACATCTAAGCTCTTCCTATCCCTTCCCTTAGCTCTATCGGATTCGAGGTTATCAAAACAAAATCCCTCTCCCCTCCTCTCTCTCCTTGTATCAATGTCCACTGTTTAGTCAGGGCAAGTAAAAAATATCTTCCACCTTCCCTTCTTGTATCGTTAGCTACTGTTCAGGCTGTGCAAATAAGAGATCCTCTTCGCGCTTTTTCACATTCGATGATAATCAACCACATACACATAGTCACATACAGTGTCATACACCCGGTGCACCTGAAACGTACACATGACATGTAGGTCAGACTGTACTTTTATGGACATAACCTGAAAGGAAATGTTTCCTTTCCAAGAAAAAGGACAATAAATCACTTTGAAAATAAAAAAAAAAAAAAAAAATGATTATCTTTATTTTGCGCTTTTCGGTCACTGCATGATACTGTATATCAGAATTTAGACATATAGAGACCTAAAAATTTTTTGAAATATTTCTCTTTTTGTAGAAAATTTTACTTTTTGCTTATCTTTTATTGCTCAAATTTTTATTTATTTTATTTTTATCGTAGCCTCTGTGTCATGACGTATAGCACTAAAAATATTCAAGGCTGTTATTTCAGCTTTTTCTGTTTCTTGGAAAACCATTTTTATTTGCCAAATGTAAGTAACAAAAAAGACCAAAAAAAAGAAGTTTTCCTTAATTGCTGAGAGTATACGAGTATAAAAATGACCAAGCTGCATGCAGTCATGTGTATTATTTATTGCTTTAGAAATTTAGATACACGCATCTGTGTGTATATATGGGTAATTAAAAAAATTGCCAGAGACCTTGACATTCTGACGCATGTGTGTTCACTGTTCATTTGGGGTAACAGTATTTACAACTGCTCATTTTTAGAGATGCTTGCTTGCATGCAAGCGGCATCTCTATTGTGGGAGGAAGGCTCGGAAACTGACGACAACTGCCTTGGTCATGCTGTTTCATCTCTGTCATTAAAACTTTGCATTTATAAAGTCTCAACAGAATTTTATCTTGCGTTGGTAAACTTTTGGTGTCTTTCTGAGATGAAGAAATCAATAAAGAAAACAAACAGGCTGAGTAACAAACAGGCTGACTTTCTGCAGGTAAAAGGTCAATCACCAAAAGTACGTCACAGGCCAGATACCCTCCAGCAGGTCTTAGTCACAAATACCCTTGTGCAGGTCTCACATGCCAGATACCCTTGTGCAGGTGACAGGCAAAGGGGTAGATACTATCATGGGTAGTCTATCTACAAGCATCTCTTAAAGTGTTTGCACGTTATTTTCAATATTTGGAGGCAATTTATCATAAACAAGAATAACAGCAATATTAAGATTACAGTTATTTGCTAGAACCTTATGCCCCATAATGTCTCCAACATCGTTCTGAAAAGTGTATTTGAGGGGGTCATAGGAGCATTAGGGGGAGGGTCAAACCCCCTTTACCCCCCCCCCCCCTCTGATTTTGAACACTCTTATCCCAGACAGTGTTAATAACTGAAATCCAAAGGGCTTTATGACCTACAATTTCTTCATAGTGTTTGGCAGACCAATGGGTCACACATACTCACCCGAATTGTCTGATAATTTCCACATCATTTCTACTTGGAAGTTTGTTGTCATTTTGGGTACCACAAGATTTTAATAATATAAACTTTATAAAGTTGGGTTTTTTGTAAATGTATCTTATAATTAATTATCATAACATTAGTAAGAAAGCTACTGTCTGAGATCTGTTTTCTCTTCGCCTTCTTACATCATTGATGTCTTTTTCAATGTACAGGGAACGAAACTTAATTAACATTCTTATTCAGGTACCGTCATGTTGGGCTAATTCTGCATAACCATACCGGTACTCAACCATATGAAATGTATACAATATTGTGTTGATTGAACGAAATGTATAAATTTGAACACTGTAAATATTATAGCTTTGAAGAAAATAAGAAAAGAGGTTATTGTTCAATGTGTCTCATTGGATCAAGCAATATGTGGATTGAAAATTGTTCACAATTTCTTTTTGTAAAATAATAAAAAGAGAAAAATCCTTTACACTATATTTGTGCTTTAAAAATAATTTCTTTGTTCACCGAAATCAGGCAGCCAACGATCACTGGAGATGCCATTCTAAAATGTAGCTTAACAATTTTGCTGATAAAAAGAAATAAGAGGATCATAATAGTGAACTTTATGATACATATTCTGACAATTGTTTCAAAACACTCTACCTTACAAACCCTCATCTCAGCATGAAAATAAGTGAGATAAAACAAAATCTTAAAATTGACATTGCTCAAAATTCTCTCAACAGAACTTGTTTGTTTTTGTCTTAAAAATTTAATATTCTCCTGACCTTGCTCTACCAACCTGCATTTACAGTTTTGTCAATTAAGTTTTTCAAAACACCTAAACTTCAATATGGAACACTGTCAGTGTCTAAAAGTGGACCGGTGCAATAAGATAAATAGGATATCCATGCATGAATATGAGTCTACTAAACATTCAGGCTTGGAAATGTGATAGATCTATCCACTCTGCATTTATCTCGAATTTGATTAAAATCATCCGCATGTATACTTTAGCCCTTGAAATAATGTGTTACAGAATACTCAGATGGTGTCTGGACAAACATACAAACATGAAATGCAGGTCAGACAGTTTTTTATGGATACAACCTTCAAAAATGATTAGTTGATTACCTTTCGAAGAGAGACCAATGAATTACTTTAAAATGAATACATGTGTATTTTTGCTGCAAACATAAAAAAACATTTATCTTTGCATTTCTCTATTTTCAAAATGGCTGTGTATTGAAATTTCGGATCTGAGTAACTCACTAGTGATATTTTCATAGAAATACATAGAAGGGACATGAGGCTCTGGCAGATGAAGCAACCAAATCCACCATCTTGGAACTGCCCTGAATACTGGTACAATGGACCGTGACGTCACCAATAACTGTGATGTCACTTATAACAATGGCATGACGTCACATCATAATTAGTCTATTGTGACGTCATGTCTCAGGGCAGTTCCAATATGGCGGATTTGGTGACCTCAACTTGAGGTGGCATCATACAGCCTCATGTCCGTTCTATGTATTTCTATGGATATTTTACTAAAGAAGGAATGCATATTTTTGTGTACGGCAAAATTAATATATTTTCTTTTTATTCTATTTACCACTTTATTTATCTCTCTACTTTACCTGTGTCATAACGTATGAAACGAACAAAATATGCACGGCTGTTATTTTTACTTTTTCGTTTTCTTGGAAAACCATTTTTGTTGCCAATTAAAAAAAATAGCTTTCCTTAATAGCATTGAGTTTGCATATCTTCAAGCTAAATTCAGCCATGCATGTTGTACATTGCCATGGGTAGAATGAGCTTGCGGTTGCTTAGGCCTTGACTCGTTTCAAGATTTTTGTCTTCAATTGACTGTTTAAATTAAAGTCTATGTATCTGTCATAAACATATAAGCAAAAACTGAACCACAAATATATGTGCGAAACCTTTACCCTGTACTTGGACATAACCAATACGAAGTGTTAAATATTGTAATATTTCAAAAGCATTCAGCCACAAATAAATGTTATGCCATCTAAAACCCATATGTAACATTTTGTTTCTTAAATCGGTACCTGCAGTAGGTTTCCCTTGATAAGTTTAAGAGTCACTATTGTATATATATTCTATTTCAATGTCTGCACAGTTCTGTGTTTGTGGTAAACCAGTTCTTTCAAGATTTTTAACACAGTCTTTGCATGTATTAAAATTGAAATTATGATATACATGAAATATAACAGATTAAGAGAAATCTATGAACCGTCTGGTTTTTTCTTTGTAAATATATTACTCCTTAATTTAACTGACAGTTTTTCGCAGATTTTCATTCATTTTTAATGTAGAACAACTTTAAGGCATTTTATCTACAACCTTGTTGTTGTCATGTGTGGGTCTATCAACGGGAGAGTAATTTGCACCAGTATTGTCTGATAGATTCGATAGCTTCCACAGCTCCAAGTTTCTATTTCATTTTATGTCCAGTTCCTACTGCATCTCCACTTGTCCTCAATATAAATTTACATCTTGTTATTTCATTTCCATATCACTTATGTAAGAACTCAAGCATCTGCCTTGTTTATGGTATTGCAATGGGAGATTCATTTTCACCGGCATTGTCCAATAGATTCAATAGCTTCCTCAGCTTCAAGTTTCTATTTCATTTTAGGTCAAGTTCCTACTGTAAGCATTAGTCCATCTCCTCAAGTATTTTATATTAATCTCCTTATTTTAATTCCATGTAACTTATGAAAGAACACCATCATGTCTCTGCCTCTTATAATTATGGTATGGCAATGGGAGAGTGATTTTCACCGGCATTGTCCGATAGATTCGATAGCTTCCACAGCTCCAGTCTTCTACTTCATATTAGGGCCAACTCCTACTGCAAGAGTCAATCCATCTCCTCTTGTCCCCAATACACTGTACCAGTGTTGGAGGTCTCGAGGCCAGCCTCGTCCTCGAGGCCGGCCTCGGAGCCATATTTTGATGGCCTCGGCCTTGGCTCGGTCTCGGATGCCAAATCCTTGGCCTTGCCTCGGTCTTGGGTGTCTTTGGTCCAGTGATGGAGGCCTCGGGACCAGCCTCATCCTCGAGGCCGGCCTCGAGGCCACATTTTGATGGCCTCGGCCTCACCTCGGTCTCGGAGGCTCATGCCTGTCTCGGTCTCGGCCTCAGATGTCCCGGCCTCGACTACATCACTGCACTGTACAAATCTCCAGTGTTGGAGTCCTCGAGGCCGGCCTCGTCCTTTAAAAAATTAATGATTGCCCCCTGATTGGAGTCTTATTACTTGGGTCATTGAGTGTAATCTTTAATTCAACTGCTATAGCCTTATTTAATGCGGTATGATGGCTAAATGTCGATAAATGACACGCTAAAATAGTTTGGCTGTTAAGCATAATTTATGTTCAGCCGGCCTCGGTCTCGGTCTTGGTCTCGGAGGGTCAATGCCTCGGTCTCGGATGCTCATGCCTCGGTCTCGGTCTCGGATGTCCTGGCCTCGACTCCAACACTGCAAATCTCATTATTTCATTTCCCTATCAATTCTGTAAGACCACTGTCATGTGTCTGCCTTGTGCATGGTATTGCAATGGGACTATGATTTGCACCAGCACCAGTGGCGTAACTGGGGGGTCTCGAGCGGGGGGACACCTGGGGGGGCACGCGATTCTCTGGGGGGGCACCCACTATACTAATTGTATATTTTGGCCAGAGTTGGAAAGTTCATATGGGGGCACCTGGGGGGGCACAGGTCCAATAAGGGGGGACATGTGCCCCCCTATGCCCCCCCATAGGGATGCCACTGACCAGCACTGTCAACAGATTCGCTAGATCCATTTCGAAAGTTACAACTTCATTTTAGGTCCAGTTTCTACCGCATGAGTCAATCCATCTCCTTTATACTAAATACACTACAAAAATCTCATTATTTCATTTCCATGTCACTTCGGTAAGAACAGCATCATGTGTCTGCCTTGTATAATTATGGTATAACAATGGGAGAGTGATTTTCACCAGGCATTGTCCGATAGCTTCCTCAGTTCCATTTCGGAAGGTTCTTTTTAATTTAAAAGTGTAGTTCCTACTGCAAGAGTCTATCCATCTCAGGTCCTCAATATAAATCTCATTATTTCATTTCCATATCATTTATGTATCTGCATTGTCATGTGTCTGCCTTGTTTATGGTATAGCAATGGGACTACGATTCACACCTGAATTGCCTGATAGCTTTCATAGATCCATACATTTCAGCTTCTATGAATAGCTTTAGGCATGCACATTGAGCCATTTTAGAAATTTGTAATTGCTAGAACTGTATTAGAGTCCATATCACCCTGAGAGTGTTGGAGTGTTCCATTTTATATAGTTCAATTATTATTGCAGGGAAACTATATCCTTGCCAGGCATCCTTATCATTTTTCTGTCTCCTGTTCAGTGCACGTATTCAACTTGTAGAGATAATTGGTTATTATTGGATAACAGTGTTTTCTTATGTATGTGGAAGTGAGATAAACTCTGGACTCTATCATTTTAGTCATATTACATTGTCGGAGGTGTCAAAGCTACAGCCTCAGTCTTGGTCTTGGAGGCTCATCCCTCGGTCTCGGCCTTGGATGTCCCGGCCTCCACTACATCACTGATAGATTATTTTCTCTCCTTTTCAGTACTGTAACCAGTAGTGAGAATGAATTCCAAGGTGCTGGCTCTGAGAACATCACGTTCTCGGCAGTTTGATGAAGAGCTTTAATTAGTGTGATATCTTTCTGAATTTCTCCTTCCAGCACAGCTCTTGCCAGGTCACCTCGGCCAATGTTGGACGGCTGTTTCAATCATCCTTTGCCTCATTCTGTGTCCTCCTCAAGTCGTAATTACCCTACCAAGTGCTTAAATACAGGACATATAACCCCAATCATCCATCCATCTCCTTCCAATGCCAATAACTTGTACAGAGAACAAATTATATTGTTGGATGAGGGTATCTTATAGTCTAATATTTATCGATTTTATTTTGTTTCAGCACCAGTAACCTGTACTGAGAGTGAATTCCAATGCGCTGGCTCGGAGAACGTCACGTCAATGTGCGTTGCCGCGGAATGGCAGTGCGACGGAGAACCGGACTGCGCCCTGGAGGACGACGAAGAAGGTTGTTGCAACGGTGAAGATGAGTACAAATGCTCGGGTGATGATGGAAAATGCATCAAGAAGAGTTTCGTCTGTGATATTGTGGTGGATTGCGACACTGCTGAAGATGAGGAGGATTGTCGTAAGTACCTCCTTCCTAATTAACTATCTAAGATTATTGTAAGTTGCTCATTAACAGAAACAGATAAGTTGCCGATTAACGGAAGATTTTTGTAAGTTGCTTACACAGTACACACATTAAAAGATTAGGTTGCTAATTAACTTAAGAGAATGTGCTCATTAATGGTAGAAGATTGTCATAAGTCGCTTATTAATAGAAAGGATTATCATAAGATGTCAATTATCTGAAGAAAGAGGTCATACATTGCTAGATGACAGTTGAAGAATGTCTTTAGTTGCAAATTAACAGAAGCGTGTTCCAAGTTGCCAATTAACAAACGAAAAGACATATATTGTATATATATCACATCCACTGTATACTGTATAGCTACTACTCTTTTCTTTCACATGGACGCTTGCTGATATTACTATGCCGAACAAAAACGTTCCAATGTACATTTGTACCTAACTCTATAAAACTACTTAACTCTCAGTAAGGCCACACATAATTGATCTTTAGCTTCTCGGATTCCTCTCAAGGCCCTTTGTCTAGGGTCGGTCGGTAGGACAAAAAAAAAAGGTGAAAAAAAAAAATTTATGTTTTCAATTTTTTTTTTCCATCGGCAGTAAATCTATTGTGTCGGCGGGTCCGCGAAGCTAAGAATCAATTATGTGTGGCCTAACTTTCAATACTGCACAGATTTTGTCTACCAATTCAAATTCTATGGTATTTGTCTGTAGCAAATAAACAATCTTATGTCATGTCTTATGTACATACTTTGCTTCAGAGTATGATGAGTGTGCAGAGGGCCAGTTCCGCTGTGCCAACCACCATTGTGTGCCTGGGTCAAGTCGCTGTGATGGAACTATGGATTGTGGAGATGGAAGTGATGAGAAAGAATGTAAGTAATAGTGGTTATTTATAGAATTTCTATTTTTAGACCATGAGGTAGGTGCCTGGATGGTTAAGGTGTCTGTGGCTGATTGGAATGTCATGGGTTCGAGTCCAGCCTAATGTTGGCTTAGATTTTGCTGTAATCGACGTCATGTATCTAAATATATAGTATAGTAGGATGTGTATAAAGAGTCGGCCCCCGAGCCAAGAGCTGAGGAGCATCCTATTATACTTGAAATTTTAGTCCTGATATAACCCTTGAATGAATCTGTATATTTATGGAACTACAATCTACTGCAGTACCACAACCATTTTCGCTTCAGTTCCAAAGCAAGATAATGCAAGCTGTAATCTACCATATATGTATTTTTATTAAAAAAATAAACCCTTATTAATTACCAGACATTTTGTTCTTGACTTTTCCAGGTATCTCATGCAAAGAGAGTGACATCCACTGCAAGAACGGAAGATGCATTAGTTTCCTTCTTGCTTGCAACCAGAAGGACGATTGTGGGGACAATTCTGATGAGGAACCTTGTGGTATGTGTCCTAATATATATTACAAATAATAACATGCAAATACTCCAGATGGAGCCACAATACTTTTCTAATTCTTTGAAGTACATTTTGGCGCAAATCGAGAGGTTTCAAGTTGACTAACAATGGGTTTAAAGTTAAAAGCAGGAAGCCTTGGCAAGTTAGCAACTAGTGCATTTTTATGTTCATATTTACAATAAGTCACATGAACCCCTCAAAGGCAGTGTTATGCCACTATCGAGTGACCCCTGTTGTCATTTCCATTTGCATCATACAGTAATTACTGAGGCTCACGTGGTATATAAATAAAGTGTTTTGGCATAAAGTAGTTTGGTTTTTCCATATATTTGTATAGGAGTGTTAGTTAGTGCTAAATTATGTGAAGACGGAGTTGTCAGTGTTGCTAGAAAGTCTGACTTTTCAGTTTGGTTGAAAATTAAGCAAAGTGATTGTTCTGATTTATATCTTGCTGCCATCTATATTCCTCCTCTTGACTCTTCATCAACGATTTCTAGCTTTCAGGATAACAATGCATTTCACTTGTTACAGGATGACATTACACATTTTAGACAAATTGGTAGTGTAGCTGTATGTGGGGACTTCAATGCTCGTACTGGTAGAATATCAGACTTCTCAACCACAATTGGAAATGATAAACACAGTCTAATTGTTAATTACTGTGAGTCTTCATTGCTTACTTTTCCTGACTATGAACGGTACTCTGATGACAGTAAGATAAACCGTTATGGAAAGGAGCTGCTGGAGCTTTGCAAATCGTGTGACTTGAGAATCATGAATGGCTATTTTAATAGGAATATGAGCACAGGAACCTTTACTTGTTACACCGCAAATGGTAAAAGTTTGATTGACTACCTAATATGCGATGCACAGTTTTATCGGAACCTAAATGGTTTCAGTATTGACCCTCTTAATAGTGATTCAGACCATAGGCCCCTGTTGTTTTCTTTAAAACTCACCAACTCTGATGAGTTGGCTTCAACCTCCAAGTCAAGTGCACAAGACTCTTTACCGGCTTCAAATATAAAATTTTATAGATATAAATTTGACTTGCAAAAAGCAGCAAATTTAATACCAACATTGGCGGATGTGCAATGTTTGTCACTTTATGACACATTCATGGATTGTATTTTTGCTAATAAAGGTGTAGACAATGCTGTCACTGAATTATATAGCTTACTGGAATATGCCATTTCCAAAAATTTTCAGAAGAAATATCTCAGAGCGGCTACTGATACATTTCCTAGAAATAAATGGTTTGATACGGAGTGCAAGTCTCTTAAACGAAAAGTTAATGATTTCTCTAAGCATAATGATTTAAACTCTTCAATAACTCTTGCGATATATAACAATTTAAAAAGGGAATATCGTTCTACTTTGCAAAGAAAGAAACGAATCTATCAAAATGATATAAGGACAGAATTAAGTGTTATGGAAAGCAATAATCCCCAGGATTACTGGAAATTTTGGGATACTTTAAAAAGAAATAATACTGTTACATTTACCACCAATATAACTCTAAATGCATTTGAGACTTACTTCTCAGGCATCCAGTCTCCACCAGTTGTTGCTCAAGAGAAATTTGACATGCAATTTCTAATTGAAATAGAGCGTTATATGAATTCATACAACAGCAAGCCACAACTTTCTTCATTTATTACTGATGTCCCAATCACCATTCATGAGGTAGAAACTGAACTGAAGCATCTTAAGTGTGGTAAAGCTCCAGGAATTGATGGTATCAGTAATGAGTTTTATAAATATCTCTGTGATTATCTAACTGAACCTCTGACTATTACTTTTAACTATATTTGGGAGAGAGGTACTTACCCAGATAAATGGGCAGAAGGAATTATCCAGCCCCTGCATAAAAAAGGCAGTCAGACTGAACCAGATAACTATCGTAAATTAACTTTAATGGCTTGTATGGGGAAGGTTTTTGAATCAATTGTCAATAAAAGAATAGTTTTTCAGGAGGAAGCTACTAATTCAATTGATCCATATCAATTTGGTTTCTGTAAAGGATGTAGGACCAGTGACAATGTCTTCATCATAGATACATTGATGTCTTATCACAAGTACAAGAAAAAAACGTTATTCATTACTTTTGTTGATTTTTCCAAAGCATTCGACTTTGTTAACCGCACTTTCCTCTATTACAAATTAATTAAAAAAGGATATGGAGGCAGGTTGTTAAATGTGATTCAAAGCATGTTCTCAAAATCAGGTGCTAGAGTTAGATGGCAGGGTCAACTTGGATCAAGTATTGATAGTACCCATGGTGTTCTCCAGGGTGGTATTGTCAGTCCTAAACTGTTTAACTTATTTCTGTCTGATATGAATGAGTACTTAGATCAAAGCAGTGGTATTAAAATCAATGATGTCACTTTCACTCATCTTCTATATGCAGACGACCTTGTACTAGTCTCTGGCAGTGTGTCTGGAATGCAAAAATTGTTAGACAACCTTGCATCTTACTGCAGGAAATGGCACTTGTTGATCAACTCAGAAAAAAGTAAGGTAATGGTAGTTCAGCCAAGTAGACGTAAACCAACAAATGATGCTTCTTATAACTTCTCAATAGATGGTGATACTGTAGAAGTTGTCGAGTCTTATAAATATCTTGGACATATTATCAGTAGCACAGGTAAAATTTATGAAAAAATGCATGAACATCTCGCAACTCAGGCACGAAAGGCAATGCATGCTCTCAAAGAGCGTGTGAAATCAACTGTTGGATATCTACCAGCAAAAGTGTATATGAAAATGTTTGATTCTCATGTCATGCCAATACTTGATTATCACAGTGAAATATGGTTTTCAATTAAAGAAATTGGTCTGCTGGAGAAAATCCAACTGCAGTTTCTTAAAAATCTTCTTGGTGTCAGGCTTCAAACTTCCACTGTCGCAGTGCTAGCTGACACTGGACGATTTCCCCTACTCTGTAGACAACAGGTATCTGTCATAAAATACTTGGAAAGATTAAAATCAGGCAACTGTCCTATTTTGCTTAATGAATGCTATGAAATACAGAAATCATTACTGATAAAGAAACAGCCTTGTTGGCTGGCAAGAGTCCATAAGATCTCAGGATATAATATGAATGTAGATTCCAATGTGAATAGAAAAGTATCAAAATTATATGATCAAGCACAAAATAAAATGCTAGCTGAAATAAATGACAGTTGTAAAAACCCAAAGCTTCGAACATACAAATTATTCAAGAAAGACTTTCGTCTCGAGCCATACCTTAATATAAACCTCCCAAAATGTCTCTATCAGAGCATTGCTAGATTCCGATTAAGTTCTCATAACCTTCACATAGAACTAGGTAGACACAAACGACCATATATTGTGGCAGATGAACGTTTATGTAAAAGATGTGACATGAATATGGTTGAAGATGAATTTCATTGCCTCATGATTTGCAAAAAATGGAACTCACTTAGATGTGACTTTCTTGTAATTGTGTCTCGGCAGATTGATAATTTCCTCGTATTAAATCCGAATGAACAGTTCCTACGTATGCTTACTTGTAAAAGCTATGAAGTAAATTTTGGACTATCCAAATTTTTGGCTATAATTCTAAAAACTGATAACATTGTCTGAAAGAGATTCTTGCTTCAAGGTATTCATATCACAATTCACCATTGCAGTATATATATATATATATATATATATATGTCTTGTGTTCCCTTATGCTTAGTCCTGGCCTAACCAAAATCTGTCATTCAACTTTGAACCAGACTAGGTTAGGGCCGAGTGTCTATTCGCCCCAAATTTTCACATTTTCTATTAATCTTGGATGTATGTAAATGGTTATGTTTCAATTTTATATTTATTACACATGTCAGTATATATATATTTCAAATCAAATGTTTCATTTTAGTTCATGGTCATATCATTATAGTGCTTTTTAACTGCAGTATTACCATTATTTTATGAAAATAATATTTTTTCATTCTCTATGATGTGTTTATAGTCACTATCCCTCTCTTTTGTATATATATATCTTCTTTGTTTCTTTATAATTATTTTTTACCATCATCACACATGTATCTTGTTGATATTTCGATGTGAAATAAAATAATATATATATATATTTTTCAATCACTACCATCATCAGAAATCTGGATGTTAAAGGCAAAGGTATGGGGTCTGATAAAATATTCTTTTGAGAAATATAATACTCAAAGACAGATGATGTTTCTCAAACACGGATGATTTTTCTTCATGATAGATGATAGATGATGATTCTAAAATATCGTACTTACGTCAATTTTCCTTTTATTTCAGGCACTGACCACTGTGAGGAAAATGATGGAAAGGGACCCTGCAGTCACACCTGTACCAATACATTGTTGTCTTTCACATGTAGTTGCCCCATGGGATATCAGTTGGGAGAAGATGAGCAAACATGCGAAGGTAAAATCAAGAAATTTTCGGCAGGCTTGAATGTAAAGGAGTCTTATCTATACTTGACACTAGTAAATTCAAAGGTCCCATACTCTTCCTGAGCCTGCTAACTTCATCTGGACAGAAAATAGGTCATTTTTTGAATCAGCCAATCAGAGAAATTGTTGCAAAAAATCATATTTGTAAGAACTTCTCTAATTGGCCAATTTCAAAAAGTGACCTATTTTCTGTGCAGAAGAAGATAGCAGGCTTGGATTCATAAATACATTACAGTACCTTTTACTTCTATATATTGTTACATGTCAAACTTCTAAAATGAAACTTGTTAGATAAATGATTTATATCAGTCCTAGTCTGGTGTAAAAATGTGTAGATAATTTTACAATCAATTTGATTTTATTACCTTGTCATTTTAGATGAATTATGTCATATCCCGCAATCGCGAGTGAACACCATGAAAAACCATCGAGTTCACACCATTGAGTTCATACAAGTGAACTCAATGAAATAAATTATCTGACATTGTTATGCAAACAATGGGCAGTGATTGTTTATGTCATGACGTCAAAATGGGCAGCTGGTGATGTCACAACAAACTGCTGCTCCTAACTTGGGAGAATTTGAAGTTATCAGACTAAAATTTAGTAAAAACCACTGATAAAGTCATTGCGGGATATAAATAAAACCCCATGACATTGTAGTTCACAGCTATGAACATCATTCGTGTCAGGTCTGCCTTCTGAATTACACTCGTCCTTCAGACTTGTGTTGATTCAGAGCAGACCTGACACTCATGATGTTCATAGCTGTGAACTACACTGTCATGGGGTTTTATTATAAAAAACTATCAGTTTGTTTTTTTCTTTCTTCAGACATTAATGAATGTGATGCATTCCCAAGAAACTGCTCGCAACTGTGCGAAAACACTCCTGGAAACTTCACCTGCAAATGTTCAGACGGCTTTACTCTCCAGCCAGATAAGAAAACCTGTGTACATAAGGGTAGGTGCTATTATATGATAATAAAGTGAACTTTTGTTGTGGTTTACCCAAAAGCTATCTTCTGACGAAATCTGCTAAATTTCAAATTCCAAATTATTATTTTTTTCTTAATGAATTTAAAAAAATTTGCATTGTGACCTTCTCTTATTATATATATAGCATACACTGAATCTGAAATAATAGTATATTCAGCAATAATTTTTTTCCATATATATATGCCTTTATATAGATAAAAGGGTGGCCCCTCTGCAGCGACAAACAAGTCTTTGAGAGGTCTCCCTTCCCACTTTACTACAATAATTAAAGCAAAGAATTTATTAATATTGTAAATTATATATATATGGGAAAATAAACGAAATCTGAATCTGAATCTGAATCTGAAAGCATTACAATTATCCAGTACTGTGACTGGCTGACCCCTGCTGTTGTGCTGAAGCAAACTGATTAGGGATAACTATACCATATTTGCCCTATTAATCAGTATTAGAAGCCCACCCCTTCCTTCCAGGCCTGAAATACACGTAATAACCCAGCAAAATAATTCACAGCAATATAACACAAAATTGTGGGAGAGGCATATTGGCATGATAATTATCATGTAAGGCCTTGATTTTCACTAATTTGTTTTACTTATAACTAAAATTGATACCAAAAATATTCTTCCACAATTTGTCTTCATTCTATTTCCCTTTGTCTTAACAGAAGGAGAGCTCATAGTTACCTTCTCTGATTAGTTCTACATCTACCAAAAATATTCTTCCACAATTTTTCTTCATTCTATTTCGCTTTGTCTTAACAGAAGTTGAGCCCATAGTTACCTTCTCTGATTAGTTCTACATCTACCAAAAATGTTCTTCCACAATTTTTCTTCATTCTATTTCGCTTTGTCTTAACAGAAGTTGAGCCCATAGTTACCTTCTCTGATTAGTTCTACATCTACCAAAAATGTTCTTCCACAATTTTTCTTCATTCTATTTCCCTTTGTCTTAAGAGATGTTGAGCCCATAGTTACCTTCTCTGATTAGTTCTACATCTACCAAAAATGTTCTTCCACAATTTTTCTTCATTCTATTTCCCTTTGTCTTAACAGAAGTTGAGCCCATAGTTACCTTCTCTGATTAGTTCTACATCTACCAAAAATGTTCTTCCACAATTTTTCTTCATTCTATTTCCCTTTGTCTTAACAGATGTTGAGCCCATAGTTACCTTCTCTGATTAGTTCTACATCTACCAAAAATGTTCTTCCACAATTTTTCTTCATTCTATTTCCCTTTGTCTTAACAGAAGTTGAGCCCATAGTTACCTTCTCTGATTAGTTCTACATCTACCAAAAATGTTCTTCCACAATTTTTCTTCATTCTATTTCCCTTTGTCTTAAGAGATGTTGAGCCCATAGTTACCTTCTCTGATTAGTTCTACATCTACCAAAAATGTTCTTCCACAATTTTTCTTCATTCTATTTCCCTTTGTCTTAACAGAAGTTGAGCCCATAGTTACCTTCTCTGATTAGTTCTACATCTACCAAAAATGTTCTTCCACAATTTTTCTTCATTCTATTTCCCTTTGTCTTAACAGAAGGAGAGCTCATAGTTACCTTCTCTGATTAGTTCTACATCTACCAAAAATGTTCTTCCACAATTTTTCTTCATTCTATTTCCCTTTGTCTTAACAGAAGGAGAGCTCATAGTTACCTTCTCTGATTAGTTCTACATCTACCAAAAATATTCTTCCACAATTTTTCTTCATTCTATTTCCCTTTGTCTTAACAGAAGTTGAGCCCATAGTTACCTTCTCTGATTAGTTCTACATCTACCAAAAATGTTCTTCCACAATTTGACTTCATTCTATTTTCCTTTGTCTTAACAGATGTTGAGCCCTTAGTTACCTTCTCTGATTAGTTCTACTTCTACCAAAAATGTTCTTCCACAATTTGACTTCATTCTACTTTCCTTTGTTTTAAACAAGATGTTGAGCCCATAGTTAACTGAGTTATCTTCTCTAACAAGTTCTACATCCACCAAATATGTTCTTCCACAATTTGACTTCATTCTATTTTCCTTTGTTTTAACAGATGTTGAGCCCTGAGTTATCTTCTCTAACAAGTTCTACATCCACCAAATATGTTCTTTCACAATTTGACTTCATTCTATTTTCCTTTGTCTTAACAGATGTTGAGCCCTTAGTTACCTTCTCTGATTAGTTCTACTTCTACCAAAAATGTTCTTCCACAATTTGACTTCATTCTACTTTCCTTTGTCTTAACAGATTTTGAGCCCTTAGTTACCTTCTCTGATTAGTTCTACATCTACCAAATATGTTCTTTCACAATTTGACTTCATTCTATTTTCCTTTGTCTTAACAGATGTTGAGCCCGTAGTAATCTTCTCTAACAAGTTCTACATCCGCAAGATGACTCTCAATGGATCAGAATACAACATCCTCTTAGACGACCATGAACATTGTCACGTTTTGAATTATGATTACCACGAAAAGTACCTCTACTGGGCTGATGCATCGTCAAAGACTATCAACAGGATTAAGATGGATGGTAAGTTACTGTGACAGTCTATTGAGACATCTGTCTATATCTATCTATCTATATAAAAGAATAAGATGTCAACAATTAGGACATTACAACAATGCCTGCTTCATCAATGTCTCGGCACCTTCCCGGCCCATGGCGATTGCTGCCAATAAGGCCTACTTTTTCAGTGTTTTTGTTCATTTGTTTTCTTGTGTCATTGAACAGGTTCAGATGTGAAGATGAATGCAACAAGGGAATTGGTCTCTGACATTGATCACCCTCTCGTGGAGAGCCTCGCTGTTGACTGGGTTGCCCAGTAAGTCTAAATACCATATTTGCTTGAATACCATATTTTTGCTTATTAGAAGCCTCTTGTATTTTTTTAGGAGAGGTTCAGGTCAAGCAGTGCCTCTATTTCAGGGCTGTCTTCCGAGGAACTTATTTTTATTTGAGGGAGACCTTCATTAGTTTTGACAGGCACCTACCCTCTATTTGAAGGAGATCTTTATTTGAGTAGATGCGGGATATAGATAGGCAATAGTGGAGCTCCCTGTCATACAACTTGCTTAACAAGTCAACGGGCAAAAGTCAAGCTCCTTGTCAGACTACTTTGTCAATGCATAACAAAAAGAATGGTATCAGCAGATTTGCCATCGACCCGTCCAGCTGCACCATGTAAAAAATTTACACAGACGTGAACCTATAGGATTTCTCTGATCAGACAGTATGAGTTTGAGTAAAGGAAGTTACAATTAAAAAATCATAGCCAATTTATTGTTGAGAATCACTGCAATTCGGCAGCAATACAGATGTTACTTAAAACATTGGCCATAAAGACATGTCCGATGTAAAATTCTTTTCACTGTTTTACAAAGATATATTGTGATGGTAAATAAAAGTGGCAAGTGTAAGGATCGTTTGAAAATTAATTGAATTGTACAAGGTATCACAATAAGACCAGTTGGCATAACTTGTTTTTAGTTTTTAACCCTAAACAAACATTTTCTTTTTTTGATTGATTGAATTTTTATTCAGGAACTTATACTGGACAGACAGTACGAAGAATGCAGTTTTTGTCTCAGAAACCAACGGTACCCACCGGAAGACTCTTATAGAAGGAAGAAGCCCCAGAATCAGGGCTATGGTAGTGCACCCTGGCAAGGGGTAAGTGTACTAATTAATCATATATGAGGGGCGTTCAGAAAGTTCGAGGCTTTTTTATATGAACACTTATTTTCAATCTAGAACCATGAATTTTTCACAGGATAAAATTCAGCATATTTGGAATGGATTTCCAAAATTTTGGACAATTTGGACATTTTTAAGTCATTCTGTGGTTGCCATGGAAACTGAAAGTTCAGCTTCTTGGGGCAGATAATACTGAAACCACTAAAGCTAATGAATTTTGGCTATGAGAGACCTCTCTCTATCACTTGCATTAGTGAGATTGACAATATTTGACACAAGAAATATACTATTAGCCTTAAAAATACTCCCAAGCTCACCAAAAGCATTGATTCATACACCTGACCCATTGAAGTAAATGTTCCTTGAAGTCCTCCAAACAAAGTTCTGTGAAAGAATTTCGGTCATCCAAAGCCTTTTCTCCTCCGGTGCCTGAAACTATAGGCCCCATGGACTAAAGTAAGGGAAAACCAGGACTTATGTAAAGCAACATGTCACAGGAATAGCTAGGATGGATAATGCTGTCCATTTTGGTCTCTTGTTCATACTAGTGAATCCATTCTCTCACAAGTCCTCATGCAGTCAGGGAAATACACCTTTGCCTCCTGAATTTCCCTTGCCAAATCTGCTTTCCTACATGGGTTCAGTGCAGGAATACACACATTTGGTGTGCTTGAAAGCATATTTAGAAGCTAATACCATATTTCTTGTGTTAAATATTGTCAATCTCACTAATACAAGTGACAGAGAGAAGTCTCTCACAGTCACAATTTCTTGGCACTCTTGGTTTCAGTGTTACCTGCCCCAAGAAGCTGAACTTTCAGTTTCCATGGCAACCACAGAATGACTTAAGAATGTCCAAATCGTCCAAAATTTTGGAAATCTATTCCAAATATACTGAATTTCGTCCTGTAAAAATTCATAGTTCTGGATTGAAAATAAGTATCCATATGAAAAAAAGCCTCGAACTTTCTGAACGCCCCTGGTAAAATGGGTAACTAATGTCATATGTTCGCCATTGCTCGGTGTTCTGCTACCCACCAAACACTCCAGATGAATAAGCTAAACATTACAACTTCTAGCCAAGAGCCAAGGTGTTGGGGTAGCTTCACACAGCTGGGATCAGAGATCAGAGGAGTGCAAGGTAGTGGCTATTTATAGACACAGCACAGCAGACTGCCTCAACAAGCCCCTGGTGAGAACGCTATATGATACTAGGACATCCCTTTTCATGCACTTTATTTGGCATGTCCATTTATTACTTTAATCTTATACTTAATTATATAGACATGCTTGCACGTCAACTGTCACACAATTCATAAACTGTCTCTATTGTTGCATTACCAAATGAGCATGACTTCGTGAATTTCATTTCTCCATGTATATGAATGAATGACTTTCTGACATCAAGCCTCAATAAATACTTCTACCACTGCTACACAAATAATAAATGTGTTGTCATACTCATAATGTAGCCTTGATGGAACAAAAATGAAAAATTATCAAAATAAAAAAAGTTAAAATATTTTGCTATTTCCAGGTACCTCTTCTGGAGTGATTGGAGTCTTGCACCATTTATTGCCCGCATGGGAATGGACGGGACAAACTTTACAAAAATTGTAACAAAAGGATTATTCTGGCCAAATGCCTTAGCTCTGGATCCTTTGATCAACAAGTTGTGGTGGGGAGACGCCTACCTGAATAGAATTGAGTAAGTATTTAGTACATTGCGGAATAATCAGGTATTTCTACATTAAGATAAACTCAGTTGTCATAGATAGTTGTGAATGCTGCACAGATAGCTTGGGACAACATAAATCATCATGGCTATTGAAAGGAGTACATCCTGAGCAAGTGAAAGATCCTAAACACTTTAAAAAAAAAAGTGGTGCTTTCTATCAATTTTTTAATTTATCTTTATCACCTCATAATAAATCGTTTTTGTGGGTATCATGCAAGAACTTGACTTTATGATAGAAACAATCAACAAATCCATCCTACCTTCCTTACTATATATCTATTCCCTAACTCTAGGAAGAGCAGATTGACATAGCATGACCTAAATTTGCTAGTTATTTACTAACTCAAGATTGTTGAAATTGTCAAAAAGATTGACATTTTTTACAGGAAGATCAAACTTCAGAAAAGAATTATTTCAATTTTTTGCAATTAATCTCACAAATTCATTTTCAAATGAACAATCTCACTGTTGCATTAAAATGAGAATAAGATATAATCAATTGTGATCCTCCATTGCAGAATGTCAGACCTTGATGGAGGAAACAGACATATTGTATTGGAACATCTTCCCCATATCTACTCCCTGGCTGTATTTGAGTCCACCATGTTATGGACCGATTGGAATGTGAAGACTATTTATTCTGCAAATAGGTGAGTTGTTTCTTGCACATCTTTCTAATTTTTGACAGAGGGATGCAGGATGGAGGGGTGGCTACCTCTGTTTTTAGTTTCCAGGGCTTCCAATCAACACTGTGATCCAGGTCACTCATCTGGAGCATGGATCAAAAGCGTAACATAACTAAGACATACCACTACAATTCTTTTTTTCTCTCTCTCTTTTTTCTCTTTAGTATTCAATCAGGCCAACCAAGGAGCAAAACAATAAGAGATGTAAAAACCCCAAAGGCTCTTTATCCTAGCAAGGGAGTAACTAGTATCAAATAATCATACCAATCATTAAGGGGACTACATTATTTTTCAAATTCCTTTTTGTTTGTTTTCCAGATTTGCAGGAGGAAAGAACAATTCAGTCAAAACACTGCCTCTTCAACCTTATGGAATCCAAGTCTATCATCCTCTCAACCAACCCAGATGTAAGAACGCGACTTCTTCACCTTCTAATGCTTCTATTTTATGTACACAATATACATTATACATATAAAGGAAAATTATTTGTTACTAAATATATAGGCAGTTAGTTATACATTTGAGAATGAGAGTAATATGTTTATTATATGTAGGCATTGTGGGTGTCTCTGTGTCTTGTTCTTGACAGTTTCAAAAGAATATGCGTCCATATTAAAGGTAAAAGATGAAATATATGAAAGAAGACGTAAAAAGATATACCCAAAAACATCCGATAAAGTACACTTGTTATTGGTATTGTTGACTCTAAAGTTGATCATTTGGAGAGCAATAACATTTAAAGTGTTTGGATGATGACGAATGAGCACTATATGAGAATACAATCTCCAACTCTACAATGACTCTTAATTTCCTTTTTTTAGTCGATAACCCGTGTGAAAAGAACAATGGCGGCTGCTCCCATCTGTGCCTCATCGGCCCCGCAGATGATGGAAATACAAAAGCTGTTTGTGCTTGCCCCGACCATTTTAGCTTGAATGATGATCAGAAGACTTGTAAAGCAGGTTGCAATGGAGGACAATTCTTGTGCGGTCGATCGGATCATAAGTAAGCTCATCTTTTCTCAGTTTTTCCCCCTTGCATATACTAAGATTGTCACTAAAACACCCTCTTTGGAATTACTGTAAACTGATGCCCTCATGGTCATTTGATATTTTTATACAATAACACTAAAGAGCCCCTATTTTTGTTGGCATTAGAACATGTATATGTTTGAAAGTTTTTTATTTTTGGATGAACTCTTCTGTGCTTTTCGGTCATTAAAAGGTCATTCAGACGAAGAAAACAGTCATTACTGTTATTGGTCGTGTGACCAAGCTGTGACCAATCAGGAGAGAGCTTAGTGATATTTTTTAGAACATGGATGGTGAGGAGACCAGCAAAACTCGATATTGAGTGGCTCAACATCCACTAGTCATTTGATTATACACAAAGAAGAAAATTGTTATCTTTACACCAAAAACAAAAAAATATTCTACTACACCAATGTCGCTATGCATTGTTTGCTCTTGGAGAATATGAGGTGATTGTATTTTTAGGTGCATTCCCTTGAGATGGAAATGTGACGGAGACACCGATTGCAGAGGAGGAGAAGATGAAGTAGGATGTCGTGAGTAAAATGACAAATGTTATAATTACAATAGCAATATTATACATATTAGGGTGCATCAGCCGCCCAAACATTAACCGATCGAGCTGTACCTTGGTCCATAGTTGGGTTTTACCACACAAAATAAGATACTAAAATTGCAGCTGGATCGATGGATATTTCTTGTGAATTTTTCAGGAAAAGTTACGTTTCCGTAGGATCGCGGTTTGCGATAACTTGAGTAATATGAAAGATAGAATAAAACTAATGACATATTTGCATTCTGCAGACAATTTCCTTAAAAAGGAATACCTGGAATCTATGTTTCCATCAACATTATGGTGATCATGTACTGCAAGATATGCTTTTTCCTCAATTATTATGTACGATGTCACTGATATACACAAGTTCCTGTTTATATGACTGCATGGTACTTAGTCTTTGCTTTCCTCTTATTATAAATTATGTTTCATGCATATCAGCAGTGATTTACTCAGTATTCCATTTTATCTCTCAAAGCTATTTCAATTATTTGTGATGATCTCAATAAACGTTTTATGACTATGAAGAGAGAAAAAAACAAGCTTGCTATGCTATGTGTTGATAAGTCCCAATTTATTTTAACCTATGGAAAACTAGCCCTAATACTTATTGTGCATAAGAAGATGGGTCAATTTACAATGTACATTAAGGTTCATCACCTGTCCTGTGAATAACAAAAAACAGAACCAGGAAGCCGCAACATGGCTTGAATTTGTGTTAGTGGTAGTTAGAGGAACATTTATAAGTACTACTTTTCTTTCTTTTTTTTGCATTTGAAATTATAGTCGATCTCTTCATTATTAATTTACTACAATATCTTAAACTTGAAATGACCATTCTTAACACCTGCAGGATGATTGGTTTTAATCTGATTTAATTCATATTTATGAAAATATCATTTTAAAAGGCCTATCCACCTTTGCCTCTCAAAGACTTTTTTTGAAGGTCACACAGTATACCATCTAAAACAATTATCATTTATGCAGATATCAAACATTCCTAATATAATGGAATTTAATTAGACTGATGTGCAAGGTTTGTACCAGAATGTACCTATCTGCATGAGACTGCAAATAATCAATACCTTTTTAAAACGCCATACATGTAAGTTTGAGTGAAAATGTTAAATAAATAATACATTTATTCAATTGCTTCTATTCTTGTCATGGAATTGTGACTATAGATTAAATCTATGAAATAAATCCTCCATGGATCTTGCCATCCATTTAATACAGGATCACGGATTATGGATACTGACAGTCTCAGTGAACATAGTACCCCATATAGGCCTACACTATAAATTTTGGTTTGAAGCTTAATGTGGCCTCAGAAAAGTACTTCCAGAAAATATACAATGTGCAGACAATATTTGTATTTCATTAATTTGCAGAATATGAATGGTTGATCACCATATTATGTGCAATTGTACATTGACCCATCTTCTTGTGCACTATAATATCAGGCAAGTTTTTCTTAATGTTAAAACAGATAATGACTTATCAATGCATAGCATATTAGTAAGGTTGTTCCTTTATTGTCGTACGGCCGTAAAACATTAATCAAGTTCATTGGATCCTTAAATAATAGAAATAGCTTCGAGAGTCAAAAAGAAATACTAAGTAAATTATTACTCATATGTATCAAACATAATAAATAATGAAAGGAACAATTAAAGACAAAGTACCTTGCAGTCATTTAAAGAAAAAATTTTGTATATCAGTGAAGTCGTATAAAATTTTCAAAGTAAAAACCCATCCTGCAGTATGACATAAACATTATTTCAACAAAAGTATAGCTTCCAGGTATTCATTTTGAAGGTAATTCTCCGCAGAATCCAAATATGTTATTATTGTTATTCTATCTTTTATATTACTCAAGTTATCACAAACCGCGATCCTACGGAAACGTAACTTTTCCTGAAAATATCTTAGGAAATATGCTTCCGGAGGCACCCTTAAATATTATTTGATCTTGCTGATTTTTTAGTATGTTCATTTGGCTACCTAAACACAAATTCATGCGGTACAGCAACCTAGCACCATTTTTTTTTTTCATGGGGCGGCTGATGCACCCTAATACATATACTGCATGACATGAGTACAATATTATATAAATTAATTTGCATGATGAAGTTCTTATTGAAAGAGGGCACAGATGATGTAAAGATCTCTGCTGGGCTATCTGCTGAGCTCAAAGTTTTATATTTTAATAATTTCAAAGTTGTCTTTTCTTTAATGCCTTTACTCTTTTCATATCTTTGGTTCTTGAATTGATAGAAACATGATTCTTTCACAATTAAATGCAGAATGAAGCTTATTATACATTTACTCTTTTTGTTTAAATACAGCCAA
Organism: Platynereis dumerilii; assembly: GCA_026936325.1. Lineage (NCBI taxonomy): Eukaryota > Metazoa > Annelida > Polychaeta > Phyllodocida > Nereididae > Platynereis > Platynereis dumerilii. Next base: position 41,244,668 of record JAPTHN010000012.1, read on the forward strand.
CGCAACCTGCTGGTCTGACCTATTTCAATGTGTGGGGAATTCCAGCTGATGTCTTTATTGTGATTTTGTTATACCTTGGGTTCTAGCAAAGATAAAGACATGTATCTTGCACCATTAAATATGGAATAAAAATGACTAAAATACACACATTTTTATTTATATACAGCCAACAGAACCTGCTCTTCTGGCCTATTTCAATGTATAGGCAATTCCAGCCAATGTCTCTACTGGTACGACGTCTGTGATGGAACGAAAGATTGTACAGACAATTCTGACGAGGACCATGCAACCTGCAAACTTCCATGCCCTCCAGGAGAATTCAAGTGCAACAGCACAGGAAGGTTGGTCTTTCTCTTTTCTTTTCTTGATTTGCATATATCTATATATCTGCTCCACGAAAACATGCAGTAGGCCTACAAAATTCTAAAAATGGCTTGTCACTTAAAATCTAGCCTAAGCTATCTATCCATAGCTAAATGCTATACTTAGCTAAACCTATCCCCATAGCTATCCCTAGCTAGCCACAACTTCTATTGTTTGAACAAGGGGTAAAGAGATTACAATGTATGCAAATGAATGGAACTGGATAGTTATGGAGGGCTATTGATAAGTCCATCTACGAATAGCTATAGACAGCTATATTGAGCCACTTTTAGAAAAACAATTTTGCTGTATTTCCTGTCAAGCTGATGAGGATATGCGACATCTGCATGTCATTTATATTATTCACTCCTTAAGTTTAACTCCCTGAGCCCCCCTCTGGATCCGCTACTGTCATTCTATTTATTTGAATACCCCCTTTTTTAGGTGTATCAAGAGTAGCTGGGTCTGTGATGACGAAGAGGATTGTTCTAAAGGTGAAGATGAAGATGAAACCATGTGTGAGAAGAAAAAAGGTCAGTTTGAAACAAGTCCAATATTATCACATTCACATTGATACCTTTCTGCATTGCTTATTCTTTTAGCTCAATCACAGGTCAAAGCGTAATAACTTAGTAATAAGCATCTTTTCTTTACTTGTTACTACTATATATATATATTCAAATGTAACAACCTCAGAAAGATCCTGCTAACTTCATCTGGGTAGAAAGTAGGTCAATTCAGGATTGTAAGAACTTCTCCGATTGGTTGACTTGAAATGTGACCTATTTTCTGCCAATTCTGTCCATTCCAAGAACTTCCCCCAAAACCAGTTAAGAAGTATTTTTACAGATTTTTTTTCATAGTAACTTTGATTGAATTCATATGCCACCTTACAAAGTTCAGCTCTGTAGAAATAAGACATGACTGAAAGAATTGCCCCCAAAGGCTATGGAAGGACTATGAAGGACTTATGAGTTATGACTTTATATATAGGATTAACGTTATTAATCAAGAACTATTTTTATCAGACCCTATTTTTCTCAATCAAAAAATATTTCCCTTCAACGAGGAACTACTATTCTCAATGAAGAATTATTTTTCTTCATCAAGAACTATTTTCTCTCAAAAATATTTGTTCTTACCCCTTTTAGCGTACCATATTAACAGTCAAGTCTTTCCATAACTACAAATAATACCCTCATCACCTATGATATAATTACGTGTACTTCTCTTATCATTTTAGAAGTGACATGCAGTCCTGATCAATTCTCCTGCAAAAACGGAAAATGTATCGACAAAACATGGCGTTGTGATTATGACGACGACTGTGGAGATGGCAGTGATGAGGAACCAAGAGATTTCTGTAGTGAGTCAATGTTATTTTAAATATAGGCCTGACATAATTGATTTTAAGCTTCTCGGATCATCTCTAGGCACTTTTTCTATGATCAGTCTGTAGGATGAAAAATTTGCTGTATTCTCATATTTTATTGTGCAAATCTCTCACGTAAAATTGCGGAGTAACTTTTTTTTGTCAACAGAAGATCCATTATGTCGGTAGTGAAACAAGCTGAAAATGTATTATGCCTGGCCGAACTAGATAGTATAAGTTAAATTATTATATCTTGAATACACATTATTAGAGTATATCAGTAAACAAGCCGTAACTACTAATATTTCTTGCAAATTAGTGCATCACAACAGGGACAGGAAGAAAAATAAACATTTTTATGAATGTTCTTTTCCAGAAATCCAGAAATGCCCTAAAGGATGGTTCCGGTGTGCTACGAACTACCGATGCATTCCGGAATTACTCCGCTGTGACGGGAAGGATAACTGCAGGGACAATTCCGATGAGGATGAGGGAGTTTGCGAGGCTAGGACGTGTGAACCGGGAGAATTCCAGTGCAAAGATAAGCAGTAAGTAGTCCATATTCATTTAGGGCAAGGATTGGCTCACTTGCCAATGGTGTGGTTGTGTGATTTCTTATATGATGTGAAATTAGTCTTACCAATCCCAGCCCTCCCTTTTACTCAGCCTTCTATTCGTTTATCTGGGAAGGGGCTAATGCTTACAATCGTGTGTGTCTGTCTGTTACCTTCTTATTTTAAATGTATGTCCTCATTACTCATTTACTGAGACTTCTATAAATTCACCCAGGATGTGGTTTATGATTTTATTCTATGTGTATGTCTGTTACCTTCTTATGTTAATAGTATGTTTTCATTAATCATTTGCAGTAGCATTTTCTAGAGATGGTTGGGCGATTTCCTGTATGAAGTCAAATGAGTCCTGCCAACCCCAGCACACCCTTTTACTAAACCTATTATTCATTAGCCCTGCCCAGGATGGGACTTACGTTTTCATTCTTGTGTGTCCGTCTGTCCATCACGTTCTTATTATTTCTTTGCAGTTGCATTCCCCAGAGATGGCTGTGTGATTTTGACAGAGATTGCCCCGATGGGTCCGATGAAGAAAAAGATTTTTGCCGTATGTTAAACAAAACCCTTTTTAATGAAGAATCTCCTTATGTGGTAGTTATCTATGAGCAACGACATGAATAAAGGAGGCTGTGGTCAATTACTTCGGAAAAGTAGACCAACAATCTTCCCTATGACTGCGATTTTCTTTCAACTGATTTTGAAATATCTTGAGAATTATTACCTTAACTGTTGTTGGACAATGACTGAGCAAGTCCACTCTCAATCTAAACAGTTTTAGTATGAAGAAATTGGTAAAAATTATTTATACTTGTACAATAAAGTATCTTGCAAAAGTGGAAATTTCCTCTTGGTAAAATAAAGTGCACTTATTATGCAAACGATAATGTGAACTTCGGTGCACTTAGATAATCGAAATGCTTTTGTATTTCAGGAGACAAGCGACCGAACTGCACCGAGAGTGAATTCAGATGTGCTAATAACAGGTGTGTCCACTCGGACGATCGGTGTGACGCCCGGAAAGACTGCGAAGATGGGAGTGATGAAGAAAACTGTGGTAAGATAGACAAATAAGGACAAAGATACATTTATATAGTTATAAACCAATCTATATATATAGAGACAGAGAGAGATACATAGAGATATTTTACCCTTTTATTTCTTGTTCAATTTTGGATATACCTCAACAGTTATAACTATCACAATGACATATCAGTACGTCTTTTTTTTTCCCTCAGAATATCACCAGTGCCCAGAAGACAAGTTCCAATGCAAGGGAGGCCACTGTATCAACGAAGACTCAAAGTGTGATGGCTGGGTCGACTGTCCTGACTTTAGTGACGAAATGGGATGTCCCACAAAGTACCCTAATGGATCTTACTGCGAATGGGATTATTTTGATTGCAAAAATGGGGTGAGTTGTTATGATTAGAGATCTTTGATCAAAGGCTTTCTGTATAATATGTTTATATATTGTTGTGAAAACTATCGTTAGGTCAAATGTCCTGACATTAGTGATGAAATGAGATAAAGAGTGTTAGTGCATATGGAACCTTGGCGAGGGTCAGTTTCATAAAATGTTGTTAATTTCCAGGTTTGCATAATCCCTAACTACCAATGTGATGGTCAGAATGACTGCGGAGATGGTGCGGATGAAACCAGAGACCACTGCACAACTATGAAATGCGAAGGGGTAAGTGCTCATCTATCTATATCTATATCTATCTATCTATCTATCTATCTATATAAAAGAATAAGGACAGTGCCTCATCCAGGGAGGCGTCCCACCTCTTCCTCCCAGAAATAACCTCCTTTCAACCTCCTTCCTCGTTCAGTACCCCCTATTTCTGTCAAAATCTTTTTACTTCCCATATGCATTACACCCATACATCCAAATTACACAGGTCTAAACCTTTTTTGTTTGATGTAGTTAACAATAATACATAAATACTTACTAGTGTTGTAACGATTCGCCAAAAAGTTGCCGACATCGTCGCCAAAATCATTGGCCGGCGACATCGATAGTGGATTCAATAACCTCGATTTTGTGAGGTGCTAGACAAATCCAATTAACCCTAATATCACCCACGCGCATTCACGAGATTTGCGTGACAAAGCAGCAGACCTGTAGCAATCAGCTTCTGTAGTCTAACTGCTAATTGCAATTGAGAAGATTCAAGGGGTACCTTTCAAAGTAAATTCACACCTTCTAGACTTAATTGCCATTGAAGTCCAGATGTAAGAAGACCACTGGGGTGAAGAAGCAAGTGTCATGGCTGATTGTAATTAGCAGCAGCCAGCAGAGCAGTCAGGTCCCCTTTAAAAAAAGACTTGCTCTTTAGTATTCACATGCAATGTCATGCATGTTTTGATCTAGTGGTTGGGTAAATCAGAATAATTAATTACCTGAAATCCTGACATTATTAACTAAATGCAGTATATGATAAGGGATTGTCTGGCGCATGGATTGCTGTCCAACAGGGACGAAATGTCGGCCAAATATTTGAAGTGATTTACAAAAATAAATAATAATTTCCTGCCGAGACCCCCAAGTCCCCCTGAATATGAAATGGTCACCCCCTTACCATTGATTCTTGATATATATGTAAATTCAGGCCACCGGGACCTTAGTTAAAGTACATTAAAGAAACTGGAATGGCATCATAGGGTGTTACGAATTTGGTTTTGACAGAAATGCTGTGACAAAAATCCTTTCTACAACGTGACAGCCTGGCCACAGAGTCGGTCCTATATTACATATAGGCAGACGATTATTCACTGCACTATGCACAAAGTAAGTCAATAAACTATGACTTTAATGAAACAATGAAGTTTAAAGGATATCAGAGAGGCCTTGCAAATGTTCTATAGACCATAATACATTTTCTGCACAAAATACTGCAAGGTCAAGAAATCTATTTAAAAGCCAAAATTATCTGATTTTAAGTATATTAGTATATTATATAACACAATACAAAGCAGTTGACATGATACATAATATGATTTTCCACAAATTCAATTATTTCTCGTAATTTTACACACATGTGATGTGGACACAAATGAATTTATTTGGTATACTGCTAATCCCTAAGGAACCAAGATATATTTCTTGAACAAATCGCCTGGTTCCATGCCAACCAATTTGACGCGTCATAACTTGTTTAATTCCCAAGCTGACTGTGTTGTCCATTCCGATTAAAAATCGATTATCGAATCGGCCAGGCCCTCCGATAATCGATTTTGTAATTCTCAGTAGATTCCCATCACTAACACTTACCCTGTTGTCTGCATTAACACCCGGTGGACATATGGAATGATGAGATGGGCAATAAAAATAATATTTTTGTGCAAAACTTTCGATAAAGTTATATTTTCATGAAATTTCAATTAAAATTGGTACTTTGGAGGGGGTGGGCTCAATCTTCCAAATTTACAGGATTAAAACAATACCTATAAAAGGGGTTTAATGGCCTTTCGACTTGGTTGGTTTTTTTGTGAAATGGACTGAGAAGGCTTCACTTACCATATTATTGTTTATCTTTCTACAGAAGCTGTTGTGAAGTCTGAATAACTTGTTTTGCAGTTGGGGAGTTTGTAGAGACTTCAGTCCAGTGGCACCTGGAGTGAACTGTAACATGGTATACGGACGCAATTTTGTTTTGATTCTGAGTGATTTGAGGGTGAAGATTTCAAATCTGAGGGGGTGCCTGCTTGTAAACCTTGAGCGTTTTGAGATATTATGGTTTCCATAGCAAAAAGTCAGGTAAAACAATGCATAATCACAAATATTTTGTTATGTGACATTCTGCAATATCATTTCATTTTCAGAGTTCCCGCTACAAGTGTTCCGATGGATTGTGTATCTCCATCCGACAAATGTGTGATGGCAAGGCTGACTGCAGGAACGCCCAGGATGAGAACAACCACACCCTCTGTGAGTTAAATATATCATTGTTGCACTGCCCTCTGGTGATAATATCTTCAAGAATTATTACATTGTCCCCTGGTGTTAATAAATTTTCACAGTAATTACACGACATCTCCTTTAAACAAGTTTAATTTTACATAGAATCAGCAGATCTGAAAGTTTTAAGCAAATGCTCATCAAAAGAACAAAAAAAATAATACTCATACTCCGGTTAGTTCAATAATATTCATCTAAATTTATAGATAAGAGTGTTTTTTTCTTCTCTGAAACAATGTCTTTTACTCCTCTGTCTCATTTGTTTAAGGTCGTCCAAAGACAATCCGAAAATGCAGTGTAGAGTCGTTTGCCTGTTCCAATGGAACTTGCATCAACATTTTACGAGTTTGTGACGGCACATTTGATTGTCCTAATGGAGAAGATGAAAAATGTGGTAAGTATATGAAAATTTATGCAAATATTATTAATTCTTGAGGACAATGAGAATCTGAATGAATTCCTTGGCCAATCCTGATGTTGTTTGAGTTTTAAACTTTTAAAATCTGACCATCATTGGCCAAAATAAAAGCAATTAATTGTTAATATAGTTACCTTCAGTTGATTACTGCAGCCTGATTCCTCTGGCCACAAAACACAGGAAATGTTAAATTATTTTCCATAGAGAGGGATGACAATTTCTTTATATATACCAAATTTTCGATTGAGTGAGACAATATATTCCCTATTCTGGGTCGCCAATTGCAATCGATAGCGATCAATTATGACCTTAGATAGGTCTCCCTCATATTGTGATTGTTATTGATCGCCTTATACTATAAGGGCGATCATAGGAATCGTCCGGTCATCAAGCGGACGTCATTTTGACGTGCACAACTTTTTGACGTGCACAAATATTTGTCGTGCACAAGATTTGTCGTGCACAAATAGGCAATCAATGATGGCAATCAATGATGGCAGTCAATGATGGCAATCAATGTAGATAGATAGATAGATAGATAGATAAGGATAGATAGATAGATAGATAGATAAGGATAGATAGATAGATAGATAAGGATAGATAGATAGATAGATAGATAAGGATAGATAGATAGATAGATAGATAGATATAGATAGATAGATAGATAGATAGATAGATAAGGGGGCGACCATTTAATATCTCCTAAGAATAAGGGGGCAACCATTTAATATCTACTAAGGTGCTAGATAGATAGATAGATAGATAAGGATAGATAGATAGATAGATAGATAGATAGATAAGGGGGCGACCATTTAATATCTCCTAAGAATAAGGGGGCAACCATTTAATATCTACTAAGGTGCTAGATAGATAGATAGATAGATAAGGATAGATAGATAGATAGATAGATAAGGGGGCGACCATTTAATATCTCCTAAGAATAAGGGGGCAACCATTTGATATCTACTAAGGTGCTAGACATGGGGACATACCCCCCGCGGACATGGGGACATACCCCCCGCGACATGGGGACTTACCCCCGCGGACATGGGGACTTACCCCCTCGGACATGGGGACTTACCTCTGCGGACATGGGGACTTACCCCCGCGGACATGGGGACTTACCCCCGCGGACATGGGGACTTACCCCCGCGGACATGGGGACTTACCCCCTAGGACATCGGGACTTACCCCCTCGGACATGGGGACTAACCCCCGTGGACATGGGGACTTACCCCCGCGGACATGGGGACTTACCCCCTCGGACATGGGGACTTACCCCCGCGGACATGGGGACTTACCCCCGCCGACATGGGGACTTACCCCCTCGGACATGGGGACTTACCCCCTCGGACATGGGGACTTACCCCCGCGGACATGGGGACTTACCCCCGCGGACATGGGGACTTACCCCCTCGGACATGGGGACTTACCCCCTCGGACATGGGGACTTACCCCCTCGGACATGGGGACTTACCCCCTCGTACATGGGGACTTACCCCCGCGGACATGGGGACTTACCCCCTCGGACATGGGGACTTACCCCCTCGGACATGGGGACTTACCCCTTCGGACATGGGGACTTACCCCCTCGGACATGGGGACTTACCCCCTCGGACATGGGGACTTACCCCCGCGGACATGGGGACTTACCCCCGCGGACATGGGGACTTACCCCCTCGAACATGGGGACTTACCCCCTCGGACATGGGGACTTACCCCCTCGTACATGGGGACTTACCCCCGCGGACATGGGGACTTACCCCCTCGGACATGGGGACTTACCCCCTCGGACATGGGGACTTACCCCCGCGGACATGGGGACTTACCCCCGCGGACATGGGGACTTACCCCCGCGGACATGGGGACTTACCCCCGCGGACATGGGGACTTACCCCCGCGGACATGGGGACTTACCCCCGCGGACATGGGGACTTACCCCCGCGGACATGGGGACTTACCCCCGCGGACATGGGGACTTACCCCCGCGGACATGGGGACTTACCCCCTCGGACATGGGAACTTACCCCTGCGGACATGGGGACTTACCCTCTCGGACATGGGGACTTACCCTCTCGGACATGGGGACTTACCCCCGCGGACATGGGGACTTACCCCCTCAGACATGGGGACTTACCCCCGCGGACATGGGGACTTACCCCCGCGGACATGGGGACTTACCCCCGCGGACATGGGGACTTACCCCCGCGGACATGGGGACTTACCCCCGCGGACATGGGGACTTACCCCCTCGGACATGGGGACTTACCCCCTCGGACATGGGGACTTACCCCCGCGGACATGGGGACTTACCCCCGGGGACATGGGGACTTACCCCCTCGGACATGGGGACTTACCCCCTCGGACATGGGGACTTACCCCCTCGGACTGGGGGACTTACCCCCTCGGACATGGGGACTTACCCCCTCGGACTGGGGAACTTACCCCCTCGGACATGGGGACTTACCCCCTCGGACATGGGGACTTACCCCCTCGGACATGGCGACTTACCCCCTCAGACATGGCGACTTACCCCCTCGGACATGGCGACTTAAATCCCACGGACATGGCGACTTACCCCCTCGGACATGGCGACTTAAATCCCACGGACATGGGGACTTACCCCCGCGGACATGGGGACTTCCCCCGCGGACATGGGGACTTACCCCGCGGACATGGGGACTTACCCCCTCGGACATGGGGACTTACCCCCTCGAACATGGGGACTTACCCCCGCGGACATGGGGACTTACCCCCGCGGACATGGGGACTTACCCCCTCGGACATGGGGACTTACCCCCTCGGAAATGGGGACTTACCCCCGCGGACATGGGGACTTACCCCCTCGGACATTGGGACTTACCCCCTCGGACATGGGGACTTACCCCCGCGGACATGGGGACTTACCCCCGCGGACATGGGGACTTACCCCCTCGGACAATGGGACTTACCCCCTCGGACATGGGGACTTACCCCCGCGGACATGGGGACTTACCCCCTCGGACATGGGGACTTACCCTCGCGGACATGGGGACTTACCCCCGCGGACATGGGGACTTACCCCGCGGACATGGGGACTTACCCCCGCGGACATGGGGACTTACCCCGCGGACATGGGGACTTACCCCCGCGGACATGGGGACTTACCCCCTCGGACATGGGGACTTACCCTGCGGACATGGGGACTTACCCCCGCGGACATGGGGACTTACCCCCGCGGACATGGGGACTTACCCCCTCGGACATGGGGACTTACCCCCTCGGACATGGGGACTTACCCCCTCGGACATGGGGACTTACCCCCTCGGACATGGGGACTTACCCCCTCGGACATGGGGACTTACCCCTTCGGACATGGGGACTTACCCCCTCGGACATGGGGACTTACCCCTTCGGACATGGGGACTTACCCCCGCGGACATGGGGACTTACCCCCTCGGACTTGGGGACTTACCCCCTCGGACATGGGGACTTACCCCCGCGGACATGGGGACTTACCCCCGCGGACATGGGGACTTACCCCCGCGGACATTGGGACTTACCCCCTCTCACATTGGGACTTACCCCCGCGGACATGGGGACTTACCCATGAGCCCATTTGTCATGAAAGAGATGGATTATTTCCTTAGTATTAGTGAACTTGGTGAAGTATTGCCCAATCAAATTCACAAAACAAGGTTTTGGCTTGCGTATTGTGTAACACAGGCGATCATTTAGTCCCTGTGGGACAGCATAGGCGATCCATTCAATCTCCACACTACCTCTAGTTAAGTATAATTTTTCAATAAAAGATATATATATATATGTATATATATGTACAATCAATGTAAATAAATATCCATTGTCTGTCCATCTAACTGTCTATTCTATCTCATTATGGACCCCGAAGTCAGTCAGAGTTGAAACCCTGACTTGCTTGGCAAGAACTTTAACTGACTAGTCAGCTAAGTCATTAAACTCTGACTTCACTTGACTTCAACTAACTAAAGCCGACTTAAAGCAATTTCATAGGACTCTTCAAATAGAAATTATAACTACGGAAATTTCAGAATTTTTACACTCAGAAATTGTGTAGTTTCCAAAAGTGGCAATTTTCAGGAAGATTTTATGTTGCAAATTCTCAAGAATATTTAAGAGGAGAGTCCTATGAAATTGCTTTTATTCTAACCATTTTTTTTTCGATCGAGAAAAGTCAAAAATGTTGTATTTTAACTTATTTTCAGTAAAACAAGGTGATATGGATTGCTCCAATATGTGCACGAATGCCACCAGCGAATGTAAGACAGTGGAGCGCAATGAAACAAAGATGCAATACTGCAAGTGCAGGGAAGGATACATACATGGCACTGGAAGAGACTGCGTGGGTAAGTACTAAGTAGAATAGTCTGAAAAACCATCTTAGTCTATAAAACCATCTGACAATCTGTAAAACCATCTAACAAATTGTACATACATGGCACTGGAAGAGACTGTGTGGGTAAGTAGAATGGTCTGAAAAACCATCTTAACAATCTGAAAAATCATGTATCCGTCTGACAAACCAACTGACAATCTGAAAAACCAATCTGATACAAAGATGCTATACTGTGACTTAGTATAAGTGCAGGGAAGGATACAGTCATTTGTCTTGAGAGGGGCCTCTTGCTCTCAGTTGTGTTATTGCTTATATGTAGGGCTATCACGATTACTGAATTTAAAAATCTATAAATCTATGGCCTAAAATTGAATCGTAATTGATTAATCGCTCTTTTCCCGCCATTCTAGACAGCTAGAGAAGTTATGTTCCTTTTTATATCATTGTCTTGAAGCACAGCTAAGATATCTGGCTATTCCATTGAAAATACTAAGTGCAATTAGGACTTCACACTCCATTCACTTCAATCTGGCAAAACCAATCCAATTAGCCAATCCACTTGACCAATCCAGTAATTCCAGTTGCAATTCACTCTTAACACCTGGAAATTGAAGGCCATACAGCGTCTTCAAGGCACAAATATTCAGATAACAGATTAATCGATTTTGCAAACTAGAATCGATTTTTAACTAAAATCTAATCGGCGCTGATTAATCGGTTAATCGTGATAGCCCTACTTATATGCCATCAATGTAATTTTTATTTTAAGAGCAAATAAATTATTTGTCATTGTTATTGTCATTAAGTCAAATGTTTGTACTTCAGACAAGGACGAGTGTGCCTCATGGGGCCATAATTGTCCTCATAACTGCACGAACCAGAAAGGGAACTATACCTGCGAGTGTGCTGATGGATTCAAACTTTACAAAGAAGGACCTGTGTATAAATGTTCTCCAAATTTACCAGGTAAGGAAAATTTCATTACTTATTAAACTTTTCAGAGAAATTAACTGTGCTCTACCTGTTTAACTTGAAGTCATTGCTCATTATGGGAAAGGCTTTGATTATCACTTTTTTTAACCCCTTTCTCTTGATGCCTGGTAAGGAAAATTTCATCACTTTTCTAACTTTTCAGAGATCTTTTATTAAAGGAAATATCTTGTACTTTATCTAGTTACCCATGAAATTCTATTGATAGGCCTAGAGAAGCCAAGGAAATTTTGGCCCAAGTAGAATGGTCAATGAAATATTTTCAAGATATTAAAATTGCTGTTAAAATGTTGGATCAAAAATTAGAATTAAGAGAGTGTCAACCAGATATGCCATCTAACTTCATAAAGATCCTTTGAAAGTTTAACTGCAGATTACCTGTTTCACGATTTAATTTTATAGTTATTGCTCATAATGGGAAAGGTTATGATCATCACTTTGTATTGATTTTTTTTTCTCCTCAAATTCAGGAAGCAGCAAGTACGGTGATGGATTGATACTTTATGGCGTCGATAAAATGATTTACGTTTTTGACCAATCGGTATGTAATATTATGCATATTACTGTTTTGACATGAGTTCCCCTGTGGCCTAATGGTCAAGACTGTTTGACCACTGGCTTTGAGGGCGTGGGTTCCAATCTCACCCCGGGAACTCACTTTAGTCCGAGCCCACGGGACTTTAAATGGAGGCGGGTTGTATCCAATATTCTATGCTGGGGCAACTGAAAGACCCTGGGCATCCCTGAATTAATAGGGTATGTTCCAGACTCACAGTCTTCTCATCTCATCATCATACGGTGATCGTCTGCCTCAATATAGCCCACTAAGGTGCTGCAGAGGCGTAAAACACAAACAAACAAACAAAACAAACAACTGTTTTGACATTGGATGTTATACTATTTTGTTTAACTACATTACCAGCGTACACTTAGAGCAAATAAAAAGAAAATTAATTCCAAATCAAAGTAGAAAGAATGAGATATAAAAAGGCTAATAAGACATTAAAAAGGCATGGGGGAAGAGAGAAATGCTCTTTATGACTTAGTAAAGAAATTCTGTAATGTTATTTGAAAAACTACCACTGCACCAAAGTGGTGTTTATCGAATATTAATCATACATAATGTCCAATGAACCAGTTTTGATGATATTTTAAACTGGAAAAGAAAGGACTTGACTGATGCATACAAAATATTACATTCATTTGTATTAATATCTCCTTTCTCCAAAATCTAAGAAAATATTTATGTTTTTGCTTCTAGACATACCGATGGTCAGTAATGACCATGTCAGTGGAAAAAATTCATAGTCTAGCAGTAGATGTGCATAGATTGATTGTCTTCTGGGCCACAGAAGCAGGAAACTTGTACAGGTGAGTTATGAAGGCCATACATAGTTGATCTTTAGCTTCTCAGATCTTCTGAAGGCACTTTTTCTAGGGTCGGTCGGTAGGACAAAAAAAGGAGAAAAACGAAAATTTATAATGTCAAAAAAATAATAAAATTTTTTATCTGTCAGCAGAAAATCTATTTTGTTGGCCAGTCCACGAAGCTAAGAATCAATTCTAAGCTTCATTAGGCATGGCATTCCACGTGATTGCACCTCTATGCAAAATATGAAAGAACAAATTTTTCATAACATCGGTTTGACAAAGAGGAACTTCAATAAATTTGACTCTTGCTTGGTGTCAATTTTTACATTATTCGAAATTAGTATAGTCTCGAGAAAGAAAGATTCAAGTATTTTTTGACCGCCCAGTAATACACATTGTATTGGAATGTACATTAAACAGTTTTCAATACTCATTTTATTGTTATTTCTCCTTTCAGAGCAAAGTTTCCAACAGATGAGGGTGAAATGGGAGTCCCGCAGCAAATCAAAATCAGAGATGATGTTACTGTCGATCACATTGCATACGATTGGGTAACAAGGTGAATATATCTATATCTATAGCTGTCTGTCTATCTATCTATCTATCCATATATCTGTCTTTTTATCTTTCTGTCAACTTTCTATCTATAAATATGTATGTGATGTTCGCATGTTGATAATTATGATACCATGTATCATCCTTTTGGTATTTGTTAGATTTAATTGAAAAATATAAAAAACAATGTAGATAATTGTATATTTCATTCACATATGTTAATTACTTCAGCATAATGTTTTTGACTGTAAATTTAATGGCTAGATCTGGTATGATGATTATATCTTACTTGCTATTTTTTTGTCAACAAAAAAAATTACAGGCATATCCATCAGACCACCAACTCATACCAGCAGTATTTTTACAATTTTTTAAAAATAATTTTATTTTGCAGGAATATTTTCTTCACAGACACCAGTGCAGGGAAGATCTTCGTTGTTTCAGATGTTGGTAAATACTTACGAACATTAGTAGAAGGCTCGCAGCGAAAACCGAGCAGTATCGCAGTTAATCCTACACTTGGGTAAGTCATGCTTTAAAAATGTGAAAGAAAATGACACTGTAATGTTATGCTGTGATAGATTAATCTGTTTGAAAATTCCATGTATGGTAAAAATTGTATGCACATTAAATACAATTAAATGCCAATAGTGCGCAGTGGATCTGTTGGAGCAAAAATTCAGTTACCCATTCTGGATTTTTTGTATGGTCTTTATAAGACTTTTTTAATGTTTTATGTTTTTGTATAATAATGTCATACTCAGACTCAGATTCAGATTATTCTACCTTAAAAATTATTACAAGTTACATCAGAATATTATTATTATTGGGCAAGGGAGACACATCCAAGGATAAAGTTTGGCTATCAAGTGCCCGCCTTACAAAGAATAAAAAGATTAACATTGAATTTACATAGCAGTTATAAATTGATATAAAATTAATAATCATGAAGGAAGGTTAATAATATAAATATTTAAAACCTTGACAAATGCATAATAACAATATATATATCTCTTTTTTCTTAGATTCCTAGATGTAAATAATGAATTTGTATGAATCTGTTTCATTTCAGCCTTATGTATTGGGTCGACACACCAAACCGAAGAATTGAAGTAGCAAATATGGATGGAACTAATATAAGAGTATTGGCCGCTGATAAGATAGTAGGCCCTGAAGGTGAGCGGATTGTTATACACGTACATGTATGCAAATATGGGAATGTAGACAGTTTATATACATTCATCAACAATTTCTTCTAAATTTCTCTGATTTGAAAATTTCGTTCCGATCTAACATTTGGACAGTATTGTGTAATCATTTCAGAAAATGTATTAATATTTACAAAGCCTTGGAAGTGTAAACCGAAAATCGATTTTTCCTGAAATTTTGCGTTTGTTTGTATTACTTGTGTGGTCATCAATTTCTACTTTCAAATTGGGGATTTTATGAGATTTGATTTTTCCCATACAAATTTGGACCACCCTAATATTCATTTATTTTATATTCAATCGAAATATCGGATAATGATACATAAGTAAGATTATGATACATTTATCATAAATTATAGTTTTACAAAAGTGATAATGTTATAGACGAAACAAAAAATAAGTTAATACATATTTTTATGCAGGAAATTGAATAAATTATATAATAATGTCTTAAGAAGTTTTACAACAAACTGATATAAGTAGCATTTCTCCTTGTCTCCAACATTATCAATTTAAAAAATAGCATGCAATGCATGCACCGTGTCCTCGAGCAATTATATATTACTCAATGGGATATGATCATTACTTTAACACATCTCTATAAATTGTTAAAAGTTGCATTCTATCTATTGATCTATCAATCTACCTATCAATCTATCTATCTGTCTATCTATGTGTCTGTCTGTGTGTCTATCTGTCTATCTTTAGTAATTGGCTGAAGCATAAATCTCTGGTTGTGGTGCACCCCACTTTGTCTCAGGGCGGAAGGGCCAAAGGGAAGAAGAAGAAGATGCTTCTCAGAAATCGTCTGCTGAGCAAGGAGGAATTTGGTGGATTAAAGTTAACTATTTAGAGCAGTGAGACATAAGATCAAAGCCAGGGCATCTTGCGCAACAGTGTAAACACTGGGCATCATAATGGCATCATAACTTTGGGTGGTTCTTGCATCTGTGAAATGCTTTTCGCTCCACACCAACTTTTGATATGACAATCCCATTGATGACGACAAAGGGCCCGAGGCCCTGCTCTCGGACACAAAAATTTAACATGAATATATTTCAAACTTTTAATATTTCCTTCAAGGTATAACCATAGATTACTTCATGAACAACAGAGTATACTGGGCCGACCAGGGACAGAACATGATTGAGTCGGTGAAAGCTGATGGAACAGATCGTGTTGTCGTTACCAAAGGTAAATGTGATTTAATAACACATTAGGCCACACATAATTGATTCTAAGCTTCGCAGGCCCACTGACACAATAGATTTTCGTCAATAATACTTTGGCACTCGTGATAATCTAACAACCAGGGATCAAACGAATCTCTCATCATAACAAGTTCTCGAATTTGAGTGCCAATTCTTAAATCTTCATCACATATATACCTCTTTTCCATGAAGTAACAATATTCCAATTCATAACCTGACAATTTAATTCATTATTTTTTATAATATCTACACAGTATTTATTATTTATGTATCTTTTTTTTTTTCATCACCATTTCTTTTTAACAGACGTCAACAGACCGCGGAACATAGACATGCTCAATGGCGACCTCTATTGGGTTTCTGGCAATAACACAAAAGTTTGGAGGATGTCAAAGTTCGGTCACGGAATAAATCATACTTTAACCAACGCCAAAAGTATGCCTAGGGGAATCGCGGCTTTCCATCCGCAGAAATATCCCAAATTTACCTGTGAGTATTGTTTCTTCTTGGAATTTCTAAATATCAATAACACATTCCCCTTAAAAGTCCATTTTCTAACAAGTTGAGGTAAAGGGCCGGCCTCCAAGCCAAGTTCTTAGGAGCATACCTTACCCACTATAGGCCTACTATATTAAGGGTTGTTTTTCAATCGGGGTACGCTCTGGAAAGTCACACGATATCCAAAATACCAGAAATACCATGCATATATGTGGAAAAAACGTTACACAGAATGATTAAACATACTGAGACGGACCTACAGTAGCGAAAAAATTATTCAAATCGGTTGAAAACAGCCCGAAAAAAATGTATTTGTGTCATTTTGACCAAAATTGACTGTCTCATTTGCAAATTAGGCAAATATCGCTTCAGATTTTTCAGTCCTAACCTAACAGTAAGTTTTAACAATAGTGAATATGCGTTCAACATGGTCCCAAGAGTTTAACATTAGAATTACATGCAGCAACTATGATTAGTCTCTTCAGAATCCTGCATTGAACACATGAAGGTCAATTCCGTCAAATATTGTCCTCTCCGAAATAGGGTCAGCAACACAGCAATAACATTGAATTAAAAGTATTTTTATTTTATAGAAATACTCCTTCAATAGATTAGACAAAGTTTTGGTAAGTGTTTCACTTCAGTTGTACCAACTGCACAATGCTCGTAGCGGAAAACACCAAAAACAGCTTTCGTCAAATAAACTGTCCTCTCCGAAAAATGCTGTCCTCTCCCAAAATTACTATTTTCCTTGACACACACAAAGTTCTTGGCCAAAATTAAGCAAGTAAGATGATTTTTCATTGTCAGATATATATCTATCCACTCAGCACAAGCCCATACAACTGGGTGTTCTATACATCCAGTAATAGAGGGATGAGCAGAATATTGACTTTGGTCGAAATATCAAAAAGTCAAATAAAAAACAATTCAGAATACTTGTAGCCCTAAAATTTTCAGAAATCCACGGCACGGTATATAGCAACAGAAAAAAGTCAATTTGGCCAGAAAAGAAAGACCTTTATTTTTGACCCCTGTGAGACAAAACTATGTACCCCGATTGAAAAACAACCCTTAAATAGTCAATTATCAATCTGATTCAATCATGAAGGAATAAAATTCTGATCATAAGTATGGATTTTATCCATTATATCTTATAATTTTTTCTATATGGGGAACTGGTATAAATCGGCTAGTTTTAAGCTTTTGTATTTATGAAAGGAATGAGTGGTGTGAGAATTATATTTCTTTTTGTCAATGATTCTCATGACCTTTTTTTGTAAAACTTGGATTCTATTAATTGTTGAGTTAGGTGAATTTCCCCAAGCTATTAAGCTGTAGTTTAAATAGGGTACCACCAGTGAGTAGTAAATTGTGAATAATACATTGGAAGGAAGTTCATGTTTAAGTTTATTCATAATGCCAGCTATCCGAGAAATTTTATTGGCTGTTCCATCAATATGGTTTTTCCAGTTTAGTGTGTCAGTAAGAATAACACCAAGAAATTTAATTTGGTAAAGTCCTTCAATTCGAGATCCATTAAGGTAAAAGTTTAAATTAGCCTCATTTATTGAGCTCCTTGGTGTATGAAAGATCATGAATTTAGTTTTCGAGACATTGATAGATAATTTGTTTGCGGGAAACCAGTCACTTATTTCTTTAAGTTAGTCATTGATATTCTGGTTAATGGAGGGAGTTGTGGATTTTTCGAAGGGAAATATAATGTTTGTATCATCTGCAAATATTATAAATTGCGCATTGGATGATGTTTGAGCCATATCATTGATATATAATATAAACAATAGCGGTCCAAGTATGGAGCCCTGAGGTACTCCAGTGGAAATGTGTAGCGTATCAGATCTAATCTGTTTAAAATAAGTGAATTGTTTTCTACCATATAAGTAACTTGAAAACCATTTGTGGGCAATTCCACGAATTCCATAGTGATATAACTTGTCTAGAAGTGTATAGTGATTTAACGTGTGAAACGCCTTACTCAGATCAAGAAAGAGTCCTAGGGCTTTATGTTTTTTGTTTAAAGTACTTGAAATCAGATCTTGTAATTTTAGTATGGCTAACCCTAAAGCCGAATTGACAGGGAGTTAATAGATCATTTGTTTTTAGATAATATTGTAATCTATTGTAGACTAGTCGTTCCAGTATCTTAGAGAACGTAGGCAGGAGAGAAACAGGTCTGTAATTTCTAAAAGATTATTATTGTGGTGATATAGGCTATTGAAAAAGAGCGTGCATAAAAATTTGAAAAAAGTGTCATTTTCCTCATTCTTGCCATTGTAGCCACTAATTAAAATTAGCTGTTGTTATTTATCATGGTCAAATTATATTTTTTACTGCTTACCTATAGATTAGAGGTACATTCAATGCTGCAAGTTGCTTTAAAATGTGATAAATGGTCGAGTTACAAGGTTTTGCACCTTAATAACTTGTAAGAAAGTGAAAGTGCAAAACCTTGTAAGTCAACATTTTCAATCATATCTGATGGTGACATCAATGCTAGGGGTCAACGACCTCTGACAAAAAATTATGCTAAAACAGGGTGTCCCTTCTATAAATCAAATTGAGCCTAACTCACATATTGATAAACATTACCATAAAAAACAGATCTGTGATAGTTTTTTTCCAATTTCTGAAAAATGGCTTTTTTTGACATACGAGGTTTTGCACTTTCACCAATCGATATGCTAATGACAGAGTCAAGAAAACAGTCAATCTGGTTTGGACCTGTGCTATGGAATAAAAAATTGAGCTAACTCACACTTTGTTAATCAATCGAAAAAAGAAAAAAATCAAAGATTATAGGTTTTTTTTGTGTCCTACCGACCCTTCTCTACTACCAGTATTTCGAGAAGATCTGCGAAGATAAAATTCAAAAATGTCTGGCCTAATGGTAGCTGAGATGCAACATAATATGACCCCAGATATTACAAAATACTGAATCATTTCAGTGAAATGCCTTCTCATGCAAAAATTTAGGAGCCTTTTTAAAAGTAGAACAGAAGCCCTCTTTTGTATTGTATGCCTCATAAATTCTTCAATGGGATCTCTCATGCATGTGATTCATTCACTGAGATTGAAAAATCCTCCATCAGAAATAATCAATTGAAAGTTGCAACAAAGAAATTAAATTCTTTACAATCCAAAATGTATTGACATACAAGCTATGCCACCAGGACACAACAACAGAACTTCAATGGAACGGTCATTGACAAATAACCCCAACTTTAGTTCATTTTTATTTATTTATTTTTTTCGTCGTTGACAAATTACCCCAGCTTTAGTGCACTTTTCTTCATTTCATTTTTTTATTTTCTTCCTTTTTTTCTTTTCTCATTTGTTTTAACTTATAAGTCCGTCTAAAAACTTGTTACTTATTACTTGTCCTCAAGAAAGGCGTTTGACTATTATACACATAACTGTCATGTATATTACATATTCCACAAGAAATGCATGAAATGTTCATCCTTAGCCACGTTGTAGTAGCGGAAGTCATCCATTGCGGCTGTGATGCCGTTTGTCTCTCCAATGCGGATGTTCTTCTTCGCTGGCGGACTGTTCCTCGTCAAAATGCTAAATGGTTCTTGGGCGGCCAGGCAGCCATTGATGTAGTATCGCAGAACGGTGTCTTTGAAAGTTACCCCAACATGATGCCAAGTATTGAAATCGAAGTAATCTGCCTTCGCATAAAACGAGTTGTGAGTGGCGTTCCTCACGGTGCACCTGAAGGCAAATTTCGTAAGCCAGGGTTTTGCTTCTATGTTTAGCTTGATCAGGGTAGACATGAAAAAGTCTCTGTACTGCTGACTCTGAGGGTCGACCAACTTCAACCACAACGAAATGGTGACGCCATCTTTGCATAACGGAGATTCGAAATCATCCTGGCTGATGCATAGGTTGTCGTGGGAACCAAGATCAACAAAGTTACCGTCATAGAGGGTCATGCTCACAAAATAGAGCCCGCCTCCATACTTCCCTGTCGTTGACGTTATGGCTGGAGAAACACAGAAAAGCTCATATTAGACTAGTTTGTTATTGCTATAATAGTTTGGCCTGGGAGTGGGAATGAAAGGTCAACTATACATAGCTCAATTAATTGCAAGAAATGTTTGACAATTGGGAAGTTAGAGAGGATTCTAACTTACACACATTTTTTCCAGTTAGATCCCGACCGGACCAGAGAGAGACAGCCTGAAAAATGAGGTGTCTAAGTGGCAGTCTAATTTAATAGAAACATCGAGTTAGACCTACCTGCCCTGTTGGCATGTTCTGCTTCCGTTGCATTCGTGCCCACGGCTTGGATATTTCCGTTGCTTATGGAATTCATGGGTACATATATCACTTGGTCTGAAATATGAAGAAAGTTTTAAATAGGCCGTGATAGTGGACTGGAACTCTCCTTTTTGCGGCTCTCTGACATCTCGGCGCACAAATAAACTTTTTCCCGAAAAATCCACTATTTTGTAGGCCTGTACAATGCAATGGGGGCAGGTTTTTACGAGGTCCATAACACTGTTAAATCAGCTTGACAACACTGGATCAGCCCAACCAAGTCTACTTCTGGGTCTAATCCTTGGATCCCGCCACTTTTACAAGAAATACCTATGATTAATCTGGATATTTCGCTTGATGAAGTCCGTGAGGCCGACTCCCGCCATATTTTTCCGTCTTGGTCGGGTCATGACTGAAGATATACATCGTCAATCGACTTGATAATGGTCGGAATCCAAGGTAAACATTCCATTTAAGGCTCGGCGATACAATCCGTAGTGTTTTAGTGGTTTTACAACTGTCCTGGAGCCCAGAATCCAAGCGTCCAATCCATCAACTTCGCAATGGTACAAAATGGCGGCATGTTTATTTCTGCACGGCGACGTCAGAGAGCAGAAAAAAGGAGAGTTCCACTATCATGGCCTATATATCATCATCTCAAGTGCAGTCTGAGGGCACACATTAGGACTATACAAATGCAAATTTGAACAAAAAGTCTCAAATGTTAGCTCTCATTGGTCCAATTATGGACAGCCCCCTGAATAGATTGCCTCTCCTACGCCTATGGTTACTAAGTAACCTAACTGATACTGTAAAGATTATTGCTTTTCCTTTAAGTAATTAGTTATCTGTAACTAATAGCTCCGCTTTAGTAAGTTATATATGTTTTCAGCCAGGAAATTTGATATGAAAAATAGTGGACTGTTGAACTGTGACTCGTGGTAGCTGATGAAGTGTCATCTTCTCTACATTCAACTTGGGGAAATATGGCTCCAGGCTGATTGATTAATCAAGATCAAGAGAAGGCCATTTGATTTGTCAACACTCGGGATCAGTCTCCTTAAATCAAATTAACATTGAAAGTATTGGGTATGATCATGACAAATCATCAGCATGACACACGAAGTGCCATTTTCACAGTGCAGCAGTCCACTCTTTTTGCATATCAGATTTCCTGGCTGTAGTGTAAACATAATTAACAAGACTGACCTTCAGTTACATCCGCTTGAAGGGCCAGCGAGTAGACTTTAGTCGGGCCACTCCATGTTGAATGCTCTTCAAATCCACACGTCAGGCACAGTTCGCAAATTCTTCCAGTTAGTTGGTAAGCATGGCAGACAGGAATCTTTTGATTCATGCAGCGTTCCGCGCATCTGATATTACTCATGTCTCCAATGGAATATGTGGACGAGCAACTGACGTTTGATTTCCTGTCAAAGTGGTACTTTTGATAAATCGAACATTGTATACCTGCGAAAAGGGTTGTTACGAGACAAAGCATTAACCTGAAGTGGTTCACGGTTAACATGATGTTGATCCTAGGTAGGATCTCCTATGAAACTTAGAGCCGCGTAAAAGAACAAACCAATTCCTGATCTCTTGACACGGGTTAGGCCGTCGCCCGTGGGGTTTTTGATCTATCCGAGGTTGGCACTTCCCAGTGTGTTTCTTCCTCTTTTCACGCCCAATGTATATATGTGTTGAGAGAATAATGCAAGTCAATTTGGTGAAATTCAGAGAATGAGGTTGTTCATTAGTCTTTGAAAAGGGACTTAAACAGCTGTCAACATCATTGTTGTATATTTCATAAGATTTTCTTTGAATGCATCCTTACCGCCAACCATCATCACAACAGTGGCATCAAACCTCAACCTTTTGCACTAAAAGAGAATTTCCATAGACTTCGATTATCGCCGTAAATTGACATTATTCTATATTTCGCCACCAAAGCATTAAGTTTGAGTTGTTATTATGTGTCATATAAAACCTGTCAAAAAGGAACATTTTGTCATATATGCGCCTTTCAGCAGTGCTTGTTGACTTGTGGTGGCTCATTCAATACGGCCAATTAAAAATAACAATGGCCCCATGGGTGCGCCTTGTACTAAACCATAACAATGTGACTCCTTTGTGTAGCAATGGCTTTTGTGGTTTTTTAAAACCTAAGTGCCCTTTTATGAAATTTCTGCTGAATTTGCTAAAAAGACTATAATAGGAATTTAAAGGATACTGATTTTTAGGTTTATTCATAAGGCCAGACTTCTTTAATTGTTAGCTTCTTGGTTCAACCCTCCCAACAAATTTTGTGCCTATGGACACAGGAATCATACCTGATAGTCTAGTTTTAAATGTCATAGGTATATATTCGAAGGTGCCATACCAGTGGCGTAACTAGGGGGTCTCGAGCGGGGGGGCACCTGGGGGGGCACTCAATTCTCTGGCGGGGCACCCAAAATACTGATTGTATATTTTTGCCAAGGTTGGAAAGTTCATATGGGGGGGCACCAGGGGGGCACAGGTCCAATATGGGGGGCACGTGCCCCCCCGCGCCCCCCCCATAGGGACGCCGCTGTGCCATACTCTGACAGAGCCTGCTGACTTTGTCTGGAAGGAAAATAGGTCAATTTTGAACTTGGCCAATCACAGAAGTACTTGCATGGGTGATCTGTGTAAGAACTTCTCTGATTGGTCGATTCCAAAAATGACCTATTTTCTGTCCAGATGGAGTTTGTGGCTTTGTCACAGCATGGCACCTTTGAACACACCAATAAAAGAGTCGAGAAAAGATCCAATCTGGTTTAGAGCTGTGCTATGGAATAACAAATTGAGCTAACCCACATTTTGTTAACCAATTAAAAAAAGAAAAAAAATCTAGCTTCCAGGTTTTTAGTGTCCTACCGACTGACCCTACCAAAAGCGCTTCGAGAAGATCTAGAAGCTAAAAATCTAATATGTTTGGCGTAATGGTAGCTGAGATGCAACATAATATGACCCCAGATTCATTATTACAAAATAATGAATCATTTCAGTAAAACGCTTCTCATGCAAAAATTTAGGAGCCTTTTCAAAAATAGCAAAGAAGCCCTCAGAGTCATAAATTATTCAATGGGAGCCCTCATGCACGGAATTCATTCTCTGAGATTGAAACATCCTCCATCAGAAATAATCAATTAGAAATAAGTTGCAACAATACAATTTAGTTCTTTTCAATCAAAAACATGTGACCAATAAGGTATGCCATCAGGAGACAACAATAAACCTTCAGTTGAACAGTCGTTGACAAATAACCCCAACTTTAGTGCACTTTTTATTTCTTTTATCTTTTAAAAATTTTTTTTTTTACTTAGATGTTCGATCTCGACATAGAGGTCCTTAATTGGACCTACGTCCGAGTAAAAACTTATTACTTATTACTTGTCCTAAAGAAAGGCGTTTGACTATTATTCAAATGTATGGCAAGATACACCCTCATGATAGGCCTCATCAAAAAAGGGCAACCGCTGTTTTACGATGGGGGTAACTGAGAGTAGGCTAATTGAGGGAAGCTGAGTTTGGTTGAGGACTTGAGGTACGGCGAGTTTAGTTGAGGGAAGCCAAGTTGAGTTGAGGGAAGCCAAGTTTAGTTGAGGGAAGCCAAGTTTAGTTAAGGGAAGCCAAGTTTATTTGAGGGAAGGTGAGTTTAGTTGAAGGAAGGTGAGTTTAGTTGAGGTAAGGTGGTTTAGTTGAGGGAAGCCAAGTTGAGTTGAGGGAAGATGAGTTTATTTGAGGTAAGGTGAGTTTAGTTGAGGTAAGGTGGTTTAGTTGAGGGAAGCCAAGTTTAGTTGAGGGAAGGCTAGTTTAGTTGACGGAAGATGAGTTTAGTTGAGGGAAGGTGAGTTTAGTCGAGGGAAGCCAAGTTTAGTTAAGGGAAGCCAAGTTTAGTTGAGGGAAGCCAAGTTTAGTTAAGGGAAGCCAAGTTTAGTTGAGGGAAGGTGAGTTTAGTTGAGGGAAGCCAAGTTTAGTTGTGGGAAGCCAAGTTTAGTTAAGGGAAGCCAAGTTCAGCAAAGGGAAGCCAAGTTTAGTTGAGGGAAGGCTAGTTTAGTTGAGGGAAGGTGAGCTTAGTTGAGGGAAGATGAGTTTGGTTGAGGGAAGGTGAGTTTAGTTAAGGGAAGGTGATCTTAGTTGAGGGAAGATGAGTTTAGTTGAGGGAAGGTGAGTTTAGTTAAGGGAAGGTGAGTTTAGTTGAGGGAAGCCAAGTTTAGTTGTGGGAAGCCAAGTTTAGTTGAGGGAAGGTGAGTTTAGTTGAGGGAAGGTGAGTTTATTCGAGGGAAGGTGAGTTAAGTTGAGGGAAGCCAGTTTAGTTAAGGGAAGCCAAGTTTAGTTGAGGTAAGGTGAGTTTAGTTGAGGTAAGGAGAGTTAAGTTGAGGGGAGTTTAGTTGAGGGAAGCCAAGTTTAGTTGAGGGAAGCCAAGTTCAGTAAAGGGAAGCCAAGTTTAGTTGAGGGAAGGTGAGTTTAGTTGAGGGAAGCCAAGTTTAGTTGAGGTAAGTTAACTTTAGTTGAGGGAAGCCAAGTTTAGTTGGGGGTAGCCAAGTTTAGTTGATGGAAGCCAAGTTTAGAGGGAAGCCGAGGGTAGTTGAGGAAGCTGAGGGCAGTTGAGGGTAGGTGAGGGCAAACCAGGTTAGTTGATGGCGGTGGAAGTTAAAAGGGGTAGTCTGAGGATAAAAGGGGTTCATTTGAGGGTACTCAGTTTGCGAGAGGGTGTGGGGGCGTGTGCTGCGTAATCTGCCATGAGGCCTATAAATTAGTCAAATAGCTTATTTTTCATATAATTTAATTATCACATCATTGAATTGAATTAGGCCTACATTATTTTATCAGCTATTCTATTATTAAATTTCAGTAAAAGACAACAAGGCCTGTGACCATTTAACAGTCAGCATGCCCTCTGGCGTGAAATGCTTATGTGAAGATGGATTGTCCAAGGCGGACTCCGACAACCAGTGTCAAACTTCTCAAGGTGAGATTACTAAGATGTATTTATGATATTTGTATGTAATATATATATACGTAATATAATATGTAATTTATATACTTTTTCTTTTACTTTTTGCTTCCCCAATATTTTCATGAGCACATATAATTTATCTAGTTTTGTTGCCGGTACTAAAACCCAAAGGTTTCTAAAGTTACATGGAGGCCAACATGTACAACATGAATGAAAATTTAGAATAGATTGAAATTTTTAAGTGGCGGAAGCAAAATGATTGACCCCAAGAATCTTTCTGATTTTTTTTTCAATAATTACAAATATAGCTTGTCTCTGTGATTTTTTAAAAGTACCGTAATATGGGGTGAATCGGGACACTGGGGTGAATCGGGACAGAACAGACAAGCATTATATTCCTTCAAAAAACACCAACTTCTACTTGCCTGAGAGATAAGATTTTTGGCACACTTTTAGAATACAATCTAGTTAATATTGTGGTGGATTTTTTATACCTTTACCAGCAGGAACGACGGAGCTGCAGCACTTTTAAGTTGCGCCTGTAGAATTAACATTTTCGTGATGTGGTCAAAACTTTGCTTGTACCATAAAAAGTTTAAATACCAGAGCCAAAATAACTCACAGGAACCTCTTTTCAATTTAAAATGGCCTCAGGGGACCAGAATATAGTAGACCAGATAAGGGATTACGTAGTTTGGTCATGGGTTCAGATCCAGGTCAATGGCAAAGTTTAAAGGAATAATCAAAATATTCCATACCAATTTTCATTTGAATGTACTAGCACGCTCTTTCGTTGAATATTATTGAACTTGGTATCATTTATAATGGATTTAGTCCAGAATTCACAATCATCAGCAAAATGAGCAGAAAACGATATTTTTACATATTTTTCTGTCATTTATCACATTTTTGAAAATATGCATATTATTAATGAAATTGATTTCAGATTTTTCTAAAAATATATTTTTGGCATATAGAACATGTTTTCTAATGTTTACTCACAAGATACAATCACTTAGGGAAGGTAGGAAGTATTGATAGTGGAAATAATGGACTGTCCCGATTCACCCCAAAATGTGGGGTGCATTGGGACAGTGGTTTTCTGGGCCTTAAGCATTGGATATTTAAGCTACGATTTCAACGTCTTGGGGATACTGAGATATTGTGCCCAGACACAATTTGACCTCATATTTTGGTATCTGAGTTGATTTGTGACCATGCTAGGGGAGAAAAACGGCCAATTCTGTCCCGATTCACCCCATATTACGGTATTTAGTGTAAAAACTCTTGTTCTGTAAGGATATTTCCATGTCGTGTTGGATAATATAAAATTAATTATTTGATGATACACAGGCCCGTACCTGATCATCTAGTCTTAATTACATATGACATAAGGATATATTATTCAAAAGTGCCGTACTCTGACAGAGCCTTCTGAATTCATCTGGATAGAAAATAGGTCACTTTTGAACTCGACCAATCATAGAACGTCTTGCATGGGTGATCTCTGTAAGAACTTCTCAGATTGGCCGAATCGAAAAATGACCTAGTTAGAGTATTTTCTGTCAGAGCATGGCGCAATTTGCCAGAAAAAGAGTCAATCTGTTTTGGACCTGTGCTGATATAATGTTCTATTTTATTGTTTGGCAGCTACGGCAACACTTCCAAGTTTGGACTCCTGCAGGTGCGGGGAAATGGGAACGTGCAATATCACACCCGTGGGAGAATATACGTGTATTTGCAGGCCTGGTAAGTTGGTTTCATTTGCATAATGTGACAAGAGTATATCCCTAAAAGAAACTCCTGGTGTGACTATGTTGTTGATATCAGAGCAACTGTCCAAAAGCAAAACTAGCATCTTGCGGTTCAATGATGGCACCCCTCCATCTTACATTGTAGCATGTGTGGGCTTGCAATGCATGTTATCATTGATAGGCCTATATGTAAACGCAACATGAGTTTATTAAGGCGCTAAAAACTGTTTGTTCACACATTTTAAGGAACTCATCTCCATATACTTCACATGCCATGGCATTTCATCAATTAAACAACCGAGATATGTTATGTATGACTGTTGTCTATCTGCAGAGCATCTTTTAAATATGTGGATTTGTTAGCTTTAAAGCACAAATTAATATTTTCTTATTGTTTTCTCACCTATTCCAGGGTATGCAGGGGAAAAATGTGACTCACTTGCGACAGCATCCAATAGTGGTGGTCAGTCTTTCAGATATTTACTATTTTTAAATTTTTTTCTTAACTTTCAACAATTTACACATTGATAAATGTTTTAAATTTGTTGCAAGTTTTAACTATTTGTTAGTTTGACACCAATTTCGAGGGTTCTGACATGCATTCTGTCAGTTAGATCCCAGTTGGAGGGTGGGATTTAACAAAGAAGAATGCATGGTAGAACCTGAAAATAGGGGTCTAACTGGCTTTGACTTCAAATGCTTGTTTTACAACATCTTCACTATAATTTTTTCCAAACTATAAAGTAAAATAGTTGTTTAGCTTGCACTGTAAAATGGGGTAAATTTGGCAATCCGGGGTAAAGTTGGCATGCTAGTTTGACCGACTTAATGGCCGAAATGCAACTTTGCCAAAGATACCTGTGTCACTGAGAAAAGTTGGCATTTCTTCCATTAAGTGGGTCAAACTAGTATGCCAACTTTACCCCGGACTGCCAACTTTACCCCTTCCTACAGTACTTATTGTATATCTTAGCCAATTATTTTGTTTTGCATTTTTGTACGTATACCTTGTATTATTATATTTTCTCATTTATTTTCAGTTGTCAAAGTCATAGTGCCAATAGTTATCATTTTCATATTGATGTTATTAGTAATAGCAGCTGTCATCTACTTTATGAGAAGGTAAGCGGTCTTCATTTTACATTACGGACTTTATGAAATTAGAGTACTGTCTAAAAAATTTCAGAGAAAATTGGTTTTTTAGATTCAAAATTGTTTTTTGAATAACCAAATTTCAATGCAAAAACCAACAAGGATTTTTTTGAAAATCCATGTTGGTTTTGCATTGAAATTTGGTTTTTCAAAAAACCATTTTGAATCTAAAAAACCAATTTGGCCCGACATTTTTTAGAGTGTAGGGATGTACTGATAACACTTTTTCACCAAAATAAAATACTGATGCGATACTGATCCTGCTATTTTGTGGCCGATATGACTCATGATACAGATCAATATTAATCTGGTACTGAATCTCGGATACAATTGGTTATGTTTATAGAGCAGTGCGCGCCACCAATCCGATACTGATATAGCCTTTTAGTGCTGGATCAGCACAGAATGCCACGGATACCGGCACTTGGTATCGGATCGGCATGGCGACATCCCAAAATAAGAGCATAATTAAGAATTATTGAAAGAATTATTACTTATATAAAATTTAGATTTATTTTAAATTGTCAGTGCCTAAATAATAATAAGTAAATAAATAATAGACCTTTTTTGTATAATATTCATGTATCTACTGTTTGTTTGCAGAGGATACTTCAAGAAGAGTAGCCATGGAGTATTCAGGGATGGACCAGCAGCTGGCGGAATCCAAAATGAGATGAGTTTCCCATCTAACAATATGGAACCTGTGAGTCTACAGCTTTTTGTTGTTTGGTTTTTTTTTTCACATAGCACTGATAGCAGTGACATAGACCTGTGTAGGAGGTAGGGGTTGCAGCCACACAGAAATTGTAAAAAAGCAATTTTGTAAGGGAGTTTCCTACAGAAAATTTTGAATTCAGATCTATAGGGAAATTTTTGCATTTTTTGGATAACTCCCCAGTTCGACAACAAGGAATCAAATTTCGAAATTCTAGTTACGTTTTGGAATCCCGGCCAATCCTGTTTTGTTATGTAGATTTTGGTAGGCCTAATGCCGGGCAGTTAGGCCTATACCATTAGCAATAATTTGACATTCAGCATTTCTTTTACCCTGGGATCGAAATAGTCTTTGCATGATTTGATTCCAATTTATCATAGGCCGTGATAGTGGAACTCTCCTTTTTCCAGCTCTCCTGTGTTGACGAGCAGAATAAAACTATTTCCGGGAACAAGCTGCCATTTTGTACCATTGCTGAGTCAGTGGAGCTGGCATTTCAGGCCCCAGGGCACTTTTAATCCATTGAAAACATTACGGATTTGCATTGCCGAGTCTTAAATGGAATGTTTAGCATGGATTGCCACCATATTCCAGTACTGTCAGGCTGATTAGACTTTGTTACGGACCTTAGAAACCCCGGGTCCATTGTAAATTCCCAGGCTGATGTTTCCGGAAATAGTTTTATTCTGCTCGTCAACACAGGAGAGCTGGAAAAAGGAGAGTTCCGCTAACGCCCGCTATTGACATTCATAGATCAGTTTTGTAACCCATGGATTCTAGTTTTTGATCTACATTTTGCCTATTCCTTCACTCTTTTATTCATCAGGCCAAATTGCACAACACCACTTAATAGAATAGAATGGAATAGAATAGATTTTATTCAAGTAAAGTATACAATACAATTTGTCTTGCTGCAGAGCTCATCTTAAAGTGATATACAGGTTAACAGAATGATAAATAATAGAATAATGTAAGGATGAATGTAGGAATGTAAAAAATGTAGAAATGTGGTTGCATGTTATTTTTAACTAGTATGAATGCCACTTACCATTCAAATAATTATTATATCTTTTTCTAAATTGTCTTTCTTCTTTATAGATGCCTGCGGTTGAATACCATGTGGCTTCGGACGCGACAAACTTCAGCAACCCCATGTACGACAAAGTCAACAATGAGTCTTCTACTGACCCTGCCAACAATAACAAACAATAAAACAAATATTTTATCAGATTCACGCAATTTTATGGAATCCGAAGAGCGTTTGCTATCTGTTCTGTTAAGTTTTAAAACTCATTGTTAGTAATATTAGGACTGCATGTATACATACGCATTTTTGCTGTTTGCAAACTTTTTACAGATCCATCCACTATACAGTGTGAACCAGTGAATTTTTTTTTTTAATTAAAGGAGGCTATAGGATTATTTTTCTTGAATTGGCAGAGCATTCCTATTAATCGATTTCTGACTTTTAAACTTTTTTTAAAGTCATTGTGTGTATAATTGTATATAACTTGAATTATGTTTTTTACTACGTTACCTACGAGTTAAAATTTTACACTGCATTGAAAAATTTTAAGCTGTTGATATTATATAGTTCATATATAATGTATAACATAATGCCTTTTTTGGCATATTATTGTCGCTTATAAATGTCTTACCTTCATTGTTATGACAATATTAGGAAATTTTTTATGCATTTATAGTCTGCTAGCCTTCAACTTGAAACCCATTGTATCCACGTATTAAGTTTTAAATATCAGCTTATATCAACAGCGTTTCAAACTCTTCCGATCTTTTGTAATTTTATTGTTTTTTTGGTTTTTTTGGTCAATATTTAGACATTTTTTTGGAATAATTCTTTTTTTTTTCACATTAAGGTTCTATTTTGTCTGAAATATGTTTTACAGCAATAATGGCATTGTTATAATTCTGTATTTTATGTTGTGATTTTAATCATTTTATCCCTCAACAAAGTGAGGTTTAAAGACCAATTTTTTATGGTTCAATTGGTTTTTGAATGTACATTGTACAAAATTAACCTATGTACATAATAATAATACTACATAATTAATTTTGATTGACAAATCATGCAATTAAATTCTATATAAACTTTGAACTGCTTAACCCATCTTTTTATATAGCTCCTATGACTTTGCAACTGTGACAATACGTAAATCCAAAAGAAGAGATATAGAAAATGTTTAGTTCATTATCCATGAAATCTAGGTAATTAGATTTATAAAATCGCTTCTCTCATATATATACGCTCATCCATTGGCGCTGCAGGTTGCCCTTGGGTCTGCAACTGTGCAGTATCACAAAGTCCTATGTGCAATACAATAAAAGAGTATAAGACTGGGGATGTCGTGATTATTACATCCGAAGAATTATTAAGAGTACTTACATTAGGATGTTTATTGACATAAATGAGATCGCAACAGGCCCTATCTATCATGTTTAGATAAACTTTCAATTTGTCGTTGGACGTTGAGTAACATGTGACCTCAGTGATGAGTGGTGCGACTCATTCAATGACTTTTCCCGATAGCATTACGAGTATATGATATGACCTCATTAACTATACTTGTGAGTCATAGGGAATAACATGGCAAGGATAGGGATCATTATTATGACCTCACAAGGAACAATCCAATACATTTCTGTGAGCACTTTTAATTTGTCTACTGTAATATATATTATTATAAATATAGGGCCTACAACTAGATATTAATTTTATAATGTCACACATTCAGCGTATCTCTCTAGTGTTCAGTTCATTAATTTGTGTTCAATCATATTGCAATGTAATATTGTACAATAATTATATTGTACTGTACAAGTACTTTATTGAAATTTATTGTTAAGCGAGCTTTCCACATGATGCAGCTCAGGGCTGTGGTAGAACGTCGACTAGAATGGCACATCAATTGTTAAAACAATCCGTGGCACAGGCCCAAGCCCATTAGAGCCATTTCTTTACTTATCACTGGTATATTCAAAGGTACATGCTCTTATCATGGCTGCTTACTTAATCTGGACTGAAAATAGGTCATTTTTTTAATCAGCCAATCACAGAGGTTCTCGCAAGTTCAAAAGTGACCTATTTTCTGAATCAGCCAATCAGAGAAGATCTTACAAGTTCCAAAGTGACCTATTTTCTGTCCAGAGGAAGTTCAGCAGGCACAGTCAGAGCAAGGAACCTTTGAATATATATTAGTAACAAGTAAGACAAGACTATCAGGCTCTGGCTTGTGAAACAATCAAAGTACATTTTGATATATATGTCAATTATTACACAGATATATATTCTGGAAATGATGGCACCTATGATGGCACTTTCTTGCAAAAAAATTAGATAAAATATATACCATATCATGAATTTGTAATGTCAAAAAATGTTTATTAAACACTGCTTGAGCACAACTAACAAAATGAATATGTGAATTGAATAACAATTATATTGAAGAATAAAGACGAATATAAGAAGTGATGGTATTTGTAATTTAATCGGTTCAACACATGAAAATGACAGGATTCATCATTATAAAGACAAGTGTAAGTAGCCAACTTGCCATGTAGGAGTCTACACCCAGTTTTGTTGAAAATTGGTTTAAAAGTTCAAACAATGCACCTGCTTGACGTTTCCCCTTCATGTAACCAGAGCTGGCGACCTCACTTTTTTTGTGAGTTTGCACTCAATCTAGACCGAAATATGCTGGCGGGATCAAGACTGCCAGTCGGACTGCACTCAATCCTTAACACCTCCCGCAAGGTGTAACAGAAAATGTAGACAACTGAGGATGGTAACAACTTCAAAATTGTCCCTGTTACCATCTGCGTCCACCCACCAACTAAGCTGGTGGCATCCGGAATGTTTAGCACTCAAATTTCTATCCAAAATATAGTTGGGTACAAATTTAAAGTTGAAAAGTTTCGAAGATATTTATGATATTTTTCTGAATAGACATTAAATAAATGTCCTACTTTTTTATGCGTTACCTTTCTCAAAATTCCACCATGTCTTTTAGGAGGAAAAAACATTAAGGGGTTGATTATTTCTGTGAAAATTAAATGCAGGGAGTGACTTTGACCTTGATGTAAAATTTCAATGTTACCAGATGGCCGATTGGCCAGCAATGCTCAGTTGAATTTTCATTTGTCCTATGTGTCCTCAAGAAATATGTGTTACCATGTTACCATTTTCATACCCATAAAGTGGTAGTATGTAATATGGCCAATTTTTTAACTAAGAAAATGCACACTACTTAGTGTTGACAATTAAAAACAAACTCGTAGCCAGATTTTTGGAATTTAATGAAAAACGGTGGTTGAATAGCTCAAAGGATGTAACAGGACATACATTGGATAACTGAAAAACCTTAAATAATATTTACAGATTTTTTCCTGGCAGTGTTTGGTTAAGTCGGTGTCCTTTTGTACATCCACATGCACATTTTCACATGTCATGACAATCAGATTCTGGTGAGAAGATATTCTCTTCGAAGATGTCCTTGATATATGTCAAACGTGAAAGGACATTTAATCATTGTCCTGTTACTTATCCAACAAAAAAGCATAAAGGTACAGTAACACGATCATGTCATGGTTACTTTCAATATTTTTTGTTTGGATCTGTGCAATTGAATTTAAAACTTGAAGGAAATTTATTAAAGTTTTCGATATTGGCCTGACCAACAGTGGTTGTTTAGTTGTGAGATAATTTTGGTATGGTAACAGGACATTACTATTTTGTCCAACTTATAATATTGAATAGTATTAGTAGTTAGGTTCCCGCTGTCTAACTGATCAATTGTATTCAAAAAATTCCCTGACCAGCATTTATTTAGTTGTTGTCTGGAGTGATTTGGGTAAAGGAATTTTTCCGTATTGTCCAAAGTTTAAAAAAGATCAAATGGTAACTAGGACACGTCTCAAATGTATAATTCAGTTTAGTCCTTTTGGACCTACAGTAGGGTGGTCCTTATACAATGGAAAAAAACAAAAACTTAAAAATGTCTTGCTCTGACCCCCCAGATATCTTCCTTTTGCTAGAAAAATGAGATTTGCCAAGTTCCACAAAAATCAATGCATATTTAGAGGTAGCTCGCAGGCCTTGAAGTTTTTCTCATTGTGGCCTTCAGTCACCAAATCATCGCCAAAGACCAAAAATACTGCCATTAAAAAGTTACACCTCTGCAGCACCAGTCACATGCATTTTTTTGGAATTAGTCTTTAGATAAATAACTGTTCTATTTGACAGAAAAGAAAAACACATTTTAAGACTAACAATGATCATGTACATTATATCACGGACATCAATTAAATGCAATGAGAATTTAACATTCAGAACGACTTTTGTGAAAAAGACAGATGAGTATAGTGGCACTTATTACTATGACCTGAACATTCACTGTGTTGATGTTAAAAAGACCTTTTCTCAGATCTTTCTCATTTGAAGTTTATTTCATATCTTCAATCATTATATTAGGGACTTGGTTTCCTGTGATGCATCTTTCACGAGGAGCATCATGCCGTTGAATTTCAGGCAGATACCAGAGGTGATTTCCCATCTTCTGGCTTTGTCACTAATGAATTGCTTATTTGGTTACAGCATAGTTCTGAACATCTTGGAGAAGACAAAGATTAATTTGTGGTGCACACACAGCAAGAGGATTATACATGAAGCAGGTCTTGACTAGATCTTTGAAGAGACAAAATCTCGCAAACTCTTTCTCTCACATGCGGAGAGATGGAATTGTTCCCATAATATCTACACTTTGAAACAATAAATGATTAAAATCTTCCAATGAGTCTGATGCATCACCCCAAGAGCATTGAACTTTTATCAATCCTGATGATAGTGATGAAGAACTCCTACATACACCCAGGTCCAGGAGCTGACGATAGTTATCTGATGCTGGGTTTTTGGCAAGCTATTCAATGACAGTTTTGCCTGAAAATTAGTGAACCCATAGAGATTTACCATTGAAGACAATGATGAAGTTGTCTCACCGTACTGGCCATAACATAAATGATATTGCACGAATCATTGAACCAATGCCAGTATTATACCATTGAGGTTTCCCACTACATGTACCAGCCTGGCCATTGGATTTGTATCAGGGGTCTTTGCGCTAGATAGGGGTTATAATTGTGCAAAAGTAAGTGCGTAAAGTTAAAAGATAGGAGAAGAGGGTGCACTTACTTTTGCACAATTATAACCCCTATCTAGCGCAAAGACCCCTGATACAAATCCAATGGCCAGGCTGGTACATGTAGTGGGAAACCTCAATGGTATAATACTGGCATTGGTTCAATGATTCGTGCAATATCATTTATGTTATGGCCAGTACGGTGAGACAACTTTATCATTGTCTTCAATGGTAAATCTCTTTGGGTTCACTAATTTTCAAGCACAACTGTATGACTAGGCGGTGAAATTATTTTATAATGAACTGTCTGATCAATATACTTACAGATTTATTGAGCCTTTTATGTTTAATTGCCAAGAGCATTTATTTATTTTGTATTTTGAGACATTTACTCGTAATATCATTATAGTAACAGGACATTATAGTTTGCACTAAATAAATTGTCAATGGTATTATGTAAGTGAAGTGTCTTTTCATATGTTTTACTGACATGTTTTATTTGTATTTACCTTACTAGTTTATAGTTGCATCACGTGTAAAGTTAAGTTATTTTGCTTTTTTATAGTCCATGAAAATTTGAAAGGTAACAGGACATGTCTTGGTTACACGCTGTGCTGTTTTGTCCTGTTACGAAACACTTCCATTTAAATTAATAGCCCACTTTAATACTTTTTTGGCATTCATGCACTATGCTAGGATTATATAATCCAACAATATAAGACCTATTACAAGCTTTACAAAGATCATTTGAGCAGGAATAGCAGCAAATGTCCGGCATGTCCATGTTACCATTTTCAAGCAAGACTATTATTTTGCATGTTTTTTTGTGCAAACTTTAAAAACTTGAAAGTAAGTAAAAAAACAAAACTTAAAATTAATATGACCTTCAATTTATTAGTCCTGCCATTTCGTTTTAGTGGGAAATCCACTTTGATATGTCCTGTTACCATTCATGGTAAATAATAAACTAAGTATTATTATTGTCAATGACACTCTCTCATTTTTATTGTAATTGGCCTGGTTTAGGTGACCATAGAGGGCGAAGATAATGTTGGTTTACCGCACTTACCACCGCATTGCACAATTTTAAACTCTGATTATTGAAATTGCGTCCATGTTACCATCCTTTGGGTGGTGTTTTCTTAGCTTCCTGTAACTAATCTGGCCATTATCCATATTTAGAAATCTTTCACTCATTCAGTTACCCCAAATTGTTGAAACATTGACTTGTTTATCCACTATTTCGCTGAATTACAGAACTACCCTTCTGGACAACTTCCTTTGAGGAACGTTGGTCTAAGGAAGCATTAAACCTCCCATCCACATCGGACCCAACGTTTGAAATCTACGTAATTTGTCGACAGCTGGTTACGAGGTTACTACGTACGTATATATCGTAAATATTTCGTATTTCTCCAACCTCCCTTTACTACGTACCCCCCACGTTGAAGGATCGGTCGTTATACGCCTCTGGGGCGTCAGGCGTAGCAGGCCAGCCCAGCGCGCTGTGTCTTGCGCATGCGCAAACATCCGACAAGAAGCCAGCTAATGGCCGCGGCTCTGTGTGGATTTGATTTACATCGGTCTAGAACACCATTTATACGACCGTAACAGTTTGTTTAACCATGGCCGATTGATTCTAGGATATGTATGGGTCAAATGACTCCTTCGGATGGACTCTTGCTGGTGTGTATGCTTCACAATCATCCTGTCAATCGGCGACCTGGATTCACTGTATTGGGGAGGCGCCGGCCAGGGGCGGAGCGCTCGGAGGGGCCCGGGGGACTGCCGCATTGCTTCAGGCGGACCCAGCCACCCGGCCTGCCATGCCCCCCTCAGAAAAAATAAATTAAATTGAATTAAATAAAGCCCTTGAATATTGGCCCTCTTTATGGTTGAATAAAGAATGCTCTCATATGATTTTACTGCAGGAATTTTTTTAGGGGGGAGGAGAATTTTTTTTTAGTTCTTGAGGGGGATGGGTGGTTGGTGATCTGCAAAGAGAAAACATGAATTAAAGCAGTGAAGACAGAAGAGAAAAACAGAGAGAGATAGAGAGAGCAGAGCCAGGCAGCAAGCACTGAAGGTGGCTCCAAAATTAGCAGACTTTTCTTCCTTGTTTTACCAAGCAGTCTACAGTCCATTTAAGGACTACAATAAATAAAAAAAATATCAAAATTCACTTACCTTATAAGGGATTAATACTGCAACTCTGAAGAGTTGGAAAAATCCCAATCCAAATTGGCCTGCTGGACAGGTGGCATTCCGATGCAAGTAGGCTCAGTTCAACTCCGATCTCAACTGATTCTCTCTTGCTCGTTTGTGATTGAGCAGTACTTCAGATTTTTTTTTTGGCCTATCTAATCTTTCATATTTTAAGAGATATTTATTTGGTAGTTTTTGTACTGGTCTAGCTACTATTTCTTTATGGCTTCATCCAATTATCACCAGCAATCATCCTGTTCGAGGTTTTATAATATATCAAAGTTACCAGATACATTGGAATAGGTATGGAATAGATGGCGCTACAAGGCTCTCTGAGACTTAGGATCCCAGGTTCTGCAACTTTGTGCAAACCTTCAACAAACCTTTGGCAGATATGTATGATCAGACGTTTGTCCTGAACATTACTTTCAAACGTTGTCCATACATGTCAAAAACACGTTGGAGAAACCTTGGATCTTACGTATTTCCAAATGTGCGACCATACCTTTGATCAACCTATGAATCAAAGGTATGGTCATACGTAATAGTCTAAGGTTGTAAAAACCTCTCAAATGAACGTTCGACAAACCTATGAATCAAAGGTATGGTCATACGTAATAGTCAAACGTTCTTCAAACCTCTCAACCAAAGGTATGACTTACGTATGACTGACACGTTTAGCCGAACGTTACAACCAAACGTTCTTCCAACCTCTCAACCAAAGGTATGACTTTTGTGTGACTCAAACGTTAGGCCAAACTATAAAACAAACTATCTGCCAACCTCTTACTAAGGTTGCGGCCTACGTTTGGTTTTCCATCTGAGTGCAACGTTTGGAAATTACCTTTGCCCTACCTTTGTAATACGTTGTTTGGCCCAACGTTTGATTCTAACCAAAATAATTACGTAGTGAAAGGTTTGATTTACGTTGCTGCTCGGGAGGGTATACATCTGAATGTCCTGTTACCACTCAAAATTTTTCCTTTTATTGATTATCAATTTTGATGTGTCCTAACTATGATCCAACATTTCAAAGGTGGTCCCAGGTGACATGATATTCCTCCTGTATAGTTAGTTCATTACAAAGAGTTCGGTTTACTTTAGGAAAAGGAAAAAGAAAAGTGTTACCATCTACAGGGGGTACAATTATCTCGATTTTTTCATTTAATATATGAGATAACCCCAAAGCACTATACTATGGGATAGGACTAGGTTTCATGTGTTTGAGACAGCAAAATATTGGTGATTACTGCAAGTTTATTTTTGACAGGCAGAAACAGCCAATTAAGTCCTAGCACCTCCAGAGATCTTGCCATATAAACTGTGAATCATTTTTATTCAAATCAACCATACTTCAACAGTCAACTGTCAACTTGTCTTCATGAGTTCTATTGTGAGCTGTGGTCCTGAACTGGCGTGTGTTTGATGCTAACGAGTCTTGACGAGGTATTCGGCATGGTGCTGAGTTGGTGATCATCTCCTGTCACAATGATACCTGGTTTACTTCTCTGTCCTGCTTATTATATCTAATAAATTTTTGGGCTTGATTCATTTCAGCTTTATCGTGTGATTGTCATAGTCAATATTCCATGTGTGCTTCGCATTTGCGTCCCACATGTGGTGAGCCTTAGTGCTCTGTGAGGCTTAGTGACGATTACAAAAATATTTTTCCCTGAGGGAACTTCCCTCTCTCAACAATATTAACCTTACATGCATGTCTATATAATTTTCAGTGGGTGCTGGTCCTGTCCCGTCTGCCCTTTCTTTTCTTTTGCAGGTTGCCGGCTGTTCAGGTGGGGGGGTTCCTTTGGAACTGGCGGGTCTGTCCCCCACCTTTGGACTGTGTCACCTGTTTGGCATTTGCTTGTATGACTTTACATTGTACATTTGTAATGTTGCTTTATTTCCGTCATTTAATAAAATGACATTTTCAACCAAATGCCTGCTCAGTTCCTCTGTCCAAACGAGTTCATAGCCAGCAACAAGCATAAAGTTAATTATCAGTCTGATTCAACCATGATGGAATACACTACTGATGATTAGTATGGATTTTATCAACTATATCTCATAATTTTTCTATTATAAATAATTCATGTGTACAAACTGCTGATTGGGGGTGTAGGGGGGAGGGGGTTTTAGAGGAGCGGGGGGAGGGAGCCCAAGGGGCAGGGGGCTTAGGGGATTGAGGGAGCAAGGTAATAATTATATGGTCAGTTGTAACGTTTACATTTTCCACAAGAAATGCATGAAATGTTCATCCTTAGCCACGTTGTAGTAGCGGAAGTCATCCATGGCGGCTGTGATGCCTTTTGTAAATCCAACCCGGAGGTTCTTCTTGGCTTGAGGGTTGGTCCTCTTCGAAAAGTCAAATGGTTCTTGAACAGCCAGGCAGCCATTGATGTAGTATCGCAGAACGGTGTCTTTGAAAGTTACCGCCACGTGATGCCAAGTTTCGAAATCGAAGTAACCTAACTTCGCATAAAATGTATTGTGTGTGGTGTTCCTCACTGTGCACCTGAAGCCAAATTTCGTAAGGGAGGGTTTTGCTTCAACGTTAAGCTTGATCAGGGTAGACACAAAAAAGTCTCGGAACTGTTCACTCTGAGGGTTGACCAACTTCAACCACAACGAAATGGTGGCGCCATCTTTGCATAACGGAGATCCGAAATCATTCTGGCTGATGCACAGGTTGTCATGGGAACCAAGATCAAGGACGTTACTATTTTGGATGGTCGTGCATACGAAATAGAGCCCACCTCCATACTTCCCTGTTGTGGTGACAATGGCTGAAGAAGCACAGAAAAGGTCGAATTAATTATATAATTAGACAGGTTTGTTATTGCTATAATAGTTTGGCCTGGGAGTGGGAATGAACGGTCAACTATATATATAGCTTAACAATTTGGAAGAAATATTTGATAATTTGGAAGTTAGAGAGGATTCTAACTTACACACATTTTTTTCATTCAGATCCTGAAAAGAGAGAGACAACCTGAAAATGAGGTGTCAATGACTTATACCTCATACGCCTCTTTAACTTTACATTTTAAGTCGTAATTTTTGAAAATAAACAATAATCTGATTATGGAGAATAAGTTGTTCTTGATTCCAGGTATATCCATGTATAATATTATTGTTCACTGGAAACTTACAATGTTGGAGACATGACGTTTCAACTTCTCAGCTAGAGGTCTTGTTCACATGTGAGTGAAACACAGGATGACTTGATGTGTTTGACAGACATATATTGGAGAAACCAAACGATCGCTCGGCACCAGAGTCAAAGAAAACCAGAAGATGATCATACCACTGCCTGAGGTGAACACCGCATCTCAAGATGGCACCCCATCTCCCTTCGCAACTCCAAAATACTTTGCAGAGAACAAGATTGGATCAAGAGGAAAGTCAAAGAGTCTACATCAGACAGCAACAACCCAACAGCAACCGAGACCAAGGCTATCAACTCCCCCCCCCCCACCTGTCCACAACCAACTCCTGAGTGTTAACAACAACAAACACATCACGTCATCCTGTGTTTCACTCACATGTGAACAAGACCTCAGCACTAGCTGAGAGGTTGAAACGTCATGTCTCAAACATTGTAAGTTTCCAGTGAACAATAATCTGATTGTTTGACATCATAATATTATTTGGCAGCATAATAGGTTTGAATAAACAAACAAATTAACTAATTTGAAGTAGGTGCCAAATAGGAAGAAACAATCAAGTAAATATCAATGACGTAGCAAAGCCAGTTTGCAAATGAAGAAGAAAATAAATTTTCCAATGGACCGCAAATCTGCAAAGAGCTCTGAAGACTAATTCAATAAAAACAACGAGTAGAGTGAGACCTACCAGCCCTGTTGGAATTCACTGCCTCCGTTGCATTCGTGCCCACGGCTGGGACATTGCCGTTGTTTATGGAATCCATGGGTACGTGTATCACTTGGTCTGGAATATGAAGTTTTAAATTTATCATCATCTCTCAAGTGCAGTCTGAGGGCAGTGGCGGATCCAGAAAGGGTCATCTACGGGGGGCCCGGGCGAGTCTCGGCATTCGCGGGCCCGCGTCGCGGCAAATTTTCTTCAAGATACTATTATTAATCTCAGTGGTGTAGGGGGGGCCCGTGCCCCCTAGGCCCCCCCTGTATCCGCCACTGGAGGGAACACATTAGGCCTATATGAATGCAAATTTGGGCAAAAAGCCTCATTGATCCAATTATGGACAGTCCCCTGAATAGATAGCCTCTCCTACGCCTATGGTTACTCAGTAACCTAACTGATGTATATATACTGTAAAGTTTATGGCTTTCTTTTAAGTAATTAGTTATTTTTAACTAATAGCTCAGCTTGAGTAACTTACAGCCAGGAAATTTGATATGCAAAGAGAGTGGGCTCTTGCACTGTGAAAATGGCACTGTGTGACTCATGCAGGGGTGTAGATTTTTCAGTTATATGGGGGGGGATGATTTCGGCGTGAGCAAACTGTGCGATCATTCCAATGAGCCAGAAGTCGTGCGGCAGGATATTTCGGGGTCATATATTTTAGATTACCTGAGGTAAATTCTGAGAAACCTGGAGCTTGTAGGGGAGAAGTCGTGCGGCAGGATATTTCGGGGTCATATATTTTAGATTACCTGAGGTAAATTCTGAGAAACCTGGAGCTTGTAGGGGAGACCGGGGCTGGTTGTCACAGGGGCAGGTTGTCGCACTGTGTAGAATTTAAACATGCTCTATTTCTGTTTAAAGCAAGGGCACAGCCATTGTATATGAAAGTCAGTACAGGAGTAACTTAAATCTATCTGGTGAATATATACCTATGTCATTCGAAATCTTGATGTCATATTGGACATTTTTTTTAAATTCAGCACTCGGGGCAGGTTGTCACACTTTCGGGGCAGGTTGTCACACTTTTGGTTAAGAGTTTGAATGCAGGCAGTGAGACTCTGTAAGTCAAATCCTGAATGAGACAAGTGATTTTGGACATGTCAGAAATCCCCTACTTGCCCAGTGCAGACCTTAACAATCATGTGACTCTGTACAAGGGTGCTACAAATTTTGACTTATCAAGGCAACAGAAATGCATTTTGATAAGGAAGAGGGTGAGCGCAGACTGTAGAATTTTTCTGCAAATTCCTTTTGAAAATTTGAAATAGATCTATTTAGACGCTATGCCTTTTCTGCTTACATCATCAATCACCAGTAGAATGTACTAAGGATATGACAATTTAATTTCATTAGAGCGTGACAACCTGCCCCGAAAGTGTGACAACCTGCCCCGATAGTGTGACAACCTGCCCGAAAGTGTGACAACCTGCCCCTGTGACAACCAGCCCCGGTCTCCCCTATTTTCCATAGTTCATCCAGGTTTCTCAGAATTTGTTGCAAGGACAGATGAAAGTTACTAATGATTCTCAACATCAAAGTTCTATTTATTACATGTATAATAATTTGGAATTCTAGGGGGGGATAATCATATGATAACCCCCCCCCCCATGCTCATCCCAGGGGGGGATGCATCCCCCCATCCCCCGGAGGACCCCCCCCCCCCATGATCTACACCCCTGGACTCATGACAGCTGATGAAGTGTCATGTTCTCTACATTCAACTTGGGAAACATATAGCTCAAGGCAGATTGATTAGTCATGATCAAGAGAAGGCCATTTGATTTGTCAACAAGCAGGATCAGTCTCCTTAAATCAAATTAACATTGAAAGTATTGGGTATGATCATATATTCCACAATAGGCAGTGAAGTTCTGGCAAAAAACCATGTGATTAAAGCCATGCAGTTCGTTGTTGTGAACCACAGGCATATCATTATCTGGCGCTGTTATGTAAACAATGAGCAGTGAAGTGATGACGTCACAATGTTTTGACACTCTGATTGGTTGGTGTGGTTGCTAGGGATCTTTTTGTGGCCAATCAAACAAAATAGTATACCTTGAAATTATTAATTTTTTTGACTGGAGGTCTGTTTTATTGTGGGATATAAATAAGACTTAATGGGAGTGTGGTTCACAGCAATGAACCTCACTCAAGTTAGGTCTGCTGCAGAATAAACACTCATCCTTCAGACTCGTGTTGTATTCTTCCGCGACCTGACATTCATGAGGTTCATTGCTGTGAACCACACTCCCATTCAGTTTTATCATAGACAAATCATCAGCATGATGACACAAGAAGTGCCATTTTCACAGCGCAGCAGTCCACTCTTTTTGCATATCATATTTCCTTGCTGTAAACATAATTAACAAGACTGACCTTCAGTTACATCCGCTTGAAGTGCCAGCGAATAGACTCTAGTCGGGCCACTCCATGTTGAATGCTCTTCAAATCCACAGGTCAGACACAGTTCGCAAATTCTCCCAGTTAGTTGATAAGCATGGCAGACAGGAATCTTTTGATTCATACAGCGTTCCGCGCATCTGATGTTGCTCATGTCCCCAATGGAATATGTGGACGAGCAACTGACGTTTGATTTCCTGTCGAAGTGGTACTTTTGATAAATCGAACATCGTATTCCTGCAAAAGGGCTTGTTACGAGACAAAGCATAAACCTCAAGTGGTTCACAGTGAGCATGATGTCGGTGCTTAGGATCTCCTGTGCAATATACCACCACGTAAAAAAGCACACCAATAAATGATTACTCTTGATCTGTAGACACTGGTTGGGCGTCGTCTGTGACTCTTATTTGCTGATTCTGGGTTGACTGGGTTTAGACTTTTTAGGGCACTAATCAGCCTTCAATCTTCTTTTCAATGAATTTTGATGTTAATGTTCATA
The DNA here is from genome assembly GCA_026936325.1 of Platynereis dumerilii. Lineage (NCBI taxonomy): Eukaryota > Metazoa > Annelida > Polychaeta > Phyllodocida > Nereididae > Platynereis > Platynereis dumerilii. The sequence continues at coordinate 41,289,577 of JAPTHN010000012.1, forward strand.
CATTGATAGAAGCACTTGCAAGTTGAATCACTAAAGAGGTTGTTCATTAGTCTGTGAAAAGGGACTTAAGCATCTGTCAATGTCATTGTTATATATTTCATAAGATTTTGTCTCAATGCTTCCTGACTGTCAACCCTTATCGTAAAAATTGAATCATACCTTTTGCACCCAAATGCAATTCCCATAAACTTCGATTGTCACCGTAAATTGACATTATTCCATATTTCGACACCAAAGCATTAAGTTTGAGCTGTTATTATGTGTTGTATAAAATCTGACAACAAGGAAAATTTTGTCATATATATGCGCCTTTCAGCAGTGCTTGTTGAATGGTGATGGCTAATTCAATATGGCCAATTAAAAATAACAATGGCCCCATGAATGAGCCCTGTCCTAAACCATAACAATGTGACTCCTTTGTGTAGGAATGGCTTTTGTGGTTTTTTAAAACCTAAGTGCCTTTTTATGAAATTTCTGATGAATTTGCTAAAGAGACTATAAAACTAAAAGGAATTTAAAGGATACTGATTTTCAGGTTTATTCATAAGGCCAGACTTCTTTAATTGTTAGCTTCTTGGTTCAACCCTCCCATCAAATTTTTTCTGGCTTTGTACACAAGCTCATACCTGGTAGTCTCGTCTTAAATGTCACAGGTATATTATTCAAAGGTGCCATACTCTGACTGCTGACTTCATCTGGACGGAAAGTAGGTCAACTTTGAACTTGGCCAATCACAGAAGTACTTACATGGGTGATCTCTGTAAGAACTTCTCTGATTGGCTCTCTTTAAAAATGACCTATTTCCTGTCCAGATGAAGTTGGCGGCTTTGTCACAGCATGGCACCTTTGAAATTTTTTGAATACACTAATAAAAGAGTCGAGAAAAGAGTCAATCTGGTTTGGACCTAGGCTATGGAATAAAAAATTGAGCTAACTCACATTTTGTTAGGCCTAATAAATTGAAAAAGTAAAAAGAATCTAGATTACAGGTTTTTTTGTGTCCTACGACCCTTCCCTACTACAAGTATTTCGAGAAGATCTGCGAAGCTAAAATTCAAAAATGTCTGGCCTAATGGTAGCTGAGATGCAACATAATATGACCCCAGATTCAATATTACGAAATACTGAATAATTGCAGTAAAATGCCTTCTCAAGTTCTCATGCGGCATATTAGGAGCCTTTTTAAAAGCTGAATAGAAGGCCTCTTCTGCATTGTCCACTTGATAAATCCTTCAATGGGAGCCCTCAAGCATGGAATTCATTCAGTGAGATGGAAGCATCCTCCATCAGAAATAATCAATTAGAAGTTGCAACAATACAATTAATTTCTTTTCAATTCTGCAGAACAGTCGTTGACGAATAACCCCAACTTTAGTGCACTTTTTAGTTATTTTTTAAATTTCTTTTTTATTACCAAGGTATTGTTATCACTAGGGCAAAATGTTGTCCGTCCGCCGGGCGGGCGTCTGGCGGATAGATCGTTTCCGGGCCAACGCTCGGCCCCTATTAAATGTACATGGATGAAACTTGGTACACATATAGCCTGTATGGTGTAGTTGTGCCTTTTGATGGTCTGATGAATAGATATTCCATACCTTTTGAAATAATAAAAAATATATATATTTTTGTTTCCGGGCCAAGGTTCAGTCACTATTGCATGTGCATGGATGAAATTTGGTATATATGTGGCCTTTATGGTCTAGTTGTGCCTTTTGATGGTCTCATTGATAGATATTCTATACTTTTTTAACAAATTACAAAAAAAAATAAAAATACACTTTTTCTTGTTTTCGGGCTAAGACTCGCTCACTATTGCATGTACATGGATAAAGTTTGGTACACATATGCCTTATATGATCTAGTAGTGCCTTTTGAAAGGTATGATGGTATATAAATTTTGAAATATTGAAAAACAAAAAACATATTTTTTGTTTGTGGCCCAGGACTCGGGTCACCATGCCTCAAAGTTGGGGTTGTCAGATCAGATTGTGTGCACTTTTTACTGTCCTTTTTATAGGACTTTGGCCTATTCAAGATGCTGGTGAACTGCTACAATGCAAATTTCAGGCATGTCTTGGAGCACAAACTGAGGCCTAGGTCCTGGTAGTGCCATTTCCTAAGCATTGAGGTATGAATGGCCTCATAATAATCTGTGATTCGTGCTCAAGCAAAAAGACATTTTTTTTGGGTAAAATCTGAGCACCTCCAGAGACCTTGCCATATCATGAATTGATAATGTTAAAAAATGTTTATTAAACACTGCTTGTGCACAACTAACAAAATGAATATGTGAATTGAATAACAATAATATTGAAGAATAAAGACGAATATATAAGAAGTGATGGCATTTGTAATAATTTAATCAGTTCAACAAACGAAAATTACAAAAATCATCATATATATAAAGAGAGATAAGTGTAAGTAGCCATAGGAGTTTTCGTCCGGTTTTGTTGAAAATTTGTTTAAAAATTCAAACAATCTACATGTATGCTTGACGTGTCCCCTTTATGAAGAGTAATTGACTATGTTTAACCACATTTCCTCTTCATTCAAACACTCGTTTGTGTATTGTGTTGGAAATTTTCACAAGTGCATAATTCAACATTGGCATATAGTCATATAGTGGGAAGTAGAAAATGTATGGCTCATCATCCACAGGATTCTTGATAAGACAATGATAATAAAGTTTTTGTGGCGAAACAGGACTCGCATGCTCAAGGCCACGATTCTCCCTTGTCCTTGAGGACAACATTTTCGACCTTCAGGACAGAAATTTCTAAACCAAGGACATCAAGGACAGGATTCTCAAGAACAGGATTGTCTAAGTCAAAAGCACAAGATTTTCCACCTTCATGACAGGCTTTTCTTCTCCAAGGACAGTATTCTCCACCTTAATGACAGGGTTTCTTTCTTCGAGGACAGTATTCTCTACCTTAAGTACACTATTTCTTTCTTCAAGGACAGGATTCTCTGCCACAAGGACAAGCTTTCCTTCTTCAAGGACAGGTTTTCCTTCTTCAAGGACAGGTTTTCCTTCTTCAAGGACAGTATTCTCCTTAAGGACAGGATTTCTTTTTTCAAGGACAGGATTTCTTTCTTCAAGGACAGGCTTTCTTTCTTCAAGGACAATATTCTCCTTAAGGACAGTGTTACCATCTTCGAGGGCAGTGTTCTCCATCTTAAGGACAGGATGATCTTCTACATCCAAGGACATAATCTCAACATCAGCGACAGTGTTCTCTACCTTAAGGACAGGATTTCTTTCTTCGAGGACAGTATTCTCTACCTTAAGTACACTACTTCTTCCTTCAAGGACAGGATTCTCTGCCACAAGGACAAGCTTTCTTTCTTCAAGGACAGGTTTTCCTTCTTCAAGGACAATATTCTCCTTAAGGACAGGGTTTCTTTCTTCAAGGACAGGCTTTCTTTCTTCAAGGACAATATTCTCCTTAAGGACAGGGTTTCCTTCTTCAAGGACAGCATTCTCCACCTTAAGGACAGGATGATCTTCTACATCCAAGGACACAATCTCAACATCAACGACAGTGTTCTCTACCTTCAGGACAGGATTTCTTTCTTCAAGGACAGAATTTCTTTCTCCAAGGACAGGCTTTTCTTCTTCAAGGACAATATTCTCCTTTAGTACAGGATTTCTATCTTCAAGGACAGAATTTCTTACTCCAAGGACAGGCTTTCCTTCTTCAAGGACAATATTCTCCTTAAGGACAGGATTTCTATCTTCAAGGACAGAATTTCTTTCCCCAAGGACAGGCTGTCCTTCTTCAAGGACAGGGTTCTCCACCTTAAGGACAGGATGATCTTCTACATCCAAGGACACAATCTCAACATCAACGACAGTGTTCTCTACCTTAAGGACAGGATTTCTTTCTTCAAGGACAGGATATCTTTCTCCAAGGACAGGCTTTCCTTCTTCAAGGCCAATATTCTCCTTAAGGACAGGATTTCTTTCTTCAAGGCCAGGATTTCCTTCAAGGACAATATTCTCCTTAAGGACATGATTTCTATCTTCAAGGACAGAATTTCTTTCTCCAAGGACAGGGTTCTCCACCTTAAGGACAGGATGATCTTCTCCATCCAAGGACATAATCTCAACATCAACGACAGTATTCTCTGCCTTAAGGACAGGATCTTTTTCTTCGAGGACAGACTTTCTTTCTTCAAGGACAGGTTCTCCTTCTTCAAGGACAATATTCTCCCAAAGGACAGGCTTTCTTTCTTCAAGGACACTGTTCTCCTTAAGGACAGGATTCTCTGCCTGAAGGGCAGGTGCAATAACCAGCACATTTGACTCCATTGGAGCTAAGTTTCTTTCACAACTTGGCACACTGTCTTTTGGATCTCTGTCACCATTATGTAAAGTCTTCATGTGTTCCTCTTTTTCGGACAGGCTTACGAAAGTCATCCAACATACCTGACAATGTTGTAAAAATGGCCCGCACCGTCCTTTACGTCGTCGAATCATCCTGTGGTGCTCTAGGTGGTACTGTCTGCAGAATGATTTTCCGCATTCGTAGCAAGAATAACAAGGACCTCCTTGTTCATGTTGTTTTGCGTGAGTAGCAAAATGATCGTCCAACTCGTGCTCGTCGGAGAACGTTCCACCGCACAGAACGCAGATCAGGGTGGTCAAAGATTTAACAACTTGTACATTTTGCATAGGAATTGGATTCCATCCAAGTCTTGTTGCATAATAAAGCCTACCTTGATTTGAAATTGAACCTTGATTTGAAATTGAACCAGGCTTCGGTTTGGGCAAAATATGGTTCGGTTTGGGCAAAATATGCTTCGGTTTGGGCAAAATATGCTTCGGTTTGGGCAAAATATGCTTCGGTTTGGGCAAAATATACTGCGGCTGGCATTGGCAACCTCCTGTTCCTTCCAAGTGCTCACTACCGCAGGTCGCGCATGAGTAACTGTCCTCATGTGCAAGTATGTGTTTAGCAAGATTGCTAACGACAGAAAAAGGCGAACCGCAAAAAATACAACCGTATAGCCTGGAGCTCAGGGTACTGCTGACCCTCACATACCTCTGCAGCCACTGGGGCACGGCGTGTCCTGCAGAATTCCTGTGAAGCAACATATGAGTCATCAATCTTTCGATATCACAAAATGTCTGTTTGCAAAATAAACATTTCTGAAGTTTCCCTTCACTGTGAATTGCTGAATGTTTTTTCAGATTTCCTTCAAGCTGAAATCCCTGCCCACAAATGAGACAAGTATGGATTTTGCTGCCAATCGCTGGAGATAACTTGACAGATCCATGCACCGACAACTCGGACAAAGTGTCTTTTCGCAGATTAAAGTCAGGCGAAGAGTCTTCTCTTCCAAAATGTTGTAGATTAATCTCAGGCACAGTGTCCACTTCTCTTCCAAAATGTCGTAGATTAGAGTCAGGCAAAGAGTTTTCTCTTCCAAAATTTGACACCACACCATCACAAACACTGCCAACTTGACCCCGATCATGAATAACATTATGAATCGTGGCCTGGTCGGTCGTCAGAGTTGGTTTAGAACACTTGTGATTATCTAGCAATGCTTGACACTTAAATATCTTCCTACAAACTCCACATCCGTAACTCAGATTCCGAGAAATTTCGTTTCCCACACCCGGAGCCATTTCGATCCTGGAAAACTGATCTGGTGACGCAAGTCCTGACAACGTAAGGTCAGGGGTGACGCAAACAGGCGAATTAAGGTCAAATTCAACGGAAGTAATCACCTCTGTTGTTGTTGTAACAGCATTGAAATTGTAATCCTCATGTTCATTTAGTCCATGTTTAAGACTATCAGATTCAGATAATCCAGATGTATCTAAATTAAAAGGTTCCGACTCTAATAACCTTAAACATCCGTGGGAGCCATCTTCCATCGTATTAAAATTGCAATGTGTCGCTGAAGAAGCACAGAGAGCATAATTATGATCCCAATTAATTGGAGCTGTCTTGATATCATATCCTGATTCTGTAATAATATTGCCATCATGTTTCATATCATCTATCTTAATATCACCATTAATTGTGATATTGCCACTAAATTTCAATAAATCCGTCTTGATATCATCGATATCACATCCTGCAGGGTTTGATTCATCCATTTTCACAGGTCGAGAATCGTCGGATTCTAGTTTTGTCCGTTTGAATTCTCTTTCCTCAAAGCTTTCCAGCTTGAGCGTTCTCTTTCTCTTTAACTTAACACTGATTACCTGACAGTCCTCATGCCCCACATCATCAACAGGATTATCCATATTTCTTTCGTCACTCATCTTTCAATAATTGTGTCTATAAGTAAACTTTTAACATGGGTTCATATTAAATTGAGCAGTTCTTCCACAATAATTCCAGTGATTAATTTGTTATATCAGAAAAAACTATGGTCCATTGATCTTAAATATATACCCTGTAGCTTCCTTTTACTTCAATACATTTTCATCAGAAGAATTGTGTTTACTTCCTCAGCATCAGATTCTGTACAGGGTAGAAGGGTCAACTGGTATAGTCATCTTGGCATCTGAAATTGAATAATGAAATGAAGAACAAAGGATATATAAATATATATAATATATATATATATATAATATATATACAATATATATTATACATTATATAGGCCCAAGAAGCCCACGGTATCCCTTACGGCCTCGTTGTACATTAACATTCTCGGGTGTACATATCTTCATGTCCCACATTTACTCATTAGACAACTGTAATTTGTTCAATGCATAAAGAAAAAGAATCATTTCTTTAGATTCACAGGATAATGGCTAAAAGCCTAAAACATTTTAACATCTACATGATCTAGAGAATTAGAAATAGGTGCAATCAGTAGGGAATTTTGTCTAGTTTTAGATGGTATAATTGAAACCCGGGGGGGGGGGTACTCACTCTATAAGGGTGTATATAGAGGCGCCGCTGGATGGTAATGGTTTTTTGGCCTTCTTGGATTAAAATGGTTTTGGTTTTTTGACAATTCTGATGAATTTGGTTCTGGTTTTCGCAACCCCAACATGTTTGGTACCATTAGAATCGGCTTCAAAAGAGGATTAAAATGGTTTAAAAACCATGAAGATTAAATTGGTTTGCAAAAAATTTTAGTGAAGGATTAAAATGGTTTGTGGTTTTGGCGCAGTTTCCGGATTAAAATGGTTCTGGTTTTCAAAATTGCCGTGGCGCATCCGTATGCAAAAGGCCGCGAAGTACCCCCCCCCGGAATTGAAATAAACAAACTCAACATATTTCCCCTCCCTGTCTTTGAAATCTCATGATTTTCCAATGGGAGGATTCATGACCCCTGTGACTGTCTCAGAGGTCCAGGGCTACTCCATCAGTGCAGATATTAACTAATGAATAAACCAAAATGCTCACTTTCAGAACATGCATGTTGAAAGCCAGGTAAATCCAAGCATACTTTGCAATTGCATAGCAAGAAGTAGCAAAAATAGACTTACATCCAGTTCAGCTTATTCCAAGTCAGCAGCTGGTCAGCCTTTCCAACTTATAAAAGTCAAACAGAAACTGCATGGATTGATCATGTTGATAAAATGTGAAACTAGGTCAGAAATATTCCACCTACAAAACTTTATGACAGATGGCAGCAGTGGTCTGGAAGCAGACTGTGCTGCCCTCTGCCATAAACATTTTTGGGATGGAACATTTCTGACCTATTTAGTTGAAAACTGAATGGGCTGAAGAGCTCTGTAGTGAGTGTCAGAGGATTTTAGATGTAATATATTTGCTTCTGCTGGTTATTTCTTTGCAATTGCAAAGTATGCATTCGGTGACATTGGATTAACATTAGCAATGACAGCATGCATGTCCAGCAGGTGAGCATTTGCTTCATGTCATTTGTGCTATTTAACATGTTTAATGATGATATTATGGCCTTTTTCATGTCAAAAATTTATATTCAACACTGTTCAATTTCAGATACCGAGAATGGCAATACATGTAGCTATAGGCCTACATGGCAATTACTTGCCAGTCTGGAGAAATGCACAAGGTCTAGACTATGTCAAGTACCAATGCTGAGGAACTAAACATAAACAAATCCTGGAGATAAAATAGAACTGCATTGGACCTTATACATTATGTAACAGTTTCTTTGGATTTAACTGATTGATTACTGAAATAATTAAACGATAACCCTAATTTTTAACACTGGTAAGATATATCTGCCAAGGCCTATATTTAAAGATGAACGACAAAAGAGATATGGATGGTCCTGTTGATAATGTGGGACATGAAGACTGTCAAGTTGTCAGTGTTAAGTTAAAAAGGAAGAGAAAACTGAAGCAAGAAAGTTTCGATGAGAGAAAACCAAAAAGCACAAAACCTGAATCCGATGATTCTCGACCTGTAAAAGTGGGTGAATCAAACGAAGCAGGATGTGATATCAAGGCAGATGTTATGAAACAAGATATCCTGATAGAAAGTGATATCAAGACTCATCTGAGGAATTGGGATCACAATTATGCTCTGAATGTCCCGAATTCATTTAAACTTTCCAATTCTGATGTTGTGATAAATTTCGCCAATGGATATTTAAAATCAGAACCTATTTTCTCGGACACCATTAAATTGGATACATCTTACTCCGATACTCTTAAATATGGACTTACTGAACATATGGATTATGATTCGAATACCATTGCAACAGTTACTGAAGGGATAATGACATTTCCTGAATTTAACCTTAGTGATACTTCACATGTAAAGACACCTGTAAACATCACCAAAGATATTACTTCATCCGGAGCCTCATCGCCGGATGATGTGTTTCCCGGGGATGAAAAGGCTTCAGGTGTCCATAACGAAAAGTCTGAGAAGGCATTGAAAGAAGCGTTGCTAGATAGTCACTCATGCGATGAACCAACAACTTTGAATGCAGGTGCCGTGAATGAGCCGGTTGATCGTGATGGAGCGTCAAATTGTGAGAAAGACCTTTTTCGGAAACTTTCTCCCCCTGAAGCTATGCAGGGAGACGTTGAGTTATCTAAGGAGTCGCATCAATGGTGGGAAAAGCTTGATAATCACTCATGCAATAAGCCAACATTAAATGTTGATGCCTTCAATGAGCCAGTTGATGGTGACGGTGCATCAAATTGTGAAAAAGACCTTTCTGCAACTGAGACTATGCAACGTGACGTGTTATCTAAGTCGTCACATCAGTTGTTGGAAAAGGTAGCTCAGTTTAATTGTGAAATATTCACTTGTCATATTTGTGAACAGGGCTTGCGAAATATTCACTTGTCATATTTGTGAACAGGGCTTGCGAAATATTCACTTGTCATATTTGTGAACAGGGCTTGCGAAATATTCACTTGTCATATTTGTGAACAGGGCTTGCGAAATATTCACTTGTCATATTTGTGAACAGGGCTTGCGAAATATTCACTTGTCATATTTGTGAACAGGGCTTGCGAAATATTCACTTGTCATATTTGTGAACAGGGCTTGCGAAATATTCACTTGTCATATTTGTGAACAGGGCTTGCGAAATATTCACTTGTCATATTTGTGAACAGGGCTTGCGAAATATTCACTTGTCATATTTGTGAACAGGGCTTGCGAAATATTCACTTGTCATATTTGTGAACAGGGCTTCACGCACAAAAATAATTTGGCAAAACATTTGACCATTCACGACGAAGGAGAACGTCAGATGTGTCTGATTTGTGAACAGAGATTTGACGATATAGAAGAATTGAAGTTGCACATGGTGATTCACACCCAGTCTACAAAACACTTTGTGCCAGAATGTCTCAAACGATATATTAAAGTCTACGCTCCGAGCACCAGACCTTACGTTTGCATTTTCTGTGGTTCTGGTTTTACCGAGATTTTTTACGCTGCTAAACACATACTGAAGCATGAGTATTGTTTTTCCTGCGGCAAGTGTGGAAAGGAGACGGTAACCAAAAAAGCTTGGTGGAAGAAATGTTTCTTGTGTCGCTGGTCCACTCAAAAACCAGGCAGTAAGGCCGAGTTAATTGCTATTGCGCCTAAGCCGCATGAGCCCGAGAGGCAGACCAGATTAGTAGTCATCCCCCCAAAACCTATTGAAACGCTACCCACGTGTTGGTCCACTCAAAAGCCAGGCAGTAAGACCGAATTAATTGCCACTCCGCTTAAACCACATGAGCCCAGCAGGAAGACCAGATTAATAGCCATCCGTCCCAAACTTATCTGCAGCTGGTGTGGGGAACCATTCGTCGATGAATTAGAGTTAGACGACCATTTTGCGACCCACGCGTTGGAAGGAGATGTCTCTTACTCTTGCCTTGTTTGCGGGAAATCTTTCGCGGATGAGCAGCATTTGAAGCACCACAGGACAGTGCAAGGACACAGGGCCGGGGAAAGGACTAAACACAAGCAGGCTTTATACCTCTGCAAACTTTGTGCACTCTGCGGGAAAACATTCAGATTCAAGTCCGCTATAGAAGAACACTTTAACACTTGCCATAAAAGGGAGTTTGAGGTGTATGAAACCTCGATGCCGATGGTGAAGTCGATGGCGATGGAACAGTACATCCACACAGTTCCCGTGGTCCGCATGCCCACCATGGATCATGAGTTAGCAGAGCCCTCGACTCACTCAGGGAATAGTCATCAGACAGACGGGACATCAAATTGCGAAGCAAACGTCTCTCCTGCAGAGTCAAATGTGCTGACTATTACACCTGTCCTTGATGTAGAGAATCCTGTCCTTAAGGAAGCAAATTCTGTATTTGAGCAAGAGAATCCTGTCCTTGAGAAAGAGAATTCTGGCCTTGAAATAGGGAATCCTGTCCTTGAAATAGGGAATCCTGTCCTTAAGGAAGCAAATTCTGTCCTTAAGGCAGGGAATTATGTCCTGTCCTTTTAAAATGGCAACATAATATTATTGTAGGCCTAAGACATATATATATGTACATGTCATCATAATTTTTGAATTCGTATACATACATGTATTGATCGTTGTTTGACTCTACTGCTTAAAATATTCAATACTTCAGAAATCAATATGAAAATAAAATTATTTTGAATGAAGTATCCACAGCTTATTTAATTTTGTCTGTTTTATAATTGTTAGCTGGTTATATCCTGATTAAAAATCACATCTATGAATTTTCTGATCTGGCTAATGCAATGTCATGGAAAAATACAACACAAGAAGCAAAAAACACTGTCAATGCTGAACTGCAAAATGTCTAAACTTGACACCAGGGAGATTTGTCAGGAATCTAGACTGTGCTGCCATCTGCCTTAAACATTTTTGGGATGGAACATTTCTGACCCAGTGACCTCTATACAATGTTCTGACCTATTTAGTTGAAAACTGAATGGGCTGAAGTGGGTGTCAGAGGATTTTAGATGCATTATATTTGCTTCTGCTGCTTGTCGCTTTGCAATTGCAAAGAATGCATTCTGTGACATTGGGTTAACAGCCTTCAGCATGCATGTCTAGCAGGTGAGACTTTGGGTTCATGTCATTAATGCTACTCAACATGTTTAATGATAATATTCTGGCTTTTTTCACAACATCACATTCAACACTGCTGATTGTTCAATTTCAGATACCAAGAATGGCTTAAGATAGTAGGCCCTAATACTTGCCAGTCTGGGGAAATGCACTGAAGGTCACACTACAGTCAAGTACCAATGCTGAGGAACTAAACAATAAACATATCCCGGAGATAAATATGTGGAACTCAATGGAAGCTACAATGTATTTTTAAACAGCATTGGACCTTAACGTTTCTTTGGATATAACAAATTTATTGAAATTATTCAAAAAAGAACTCTTAGGCCTATATAATATTATGTTTGATAACCCTTAAGTGTTTATGGTACGCTGCTAAGATAGGCCTACAGCAAGATACAGATATATATATATGAGACAAATAGGCCTATATTTAAAGATGAACGACAAAAGAGATATGGATGGTCCTGTTGATAATGTGGGACACGAAGACTGTCAAGTTGTCAGTGTTAAGTTAAAAAGGAAGAGAAAAATGAAGCTGGAAAGTTTTGATGAGAGAAAACCGAAATGTACGAAACCTGAATCCGATGATTCTCAACCTGTAGAAGAGGATGAGAAAAATACTACAGACTCTACAGTTTATAATTACATCAAGATGAATGGTATGAAAGATAATGACAATATCACAACGAACAACAGTGATATAAAGACAAAGATAGAATGTAAGGATATCAAGACAGATTTTGTTAAACATAATGGTAATATCGTAAAGGAATACGATATGAAAACAGATCCAATGAAATGGGATCACGATTATGCTCTCCATGCGTACTCAGCAACACATTGTACTTCTGATGCCGTAAAAAATGAATCTCATGGAATTTTAAAGTCAGAACCTTATCTCTCTGATACCATTAAATTAGATACGTCAGAATTTTTGGCCTCGGAATCTGGCCTTGATACTCTTAAACATGGACTTAAGCATGTTAAGGAAGATGTGGACTACAATTTAGATGATATTAAAACTGGGGTGATCTCCTATCCCGAAGTTGACCTTAATTTGCCTGGAAATGTTGCCCAATATATTACTTTACCTGGAGCAACGTCACTGGATGATACATTTTCCGAGGTGTGCATAAATACAGGACGTAAAGCCCCGATCATCCATCCATCCTCATTTTCCAAGGTTGAGAAGGCGTCAGGTGTCAGTCACGAACAGCCCAGACAGTTCGTTTATTTTTGTGCACTTTGCAGAAAAAAATACAGGAATATGCAATCGCTGACTAACCACTCGTGTAATGATTCCACAGAGCCAACATTGAACATCTTGAAAGATGGTGTTAATTGTAAAAGGGTTCAAGATGGTGGTGGTGCTGACGATGGTACTGTGTCAACGGAAGTCTCGCTCCCCGACTCAAACGAACGACAAGTCAGGCTTCCCAAGTTTCCGGTTCGTTTAACAATTGATTTGACTACATTTAGTAACAGCATCAAATTTCATACTTGTAGCATTTGTGATCAAGGTTTTCAGCTGAAAAGAAATTTATTAAAACATTCAAACATTCACAGTAACGGGAAACGTCAGGCATGTTTGCTGTGTGAAAAAACATTCGACGATGTTGCAAATTTACAGACCCACATGTTGATTCACAGGGGTACGCCAAAATACCCAGTGCCCCAGTGTCTCCGTCGGTATGTCAAGGTTGACGCTCAAAGCTCAAAGCCTTACGTTTGTGTTTTTTGCGGTTCAACCTTCGGCCTCATTAAAAATGTCGCCGGACATGTACTAAGACATAAGAATGGCCACTCTTGTATGACGTGTGGGAAGGAGAACTTGAAAAGAGACGTTTGTAATTGTCAGACGCCATATACCTCCTCAAACCCTAAGTCAGATACAGATAGTAATCAAGATCAGATCATGTATGCTAACTTCAGGCCTACGGGTCCTACATCACAATCTGCAAGATTTCTATCCCTTCTGGAGACAGCGAATGCTCAAGTTACTGAACCTTTGACCGTCCTGATCTGTGGGCTGTGTAGCGGGTCATTTCATGACGAACTGGAGTTAGACGATCATTTTGCTGCTCACGCAGAAAAATTGGGTCGGCCTGCTCGCCATTTTTGCGATGATTGTGGAAAATCATTTACCAGAGAGATTCATCTTAAGCACCACAGAAGAGTTCGACGACACGACAGCAAATGCAACCCCATCCACATTTGTAAGTTGTGCGGGATGACCTTCAGAAGCTGGTCAAGGATAGCAGAACACTTCATGACCTTCCACAAATCGGTGTCTGAAGCGCCCGAGAGTTCTTTGGAATCCTACATCCACACAATCCCTGGAAACCGCATCTGTCCGTCCGTGGAGCCTTCCGCTAATGGGAATCCAGAAGACGTGATGTCAGACAACTCAAATTGCGAAAGAAACTTATCTTCTACAGCATGTACAGAGTCAAATGTGCTGACCATTACACCGAGCCTTGATGAAGATAAGTCTGTCTTTCCGGCAGATAATCCTGTCCTTGATGTAGGTAATCCTGTCCTTAAGGTAGATAACCCTGTCCCAAGTGTCCTTAAGATAGAGAATCCTGTCCTTGATGTAGGGAATAGTGTCCTTACTGTAGGTAATCCTGTCCTTGATGTAGGTAATCCTGTCCTTGATGAAGGGAATAGTGTCCTTACTGTAGATAATCCTGTCCTTGATGTAGGTAATCCTGTCCTTAAGTTTGAGAAGCCTGATCTTAAGGTAGAGAATCCTGTCCTTAAATCAGTTAAGTTAGAGAGTCCTGTCCTTAATTTAGGGAATCCTGTCGTTGATTTAGCAAATCATGTCCTTAAGGTAGAGAATCCTGTCCTTGATGTAGAGAAACCTGTCTGTGATGCAAGGAATCCTGTCCTTAAGGTAGAGAATCCTGTCCTTGATATAGCGTATACTGCCCTTAAGGTAGAAAAGTCTGTCCTTAAGGTGCAGAATCCTGTCCTTAAGGTAGAGAAACCTCTCTGTGATGTAGGGAATCCCTTCCTTGAAGAGAATCCTGTCCTTCAGTAGAGATTCTTTTACTTGATGTTGAGAATCATGTCCTTAAGGTCGAAAGTTCTGTCGTTATGTTTTATGGCAATAAATTTATTTGAACAAAATCATCTTGTATTCTTAATTATTTCCTATATATATATATAGTGCAATTTATCTACACCTGGACATGCATATATATATATTTGATGATTTGGAAAAGACAGGGAAGGCTTAGAAAAGCATATGTTGGTTTCTGAGCACTTCAGTGGCCTACGATATCCCTCCCTGTGCGGCTTTTGACCCGTTGGGCCTCGCACCCTGGGGTGGGGGGCTTCTCACTCTATCTTTGTCTACACCTATGCTCGGCTGAAAAGGGCTCTTCAAGGGCTAATTTTCCCTAGCCAAGGGTCCTAAAATGAGGTCTGAATATTCCTAGACATGGTCCAACATTTGCAGTGCTCCAAATTTCGCGATAAAAATCTCCTAATGAAAGACATCTATGGTGGTAAAAAACTAATAATTGCACACAAATAATTGAAATAAGTATGTTTTATATGTAATCCAAACAGATCACAGAAAAAAACGTCTCTTAGAGGGCGAATTTTCCCTAGTTCAGGGTTCTATTTTTGGGTTCTCAGCACTCCATCACTGGGTCTGGGTGCGAGATGTTCAGCTGAGCACCCCCGTCATTCTTCGGGGCGAGAACCCCCCCCCCCCCAGGCCTCGCACAAAGTTTGCGTACGCCGAAATCATCCCCCTCTACAAAAATGAAAAATCTACGCCCCTGCACTGCGCTGTCAATTTATGCCGTTTTTGGGAGAATGACCCAATCAGTTTTCCCCCAGGATCGAGGACTCGAGTGTGTGGATTATAAACTTTCCATGGTTATTCCCACAGATGGGGTAGGGCAATAGGTCTGTCTCCATATGGAGTCATTCCATGCCAACTCACCCTGAGCCTCCAGTATGACCATCTCAGATTTGGATTTAAAAAATCACACGAATACCTTGAACTCTTCAATGGAGACATGCCAAATATGAGATCTGTAGTGCAAATAGTTTAAAAGTTATGACCAATTTTGTAAAAAAGTTTTTGTTTAATTTTTTGCTTGAAAATGTCAGATGTGCTGAGAGCTGCTCTTTGGAGGGTCACAACTCAAGATTGGGTAGGGATATCAAGTTGATTTTTTTTTCTAAGCCAACTCATGATACAGTAGATTTGATTTCTCAGCCCAAATGTGAAAAACCGTTTTTTGTTCTTCAGGGGAAAAAATCCAAAGTTGGTTTTCCATACAGCGTTAATGGTTTTTCCAAAAATTGGGAATTTTTGTTTGAGAAGAACAGGTTTAGAACTGGAATAGTAACACATGATTCCTTCATTGTAGGCTCCAAAGTGCTCATAAAAAAAAATTCACAGAAATATCTCCATTATTCAAGGTGTAGCAGCTGTCCAAATGTGTTTCCAGAATGAAAAACATCGAAAAATGGGCATTTTGTGTGGGCAAAATGGCCATGTGGGCAAGTGTTCACACTCACAATTATTTTTTTGTAATTACATATGGTGGAGATCTAACTATAGCCAAAAATTTGTGAATGTGTCTCAATCCCTTCATAGAGAAAACAAATTATAGAAAATAGTCGTTTTGCTGCGCGTTGTATGGCAAACCAACTTTGGATTTTTTTTCCCGGAAGAACCAATGAAGATTTTTCACATACGGGCTAAGAAATACAATCTACTTTATCATAAGATGGCACAGAAAAAAAATCAACTTGATATCCCAAACCAATCTCGAGTTGTGACACTCCAAAGAGCAGTACTCAGCACATCTGACAGAAACATGGAATCTGTGCACCAAAAACGACTATTTTCTATAATTTTTTTTCACTATGAATGAATTGAAACACATTCACGAAGTTTTGTGATGTAGTTAGATCTCTACCATATGTAACCACACAAAAAAAATCATGAGTGTGAAGACTTGCTCACATGGCCATTTTGCCCATACAAAATTCAAATTTTTCGACGTTTTTCATTCTGGACACACATTTGGACTGCTGCTACACCTTGAATAATGGAGATATTTTTGAGAAGCTTTGTTAATGGGCACTTTTGTCCCTACAATAACAGATTTATGTGTTACTATTCCAGTTCTAAACTTGATTTTCTCAAACAAAGCTTCCCAATTTTGAAAAAACCATATACGCTGTATGGAAAACCAACTTTGAATTTTTTTCCCTGAAAAACCAATGGTGGTTGTTCACTCTTTGGCTAAGAAATCAAATCTACTGTATCATAAGATGGCATGGAAACAAAATCAACTTGATATACCAAACCAATCTTGAGTTGTGACCCTCCAAAGAGCAGTACTCAGCACATCCGACAGAAACATGGAATCCATGCACCAAAAACGACTATTTTCTATAATTTTTTTTTCGCTATGAAGGGATTGAGACACATTCATAAATTTTTGGATATAGTTAGATCTCTACCATATCTAACCACAAAAGACAAATTATGAGTGTGAACTCTTCCTCACATGGCCATTTTGCCCATACAAAATTCCAATTTTTTGACGTTTTTCATTCTGGACACACATTAATTTTGGACTGCTGCTACACCTTGAATAATGGAGATATTTGTGAGAAGCTTTATTAATCGGCAGTTTCTGGCCTACAATATAAGATCTATGTGTTACTATTCCAGTTCTAAACTTGTTTTTCTCAAACAAAGCTTCCCAATTTTGGAAAAAACCATGTACCCTGTATGGAAAACCAACTTTGAATTTTTTTCCCTGAGAAACCAATGGGGGTATTTCACTCTTGGGCTAATAAATTAAATCTACTGTATCATAAGATGGCAGAGAAAAAAAAACAACTTGATATCCTAAATCAATCCAGAGTTGTGACACTCCAAAGAGCAGTACTCAGCACATCTGACAGAAACATGCAATCTGTGCATCAAAAACGACTATTTTCTATAATTTTTTTTTGCTATGAAGGGATTGAGACACATTCCCAAATTTTTGGCTATAGTTAGATCTCCACCATATGTAATCACAAAAAATAAATCATGAGTGTGAACACTTGCCCACATGGCCATAAAATTCCCATTTTTCGATGTTTTTCATTGTAGAGACACACTTGGACAACTGCTATACCTCGAATAATGGAGATATTTCTGTGAAAATTTTTTTATGAGTACTTTGGAGCCTACAATAAAGGAATCTTGTGTTACTATTCCAGTTCTAAACCTGTTCTTTTTTAACAAAGCTTCCCAATTTTGAAAAAAACCATATACGCTGTATGGAAAACCAACTTTGGATTTTTTTCCCTGAAGAACTGATACAGGTTTTTCGCGTTTGGGCTGAGAAATCAAATCTACTGTATCATGAGTTGGCTTAGAAAAAAAATCAACTTGATATCCCTACCCAATCTTGAGTTGTGACCCTCCAAAGAGCAGCTCTCAGCACATCTAACATTTCGAGCAAAAAATTTAACAAAACCTTTTTTGCGAAATTGGTCATAACTTTAAAACTATTTACACTACAGACCTCATATTTGGCATGTCTCCATTAAAGAGTTCAAGGTATTAATGTGATTTTTTAAATCAAAATCTGAGATGGTCATACTGGAAAATATCTGGATTTTGGGTGAGTTGGCATGGAATGACTCTATGGGGATTACGACAGGTATTATCAGTAGGTGGTGCAATGATAAGGTGGGAGTGCTATTTTTGTCTTGGGGAAGCCCACCTGATGACATATTATCTGGTTTGATTGCAAAGTAGGCCTAAGTGAAATCCTGTGTCCAACAGTTAATAATAATCTGGTTGTTAACATGTTGTAATCTCCCAATCTGTACGATAACAACACTCTTTTCTGTTAAACTGCTGTTTCGAGAACATAATCAATACAGTGTAGCTGACCCAAACAATCAAACATTCAACAAACACACTCATTAAGTCAGACTCCTTGGCTTGGTCAACAACACCAATCACCTTGCGCTGAAAGGCAAAGGGGATTCCATCAGAGCTCCTACTGCTTGGAGACACCACCTGTCCATAAATTCAGAACTACAAATGGAGACAGACTTATTGATTCAGACAATTTGCATGTAAAATCCCCCCCCCCCTCCACACACACACATTGGAAATTGCCCACAATCCCAAGGGGTAGGGTTTTTAAATGACCAGTGCATTAATTAGGATCATCATGCGGTCATGGACACTCCGGGTATTTGTGAACTCCAATTGAACTGATCAATAACGCCGAGAGTGAATTTAATGTATTTGGACTGGTCATTTAGGTCGTGACCATGAAGTAATTACAATGCACCAAGAGCTGCAAAATAATAAACATCAGAATTTTTAATCATCCAGATTCATCCTATGCACTACTAATGGACAATAATAACTAATAAAATTGAGTTCTTTCTTAATTGGCCTCATAATTCTAGGTTCCTTAAATTATTTGTCTCTTTATAAGGCTTAGTCATAAAACCTCATTTGAGGTTGTCCCATTATTATACCAAGTTAGTCTACTTAAAAGAATAAACTCGATCAACAACTAGTGTAAACCCATCAAAATTAAAAGGGAATGTTCTTAAAATTGATTAATCAAGTTTTAAAAGCTAATTGGTTATGACGCAGTTGCAGTGTACCAGTAATTTACCAAATTTATATGACCCTTTTAGCCTTGTCCCATATTGATATTCCTGCACGTTGAAGTTTATGATACAGCTACTCCTAATCTGTTTCACTTGGTTATTGAAGTTTGGCTGTGAAACAGCATCTCATATTTTCTCATAGTCAGGATAGCTTCGGATCTTCCGTATCTTCATTTTAAAAGGACGAGTTAACTGTTAAGGTCATCGCTATTTATGATTTTATTCATTTTCCTGGATTGTACCACAATTCTAAGATTCTTGGATGTTTGACTGCAAAAAAACAATTGTGAAGCCCAATTGTTGTATTTCAACGCTCACAGTCTGGTTAGAATTCATCTCAGCTTTCGGTATACATTTTGAGAGGTTTTGCTTCAGAGTATACTATACAAACCATGGAGAAGATCAATCAGAAACTAAGTCGTTACATCAGCATCACAATTTTCGTGCTCCTCATAAACAAACGCAGCGCTGCAGTCTCACTGAGCCCGAATCTGACAACTTTGAACTTTGCGACCTTAAATATATCCTGCATCGAATATTCACAGTTGAATCCGTTGAAGAATCTGACTGAACTTGTGAGCAGGAAAAGATACATGGATTTTTTTCCAAACAAAAATTGTTCCGACAACAGTAGCAGAGGGTTCGACACAAGGCCCCTCGATTTACCCCAACTGACAAAACTAGACATCTGGACCAATGTGCTGACGATTATGCCAAACTTTTCGTTGATGCCCGAGTTGACGTATCTTGATATAGGAGAGAACCGGTTCAATGTAACCCTCGTGGGGTTTCAGAATCCGTTCACCGCGAACAAGAAGTTGGTTACCCTCGATATCAGATCCTGCAGACTGACGGTGCTGCCCTCTATAACTGGCAGCTGTTCGGAACTGAAATTTCTCTTCTTGCAGGAAAACTGGTTGACGTTGTTGCCGTCTGACTACTTTGTTGGTTGTAACAAACTGGAGTCAATCAACCTCCGAACAAACAGGCTGGCCTCGTTTCCGAACTTCAGTCCGGTCGGGCCGTCGTTGCAGGAGGTTCTATTAAAGACCAACAAAATTCCAGGCGTCATCAATTCAGACATGCTTAAGAACCTGACATCATTGTCAATGCTTGAACTGAGTGACAATCTACTGCAATCGTTCGAGGCCAGTCTATGCCACATTGCACAATCGATTGAAATAACCACTTGGCCAAATGACGAGATGACTTGCAAAGATCCGTACCGCTCGTGCCCCAATCTGCCCGGCACTTTCTCGCCGCCCACCAAGATGACCCTGGGCAGGACGATGAAGTGCGACCCTCAACACTGCTGGATCAAGAAAGCGCCAATCACGTTTAACGACATCCCGTGCATCGATGGACGAAAGTGGTCAGAGGTGCCCAGAGCCGAAGTCTGTCCAAGTAAGTTGAGAGATCTATATTATGCTCAAATTTCCTGTATTTTTCAGCTGGTATTACAATGTCGGTCACATGCTGGCCACACTTTTTTGGAACTATCATCAGCTTTTGCATGTATCGTTGTAAAGCAGAGTAGACCGTAGACTGTGTAGAGTGTTGGAAGAAAAACTTGATAGGCCCTAAGTCAAATTAATTTTTAAAGCATTTCCAATTAGGCACCGTTCAGAATCACTTGGGAGTGGGGGTGGTTTTTGACAACATACCCATGAGGGGTTTGAAATATTAGCAAGACAATATGTCATCAAATAAGCATACACTCTGTAATTAAGCTAATCTATTGGCGAATCTGTACGCGTTACTGTCCAAGGGCTCATGCATTGACAATTTAACAGTTTATATATATAATAAGTCTATTAATGCCTTGTATGACGAGGAGGGGGGGGGTAACAAAAATTACGTATGAAACCATACGATAACGCCTAGGTGTAAAAATCCACATGAAACTCAAGGGGGGGGCAATCAATTTTGGACAGGAAGTTCTGGCAAAACTGCCACCCCTGTCCCCCCCCCCAGTCATAAATTCTGAACGGTCCCTGAACACATTGTCATTCCTGCATTTTGGTGACAATGCGACACCAGATAGAAGAAAAAAAAATTTTCAATAAAATATAGTGGACCATCAGCCTGGAATTTACTTGCTGATAAAATTAAAAATTGTGATATTATTTTGCATTTTAAGAAAGAAAATATTAAGAACCTTTTTTTAAATAATAGAAACGTCTAATTTTTTTTTATTTTTTTTAATTGTATTAATTTGTACAAATATGTTTGTACCCTTTTTTACTGTTGCTAACATCTATTTCTTTAAAATAATTGATGAAGGAGAGTGTATTTCTTTGGTAAGTGTACTGCACAGCTACTATATAATTATGTATATACTATATATTTAAAGAAGACTTTAAATGGCTTCTCTCCGGCTGAACCAAAGACTTTAATACATTTCATTTCTACAATTTGATAATAATTTTTTAAAGCTTCAATACTTCAATTAATCTTATCAGCTGTAATGTCTCATTACGAATAAAATCATATATATATACTGCTACTTGTGTATCTGTTTTACTCATCCAACAAGCCTCTCGAGGTTTTACGCCTGTGCATTATACTACACTGCTGTGTGTACTGCCATTTAACATGTTTAATGATTAATAGATAAAAAGAAAAAATATGAATCTCTCATGAAATAGTTGTCACTCAGCCAGGGATATTTTAATTAGAGTCAAATCCACTTCAGTTTCAGGTTTACAGATGAATGTGGTGAACAGGCAAGGAGACCGTTCCATGTTCGTGTTCGGTGAATCAACATCTTCCATCTTGGAAATGGCGTCCAAAAATAGGAGCATGACCTCAGAACGACCTTGCGCCTTCTGGTGTTTTCAGACGCCGACTTGTGCGCAGTTCCAATTTCACAAGGAGACTGGATTATGCGTTATTAAGTACAATGCTGCTTAATAATCAGCTGAATCATGCTTTGAAGAGACAATGTGACACTTTTTTAGCTGGTTCCTGGAATCCCAGATTCTACAAAGGTTGATTAGGATCATTATAGATCTTTGCGGATCATTGGCCCACGTCATATTCGAAGTTGACTTTCAATTTGGCCATGCATATGATGTCACTGGTTTAGAAGTGTTTTAATGATTTGTTTGCATCAGTTACTCTTTATTGGTTAAGTTAGCAAGTTACATACCTATCAGCATATGTGTCAATAAACAAACTATATATATATATTTAACTTTGTTTGCAAGATATGCACCTGATATTAGGATTGGAAGACAAACAGGTAACTGTGAATGACGTGGCAAAGCCAGTTTGGAAGATGAAAATGAAAAAATCGAGATTTCCCCTGGACCGCCAATCTGCAATGAGCTCTAATGATTTTTGTGTGTCGGCCGGGTACAGCATACTGCAGGCGGATTTTTGGTGGGCGAGCGACATATGCCCGAATTTCACAATCCAAACTTTATACCATGACTTGGAAACCATTGACTTTCAATTAATATTTATTTGACAATCCGCCCGAGTTTTTTAGCCTCTTTGTCTGAATTTGGGCTTTTTCTCTACGTTTTTTTTGGGGGGGGCAGCGGTTTTGGCCTCCTTGGGCCCCCCCCCTTACGATATGCCTATATGGGTACACGACACACAGTTTCCATGGGACAATTCATTGCATCAAAAATTATCGTACAATCCATTGATTGTGGGGTTTTCAATGCAAGGCTCATAAGTTATTGGACCTTCAACTTGGCTGCAAGGCATGCATTTATCGTTGAACATTCAATGTATTGATCCAGGGACCTACAATGTGCCGTTAAACACTAGTAAACGACCATTTAATGTTTTATTTCAAAATGTTTCATTACTAATGGCTGAAGAGATCGATCCACTGTGTCTGGCGGTGTTGATTGATTCTTCTATCCCAGGAGAATGCCGCCAGTTCACTTGGCTGATACATATTTTAATGTACCTTCCGACATCTTGGCTGTGTTACAAATTACATTTACATGAAAATTGTATTGCAAGTCTGTTGCCATTGACGTAAAAGAATGACTTATAATATATTCAAACAATATTGACAAAGAGCAGGCACGTGTCAAGAAAACACTAATTTTGTCTTTAACATAATGTGCTTGACTAATAAAGTTATTCATTTTACTGATTTTGTTGGTAGTTTAATTGACTAAAGATTTAGAATCAGGGGCGTATCTAGAAATGGCCTAAGGGGGGAGGCATAACATGGGGTCAATACGGGACATTTAGCGGCTTTCCCTATCTTTCTCATGTTCATTTTGGGCCTGAGGGAGGGGGGGACCATGGCCCAATGCCCCCCCCCCAAATAAGCCACTGTTTAGAATTGAGTTAGTTGATTGAGAAATTCAGTATGACTTACAAATATTATTATAGTGTTTTAGGCACATGATTTTGGAAAAGAAAGAGAGTCCTTTAAGTTTTCAATATAGTCTTTTAAACAATATGGAATGTAGGCCTAATTAAATCCATTTACCAGGGGCGTAGACCTGGGGGGGTGGGGGGGGGGGGTGCATCCCCCCCTAGGATGAGACTGAGGGGGATGATCATATGATTTTCCCCTGAATCTCAAATATATCTACTTGGTTTTGATAACAAGAATCCGAGGATTCAAACCCTGGGTTCTTTTGGGAATTAGCAATTAAGCATAAGATCCATGGATACAAGATCAAAGTAGCACTGCACTGCGGAATGCAATCAGCTTTGACACCTGTCAGATTGACTTCAAGTGCTTTCTCAACGGCAATTTGGTAAACTGAGGGTGAAGAAAGGCTTTAGAACTTGCAGGTTTGACATTGCCTGCGTCTTAGAATAGATGCACTGCAAAAAGCAATTGCCAAATGCATTATTGGCCTTCCTTGAAACGCATGGAAGATCGTCGTGTGGCCGATATTATAATGCAAGGTCAGCTTGAAAACAGCCCTCAAGACTCAAATGATCCATGACTGACACAAACAAACTATTTTAAAAAAATTGAAAAAAAAAATTATTTTTTTTAATAAAAAAAAAAAAAAAAAAATCACAACAAACTATCCCGAATTCCACAACGCATTTTAGTTCAGTTCTATATGAAAACAAAATGGCCCACTTGACCACATCCACACCTGTATTAAGGCCGGGAAAACTTTTTTCCAAAAATCTCTCAGACTGGTTTTTTAGATAAAATTACCCTGGGGGAACCCAGGGTAATAATTAGTTTTTTTCCATGACACTAGTTGGATGTTATGTGAAAAAAAACAAGCTACGGACCTGTGACCTGTGTCTCAGAATTTATATATCTTAGATAATCTAAAATCTTGGTTTCTGGCCCTTTAGTTGGCCCCGAAAACCCGCGCCGTGCGACTTTCAGCCTGTTGGGTCTCGCGCAAAGTTTGCGTTCGCCGAAATCATCCCCCCCCTAACAAAAATGAAAAATCTACGCCCCTGCCATTTTGAAAGACCAAATCTGACCACTTGCTGGGAGACCGAAGTTAATGTTTTCCTAGTTACTATGGGACCATTCATAAAACATATGTGCACATACACGCAAATCTGTATGCATAATTGTCCATGGACTCAAGGAGTGTGCGTTGCTTTGTATCTTGAGGGGGGGGGGAGACCGGGGCAAGTTGGACCTTAGGGCACGTTGGACCATCCCCAATATATTTTTGTTTATAACACATGCAGAGGTCTTCAAATCCCAAATGAAGAGAGTTTTAGTGGTAAGCCTTTTAGCCAAAAAATTTCATGAGCATTGAAAGTAAAGTGTGAGTTCTATTTCAGGTTTCCTGACTTTCGGCATAAAAAAGTGACTTTTTCCAAGTCTCGATGGTAGGTTACCCTTCTTAAAATATGGGGGATCCAGTCAGACAAGTCTCATAAATTGAAACTATCACCACTTAAGCAAAGTTTGATATAAGTTTCCCGAGTTCACATTCAACCTTGTCAGCAAGGCATGCACATTTTCATTAGAGGTTGGGACTGGGTAGGTTGGACTAGCATGGCCGGGGCACGTTGGACCATTATAAACGGGATTGACTGACAAAATTTATCAGAAAAATGTCAGCTGTGTAATTTTTAATGTTTGAACATTAAAATTTACACAGCTAATGTTCATTAATATAGTACCTAAGTCATTCTTGTACATTGTGATGATATAAAATCAATTCAGTTGGAAAATCTGCCAGCCCTTCTAGCTGAAACAAGACTTATAAAAATTATCTGGGTAAATATTCTGATATAATCACTCTGCAATGACACAAAAGTATGTGTTGTGATCTGTGAGAATAAATTGTGGTGTTTGCTTACTTTCTTCAACTTTTCTGGACTTTTACTCTGTGGTCCAACGTGCCCCACATGACCAAAAAAAACATTTCAAACTTTATTTCGCCACAATTATAGAATGTAGATCGAATGGCATAAGGGTATTGTAGATATTCAGCAGTCAGTCTGGAAAAAAAAAATTCAAATATCTAGAGAAGTTTATGATTGAGAGCCAAAAGTTAAAAAGCGGACCAATGTGCCCCGGTCTCCCCTACTAAAATCTGCATTCATCCTTAGGAATATACAAAAATCTGCATGGAAAGAGGGGGGGGATTATCAATTTTTAAAAGAGCAACTTCCAACAAAACTAACCCCCCCTCCCCCCGGCCCCCCACATCCCAATCGTAATATATTCTGAAGAGTCAGTCCATAATATGGATTTTCTTTAAAACATAGGCTGCGCAGCAGCAAACCTTCAGCAAAGAAAGACATAGATCTCTCAAAGACACGGTTACACCATAAACGTGATGTGTAAGTACTAAATTGGTGTAATGCAATTGTGGCCAAGTCTTGGCCTGAAATTATCTATATGCCCACAGCCCTGCCATCTGCCTGCCTGATATTATGGTGCAGTTTCATACATGTACAACAAATACATTGTGAGGGGTTGGTTGGAAACCAAAAAGTATATTTATTTATATTTTAAGAAATATTTTAAGAAATGTTAAAAATACCTATCATCAGACCATCAAAAGGCACTGAAACATCACATCGTATAGGCAATATGTGGATCAAATTTCTTCCAGGTACCGTTTTTTTTTCAATATTTCAAAAAGTATGGATTATCCATCAATCAGACAATGAAAAGGCACAAGTAGACCATATAGGCTACATATATGTGAACCAAATTGCATTCATGAACATGTAACAGGGGCAGAGTTCTGGTCCGGAAACTATCTAACCGCCCACGACTGCCGGACCACCCGACGGACGGACAACATTTTACCAAAGTGATTAGAATACCTTCTTCGAACTTCGTTCGCTGAAGGTAAAAAAGAATGCACTGGCTTGCCTGCTCTGTTCGCTGCATAATGCAGTTGTACTTCATCAATTGATAATTTCAACAACTTGTCCTCAGATTTCGGAGTCAATATCTGTATCGGTGCTTTGTAATACAGTGGGGTGCAAAAGTTTGGGCACCCTTGGAGTGGGTTTTGCTAATTTCAGACAAACCGTTTGAAGAATCTTTCAATGTGAATTGTGTAAGTGAAGGATACCGATGCACTCAATTTTAGCCAGAAAGAACAATGGAAAAGTAAAAATTGCTTGAAAATGTTTGATTAGTTTCATGTAACATGTCAGTCATACGTTAAAAACATGATACAAATGATCTATCTGAAGGAACAGGTGAAATGCAATTTTTTTTTGGAATAAATTAAGCGGCACAACTTACCCCGTCACGCGGCACAACTTAGCCCAGCACCGGGGCAAGTTGTGCCACTGGACCTACTTTTCACCAACGCCTACCATGATCTTCCCAATGGCCGGACTGCCCTGAAACTTTGGCCGATTCTGGCTAAAGGTATTATATTTTGATGTCTGATTTTCGATTGCACGATTAAGCTTTGGTTTTTCGCAAAATCAGGCTGACGCAAAAAATGGCAGAACTTACCCTGGTCTCCCCTACTTACGCACACCATGTTTGAGACTGAAATATTCTCCAGCCTGTTTCATAATACTAGTATGGATATATTTGTTATTCATCACAATGCTTGCTATGAAAAAGTGTGTGGCAGTTGACTTCCTGGTCATCTTTATTGCATGGGATGGGAGAGCGGGAGAGTGAGTCCCTTGAGAAAAGGATGCGGAGGGAGGGGGGGTCGAGATCGTTGCAACATCAATAATTTGAACGAAACTTGCACTTAAATTTCAGTCAGTCAATATCTGATTTAGTGTTTCAAAGAGTCTTCTTGGTGAACCATGTCTTATCACATTCTTCTTCTTTTGATTGTGACTACCTTCAGTCAATATGCAATCGCAGGAAAAGTTAATACCAGAATTTACAATTCTACTGATAACATCACATGTGCTTCAACTGCAGTGCAATCGGAAGTCTACGGGCCATTGTCACAACTGGAATGTTCCGTGAGATGCACTCAGTCAGACAAACTGTGCGTCGGATTTGGCAATTTCGATTCCAAATGCGAGTTATGCCACGTTTGCCCACAGTCTGCAAATGTTGGCAGTGCTCAATCTCTCAGCTCTGATTACAATCTGTACTTGGCATCTTCAACCCATTTCAAGCAAGAACTGCAGGAGGGTAAATAAATTTCTTTCTTGAATCATACAGACTGTACCTGTCCACAAGTGGAGCTACTGTATTGAGTCTTAATTGGGGAAATAAGAAGATCAATGAAATTGTAAATCAGGATTAATGAAGATCAATGAATCTGTAAATTAGGATTAATCAGTGATGTACTAGCCAGAGTTCTTATTTTACAATTTCAT
Source organism: Platynereis dumerilii (assembly GCA_026936325.1). NCBI lineage: Eukaryota > Metazoa > Annelida > Polychaeta > Phyllodocida > Nereididae > Platynereis > Platynereis dumerilii. Next base: position 41,317,468 of record JAPTHN010000012.1, read on the forward strand.
GTTGCCAATTTTCTCTCAGTTTGTTGATCCATGTCCTAGGATCCATGTCCCTATGGAGTATGGATTCCATATCAGTAGGAATCATCCCAACCCTTGGCTAAAACAAATAAAGTTCTTAAATTTTACAATTTCATGTTGCCAATTTTCTTTCAGTTTGTTGATCCATGTCCCAATGGATTCCATATCTAATGGAAACATCCCAGCCATCGGTACACAAGCCACAGTTCATGGAACACCAGGTAAATCCATCTTTTTACCCCCGGCAGCATTATATATACGGCTGATAGATATGGCAGTTACTTTGGGAAATGCGTCCATCTGGCAGTTTGGTGACTGAATAATGAAGTCCTACCAGTGTGTTGGGCAGTATTCCAAAACTATGGCATGAACATTTTTCATATTTAGTATATATATATATATATTATTTGATCTTACATACTAGTTATACCTTTTTGGCGTCCAATTCACATGTAAATTATTTTTTAATATGATACATTTTTTGTCAATATTGGTGTATTTTCTGAAGCTAAAAAAAGGAATAATTAGCAGGATCATCCAACAATTCTATTTTCTGGTACCTCTACCAGTTCAAAGACATCCTGAAAATATGAAAAACAATAGCAATACAATGCTCTTGACTTGAGTAGAAAAAAAAATAGCAATAGGCCTATAATGCTCTTGACTTGAGTGGACCTAGAATGTTTAGTCCTTAATCTACAAAAAATATATCATTATGCATCGTCATGGTTACAAATATCTAGTTTAATATGTATCATACATTACAGACGATATCAACATTAATTATTCTTGGCCGGATATTATAGATAAATACAGTAGCGGACAAAAGTTTAGGCCACATCAATTTTTTGGCAATATCAGGGAAAATAGGTGCTCAGCTGAAAAATTTCTGCATGGATTTTCTTGCCTATGTGTCAGGGAAGTTCTACAAGAGAGAAAACTTGATCTATTTTTATCACTTCCTTGAATATGTGTGATAAACAAAAATTTCAGGTGGTCTAAACTTACATCTGATGCTTGCTTACATCCACAAAGGCCCTTAATGGCATTGTGCATTAGCGGAAAGGTGGCTAAATTATTCAATGTTATTTTAGACAAGTTATTCAAACATGTTTCATGTGATTTAAAGGCAATTAGTCATGAAACAGGAAAAAACACATTTTTAAATAATTTTTTAAAATTTCAACTTAGGAGGTAATAATGGTGATTCAATGAGCCAAAATTGTTAATAAATAAAACTTCAACTAAAAACAACTAAGAAAATATGTGTCTGACACATTTTCATCCTTCTAATGGAGTATGAATACTCTTGACACCCGGTCATACTGCAAAAAAGGTGTTTTTGCCTGGTTTTGTCCTATTTGAAGCATCCTATAAAACAGTGAAAGGAGAGTTTTCATTCACCTGAGTATGTGTCCTGATAAAATCAACAAACTTTTGTTCTTTTCCCACAGTACAGAAAAAATTACAGACACCACTCTGGAAAGTGTGCTGAAACACAATGTTAATTAATGGGCCAGTTTTACACCTTCCATAAAAGTGGCTGTAGTTTCATCATAAGTAAAGCGAACAAACAAAAGTTGTTCGAACTTTATCAGGACACATACTCAGGTGATTGAAAACTCTCCTTTCACTGTTTTATGATGCTTCAAATACATTGTAGGAGTCTCTTAGACAAAACCGGGCAAAAACACCATTTTTGCAGTATGACTGGGTGTCAAGTGTATTCATACTCCATTAGAATGATGAAAATGTGTCAGACACATATTTTCTTGGTTCTTTTTAGTTGACCTTTTATTTATTAACAATTTTGGCTCATTGAATCACCATTTTTACCTCCTAAGTTGAAATTTAAAAAAATTATTAAAAAATGTTTTTTTTCCTGTTTCATGACTAATTGCCTTTAAATCACATGAAACATGTTTGAATAACTTGTCTAAAATAACATTGAATAATTTAGCCACCTTTCCGCTAATGCACAATGCCATTAAGGGCCTTTGTGGATGTAAGCAAGCATCAGACGTAAGTTTAGACCACCTGAAATGTTTGTTTATCACACATATTCAAGGAAGTGATAAAAATAGATCAAGTTTTTTCTCTTGTAGAACTTCCCTGACACATAGGCAAGAAAATCCATGCAGAAATTTTTCAGCTGAGCACCTACTTTCCCTAATATTGCCAAAAAATTGACGTGGCCTAAACTTTTGTCCGCTACTGTACATAGATTGTTTGTTGGACAGGAAATTGACATTCACAATACAATATACAATTGTCAACAGGCTTGCGGACATCTTCCGGTACATTTGCCAAAATCATATATATGACAATATCAGAATCAGTACACTTGCAGACATGAAGGAAAAAAAAAGAAAGCAACAAAAAGGAAATATCCAGGAAAATGTCTTGAGAAAGCTTCAATTGTCTACAACATTAATGAGATAAAAACATATTGGGTTATAAAGGGCAAAATTTAAGGTATGTGGAATACAAATGGCTTCCAAATTCTTTGCTGCACTCAGAAATATGTATGGGTATAAGTTTTTGATAAGTAAGCAGTGGCGGATACAGGAGGGGCCTAGGGGGCATACCGAAACACGCCCGGGCCCCCCCTAGATGACCCTGTCTGGATCCGCCAATGGTAAGTTTAACACAAGGCCAATGCAATTTCATTGGCCAGGGGGGTTCACTTAGCAAAGGTTTTGACAAATAGGCCCATGTAGCAACTGTGTTTGTAGAGCAATAGGCCGTGATAGTGGAACTCTCCTTTTTCCAGCTCTCCTGTGTTGATGAGCAGAATAAAACTATTTCCGGGAACAAGCTGCCATTTTGTACCATTGCTGAATCAGTGGAGCTGGCATTCCAGGCCCCAGGGCACTTTTAATCCATTGAAAACATTACGGATTTGCATTGCCGAGTCTGAAATGGAATGTTTAGCATGGATTGCCACCATATTCCAGTACTGTCAGGCTGATTAGACTTTGTTACGGACCTTAGAAACCCCGGCTCCATTGTAAATTCCCAGGCTGATGTTTCCGGAAATAGTTTTATTCTGCTCGTCAACACAGGAGAGCTGGAAAAAGGAGAGTTCCACTAACGCCCGCTATGACAGTTGAAAGCCATTAATAAATTATATTTAGTATATCACATGGCTTGAAGTATTTATATAAACTCTTATACACTCTTTATGCTAAAAGTTACTGATGGTATATATAAAGAACCCACACCTTGAGATAAGGGGTTTCTATTGTGAGAGTTTAGTGCAGCTGGATTATCTAAAGGTTGTTTTTGTTTGCTGTTGGAACCTTTAAAGTTGAGTGATAAGTGCCTTTTAGGGTTCCTTATTTATACCAGCTTGTAGAACCCTTAGCATTTTGGGAAAAGGAGCAGTCTGGTTTCAGAGTGGGGTGCAACAGGCATCCCAAACGCCATGATCTGGTCTGCCCCTAACAATGAACACACAACTTAATTTTTGAATATTTACAATTTATTTACAGGACCAAACACAACTGCTGGAAAATTTGGCAATGCAGTGTTCGTGCCCAATACATTGAGTCAAGACAATAACGTCATGAAGCTTGGGGATCATGTGACTGATTGCCTGGGCAACCTCAGCCTCTGTCCGGACGGAGTCACGTTTTCGTTGTGGTTCAAAATCGAGTCAAAAATTACACCTTGGTCTCATTTGATGCATTCTACTGTGTATTACATTTTCTTCAACACTGTCAGTGGTGGTTATCGACCCTCGGTGCATGTTCGGAACGAAACTCACGACCACGCTTTCAATTTCAACGATGTTCCCAATCTCGACTATGGCCAGTGGCACCACTTGGCGATCACATACGCTCAAAGTTCCGGGGCTGCAGTGTACATTGACGGTTGCGTACCAGTTGGTTGTAAATTGACCATAACGCCCAGGAATTTGGTCATCAAGAACTTTGCATTAGGCTGTGACGGTGGACACAAGTGCATTAGGGCGCATTATGACGATTTGCGTTTCTGGACCGCCAAAAAAAGCCAGTTGTTTGTGTGGCAGTTGTGGAACATGGAGGAATAAGGCCAGACTTTTAAAATTTTTAGCTTCTCGGATCGACCAACCCAACAGAGTTTCTGCCTACAGAAAAGAAAAATTGAGCATAACCAGAATTTTTATCAAACTGACATTATAAAAAATTGAGATTTCACCTTTTTTTTTCATTCTACCGACCGACCCTAGAAAAAATGCCTCAAGAAGATCCGAGAAGCTAAAGATCAATTATGTCTGGCCTAAGGGAGAAAACAGAGGCAGCCCAGGCCAGAAAAAATGTGAACTTCTCGACAATTTGATAAGTTCGACAAAAGTTCTAACGAATGGTCCCGAATCATGCGACTTCTTCCAAGTCAGAAATTTGGACCGTTCTTCAAAAATTAAAAAATTTCCAGTGAGATTTAGAAATTTCCAGGCAATGACATGTCTGAATTCCCTACTTTCCCCAGTCTTGTACAGAGCTCGGATGTCATGAGCAAGGTTAGAGCTATAACGACAGCATAAAAGACAGACTTCCCCATCAACCCCAAGGGGCAGTAAACATGATTTGGCAGCCCGGCAATACAAGGTCTCCCTAGGCTGAACCGTTTACTTTATTATACTATATATAAACACAATAATGTTGTGAATTATAGTGGTACCGTATCTTTATGTATATACTAGGGCACTACACCGGTTTGATAAATACCGGCCGTACCGGTACAGTCTGGCCGGTTTCCGAACCGGTTTTCAAAGCAGCACTTTCGGTTCGGTTCAATTATGCCATATCCAGATAATAAATCCATTTCATTGCCGAGATTTGACGGAAAATATCCATAAAATCATGAACTGAACTCGAGAAGATCGTCATCATGACGTCCGCTCTACTGCGAGATCAACTTTCCGGCCAAAAATTTAGTTTTTTGGGAAGCGGATTCTCTAAAATGCGGATTGGCCCGAATTTGCAGATCGACGGTATGAATCGTGTATCAATAAAGTGTATCGATGATACATATCGAATCGAATGTCGGCAACGATGTAGAGCCCTAGTATATCCATGTAGGCCTACATTTATTTCTGATATTTTTATTGATGATTAGACATGTTATTATATATCCTATATTATCATATCCTATAATATTACAGCAATTAACAATTAGATAATGTATCACAGTGTTTTCTTAGCCTACTTATTTTATTGTATTTTTAATTGCAAAGTAGATAAAGGTAGCACATTGTAAACACCTTCATTTGCTTTAGTTTGCCATGGGAATGCATTGTTGTTAATGGAAATTTTAATTTCTGTATATATATGGTATGTAAAAAAAATATGGTCAATAAATACTTACAGAGCATTCGATTCATCCTATGACTTCCTATGTCTGGTAATGTGTACATGGGTCAATTGGGTCATTTTGATCCTGTGACTTACAGTGCATTGTTTCTGTGGGTAACAATGATCCTAGGAATTGACAGGACCTACTATTTAATTCATTGATCCTTATAAAGACCTCCAATGCATTGATCCTTGGACCTAAGGGGCCGACCAGTCGATAGTTGGGGGGGGGGCTATGGACTTTACCCCCGGGACAAACTTTTTTTTCGTTCGCGACGCGTCGACAAACAATTTTTTTCGCATGCGCGCTAGACAAACTTTTTTATTGAATTTTAACATTACGGTTTACCCTAGCTATATACAGGTGGAAACAAACTTTTTACCTTCAGCGAACGAAGTTCGAAGAAGGTATTGTTATCACTTTGGTCAAAAGTTGTCCGTCCGCCGGGCGGTCGGGCGGACGGGCGGTCGGGCGTCCGGGCGGATAGATAGTTTCCGGGCCAGTACTCAGCCCCTATTGAATGTACATGGATGAAATTTGGTACACATGTAGCCTGTGTGGTCTAGTTGTGCCTTTTGATGGTCTGATTGATGGAACTTTTTTCATTTTTGAAATATTGAGGAAAATATAAAACATTTTTTTTTTTTGTTTCCGGGCTAGGACTCAGCCCCTATTGCATGGATGAAATTTGGTACACATGTAGCCTGTATGGTCTAGTTGTGCCTTTTGATGGTTTCATGGATATATATTTTGTACTTTTTGAAATATTGACAAAAATAAAAAAAATAATATTATTTTCATTTCAGGGCAAGGACTCAGCCCCTGTTAAATGTACACGGATGAATTTTTTCACACATGTAGCCTATATCGTCTAGTTGTGCCTTTTTATGGTCTGATTGATTGATATTCTATACTTTTTGAAATATTGAGGAAAATTTATTAAAATTATTTTTTTCATTTCGGGCCAAAACTTGGTCACAATTGCAGGTACATGGATGAAATTTGTTACAATTGTCACCTATATGATAAATTTGTGTGGGTGAATTCATGGATATTCTACACATCTTGAAATATTGACAAAAAAATATTAAAATTATTATATTAAATTTTGTTTCCAGACCAAAACTTGGCCATCATTGAGTGTCCATAGAGGAAAGTTTATATACATTCCCTATACAATATTTTAGTGCTTTTGTTGGTCTGCTTGATAGTTACTCTTAATGTTTTTTGAAATATTCTGACCCATACCTCACAACTTATTCCTTGTTTATGTATGAAACTGGTCCATATTATGTGTATACTGGTCTAGTAAGGTCTTTCCATCGCTCAACATACCCTGGCATGCAGGCGGGCACATATGGCGGACCATATAGATCATTTCAGACCAAGATCGGGCCACTATTGCAAATACTATATATATAAACTTTTAATGACAACAGAAATATCAAATACAGATACATGTGTCAATCAAGAATTGAAAATCGAAAAATCAAAAAATTCAAATCTACATCTACAGTATTCTATGTTACCAAACATAATCTAGTGTCATATCATAGTAAATGACAGGTTTCACAGTTCATGTAGAATTGTCTTTCATAGTTCATGAAATATGCACATTGGTCCCAGTTTCATATGTGTTACTGCACAAAAGTCAATAAAGCAAAGTGAGGATACATATCTCGACATAGACAGCAGCACCGGTGAAAGTGAAGTACAAGGAGGCACAGAAGTTTTAGATTTTATTCACATTATTTTATTGAGAAAAGAACCCACAGCAAGTATTATGTCAGGGCTTTTATTTGACATGAGTATTTTAAACTGTTGTATGCTATCAAGATCACAGAAATTAGGGATTAAGCTGCTTGCTTTATTTACAAGTTCTATTCTCTGAGCAGTGTTATTGTTGCACACTAAAAGGCAATGTATTTCATCTTCAATGTCACCTGTGTCACATTTGTCACATTTTCTAAGCTCTACCGGGGTCTTGGGTATATTATGTCTTCCTGTCTCAATTTTAAGATTGTGAGAACTTAATCTGAATCTTGCAATATTAGTGTATGTTTTCTTTGGGAGATTCAAATCTAGATATGGTGCCAGGCAGTAGCTTGTCTTAAAGAGTTTATATGTGCGAAGTTTAGGAAGCTTTTCAGAGTCAGTGAGTTCATTAAGAATTCTGTTCTGTTCTTTTGCGTATAGTTTTAGTTTCACTTCCTTTAATACTGAAGTGGGATCAGCTGTAAGCCAATTTGAGATGTCAGCTTCTGTCGTAGTTTTCTCTACCTTACTGTACCAGTTATTCTGACCTGTGTTATGTAAATCTTCCTGAATTTTAAGACATTTACTTAGGACATCATGATTTGGGAGATCTTTTAATTTGGCCCAATAGGTTATTGTGCTAAGTTGTTGCCTCAATCGAAGGGGGAATCTACCTGTTTCTGCATACACTGCTAATGTCGGCGTTTGTCTTCTAACATTAAGTATATGTTTTAGGTAACCAATCTGAACTTTCTCAATTTTAGAAATCTCCGAAGTACCTGACCAAAAGGTGCTATTGTATTCCAGTATAGGGAGGACATAGCTATCAAACATTTTAATTGCAAGTGATGGGGGTATATGACCAAGAGACGGTTTCATCCGTCCATGCAGAGCAAAAAGCGCCTTTTGGGCCTGGGTTGCTATGTAATCTGGCATCTCTTTATGTATCTTTTTATTGTTGCTAATTGTATGACCCAAATATTTAAACTTTTCTACATTTTCAATGGTTTTATTATCATATAGGAAATTAGCGTGGGTTTTGGATCCGATTTGCATTACTTTGGTTTTAGAGATATTAACAATAAGGTGCCACTTGGCACAAAACATGTGTAGAGAGTCAATGCTATTTTGTAGACCCTCTGCCGATTCAGATATGAGAACGATGTCATCTGCATAGAGAAGGTGTGTAAATACTGTACTATTTATCTCTATTCCATCTGTTTCACTTAAATATAGTGGTAGATCAGAGAGGAATTCGTTAAACAATTTAGGGCTCAGGATGCCACCTTGAAGGACACCATAGATACTGTCTATTGGGGCACTTAGTTTGCCCAATTGATGTACTTTAGCTTCGGCCTTTTCAAACATACTCATGATAATCTTAAGCATTTTCGTACTCATTTTTTGTTTAAGTAGTTTATAGTAGAGAGCATTTCTATTAATATAGTCAAAAGCTTTAGTAAAATCTACAAAGCATAGATAAATAGGTTTCTTTCTAGATTGCTGATAGCTGACAATGGTGTCAAGTACGAATACACAGTCGGTCGTTCCACGAGAAGGTGTGAAGCCAAACTGGTAAGGGTCATCCAGTGACATTGCTTCATTTTTAAAGTATAGTCTGGCATTCAGAATAGAGTCAAATACTTTGGCCATAGCAACTGTAATAGTTATCTTCCTGTAATTATCAGGATCGGAAGAGTCCCCCTTTTTGTGTAATGCATTTATTATCCCTTCTGCCCAGTGTGTAGGGTATTCACCTTTATCAAATATGCAATTAAAGACGGCACAGAAAGGTGTTACTAACTCATCCGCAACATATTTATAGAATTCTCCAGTTATACCATCTATGCCCGCTGCTTTGTTATTCTTAAGCTTAGCCAGGTGCAGCGCTACCTCAGATTCTGTGATGTGATTGTCACATATGTTTTTACTAATGTCATCTAATATGTGATTATTTAAAGTATTTGTTTTAATTTGATTTATTTCGAGGTTAATGCCTGTCATGTGTTCCTGATCGAAATGAGAGCAGGGTGGTGGTTGTATTTGTTTCGTGAAATATTCATGGAATGTGTCTATGTCTGGTTGGTTTGATATTTTTGTGTGTGTGTTTGTGAGTTTATTCCAGAGTTTCCAGCACTCTGTTTGATTGGTTGTTTTCAACCTCTCCAGCTCATTTCTATTCATTTGCTGGTGTAATCTTTTCTTTCTTTGAATTGTATACTTGTACTTTTTGTGTAGTGCCTTATATTGCAAGTTACATGGTTCTAAATTTAGATCATGAGTTTTAGCATACTCATTGGCCTTCTTTCGGGCCGATTTACATTCATCGTCATACCAGACATTAGTTGGGAATGAATTAGTTACTGGTTTGAAGTATTTCTTTTTAAAGGTTGCTTGGATACTACTTTCTACATAATCATAGGTGCATTTAATTATGTCATCTACATTACTTGCATAATTTAAAGTATCAGTGAGAATTAGGAGTTTATCTGTCGATAAGTCGCCCTTCAGATTTTCTTTATATAATGGAACCTTTTCTTTATCAAATATATATCGAAAACGCTTTTCATTGTTCCTATTATGGTTAGTTTTTGCCAGTGTAATGCCCTTTGCTGGAATTTTACTATTTAGAGCAAAGGCTATTGGTAAGTGATCGGACTCAACCAGTTTCGGACATATTTCAAAATTAGTCAGTGTGTTAAAGAGTGTTTCTGTGCTTAGAAGATAGTCTACAGTACTCTTACCAAGGGGAGCATGACATGTGTAGTTATCAGTATTGTTCGCATTAAGGAAGCCGTTCATAATCCTCATGTTGCTATTTTTACACAATTGCGTTAGGTCTTTCCCAAAATTATTATGTGTGTTATCTGTCATGAGCCTATTTTTAGTACACCAATCTGAATTACTGATACCCTGAGGATTAGCAATTACATCATTGAGATCAGCCACAATGTCAGCATCTTTACCATTTACATTTTCAATTATGTCACTAAGGCCTCCTGTACGGCTGTTGAAATCACCACAGAGGGCAACAGAAGGAGTAGACAGAAGGAAACTGGCAATGTCCGTTTCGAGAGCCTGAAAGATGTCATTTATCCCATAATTAAGATATATTTTAGATCCAGCTGGTGGTATGTACGTCCCACCAACTATTAGTGAAGGTTGTTGCTTTTGCTTGAGGCTAAGCCAAATTACATGCTCATTTTGTTTCTCTACTTTAACTAGGTGTTTTACTCTATCTTTAATTAAGACACCTATGCCACCAGATGGCCTTCTAGCACGAGGGTGTTTATATCTACGTTGGCAATGGATAAACTCAAAATTAGGAATTGATGGATTGTAGGTATCCAGCTTCATTGTTTCAAATAAGAATACTATATCATATTTTGAGATAAATTGTTTTACGCCATCTAGTTCAAATTTACTACCTATTCCTTGGATATTCCAGGAAAGGATCTGTATGTTATCATGTGTGTCGAGAAGGATTTTACATTCATTTCCATCACTGTTTACTGTCATTTCACTTGTATTAATTGTTAGATCATGATTGGGTAAATCAGGGTTATGAGTTGAGTCATTATGTATAAAATTAGTAACATTGATACAAGTATTTGAACTGATTACATTGCAATCATTTTTATTCCTATTATTTATATTCCTATCATTTATATTCCTATCATTTATATCCCTATCGTTTATATTCCTATCTTCATTTATACTCCTATCTTCATTTATATTCCTATCTTCATTTATACTCCTATCATTTATATTCCGACAATTGATGATATTATTATGAGTATGTGCCACCCTCCCAGCAGTAGGGCCGCCGGCACTGCTGTCTGTCAGATTAACAGGGTTAGAGATGGAAACAGAGACCAGTTCATCAAAATTTCTGAAGGGCAGCAAGATGCGGCTTCTTGACTATTGTGGCGATCCGCTGGCCGAGCGCTTTTTTTGAGGGGTACGTGAGGTGGATGTGGTCTTTCAGTCGAGAGTTGTTGTTGTCGGTGAAAGTAGTCCGTCGTTCATTGGCAGCAATATGTCGCATCAGGGCATTCAGTCGATGTATTGTCTGTTGTCTTTTTGTGTGTCCGGTTATGGCGAGGCCAACAAGAATCAAGTGTGTCCAGGGATACACACGCCTGATTTCTCCTACTAGCTGCTCATACTTTTTAAGTGCATATTCAGGCTCCATGCCATTTGCTGCCTCTATGTCGCCTGCCATGACAACAATGTGGCTCGGATTGGTGCCATCACTGGTGTGGCGAATACGTGAGGTGATGAAGTCCATGCTACCACCGGGGTAGAAGAATGAACTGGCATTGATGGATTGTTCACAGAGTATGCCAGCCATCTGACGAACGTTAGAGTTTCCTAGGAACAACACAGGGGGACGGTCAGGAGCCGGCGAACGCCGAGCACCTGGCGGAGGGGTTATTGTTTCGGGCGATGTCTTGGTCAGGGCAGGGTATTCATCTGTAGCGACAGGGACTTGGCGAGTTTGAGTCTCACGGCGTTTTGGTGGGTTGACGGATGACACAGAGGAACTTGGGGCGGGAGGAGTGTCGGCCTCTGTTCGTAGTTTGGCACGGAGTTCTTCCAGGAGGACTCCCATTTGGTTCTGGCCACGGAGGTCGGGACCACACCCCCAGAAACTGTCTGTGTCTACATTGTGGATCAATCTCTTTGTGCCAGTTTGTAGCAGGGCCTTTTTGAAGGAGGGGCACTGTTTGGCCTTCACTTGTAAGATGTCTGCCATGATTGCTGTTTTCGACTCGTGCCATGTCTGACATTTAGTAACGTCTTTGGCCAGTTTCTTTGCTCGTGCTGCGTAGTTGGAGAAAAGTATCTGACGGGCAACGTCAGGACGACCATGGAAAATTGCCATGCGGTGCTGGTACGCATGTTCAGCGCTTTTGAATGTTATGCCTCGCACATGAAGCTTAGACAGGTAGAAATTGGACAGTACACTTAGATTTCCGTTTGATCGAAAGAGTGCAACGTCATTATCATTCATTGAAGTCTGGCATTCTTTGCTGAGCATAGATTGTAGGCCGACCTGAGTGGCACAATCTTCAGACTTCGGGGGCAGGGTCTGAGTGTCGCAGTCTTTGCTCTTTGGGGTGGTTGTCTTGACATCACTGTCTTTAAATTGCAGGGAGACTGTCTGGGCATCACTGTCTTTTAATGGCGAGGGGACTGTCTGGGCGTCATCGTCTCCAAACTGCAGGGGGGAGTTTACCATAGTGCCAGAGTTGTAAAGTGGGGTTGACGACAGCTGGGGAGCTGAACATTCATGTTCCACATTGAGGTCAGACATTGGCAGCAAGGACTGGGAAACATTGTCATCAAACATAGTGGCAGATAGAGAGGACCTCATAAGTCTGCCATGTCGAGAGAGCGGAGTTGTCACAACGGTTGGAGTGTTTGCTACTGGCGAGGTTGGCATGTCTTGTGAGTCTCTCTGGGTTTCTGGGATCATTGTCTGGAATTGCGTCTGGGATTGCGTTTCAACCAGCAGGATAGAGTCAGTTCCAATTGAGGCAATTGGCAGGGTTTCCAGGGCGATATTACGTTTTGGGGGGCTCAAATAGAATTTACTGTCAGAGAGTGTGTTGCCAATTAACAGGGAGGATACACTGTCAGGGTAGACAAAATCATTTTCCGGTCGTTTTCGTGCATGACGTTTTGGTTGAATGCGACGGCCAGTGTTTTCGCGGGGTGTCGGTGATAGGAAGGATGAAATCTGGGAGAGAGCAGCCTGTACAGCCATGGCGACAGTCTACAGTGTTGATCTGAAATGGGAAAGGATACTAGGCAGACTTTGATACTTTCATGATACAAAAAATCAGTGTTAAGATTTGACTGTTCTACATTTAGCTTTAATAATTAGGATTGACCTCTTTCTAGAATAATTAATGTAGCTTGTTATATGTTATATAGTGTCTTATGAGTAAATAAAAACCTATGGAGAAATAAACCTATGGAGAAATAACACCTATGGGAAAATAAAGCCTATGGGGAAATAACACCTATAGCGAAAATAAAACCTATGGGCAAGTAAAACCTACATGGAGAAACCTATGGAGAAATAAACTAAGTCTTCTGGAAATAAAGCTTATCTCAATCCCTATTAGTAAATAAAGCTATTTCCCTATCTACATAAGTATTTCCCTATCTACATGGTATTTTATGCAAATTTAAAAGTTATTTTAGGCCTTCTTTATAACTTATTTTAGGCACTACTTTATAACTTATTTTAGGTTTATTCAGTGCTTATTCTTAGGCCTATTACAACACAGGGGCCTACTTCAGTCAGAAAAATTGAGATGTATGCACAGATATTATAACGAGATGTATGCACAGAATTTGCAGTGTTATATAACAAGATATACAAGAGCAGCTACAGTTCGACCAGATACAACAAGTTGGCTGGGGATATGATTACCAAAACACTAATTAAGGAAAATGGCGGGAAATGGCCAGAAGTCAAAGAAATGGCACAAAAAAATTGTGTTTAGGGTTCCTACAGGATAATTACGTGTGCTAACAATACACACAGGTATCTGTATCAGTAGATATGTCCGTTTTTTCAACTTTGAGGGCCAATGTGGGGGTAAAAACGTGCCGAAATGAGCCTTATTTGGTCACGAAAATGGGCGATATTTGGGGGTTCTGGAAATCAAAATTTCCGATCTAATTTGGGCCTATAAAAACGGGATATTCACCTATTCAATACCACAATTATAGCAGGGGAAGTACATAAAACAAACAGATACAGTATTAATCAGATTAGAAAGGGTTACTCAGCTTTAAATGGCGAAAATCATTGTAGAAAGTCGGAGCTCCCATCAGAAGCGTCTGCCATGTTGGCCACCTGGCGGAGAAGTATATCTACATGCATCCTGTTCACATCAGTTTCATGGTGTAATGGTGTCCTTTTAAAATGTTGTTTTTTCGCTGAAGGTTTGCTGCTACGCAGCCTATGTTTTTTTATTTCCATGTGCTGAACAAACTTTTTTTTTCAATGTCAAGTGGGAAACAATCTTTTTTTTTCACCAAATATCCATAGCCCCCCCCCCCCAAAGATCATCTGGTCGGCCCCTGAGGTGCCTTGATCCTTGGACCTCCAATGCATTGATCCTTGTACCTCCAATGCATTGATCCTTGTACCTCCAATGCATTGATCCTTGTACCTCCAATGCATTGATCCTTGTAACTCCAATGCATTGATCCTTGTACCTCCAATGCATTGATCCTTGTACCTCCAATGCATTGATCCTTGGACCTCCAATGCATTGATCCTTGTACCTCCAATGCATTGATACTGGGACCTCCAATGCATTGATCCTTGTACCTCCAATGCATTGATCCTTGTACCTCCAATGCATTGATCCTTGTACCTCCAATGCATTGATCCTTGTAACTCCAATGCATTGATCCTTGTACCTCCAATGCATTGATCCTTGTACCTCCAATGCATTGATACTTGGACCTCCAATGCATTGATCCTTGTACCTCCAATGCATTGATACTTGGACCACCAATGCATTGATCCTTGTACCTCCAATGCATTGATCCTTGTACCTCCAATGCATTGATCCTTGTACCTCCAATGCATTGATCCTTGTAACTCCAATACATTGATCCTTGTACCTCCAATGCATTGATCCTTGTACCTCCAATGCATTGATACTTGGACCACCAATGCATTGATACTTGTACCTCCAATGCATTGATACTGGGACCTCCAATGCATTGATCCTTGTAACTCCAATACATTGATCCTTGTACCTCCAATGCATTGATCCTTGTACCTCCAATGCATTGATCCTTGTACCTCCAATGCATTGATCCTTGTACCTCCAATGCATTGATCCTTGTACCTCCAATGCATTGATCCTTGTACCTCCAATGCATTGATCCTTGTAACTCCAATACATTGATCCTTGTACCTCCAATGCATTGATCCTTGGACCTCCAATCAAACCGTTTAAGCAATTGAAATAGAGAAATTACAACTTGGTTACCTAAAACATGTTAGGTGTAAGAAAGTAAACTTCCATACTCGCAGTGTATGTGGAGACAGGGAATTTTTCTTTGCATCTTAGACAGCAAATGAGCATGATCAAATATTGGCTTAAACTTGAGAAAAGACCAGATAATAGTGTTCTTAAAAAATGTTTGAATTTTCAGGAAAATATGCCTTCACGAACATGCTGGTTTAGCAAAATATAACAGGCACTAGAGAACAACAATATATATTATACAGTTTGATGAGACAGACCTAATAAATGAAACGTTCTCTTGGGCCCGTTTTCACCAACATGGTATTAAGAGTTGAGCCAGGTCTGAGCTAAGACCTGGTCTGGCTAAGCCAATCACTCAAGCGGAGCAGGATCAAGGAATTTCAGTTAAGTGAAAGCTTACACACATTGTGATAACAGATCAGCTGTTACAAACATGATGTCTCAATTTCCCAAACAAATGCAAAGATATGGCTACACAAAAGAGGGAGGGGCTTGTAAATTTTTATAATAGATAATTGCCCAACCAGTCTTGGTATAAAAAAAAACAAATTTCAAAACTTCCCCCTTCTCCATTAACCAACCTATCATTGCTATCAAGCAACCAAACAACACAACAACCTATGCTATGACTGTATTCTCAAGGTATCACAGTCTCTCGCACAAACATCAACTTTCATATATTTACTTTCTTGTCTATATTTAAGATGATATTCAAGGTGTTTATCACAGTCAACATTATCAACCTGCTCTACCCGAACCAAAATGAGTTCAATGCTGGTAATCTAGATATCCCACAAATGAGCAAAATGTGACGAGAAGTCACATTTTGGTGACATCTTGGTGTTGAGGTCTTTGACCTGCTGTAGCGACATATTTTGAATTGCATCATCTAGACGGCATAAATGTAATATTTATTTGATTGCTGGCCTGAATTTTTAGCTTCATGTTACGTTTTTTTATGGCCAGTTCATTTTGATATCTATAAGAATCTTTGCTCTATGATTTACCAAAGTGTGTGAAATGGTGAAACTGGCCTCATTTGCATAACATATACATGTCTGAAAACAAACTTCTTCTTTTTTTATGTGCTGAACAAACTTTTATTTTCCAGTGCAAATGCTGAATCTCTTTTCTTCATCAAAAGTCCAGATCTCCCCCTTCCCTCATGTATTATCTGGTCAGCCCCAAAGGGACACCACTTTAACAGTTTGACATCACTAATCTGTAAGTTGTCTAACAATAAATTGTCAACCACTAGTCTATAGACTAAAACTCAGTTGGTGAAAGGGACTTCACTAAACCAGGTATAAGGCTGTTAAGACCTGGACTAACTGTTAAAACTATCTTGGTGAAATCCGCCCTAAGATGTTCAAAGAGAAACTATACCAAAAGTATCAAAATTATTTTTTCGAAGAAATGAAAGACTTGACTAAGCAACCAAATCTTAGAACTTATGAATTAATGAAGATGGAATAGAACCTCATTTACTACATAATATTAACAGGAAATTATACACTAAAATTGCGAGATTTTGCACTAGCTCTCACAACCATGAAAGCTCAAAGTTACCTGAAGAAAACAGAATTTGTAATAAATGCGATTTAAATGAAGTTGAAAATGAAATACATTGTTTATTGTTATGTCCTAGTCATGGATTACACAGGGAAAATCTTATTACTATATCATCTAATGTAATATGCAACTTTGATCAACTCGATAATTTTGAAAAATTTTATTTAGCCATTATGACATCATGAGAACCCGAATTATTAAAAGCTATAGGTAAATTTCTTGTGAGTATTGATGTATAATGATATAGTCTGTCGTTTTGCATTTCATTTAAATATATATATATATATATAGCCCATTGTGATTAACTAATTTACTGATTTGTCATGTCTTAGAATTAACATTTATTTAATTGGCTGGAACCGTAAATTTTATTGATATATATTGTAAGATTGAAATTGATTATGTCTTTTTAAACTTGCTCAAAGGTATTTCCATTTATTTGTATGTTTGCATTATTATTTTGTTATTTTCTGTGTTGACAAATGTGTCAGGTGTGACATTTTTCATTGTCGTAATAAAAATAAATAAATAAAATTTAAAAAAGTTAAAGACAATTTCTTTTTAGATGTGTAAACATCATCAAACACATTATGACAAATTTCTCATTCTGCAAAATAATGATACGTCACAGACATGTTAAAATATTTTTTTATAGAGTAAATCATGTTTATATGCCCAATATTACAAAGAAGAAAAAATAAATGTGTGACTTAACAAGAAAATTTTTTCAAAAAAAAATAGAGGCGATTTTAAAGCAAATTCAGTTGTTCAGCAAATTAGACCACATCTGCATGCTTTTTACGCCGATCCCGCAAAAAGCGTCCCGTTCCGCACCTGCCCATCCGCGTTTTATTACGAAATCCCGCGGCCCGCCGTTCCGCAAATTTGGCCCGTCCGCATTTTACTACGACGCTGGCCACCCGTTCTGATGACGAAGTTTCACTGCCTGATTTTTCAGTTTTGGCCTCTGGCCTCCTATCGGGAGGCCTGTACCCAGCTAAACAAAGGCGAGTGGCTATTTTGTTGGCAAGGAAAACCCGAGGCATGATTGGATTTAAAATTTTTAATTAAATATAAAGTAAACAGTTACATGTATTTGAAAGGAAGGATAAAGTTAGGATTACTTAGGCCTAACAACTATTTTAATGATACACAATAAATAAAATTAGATGAAGGAATAGTTAAGTGACATACATTTTAATTATGGAAAATATAGAAATAAAGGTGAAGAATTTTACTTGTGAAGAAAAGTAATAAATTGAACATATGTACAATAAATATTAACAGTGAACAATAGGAATACGATGACACAATGATAGTTGGGTTACCAAAGGCGCCATAGCGAGTGTCAAATGAGCAAACCCCACAGAAGGGAGAGGCAGAGTCCAGATGGGTGACCCACGCGCAGGGAGTGAACCGACTGATGATTGGTAATCCACAGGATGTAAACAGCTGAAAGTCACCCATATGCATGGAATGACCACAACATGAACGATTTGTATCCAGGGATCATCGATGATTGGCGCTGTCCACACCCATGTGCATGGAATGTAGATTTGCTGAACGATTGAGGGTCATCCATGTGCATGGAATGACTGCACATTACAAACACGTTTCAACGCAGTGGAACGCTTTTGTCGAACAGTGGAGAAGCTTTCTCCCCATCGAGCAGTCATACATGCAGGACGTAAAGCCCCACTCATCCATCCATCCATCCCGTTGAGCGGTCAGTCCGTCCGATGAGCGTTTTACTCAATCATCACGCTGCCCCCTAGCGCATGCGCCGTGGGACTTTCTTCTTGAAAATTTTTTGGTGGAGATGCACACATGATCTGAGATCTGTGGATTTCATGGATACGACATAATTATCAGACCTGCCACACAAATTCCTTGGTAACCTTACCTCGGGAATACTTCAAGATCGATTTGGAGGTGCTTTGAGGCACGGGGGAAGCAGCATTGGTCCAGGGAAACGTTTTTTCTGCATCGTTCATGGTGCCCAGGGAAACCACGTGGTTTCTCACTTCACTGACTTGCCTGCCTCCAACCTCTTCAAGCTTATGGACACCGTGCATTAACTGACCGGGTCATTAGGCCTACAAGTCCGTATCACATCACAACTGGTTGTTTTCTGTTACTCTGAACTCATCCATCTTCCGAAACTTGACCAGTCGGTGCCAGCGCCTGAACTTTGTGAACTTCAACTTGCAGTCGTATCCTAGCAACCTATATAGATTCGCACTCTGTGAACTCAACCTTCCCTGTGATGTGACGTCATAACAATACATGACGTCATCTTATTATTATCCACCCACAAGGTGACGCAACCATTGGGCATCCTCACAATGGGACACCACCTGGTGAGGGGCACACCAGATCCTTGTACCAGATTCCTTGAGTCAATAGATTCAACTGGACCTGTCAACAGAATACTGGTTTAAGAGGGAAGTAAAATCTTGATATCTCCTCCTCTTGTAATCTTAAAAAAAAAAAAAAAAAAAAAAAAAAAAAAAAAAAAAGCCTCAGGGCTCATGGTGAAATACCACAGCCTGATTTACAATCATTTTGATTTTCAATAACTATTAAATTTTGGTAATCAGTTCTATTCTTCTAGATCACCACACCATACATTCTCGAATATCTGCCATGTCCCCTTAAAAAAAAAAAAAAAAAAAAATTCTTAGGGCTCATGGTGAAATACCACAGCCTTATTTTTACTCTCAAACCTTTATATTGACTATGTGTTAACCGCACCAACTCCTCATTTAAATAGCCTGTTCAGCACTTAAAAAAAAAAAAAAAAAAAACACCAACTGGCTATCAAGATCAATCATTCATATTATTGTATTTTTACATCCTTAAAGGTGATCCTTTAACATCCATCCACCCACCTATTTTGGGATCAATTATTTACTACCGATCACCACAAGATTTGTGATCAATCGATATACATACATTTATACACTTCCCCTCATCTTTTGTGTGATCAATGGTAATTTTTTCCGGTCACCAATGATTTTTGAAAAATTTTATATATTCTTTCCGATCACCTCTGATTTAGTTGTGATCATTTTATATTCTTTCCGATCACCACTGATTTTGTGATCAATTATATTCTTTCCGATCACCACTGATTTTGTGATCATTTATATTCTTTCCGATCACCACTGATTTTGTGATCAATTATATCCTTTCCGATCACCACTGATTTTGTGATCAATTATATCCTTTCCGATCACCACTGATTTTGTGATCAATTATATTCCTTCCGATCACCACTGATTTTGTGATCAATATGTTTTTTCCGATCACCACTGATTTTGTGATCAACTATTTTACATTACTTTCGCTGCACATATTAATTACTCTTATTCCAATTCCAGAGTCCAGCTCATCTCACCCATTCTCACCACAGAGGAACACGTTTCTTCCTGATGGCGAAATTCACAGCGAATCTTCTCTTGGCTCTTAACAAGATTGGATTCCTTCTTCGGTGGTTTCAAAATACTCAACAATTTTATCCTCTTCCTTTAAAACAACTTAAACTACCTATATTCTATTTTAATATAAACTCCCTAATTATTTATATTTCTACATTTACTCACCACACTTATTTTTCAATTGTTTCTCAATACATTCAAGATTTTATATACTTACCTTATACATAGTATATAACTTTTCGGCACTACCAAATGTATAAAATGTTTAAAAATCAAAATCTATTTACTGATTTATCTTAACTAACACAACTTTGCCAAATGTTTGTTCATTCACTCCTCGTGATTTTTATATTGATTTTCCAGATGCCCAAATCGGCAGATTGCCTTGATCCATCACGCCACTCGCGGCAAACAGGATAAGTTATTACTGCCATTATTCATCCTCATGGTGTAATGCCACAGGATAAGTTCTTTCACCCATTATTCTTCCTCGTGGTTTAATGCCACAGGATAATTTATTATTCTGGCTATTCATCCTCATGGTTTAATGCCACAGGATAGGTTACTACTCCCATTATTCATCCTTATGGTGTAATGCCACAGGAAATCTAATTATTTCAATTATTCATCCTCATGGTTTTATGCCAAGGGATATCCGATTTACTGTAATTTATCGTCTTCACCCTTTAAAGCTAAATGATAAGTTCTTACTCCCAGTATTCGTCCTCATGGTGTATGCCACAGGATAAGTTATTACTACCATTTCTCATCCTCATGGTGTAATGCCACAGGATACGTTATTACTGCCATCATTCATGGTTTAATGCCACATGATAAGTTATTACTGCCATTTCTCATCCTCATGGTGTAATGCCACAGGAACATTATTACTGACATCATTCATCCTCAGGGTTTAATGCCACAGAATAACTCATCTACTGCCATTATTCATCCTTGCGTTCAATGCCACAGGATAATTTATTAGGTTTCTTATCCTCATGGTGTAATGCCACAGGAAACGTTTTTATTTCCATTATTCGTCCTCATGGTGCAATGCCACAGGCTAACTTATTAATCCCATTTCTCATCCTAATGGTGTAAGCCACAGGATGAGTTGTTAAAGCCATCATTATTACCCAACAGTTTAATTCACACTGGTTACCATGATTCCATGTCCTCTTTTTCTCCTGTTCCTCCCCTCCTCATCTTCTTGGCGCAACCCTCTTCGCGGGTTGTTTGGCCTGTCACTACGTTCTTCCCCAAGAAGTGAGGATTTTCGGACTTCTAATCTCATGTCTATATTGAACTCTTATGTTTGTTACTCATTTGTATACTCAATGTGTTCCATTTACAAATAATTCAATTTATATATTTATTCGATTTTCATATTTACCAAATTCATTTCATGTCAATTAATATTTACCAAATTCATTTCATGTCAATTAATATTTACCAAATTCATTTCATTTCAATTATTAAATAAACATTTTAACTCCATCACTTGTCTTCGGAGCGTCTTCGACAAAAACACGTTTCAACGCAGTGGAACGCTTTTGTCGAACAGTGGAGAAGCTTTCTCCCCATCGAGCAGTCATACATGCAGGACGTAAAGCCCCACTCATCCATCCATCCATCCCATTGAGCGGTCAGTCCGTCTGATCAACGTTTTACTCGATCATCACGCTGCCCCCTAGCGCATGCGCCGTGGGACTTTCTTCTTGAAAATTTTTTGGTCCCACCATCCACCCCGGCGACCTCCCACTGTTCCTTCGATTTCTCTCACCTGATATTGTACTATTATGGCCTTCGGACTATTCCTGCCGCCACTCTCTGATATTTGAATATTACAGAGTGAGGCCTGTCACTACGTTCTTCCCCAAGAAGTGAGGATTTTCGGACTTCTAATCTCATGTCTATATTGAACTCTTATGTTTGTTACTCATTTGTATACTCAATGTGTTCCATTTACAAATAATTCAATTTATATATTTATTCGATTTTCATATTTACCAAATTCATTTCATGTCAATTAATATTTACCAAATTCATTTCATGTCAATTAATATTTACCAAATTCATTTCATTTCAATTATTAAATAAACATTTTAACTCCATCACTTGTCTTCGGAGCGTCTTCGACAAAAACCGATATTGGCCCACCCAAGTGCGTCGAGTGAGCAGATTTCGATCCGCTGATTGTCGATATGATAGCCACAGATGGTCGATATCCTCACCCATGTGCATGGAATGCAGATTGCTGAACGATTGAGGGTCATCCATGTGCATGGAATGACCGCACGATACAAAGCAATATTGGCCCAGCCATGTGCGCAGAGTGGGCAGATTTGGATCCCCTGATCATCGACATGATAGCCACAGATGGTCGATATCCACACCCATGTGCATGGAATGCAGATTGATGCACAATTGCGGGTCATCCATGCATGGAATGACCGCACGTCACAAGCCAATATTGTCCCCGGATATGGAGACTTCGATTCACTTGGTCGATATTATACCAACTGGATAGAGGATCAGCCAGGTGAGGCACAGGCGGCAGGAAATCATGGAGAATATAAACGGAAAATCAAGCAACAGTGATGAGGTTATAATTACTCTATATTGTTAGAAGTGAATAATTACTTAATACTGTTATAATTTATAAATCTGTCCAAGTAGGATATGATGTGAATAGGGCAAAATTGTATCTGACTAGCAATGTAAGAGAAGGGATGCCGTAAATAAGTGATGTCTGTCAGGAAAATAAAAGAAATTGATAACATTTAAGTAGGAAAGGCAATAGGACAAGTAAGGGCGGCAAACCCGCAAGTAAGTATGGAAAATGTCAAGCAAGACAGTAAACGAAATAAAGTATAAGTAATACATGTTATCTGTGAAGAAATCAGACAGTGAAGAAATTAGAATCGGTCTGTTAATATAGGGGGTGGGAATAAAATGATATCTGTCAAGGGAGACAAAATCGAATTGATATAATTGTTAAGGAAGACAGGCGATAAGTTGGCAATATCTTTCAAAGTAAACAAGAATTAAATTGCTATTCCAGACAGGAAAGTCATTCCATCTACCCAGTCAGGCTGGCGATAAAGAAGACATGTAGGTCAAGGAAGACGATCAGTAAAGAATATCTGTCAAGAAAGATAAATCAATTAGCATTTAGTCAAGCCTTCAAGGGAGACAGGAAATCTTTAAACAAGGTTCCCACTCAACCTGGAAAACCTTGAAAACCTGGAATTTTGGGTTGTGCTTTTCCCGGCCTGGAAAAACCTGGAAAATGTGATATTTCCACCAAAAACCTGGAAAAAGTCTGGAATTTGGGGTTCTCTTGCCAAAATTGAAACAGTCCAACAAATTGTGGACTTCAACGACTGTCCGGGGCGCAAAATCGGTTTGAAAGAATTTCAGGTTTAGACCTTGAAAATTGGTTTTGACAGCCTTGAAAAACCTGGAAAAAACCTTAAATTTGTACTGGGTAAAAGAGTGGGAACCCTGTTTAAAGTGTGACTGGCAATTGGTCAAGAAAGACAGGCAGTGAATAAAATAATGTTTGTAAGTTGGGTTTGATGTTTATCTGGAACTGTCATTTATTCGACAAAATGCTAGGTGAAGCCTTTCGAACTTGGCGAATGGGCGAAAAGTAGCCGGATTAAGTAGGGAATTTGGTCCTTGCGGCAGGAGATGGTTGATGAACTGGCTGTAGGGGAGGATGGGAAGGGTAAATCTGCCAAGAAATACAGAGATTCTGTCAAGTAAGACAGGCGGTGAATAAAATATTAGATATTTGGAGTAAGATAGGCTGTGGATAAAATAAAAACAAGTAAGTCTGTCAAGAAAGAAAGGCAGGGTGAGAATATAATAAAATCTGTCAAGAAAGACAGGCGGTGAATAAAATCAATTAAATTAAAGTAAAACAGGCTGTGAATAATAATAGATCTGTCAAGTAAGACAGATGGTGAAGAAAATAAAATCTGTCAAGATAGAGGGGCAATCTGTCCAGAAAGACAGGCTGTGATAAAATAATATCTGTCAAGAAAGACAGGCATTCTGTCCAAAAAGACAGGCAGTGATAAAATAAATTCTGTCAAAAAAGACATGCTGTGAATAAAATCAAATATTGTAGAAGTGTAGGTGTGTATACAGGGTTTAGGCCCAAACCCTTGAGTTGTTGCCCAAACTCTTGAGTTGTTGGCATCTCCGTTGTCTCCTCCAGTAGGTATTGTTGGCCTTGGTCCTTCGCAGTCAATGACTTAAAGTACGACAGTGGGTAATCAGCTCAGATCTCAATCAGCTGGCCAGCTACATGCAGCAGTGCGCCGAGTAAGGAAGACTTATGATCGCAAAACTGATGCAAATACTTGGTACCTAAGTTATTTGGTACACACAAATATACACATGCGAGTGGCTTGGCAAACTCATCAGGCAATAGGGTACAAATAATAACTTGAACTGTGTAATGAATTCGTAAATTTGACATCCAAATAAAACAAGACAGGATGTGAATAAATAATAGATCTGTCCGGAAACGACAGGCTGTGAATAAAATTAAATCTGTCACGTTCTGTCAAGTAAGACAGGCTGTGAATAAAAAGAAATCTGTTAAGAAAGAGAGGCTGTGAATAAAATGAAAGAGAGGCTGTGAATAAAATGAAATCTGTCAAGATAAGACAGGCATTCTGTCAAGATAAGACAGTTTGTGAATAAAATGAAATCTGTCAAGAAAGACAGGCATTCTGTCAAGATAAGACAGTTTGTGAATAAAATGAAATCTGTCAAGAAAGACAGGCATTTTGTCAAGATAAGACAGTTTGTGAATAAAATGAAATCTGTCAAGAAAGACAGGCATTCTGTCAAGATAAGACAGTTTGTGAATAAAATGAAATCTGTCAAGAAAGACAGGCATTTTGTCAAGATAAGACAGTTTGTGAATAAAATGAAATCTGTCAAGAAAGACAGGCATTCTGTCAAGATAAGACAGTTTGTGAATAAAATGAAATCTGTCAAGAAAGACAGGCATTCTGTCAAGATAAGACAGTTTGTGAATAAAATGAAATCTGTCAAGAAAGACAGGCATTCTGTCAAGATAAGACAGTTTGTGAATAAAATGAAATCTGTCAAGAAAGACAGGCATTCTGTCAAGATAAGACAGGCTGTGAATAAAATGAAATCTGTCAAGAAAGACAGGCTGTGAATAAAAAATGAAATCTGTCAAGAAAGACAGGCATTCTGTCAAGATAAGACAGGCTGTGAATAAAATTAAATCTGTCAAGAAAGACAGGCTGTGAATAAAATGAAATCTGTCAAATAAAACAGGCAGTTAATTAAATCAATTCTATCAAATAAGACAGGGAATCTGTCAAAACAACAGGTAGTGTAGTAAGATGGGCTGTGAATAAATTAATATCCGTCCAGAAAGAAAAGCGAAATAATATACATGTCCAGGAAGACAGGTAGTTATTAAACCATATCTGTAAAGAAACTAATGATATTACTGCCAAGAAAGGCTGGCAATCTGTCAAGGACAGGGAAATTAAACTGTTCAGGAAACGGTTCAGGATCACTGGCGCTAAGTAAATCAACATCTGTCCAGGTAAACCAGAATTAAGTTAATATTTTGGTCAGGAAAGACAATCTGTAAAGTAAAGCTGACCATCAGTCAAGTAAGACAGGCTGTGAATAGATATAATATGTTTCAAAGAAGAGAGGAAATTAATGTAGACTATAAGTCAAGGTAGCTGATCCTTGAGCATTTCTGACAAAGTACATGATTTAATCAAGGTAAACGGTCGATCCTCAGCTGATCCTTGAGCATTTTCTGACAAAGTATATGATTTAATCTTTCTGTCAAGGAAGATAATTTATAAATTTGTCAACTTGTTGGGTACAATAAGTCTGGCTCTGCAGAGAAGATCGGGATCTGTAAAGAATATCCGGTGAGAAACAAGAAATAAATCCATATTCCTGAATTTTTATGAAAGGTCGGAATACCGACAAGTATAAAAGTCAAGAAGAACAATTAAATTAATATGTTTTTCATGAAAGACTGGGATTCTCTCAAGACTGTAAATCTGTCATGTGATAATGACAATCTGACAAGTAAGACAGGCAAAACAATGTTCAGTGTACATAATCGCCACCCAGGAGGACAAGCAATAGCAATATCTGGAAACATGAAATCATTCAATATTTCTGTCAACGGTCAAGTAAGACAGGCAATCTGTCAAAATGACAGGCAGCGGAAAATATTTTCACCTAGGAATAATGTGGAATCGTCAAGGAAGAGAGGCAATTAGTATATTGATGTCAAGAAAAATTGCTGAATAAATTGATGAAATATTTTTGTCAAGAAAAGACAAGCAATCTTTAGAGTTGAAATCTCGTAATGTGAGAGCAGCAGGTGTTCGGTACATATTACATAACAGTTATTGTCAAGGATTAAAGGGGATAAATAAACAATACTGGCGACGAGATCAAGAAATAAATATTTATATAATTTACATAAAGTAAGTCTATCACAGAAGTAAGGGTGACAGTGAATAATTTCATTTATCTCTCGGGGGAAATGGGGAAAAGGATTAATGTTCATATCCGTCAGGGAAGACGGCATCTTCTTAATGTCACGAGCCAGATGTAAAATAAGGAATTTCTGTAAAATTAATATTTCTGCCATGATTGACGGGGAAATAATATCTGTTAAGAAAGACAGGGAAAATAGTCCATCAGATATGGAGGAATATAATTAATTCTGCTGAGAGTGACAGGCAAATCATATCTGTCCGGGAAGACAGGCTAAACAATGTAGTCAACTCAAAGACAGCAAATGGGTGAACAATTTGTCAGATAACAAGAATTAAATTAATATTTCTGTCAAAAAAGATTGAAAATCTGTCAAGAAAGACAGGCAGTACGTCAAGAAAACAGGCTGGTGAACAGACAATAATAGAATAATAATATATATCTGTCAAGTAACAGATGGAAAGGACATGAGTCTTGACTGTCAAGACTGACAGGCTGCAATTAAAACTTCACTGATCCAATCATGACCACAGGGAATCTGCTTGTATAAAACCTTATTTGATTAGGGCTAATGTAGACTCTCCACATGATGATCTCTTTGTTGTTGCTGTCATGCTCCACTGCACAGCACCCAGCAGTGGCCTAGTTCCATAATTAGGTCACAGCCTTCTTGTAAACAGTGGTCCTTTGTGGCTGGGAGAGGCTAAATAATCCTGAGTCTTTTCTTCAAGCCAATGGTTAAGTAAGACTCCAGTTGTCTCTCTGTTTATAATCCCTATATCCTCTGGTCCTTGATCTGCAAGGATGGCCAGCAGCAGCTCTCTCAAAACTCCAGGGGAAAGAGAAATTGAAGATAAAATATGTGATGAAGTTGATGATAAGATGGTGGAAAAATAATGACCAAAGTAGGTCAGATGGTGGCTCCCCCAGTGGTGAACAATGGCTTTTCCCGCCAACAAAAAGATTGCTGCCCAGGGTCAACAATTTGATTATATAGAATCACTAAGACTATATATCAGCGATAGTCTGATGCATCGCCTCAAAAAAATGTCTATTGTGATACATTTACCATATATATAGGCCTAATTATACTAAATCTGTTGGCATAGGCCTAGCTTCAAGCCAAGTATATTCAGCCTGTTGGCCTATAATATGACAAAAAAGGCTGGATACCCGTAGCTTAGTCTAAATAGACTGCTTAGTTCTTCCAGTTTCTGTCAGTCAAATTCTGTGAATTCAATTCCCCTTCTGAGCAGTTTTTGAGCAATTAAAGTTTCGTCAAAAGGTTTACAATACGGGTGTTCCTCGTGGTTGACTTAGCGGTGGTCAGGCAGCAAACTGTAGTGGTGCGCTAAATGGTCCGGCTTGCAAAATTCAGTTCCACAAAAACAACAAGCAAATTCAGCGTCCGGGTGCAGGAGCAAGTGGTTGTGAATACTATTCAGACCAAAATGCCAAATGCCACAGATGCTGCATATGTAAGCAGTTCGAGGATCCGATGAATTTGTCATTATTCTACAAGACACATCCTTAGAGATGCCGTTCGTAGGCCCTCGGTGGACTTGCTTGATATGTTTTCTGAGGTCGTCAAAAGGCAAACACTCATCGCATGCAAGGCACTGGTGAACATTTTTCCCATAGTGAACGGCTTTTTTGTGCTCCGCGAGATTCTCAGAGGAGAAGAATTCCTGTTGGCAAAATGGACAAGTTTGGATTGTCTCGAAAGGACCTTGGCGGAGTTGTAGTTGGAGTTGTTGGTTTACCACGCAATCGTGGAGTGTCTCGGAAGGACGTTCAGGGATTTGCCGGGGTACTCGTGTCACCGTGGGTTGCTCTTTCGCCTCTTTGTGCACTGAACAACTGCCCTTGGCTACATGCTCTTTCAACTCATCCTGCACTCTAAAAAATGTCGGGACAAAATGGGTTTTTTAGATTCAAAATGGTTTTTTGAAAAACCAAATTTCAATGCAAAACAAACATGGATTTTTAAAAAAATCCATGTTGGTTTTTTGCATTGAAATTTGGTTTTTCAAAAAACCATTTTGAATCTAAAAAACCAATTTTGTCTGAAATTTTTTAGAGTGCGCCACAGATATTCCTTTCCACAATCCTGGCAAGGAAAGTTAATTTTGATGTGATCTAACAAGTGAGAGATCAAGGGTTGCACCTGAGCATCTCTATAGCCACAAAGATTGCACACAAAAATCTCTGAATTCTCCGTTTGCATAAGGCCACACATAATTGATCTTTAGCTTCTCGATCTGGTCCTCTCAAGGGTCGGTCGGTAGGACAAAAAAAAAAGGTAAAAAAAAATTTTTTTATAATGTCAAAAATTAAAAAAAAATTTTTTTTTTCCATCGGCAGGAAATCTATTGTGTCGGCGGTGCCAGCTAAGAATCAAATATGTGTGGCCTAATTTTGATTTGTGCACTGAAATAGCTTGGGAGACCACTATTAAGCGTTGTTTTGTGGGAGTTCATGTGCTTTCTGATGTTCGCAGCTGATTCAATGAAATACTGACAGATGTGACAATAATTCTTATTTCTGGGCTTAAACCTAGAGTGACTGGACAGCATGTGACGTTGAAGGTTCTCCGGTTGGGTAAATCCTTGCGTACATTTTTCACAATTATGAAAGATTCCATAATGCAACCTTTTGTGGCCGTTTTTAGAATTCAGATTTCCAACCCCGCAAATGCTGCAAATATCTGGGTGGGATTTGCACGTCCACATGTACTTGTCAGCCTCCCACATACACTCTCTTGCGCAGACGATGCATGAATGTGGACCTCTATTTTTATGACTGGCTAAATGATTTAGTAAACTCGACAGTGTCTCATAGGCCGTCCCACAGATATTGCACGAATACGGGTCTTCGTTATGTAAATTAATCTTCACATGGTCAGCCAAAAACTCTGGTACGGGGTAAAGCCTTCGTTGCCTTATTCTATGCGTTTGCATGTGAACCGTAACACTCACGATAAAATCCTTACCCCACTTCAAACGCACTCCGCAAATGTGACAATAGTGAACTTTGCGATCCTCGTGAAATTCATGATGTCGCTCGAGATTGGCTTTCTTAGTGAACCCTTGACCACAAAATCGGCAAGTGTATAACTCAGGGAAGTGAAGTTTTAAGTGATCCGCAAACTCCTCTGAATTGTTGAGACCTTCCGTTAATTGGAAATCACACACCGGACATCTAGGATAATCGGAAAAACAGGAGAAGTCTCCGCTTTTGGTTGCTAACTGGTTGCCATCCTCAGATGGGAGATCCTGTGACGTTTCTGAGAGTGTAACTGCAGAATGCTTAGGGCTAATCATCATATGGATTTTTAGGGCCAGTGCATTCAAAAACATTCTTTTACAATCGGAACATATCTGGTAATCAAGTCTTTCAGGCTCCGATGTGAAGGTAGAGGACACTGCAGACTCTTCATTTGAATTACAGGAATTTGGAATATTCAACGATATTTGTTCATTGATACTTGTTGAATTGCGTGAATCGACTGTATCCACTTTGATTTGTTCGTCAACAGTAGATATGACATTTTCCACGAAAGGGCTTTCATCATCACCAGTTAAAAGTTCGAACTTTATCCTATTGTCAGACCTACATCTTCCCTCAATGTGACCGGTTACCTGACAATCATCATAACCATTGATGTCAGTGTCCGATAATTCCGATTCATGATCTAATATTGGCACAATATTTACAACTGACGTTGCTTCGCTCAATTCCATTTCGTTATACCAATTGACGTCTAAATTTCCATCAAAATGTTCAGTGTTCTGGATTTCTGTATCTTTTAATAAATCAGCTTCATTTTCGACGTGTTCATACATTATCGTGTCTGTTTCTTCTTCACGTTCCAGTTCTAAACATCCATCAGAATGTTTCCCAAATTTGATAAATCTGATAAGGTCATCTTCTCCATATTCCACACCATAAAATATCCCGTCACTGTAATTTGTCATAATGCTCATTTCCATACTTGTTTCTTCAACCAATTTAGTCCAAGTATCCGTATTATTGTTTTCACAAATTATGTCATTGATATGGACGTCATTATTGTCAAGTCCTTCACTGACAATGACAACTAGAACGGGCGCTCAGAGAGCACATGCTCCGCTGTCCACTTAAATTTGCAGTTTCACAACTTCCATTACTGTAAAATGCTGCACCATTTGAAGCAGTTTAAGGCTTAAATGTTAATACTTATCATTGTTAGAAGAAATTGAATGCAGTAAATGCCCTGGATAAAATGTCACAACTGATGGGAAAAGACCTAGAAAAAACACAGACTTTATAAAGGAAGCATATTATGGTCATGTGTAGACAGGGTTTAGGCCGAAACCCTTGGGTTGTTGGTCAACATAACCCTTCACAACCAATTTAGTCACAAATGAATGAACAGTGTCATGCAGTCAGGTTAGTGACATGATAATGTTTTGATGTTTCTGCATGAAAATGAGTTAGAATGCATTTCACATAGCTCACTTACATGGCTTTTCCAATGGAAGATTTAAACTATATATATCTGTCCGTCTTTGACTGTGGCAACAAACAAAACATTTCATGGGCATAAAACCTTTTGGATCCTCTGTGATTCAGTTTGTAGCTTCCATTAATTGCTCCTAGTGCCATCTGTGTTTTTCACCACAGTCCTAGTGGTGACACCTTCAGTGAAACCAGTGGGGACATCTGGTGTAAAAATGTCACATACATCAATCTGCTGTGGATAGACTGCACTGTAGAGGATGTAATTGACAAAGTTGTCATTTCTCAGTAAAGCAGGCATGAATAGCTACCAGAATTTAATCAGGTACAGTGGGGGAGGAAAAAAGAGATTCTGCCGAAGGACAGCTAGATACGAAATGTACTATTTGCAGGAGTCGATTAACAAACACACAAACCCACATGAAGATCTCCCAGAATATGGGCACCCTCACAATACACCGCCTCCAGCGGAGCAAAAATTGTCTCTTGACTTTCATTAGTTGTCTCCATTTTGGGTGAAGTAAGTTCTGTGCTCAAATTTTCAGACTTAGCAGCTATATCTTCTTCAGACGAAATTGAAGACTTGACATTTGGACACACAGTCATTCACTCATAGCTGAAGGCTCAGCCTCAGCTTCTTGTTCATTTTCCTTCTTCATATTTAAAGGATTGCAGAGAATTAAGAAGCCAGGACATATAATGGGCATTTGTCAATCAGCCTCCCAAAGTTCCAATGCCAATGATACAAACATGCAGCAAATCGATGGTGAAAGTGCAAAACCTCGTAAGTCAAAAAAAGCTGTTTTTCAGAAATTGGAAAAAACTATCACAGATAATTTTTTATGGTAATGTTCATTTATATGCGAGTTAGGCTCTACGTGATTTATAGAAAGTGAGACCCCCCGACAAAAGATTGACCATGTAGTCATTGTCGACCATGGTTTGACCATGGTCGACCATGGTTGACAATGAAATGACCATGTACCTGACCGTGAACTAAGTCTGACCATGTTTGACCATGGAATGACCATGAAAACTTAGACAATTTCCTTTGATGACCATGTATGACAATGAAATGACCGTGAGGACTTAGAAAATTTCTCTGAATTATTAGATGACCATGTGTGACCGTGTAATAACCATGAGGACTTAGAAATTTTAATCACTGACATTTATGACCATGTGTGACAATGAAATGACCACGGTGACTTAGAAAATTTCTCTCATTTTGAATGCCTGTCAAATCACGATGAGAACAATTTGAATCTAGTTAAAAATTTGATTGCTTTGCTTAATTGTGTGTAATTTCTTCGAGATCAGACGGGGGGGGGGGGTTACGAATTTTTTACATTGCAATGTACAGGCCCAAGGGGGGTTGAACCCCCTAAACCTCCCCCCCATCTGGATCCACCATTAAACATTAAATACATTCAATGATTCATCATTTCTATTGGCAGTCTGTTATTACTTGAAAAGAGAGTATAGAGAACTTAAAGCAGCCTATTGTATAAGTTTGTGTTCCTGTAAGTCTCTTCCATAATCTGTGTAAATGTTGCAGATGTTTACTTCTGTTATCTACCTATTGATTGCCATCATCTCTGACCAAAAAGACTTGAAATATTTGTCTGATTTAATACTGACCATATATGACCATATATGACCATGTATGACCATCTGTGACCATGTAATGACCGTGTAAGTCACATGACCTACCAGTGTCGCCACCTACCTTATAAACAGTGCGCACTTTTGGAGGGAAAGTTTTTAACTGCAAACATCAGGCTGTCTAGAGCTAAATTACCTAATCTAATTGACTTTCGGTGAGTGCTAATGATATAAACTTGTTTCTGATTGTTCCTAGAGTTAGCTAGACAACATTTTCCATGTAGACAGGCTGCGAAATAGCAAGGATCAGGCTGTAACAGTCTAAAATTTTGTTCATCTATTATCACTCGCCTAAAAAAACACACCAATTTGTCTCTTTCGGGTTGCTTAGACAGGAATATAATATAGATAAACATACTCTATGATATCTTGTTTAGAAAATCCTAGAATATGCCATTAAAATCTTGTCATTTCATGATAATGGTATATTAAGGGGCGACCACGAGATACTGTGAGCATGAGATATTGCTATGAAAAAAAAGTTTTATTTCTTGTCAATGATAACTTGTGACCTTATTATTAGCCAACACTTTGGCAAGGAGTTTCATTTATAACATAAAGAATATGATATTTATAATATTTATAATATATATATATATATTTCTCAATATTATAATTTGTGTCAAAAATAATCCTGTGTAAAAAAAATATCAAATGAGTCTTTTGGTATTTTGGTACAGTGCCGCCTGTAAATTAGTGAAATTGGTCGACCAATTGGTTTGACAGTGACCATTTACCATACCGCAGAATGAACAAATGGTCACAGACGGTCATTATGACCGTGTGTGACCATGTGTGACCATGGCCATATGACCATCTGTGACCATCGGTGACCATGTAACCCCTGACCATGTACGACCGTATGTTGACAATGACCAATTACCGCAGCAATGAACAGATGGTCACAGATGGTCATTATGACCGTGTGTGACCATGTGTGACCATGGTCATATGACCATCTGTGACCATCTGTGACCATGTAACCCTTGACCATGTACGACCATATGTGACAGTGACCAATTACCGCAGCCTCGACCATGGTCGACCATGGTCTGACCATGGTCATTTCATTGTCGAACATGGTCAATGACCATGGTTTGACCATGGTCAGACCATGGTATGACCATGTTGTTTTCGTCGGGGCCCTGTTTTAGCATAATTTTTTGTCATAGGTCATTGACCCCTGCATTTATGCTACCATCAGATATGAATGAAAATGTCGAGTTACAAGGTTTTGCACTTTCATTTTTTGCAAGTTAGTGAAAGTGCAAAACCTCGTAACTCGATCATTTATCACATTTCTAAGCAACTTGCAGCATTGAATGTACTTCCAATCTATAGCTATACAGTAAAAATTATGATTTGACCATAAGGTAAACAATTGGGATGTTGCTAGACATAACAAAGACAAGCTCAGAACTTACAATTTATTCAAATGGACTTATGGCTGTGAAGAATATGTCTGTCAAAATTTAGACAAACGAGTAAGATCACTCATTGCGCAATTTCGCTTTGGAATCCTTCCATTACAAATTGAGATTGGTAGATATCGCAACATCCCAATTGAAAACCGAACCTGTCACTCCTGTATTAATGTCGTTGAGGATGAGTTTCATGTCCTTTGTGAGTGCCCTTTATACAATAATTTACGATTAATTTTATTCCAAACTATACAATCAATTGATTCTGATTTCCAAAATGCTGATTTGTTTGATAAATTTATTTGTATTTGCTGTAATTTTCAAGTGCTGTTAGGTAAATTTCTTTTGAAAGCTTTAGCTTTAAGAACTGAACTATTATTTGCTTCGTCTCACTAGACTGTTGGTAACTTGTTTGTATCTAATCTACAATTTTCATTATGTTAAGTGTGTTTCGTACCGAGCTACCTATTTTCATCAGATTTAAAATTGACTTATAAGCCTGTAAGGCTGGGTGACAATAATACAGTTTATATTTGTATGAGAACCATGTCATGTCACAAGTCAATAAAGAATATCTAATCTAAAAGAATATCTAATCTAATAAATAACAACTGCTAATGTTAATTAGTGGCTACAATAGCAATAACGAGGAAAATAGCAATTTTTCAAAATTTCATGCACAAATTTTTTCAATAGCCTACATCACTAAAACAAATATAGGGAGGTACAGATTTTTTAATAGGGAAATTTCCTGAGAGCCATAAAAAAGTGCCGCAATCATTGTTTTTAAAAAAAAGTTGAAATATCCGAAAATATGAGCTTCTAAGTTCTGATTTGAGTTACGAGGTTTTGCACTTTCACTTTTTGGAACAAATCGACATACAAGGTTTGGTGAAATCATTCTGTTACCAGTGTGTTACAGCTTCAAAAAACAGCAAACTGGCAAGGTGACCAATTGACAACATGTAATGGATCTTGAAATAGTCATTCCACCCAAAATCTAAAAATGGCAAAATTTTGACATACGAGGTTTTGCACTTTCACCATCGAAATGAAACTTTCTTTCCAGAAACATACTTGAAACTGATGGTCTAGCTGCTCTGACCATCATTGATCATTATAACAAACTGGTTCAGAAATATACACCCTAGAAATCAGCTGCTGTGGCAAAATCTGTTTCTTCTGTGTACCTCAGGCTGGTCAGTGTTCTCTGTTCGGTGTCCAATTCAATTCTGCAGCTCACAGTTAAATTATAATTTTAATATATTTACTTTAATATAAGCAGAATTCTATGCAATAGTATATCAACTGGATACCTGCCTGAATCCACAGAAATAGATCCCAACAGTCCCACCAGTTGACATGCACAATTCCACTCAGAATTTATTTTTAATAAATAGCACTGGCACAATATAATTATAAGCTGCCACACCACCAACAAGCAACAGTTTATGCCAGTTAGCAGCAGCTCAACTTGTGCCAATACTGAAAGCTGTCAATATCAACAGATCAACTGTCAAAATGTTAGACAGCCTAATTGTAGGCAATGAATAAGTTTACTAAATATTCACAAACCAGCCTGAAGCTCCACTAAAGTTTCATGCTTGTGTCAGGAAATCCGGGCTCCAAATCCCACTTCTGACACCAATGTAGCAAAATCTGTTTCTTCTGTGTACCTCAGGCTGGTCAGTGTTCTCTGTTCGGTGTCCAATTCAATTCTCCCTCTGGGCAGCACTTGAAATCCCCACTTGGCTTGGGCATGCTTCAGTGCCTCACAGAGCCTCCAGTGGTGGCCAAAGGAACTATGGCCAAACCACTGGGCTGTGCTGCCCACTGAACATGCCACACCTGCTACACTGCAAATGTTTCACTGAGCAGGTGGCAGCATGGTCTAGTTGGAATGATACCCCTAGGTGGAATTTCCAAACAGCACATTGATTCTTTAGGACTGCTTCTCGGTTATGGGAACATCTCCTGCACCTGCATATTCTGCGATAAATTCTACAGTCTCTCAGATAAAAATCAGAACAAGAATATAGCAGGAGTCTGAGAGAGCACTTAGTTCAGAACAAGAATATAACAGGAGTCTGAGAGAGCACTTAGTTCAGAACAAGAATATAACAGGAGTCTGAGAGAGCACGTAGTTCAGAACAAGAATATAACAGGAGTCTGAGAGAGCACGTAGTTCAGAACAAGAATATAACAGGAGTCTGAGAGAGCACATAGTTCAGAACAAGAATATAACAGGAGTCTGAGAGAGCACATAGTTCAGAACAAGAATATAACAGGAGTCTGAGAGAGCACTTAGTTCAGAACAAGAATATAACAGGAGTCTGAGACGGCACATAGTTCAGAACAAGAATATAACAGGACTCTGAGAGAGCACTTAGTTCAGAACAAGAATATAACAGGAGTCTGAGACGGCACATAGTTCAGAACAAGAATATAACAGGACTCTGAGACAGCACTTAGTTCAGAACAAGAATATAACAGGACTCTGAGACAGCACGTAGTTCAGAACAAGAATATAACAGGACTCTGAGACAGCACTTAGTTCAGAACAAGAATATAACAGGACTCTGAGACAGCACTTAGTTCAGAACAAGAATATAACAGGACTCTGAGACAGCACTTAGTTCAGAACAAGAATATAACGACTCTGAGACAGCACTTAGTTCAGAACAAGAATATAACAGGGACTCTGAGACAGCACTTAGTTCAGAACAACAATAACATAACCGGAGTCTTTAACCATCAAGACTCATTCTTATCAACATTAAATGTCTCAATTATAACTCTAATAGCCTAGGCTGAATAATCAGATAATTTACCTATTCTTCTCATGCAGCAAAAAAAGAGAATAACAAAACACAGATGGTGTTAATCTTTAAAAATATACATTGTGGAACATACAAGGTGCTATTTTACATACTGCAGAATCATAGGTCTTAGATGTATTATATATTCTATTCAACAATCATTTTCCAAAATGCTTCATCTAAATGCTAAACATAACAATACATTGCAGAAAAAATAAACATTCGAAATTGTTAAAATTCTGATCATGCAGATCAATAGCAGAAAAAGTAAACACTTGAAATTTACAAAAGTCTGATCATGCTGTCTGACCAGCTTAAACAAATATAACAATGGAATTTGGCGATCAGCCTATTTCAGTTCTTGGCTTTAACAATCTTTAAATTAAACTTCTGAAACCAGGTTTTTTTTACCCAGATCAATCTGGAGGTGAGCAGTACGAGTGTTCCATAAAAACAAGACGATCACAATTAATTTTAGCGTCAGGACGATCACTTTTAGCACGTTCAGCGTGAAGATCATTGTTTTCCGCATTAGTGTGCTGTGTCATGATGTGATGAGTCATAATTTGATTAATCATATTGCGCTGTGTCATATTGTGCTGTGCCATGTTGTGTTGTGTCATATTGTGCTGTGCCATATTGTGTTGTGTCATATTGTGCTGTGTCATATTGTGTTGTGTCATATTGTGCTGTGTCATATTGTGCTGTGTCATATTGTGTTGTGTCATATTGTGTTGTGTCATATTGTGCTGTGTCATATCATGTTGTGTCATATTGTGCTGTGTCATATCGTGTTGTGTCATATTGTGTTGTGTCATATTGTGCTGTGTCATATTGTGCTGTGTCATATCATGTTGTGTCATATTGTGTTGTGTCATATTGTGTTGTGTCATATTGTGCTGTGTCATATCGTGTTGTGTCATATTGTGTTGTGTCATATTGTGCTGTGTCATATTGTGCTGTGTCATATCGTGTTGTGTCATATTGTGCTGTGTCATATCGTGTTGTGTCATATTGTGTTGTGTCATATTGTGCTGTGTCATATTGTGCTGTGTCATATCATGTTGTGTCATATTGTGTTGTGTCATATTGTGCTGTGTCATATCGTGCTGTGTCATATCGTGTTGTGCCATGTTTTGTTGTGTCATATCGTGCTGTGTCATATTTTGCTGCGTCATATTGTGATGAGTCATGTTGTGATGAGTCAGCAGTCCTTCCTGGACATACTCTTTTCCACAAATGCAACAATCGAATTTGGTTTTCGGGTGCAATCGCAAGTGATTGAGGATACTATTCAAGTTAGGAAACCAAGCACCACATATGCTGCAAACAAGAGCTACAGACCGAGGGCCCGCTGAATGCAATGAATGGGTCATTATTCTTGACGAGAGGCCTTCAGGAACGCCACTAATATGAACTCGGTGAAGTTGCTTTATATGTCCCTTAAGCTCATCTACCGGGAGACTGACATCACATGCATGACAGGGGTGTAGACTTTTTCCGTAGTGAATGGCCCTTTTGTGCTTCTCAAGATTTTCAGGGAAGTAAAATTGTTGTTCGCAAATAGGACAGGTGCTAAGTGCCCCATAATGGCTTATCTGGTGACGTTCGAAATCTGTCTTGATTGAGAATTGTTCGCCGCACACAACACAGCTCTCCTTTGCTGGGCTTGTATGAGACTTAGCATGTTCTCTTAGTTTGCTGTTGGTCACATATTCATTTCCGCATTCTTGACAAGCCCAGCGGCCCTTGACGTGTTTTAACAAGTGACGGATCAACAGTCGCACCCGAGCGTTCGAATAGCCACACAGATTGCACACAAACAGCCCCGAATTATCATTGTTATCCGCTTGAATTTTGATTTGATCATTGAAACTGAATGAGAGGTCGTTGAAGTGAGTTTTGTGAAGCTTCATATGCGTCTTCATGTTAACATCGGAATCAATGACTTCCCGGCAGATGTGACAACAGTAGCCATGTTGTTTAGGTCCGGAGTGACTTGCTACTAAATGCTTCTGAAGGTTATCTAGCTGTGTAAATCCCTGATAGCATTTGACGCAGTTGTAGAAGTCGCCACGATGCTTAGTTTTCTGGCCAAAATCATTGGTGTCATTTTTAAAGTAATAATTTTCACGTGTGAAAGTTTTGACTTTGCTAGTGCTGACGGCACCTTGGTGGGATCTACACATACACGCATTAACGTCCTCCTCCGACAAACACTCCTTCGCGCAGATGGTGCAGGAATGCTGACCTGCGTTACTATGATTGGCTAAATGAATCAGCAAGTATGAAAGTATTGGAAATGCTGATCCACAGATATTGCATGTATAAGCCTGAGAATCGGTTGTATTCATCTTCACATAGTCAGACAACACCTCTGGTATGGGAAGTCTACCTTCTTGGGTTATTCTATGCGTATGCATGTGAATACTAACATTCGTAAAGTTCACAACAAAATTGTCAGACAATTTGAGATGCTTCTCGCATATGTGACAACAGTGAACTTTTTGATCCTCGTGAAACGCAAGGTGACGCTCGTGGTTGTCTCTCCTTGTGAATCCCTGCCCGCAAGATCGGCAAGTGTATAACTTCGGGAAGTGAATCATTAAATGTGCCACTATCTCCTCTGAATTGCCCAGACGTTCTGAAAATTTCACATCGCAAGCGGGACATTTTTTCAAACAGGAGAAGTCCAATTCTTTGAGTGCAAACGGTAAATCATTCCAAGATGGTGGGCCTGATGAAGAGCTCCCAGCATCAGTAGGTCTATTAACTAATTCCAGTTTAATCCTTTTGTTAGAAGTTGCTCTTCCCACTGTATGACTAACGACCTGACACTCGTTATAGTCATGGG
This sequence comes from Platynereis dumerilii, assembly GCA_026936325.1. Taxonomy (NCBI): domain Eukaryota; kingdom Metazoa; phylum Annelida; class Polychaeta; order Phyllodocida; family Nereididae; genus Platynereis; species Platynereis dumerilii. Next base: position 41,357,413 of record JAPTHN010000012.1, read on the forward strand.
TGTCAGTACCCGATTCTTGATCAAAAATCGGTACAATGTTTACGACTGACATTTCTTCGCTAAACTTGGTTTCATCATCACATTCTCTTTTTAAACTTCCATCAAAATATTCCTTATTTTCTAAATCTGTGACTTTGAGATAGTCATTTTCACGAACATCTTCTGTAACTTTTACTTCTGTAGCTTCAGCTTCATTTTCAACAGGTTCACACTTTATTGTGTCTGCTGCTTCATCGCATTCCAGTTCTAAACTTCCATAAGATTGATTCCCAAATTTGGTAATTCCGACGAGGTCATTTTCATCTTCTATTCCTTGACATTTGTCGTCACTCATGTCAGTATTTCTCAGAAATATACGACCTGTGTGACAGGCTGCGTCCAATTCTTCCATTGTCTCTGGACCACCACTACCACCGATGTCAAGGTCAAGGATGCCGTTGGCATGATTTGCAAGTTCTTCTTTGTATAAGGGCAGTGGCGTAGCTACAGGGGGGGCAGGGGGGGCGGTTGCCCCCCCTGGCTCCATCTTGACCAGGAAAGAAACGATAACATTGTCATCAAACGTTGCATTTTGCCGATGGCGCGCCTCTGCCGCGACAGCGATAATAGCTCCCCTGCCAAAAATGTTCCATTTCCATCGCTGACTTGAATATTTTGCCCCCCCTGGAAAATTTCCTAGCTACGCCACTGTATAAGAGTATTCCTTCAGTTTCATAGTTTGTCTCCATTTTTGTAAATGTACTACTCAAAGTTCCTTCGTTTTCCAACCACTCATAGACTCAGCCCTCAAGTCTAATCTTCAGTTGGCACATGGACACAGAGTGACACAGTCAGAGCTGAAGAGAAGCCTACTGAAGGCTTTGCTTTTCGTTCATCTTGACTTCAGAGGCTTGCACAGACAAAACCTGAACACATTAGAATTTGTCTCCCGAAGTTCCCGTACACAAGATACAGTCATAAAGCACATGAAACTCACTTTCAAGAAACAAGCTTGCTTGAAACTTCCTGGTCTGCTCTGACCATTTTGTAAACATTACAAACTGGGTCAGAAATATTCACCCAGAATGTTTCACTGAGCAGGTGGCAGCATGGTCCAGTTGCACCAATATCCCCCCTGGTGGAAGAACCGAGCTAACCTATCATGTAAACTTGAAGGTTATTTAATGCTTCAAACTTGCTGTCACTGTGCCATGACCCCTGCCCCCCAAATTGATATGGAAGAAATAGGACCACCTTGGAGTGTGCATATTTTCCCCAAAAGGCCATTTCTAGATCTATACGCCCGAGAGTATGACACAGGCTTAATCAGAGCCTTAACCAACAAGACCACTCAAGCCTACAAACATTCTTTTAATGTCTCAAACTCTCGATCTTACCTCTATTATTGACTATTGAATTAACAATTCACATATTTTGTGTTGCAAAATAACCTTCATTACAAAAAATGTACACAAAATGCATTTAAATTTATTGAAATTGAATTTCTTTTAAGATTGACATACACTGTCATAGTACATGTTGACGCTGTGACATAATAATTCACTAAACTACAGAAGCATAGATTTTGCTGTGTACCTGATATTGGAATATTTCCAGGCCTCCGTCATGAATTAGAATAATGAACAAGAACCCAGGGGTTCAAAATAGAGGTGCCGTGAATAAAGAATAGAATAATTATTGAAAATACAAAAACACATAAATTAAAAAAGTCTGGTTACACTGGTATCAACCTCATCACATAACTGTAATAACACAGACTGTTCTTATAGTCATATTTTTGAGTCTGACTCTTTGTCCCCAGAGAGCACTTCAAGGGGTTTACAGTATGAGTGTTCTTCAGAAACATTATTATGTTCAACTATGGCATGTTCAGGCAATCGACTATAGTGGTTTGACAAAATATTCTTCTCAGCAAATTCTGTGCCGCAATAATTACAACTAAATTCCGCAGTTTTGGGGTGCAAGACCATGTGGCAACGCAGTCTTTTCAAGCCAATGTGTCTAGTTCCACACATGCTACACACAAAAGTTCCAGGGTCCGATGAGCTTATCATTACACTTAAGGACGTCTCATAGGGGACACCATTATGTTGAAAAGTAGATCCTCGGTGCACTTGTTTAATATGTTGCTTGAGCTCTTCCAGAGGCAAGCACTCATCACAAGCAAAACATGGGTGTACATTTTTTCCATCGTGAATGGCGCTTTTGTGCTTCACAAGATTTTCCAAGAAGATAAATTCTTGTTCACAAATTGAACAAGTGTGCAGTTCCCTGACAGTACCAAGGCTATGTTGGCGTCTTTCAGATCCTTTCTTCTTCTTAGCCGCTCTTTCATCCACGGTTTGCTCCGGCACTTTATGTAGCGAGCAGTCCGTCTTGGCTGCGTGATCTTTCCGTTTATACGAAGAAATGTACTCCTTTCCACTTTTTGCCAGAGGACAAATGCTTGTGGTTTGAGGGTGGTGTGTCATTTTGTGATGTGCTAGTAGGGCTTGCTCGACAAATTCCCTTCCACAAAAACTGCAAGCTATTTGGGTTTTCGGGTGCAACTGCAAATGACTGAGAATACTATTCAAGTTAGGAAACCAAGTGCCACATATGCTGCAAATGAAGCCTACAGAAGACGTGTTGAGCCCTACTGGATGTGTTGAATGGGTCATTATGCTTGAAGACAGGTCTTCCGGAATACCAACAACGGAAACTCGGTGATCTTGCCGTATGTGCGCCTGAAGGTCATCTAAGTTCAATTTCACATTGCATACGGGACAGGGATGTCGACTTTTCTTGTAGTGAAAGGCCTTATTGTGTTTCTCAAGATTTTCAGGGTAGAAAAATTGTTGTTCGCAAAAGGGGCAAGAATGGTGCGGTGCGACAAGACTTTTCATGATGTGTTCGGGGACATCTTTGGCGGAAATTACCAAGCCGGTTTGTTCTTTATACATAACGCAGTTGCCCCTGGCTGTGTGATGACTCAATCCACCTTCGGAGACATATTCCTTTCCACAGTCCCGACAAGCACAGCAGCTTCCGTAGTGTTCTAACAAGTGAGCGACCAATGGCTGCACCTGAACGTTCGAATAGCCGCAAAGATTGCACACAAAATCCCCTGAATTCAGCGCTTTCAGTTTGATTTGCTCATTGAAATACTCGGGGAGGCCATTTTTGAACGTTGTCTTGTGATATTCCATGTGTCTCATCATTGTATCATCTGAATGCGTGAAATGAAGACAAATGTGACAATTAATCCTTACTTTATGTCTGGAGTGAGTTGAGAGAATGTGTTTTTGAAGGTTCTCTTGTAAGGTGAATCCCTGATCGCATTTCACACAATTGTAGAAGTTTCCGAAATGGCCGTTTCTGTGAGGGGCAAAATTTTTAGGTGTCAAATTTCCCACCCCACAAATGTTGCAGATATCTTGGTGGGATTTGCATGGCAAAATGTTAATGTCGACCTCCCATATACATTCCTTTGCACAGACGATACATGAATGATCTTTGTGGCTAATTTGACCGATGCAATGCATGGCTAAATGAGGCAATAAGTGTGAAAGCATCTTATATGCCATACCACAGATATTACAAGTGTAAGGCTGTGCATTTGCTGAATATATCTTCACGTGGTCCGACAAGAACTCTGGCACAGGATGAATTCCTAGTTGTTTTATCCTATGGGTTTTCATGTGAGCGTTAACACGAACTTCAATACGTTCAAGGTCCATGCAAGATTCGAAACACACTCCACAAACGTGACAAAAGTGAACTTTACGATCCTCGTGAAATGCAAGATGTCTCTCCAGATTGCCTTTGCTTACGAAGCCCTGCTCGCAAAAGTGGCACGTGTTTAATTTTGGGAAGTGAATCTTTAAATGATCCACAAACTCTTGGGAATTGCTCAGATGTTCAGAAAATTGTAAACCACACACGGGACATTTCGTCAATCCGCAGAAATTCATTGTCTTCAATGTTAACTTGTCACCAGCTGAAGGTACAGGACGAATAATTGCCACATGTTTCATCACCATGTGAATCTTCAGGCCTCGTTCAGTCAAAAACTTTCTTGTGCATATGGGACAACTCTGGCAAGCAAATTCTGCTGACTTTGTAGATGTAGAGGATTTGCCTTCCACTGATTTTTCACCTAAATTTGCAGTATCCACGGATTCTTCTTTAACACTGGATGAACTTGGACGATCTGAGCTTGCATGCTGTTCATCAACAGTTGTCCCATTTCCAATAGAAAGGTTCCTGTCGTCACTTTCTACCAATTCGAGTTTTATCTTCTTGTTAGAACAAATTCTTCCCTCAGTAAAACTTGTTACGAGACAGTCTCCTTCTGCGTTAGTGTCTGATTCATTATCAAATATTGGGAAAATGTTTATAGGCCTAACTGATGTTTCCTGGCTTAATTCAGTTTGGTCATCGCAATCTAATTCCAGACTTCCATCAAAACTTTCCTTTTCCTCTGATTTTACAACTTTGAAATTGTCATTTTCAAAATGTTCTGCGTTATGTGATTCTCTCATTTTTAACAAGTCTGCTTCATTTTCAAGAGGTTCAGACTTTGTTGTGATCATCACATCAACAGTTTGGTCCGTTTCTTCATCACATTCCAGTTCTAAACATCCACCAAAATGTTTTGGAAATTTGTTAATTCCTCGGAGGTCTTCTTCGAATTCTGCTCCACGATATGTACCCTCACTGTTATTTGGCTTAGGAACTATATTATCCATACTTCTTTCTTCACCCCAATCCATTTTGGGCTCTATATCACCAATAACATGATTAACAAGTCCTTCAGTTCATTGGCAAAAGGCATCTCTTGAGTCTCATTGTTTGTCTCCATTTTGATAACTTTTCTCAGACTTGCTTCGTTTTCAGAATGAGTACCCACATCTTCTTCGGTTTGAATTGAAGACTCAACATTTGGACACAGAGTGAAAGCTGAATGCTTTGCTTCTTGTTCAGTTTCATACTCCATCGACATTGCCAAGAGCTTGTAGAGAAAAAGCCTGAACACATTGGTATTTGTCAATCAGTCTCCCAAAGTTCCAATACACAAGATACAGTCATACAGCACATGTATGAAGCTCCATTTCAAGAAACAAGCTAACTTGAAACGTTCTGGTCTGCTCTGACTATTTTGTAAACATTACAAACTGGGTCAGAAATATATTCCTCCAGAATGTTTCACTGAGCAGGTGGCAGCATGGTCCAGTTGCACCAATAGCCCCCTGGTGGAAGAATTGAGCTTTCCTCCCTCCAGTATAATTAGGTATTTTAAATGCTTCAAACTTGCTGCCTATGGGCCATGACCCCCCAAATTTACATGCAAGAGATAGGACCACTTGGTGCATGCATGCATATTTACCCACCTGCTCAGTGAAATATTCTGGGTGAATATATTTCTGACCTAGTTTGACCAAAAGACTTTCAAGCATGTTTCTTGAAAGAGCTTGAAAGTGAGTTTCATGTGCTTTATGACTGTATCTTGTGTGTACAGGAACTTTGTGAGGCTGAGTGACAAATACCCAGGTGTTCGGGCTCTTTCGTAATATTTACAACAAGCCTTTGAAGGTGGGTACAATAAGAAAAGCCTTCCGCTTTGACTGTGTCGTGTGTCCAAATCGCAAATGTCAAGTCTTCAATTCCAAACTGAAGACGATTCCGCCTGCGGTGCTCCGTGTGAAAACGTATGAACTTTGAACACAGTTACCAAAATGGAGACTAACTATGAATCTCAAGGGATATTCTTTGCCAATGAAGGACTTGTTAATCATGTTATTGGTTGTATGAAGCCCAAGACAGAATTAGGTGAAGAAAGAAGTATGGATATGGGTTGTATGTCAAAGAACAGTGATGGCACATATGACAGAGCACAGTATGACGGAGGCCTCCGTGGAATGACAAATTTACAAAACATTTTGGTGGATGCTTAGAACTGGAATGTGATGAAGAAACATACCAAACAGCTGACATGATCCCTACTAAGTCTGAAACTCTTGAAAATGAAGCAGACTTGTTGAAAATTAGACAATCACATAACACAGGACATTTAATTGTCATGAAATCAGAGAGAAAGGAACTTTTTGGTGGAAACCTGGAATTAGATTGTGAAGACCAAACTGATTTAAGCGAGGAAACATCAGTTATAAACATTTTCCCAATATTTGACAATGGATCAGACACTAACGCAGAAGGAGACTGTCTCGTAACAAGTTTTACTGAGGGAAGAATTGGTTCAACCAAGAAGATAAAACTCGAATTGGTAGAAAGTGACGACAGGAACCTTTCCATTGGAAATGGGATAACTGTTGATGAACAGCCTGCAAGCTCAGATCGTCCAAGTTCATCCAGTGTTAAAGAAGAATCCGTGGATACTGCAAATTCAGGTGAAAAATCAGTGGAAGGCAAATCTTCTACGTCTACGAAGTTAGCAGAACTTGCTGGCCAGAGTTGTCCCATATGCACAAGAAAGTTTTTGACTGAACAAGGCCTGAAGATTCACATGATGACGAAACATTTGGCAATTATTCATCCTGTACCTTCAGCAGCTGGGCCCGCATCTAAGCCTGGTGGGAAGTTACAGTTCAAGACATCAAGTCTCTGGGGATTGACGAAATGTCCCGTGTGTGATTTACAATTTTCTGAACATCTGAGCAATTCCCAAGAGTTTGTGGATCATTTAAAGATTCACTTCCCAAAATTAAACACGTGCCACTTTTGCGAGCAGGGCTTCGTAAGCAAAGACAATCTGGAGAGACATCTTGCATTTCACGAGGATCGTAAAGTTCACTTTTGTCACGTTTGTGGAGTGTGTTTCGAATCTTGCATGGACCTTGAACGAGTTGAAGTTCGTGTTAACGCTCACATGAAAACCCATAGGATAAAACAACTAGGAATTCATCCTGTGCCAGAGTTTTTGTCTGACCACGTGAAGATATATTCAGCAAATGCACAGCCTTACACTTGTAATATCTGTGGTATGGCATATAAGATGCTTTCACACTTATTGCCTCATTTAGCCATGCATTGCATCGGTCAAATTAGCCACAAAGATCATTCATGTATCGTCTGTGCAAAGGAATGTATATGGGAGGTCGACATTAACATTTTGCCATGCAAATCCCACCAAGATATCTGCAACATTTGTGGGGTGGGAAATTTGACACCTGCTGAAAATGTTGGCCCTCACAGAAACAGCCATTTTGGAAACTTCTACAATTGTGTGAAATGCGATCAGGGATTCACCTTACAAGAGAACCTTCAAAAACACATTCTCTCAACTCACTGTGGACATAAACATGATAAAGTAAGGATTAATTGTCGCATTTGTCGTCACTTCACGCATTCAGATGATACCATGACGAGACACATGGAATATCACAAGACGACGTTCAACAATGGCCTCCCCGAGTATTTCAATGAACAAATCAAAGTGCAAACGCACAATTCAGGGATTTTTGTGTGCAATCTTTGCGGCTATTCGAACGTTCAGGTGGAGCCATTGGTCTCTCACTTGTTAGAACACTACGGAAGCTGCTGTGCTTGTCGGGACTGTGGAAAGGAATATGTCTCCGAAGGTGGATTGAGTCATCACACAGCCAGGGGCAACTGCGTTATGTATAAAGAACAAACCGGCTTGGTAATCTCAGCCAAAGATGTCCCTGAACACATCTTGAAAAGTCCTGTCGCATCGCTTCATACTTGCCCCTTTTGCGAACAACAATTTTTCCACCCTGAAAATCTGGAGAAACACAATAAGGCCTTTCACTACAAGAAAAGTCGACATCCCTGTCCTGTATGCAATGTGAAATTGAACTTAGATGACCTGCAGACGCACATACGGCAAGTTCACCGAGTTTCCGTTGTTGGTATTCCGGAAGACCTGTCTACAAGCATAATGACCCATTCAATACATCCAGTAGGGCTCAACACATCTTCTGTAGGCTTCATTTGCAGCATATGTGGCACTTGGTTTCCTAACTTGAATAGTATTCTCGGTCACTTGCAGTTGCACCCGAAAACCCAAATAGCTTGCAGTGTTTGTGGAAGGGAATTTGTCGAGCAAGCACTACTAGCACATCATGAAAGGACACATCACCCTCATACCACAAGCATTTGTCCTCAGGCCAAAAGTGCTAGTCCTCAGGCCAAAGGTGGAAAGGAGTACATTTCTTCGTATAAACGGAAAGATCATTTAGCCAAGAGGGACTGCTCGCTACATAAAGTGCCGGAGCAAACCGTGGATGAAAGAGCGGCTAAGAAGAAGAAAGGATCTGAAAGACGCCAACATAGCCTCGGTTCTGTCAGGGAACTGCACACTTGTTCAATTTGTGAACAAGAATTTATCTTCTTGGAAAATCTTGTGAAGCACAAAAACGCCATTCACGATGGAAAAAATGTACACCCATGTTTTGCTTGTGATGAGTGCTTGCCTCTGGAAGAGCTCAAGCAACATATTAAACAAGTGCACCGAGGATCTGCTAATCAACATCAGACCTCCCAACCAACCCTCTAAAATAGGGTTTTCCCCCTTTTTTAGCCTAAAACCCTCTTACCCTCATTTTAATGCAAAAACCCTTTTTTTGACAACTTAAAAACCCTCTAAAAAATTACCATTAAATGGGCATTTCATTACTTTCTGTCCTCCAAAATTGTTGAACTGGTATGAGAAGCCGGTCCAAACTGCCCGGAATAAAGCTTGAGGAAGATGCTCACTGCTCAACTACTGTTATTGATCAGATGCTGTAATTTAGCCTTGAATTTATAAACTACAGGAAGTGCATTGTAAAACCTTTTCAGTTGGAAGTTTTGGCTACAATTGCATTTTTCTCAATACAGAAATTTTGTTTATTAGGACACCGATTTTTTTGTGAAAACCCTCTTAAAAGAATGCGGAACCCTGGAACCGACGTTCCTGAGGTTGGGAGGTCTGCAACATAATGGTGTCCCCTGTGAGACGTCCTTCAGTGTAATGATAAGTTCACCGGGGCCCGGAACTTTTGTGTGTAGCATGTGTGGCACTAGACACATTGGCTTGAAAAGACTGCGTTGCCACATGGTCGTGCACCCCAAAACTGCGGAATTTAGCTGTAATTATTGCGGCACAGAATTTGCTGAGAAGAATTATTTGTCAAACCACTATAGTTTGTTGCCTGGACATGCCATAGTTGAACATAATAATGTTTCTGAAGAACACTCATACTGTAAACCCCTTGAAGTGCCCTCTGGGGACAAAGAGTCAGACTCAAAAATATGACTACAAGAACAGTCTGTGTCATTATTACAGTTATGTGATGAGGTTGATACCAGTGTAACCAGACTTTTTTAATTCATGTGTTTTTGTATTTTCAATAATTATTCTATTTTTTATTCACGGCACCTCTATTTTGAACCCCTGGGTTCTTGTTAAGTATTCTATTTCACGATGGAGGCCTGGAAATATTCTGATATCAGGTACACAGCAAAATCTATGATTCTGTAGTTTAGTATTATTATGTCAACATGTGACAGTGTATGTCAATCTTAAAAGAAATTCAATTTCAATAAATTTAAATGCATTTTGTATACATTTTTTGTAATGAATGTTATTTTGCAACACAAAATATAAAGTGAATTGTTAATTTTTAGTCAATATATAAATAGAGGTAAGATCGAGAGTTTGATAGAGGTAAGATCGAGAGTTTGAGACATTAAAAGAATGTTTGTAGGCTTGAGTGGTCTTGTTGGTTAAGGCTCTGATTAAGCCTGTGTCATACCCTCGGGCGTATAGATCTAGAAATGGCCTTTTGGGAGAAAATATTGATTTGGGGGGCAGGGGTCATGGCACAGTGACAGCAAGTTTGAAGCATTAAATGCAGGTGGTCTCGGCTACAAGTTCAGCTACAATTTATGAGAGAGGGGTTTATTAAGCTCAGTTTTTCCACCAGGGGGCTATTGCTGCAACTGGACCATGCTGCCACCTGCTCAGTGAAACATTCTGGAGGAATATATTTCTGACCCAGATTATCATGTTTACAAAATGGTCAGATCAGACCAGAAAGTTTCATGCTTGTTTCTTGAAACGGGAGTTTCATGTGCTGTATGACTGTATCTTGTGTATTGGAACATTGGAAGGTGATTAACAAATGACAATTTGTTCTGGCTCTTTCGCAACAAGCCTTTGAAGATGGAGTCAGAATATTAACCAGGTCCAGAAGTGACGCCTTTAATATCCAAATCATGTCAAGACAGTTACCTCGATTTCAGTTCCAACTGAAGAAGACTTGGGTACTCAGTGTGAAAACGAAGGAGGTTTGAGCACAGTTGCCAAAATGGAGATAAACTATGAAACTGAAGGAACACTCTTAAACAAAGAAGGACTTGCAGATCATGCTAATGGCATCCTTGCGGTATCACGTTATACCGAACCCGGGCGAATCTGGGCGAACCGGAGCGAACCCGACCCAAAAATAATAAAATAAATAAAGTTTAGTTGTTTTTCGGCTTTTGTATGTAAGCATCTATCGTATTTTGATACAATTAAACAATAGTTGTTGACATTGTAGCTATATTAGACGTCTACTTACGTTGTAACTAAATTTCAACAATTTTGCGCGTGAGAACCTGAGTTCACAGAGTTATGGAACTCTGTGCCTGAGTTCACCAGTGTTCACTCAGTGAAGTGATATGGCCCAGTCAGAGAATCTGGCTACCGGCTGGGTAAGCACTCCTCAGCTGCTGGGGAGCAGCCAATGTGCACAATCTCTAAATGCATACATGTAGGAAAATGGTTTATAAACCTTTTGGTAACAATACTTGTTTCAGTTGGTTGTTTTCTTGGCTTTTATGAGTATTAAAGGTTTTCAGACTTTATCTTTTCAGTCACTGAAGTTATTGAAATGAATGTACAGTGGTGCCTGATGGTTTGTTTTCCTGGACTTTTACATGTATACAGTTGCCAGCAGTTTGTGGTGCATTTATGTTAATTTACTGTAAAAGACCAAAAATGCATTAAATTTTCAATTTCATTGTTGGTTTGGTTTTATTATTTAATTTCACCAATGATTTCTCTCCAGTCATAATTTCACCTTGAAAAGAGTTGTAAAAAAAATATAGGACAATATGATTATTTCGAAGTCCATCATTTGCAACTTGGATATTATTAAACATATTAAAAGAAATTTAATATAAATGGTGGACTGATGATTTCAAAATAATGCAATATATGATGACTCCAAAATAATGCAATATATATCTTAAGAATTGGCAGAAAATATTGGCAAGTCGGATCAAGTCCAAAATATTACTTTTCTTAATCATTGACATTAATCATTTCTATTTTCAATCAAAGACAGTGTAGGCTCTGAAGTGAATGGTCTTTTGTTCACTTAATTGCTTAGAACAATCAGGAAGTATACTTTGCTTACCTAACCATTGTAATTGGTATAATAGGGGTTCAATGGCAATTACCTTTTTGGGTGGTAAGCCTGTCTTTGTAGTAACAATTAAGAGAAGCCACAACTTGATACAACAGTACAATCAATTTTGTTTTATTATTTTATTTAATCAACAATTGTCTTCCCAATCATAACTTGATCCTGAAAAATAAAAAAAAGTCAATATCATTTATCATTTCTAATTGCAACTTATGAAGATGACAATTTATAATGCAATATATTTCAAGGATGACAGGACTTCTGTTTAACCAACCATATATTGTATTGGGAGTATAATGGCAATTGTGTGTCAGGTCAGTGATAACAAAAGAAGCCACAATTTGATATAACTGCAATGGGTCCGGTCTATCATGTAGAATGAAAAGGTGCACCAACTCTATTCTAATTATTAGGCCTTTTATTAAAAGTCTTTTCTTTTAAACTAGTCATTGTCTGAATCAATCACGTAAAATTTACATATAAATAAAAGCTAAATATGACTTTTATGTCAACTTCTTGTTTCAGTTTCATAATCTTCATGGGTCTTGCTAAATAACTCTGGTTTTCAGACTTGCTCTGTCAGACCTTGCTAAGATTGTGAGAAATTGATGGAAATTGGCTGTCAGACCTTGCTAAGATTGTGAGAAATTGATGGAAATTGGCTGTCAAGTGTCAGGTCAGAGAAATGAAAAAAAAAAGGCCTATCTTTCTGAGATATTAAAAAATCTTGATTAGTTGATATCTTGTGAAATGAAACTCTTGAGAAGTTTGATTATTTCTTTTGAGTATGTCTTATTTTATTTCTCAAAAAGAAAAAAAGAAAGAAGAAATTTTCTCAAAGTGCTGAATTCAAGTTATATTGAAAACCAAATCGAAATATTTTGATTAACAGACTTAAATAGTGACTGTAGAAGTGCAATTATTTAACCAGCAATTAACAAGAATTTAAAAAAAAAGTTGATAACCAAATTACCTCTTTAAACTCTATACAACAAAACTCATAGAAAAAGCTTTATAGTTTCACAATACAAAAATTTATGAAATACCATGTTAGGCTAAGTCTGTAAACCTGCATGAAATAGGCCAATTCTGTGAAAATACTTATAATGAAAATACCTGAGATAGGCTGAGTCAGTATTAGGGGTGGACTGGGATGTTTCTTCAGTGACAGTGTGCACATGTGGTCCCAAGAAGGATTGAGAAAAAGGAACAAAATCATATTTATCACTATTTTAAGGCTAGCGTCCAAAGGGAAAACCTAGTAAGTCACAAATTGGGTCAAATTGAGTTAAGGTCAAAATAAAACTTCTGAGACATGTTTCTATACATTCTTTAAGTTTAGATTTTCAAGAAGTGGCCCGTTACCCCAGAATGACACTGACAAATCCCAGTAAGCCTATCTCTTACTGCAAGAACTGGAACTTCAAAGTGGATTATCTCAGAAACTCCAAAATGTGACTTACTAGGTTTTCCCTTTGGACGCTACAAGGCACTTCATGCTTATCTTACAGTAACTGGCTTCAAAGGTCTTTTATTTATTATTATTTTTTTATTTAGAAAATATTTTACAAGGGTTGTTTGCTCAGCATTGAGATGCTGTTTTTCAGCAAAGCTCTAATGATACTTGACAATCAAGTTTTTAATTACAACAAGGTAGACCCAGGAGTCAGTCAAGTTAAAAAAGTCAGTTGAATTTCATTTTCAAGATTGTCATTCCAATTACAATTTCATCCTCAAGATTTGAAGAAATAGAAATGAAAGTCAATATCATTTGCAACTTCTACAAGTTCTAGATTTTAAAAAAAGCAAAATAAATAGGCCTACATTTCATACATGTATGTATGTATATATCAACATTGAATCAAAGTATTATTTTTTTAATAAGTAGATGCATGTCAAACCAACATAAATTAATTCTAGAAAAAAAATGGATCAATCAACCAGCTAGTACACATCTGAGGTGTAGGACTCAGTCGGTACCTACCACATGTATAGCAATACCTCACAAAAACTACACATGATGAAGAAGATAACAGGAAATTATATAAAATTGTATTGATGTCTTCAATATCAGTACAGGTCTAGGCCTATAGAAAACCACAGCAAACAAAAAAAACCTAGCCAATTACTGACTGCTCCCCAACTGAAATGCAACCCAGTGGGGCCCCAGTGAGCCCATTGTACAGGCAGGTACTCAGTGAGTGAATCCAGGTTCTAGCGTAAACAAAATCCTTCGCACGAACCCGTCCATTTAGAGGGCTTTTAAATGAACGTTTGGGGAAGAAAGCAACTGGAAAACTTGTGGCAAGTGTTTATGAAGATATTGGAACCTTTTGCAAGACTATTTTTATAGTTTATTACTATATTTTCGGCCGGGTTCGCCACGGTTCGCCAGGATTCGCCCAGGTTCGCTATAACGCAATACCCGCATCCTTGACATCGGTGATATTGGTTGTTCAGAGACAGAGGCAATGGAAGAATTGGACACTGGTCGTATATTTCTGAGAAATACTGACACGAGTGATGCCAAATTTCATGGAATAGTAGATGAAAAAGACCTCGTCCGAATTACCTATGGAAGTTTAGAACTGGAATGCGACGAAGAAGCAGATGCTATAAAGTGTGAACCTTTTGTGTCTAGTTTTTTTGAAAATGAAGCTGAAGTTATGGAAGTAAAAGTTACAGAAGATGCACGTGAAAATGACTATCTCAAAGGCATTGAATTCGACAATAAGGAATATTTTGATGGAAGTTTGAAAGGAGAATGTGATGACGAAACCAAGTTTAGCGAAGAAATGTCAGTCGTAAACATTGTACCGATTTTTGATCAAGAACTGCGCTCTGACACCGATGACTGTAATGGGTGCCAGGTCGTCTGTCATACGGGGGGAAGAGCAACTTCTAACAAAAGGATAAAACTAGAATTTGTCGATAGAGACGATGGGCATCTATCCGTCCAAAATGTGACTTGTTCTACAGACACTGGTATTGATAAACCTTCAAAATCACATCCTCCCCGTTCAAGCAGTGCCAATGAAAAACCCTTGGATATGCCAAAGCAAAAGTCTGTGTGTGCAGTATGTGTACCCTTTACTAATTCATCACAATTAGCAGAGCTCAATCACCCAAAATGTGCAAAATGTAAGACCATGTTTTTGACTGCGCAGGCTCTGGATAACCACATGAAGAAAAAGCATTCGCTTGGTATTCTTTCCGAACTGCCATCTTGGCGAAATTTACTGTCTGCGCCTGAGGATACAGACCTCTCTGGTTCGATAAAATGTCCCGTGTGTGATGTGAAATTTCCCGCAAATCTGAGAAGTTCGGAGGAGATCGTAGAGCACTTAAAGATTCACTTACCGAACTTATACACTTGCCGATCATGCGGGCAGGGATTCACAAGGGAAGACAACCTCGAACGTCACCTTGCGTTTCATGAGGATCAAAAAGTTCACTGCTGTCACATATGCGAGAAGCATTTCAAATTATCTGACAATTTTGTAGCTAAGTTTGTGAATGTTGGTATACACATGCATACGCATAGAATAACCGAAGGAGGTAAACATCCAGTGCCAGAGTTCTTGTCTAATTATGTGAGGATTAATTTAAACAATTTGGAGCCTTATTGCTGCAGTATCTGTGGAAGAGCGTTTACAACGCTTGCACATTTACTAACTCATGTAGCCAGTCATAGTGACGAATGTCAGTATTCCTGCACCATCTGCGCAAAAGAGTGTCTGTCGGGGGAAGACGTTAACATGTGCATGTGTAAATCCTACCAAGCTACAAAGCTTACAAGTGACAATCGCGAGGTGAAAACTTTGATGCCTCAAAAAGTGCGGTGTAAATATATTGGTAAATTTTACAATTGCATAATGTGCAATCAGGGATTTACGCAGCAAGAGAATGCGAAGAAGCATTTGCTATCAAGTCACTCCAAGCGTAAATACGGCTACTCGTGTCGTATCTGCAATGACGTCACTGATTCCGATGCTAACATGAAGACGCATATGGAACTTCACAAAGTCAGCTTTGGTGACGGCCTCTCAGCTTCTTTCAAAGACCAAATCAAAAAGCAAGGGGAGAATTCTGGGCTTTTCGTGTGCAATCTTTGTGGCTTTTCGAATGCTCGGGTGCAGGCGTTGGTCTCTCATTTATCAGGACACCTCAAGAGAAGTTGCGCTTGTCCGGAATGCGGAAAGGAGTACCTCACCCAAGATGAAGTGAGGAAGCATGAAATTTTACACGCAGTTAGGATGAACTGCTGGGTATGTAACAAGCAGTTTTTGTCTGGGGAGGATCTCAAACGACACCACGAAAGACATTTTGGATCTCTTAGCACCTGTACTTTCTGCGAACAACAATTTCTCTTCCCTGAAAATCTTGAGAAGCACAAAAAGGCAGTTCATTGTGGAAAGACGCTACACCCATGTCACGCGTGTGGTGCGAGTTTTTCCTTGAATGAGCTTAAGAAACATATAAACCAAGTCCACCGAGGTTCTATTAATGGCATTCCCGAAGGCCTCTCTTCAAGAATAATGATTGATAAATTCAGTGTGAACTCCGTCTTCTGTAGCCGCCTTTGCAGTTTATGTGGAAAAGGTTTCTCTAACTTGAAGGATGTTCTACGTCACTTGCTGGCGCATTCGAAAGCAAAATTGGCATGCAATTGTTGTGGCAAGGAGTTTGTTCAGTATGATCTTCTGACCCAACATTACAAAACACACCAAACTAATGCTAAACTTGCTAAAAACAATCAGCCCACTAAAATTATTGATCGTCCTTTTATGTATTCTCCTGTTTTTGTGGAGCACTCCTACTGTATACCTCCAGTTTGGTCGATCTTGGTAAAAAAACCTGGTTTTAGAAGTTAAAAGCCAAGAATTGAAATAAGCTGATTGGCTAAATCAATTGTAATATAGGCCCCGTTTAAGCATGTAACTCCCAAATGGAGCCTCCATTTGGGACTTCAGGGAGTTACGGGAGTTGTCAGGAGTTACCGGGAGTTGTGGGAGTTAGCAGGAATTACCAGGAGTTACGGGAGTTAGCAGGAGTTGTGGGATTTAGCGGGAGTTACCGGGAGTTATGGGAGTTGACAGGAGTTAAATGGGAGTTACGGGAGTTAGCGAGAGTTACGGGAGTTAGCAGGAGTTACGGGAGTCAGCGGGAGTTACGGGAGTTAGCGGGAGTTATGGGAGTTAGTGAGAGTTAGCAGGAGTTAGTGGGACATAGCGGGAGTTGCAGGACGTCAAGGAGTTCCGGGAGTTACATGCTTAAATGGGGCCTTAATATTTGTTAAAGATATATCAACTGATTCAACTCATTGGTTTTCATTATAATTGATAAATATAAGGTCGATCTTGATGAAAAAAAAACCTGGTTTTGGAAGTTAAAAGCCAAGAATTGAAATAAGCTGATTGGCTAAATCAATTGTAATGTTCGTTAAAGATTTGTCGACACACTGATTTTGATTAAAATATAAGGTTGATCTTGGTACAAAAACCTGGTTTTGGAAGTTAAAAGCCGAGAATTGAAATAAAGCTGATTAGCTAAATCAAATGTAATATTATTTGTTAAAGATTTGTCGACACACTGATTGTGATTATAATATAAGGTTGATCTTGGTACAAAAACCTGATTTTGGAAGTTAAAAGCCAAGAATTGAAATAACTGATTGGCCAAATCAATTGTAATATGTGCTAAAGATATATATGTTGACTAACAGATTTTGATTAAAACAAAATTTATATGAGTAAGAATCATTCACATGTTTATTTTTTCTTCAACTTGTTCATGTATATTGTGACTTTTAGCCATGAGATGAAAATATTTTGAAAATTTTAGTGACAAGTATGTAAGCTGAGATCTGTATTTCTGCAGTGTGAAAAAAGTAGTGTGTGTATACATTTCATTATATTTTTTTTGCTGTGAAGAGTAGGATAATTATTCAGGCAATCAGAGCTATGATCGAGACAATTAAGTCAATAAGAGGGGTCTTATTGGTTAAAGGCTCCCGTTGGTTATGTGCGTTTTTCTCCCTCTCTCGTGTGCATTTCCAGGTCGCCGGATTGCTCGACCTTCATCAAGGGAGCAGTACTTTTCAGTATGTCCATTATTTTGGAGATTTTCTTGCTATGGTATCCAGTATTCTATGCTGGGGCAACTGAAAGACCCTGGGCATCCCTGAATGAATAGGGTATGTTCCAGACTCCCAGTCTTCTCATCTCATCATCATACGGCGGTCACCAAAAAAAATAAAAGTGCAGCTCCCTCCACAAAGATGGTGGTTGAGCTGCCCCAGCTGCCCCAGCTGATCCGGGGTACACCAGCACAACACAAGTCAAGTCAAGTCAAGGTACTCAGTTTTTCTTGTTTCCTAATTGAGTATATTATGTCTCTGTTTTTCACCTGTCCTATTTCGGTGTTGTCCACTTTCTCGCATTCTTCCATGACGATGTCATGTTTCTGGGTCTCAGACTCTTCTCCTTGTTTGCACAGTCTGCATGTCAGGTTTGTGTATTTTGTTCTTGTACAGTTAGTTTTGATGTCCAGCATCCTAGTCCTTGCTGCGAATATGATGCTTGCCTCTCTCCTGGTTAGTTGGTCCATGTATGGGGCTCTTTTTCCCACTTGCACGTTCTTCTTGTTGTCCAGGTAGTACGTATTTGGTCTTCGATTTGTTTTCCCCACTTTCCCGGAGTTTCATCAGTATTTTTTCCTTGACTGCATTCTTTATTGCCTGTTTTTTTTTTTCCTTTCCCGGTTTTTGTCGGGGTCCAAAAAAGATGATTTGATTCAGACAAGCTGTTTGGAAATTCCACCAGGGGGATATTGGTGCAACTGGACTATGCTGCCACCTGCTCAATGAAACATTCTGAGGGAATACATCTCTGACCCAGTTTGTCATGTTTACAAAATGGTCAGAGCAGACCAGAAAGTTTCAAGCAACTTGTTTCTTGAAAGTGAGTTCCATGTGCTTTATGACTGTATCTTGAGTATTGGAACTTTGGGAGGCTAGTTAACAAATGCCTTCACTTCAGCTTGAAGAAGACTGCAGTGCTCAGTGTGAAAAGGAAGGAACTTTGAAAGTTTGAAAATGTTGAAAGTTTGAGCACAGTGAGTTACCAAAAATTGCAAAATGACAGACTATGAATCTCAAGGGATACTCTTTCCTAATGAAGGACTTTTTAATCGTGTGATTCGTGTTATTGGTGATATAGAGCCCAAAACTGAATCGATTGAAGAAGGAAGCATAGATGTGGGTCGTATGACGAAGGACAGTGATCATGGTTCTTTGAATGAAGTGGAATACAGTGAAGACACTGTCGGAATTACCAAACTTGGAAAATATTTTGGCGGATGTTTAGAATTAGAGTGTGATGAAATTATAAAGCCTGAACATGTTTCTTACAATGTATCTGTTGAAAACGAGGCTAACTTCCTAAAAAATTCGGAAGCAAATAACACAGAATCTTTTGATGGAAGTTTACCAGATTCAGATTGTGGTGACGAAATCGAATCGAGCCAAGAAACTTCAGTCATAAACATTTCCCCAATATGGGATCATAAATTGGATTGTGACATCGATGAATCTGATGAGTGTCAAGTGACCAGTTACAGTGGGGGAAGAACTAATTCCAGCAAGAGGATTAAACTTGAATTGGCTGATTGTGATTACGAGAATATATCTATTGAATGTGAAAATATAACATGTATAGTTGTTGAAAAACCTTCTCCTCTGGATAGTAGCGAGTCGTCAGTTGTCAATGAACATGATGAAAAAACCTCAGATATTCCGAATTCATCTGGCCGGCTTTCTGGGAATTGTGACAAGGTGTCGCCGAATAAGGCAGACTTCACCAAGGTGTCGCCAAATAAGGCGAACTTCACCAAGGTGTCGCCAAATACGGCAGACTTCACCAAGGTGTCGCCAAATAAGGCAGACTTCACCAAGGTGTCGCCAAATAAGGCAGACTTCACCAAGGTGTCGCCAAATACGGCAGACTTCACCAAGGTGTCGCCAAATACGGCAGACTTCACCAAGGTGTCACCAAATAAGGCAGACCATACTACTTGGAAGAAATGTCCTGTGTGTGGTTTCCAATTTTCCGAACGTATGAGAAATTCGATGGATTTCGCTGACCATCTAAAACGTCACTTCCCAGGATTACATACTTGCCACTTTTGTCAGCAAGGATTCATGAAGAAAGAAAATCGGCAGAAACATCATTCATTTCACAAGAGACGTAAATTTCACTATTGTCATATATGCGGAGTACATATTGAACCGTGCGAAGATCTCAAAGTGCGTGTTAATGCTCACATGGAAACCCATAAGATACAACAACAAGGAATTCATCCTGTACCCGAGTGCTTGTCAACCTATGTGAAGATTAATTCAGACAATGATCAGCCTTATACTTGTAATATCTGCGGGACAGCATTTAGGATGCTCAGACATTTACTGACGCATTTAACTGGTCACAGCATTACTAAAGCTAAGAATTTCTGCGTCGTCTGTAGGAAGGAGTGTATATGGAAGGTGGACATTAACATGTGGATGTGTAAATCCCATCCGGACAGATGCAACATTTGTGGGGTGAGAAATTTGAAGCCAGAAGATATAGACTCCCACAGAAAGACCCATTATGGGACATTCTATAATTGCGAAAAATGCGATCAGGGATTCACGCGGCAAGAGAACCTCGAAAGTCACATGCTATCAAGTCACTCCAGCCTTCGGCCTAAGAATACCAATACTTGTCTAATTTGTCAGTATGTCACTGAATCTGATGTCGACATGAAAAAGCACACAGATTGTCACAGAACAATGTTTAACAATGGCCTCCCTGGCTACTTCAATGCGCAAATCAAAATGCATTCGGGGAATTATGTGTGCAATCTTTGTGGTGTTTCCTACTCTCAGACGCAGCCGTTGATCTCCCACTTGTTAAAACACATCAGAAGAACTATCGCTTGTGAGGACTGCGGAAATGAATACATTTTTAGAGATGAGTTGAAAGACCACGCGGCCAAGGGCAACTGCTCTTTGTATAAAGAGAAACCCTCGGTTGGCACAAAGAGTCACCAGAGTCCTTTCGCAATCACACTCCACAATTGTCAATTTTGCGAACAACAATTTTTCTTTGTCGAAAATCTTGTGAAGCATAATAAAGTCATCCATGACGGGAAAAAAGTACAGCCTTCGGAGGAGCTCCAACAACATGTTAAACAATCCCACAGAGATGTTATTTATCTACGTAACACCAAGGATCCTGACCACATGTCTTCAAATGTAATGACAAATTCTTCAGGACTCGGAACTTCTTATGTATGCAATATTTGTGGCACTTTACATTGTGGATTGTTTAGTATGCGCAGTCACTTGCTCTTGCACTGCAGAACTGCGGAATTTTGTTGTAATTTTTGCGGCACGGAATTTGTTGAAAGTGAGCATTTATCACACCACAACAGTTTGTTTCCCGAACATGTCAAACTGAAGCATACCGTTCTTGAGGAACACCCGTACTGCAAACCTCTAGATGAATCTGGATCAATTATAAACAATAACTTTGACACAGGAGAAGATTCAAAATCTGGTTCAAGTCCCAAGAACTGATTTAGGCCTAAGTAATTTAGTAAATTGTTACATTTCGCTGCACCTAGCTCTGCTTCTATGATAAACTGATTGTAATTCCTGTTATAATCAAGTGCCTTTACCTTTTAAGTTATTTGAAATGTATAAGGCTTTAATTGTCTTTTTTACAAAATATATTTAATGGTGATTTCATGATCAAAACTGTAACTGTGAGTGCAATGACTTATGTTTAAGTCAATAATTTTGCACAATTAAAGTGAAATGTATAAACATAATAAATTTCATTATTAATAACAAAATGCATGTATCTGTTCTTATTGCTGTGATGGCTTGCAGGCCTGGTAAAGATAGGCCTACAGTCCGACAAAACTTGAACATAAACCAGGGAAAATTACTCCCAATAGTCTGTCCTGCACTGGACTGACAGACACAAACAAGAAGGCATCTTCCTGCTAAAGAAGAATAGCCAATCAGAAAATGGGCTGGTCCCGACAACCTGGCCAATAGGACAGCAACATATCACTCCATTAACCAGGAGAATTTCTCCCAATAGTGTGCCATTCGCTGTGCTGAGAGATACAAACAAGAAGGTATCCTCTTGCTAGAGAGGAATAGCTAATCAGAAAATGGGCCGGTCCAGACAATCTGGCCAATAGGACAGCAACATATCACTCTATTAACCAGGAGAATTACTCCCAATAGTGTGCCATGTGCTGAAAGATCTATACAAACAAGAAGGTATCCTCTTGCTAGAGAGGAATAGCCAATCAGAAAATGGGCTGGTCCAGACAACCTGGCCAATAGGACAGCAACATATCACTCTATTAACCAAGGAGAATTACTCCCAATAGAGTGCCATGTGCTGTGCTGAAAGACACAAACAAGAAGGTATCCTCTTGCTAGAGAGGAATAGCCAATCAGAAAATGGGCTGGTCCAGACAACCTGGCCATAGCACAGCAACATATCACTCTATTAACCAAGGAGAATAACTCCCAATAGTGTTCCATGTGCTGTGCTGAAAGATACAAACAAGAAGGCATCCTCTTGCTATTAAAAGAGGAATAGCCAATCAGAAAATGGGCTGGTCCAGACAAGCAGGCCATTAGGTCAGCTACATATCACTCTATTAACCAAGGAGAATTACTCCAAATACATTGTAGTGTGTCACGTGCTGTGCTGAGAGATACAAACAAGAAGGTATCCTCTTACTAAAGGAATAGCCAATCAGAAAATGGGCTGGTCCAGACAACCTGGCCAATAGGACAGCAACATATCACTCTATTAACCAAGGAGAATTACTCCCAATAGTGTGTCATGTGCTGTGCTGAAAGATACAAACAAGAAGGTATCCTCTTACTAAAGGAATAGCCAATCAGAAAATGGGCTGGTCCAGACAACCTGCCCAATAGGACAGCAACATATCACTCTATTAACCAGGAGAATTAAAGATACAAACAAGAAGGTATCCTCTTACTAAAGGAATAGCCAATCAGAAAATGGGCCGGTCCAGACAACCTGGCCAATAGGACAGCAACATATCACTCTATTAACCAAAGAGAATTACTCCCAATAGTGTGTCATGTGCTGTGCTGAAAGATACAAACAAGAAGGTGTCCTCTTGCTATCGAGGAATAGCCAATCAGAAAATGGGCTGGTCCAGACAACCTGGCCAATAGTACAGCAACATATCACTCTATTAACCAAGGAGAATTAATCCCAATAGTATGTCAAGTGCTGTGCTGTAAGATACAAACAAGAAGTGTCCTCTTGCCAGACAAGAATAGCCATTCAGAAAATGGGCTGGTCCAGACAACTTGGCCAATAGGACAGCAACATATCACTCTTTTAATGAAGGAGAATTACATCCAATAGTGTGCCATGTGCTGTGCTGAAAGATACAAACAAGAAGGTGTCCTCTTGTTAAAGAGGAATAGCCAATTAGAAAATGGGCTGGTCCAGACAACCTAGCCAATAGAACAGCAACATATCACTCTATTAACCAGGGAGAATTACTCCCAATAGTGTGCCATGTGCTGTGCTGAAAGATACAAACAAGAAGGTGTCCTCTTGTTAAAGAGGAATAGCCAATTAGAAAATGGGCTGGTCCAGACAACCTAGCCAATAGAACAGCAACATATCACTCTATTAACCAGGGAGAATTACTCCCAATAGTGTGTCATGTGCTGTGCTGAAAGATACAAACAAGAAGGTATCCTTTTGCTAAAGAGGAATAGCCTAACAGAAAATGGGCTGGTCCAGACAACCAGGCCAATAGTACAGCAACATATCACTCTATTAACCAAGAAGAATTACTCCCAATAGGGTGTCATGTGCTGTGCTGAAAGATACAAACATGAAAGGCGTCCTCCCGCTAGAGAGGAATAGCCTACCAGAAAATGGACTGGTCCAGACAGCCTGGCCAATAGGACAGCAACATATCACTCTATTAACCAAGGAGAATTACTCCCAATAGTGTGCCATGTGCTGCACTGAAAGATACAAACAAGAAGGTATCCTCTTGCTAGAGAGGAATAGCCAATCAGAAAATGGGCTGGTCCAGACAACCTGGCCAATAGGACAGCAACATATCACTCTATTAACCAAGGAGAATTACTCCCAATAGTGTTCCATGTGCTGTGCTGAAAGATACAAACAAGAAGGTATACTCCTACTAAAGAGGAATAGCCAATCAGAAAATGGGCTGATCCAGACAACCTGGCCAATAGAACAGCAACATATCACTCTATTAACCAAGGAGAATAACTCCCAATAGTGTGCCATGTGCTCTGCTGAAAGATACAAACAAGATGGCATCCTTTTACTAACGAGGAATAGCCAATCAGAAAATGGGCTGGTCCAGACAACCTGGCCAATAGGACAGCAACATATCAACCTTATTAACCTAGGAGAATTACTCCCAATAGTGTGCCATGTGCTGCACTGGAAGATACAAACAAGATGGCATCCTTTTACTAAAGAGGAATAGCCAATCAGAAAATGGGCTGGTCCAGACAACCTGGCCAATAGGACAGCAACATATCACTCTATTAACCAAAGAGAATTACTCCCAATAGTGTGTCATGTGCTGTGCTGAAAGATACAAACAAGAAGGTGTCCTCTTGCTATCGAGGAATAGCCAATCAGAAAATGGGCTGGTCCAGACAACCTGGCCAATAGTACAGCAACATATCACTCTATTAACCAAGGAGAATTAATCCCAATAGTATGTCAAGTGCTGTGCTGTAAGATACAAACAAGAAGTGTCCTCTTGCCAGACAAGAATAGCCATTCAGAAAATGGGCTGGTCCAGACAACTTGGCCAATAGGACAGCAACATATCACTCTTTTAATGAAGGAGAATTACATCCAATAGTGTGCCATGTGCTGTGCTGAAAGATACAAACAAGAAGGTATCCTCTTGCTAAAGAGGAATAGCCAATTAGAAAATGGGCTGGTCCAGACAACCTAGCCAATAGAACAGCAACATATCACTCTATTAACCAGGGAGAATTACTCCCAATAGTGTGCCATGTGCTGTGCTGAAAGATACAAACAAGAAGGTGTCCTCTTGTTAAAGAGGAATAGCCAATTAGAAAATGGGCTGGTCCAGACAACCTAGCCAATAGAACAGCAACATATCACTCTATTAACCAAGGAGAATAACTCCCAATAGTGTTCCATGTGCTGTGCTGAAAGATACAAACAAGAAGGCATCCTCTTGCTATTAAAAGAGGAATAGCCAATCAGAAAATGGGCTGGTCCAGACAAGCAGGCCATTAGGTCAGCTACATATCACTCTATTAACCAAGGAGAATTACTCCAAATACATTGTAGTGTGTCACGTGCTGTGCTGAAAGATACAAACAAGAAGGCATCCTTTTACTAAAGGAATAGCCAATCAGAAAATGGGCTGGTCCAGACAACCTGGCCAATAGGACAGCAACATATCACTCTATTAACCAAGGAGAATTAATCCCAATAGTGTGTCATGTGCTGTGCTGAAAGATACAAACAAGAAGGTATCCTCTTACTAAAGGAATAGCCAATCAGAAAATGGGCTGGTCCAGACAACCTGCCCAATAGGACAGCAACATATCACTCTATTAACCAGGAGAATTAAAGATACAAACAAGAAGGTATCCTCTTACTAAAGGAATAGCCAATCAGAAAATGGGCTGGTCCAGACAACCTGGCCAATAGGACAGCAACATATCACTCTATTAACCAAAGAGAATTACTCCCAATAGTGTGCCATGTGCTGTGCTGAAAGATACAAACAAGAAGGTGTCCTCTTGCTATCGAGGAATAGCCAATCAGAAAATGGGCTGGTCCAGACAACCTGGCAAATAGGACAGCAACATATCACTCTATTAACCAAGGAGAATTAATCCCAATAGTATGTCAAGTGCTGTGCTGTAAGATACAAACAAGAAGTGTCCTCTTGCCAGACAAGAATAGCCATTCAGAAAATGGGCTGGTCCAGACAACTTGGCCAATAGGACAGCAACATATCACTCTTTTAATGAAGGAGAATTACATCCAATAGTGTGCCATGTGCTGTGCTGAAAGATACAAACAAGAAGGTATCCTCTTGCTAAAGTGGAATAGCCAATCAGAAAATGGGCTGGTCCAGACAACCTGCCCAATAGAACAGCAACATATCACTCTATTAACCAGGGAGAATTACTCCCAATAGTGTGCCATGTGCTGTGCTGAAAGATACAAACAAGAAGGTGTCCTCTTGTTAAAGAGGAATAGCCAATTAGAAAATGGGCTGGTCCAGACAACCTGGCCAATAGAACAGCAACATATCACTCTATTAACCAAGGAGAATAACTCCCAATAGTGTTCCATGTGCTGTGCTGAAAGATACAAACAAGAAGGCATCCTCTTGCTATTAAAAGAGGAATAGCCAATCAGAAAATGGGCTGGTCCAGACAAGCAGGCCATTAGGTCAGCTACATATCACTCTATTAACCAAGGAGAATTACTCCAAATACATTGTAGTGTGTCATGTGCTGCACTGGAAGATACAAACAAGAAGGTATCCTCTTACTAAAGGAATAGCCAATCAGAAAATGGGCTGGTCCAGACAACCTGGCCAATAGGACAGCAACATATCACTCTATTAACCAAGGAGAATTAATCCCAATAGTGTGTCATGTGCTGTGCTGAAAGATACAAACAAGAAGGTATCCTCTTACTAAAGGAATAGCCAATCAGAAAATGGGCTGGTCGAGACAACCTGCCCAATAGGACAGCAACATATCACTCTATTAACCAGGAGAATTAAAGATACAAACAAGAAGGTATCCTCTTACTAAAGGAATAGCCAATCAGAAAATGGGCTGGTCCAGACAACCTGGCCAATAGGACAGCAACATATCACTCTATTAACCAAAGAGAATTACTCCCAATAGTGTGTCATGTGCTGTGCTGAAAGATACAAACAAGAAGGTGTCCTCTTGCTATCGAGGAATAGCCAATCAGAAAATGGGCTGGTCCAGACAACCTGGCCAATAGTACAGCAACATATCACTCTATTAACCAAGGAGAATTAATCCCAATAGTATGTCAAGTGCTGTGCTGTAAGATACAAACAAGAAGTGTCCTCTTGCCAGACAAGAATAGCCATTCAGAAAATGGGCTGGTCCAGACAACTTGGCCAATAGGACAGCAACATATCACTCTTTTAATGAAGGAGAATTACATCCAATAGTGTGCCATGTGCTGTGCTGAAAGATACAAACAAGAAGGTGTCCTCTTGTTAAAGAGGAATAGCCAATTAGAAAATGGGCTGGTCCAGACAACCTAGCCAATAGAACAGCAACATATCATTCTATTAACCAGGAGAATTACTCCCAATAGTGTGCCATGTGCTGTGCTGAAAGATACAAACAAAAAGGTATCCTCTTGCTAAAGAGGAATAGCCAATCAGAAAATGGGCTGGTCCAGACAACCTGGCCAATAGAACAGCAACATATCACTCTATTAACCAAGGAGAATTACTCCCAATAGTGTTCCATGTGCTGTGCTGAAAGATACAAACAAGAAGGTATCCTTTTGCTAAAGAGGAATAGCCTAACAGAAAATGGGCTGGTCCAGACAACCAGGCCAATAGTACAGCAACATATCACTCTATTAACCAAGAAGAATTACTCCCAATAGGGTGTCATGTGCTGTGCTGAAAGATACAAACATGAAAGGCGTCCTCCCGCTAGAGAGGAATAGCCTACCAGAAAATGGACTGGTCCAGACAGCCTGGCCAATAGGACAGCAACATATCACTCTATTAACCAAGGAGAATTACTCCCAATAGTGTGCCATGTGCTGCACTGAAAGATACAAACAAGAAGGTATCCTCTTGCTAGAGAGGAATAGCCAATCAGAAAATGGGCTGGTCCAGACAACCTGGCCAATAGGACAGCAACATATCACTCTATTAACCAAGGAGAATTACTCCCAATAGTGTTCCATGTGCTGTGCTGAAAGATACAAACAAGAAGGTATACTCCTACTAAAGAGGAATAGCCAATCAGAAAATGGGCTGATCCAGACAACCTGGCCAATAGAACAGCAACATATCACTCTATTAACCAAGGAGAATTACTCCCAATAGTGTTCCATGTGCTGTGCTGAAAGATACAAACAAGAAGGCATCCTTTTGCTAAAGAGGAATAGCCAATCAGAAAATGGGCTGGTCCAGACAACCTGGCCAATAGCACAGCAACATATCAACCTTATTAACCAAGGAGAATTACTCCCAATAGTGTGCCATGTGCTGCACTGGAAGATACAAACAAGATGGCATCCTTTTACTAACGAGGAATAGCCAATCAGAAAATGGGCTGGTCCAGACAACCTGGCCAATAGGACAGCAACATATCACTCTATTAACCAAAGAGAATTACTCCCAATAGTGTGCCATGTGCTGTGCTGAAAGATACAAACAAGAAGGTGTCCTCTTGCTATCGAGGAATAGCCAATCAGAAAATGGGCTGGTCCAGACAACCTGGCCAATAGTACAGCAACATATCACTCTATTAACCAAGGAGAATTACTCCCAATAGTATGTCAAGTGCTGTGCTGTAAGATACAAACAAGAAGTGTCCTCTTGCCAGACAAGAATAGCCATTCAGAAAATGGGCTGGTCCAGACAACTTGGCCAATAGGACAGCAACATATCACTCTTTTAATGAAGGAGAATTACATCCAATAGTGTGCCATGTGCTGTGCTGAAAGATACAAACAAGAAGGTATCCTCTTGCTAAAGTGGAATAGCCAATCAGAAAATGGGCTGGTCCAGACAACCTAGCCAATAGAACAGCAACATATCACTCTATTAACCAGGAGAATTACTCCCAATAGTGTGCCATGTGCTGTGCTGAAAGATACAAACAAGAAGGTGTCCTCTTGCTAAAGAGGAATAGCCAATTAGAAAATGGGCTGGTCCAGACAACCTAGCCAATAGAACAGCAACATATCACTCTATTAACCAAGGAGAATTACTCCCAATAGTGTTCCATGTGCTGTGCTGAAAGATACAAACAAGAAGGTATCCTTTTGCTAAAGAGGAATAGCCTAACAGAAAATGGGCTGGTCCAGACAACCAGGCCAATAGTACAGCAACATATCACTCTATTAACCAAGAAGAATTACTCCCAATAGGGTGTCATGTGCTGTGCTGAAAGATACAAACATGAAAGGCGTCCTCCCGCTAGAGAGGAATAGCCTACCAGAAAATGGACTGGTCCAGACAGCCTGGCCAATAGTACAGCAACATATCACTCTATTAACCAAGGAGAATTACTCCCAATAGTGTGCCACGTGCTGCACTGAAAGATACAAACAAGAAGGTATCCTCTTGCTAGAGAGGAATAGCCTAACAGAAAATGGGCTGGTCCAGACAGCCTGGCCAATAGGACAGCAACATATCACTCTATTAACCAGGGACAATTACTCCCAATAGTGTGCCATGTACTCTGCTGAAAGATACAAACAAGAAGGCATCCTTTTGCTAAAGAGGAATAGCCAATCAGAAAATGGGCTGGTCCAGACAACCTGGCCAATAGCACAGCAACATATCAACCTTATTAACCAAGGAGAATTACTCCCAATAGTGTGCCATGTGCTGCACTGGAAGATACAAACAAGATGGCATCCTTTTACTAACGAGGAATAGCCAATCAGAAAATGGGCTGGTCCAGACAACCTGGCCAATAGGACAGCAACATATCACTCTATTAACCAAGAGAATTACTCCCAATATTGTGCCATGTGCTGTGCTGAAAGATACAAACAAGCAGTGCCGGATTTCCCAATAGGCTGAGTAGGCCAGCGGCCTAGGGCCCACTGCCTTTGGGGGGGCCCACTGCATCCGACTTCACGCGTACGCGCGGCTCACATATGTTGCGTATATATTGCACTGGCACAGAAATTGAACACAGTTGCAGTCAGTGGCCCCAGTAGAAACACTTGGACAGGGCCCTCCAAAGTCAGTGGGCCCCCAAAGTTGGTGGGCCCCCAAAGTTGGTGGGCCCCCAAAGTCATTGGGCCCCTACACGGCAAAACCAGTGGGCCCTTTTTTAAAATGATGCTTGGAGTGTAAAAGAAACGCTAGAAATGCTAGATGGAGGGGGCCCCTCCCGAGTCAGTGCGAAAAGTCATTGGGCCCCGCAATGCGGCAAAACAATTGGGACCCTGTGGATGCACACTTAGAGCGTACAAGAAATGAGAGACGGAGGGGGCCCCTCCCGAGTCAGTAAGCTAGATGAAGGGGCCCCCTCCAGAGTCGGTAAGCTAGATGAAGGGGGCCCCTCCTGAGTCAGTGGGCTCTCCAAAGCCATCAGCCCCCCCCCCCCAAAGCGGCAAAACTAGTTGGCCCTTGTAGACACATGTTTTGTGCATCAAATAAATGCAAGATGGAGGGGCCCCTCCTCAGTCAGTGGGCCCTCCAAAGTCATCGGGCCCCCCAAAGAGGCAAAACTAGTGGGCCCTTGTAGACAAAGGCTTTGTATGTCAAATAAACTTGTGCAAAATGGAGGGTCCCTCTTGAGTCAGTGGGCCATCCAAAGCGGCAAAACCAGCATGCCCTTGTAGATGCTAGATGGATGGAGCCCTCCAAATCAGTGATCGGCACTGTGAGCCCTTCAAAGTCAGAGTGTGTTTTTTTTCTGGTCTGCAATAGGCCCCTACAGTGTACATGGTTCTATCTGAGATCCTATTATCATTCAGAGAACATTGTTGTGACTTTTGAACTATTAATTAACTTTTTGCTCTGCGATGCCTTATTCTGCATCAGACTTCTATAATCATACAGAGAAAACTGTTCTGAGTCTTCTGACATTTGACCTATTAATTTACTTTTTGCTTCATAGTTCATACTAAGAATATTGATGTAAAATTTGACTTATTATGCTCTGGAATGCATTGTTCTAAATAGTTTTAACATATAACTAAGTAATGTACCTTGTGCTTCATACTGAGAACATTGCTGTGTCAGACATTAATCAACTAATTACTTTTTACTCAACAATGGCGAATCTATCCTTAATTTTCATAATCTTACGGATACATTATTTAACCAAGGTTGTAAGTTTCAACTCAAAAACTCTCTTGTTGGTTAACATCTTCAAATTTTGGCTGTGTAATTTCAAGCAACTTTAACTGTCAATTTATATGTCAGTGAAATAATAAATACTATCAGGAAAATATCTTGTTTGGCACTAACATTATTATAGATAAGATTACCTTAAAACTGCTCAGAATTCATTTCCAGCTACCTAAAAACCTTCAGCTTCTGGGGGCCTACAGCGGCCCCACACCCCCGGCCTACTGGACTTCGGCCCGTTGGGCCTCGCATGGTCAGGGGCCCCCCAAGTGCCTTGGCTTAGGGCCCATCCTTATCTAAATCCCGCCCTGCAAACAAGAAGGTGTCCTCTTGCTAGAGAGGAATAGCAAATCATACAAGAATCCATGGATTCAAAGGCTAGTCGATTCAGTATTAGGCCTATATTTATAGAACAGTGATTAACCTGCACAGCGATATGCCTCTATTACATCTGTCTTGCAGATATGGTTATCATAGTTTTGAACTATGCTAATTTTGCAAAAAAAATGTCAGTGAGGAGTAATTGTTCTGATCTCAAATTTTTATCAAGAAATCTGTCTGAAATGAAATTCCTTATTTTAATATTGTTCAATGAAACTCAACAGATTGTGATGCTGCAGTCTATCGTGCATTACTTATCATATATACTATCACTAAGCAGACCAGTTGAGCTGTGTTCAATTACAACTGCACATTTTTGTTGATCTGTAGTGTTTTTTTAAATTTTTTTATTAGTTGTGTCTGATAAACGTGATGTGCTTTTGTGTGAAATTGCTTAACAACAGCACTGTGGCTGTTATACCAATGAAACAGAGTTCAGGCCTGTTTGTTTATAGGCCTACACATAAACAAGCTATTGTTGTGATGTGGTACAACAGGAAATCAAAATATTGGAACCCAAAAATTCCACACAGTTCCAATCCAACGGGAAAGTAACTAAGTAAGGTTGTAAAATTAAAGCTACATGGCCAAATTGGTAAAAATAAAATTATGTCTTGATCAATCATAATATAGTACTTATTGCATAAATTGTGCAGTATTGGACAGTCATTTTACTTGATAGAAGACAAAATAAATCAAAGAAGACATGTAAGTGAAATTGAATTGACATTTATTTTCTAATCTGCTCAACTTGATATCACATTAATGACCACTTTTTTAATTATTTACCCTCATTCACACTGTGGTGTAATTTACAATATAAAACATAAAATAATTACAATTAATTAAAAGCATTGTGTTATACTTTCAAGAAATTCTGCAATTGCAATAACTTGATATTTTATTTTGACACAGATCAATGAATAATTGCAATCATTAGACACTACCTGCCAACTCAAGCCAATTCCATTAATTGATATTACCTTTGACACTGAATGATCTCCGTAGTAATTGCAATCATTAGACACAACCTGCCAACTCAAGCCAATTGAGTTGATATTTTCTATGACACTGCTCAATGAGTAATTGCAATCAATTTGCCAATCATTAGACACTAGCTGTCAACTCTGAATGTGTCACTGCTTAGTAAATGGTATATAAAGACCAGCCTTGGTTAATCTGTTCAGTGTACAACAAGACATGCTTTAAGAAGAACATGCCAAAGAGGATGAGAAAAAGAGGATAATGGCTTTTCAGTACATCTTAAGGAAAAAAGGTAAATCTTATGTTATGATTTGTACTTTCTTTGCCTAGTCATCTTGTGCATGTTGTTTCAAGCAGTTGTCCATTGGCACCTTCCCATGATAGTAGCATAGACTGCATATCATGCTGTCCCATCCTCAGAGACATTTTTTAAAGTTAGGCCTACCTTGTACCTAAAATGTAGTTTTTGCAGTAATATCATGCTAATAATGTATTATCCAAAAAATAAAATAAATATATACATAATGACATGGTTGGTAGGTTCTGATCAAATATTTAGGATGACTCACTACTATTCAATGACAAATTTGCAGACCTGTCACCATATCACTGGTTTTCTGAATATGAACACCAGAAAGTTGATAATCACAACAAGCTGCTTGTGTACCTGCATCAGCTTGGTATATAGCTGCAACCACAAGCATTGCTTCAGTGGGTCTCCTTGCACATAATTTTTAAAAAGTTTAGATGACATGAAACACCATTCTCACAATGTCAGAGCCTCTCTTGCTCCCTGGCTGTGCAGCTCGCAGTGACAGACTCTGACTTGTGAGAATGATGAAACACTAGCTTATTGTGATCTATCTATTATGAAATACATGTAAAACGTCATACAAATGTGCTGGTGCCCGCCAGGTAAACCCAACAGGATGCTAAAAGCACCACTGAACCCGCTCGCTTGCCTGAGCGTCATACGCCCGGCTAGCGGGATACCGACAGTACCAGTGGGTCCTCTCGCTATGGGCGGATGCATTCGCAAAGTTGCACAGGCTTGTTTAGAGCTCCATCGATCGTAAATATGATCGTGGACGATCGTTTTCGATCATATCTCGGCCGCTGGGTGGTTTTCAGACAGTTCCTGGCTCCACAGACGCTTTCTGAGGCAAATCTGCATTACGGTATTTTGAATTTCCGATTTTCGCGGGCTTTTTTGTCATCTCTCTAAGGGCTAGTCCCTCGACTAGCCAAAAATGGGCTGGTCCAGACAACCTGGCCAGTAGGACAGCAACATATCACTCTATTAACCAAGAGAATTACTCCCAATATTGTGCCATGTGCTGTGCTGAAAGATACAAACAAGAAGGTATACTCCTACTAAAGAGGAATAGCCAATCAGAAAATGGGCTGATCCAGACAACCTGGCCAATAGAACAGCAACATATCACTCTATTAACCAAGGAGAATAACTCCCAATAGTGTTCCATGTGCTGTGCTGAAAGATACAAAAAAGAAGGTGTCCTCTTGCTAAAGAGGAATAGCCAATCAGAAAATGGGCTGGTCCAGACAACCTGTTCAATAGGACAGCAACATATCACTCTATTAAACAAGGAGAATTACTCCCAATAGTGTGCCATGTACTCTGCTGAAAGATACAAACAAGAAGGTATCACATCGCTATAGAGGAATAGCCAATCAAAAAATGGGCTGGTCCAGACAACCTGGCCAATAGGACAGCAACATAGCACTCTATTAACAATCATTAAGAGAGCCATGGGCTTTAGTAAAAGATCTCACCACACAAGCCTTCTTCGAGCACTAGAGATCCCGTCAGTGACTGACCTGATTGAGCGGATGACGGCAAGCCTTTACCACCGAATTTTCAAGGTGCACTCGCCTGCTAGGGAATTTCAAAGCAGAGCACTGGCACACTACTTAGTCCATGGAACCACTGTTCACAATTCTCTACTTGATCGTGTCCTGAGGTCCGGCCATTCTCCTATAAAATTAATAAGTAAGCCCCCTGCCAAAGTATGTCCTAGTCATGACGGAATATCTGACTCCATTCGTTACCTGTTACTTAATGATAACTCACTCAAGCCATACTCTGATGAGCATTTTATTACTAGTCTGTTTTTAAAATCTTTTTGATGTTTTACACTGTACCTATGATTTTACATTGTTGCCTGTGATTTTACTGTTTATCTGTGATTTTATTGTTACCGGTATATCATTTTATGTTACGTATGATACATATGCCACCATTGTATCTGTCTTAATGTAAATACCAACTCAATGTACATACATTTTCTTTCCCTGCAAAGGGAGTTTAAATAAAGAAATAAAAAAAAAATAACCAAGGAGAATTACTCCCAATAGGGTGCCATGTGCTGTGATGAAAGATACAAACAAGAAGGTATCCTCTTGCTAGAGAGGAATAGCCAATCAGAAAATGGGCTGGTCCAGACAACCTGGCCAATAGGACAGCAACATAACACTCTATTAACCAAGGAGAATTACTCCCAATAGAGTGCCATGTGCTGTGCTGAAAGATACAAACAAGAAGTGTCCTCTTGCCAGATAAGAATAGCCATTCAGAAAATGGGCTGGTCCAGACAACTTGGCCAATAGTACAGCAACATTATCACTCTTTTAATGAAGGAGAATTACATCCAATAGAGTGCCATGTGCTGTGCTGAAAGACACAAACAAGAAGGCATCCTCTTGCTAGAGAGGAATAGCGAATCAGAAAATGGGCTGGTCCAGACAACCTGGCCATAGGACAGCTACATATCACTCTATTAACAAAGGAGAATTACTCCCAATAGTGTGTCATGTGCTGTGCTGAAAGACACAAACAAGAAGGTATACTCTATACTCATACTAAAGAGGAATAGCCAATCAGAAAATGGGCTGGTCCAGACAACCTGGCCAATAGGACAGCAACATATCACTCTATTAACCAAGGAGAATTACTCCCAATAGTGTGCCATGTGCTGTGCTAAAAGCCTAAAAGATACAAACAAGAAGGTGTCCTCTTGCTAAAGAGGAATAGCCAATCAGAAAATGGGCTGGTCCAGACAAGCTGGCCAATAGGACAGCAACATATCACTCTATTAACCAGGGAGAATTACTCCCAATAGCGTGCCATGTGCTGCATTAACAGATCTATACAAACCATAAAGGCACCCCTTCACGAAAAGCTCATCATAAAATAGCATCAATAAATTGTTCTGATACCAGAAATATCATCTGCATAGCCTTAACCAACAAGGCCACTCATAATTATAATCATATCAACTTTTTAAAATTCCCTGGGTCAGTACTCTTTAATTAATGCTGGCCATTCATAATTGGTAAGTCTATTTTTTAGGACAAAAAGAAATTTTGTTTCAAATATAACGATGGTGAAAGTGCAAAACCTCGTATGTCAAAATTTTGCCATTTTCAGATTTTGGGTGGAATGACTATTTCAATATCCAATACATGTTGTCAATTGGTCACCTTGCCAGTTTGCTGTTTTTTGAAGCTGTAACACACTGGTAACACAATGATTTCACCAAACCTTGTATGTCGATTTGTTCCAAAAAGTGAAAGTGCAAAACCTCGTAACTCAAATCAGAACTTAGAAGCTCATATTTTCGGATATTTCAACTTTTTTTGAAAAACAATGATTGCGGCACTTTTTTATGGCTCTCAGGAAATTTCCCTATTAAAAAATCTATACCTCCCTACATTTGTTTTAGTGATGTAGGCTATTGAAAAAAAATGTGCATGAAAATTTGAAAAATTGCTATTTTCCTCATTCTTGCTATTGTAGCCACTAATTAAAATTAGCAGTTCTTATTTATTATGGTCAAATCATAATTTTTACTGTATAGCTATAGATTGGAAGTACATTCAATGCTGCAAGTTGCTTAGAAATGTGATAAATGATCGAGTTACGAGGTTTTGCACTTCCACTAACTTGCAAAAAGTGAAAGTGCAAAACCTTGTAACTCGACATTTTCATTCATATCTGATGGTAGCATCAATGCAGGGGTCAATGACCTATGACAAAAAATTATGCTAAAACAGAGTCTCACTTTCTATATATCACGTAGAGCCTAACTCGCATATAAATGAACATTACCATAAAAAATTATCTGTGATAGTTTTTTCCAATTTCTGAAAAACAGCTTTTTTTGACTTACGAGGTTTTGCACTTTCACCATCGATAAATTGTTTATAGAAAAGTGTTTTTGACATTATACATTTTTGATAATCATCAAAAAAGATACTTTGCCTTTATATATATAAACGGATCAACTGTTTTCCAATCTAAGTGCATCAAAAAGATTTAATATGAAACATTCACAATTAATTATTGGTAATATTATAAATTTGAAAACAACATCACTCCTGTAAAAGCGTGTAACATTCACATTTTCTGAGCATTAATAAAAAAAAAATTATCGTAACAATGATGAAAGATTTTCAAGCACCAACAGGCAATACACTGCAGGACAAAAGTTTTTAAACAGTATGCTGCTCGCCATTGGATTAGTATTGCACCAATCTTCTTATGGGTGCATGGATTCTTACCCGATCCGAAGAAAACATACCATCATAGGAAGTGGGATTGCAATTTTTGGCCAGCAGTGTAGCTACACGTAATAGTCACCAATCATATAATCATAATAATACTGATTCATTCAACGGCTAATCTGCCTCGATTTGTTAGCTTCTTTCCAGATTTTGTAATTCCAGCGACATGGATCATCCAGGGTCTTGTCCAGGGGTGCAGCCTCTGGTGACGATTCATGTGAGCCAAACTACAACCAGGGATAATAAACTCCTTAGCACATATTTTGCAGGGGTCAACTTGGCTGCAAGATGTGGGCGAGTGTTTTTCCAAGTGCGACGTCATCATGCTCAACTTGGTGAGAGGGGTGCCACAGATGTTGCAAACATATCTGTCGCCGTGAGTCTTCACGCGGGTGGCTAGGTCGTAAGGCACCATGAGCGTAGGAACTACTTCTCGGTGGGTCGCAAGGTGAGCTTTCATGTCTGTCACGGACTGGAAGACCTCGTCACAAACGTGACACATGTGGGAGTCTTTGCCGTCGTGCCAGACTTGCATGTGTTTCTCCAGGTTCTTTACAATCGTGAATCCTTGCTCGCATATGAAGCAGTTGTGTATGGGGCCGTAATGAGATTTCATGTGTCTTTGAAACTCATCTTCGGACATAAACTCCCTATAACAAATGCTGCACCTCTCTCCGTGGGTATTCCGGTGGGTTAGCAAATCGTCGTCGCTGACAAATTCTTTCCCGCAGAAATTGCATGCGAAAATATTTTCCACATGCTGCTGTAAATGAGGTATAAGAGTGGCGTACGACGGACCTGTGTGTCCACATGTATTGCAAACATACACACGACCCTCAGCAGCGCCACCTCCAGCGCCCCCTGCAGGACGGATCTTGATACGTTCAACGAGGTGCTTAGGCAGGTCGTTTTTCGTTCCTTTATGTGTCGTCAGATGTTTCCCCAGATTTAGATCCAATTTGAAAGTCGCCTCACACGTAAGGCAAGGATGGTCGGCATCCTTTCGATGGACTGCTTTGACGTGATTTTCTAGATTGAGTTCAACTCGAAAGTTCTGTTGGCAGATGGGGCAGGGATACACGACACCAAAATGGCGTTCGATGTGTGCTCTAAACTCAAATTCGGAGCAAATCATCATGTTGCAAACACTGCAGTTCCCGCTGTGCGTTCTGCACGACAACTCGTCTGCATCTGTGACGCTTATGTATTCCTTACCACAAACATCACAGGCATATTGGGGATCCTTGTGTCCTAGCAAATGGGTCTCTATAACGGATACATCGCGGTCTCTGAAACCGCAGAAATTACAGATGTAAGAGACGATATTACATCGACGAACTTTAATTCGATCTAATAAGTAAGTGTGCACACCACGTTTCTTCTTGCACTGGTGGTCAATCAAGTGGTCATGGAGCTTATCTGGGTGATTAAAACAATCTCCACAAAGATGACATGCATGATACTTCACCATCTTGTGGAAACTTAGATGTACGTCCAAGTTTTTCTTGTCCATGAAGGCCTCGTCACAAGACGGGCAAAAGACGGGGCTGCCATAATGGTTCGATATCATGTGTGTCGCCATTGTTTCTTCTTCTGTGAACTTAATATCACACATCTTGCATTCAAATTCAAGGTATTCAGTAATTACTAAAACAGTTTTCCGACCGCAAGGCTTCCTTATTTTCCTTAGGCATGTAGCCTTATGTCTCTTAAGTTGGTCTGCACTCTTGAAAACTTCACGGCATACTTGGCATGTAGTGGAGGAGTCCATAGCGAGCCTAGCAGGTGGCTCCCCCAAATGTTTGTTGGGAGAATTGAAGTAATTGTCATGCCTAGGACCTGCTGGTGGCTCCCCCATGTGTCAACTAACATGCGTGTTCCACCCAGCACCTGCCGGTGGCTCCCCCGAGTGTTTGTTTGACATGTGAGCACTGAGGTATTTGTCATTCACAAATAATTTTGCGCACAAATAACATCTACTGCCAATATTACTCTTCATTTCGTCCGTGAATTTGGGTTGTTTCCTTGGAGCGAATTGTGTCAAGTCCAATTTGGCTTGGTCTTTCACAAATGACTCTTCATGGCTCAAATTTGACTCCATTTTCAAATCCGACGACTCGTCAGTCAAGTCAGGTGACACAACTTCTTTTGTCACAGAAGATTTGTCTTGCCGCGACTTTGCAAAATCGGATGCTTTCATATAAACCAGTGTTGTTTTCCCATTGGCACCAGACTTCACTTTTACGCATTTTAATCTTTGGATCGGTACTAATGCCTGCGAGTCAACATCTGTCAAGTTTTCATGATTACGATCACCGTGTGTTTCTTCATTTGACGACTTGTTACGTAGAACTGGGGACGACTTGAAACTCGATGACTCCTCAGTTAACACCGAGGATACCTTGAAACTCGATAAATCCTCATCTGACACTGGGGGTATTTCTTCTTCCTCTACTTTGATCTTCTCAGTTGGTATTATATTGATAGTGTTTGAATTGACTGTTGAGGTGTCATGCGAGTTATACACTGAGTAATCCGTGAAGTTTTGCGACTCAGGTTCTAGTTTTATCCACTTAGGAACATGTCTTCTTTCATTTTCACTTAATAACTGATGTTTGTCTGTTTCACACTTGACTGTGTCTGTATCTGCCATATGATGGACTGCAGTGTTTGTATCTGCCTCATGACATTCGGTTGTGTCCGTATCTGCCATGTGACACACCGCCATGTCCATATCTGCCTCATGACACTTGACTGTGTCCGTATCTGCCATATGGCACTCCGTAGTGTTCGTATCTTCCTCTTGAAATTTGACTGTGTCCGTATCTGCCATGTGACCCACCGCCATGTCTGTATCTGCCTCATGACATTCGGTTGTGTCTGTATCCGAGGTGGCCATATGACACACAAAATTTATTGTGTCCATTTCTGCTGTATGACACACAGCAGTGTCTTCGGTAACGCCACTAGCATTCACAAATGTACCCTCGGACACGAATTCCATGTTTTTCATAGGGTGGGGGCGTCTGTTTGTTTCTCCTCTTTCAGGCTTCAGCAAATACCCAGCAGAAGTAGCAGGCATGCCTGAAGTAAAAGGAAATCATTTCATTAGTGTAGGAGAAACGTATTTCACAAGAGAAAGTTAGGGAACATGGATGTGCAAAGCTTTGGGTTTTTGGAATACCTGCATATATCAATGCATCTTACTAACACGTGTTCAAGTTTTCAGCAGAAGATGGGAAGTGTGATGGGAATGTCTTGAAGCCTGCCCGGCAGTGCCAGCTCTACCTAGATGATATTATAATTAAAATTTACTCATTCTGCTGATAAGGGAGTAGTGGCAGATTGCAATGAAATGCAAGTCTGTTGCTAATTTGCCAGTTCCATGTAAATTTGTACTAATATGAGAGTTTCTTGGTTTTGCTGGATATTACAGGAGGTTTATTATATCTTTTGCACACAATGCTACACCATTGCATTCATTGCTTAAAGTTAATTTGTTGCAGAAAGGAAAGATTCGTCCAAAGCTAAGATCCAATGGCTAGATGTTCATCAAGTCGCTTTTGAAAAGTTGTTGGATTGGATTGTCTGTCTGGTACTCTGCATTTTCTGATTTTACGAGTTGGAAACTGTTGCAATCTCCTCTGGTCCTGTTTGTTTCAGCACATCGGTGGTTCTCAAGGGGTTATCACATTTGCGTAAACAGACTGCCATCCTCAATGAAATAACAAACTACAGCCTTTAAACACAGACTACCATCCTAATGAAACAGACAACCATCCTCAATGAAATAACAGACTACCATCCTCAATGAATAAACAGACTCCAATCCTCAATGAAATAACAGACTACCATCCTCAATGAAATAATATGCCATCCGCAATGAAACAAGAGACTACCATTCTCAATGAAACAACAGACTACATTCCTCAATGAAACAACAGACTACCATCCTCAATGAAACAACAGTCTACCATCCTCAATGAAACAACAGACTACATCCTCAATGAAACAACAGACTACCATCCTCAATGAAACAACAGACTACCATCCTCAATGAAACAACAGACTACCATCCTCAATGAAACAACAGACTACCATCCTCAATGAAACAACAGACTACCATCCTCATTGAAACAACAGACTACCATTCTCAATGAAACAACAGACTACATTCCTCAATGAAACAACAGACTACCACCATCAATGAAACAATAGACTACCATCCTCAATGAAATAACAGACTACCATCCTCGATTAAATAACAGACTACCATCCTCAATGAAACAACAGACCACCATCCTCAATGAAACAACAGACTACCATCCTCAATGAATTAACAGACTATAATTCTCAATGAAGTAACAGACTACCATCCTCAATGAATTAACAGACTACCATCCTCAATGAAATAACAGACTACCATCCTCAATGAAACAACAGACTACCATCCTCTATGAATCAATGAAACAACAGACTACCATCCTTAATGAAACAACAGACTACCATCCTCAATGAAACAACAGACTACCATCCTCAATGAAACAACACACTACTATCCTCAATGAAATCACAGACCCCCCCCCCCCCCATAATATTGGACCTGTGCCCCCCATATGAACTTTCCAACTCTGGCTAAAATATACAATTAGTATTGTGGGTGCCCCCCGAAAGAATCGCCTGCCCCCCCCCCCCGCTCGAGACCCCCCAGTTACACCACTGGGCCACTGGGCATTATGAATTGTAAATGTCTGTGCCTAATAATGAAAAAAATTAATTTGGAATCTTTCACTGCCTTATCTCTTCTGTAACTACCTGGTACTTTAAAGTTACTCTGAATGATAGGTCAGGCTTCCATCAAAACTTTTTCCAATTTTCACATTTTCTGTTGTATTATGGCCATACAGCTTAGCATGTAAATTTTCTTTGCTCTGGAATTATTTTAACTTGCTGAATTGATCCCCAACATGTCCTAAATGACCCCTAGATTTATTTCGGGTACGCACGGAAAAAAATACTAGTCTTGAGTGCAATCAACTTTGTGACGTCATCACCATTGTTAGAAGTAGTTAACTTATAGCTATATATTTTTAACAATGGTCGTTGTGACGTCATCAATAATGGATGTGCTGGAGGTGGGAGGCACTATCATGAAAATATAAAGGAAATAACTGAATAATACATTCTATCAAATAAACACTCCAATAAATTTATAAAAAATATCAGTGATCACGACCTCATATTATCCTGCACCTGAAACCACCAATATTTATCAAAGAATTTTATCATTCTGGGCAACTTTAAATGCAACAGTTATAATTTAGCAACAGAAGTGAGAACAGAAATAACAACAGTCAACACATCAACATGATCAAGGAAATATCAATGCCACAAATTGGACAATGGATCAGGGACTTTCATCACAGGCACACTCCTGTATTAGTCAATTGATACTCAGTACAAATATCATCACTGTACAGTCAGTCCAGGAGAGTGCCTGTGTGTTATTTCTAACAGACTGTACAGTCAGTCCAGGAGAGTGCCTGTGCTTTCATTGACTTCAATGTACATCAGTCATCACATCAATGACAGGTAAATTGAAATATATTATACAATACTACATTGTACAAGACTATTACCTTTCACAGAATATTACATTATGACAATCCAGGCATCTAGTTTGTTTCAGTGTTTCAAAATTGACAAAAATCCACAAAATCCACTCCTTTCAACCTTTGCAACAACAACAAACTCCACCAGAAAATAGGTCAGAAATATTGTCCCACAGAAAAGAATCATCCAGGTGGCAGCACAGTCCAGTTGAAAAACCATAGGTCTGGACAGATCAATCTTGTGTCAGTAAAATTTCTACAGTATTGCAGAGAATCCAGAGATTAAAGATGAGAAAAGGCAAAAATTCGGGCAAGGAGGGTAAAAATCCGGGCAGATGATCAAATAAGTATTATTGTAAAATCAGTGGTTTCCCAGGGATTTCTCAGTGATTTCATTTGACATGGTATAAAATCTGGATAGTGAAATTCCAGCAAATTTCGCTCCTATACGCCTATGCATTCGACCAAAGAAAAGTTACAAATATATTTCTCGAGAGAAATGAACCGAGACAAAATGTATACAAACATAACAGACGCTTGAATTATATGCCTTTACCAATAGGCCACAAATTGAACTTCTACAAAAACACCAATTTCAACAAATGACAATCATGTACATCTACTAAATCAATCATATCAACTTACCGATTCCAAACAAGTAAATATTGACAAAAATAATTTAAATGGTTAGACACATTTTATTCAAATACACCTAGCTGCTTTAGTATACGTATTATACTTTCACGCCACACTCAAACCTAGTGTATATTAGGCTATAACAGAGATACATAACACAACATAAGTATAAAATACTACTTGTATAGTAAACATAGGTATAACTATATAGATCTATATATTATATAGGCCTATCTACTAATTCATGAACACATAATTTACGCATTGAGATTCATACATTGATTATTATACTGTTAGCATACATTATTAGGTTACTCAGGCTTACTCTACAACTAAGACCCCAGCTAACAAGAACCCGCGGGTTGCATATGATATACGGTTTTTGTAAGATTCGAAATATTTCAGCTTATAATGATTAATTGATAAGCAAAGACAAACATCATACATTAACTCGATGGAGACATTTTATAATTCTAGCAAAGACAGTTATCGATCTGTCTCTAAATATATGTATTATACATTTTGCAATTTACAAATTTTTACATATATATATAGGTTGTTTGATTTTAATTATAATCTAAGACAACAACCATTCGTAGCTTAGTTGCTAGGTATCAGATACAAACTTGATATTCCATACAATTAATGCACTATTAAGCAAAGGAATTGTGTTTTATAAAATCGTTAGCCGACGAGGTTAACATATGGGTGAAGTCATTTTAAACGAGGCCAGCCAGGATTTTGACCTTTAACATGACATAAAAAATGTTTGGCTAGTAATAAGTTCTTTAAAATTCCCTGAGATGTAGAATACAATTTTGTCTTCATAATAAATCCTCTTTTACGTGAAATTATGGCTTCATCATTGACAACAGGGACCGCAAACTCTCAAAATGGTCCATTTTTGGGGGTGTCAAACGTCACATTTTCAAACAGTGTAACTTTGACAGCTGATGGTTAGCAATTGAAGTAAGTTATGCTCAATTTTTTTAATTTTAATGACTACCTATATACCTGAACTTAAGTTTTTTAATTCCATTCGGTATGTGAAATGTTCTGGGAATATTTCTCGGGCCATCGAAACCTCCCGTCACGTACATCATAAATGTCAAACATGGTCAATCCAGAAAAAATGTTTTCTAAAAATGGGTTTTTTTCCTATTTAAGTGGTGTTTGGTTGATTTATTTTCCTTTGAATCAAGAAAGTCTATGTTAAATAATCACATACCAGTCTGCTTTAAAGGGAATATCCAGCTATAGTTAAATGGTCGCAGTCCAAACATGACACCCGCAGTCACTGAAAAAATTCTCACCTACAGGATGGCAAAATTTCAAACCAAAAATTTTGACACACCCAGTAATATTTT
Organism: Platynereis dumerilii; assembly: GCA_026936325.1. NCBI lineage: Eukaryota > Metazoa > Annelida > Polychaeta > Phyllodocida > Nereididae > Platynereis > Platynereis dumerilii. Next base: position 41,401,603 of record JAPTHN010000012.1, read on the forward strand.
TATGGGTTTGTAAGCTGCCAAAATAAGAATTCCACAAGATTTATCTAAAATGTTTAAAAGGATGTCCCACAGAGCAGGAAAGGCTGTGATATGGAGGATGCAAATTTTGAATGTCAATAATTCTGGGATTCTCACCTACAGGACAGATATGATGTAACGGCACTGATAGAGGTGTTCTGATGTGTAGAGAAGCATCACATCAATCAAAATTTTTCATTTTGCTGTGAATAGTGAGTTTTGTTTCTGAAGTTGGCCTTGGGAGAAGATACAAGACTGTCACACAACAAAATGTGTCATATGTCAAAAAGTATCAAACTGGTACATCATAATGGACAGTACATCATTATTGACCAATAAGTAATTATTGGTCAATTATGATGTACAGATGAATTTTCCTGCTTTTTGATATGAAAAGATTACCAAAGTCGAGAAAAGTTGTGTTAATTAAATTCCCAGACTTTTGTTGTCCTTGACATGAGATTTCGCATATGCATTTCATTCTTATCTGACTATAACATAGATTCTTCGATGTACGTCACATTTGACACTTGTAATGTCAAATATGATGTACATAATAAATCTTGCATATATGACAGTAATCTCTACATTAAATTAAGAATTATCATGTATTTTTGCTAGCTTCCTTTACTAATGCAGTTTATCTGAACAATACATTGTGTTTGGTTTCATTCAGCCAAGATTAATAGGCGTACATCATAATTGACACTTCATGTAAAATTCTTCTGATTATTTGTATTTTTACTGTCGTTATGAATGAAGGTTTAACAAATCTAATTTACCTTACTTATTCTTTTATATATTTTATGGAATTTCAGAGAATTTAAGTTCTAGCTTGAGTCGGTTATTCATATTCAGTGTTTGGTGCATGTATGTAGCTTCTGGCAACTTATTTTCCGGCTTCTTGGTGAAATCTCTCTTTTGTGTTATATTAGGGGGAATTAACATTTGAAACTTCTTTGTTTTTATTGAAATGTTTATAATTGCATTGACTGGTAAAGTTTATTAATACACAATTTGACATAATTTTTTAAACTTGGTCAATTATGATGTACGTGTGACAGAATTCTCACCTACAGGACTATGTCAAATATGATGTAACGCTAAAAATATGCCTATATCTTTTACACAACAGGTTAGATGGCTTGGATTTTACCATTCCCTCATACATTCTGTGTGTTTTTACATATTCATCCAAAAATTTACCGAATATACCCATGTGCTTTATTTTGACAGAACATTGAAGAAGCAAAATTGACAAAAATATATTTTTGTTTCGTCAATGTGTGTATTTCAAAGCAAAATGGTAATTTGTTGGCTAAAATTGTTTTAAATGATCATCTATACCTGGAACAATGATTATATGATCAATGTTTGCTATTATCAACAATAGGGATTAAATAAAGTGGAGTCAACCAAAATTTCTCACCTACGTGACGACATAAACTCTCGTCAGCAAAATTCTATATAGGGCAGTGTCAGTGTAACTTAAGGACATAAAAAGTATATTTCGTAAAAATTAAGACTATGGGGCACAGGCTGAATGAAGAATACATCCTAAAACATGCATTTAAAAATTTACCCTTATGTGACACTTTTGGCCTCATTTAAAATGACTTCACCCATATATATTCTTTAACACACTCTTGTAAAATCTAAATGCATAATTAAAGGATTTTCACATGATTGAAGACTCACTGCCGAAAAAATGTCCATAAAATAAGCTATATCACACATATTTATATTCATAAATAACATCATTTCTATTTGATAGTGAAATGAGAAAATAAGATATTCTCAGGAAACCAATGCACTGAATCAAATGCAATTCGACAGATACTGGACTTGAACAATAGAATCAATAACGTCATGATTAGAGGACGTGTTCACAAAACTTAATTTTTGATATTTTCTAATCGACATCTGTATAATAAATACATGACATACTGAATTCACAGTCACAAAATCTCATAAACATACATGTAATACACACCCAGATATTCTCAATTCTAATTGACGATTAGTTACATTAAGTAAAACATCAATTAGCAATAAAATGATTGAAAACGACGTCAGTCAAGTTTGCTGCGGAGTAGCTCAATGTTCCAAATAAGGTTTTGAAACGTTCTATAATGCAGTCAAGCACCAAAAAAGTTGACAATTTAAGTAATATGTATAGAACATCTACATTTAAAACATTAAATTTTCTTGATAAAAGTCTAGATCTATACATGATTCAATTAATACAATTGATAATCAAAATATGACAACAAATTTCCCTCTCAACATATTGAGGTATTTAAAGCTATGCCAGTTGAGTATATCATGGGGGGAAAATATACATAATAATAATATTTATAAGTACATAGAATTGGTACAAATCGTTGAAACGACACTGCTGTAATAACCATGCAGAAATAGTTGTAACTCCGTAACACAATTAAGTATTACTTTACAATTACACAAACTAAACTACTAAAGTAATGGTACCTGGTACAGTTTTTACATTTGCTGAGTGTAACTCCACAAGTGTCAGGTTTACTGATACAAAAATTATTAAAAGCAACAAAAATTTTGCAATAATTGTATCGATGCCTTATTCAATCCATTAATTCAGACAGGGGCCTAAATGTCATTGAACACACAATTGTGCTTCAAGCCTACAGCCCAATTATGACCCAATCGCTCATTTAAGGCCAGTGAAAAGAGTAGCCTGGAAGCAAAATCTCTAAAACATCCAAAATCTAACATTTACAAGCAGCCATAAGTAAAAATCGTTCCGGACTAAAACCTATCAAAACTGGGTATTGATTACTGATAATATTTTAACTTCATAAACAACACGTACAGCAATTTCATACAATCCGCCATCTGCGTAGCAGTCCGACAAAGCAAGAGTTATTTTTAGCGTATAAACCAACTCGTCTTTAAACCAAGAGCTCCATTTCATTACTTTTGAGAGATTCGCTTATCAAGAAAAACACGAGGGTTGAAAAGCTTTGTTATGTCCCATCCACACCAGGGTTGGGTTCAAATACAAATATATTTGTATTTGTATTTGTAAATACTGTATTTGTATTTGTATTTAAATACTTTTTCGGAAATTTGAAAGTATTTGTATTTGTATTTAAATACTTTGCAAAGTATTTGTATTTGTATTTAAATACTTTTGGTAAATTTCAAAAGTATTTGTATTTGTATTTGTATTTGCATCAAAGTATTTAGTATTTACAAATACTTTTTTCAAATACAAGGTCTATAAATTGATCCAAGAGGCATGTATTCCTTAACTTCAAAAGTGGATATAACTAATGTGTCTATCTTTATACACTCATTTTGAAATTTTGGATTACTATATTTAGTTTACATATTATTTTTGGAAGTTTAGCATTTTAATGATTAATTATCATCTTAGTTTCCCCTGAAGTGCTTGGTCTGTGGTCTGTATACAAACATACATGTATAGAGATTATCACTGTCTCTGTGTTGTTAGGTTTGAAGAAGTTAGCAATATCTAACTCAAGAATCCAATGGACTGCACAGGTAAAATACAAGACTGCTTCTGTTCTATCTAAACTTCCAATTTTAAGAAAATATTTGTTCAACACAAGATACAAATGAAATATATGCCCTATATGAGAAGTCATGAATCATAATTGTTTGCATATTAAGTTTAAAAAATGAAAGATTTTCTTTAATTAATTTGATACACATTTCCATGTACCTGTAGTAGTAATTGTGTATATACAATGTACATCTCATTTACCCATAAACTAAATATATTTTCTTTGACAAAAAAGGTTACATCTATCTAACAGTTACAGGTAAATGACCATGCATTTTATAGTGTCTAATAGTATGAAAGACATAACTATCACACATTTTGAATTTTAACTGCTATTCTGACCCTGGCTATTGTCTTAATTGCTATTCAAACACTGGTATACAGGCCACATGCATTGTCTTTTGTGAGCAATGGTGCATTGCAATTATATAGGGGTATCATTGTGTGGACATTAATAATACACATCTAGCAGTTATAAAAAGTTCATATTATTTTGCATTTATAAATAATGTTTACATCATTATTTAATAAGAGGTCAATTTGCAATAAAAAAGAAAACTTTTTTTATTTTTAAAAGCACATTCAAAAGTTCCATATATATTTTTGTATATTATTCAGTATTATAGCATCAATTTCACGGAAAAACTTCTAAGTTATAATACCTTCTTGTTGAATACAAACAAAGTAGATTTTAGTTATATTTTGGAATTAGGAGGGCTGTCAACAGTGGAGTGGAAATTTACTAATGCCTAAATACCTATTTATAAATGTTGATTGAATTTCTTTGATTTCATATTTAAGATCATTGTCCAAGCAGCCCCCAGTGAAAGTATAATGGCTTTCTGGGGCATAGATATGTCCTGGATCTGACTGAGACTGTATTCCAACAAGGTTATATGCCTATATCCAATATTGACTTATTTTTAGCTAACGAAAAATGTTGTTAAATGAACGAAATACCTATTTCTCTATTTTATATTAATTTTTTATTGAGCTTCATTTTTCACAAATTTTCCTATTGAAACATTCAACGAATTGCTGGTACAGAAAATAGGTATTTTAATGAAACAAATGTGGCATATAGAACAAAAACACGGGATTTTATTGAATCTGACATGATTATTCTATCCCTAGAAGAACATTAACAAAATTGGCCCAAAAGAACCTTCTGTCTCGACCAATCACAGAACAATATTCACCAGTGTACCTTACCATAGCCAATCACAGATAGTGTTGTTGTTGTTGAGAATTTCGCCCTTTATTTTGTTGAAAATATCTGACAAAAATTTAGCCATGCAAATACTAATTTAGTCATTTCACTTATTAAGTTGATAAGTAAATCCTTTGACTTATACGTGTGACGTATACGTGTACAAGTGCTATCTAATTACATTGTTGTCATGGCAACTCCCACGTACACGTCACAAGGAAACGTGTAGCAAAACCTCTCTGTAGGAAGTCAATTTAATAATTTACTTAGCCTTTTCAGTTAAAGTCAGCTTCACCAAAGAACAAAGCACAAATGTGAATAGACAACATTACCAAGCCAATGTGTCTGAAAGAGCAAAGTTGTGTACAGTCTGCTTTTTTTATTCCTAAGTGATTAAAATCATACCAAGGGAAGTGAAAATTATTGTGAATCAGTGAAAGTTAGGTATTCAACCTGGAATCATCACCAAGTGAAGTGAAAATCATAGTGAATCAATTAAAATTTGGCATTCAACCTGGACTTACTGGGTTTATTTCTAAAATATTTACAGATAAATCAATATTTATCAATTGATATGTGCAGAACATCATGTTTAATCAATTAAGAATTTGATAAATACATATTTATGCATGTTTAAATCATAATATGCAACTATTCAGTTTATAATTGGGTAATTAATGGAAAAAAATGTCGCAATTTGTGGGAATTTGAACAGATTTTAACGAAGGAACTTGATAATTATATTATGAAAATCTAATAATTATTATTATTTGTTAAAACTGTACATAACCTACAGACAGTTTGTTGTATTCATAAACATTAGCTAGAGTTAGATTGGAAACAATTTAAAAATACTAGTTTGAAGTTCTAAGACAGAATTATTGAAAGTATTTTCAAATATATTTGTATTTGTATTTAAATACTTTCAAAATTTGAGTATTTGTATTTGTATTTGTATTTGAAGGAATTGAAAGTATTTGTATTTGTATTTAAATACTTTTGAGCTCAACTGTATTTGTATTTGTATTTGTATTTAGAAAGATTGAAAGTATTTGTATTTGTATTTAAATACTTTTATCTGTATTTGAACCCAACCCTGATCCACACAGGGCGGATGAAGGCTCTAAGTCTCTCACAATTCCAAAGCTAAAGCTTAAGTAATTGTACTTTAAAAAGGTTATAATTAGTTCCATTGCCCACTAATAAAAGGGCCGGCAAACGGAGGTGGCATAAAATGGGGGTAATTGTTAGCAGGGTTAAGATTGGTCAGGCCATAAGGAGGTTGATAGGGCCCACCTGGCATTACAGCATTGGGGTTGGAGCATATTGCGTCTTGCTGGTTGGACGACACGGTTGACGTGACATTCGGAAGGTTGCTGGGGTGGTTGCTAGGCTGGTTGTCATGGTTACTTTGGTTGCTATGGCTACCGTGGTAGTTTGATGGGTCTACGGTCAAGTCTCGTGGTTCTGATGTACGTTGCGGCTTTTTGCGTTCCTTTGGCTCAGTCTGCTCCCTCGCCCGTGTGTCTATGATGTATTCGGTGGCAGTGGGAGTCAGTTTACCCGCGCAGCGATGGCTGAACGGCTTTGGTTTGGTCGGGAATTGTTTATCGCACAGAGCGCACTTGAATCTCTTGTGCTCCTTGTGTAACTCCTTGTGGTGACGTAAACTGGAGTCGTTTTTGAGTTGTTTCCCACAGATAGGGCACTTGTACGGGTTGTAGTCGGCGTGGGCGTACATGTGGTCTTTTAGACCCCACGAGTGGCGGTACTCCTTGTGGCAGACGGGACACTCGTGGGTCTTCTTACCCTCATGCACCCGCATGTGGGTCTTGAGGTTTTTCGGCTTCTCAAACGTCTTGCCGCAAATCTGACAGGGAATAATCGGACTGCTTTTATCGTGGATCTTGATGTGGCTCCTTAAGATTCCTTTGGATTTGAAAATTTTGCCACACGTCGGACACTGGTGGGATCCCGGCTCTCCGTGGGTGTTCTGGATGTGGTATTGTAACGTCTTAGCCCCGCGGAACGACTTGCGACATATAGAACACTCTAGCAACTCTGCGCTGTGGCTCCTGACGTGGTTATCTAACGACGTCTGATATTTAAACCCTTTTCCGCAGACGTCGCACATAAAATCTCGAGCGCTAGAATGTGACACCATGTGGCGCTGCAGTGCAAACTCAGAATGACACGTCTTGCCACACTGAGTACAGAGGTGATTGTGGTCGTTGATATGGATCTTGACGTGCTGGCTGAGACTCGTACGTTTTACAAAACCCTCGTTACATATAGGGCAGAAAAAAATCTTCTTCTTGTGTGTCTTGCTTTTGTGTCGGAGCAAAGCCGAGTGCGTTGAGTACAATCTCTGGCAAACATCACACATGAAGTAATCGCCCTGCCTCAATGCTGTTTCTGGTTTACTACTTGGATCTTCAGGTTCTTCAGCCTCTTTCTCCTCACCCTGTTTTGAATTCCCAGTGTCTCCCAAATTGTTGTCCCCCAATTTATTGTCTCCCAAATTTTTGTCTCCCAAATTGTTGTCTCCAGAACTCTTGTTGGCACTCTGGTCTCCCACATTCTCGCCTCCAAAATTCTGCTCAACAAGAGTCTCATAGCTGCCTCTACTGGGAGTATAACCATCCCCGGACGGCCCGGCACCCATCTGGTCTTGACTGTTAAAACTTTCCGCAACTTCACTACCAGAGACACTATCCTGACTAAGTCTTCGGTGGTTCACATCTTCAGTATCAGCCGCAGGAACACCCGACTGGGTGACGTTTTGAGAAACAACACTTTCATTTGTAGTAGCAACTTCTGTATTGAGATTCGAAGTGTCGTTGCTCATTGAACTCTCATCAGCATTTTCACTGTTATTGAGATTGACGTTGCTGCCACTTGCTTCATCCTGTTGTTGCTGTGGCTGTGGCTTATTCCTCGACGAATGGATCTTGAAGTGGCGCGTCAGAGCGCTGACGTTGCGGAACTTCATCGAGCAAACGGAACACTTCAAATGGTCCGCTTGCATCTTGTGCTTCTTGCGGTGATTCTCCACGTCCCAGGGCGTCTTTAATTTCTTGCCGCAGATTTCACAAGAGAACGCGTAACCATCTTTGTGTTTAAACATGTGCTGAGACAATGACGACGCAAGAGAGTATTCCTTGTGACAGATTTTACACTCGTACAACTTCTTTCCCTCATGCTTCTTCATGTGCGTGGCTAGGCTACGACTGTTCGGTAAGATCTTGCCGCATCTGGGACACCGGAAATACCTACTGCCGTGATTTAAAACATGATTCTGCAGAAAGTGTATCTCCGTGAATTTCAACGTGCACAGGGGACATTGGTGAGCGCCAATTTCCGAGACACCCTCCTCTGCCTTCTCCTCGTAGACGAAATTCGGGTTGACAACATTCTGATCAAACGAATTAACGTCGCTCCCTCCTTCTTCATCGTTATCGTCCTCAAATTCCGAGTCAATGTCCCACTTTCTCTTCCGTCTACGAGATTTCTTTTCCGTTTTCGGCTTTACTGCTTTCTTCCTCTCTGTCTTCGGTTTGGTTTTGACCGTTTTCGAGACCACCTTTTTCGGTTTGCGTCCACGTTTTGGCTTTACCGGTTCCTCGTAATCGTAATCTGCTACGAAATCGTAATCTTCATCTGCTGCGTCATCGTGATCTTCCTCAAAATCTTCTTCTGCATCCTCATTTATATCCGCAACGAAGTCTTCATCATCTGACTTTTGGCAAGATTCTGCCTTCTTCACTTCATCCACGCTTACTCCATCCTCAACGTCACTCTTGACATCACTTTCTTGGGATATCTTCCTCGGCCTTCCCCTCGGTCTGCCTCGAGGTCTTCCTGTGCTCGGAAGTGCTTTCTTCGACGATGCATTATTGGTAGTACTAGTCCTAATCACTGCCTTACTCCTTTCAGATTTTTCTTTCTTGGCGTTGTTCGTAAAAGTCGCATTCTTGCAGATGGATTTCTTGTGGTACGTCTTATCCCAGTTTGTCTTTAACTGTTTCCCACAGAGATTGCATGTGTAAGCGTAACCTTCTCTATGAGTCAACATGTGGTTCCATAACCCTGTCTTGTTGGCGTATTCTTTATGGCAGACTTGACACTCGTGTAGCGTCTTGCCGAGGTGCTTTTCCATGTGGGTGATCAAGTTTCTTTGGGAGTAAAGAATTTTCGGACAATTAGGACATTGGAAAGATTTTGCATCACCTGTAGACAGTGCATCTAAATACGATTCCTCATCATCATATAAATCGGCATTCGAATCATCCTGATCCTCTTGAGATGATTTTTTACGTCTCAAACTACTCTGTTCACCATCTTCATTTTCACTGTCTTCACCGCCTTCAGGCTTGTTCTCTTCACCGTCCTCACGACCAATTTTCATCGATTCAACGACGTCCTTAACGATATTCTCACCAACCTCAACTTGCAGCGCAGATGGCGGATTGTAATAATCGTCGTCATCATCATCACCGTCCTCAGAACCAACATAATCATCATCACCATTGTCATCAACGTTGCTGTCATCATCATGATATGGCGCAATGTCATCGACTGATAAATCGAGCTCGGCTAAGTTCATGGGCGCGCTCTTTCTCCTCCCTGAAACATGCAAATAAAACAATAATTAAATATTATCAGGATGGATGGATTATTGCCTGTTGGGGCTTTACGTCCTGTATTTATGCACTTGGTAGTCTAATTAGGACAGGGAGAGGACACGGCAATGAGCAAAGGATGATTGCAACAGCTGGCCAACATAGGCCCAGGTGACCCGGCAAGAGCTGGATTCGAACCCTGGACCCAGCGATTGGCAGCCCTGCATGCTACCACTAGACCAACGCTCCACCCATTAAATAATTTTGATTTTGACAGATTCAATAATACAGATGTCCAGACAACAAATGCAACTGAAATTACACAAAAATTCCTATTATAACCTTGTAAACAACCTTGCCGATCTTACCTTTACAGTTAGAAATTCTTAAGAGTTTATTTCCTTTTTTTTGCCATTTTCCGAAAACTGCAAATTTTAGTGACTTTGAGTGCTTACAAAAAATTCATCTCAAAAACCGCTGAAGGCATCATAATGAATTTTGGCATACTGCTTACTGACAAGTTCGCTTCCGCAATAAGGCTTTTTTCAGAACTTTATTTGGATTAAAGGCCGTGGGACAGCGATTCAAACCTGAAAGATTGTGAATAAGCTCCATAGTCCCGCGTTCGCGAACCCAGAAAAACCCTATAAAAACATATTTTTAGTCTGAAAATAGTCTTATTGCGGATCCGAATACCTCAAATTATGAAAATAAATGAGTTCTGATTATTCTCATAGCTGAGTCTAGAGATGAATTTTTTATAAGGCAGAATACTTAAAAATATGTAAAATTCTTTGATGCCATGGCAACCATAACCATGGCAACTTAAAATTTCACGGAGGGTCATAATTTGGTGCCCTGAAGACCTGTGTAAAATTTTATAGCTCTAGCTGCAACAGTTTCTTCTGGACAGCATACACACATTTTTCGACTAGCATGTGCCCTTAACTGGTTGTGCTATAGTGGCATACCATGTACAGCAAAATACCTCGGCATGATAAATTCGAAACATATTACACTTACGTTTACTCTGTCCAATTTCTTCATCAGTGGCGCCATCTTCTTCCTCATCACTAGATTCATCATCGATGTAGGACGTCGCTTTCTTTGGTCTCGGAGATTTTCTTGTGCTTCTTACAGGTCTTGTTGGTTTTTCTTCGATTTCTTTTGGTTCAGTTGATTCAGGAACCTCCGGAGACTCGTTTTCAGAATTACTTTCCTCGAATTCTTCTCCCGCAACTTTGCAGACGATTTCCTTCAGGACTCTTTTGACGTCCTTTGCAATAACCTCCGATTCCGTTAGTTCTTTTGTGGATTCCGCCGATTCCTTTTTGGATTTCTGAGCAGTTGTTGGTTCCGAATCTCCATCTTTCACTTTGCTTAGAGGCTCGTCATCAAAATCATCGTTGTAGCCTCCGACACCATCTTCTAATTCAAAGTCAGCGTCATTCGGGTCGTCATTATCTTCATCACTGTCTATGACATTCTTCTTACGTTTGTTGTACATTTTTCTCGTCATACGGCAGTATAAGCGTTTGTGCCGCTTTAATGGTCCTTCCCCCTTGAATTTTTTACCGCATTCACATTCGAAATGAGTGTCTTTCAGATGAGACATCATGTGTTGCCGCAACCGTGCTTTGCTCATACACTCCACATCACAGACATCACAAATGAAAATCTCATAACTGTTGTCATGACTACGCATGTGAAACTGATAGAGAGCCTTCTTATTGAAAGATTTCCCACATTTTGCACAATCAAAAGTGCGTAAGATTTCGTTGGTCGACTTGACTTTCCTTTTGGTCGCGATGGTTTGCTTCGATTTGCTTGCGTGTTTCTTGGCTACGGCTTGACGGGCGTTGAGTTGCTTGGCTTTGATTAGGAGCGCTTTTCTTTGCACCTTAGCGTGGAGGGCCAAGTGTTTGTCTAAGCACACCTTCTGCTTCAACATCTTGTGACATATGTGACATTGGAACTTTTTCTCCGTGTTGTGAGTCAGTTCGTGCCGTTTCAGTTGCGACTCTCTCGCAAATTTCTTACTGCAGGTGGCGCACTTGTACTTGCAGTCCATCAAACTCTCGTCCGGGTGCATTGCAATCAGATGACTCTTAAACGAAGCCACGGAAGCAAACTCTTTATCGCACTCCAAACATAACACAGTCTTCTGGCCGCTGTGAGACTTCATGTGCGTTATTAAGTGGCGTCTGTTTTTGCATATTTTGCCACATTCCGTACATTTCGGAGGCCCTGACGTCGAGAAACCTGCCCTTTCACCCTTATCCGCTGATGTACTGCTATCTTTAGATTTCTCGTCTCTCTCGGAATCGGTTCTTTCTCGTATCTTCAACCTCTTCGGTCGCCTCATTTTGCGTTTACGTTTTCGTTCTTTATTTTCACCTTGATCACCTTCTTTTTTGTCTGTTTTATCATCTTTCTTTTCTCCGGCCGTTTCTGGATCATCTTTTTGCAGATTACCCGTATCATCTCTGGCCGTATCATCAAGTCCTGCAGCCGTATCATCTTGTTTCTTCGCTGTATCAGCCGTATCGCCCTCAGGATTATTGGTACTTCTGATCTCTTCACCGATTTTATCGTCAGCAACTGCTCTATCTTTACGACCAGCCGTATCTTCATCATTGGTGCCACCTTGAGGCGTATCACCATCTTCACGCGTATCATCTTCTTCAAATTCTTCCCCTTCACTTTTAGATTCGTATTCGCTGCCCGTCTCATATTCTTCCGAATCATAATCCTCTTCTTCTTCCTCTTCTTCTTCCTCTTCTTCTTCCGATTCTTCTTCCGAGTTGTATTCCTCGTTCTTCTTTGCTTTTGGAGCCCTCTTCTTCCGAGGGATAGTAGATTTCCGTTTCGATGTCGACCTCTTCGCGTACTTCACTTCTTCTCCGATGTTGTGGGTTTTGTACAAGTGTCTCTTCAGGGCTGCAAATGAAAAATAATAATTAAGTGAAAAACACATTCAAATTTTCACACAAACCGGGGTGTGATACAGGTCATACAGTGATACCTATGTTTCAAGACCCCTTGCACACTTTGTAAAACCAAGTGCAACTTTTGGGGGCAGTGGCGTACTTTCGGTGGGAGTGACCATCGGGCAATGGCTGCCCCGCCCCCAGGACCCAAATGAACATGGGAAAGACAGAAAAAGCTGCAAATCGCTCAGTGTAACCCCAAGAAGAGACCACAACCAAGAAAACACTTCATGACCACAATATAGAAGGGGAGGTCTGCCAATGCAGGGACCTGCGACTTCAAAAAATGTACATGCATTTTGCATTCATTAATATTAAGCGTAGTACCCGTGAGAATTTGCATGGTGAGAGTAAGAATGGTAGTGAGATAGTGGCTCCCTCCCTCCATTGGAGTCCAGGGAAAACAGAATAACTACCACTACATTAGAGAAGATTGGTAGGCGTGCACAAATGATGAATAAGTGCAGTGGTATAATATGACCAGTTTGAGAAACCACAACCACTTATGGTTGTTGTAGGACGTGAAATAGTGTTGCTTGCAAATTTTTAGTTGTGGGCATTGAGTAGTTTGATGAGCAGCGTAAAGCATCCATGAATTAAGGGTATTATGTTCTTTTGTTTTCAGATAAACTCCTTCTGTTGGAAGATCACGGATCAGAAAACTGGCGGTTTAACTTTCCCATGGATTATGGCCCGGCTACAGCAGATACAACCCAGCGACAACTTTAGGTCTATTTTTTACTCACAAGGGAGCTTTCATCCTTCTCTCAAGGACAAAATAGACCTTAGTTGTTGGGACTATTGCACCTTATGAATTTCCAAAGGTCAGGATCTACATGTAACCTTGACAACTACATTGTAACCTTGACAACTGCATTGTAACCTTGACAACTACATTGTAGTACATTCTGCCCAATGACTTAGTGATGCAGACCGGACCGCCTTGGACCGGTCCGGTCCGCGGTCCAGCCCTGGACCGCCAAAATACCGGACCACCTACAAAAAACCGGTCTAGTGTTGGACCGGACCGGTCAAGTGTCGGTCCAGACCGGTCCAGTGATTTTTCATGTCATGAAGAGTATCACATGAATTTTGTCATATTTAAAAATGAAATTTATATCATATAGCTTCTTTTCACCCTCATTTTATCATAAATTTTTAAATGCCGATGGACCTCTTCTGGACCACTACAGTAACAAAATCGGACCATCTCGTCCTGGACCGGACCGGGACAGGACCGGACCACTTTTGTAAATACCGGACCACCCTCTAAAAGGTGGTCCGGTCTGCATCACAACTGCCCATATACATCTGCCAGAGCGAATTCTAACCCAGGGCCCAGCGATTCGAAGCCAAGTGTGCTACAAAGTGAGCTAATACCTCTGTATAGAATTTATTAATTAAATAAACATTTATTTCAATACTTACAATTTTCGCTGTAGTAGTACTTCTTGCAAATGTCGCAATTCAGTTTGACTCCTCCATGGGTCTGCATGTGACGATGCATACTGCCCTTTTGGAGCCATTTACCACAAACTGTGCACAAGACTTTGCCCTCTTCATATTGGAAAGTCTAGAATGAGAAATCACAATGCAATGAAATTAATCTGTTGTTCCAATTGATTAGGCCACACATAATTGATTCTTAGCTTCGCGGACCAGCCGACGCAATAGATTTACTGCCGATGGAAAAAAAGAATTGAAAAAAAAAATTTTTTCTTTTACATAAATTTTTTTTTTTCACCTTTTTTTTTTTTTTGTCCTACCGACCGACCCTAGAAAAAGGATCTTGAGAGGAATCCGAGAAGCTAAAGATCAATTATGTGTGGCCTTATCTGTAGGCCAGGGGATCAGCAAAGGGTGCGATGGGTGGATCGATGGATGATTGGGGCTTTACGTCCTGTATTTATGCACTTGGTAGGCTAATTAGGACGGGGGGAGGACACGGCAATGAGGCAAAGGATGATTGATATGTCCAACTTAGGCCGAGGTGACCCGGCAAGAGCTGCATTTGAACCCTGGACCCCTGGAGTAATTGGCAGCCCAGCGCACTACCACTAGACCAACCCTCCCCCGGACGCAGGAGAGAGGACAAGCTCTCAACATGGGGATTATTCGCTTAAAATTACTTCTAAAAACAGTTTGATATTTCGGAGCATATTTGATATTTGTACCAACTTGAACACTATCTATGAAACTGTAGCCGAAAGCAGGCCTGCCCTAATACTTAAACATGTTGAAAGTACTTTTTAACAATTTATTCTTCCACTTTGCGAAACAATATTTACAAGAACATGCTCGAAATCTCGTCATCATTTAAATGTGTACCATAAAGTTACCGTTAGATGTTCTGAAATAATATGTACTACAGAAAATTTATCTGAATATGCATTAGCAAGTTTCCAGACTGGTCATTTGAATTTAGAAATATCAACATGTCATATTTAAATAGAATAATTATATAGAATATTAATATTTTATTACTCTTACCTCCGGTTGCATTTGGTAAAGCATTTCAATGGGCACAGGACAGGTGTACTGCGGGGTCACTCCCTCTGCAAGGATAAAACACACATAAAAATAAAAGAAGAATGATCTGGATGACACTGTGCTCTCCAACAGTGACCATAGCGGGCGTAAGTGGAACTCTCCTTTTTCCAGCTCTCCTGTGTTGACGAGCAGAATAAAACTATTTCCGGAAACATCAGCCTGGGAATTTACAATGGAGCCGGGGTTTCTAAGGTCCGTAACAGATTGTAATCAGCCTGACAGTACTGGAATATGGTGGCAATCCATGCTAAACATTCCATTTAAGACTCGGCAATGCAAATTCGTAATGTTTTCAATGGATTAAAAGTGCCCTGGGGCCTGGAATGCCAGCTTCACTGACTCAGCAATGGTACAAAATGGCAGCTTGTTCCCGGAAATAGTTTTATTCTGCTCGTCAACACAGGAGAGCTGGAAAAAGGAGAGTTCCACTATCACGGCCTATTTTCAACATTTATAATCTCTGATCAGCTGATAGATTCACGTAGATCGTTTACAACAGTGTTCCAGCTAGGACTTGATTCAAGGGCATACAATTTTCTTGAAATGAGGGCACTTTAAAAAAAAGAGATTTTTTTTTTGAGGGCATGGTGAACGAAGGTTTGGCAAAATGCACAAAAAAGATTTTGTTGTATGACATCACGAGCCAATGAGTTCTTATGTCTATTTGTTTATAAACATTTTCATTTTTGGTCTGGTGAGACATTGAGTAGAACTTGAGATAATTCCCGGATCTTAATTAGGGCTATTCCATTTAAAAACCTGGGAGGGGGTGGTCAGGTTGATTTATTTTTCGTAAGATGGATGTAGGGATCGGCGGAAATTCGCCTCAGATGTATGGTGGATGCAAAAGAAATTGCTTTAGATGTGCGGGGGTAGACCCCGAAGCCGTTTAATTTCCTCCGAATGACTGGCTGGAGGTTTTAATGGCTGACTAGCTGACTCAGCCAAACTCTAAATAACTGACTGAGCCATGTCTTAATAAATGGCTGATAACAGCTTACATGTAGAATAACGGTCTAATGACCGCAAAATTGGACAAATTATCGATAGAATTTAGGAAGTTTCATTCTCTGCCTAAATCTTGAAATGTAGTGCATCAACTAGCATCTAACCTAGGACCAACCCAAACTACTAGAAGGCTCAGACTCACTTGAACTGGCTGAAAAACGTTTTCAGAAACTTTTTACCAGGACCAAAAAAATTACTGTGGCGCTACGTACGTTATTTTTTAAAAGGGAGTCTAGCTGGTAGCCTCACGGTGCTGCTATGCATGGTTGCAGGACACATGGGCCAAGAGGGCAAACCAGGCCATTTAAAAGTTGAAATCCATATAATTTATTTACAGACAGGAAATTTGACATGCAAAAAGACTACACTGTTGCACTGTGAAAATGGCAATTTGTGAATCATGATATCTGATGAAGTGTCATCTCTTCTACATTCAACACCGGAAACAAAGAGGCTGTTTGATTGGTCATGATCAAGAGAAGGCCATTTTATTTGTCATAGCTGATTTTAACAATCAGGTGCACAATCCTTTCGATTGTCTGTTACCAACAAGTGGGATTAAATCAAAATAACATTGAAAGTATTGGATACGAATTTATCATGACAAATCATCAGCATGATGGCACACAAAGTGCCATTTTCACAGTGCAGCAGTCCACTCTTTTTACATATCAAATTTCCAGGCTGTAATAACATAGGCACTGCTAATGCAAAACCTCATAATCAGAACTTTCAAAAGGCTACATTTTATAGCCAGGACTGTAGCTCATACACTAACAATCAAAAAATACACACATGTGTAGTGTACGTGACAATTGAATAAACCAAAATTGGCCCGTTTGCATTCAAATGACTGCAGTATCTTATGCTCACAGCACACTTGGGAGTGCCACCCCAAGACTGAAGAATGAATAGATGGATTGTCTCATATTGAGTGAACAAATGTGAATTTATAAGTCTGTGCTGCTTTTGATTCAGTATGGGGAGGCTACTCTCACAGTTACTGTTTGATACACACTGGTAAAACCTAAACCTTATTCATTTATCAATAAACTGAATTGTTTAATTAGTTGAATCTAATGAGGAATAGGCTAGAATGAGCAATGGACCTAAGGCATCGAAGCAGCACTTCAAATTGCAATTGACTTTGACACATAGGGCCTGCCTACTTTACTCCCATGTGTTAATCCTTGATTGCTATCAGGCCTAGATCTTCCAGGATTGCAATTAGCTGATCAGACTGCTTCTGTAATTGACTTCACTGCTGCCTTTTAACTCAAATTATCAACTGGCTGAGCTGCCATGCAAACGGCTGGCTGGAATTTGGCTGGAGAAATTAATGGCTGGCTTCTATTAGAGGCCTTAATGGCGCAACTGGCGGCTGCTGGCGGCGGCTTCGGGGTCTATGCGGGGGTGCATTATCGCTCCATGAAGGCTTACGAATTGTAATAATAAAATTTTTATTTGATGCATGTAGGGTGGGTAAAAAATTTGCATTTAAAGCATGGGGGGGCAAAAATAATTCACTTTAGATGCATGAGGGGGGTCAAAAATGTAATCTGACCACCCCACCCCCAGGTTTTTAAATGGAATAGCCCTTATATAGATACATACCATTGTCAGGATTGTGACACTTCTGCATGTGTTTCTCCAGACTGATCTTGGCCCTGTACTGCATGGGACACAGTTGGCATTTGTACTCCTTATCCTGAATATGAGTTTTCCGGTGGTGTCGCAAACTCGAGTCGTTCTTCAGCTGTTTCCCGCAAATGGGGCACTTGAAAGGATTATTGTCGCTGTGGGAATACATGTGGTCCTTCAACCCCCACGAGTGGCGGTACTCCTTGTGGCAGACGGGACACTCGTGGGTTTTCTTGCCCTCGTGGCCCCGCATGTGGGTGCGCAGGTTCGTTTCTTTGTGGAACATTTTGCCTAAAAGAAGAATATTTCAAATTAGGTTCATCATAATGTTTATTTATCCACAGCAGGATCAAACAGGGAACAATTACAACATCAAAGCATTATGCTATCTATAACTTGTAGTTGTTTCAGGTACATCTTGACGGATTATTACAACAAGTCTGGAACATGGTCCGTGGATGATTTGCTTTGGATTTCAACGACACTTTCAAAATTTTTTACATATTAAACCTGCAGGGGAAAGCTAATTAAAAGATTAGAAGGTAACTCTGCAATACTTCTCCCAAAAACTAATCATCCAATTAACATAGTTAACACCTTCACAAAATTCTGTACTGAAAAGCTCTTAGACGGAGACCCTTAGGAGCTTTTTCGAGATTTAACAAGGGTTCACCTGGGAGAAGCACTTTGCATAGTTCCCTTCTGTGCGGAATGGCGGTTTTCCAACAGTTAAAACAGTCTAATTGACCGATCAACAAAAACAGTGTCAGGAATCAAAGTTTTAAGTAAAGAAAATTCATTTATATCTAATACTATCTTACCACAGATGTTGCACGGAAACTGGCCCATCCGTTCGTGCACTTTGAGGTGGTTTTTCAGGGCGAGTTGGTTTTTGAATTTCTTCTCACATTGGGGACAGTCGAAAGGACGATCCGTCTGGTGACTCCGGATGTGTTGGGTCAACTTGAGCCCCGTTGGGAACGTCCGCAGACACTGCGAACACTCGTAACGGAACTTGTTGTTGTGTTGTAACATGTGCTGAGTGAGTGTTTCCTTGTGTTTGAACTTCGATGGACACTTGGAACACTGAAAGGGTCTGTAATCGCTGTGTTTCAGTAGATGTCTCTTCAAAGTGCTGTAATTTGCGAATGTCATGCCGCAAACGGGGCACAAGTTTTTAGACTCGCTCACGTGAGAACGTACGTGAAGAAGTAGCGCCTGTTTGTAGCTGTACTCCTTGTTACATATGCTACACTTAAATTCTTTTTCTGCATGTTTCAGAGCCATGTGGCGGTTAAACCCCATCTGCGTGTCGAAGATACGCTCGCACTTGTTACACTTGAAGAATTTGTCCGTGTCCGCTTCCCGGATACGTGCCTCTTCCGGACACGGGTCTTCCGTCCCGACGTTCCTGTCGTAGCGATCGCGTTCGGTTGCGAAGCTTTTGATGCTCGGACGACTCTCCAGATTCAGAGCGGCCGTATCAACAGTAGTGGGAGCTCCCGTATTCTCCCGAACATCCCGGTTCACGATGTTACTTCTCTCGGCCTCCACCTGACACGATTGCGACGGTACATTATCTAAATTTTCCAAAACTGGGTGTTCAACAGGATGCAAATTTCCATGACCGCTTACGCTCGCATGCGAATGCCCTTGATGTTGATCAGCCAAACTTCCGTGACTGTCCGAGTTTCCGTGACTGTTTCCGTGAACAATGGGAAGTCCCGGAGGAGGACCTGCGTGAAGATGCCCTTGATTTCCGTGACCAATGGGATGCGAATTTCCGTGACCTCCAGAATTTCCATGATGTGAATTGCTGTGGTCTGGGTGGGAATTTCCAGGACCAGGATGAGAATTTCCAGGACCTGGATGTGAATTTCCAGGACCTGGATGAGAATTTCCAGGACCAGGATGAGAATTTCCAGGCCCAGGATGTGAATTCCCGAGGCTATGATGGGAATTCCCTGGGCCCGGATGTGAATTCCCAGGTCCTCCATGCCCTGGGGGTCCACCTGGATGCCCTGGAGGTCCACCTGGATGTCCAGGGGCCCCTGGATTCACCCCGGATCCGTCCATATTCCCAGGCACTCCCTGGACGTTTGGCTGGTTGCCTGGATTCCCAGGGCCATAGTTATTTTGCATGGCATTTGCATAGACCATGTGATTGTTGTAATAGTACGGCACCCCTGGGGGCTGGTACATGTTCATGCCGTTGTAATACTGGTTGAAATCCATCTTTGAGTGTTTTGGTTAAGTTTCAAAACTAAAATAAAAAATCGGAAGATTAATCGCTATAATGTTCAAATATTTCAAAGTCACAATTCCATTTTGTCATTAAGACCTGTGTAAGGATCAGTAACTGGTGAAGATTCTACCTTATGAAAGGTATAGTTAATGTCAAATTTATCTGTTCTTGAGTGAAAATTCATATCAGGACTGGTCCATAATTTCATTTGCGTAGTATTATTTAACCGTATCCATGCTTTGCCATCACGTAATCACACAGAATAGCACTTGGCAGAAAGGGTGACATTTTCCACGGTACTACGATGTTCTGCAAACCTGAAATTAATCAAAATACCTTTAAGTTCATCACAAGCTTTTGGTGAGATGACCTATAAATCAATACTTAACTGGTGCATTAATGCTGCCAGATTTTTAGGGGGTCAGCTGCAACTCCAACCCCCCACCCCCCAATTGTCTTAGAACTACGCTATGAAATTCATATTTATACCAATTAACATGCTTCATTTATCTGTACTAAAATCAAAACAACTCATCCTAGCTGATTCCTCCTTAAAAGGTTACAAATAATTTAAATCGGCTCATTCTTTCTGACAAATCACAAACTTATCTACAACCTAGCATGTGTACACTTGTCGTGAGCATTGTCTCTGAGTTATCTGGGCAGCTAGCGGCAAAGCCAAAGGCAAACGAAGTTTCTATGACATGGGGTTTGTCTTCAAGTTGGCATGTCAATTGACAATTGACCAGTGGCAGTGGCAGAGGACTGGTATTCCACTGCTTCCCCTAACCCTCCCATCCCCCTCCCATCCCCTCTCACATTCCCTTGGCCTTGGATCTTCCTGTACACGACTAGCTTCAGGAGCGGATCCAGGACCAGGAATTTTGAAAGGGGGAGGTCCAGCGGCGAACCCTGAACTGCTGAAGGGCCGGAGCAAATCGGCTGGGGATCTCTATGTCGGGATATCTTGATCCGCCCCTGAGCTTGGATCCACAATCCCCTTTGCCTTTGGGTTTTGCATGAGTGATTCCAGTCATGTAACTGGTAGCAGGCCAATACATTGGCAAATGAGCTCTAATTCCATAATTAATTTCTTGTGGACTAATGGACCTGCTACTCACTAAGCTACGGTAGTTAATTGTTGGCCTACTTAATCATTGCAAACCGGTAAACTTGTCTGGATCAACTTGCAATAAACACAATAAAGCCAATCATTTCACTGAAAGGATCAAGCTACTCCTGAACTCAACTTCTCAGGCTGAATGCTTTGTTTCTTCCTTGTTTACACAGCCAAACACTGCTTTCAAAGAGCATCAATTTGGGAATGCACAATGCAGTGCATCTATAATTAATCTACCTTACCTTCTTAGTTCAGTTATTTTGTAATCAAAGCCAAAAAGCCAAAAGTAATTTAGCATTTCTGATAAATTGCTGAACTTCCTGTGCACAAAAAAAGCGTGAAAAATCGTGCAGACGTTTTCAGAAGGAGTTACAACGATCAGATTGACTGCTTGCGCCCCTGGTGGATTTTCATTGTAATTCAGAAAAGGGAAATCCCCCGGGGGAGATCTTTTGATCTAATTTTGGCTTCAGAAGAAAAAAAAAACAAAGTGGAACCTAAGGGCCATCATTTCATCTCAAGGGGACTTGGAGTTTTTTGTTTAAATAAATAATGTCTTGCTCAATAATTGGTGAAATAAGAAATTCTTTTGGAGCAGTCTTGAAATAAATAATTTCTGGTGGGGGTTTTTGAAATGAAAGCGATGCTTATTTAGGATTGAATATTCAGGGAATTTGCGTGAACAGTCGGAAGGAGGCCCTCAGTCAAAAAGGAGGTCCTCGCTAGCAGACAAGTGACGCAAGTCCCTCGGTGAGAATTAATGAGGCCCTCTGTCAAAAGAAGGCCCTTAGTCAGAGAGAGGTCCTCATTAAAAAAGAAGGCCCTCACGCTTATAAGGAGGTACGTGCCTTTGAAGTTTGAACAGCTAAAAGAAAGGAGGCCCTGGGTCAGGAAGAGGCGGACTCTCAGTCAGGAGGGATAGCCCTTGATAGGGAGGCCCTCGGGCAAAAAAGGCCCTCATACAGGAAAAGGTCCTCAGAGGCTCAGAGGCTCAAGGTCCTCAAGCAGGAAAAGCTAGGTTGAGCAGGAAAAGGTTGAGCAAGAAAGGTCCTCAAGCAAGAAAAGGTCCTCATACAGGGAAAGGAAAGGTCCCCATGCAGCAAAGGTCCTAGAGGAAAGGTCCCCATGCAGGAAAAGGTCCTCAAGCAGGAAAAGGTCCTCAAGCAGGAAAAGGTACTCAAGCAGGAAAAGCTCCCCATGCAGGAAAAGGTCCTCATTCTGGTAAAGGTCCTCAAGCAGGAAAAGGTCCTCATGCAGGGAAAGGAAAGGTCCCCATGCAGCAAAGGTCCTAGAGGAAAGGTCCCCATGCAGGAAAAGGTCCTCAAGCAGGAAAAGGTCCTCAAGCAGGAAAAGGTACTCAAGCAGGAAAAGCTCCCCATGCAGGAAAAGCTCCTCATGCAGGAAAGGCCCTCATGCAAGGTCCTCATTCTGGTAAAGGTCCTCAAGCAGGAAAAGGTCCTCATGCAGGGAAAGGAAAGGTCCCCATGCAGCAAAGGTCCTAGAGGAAAGGTCCCCATGCAGGAAAAGGTCCTCAAGCAGGAAAAGTACTCAAGCAGGAAAAGGTCCTCTGCAAGGATGCAGGAAAAGGTCCCCCGTGCAGGAAAAGGTCCTCAAGCAGGAAAAGATCCCCAAGCAAGAAAAGGTCCTCATGCAGGAAAAGGTCCTCAAGCAGGAAAAGGTCCTCAAGCAAGAAAAGATCCTCATACAGGAAATTAAAGGTCTTCAAGCAGGAAAAGGTCCTCTGCAAGGATGCAGGAAAAGGTCCCCCGTGCAGGAAAAGGTCCTCAAGCAGGAAAAGGTCCCCATGCAAGAAAAGGTCCTCATGCATCATGCAAGAAAAAGGTCCTCTGCCCATGGAAAAGGTCCTCAAGCAGGAAAAGGTCCTCAAGCAAGAAAAAAGGTCCTCATGCAAGAAAAGTCTCCATGCAGGAAAAGGTCCTCAAGCAGGAAAAGGTCCTCATGCAAGAAAAGGTCCTCATGCATCATGCAGGAAAAAAGGTCCTCTGCCAATGGAAAAGGTCCTCTGCAGGAAAGGTTTGCAGTCCTCAAGCAGGAAAATGTCGCGCAGGAAAAGGCCCGCAGGAAAAGGTCCCGCAGGAAAAGGTCCCGCAGGAAAAGGTCCCGCAGGAAAAGGTCCCGCAGGAAAAGGTCCCGCAGGAAAGGTCAGAGGCTCAGAACCATTGAACACAAAAAGGTCAATGCTGACCCTCAAGATTTCAGAGAATCAAAGGAGCTCAAAGGCCCTCAGGAATCTGCTGAAAGGGCCCTCACTATTTCTTGCAATCCACACTAGGCGGCGAGGGGGAAAAAAAGGAACAGCGCCATCTGGTGTAAAACGATTTTCTACCTACGCAAGTTTATGCAAATGAGGTGAAGGTCGTTTTTGGAACCAAGCAAACTGTTTTCAGCAACAAAAGAGATTTCTGCGACTGTTAATTGTCTTTTTTGAAGGCCAAATTATATGAAATTGTGTTCAGTGACAACAAGAAAAAGTGTGTAAGGTGATAGAGCTGGTGTGGAGACACAGAAACCACAGGAATGACTGGAAAAGGAAATAGCTGATGTTGTTAGAAAGATGCTGATGTGAAATGACAGGTAAACACAAACAGATTGAGTTGAAGTCTTGACATGAGTCTTGGGATTGTTGTGAGCATGTGTGTTCTTTAATGTTAATTGGTGTCTGGTTTTGGCCAGTTGTTTTTCATATCAATGATTTCATAGTCCACCCTGGTATCACAGCAAATGTTCCTGATATTGTTAATGATTTGGGAAAGCCCACCATAAATGTGTCATTCATTGCGATTTGTATCATCACCATCAATATAGCTCAGTATAATATGGGCAAGATCTGTAGGCCTATGAGAGATGATTTGATGCGAATAGCCTAATCATCAGGTCACACGTACCCAATAAATGCCTGGTCCATTGGTACAAGCAGAGTCCCAGATTCCCGGTCGTCCTATCGCCCGAGATGCCCTGGTTTTGGGAAGGACGGCCAAGATATATATGCTAGTATTTTACAATGAAATGACAAGCTGGGCACCTCCATATGGTGAATGACGCCCAACATGCAACATATGACAACGAATCTGGGACCCTAGGTACAAGTCAACAGACACAACATCTGCGTCATAACCATGATAACTTGGAATATTCTGATTATTCATACGAGTATACTTTGACATAAGAAAACTGGGGAAATGAGAGACGCTTATAATACATAGGTTAGAGAAATCTGTAGGAACAATGCCTGACAGCAATAAACATCTCCAAGAAATCGAAAATGTTTAGGTCTAAGACTAAGTCGATACAGTTGGGAAGCTTAGATCTATCAACGTCTTACTCGTGCGAGCTCGCTTCGAAGGTTCAACCTATGCTGGGCAACAGTTTCAATCATCCTTGCCTCATTACTGTCTCCTCCCCCTGTCCTAATTGGCCTGTCATTGTGCATAAATACAGCACAAGCCGCAATTGATCCATTCATCCGAGCGTCGGGTGTGCTGTGGCAAAGACTGCACTTACCAGAGACTTTACAACATTGTAGGCCTACAAGTAAACTTGGTTTGGCCTGGAACTATGTGGTTGTTGAATATGTTGACCACAACAAAGCCGTCTGGGTCCAGTTTTACCAAGCTGTTTTGGACCAAAACCAAGCCGCTTTGGGCCAGTTTAACTAAGCCGTTTCAGGCCAGTTTAACCAAGCAGTTTTGGGCCAATTTAACCAAGCCCTTTAGAGCCAATTTAGCCAAGCCATTTTGGGCCTAAACCAAGCTGTTTTGGGCCAGTTTAACAAGCCATTTTGGGCCAATTTAGCCAAAGTGTTTTGGGCCAAAACCAAGCTGTTTTGGGCCAGTTTAACTGAGCTATTTTGGGCCAATTTAGCCAAGCATTTTGGGCCAAAACCAAGCTTTTTTGGGCCAATTTAGCCAAAGTGTTTTGGGCCAAAACCAAGCTGTTTTGGGCCAGTTTAACTGAGCTTTTTGGGCCAATTTAGCCAAAGTGTTTTGGGCCTAAATCAAGCTGTTTTGGGCCAGTTTAACTGAGCTATTTTCAAATGATTTTGGGCCAATTTAGCCAAGCATTTTGGGCCAAAACCAAGCTTTTTTGGGCCAATTTAGCCAAAGTGTTTCGGGCCAAAACCAAGCAGACTCCCACCACTAGTTTATATGTCATTTCATTATAGAATTAAAGTGTGACTGCATTAAACTATTGTTTCTTTTGCAGGACATGCTCTCAAATTAAAGAGGAAAAGCAATGAGCAGATGAGGTGGGATGTTAGAGCTGTTCCCTGTTGTCCATAAATCCCGCAAGCTTGCTGACGATAGCCCCGCTGTTATCTAGATGGCCTGTGAGCCCATCTCTAGCCGATGAACCAGTATTAAGCAAAAAATAATAATTTTGGTGTTGACCAAAATCAGGCAGCCATGCTATTTTAGCTTTAGCCCACAGATTCAGGTCTGCTATGTATACTTATATTGTGATAAGAGATTACAAAACCATGGACTTTAAGACATAATTTTAAATAATTGAAAATAAAATATGCTGTTTCTCATTGTAGGTAGGGATGCGCGGATATCCGGCACAGTATCCGGTATCCGGCCGAATATTGAAATTTGCAGGATATCCGGTATCCGGCAGAATTAGGTATCTGAACCGGATATCAGAACCGGATATTTGTCATGGTCAAAACTTAGTGTAAGGCTAAAATTTCGATAATAAATTAAAGAGTGTTATTTGAACAGAGTAAAAACATGATTCAATCATCTCCAAAATCAAATTATTCAGTCCCAGAACATTATAAAAACATTCCACCAGAGGAACAGTCCTCCTGCCGAACATGGTATCTTTTAGCTATGAGAAAAAAAATTTATTATAAGCCGCGAATGCCGAAAAGCACCTTTTTCATATGTTTATTATCCGGTTCCTACTATCCGGTTGCTATCCGGTATCCGGCAGTGTGTCTGGCCGGAGTACCCAGTATCCGGCTATTTTCACTATCCGTGCATCACTAATTGTAGGGCTGTATTTATTTAGGTAAGAACATTCATCTCCTCATGCGGGGGGGGGGGGGGTTGGTGTAGCAGTGTGTAGTTGTAGCGTGCTAGGCTGCCAGTCGCTGGGTGCAGGGTTCGAATCCAGCTCATGTAAAGCCCCAATCATCCATCCACCCATTATCTCCTCATGCTGCTTTAAGATCTGAATATTATAAATCAGTGTTCCAGCTAGACCATTTAAGCATGGCGCCGTGCCGTGCACTACCCTCATCCATCATGCAAAAAATTTTTCAAAAACTTTTTTTTTTCATAAAGTTGCCTCACTTCCTGAAAATTGTTTGCCCAAATCAAATCCTAGCTGGAACACTAATCAATCATACAACAAACAAGCATTACTATTATGTTTCAAACTGATTTTCCTGTTTGCAGATGATGCGTGCATGTGGTGACTGCCGTTGAGATGTGTGCCTACTGGGACATTCCCGTCCACGGAACGCGCCTCTACCACAACACTCCCAACATGAATCAGTCTCTACTCAAGACTCAGGTTCGTTAGGCCACAAATAATTGATTCTTAGCTTCGCGGACCCGCCGACACAATAGATTTACTGCCGATGGAAAAAAAAATTGAAGAAGAAAAAAAATTTTTTTTTTTGACATTATAAATTTTTTTTTTTGTCCTACCGACCGACCCTAGAAAAAGGGCCTTGAGAGGAATCCGAGAAGCTAAAGATCAATTATGTGTGGCCTTATTCTGAATAGGGTTCCTAGGCCTACTGGGAAATCAGGAAAACCCGGAATTTTGGGTTGCACATTTTCAGATTTTTCGGATTAAAAAAGCTGGGAAAATATGAAATATCTGCCAAAAAACTGGAAACTCATCACTGATTACCGCCATTTCAGGCAATATTGCAGGTCCACAAATTGTGAACAAGAATTTGTAAATTTTGAAAATTTTTCCGGACGGTAAAATTGTGTTGACAAAATAGCTGATTTTGTCTTTCGAAAATTGTTTTTTTCTTGGAAATTTTGTATCATCTGGTCATAGCCCCTTTGAAGGTCATTTATAAAAAAGTATCTGCCTCTAGTTAAATTTGATGTTAATCATTTGGTAGCGAAGTGAATTCACAAGTCGGCTAAAATTGTCAATTTGCATGTATCATGATATTGTGACAGGAAAACATTTTTATAACATCTTTATATATCATATACATGATATATTTATTTCGCAAATATACTCCTCCTGATTATATCTTTAATAATAATAAATCTTTTGCTATGTTGCTTTCTCATTTAATACTTTTCTGTTTTATTTTCAGGTGCACCACCTGGAGGCAAGGGGCGACTACATCATCAGCAATTTATCACATACTATGTAAGGACATGTTAATTAATTGCAGAAGCATGCTTAATTGGATAATTTTATGAAATAAAGAGTTAGGAGTCTGTTTTAACTCATCGCCTTCTTTCAAAATGAATTTATTTGTAGTATTTTGTACAGATGATTTCTCATATTGAACTTCATGTCATATTTCTTCCTTGCTTCTACATTTCAATATTATTACATTATTTTTTATATGGTTATTTTTCAGGTTCCCTGAGATTTACCTGGAGGGAACGCCATTCGCAGATTGCCCTGCTCTCTTAGGTAGGCTGTTAAGACTGTCAAGAACTAGATTAGCACCTGAATAGAGTCGATATAAACCAAGGCAATTAAACAGTGATCAAGATAATCAAATCATAATTTGCAAGATGCGTTAATTTGTTAATTCACGATTGTGATTTAATTGTTTTAGATTTAATGAAATTTTTTTGTTTAAAAAAAAGTCAGTCAATTTTCCCCTATTAACATGTTTAACTGTGGTCAAGATTAAGCAAGTCGGTTGCCGGCACTTCATTTAAAACACTTAGTTTTAGTAGATTCCTCATTCGTAGGCCTTCTGGCAATGATTCTGCACAAGTGTTTATTGTTTATGATGTTTATGTGATTGTTCTTTCTCTTTCAGTAATCATCGCACTTCTTGTGATAGCTGCCTGCGTAGCACTGCCTTTATATGTCTACAGAAGGTACAGTAATTTTGATAGATAGATTATTTTGATGCTTTTCATAGCATTAAAATGAACTATTCAGTACTTCATGCTGTATTAAAATGCAACAGAGAGGTCGCTATATTGTAGGGTATGATCCAATGTCAATCTATGTAGAACTAGCAATATTGTATGCCGACATAGAATGGAAATGTGTCCCCCCAGATCTATACAGTTCAGATTTATTGGTAATAATCCTAAATATTGATAAAATTGAGTAATACATAAGTACTGATATTAATTATCAATATTTCATAATCTCGACACTCTTGATTTTGCACAATTATTACTGACTATAATGTAATCTAATATTTTCTTCTTTCAGAAAAATATACTACAAATGCGTAATGGTTGTTTATCGAAGACGCAAAGATAAATTAGCTAGAGAGCTAAAGAAGAGGATGAAGATACACAAGGAGGACCCGTAAGTGGAACTGCACGATATTGGCAAAATGGTCGATATCGATATTAGGGGTTTAATTGTCAATTGCGATATCATTTTCGATATCTGGTAAAATTAAAGAACCGCTCCCTTAAATGACTGCTCCCTTTGCCCAGCAGCGCAGACCAGCGGGGCCACGCAACTCAGTGGGTCAGATGATGTCAGAGATAGCAGCTCATGCTGCAGCATGCTCTGGATTTTCACAATTTTGTGCTAATTTCGTCAATTCTGGTCGGATTTTCCCCAAATAAACGTTGAAATGTTTCTAATTTAGTGATTTGGCACCTTCCGCCACCTTCTACGGACGTTTAACGGATGTTTTTGCTGCCGAAATAGCTATGGCGGCCCAAAAAGTGGTTGTATTTTGAAATAATGATACCGTCAATATCGAAATTAGCACGATATCAATATCGAGTAAAGTGATATCGCGATAACGATATCATTTCGATATATCGTGCAGCCCTACCTGTAAGTGGAATATAAACTCAAGTAGATCTTCATAAATAATAGAGAATGGAGTTTCACGGTTAATAGAGAATGGATTTTTATTGCAATTTGGGGTGCAGTAAATGTTAGTTCGTAACCTTATATATATATATATATATAATAGGCATTTATATAGCGCCAATTCCAGTAAACTGCTCACTAGCGCTTATGCATGATCGATTTATTTGTAGAAACTCTTAAAAAGATAAGTTTTAAGATTTCTCTTGAAGCCTTCAAGTGTTTTAGAGATCTTTACAATCTCTGGGAGTTGGTTCCACAGTTTTGGAGCGGCATGCGAAAAGGCTCGGTCTTCATACTTGTTTTTGTTGAAAGAAGTTGGTTCATTTAAGAGCATTTTGTTATTGCTTCTCAGATTACAGCTTCGTTCAGATTTCGGCTGAATCATCTTTTGAATATACAAGGGAGCTTGTCCGTTTAATGCTTTCCAAGTTGTTAACATGAGTTTGAACTGTATTCTAGCTGGAATTGGCAGCCAATGTAGCTGCTTCCTATGCTGGCTTACACTGTCATGCTTTTTCAATTTTTCAATGAGTCGAACTGCTGAGTTTTGGGCCACTTGAAGTTTATATAATAAGCGACTTGATGTTCCATATAGAAGACCGTTTCCATAGTCTAGGTGAGGAGTCACAAGAGCATTGACAGCTGTTTTGCAGGTTTCCTTGTCCAATGACTTGCGGATTTTTGAAATATTTCTTAAATTGAAATAGGCATTCCGACACATTTTGTTGACTTGTTTTTCCATGGTCATGTTTTTGTCAAAGATAACACCTAGATTTTTAACATGATCGACTGCATTAATTTTGACATTGTCGACATGGATTGATGGTACTTCGAGTTTATTAAGTTGGTGTTGACTGCCAATGAGCAGTAACTCAGTTTTTTTAACCGACCTATCGGCGGTTTTTAGAGGGGGGCAGAGGTGGGCAAAGGGGGGGGGGGGTGATAAGAGAAAAGGGGATTGAAAGTGGGTTGTCTGCTTTTGACTAATTATGAGATTGGCCTGAAACTTGGCAAATGACCAACAAACTGTGTAAATTTTTCATGTGAGCATTTATATGTGACACAAAGAAAGTTCTGGCATAGCAATGACATCTGTGTATGTTGTTATTTCATCAGTTTCATGTTCTTTCTGTGAAACATCTAAATGTTTGCCTCTTCAAATGTTTGCCATGTTTGCTGTTTACCTAGTAGTAGAAGTAGGCTGACCAATGAGGGAACTGGGTGCAGGTCATGTGACACCAACTTGTAACCACTTGGACTCTACCATTTTGGGTGGGGGGGGAGGGTAGGATTCCAATCTTGTGAATGGAGGGAATTAACCTAAAACATACAAATTTCATGAGGTCTGCTTTTTGTTGAGCTCTAGGTTATTAGGGAACGTTAAGCCACACTAGTTTTGGAAAGCTGGTATTGATAGCATGAAATGAAAGAACACTCCCAAGTTAATGTAAATGTGGCCCTGCCCTTCCCAAAACACTGGATGTTTACTTTTGGAACCACTGGAGTGGAACCATTTTCCCAGAATCCTGTGCAGGACAACAAGAGTTATAGTGAAAGCCAATGGTGGGCCCAGGCCTCAGTACTAATTAATGAAGTCCAGCATTAGAGCTAGTGGAGCACCTGCCACCTCGTGGATGTTCTGGAACTTCTCTGATTTCTTTGAATGTTGATTTGATCAAATTATTCTTTATTCAATTGGAAAATTTTTATTGCACATTGTTTGAAATCAAATAATAGATAAATCTATAAATGGTTGTTCTATTAAATTGAAATAGATAGTTTATCAGCCCAGCCTATATACATGAGGTCTGAAAATACAGCTCAGGCTGTTCAGCCTCTGCACTTCATTGAGTAGCATGGATGCTGCTCAGGACAGCTCAACTGAGTTTAAACTTTTGAAGTAGCTGACAAGCATTGGAAATTTCAGTATCTAGTAATAAAAACAAAAAATCCTCTAGATTGTTTTCATATTACCAGAATCTTCATTTCAATTTATGTGGCAATCAGGTGATGTGAATAATAGTTCACAAAATGTGAATAATAGTTCGCGTTCTGCGGGCCAGTAGATTTGCTGAAGGACTAGTAAATTTTTACCTTCAGCGAACGAAGTTCGAAGAAGGTATTGTAATCACTTGGGTAAAAATGTTGTCCGTCCGCCGGGCGGGCGGGCGGGGGCGGGCGGGCGGTCGGGCGGCGGGCGGATAGATAGTTTCCGGGCCAGCACTCGGAGTCTATTGAGTGTACATGGATGAAATTTGGTACACATATAGCCTGTATGGTCTAGTTGTGCCTTTTGATGGTCTAATTGATAGATATTCAATACCTTTTGAAATAATTGAGAAAATATAAAAATTGTTTTCGTTCGTTTCCGGGCCAAATCTCAGTCACTATTGCATGTGCACTTATGACATTTGGTACAGATGTGGCCTATATGGTCTAGTTGTGCCTTTTGATGGTCTCATTGATGGATATTCTATACTTTTTGCAAAAATTTGGAAAATAGAAAAATATGTATTTTTTCAGTTTTTGGGGCTGAGACTCGGTCACTATTGCATGTAAATGGATAAGGTTTGGTACACACATGGCCCATAAGGTCTAGTTGTGCCCTTTGAAAGGTCTGGTGGAAAATATTAAATGCTATTTGAAATATTGAAAAAAAAGAGAAAAAATATATTTTTTGTTTATGGCCCAAGACTTGGTCACTATTGCATGTACATGGATAAAGTTTGGTACACATATGACTTATGTGGTTTAGTTGTGCCTTTTCATGGTCTGACTGATACATATTCTATACTTTTTGTAATATTGAGAAATAATATCCAAAACATATTTTCTTATAGGAGCCAAAATGTCCCCACTATTGCATATACAGCAATGCCATTTCCTACACGTATCACCTATAAAATGTAGCAGTGCTTTTTGACTTGTATTTAACACTTTTTGAATGATCGAAAAAAATTGGTGCATGCATAAAACCATACCATAATATAAGTAAATTAGTATGATAAGGCCTTTCCCTGCTTTTACAAACCCTGGCAAGCACACAGGTAGATCGCAGGGCAGCAGGCAAATAACAGATAATAGAACGCCATTACTCGACCACTGTTGCGTACCTATAATATACGGAATTTGGTAAATACACCAATTATATGATGTAATTGTAATCTTCTAAATGTGTTATTCGCTGAAGGTTTGCTGCTGCGCAGCCTATGTTTAACCTTACTACAGTCCTGCTGGCCAGTGGGAAAAAATATGAAAGTCAAGCCCTGTGTAAGTTATATAGACGACGGTTCAAGATTATTACCGGGGGGGGGGGACTGCCATTGAAGCCCTACTACATATGTGCCACTCAAAAGATAGGGTTTTATGAGGATTTCCTGACCATAGAATAATTCTTTTAGGCCTGGAGAGCCTGACCATAGGGTACACTTCTCAATTAGACATCACGCAGAGGTGTTTTGCCTGTGAAATTGCAAGCATGCAATGTGTAATATGCATTGAACTTTCAAGGGCAAGGTGTCATTCTTAATTGGAATATAATTTTCACACCTTTTCTGAGAACTTTTTCTCTTTTATTCCAATGAAATAGGCTATAGGGCCTATATAATAACCTGACCATAGGGTATGAAATTCCGGCTCTGAAAACCTGATTCTCAGTTTTTGTGCTGCCTGTTCAGTTGTAACACACTGACACTCAGTGAGAGAATTATAGGACGTTTCGCTGCTGGGATGTTTCTCTGCCAGCAGTAGTGCGATGTTTCACCGCCAAAAAAAAATAATTCAGACGTTTCACCACCAATCTAAAATGATGTGAATCAACTCATTATTGCCTTGTACAAGTTGTATAAGCTTTGTGAAGCCCAGAACAGAGATTGTGTATAAGTCACAGATTGCACTTGACAGTTGGGCCCGGTTTCACCGACATGGTATTAAGAGAAGAGCCAAGTGAAGTCCTGGTCTGGCTAAGCCAATTAGTTAAGCAGAGCAGGATCAAGGAATTTCAGTTCAATGAAAGTGAACACATAGTATGTGAACAGCTCAACTGATACAAACATAATCTCTCCATTTCTGAGATCATTTGTCAAACACTGCCATAGGATATGGCAACACGGAAAGGGGGGGAGTGTGGTTGACTGCGAAATATTTCTTAAATTAAATAGTTGCCCGTCCAGTTTTTGTGAAAAAAAAGAGTTCTTAAACCATGTGCTGTTCTGCCACCTCATTAGTGACATTTGCTTGGTTTTCCTTGACCTTATCATTAAGATAATGATGGATTTTGTCCCGCAACAAACCTTTTTTGCGCGCAAATTTAAACAATGACAAACAATTTTTTCTCAAAGAAAGGTTTTTTTACACAAGTTTAACAATATGGTATGCCCTACCTAGTGAAGGTGGAAACTAGCTTTTTTTTTACGCTGGGCCCTTGGACTGTAAGACAAGATGTATCATAGTACATGCTTCTTAAGGCTCCCATCGTCCTATATCAATTGGTATATAGGGAAAAGTGTCACCAGGAGAACATGCCCACAATGTAGTAATAGAAGGTGGAGCATTGAAAAATTGATTAGTGTTGCAAATACTTCAGATTGTCCCATACATGTTGCAGTAAACCAACCTTGTGTAAAGAGATTAACAAAGTTGCAGAGCTTGAAACAGATGGAAGTGAGCAGGTTGGTCGACAGGAGTGGTAGCTAAAGTGACAGATTAGGCGACATGTCATGTGATTACATGCAAATGAGATGCAGATGAGGTCATCTCAGTGTCACTCAGTCACGCCCCCATGGCCAGCCAATGGGATATCTTTGGCCTGTCACATGACTGGTCACTCTCCTCTGACCAGCCAGCCCCTGTGCTTGGCAGCCACATATTTTACACAGGCTCCTTCAACACAATATGATGTCTTCATAAATGCACCTATACATGACAGTACTTACATATCTTGCATTGTGCACCCTACTTGAACTGTCATCCAAGAAAAGCCATTAAATTCATGTAGATGGTTTCATTGGTTTAAGTTGGCTATAGTTTTAAGATTATAAAAGAATATTTTCTAGCTAGAATTTCTTGTTTGAGATGATATCTGATTATCAGAAGCTACAGTTTTTTCAAAGTGATCAGTGTACTCAAACAGATACATCAGTCAGGGAAATTACCAGCATATGAGGACAATTGCAATTCCAGCTAAGTCCTGACCCTGACAGGACGATTGAGTGTGTGGGGTTGATCAGTTGGGTCTCAGAAGAAAGTCTGATCTCTTTGCAGCCATCCTCACCACACAGCAGCATGTCAGTTGCGGGACTTAATTCTATCCAATTTCACGAAATGCTGCAAAGTCATCAGCAGCTGATGACAATTTCCTAATTTCTCTGGAGCCTTCGGGTTCTTTTCCTCATTATGTAATGGATAGCTCTGCCAAAATTCATAGAGTTAGTTGACAATGTGATACAACTTTATACCAAGTGTAGAAGTGATAGTTGCAGTAGTTCTTTTTAAATAGCCAGTCAAAGATGATTTTGAGCACTGCCAAAGTCATGGCTAAGCCATGACACTGTGAGAGTGTCATGGGAGGGTGATGACAGTGCTAGGGTGATTGTCATGTGGGGCTGAGGACATTGATTGTCATCAGCTGGTGATAATTTCCCTGACTGTACATGGCATTATTCCAAACACCAAATAATTTACAATTATAAAACAGTCAAAGGACAGGTCTTCAGCTCATGTCATTTTTTATGTATTAAGAAAAGTATAAAAGAAAGATATAGATAGATAGGTAGATAAATAGAAAGATATCTACAGATGGAAAGATAGATAAATGGACAGATGGAAAGATAGATAGATCGATGTTGACAACAGATAATGGGGTTTCCATATTATTATTAATAAGAGGGGAGTTTGAGGCTGTCAGCTCAGTGGTAGCATGCTGGGCTCCAATCACTGGGTCCACAGTTTGAATCTAGCTCTTGCAGCGTCTCCTAGGACTATGTTGCATGGCTGTTTCAATCCAACAGCATAATACATGGGCCTAACTTAAAAGCCCCAATCATATCCATCCATCCCATATGTATATCTTACACCATTTCAAATATATTTTTTATACCATTAACACTATTTCAATATTCTACAGTTGTTATCACTACAACCAGCGTATCTTTTTTTTTCAAAAAGATTTTCTTGTTTCTATTTTGATGTGCTGAACAAACTTTTGTTTCACTGAAAGTCCAGAGCCCCTTCTCCATACCAAAACAGTTTGAGATCACTTATATAAACAATGTTTGAGAGTCACTGGTCCTTGACTAAACACAGTTGGTGAAAGGGACTTCACTAAACCAGGGTTACTGTTGTAAGTACCAGGTCTAACTATGAAAACCATGTTTGTGAAATTGACCCTTAATGTTGCTGTGATCGACTCTGGCACTCGTTGCACCGCAATACATTTGCCAAATCACTTGAATTGTAATTAGCTCTTTCTCTGATCTTCACAACATTAGTTGCTCAGTGGAAAGGGCAATGGCACCACCTTCAAAGAAATATGCTAGGTCGGTTTTGAATCCCTGGATTCTTGTCTCCATTGTTGCAAAGCTTATTTTCATGGAGAAATTTCCTGATATCAGCAATGCACTTTTGCATTTTGAGTATCGCATATCTCTGATCTAAGAAAGTTGGTTTGAAAGAGAGAATAAGTTGTTCGTCATCGGCATACTTTTGGTCTTTGACTTGATTTTTTGCAGCCACTTCGCTCAATGGAGCGATGTATGAATTGAATAGGATTGGTCCTAATTTTGAACCTTGAGGAACCCCAAATTTGAGTGGGAGTTTGGTTGATGTTTTGTCATTAATTATCACTGACTGTGACCTGTCAGAAATGTATGAATTGAACCAGCACAGTGCGGAATCTTGAATACCGTATCTATTTTCTAAACGTTTCAGTAGAATCTTGTGATCAATTGTGTCAAAAGCGGCTGAAAGGTCCAACAGTACAAGCATTGTTACCTCACCTTTGCTCATATTCAACATAATATCATTATGGATCTTGGTCAGGAGAGTTTCAGTGCTGTGGAATTTTCTGTAAGCTGACTGTTTCGCATCATCCAGGTTGTTTGCAGTAAGATGGTCTGTGTATTGTTTGATAACAGCACTTTCAATTAGTTTGCCAAGGAAGGAAAGATTTGATACTGGTCTGTAATTCTTTTTGATTAGATCCAATCCACATTTTTTCAACAGAGGTTTGACAAGGGCATGTTTCAGCACAAGAGGCATTTCTCCCTGTGTGAGTGACTTATTGACAATATTGGTTATAATTGGGAGGTATTCATCAATGCATTCAAGCAAAAGCCACGTTGGAATAGGATCAAGTTGGCAGTGTTTAACTGGCATTTCCCTGATCAGTTTCTTTATGTCACTCTGAGATAGGCTTCTGAATTGTCGGAGAGTGTGAGGGGTAGTTTCGATATTATTAACAGTATCATTATGTGTTGAGTCCAACTTAGACCTGAGTGTTTTAATCTTCTCATCAAAGAACTTATTAAAATCATTTGCCAAGTCAATTTCATTTGTATGTGGTGGGAGAGGTAGTTCCTGTTTTCTGTTCAGACTTGAGTTCAGTAACTTGAACAACTTCTTTGCATCACCATTAGAGTCTTTGATCTTCACTCGCAGATCTTCTGATTTGAGGTGACTCAGCTGTAGATTCAGTGCATTCCTTTTTTCTTTGAACGACTCCAAGTCATTTACAAGTCTGGTTCTCCACCATGATCTCTCCGCTTTCCCTTTTGCTGTTTTAAGAAACTTGATATCAGCATTGTTAAATGAAGTGGGTGTGCGCAGAGTTACTTCTCTGGTTTTAATGGGAGCATGTTCGTCCAGAACCTCTTTGGTAGAGTCATAGAGTCTAATAAGGTCATTTAGATTTCTCCGTTCCTGTCCATCTACAGTCAGATGTTTCCCAATGTCTTTTTTGAAATCTTGTACATTGATTTTACTAGTTTTTCTGAAACTGATTTTCTTCTTGGGCTTGTTAGCTTTCTTCATTGGAATGTCAAATAGAATGCAGTTGTGATCAGAGAGTAGGTCACTAACCATACATTTGTTCAATATTGATTTTTCTCGAGTAATCACAAGGTCCAGCGTATTGCCATCTTTGTGTGTTGGCGCAGAGACATGTTGTACAAGACCAAACATTTCAAGGATGTTGTTAAATTGGATAGCTTTGTAGTCACCCGTTTTATTCACATGAAAGTTGAAATCCCCAGTAATTATGATTTCATTGTTGAATGTTTGATAGTGTCCTAGAAATTTAGTGAATTCTGTATAAAATTCTGCAAGACTGTATTTGTTTTTGCTGGATGGCTCTGGGCGGTACACTAGAAGAATTGTAACAATTTTTCCATCCAACTGGACTTGGATTTCCATGTGTTCAAAGGTCTTGGTTTTCATGCTATCTTTTTGAATTGCTTGAATGCCAGATCTGACAAGGCAACCTACTCCGCCACCTGGCCTTCCCAAACGTGGTGAACTAAGAAAGAAATATCCACCATTTTGCTCCAATTCGCCAATTTCGACTGTATCATCATCTTTCAACCAAGTCTCAGTGAAAAGAAAGATGTCCAGATCATATTCGTCCTTGTAGTCCTTAACAATTTGTGTTTTCTGTCTCAAACGTTGAGCATTCTACAAAGAGGTTTTTTCTAATATTCTTTGGTTTGAGAATAGTCTTGGGGGAATGATTTCTTATATTTTCTGCATGAGCTGATCCAGAGTCTTTTTGTGCTAAAATCTCAAACCTGTTTGAGAGTTTGATTGAGCTACTGTTGCTACTTATAAATTTTGCCTTTGGTAGAGTTGAGACTGTTGTTGATTGTTGCCCATTTACATGGTTATTTAGACCAGTCAGCAAAACCTCGGAGTAAAGCTTTCGATATTTGTACATTGTTGCTGTTGTTTAATGCAAGAAGTTTTTGATGAGCTAGAAAATGTGTGACTGACCAAAGGAGTTGGTTAGAATAAAAGATCAGGTTTAGATAGGATCGAGGGTCAATCAATATGTGATTGACCAAAACATTTTAGTTAAGAGTCGAGGATCAATCAATTTGTACCGACCAAAGCAAAGGGTTGGAATCGAGGATCAATCAATTTGTGATAGACCAAAAGTGTTAGTTAAGAGTCAAGGGTCAATCAATTTGTGACTGACCAAAGTAGAGGGTTAGAATCGAGGATCAATCAATTTGTGATTGACCAAAAGTTTTAGTTAAGAGTCGAGGATCAATCAATTTGTGACCGACCAAAGCAGAGGGTTAGAATCGAGGATCAATCAATTTGTGATTGACCAAAAGTGTTAGTTAAGAGTCGAGGATCAATCAATTTGTGACTGACCAAAGCAGAGGGTTAGAATCGAGGATCAATCAATTTGTGATTGACCAAAAGTGTTAGTTAAGAGTCGAGGATCAATCAATTTGTGACTGACCAAAGTAGAGGGTTAGAAACGAGGATCAATCAATTCGTGATTGACCAAAAGTTTTAGTTAAGAGTCGAGGATCAATCAATTTGTGACCGACCAAAGCAGAGGGTTAGAATCGAGATCAATCAATTTGTGATTGATCAAAAGTGTTAGTTAAGAGTCGAATGTCAATCAATTTGTGACCGACCAAAGCAAAGGGTTAGATTAGGATCAACCGATTTGTGACTGATAAAAAGTGTTAGTTAAGAGTCGAGGATCAATCAATTTGTGACTGACCGAAGCTGAGTTAGAATCGAGGATCAATCAATTTGTGATTGATCAAAAGTGTTAGTT
Source organism: Platynereis dumerilii (assembly GCA_026936325.1). Classification (NCBI taxonomy): domain Eukaryota; kingdom Metazoa; phylum Annelida; class Polychaeta; order Phyllodocida; family Nereididae; genus Platynereis; species Platynereis dumerilii. The sequence goes on from JAPTHN010000012.1 coordinate 41,440,390, forward strand.
AAGAGTCGAGGATCAATCAATTTGTGACCGACCAAAGCAAAGGGTTAGAATCGAGGATCAATCAATTTGTGATTGACCAAAAGTGTTAGTTAAGAGTTGAGGATCAATCAATTTGTGACTGACCAAAGCAAAGGGTTAGATTCGAGGATCAATCAATTTGTGATTGACCAAAGTGTTAGTTAAGGGTCGAGGATGAATCAATTTGTGACCGACCAAAGCAGAGGGTTAGAATCGAGGATCAATCAGTTTGTGATTGACCAAAAGTGTTAGTTAAGAGGCGAGGGTCAATCAGTTTGTGACTGACCAAAGTAGAGGGTTAGAAACGAGGATCAATCAATTTGTGATTGACCAAGAGTGTTAGTTAAGAGTCGAGGATCAATCAATTTGTGACTGACCAAAAGTGTTAGTTAAGAGTCGAGGATCAATCAATTTGTGATTGACCAAAAGTGTTAGTTAAGAGTCGAGGATCAATCAATTTGAGACTGACCAAAAGTGTTAGTGAAGAGTCGAGGATCAATCAATTTGTGACTGACCAAAAGTGTTAGTTAAGAATCGAGGATCAATCAATTTGTGACTGACCAAAAGTGTTAGTTAAGAGTCGAGGATCAATCAATTTGTGACTGACCAAAAGTGTTAGTTAAGAGTCGAGGATCAATCAATTTGTGATTGACCAAAAGTGTTAGTTGAGAGGCGAGGATCAATCAATTTGTGATAGACCAAAAGTGTTAGTTAAGAGTCGAGGGTCAATCAATTTGTGACTGACCAAAGTAGAGGGTTAGAAACGAGGATCAATCAATTCGTGATTGACCAAACGTTTTAGTTAAGAGTCGAGGATCAATCAATTTGTGACCGACCAAAGCAGAGGGTTAGAATCGAGATCAATCAATTTGTGATTGATCAAAAGTGTTAGTTAAGAGTCGAGTGTCAATCAATTTGTGACCGACCAAAGCAAAGGGTTAGATTAGGATCAACCGATTTGTGACTGATAAAAAGTGTTAGTTAAGAGTTGAGGATCAATCAATTTGTGACTGACCGAAGCAAAGGGTTAGATTCGAGGATCAATCAATTTGTGATTGACCAAAGTGTTAGTTAAGGGTCGAGGATGAATCAATTTGTGACCGACCAAAGCAGAGGGTTAGAATCAAGGATCAATCAATTTGTGATTGACCAAAAGTCTTAGTTAAGAGTCGAGGATCAATCACTTTGTGACTGACCAAAGCTGAGTTAGAATCGAGGATCAATCAATTTGTGATTGACCAAGAGTGTTAGTTAAGAGTCGAGGATCAATCAATTTGTGACTGACCAAAAGTGTTAGTTAAGAGTCGAGGATCAATCAATTTGTGATTGACCAAAAGTGTTAGTTAAGAGTCGAGGATCAATCAATTTGAGACTGACCAAAAGTGTTAGTGAAGAGTCGAGGATCAATCAATTTGTGACTGACCAAAAGTGTTAGTTAAGAATCAAGGATCAATCAATTTGTGACTGACCAAAAGAGTTAGTTAAGAGTCGAGGATCAATCAATTTGTGACTGACCAAAAGTGTTAGTTAAGAGTCGAGGATCAATCAATTTGTGATTGACCAAAAGTGTTAGTTAAGAGTCGAGGATCAATCAATTTGTGATTGACCAAAAGTGTTAGTTAAGAGTCGAGGATCAATCAATTTGTGACCGACCAAAGCAGAGGGTTAGAATCAAGGATCAATCAATTTGTGACTGACCAAAGGAGTTAGTTAGAATCGAGGATCAGGCAATTAGTGACTGACCAAAGCAGTTAGCTAGAATCGAGGATCAATCAATTTGTGACTGACTGAGTTAGTTAGAAGGATTATGGCTGATTATGTTGTTAAGGGTATGACGTCTTGCAGGCTATGATTCCTGGAATGGCTTCTAGAGAGTTTAGTTCTTGGATGTGTATTGGCAATGTATTAAGCCCCTCAAGCTTAAATTCACAATAACTTATGCTGTAAATTGTTGTGGAATGTGTCTGGAAAGATAAATGAGTACTGGGAACAGAAAATATGATAATTTAATAGCTTTTTAGGTGTAAAAACGATGGTAAAATGAGCGAAAATCTGGGTCAAAACAATGTGGATTGCAGCCAGAAAACGATGTTGAAGAGAGCAGGTAGCTAAATTACAAGTTATTGCACTTAAATCACATGGAAATGATGCAAAAATGGTAAAAGACAGGTAAGAAACAAAAGGCTATAATATATAATTTGACAATCCTGTGTTCTTCGTAAGAAAATTTCTGATAGGTTGTGGAGTCCAATTCGAATTTGCACCTTGCAATGTACATGTAGGTCAGCTGATGCAGTCAGGTGAGCAGGGGAATCCCCAATCCTCGTAGTGGCTTGTCAGGTGAAAGTAAAAGTGAAATATCTTCCAAAATATGCAATGTGTGGCCACCAAAGTTGCCACGAATCTTCTAGAGGTTGCTTCCGACAAAATTACACCAAAATGAGCCACAAGACATCCAGGAAACTCCAACAAGAACTCCTAATGTCTCAGAGCCTTTCTCTAGTGTGTTGACAGTCTAACAGCGCCCTCTATATCCTTAACTCCAAATTATGTATAAGCTAGAGAAAGGCCATAATATCCAGGCAAAAATCAGTCTAAAAAAACATTGCAAGGAGTTGCAACGGCTGAAATGGAACCAACGACATTTCATTGTGCATGTTGATATCAGAGGTGGGCCGATGAATGACTCAAGCTGATCATCGATTGGTTTGCTCAAACCAACTTAGTGCTTGGAAAGAAATTTATATTATATATAAATAGTTTCATCTGGGCTGTTCATCCAATTATGAACTGATGAACTGTCAGTCACTTTCTCCGATCTCGCGATTGTTTTGCAAAATGGAACAGACTCCCACCATTAGTTGCAGGGTTCCAACTCGACCTGGAAAACCTTGAAAACCTGGAATTTTGGGTTGCGCTTTTCCCGGCCTGGACAAACGGGAAAATGTGATATTTCCACCAAAAACCTTGAAAAAGTCTGGAATTTGGGGTTCTCTTGCCAAAATTGAAACAATCCGACAAATTGTGGACTTCAACGACTGTCTGGGGTGCAAAATCAGTTTGAAAGAATTGCGGGTTTAGACCTTGGAAATTGGTTTTGGCAGCCTTGAAAAACCTAGAAAAAACCTTGAATTTGAACTGGGCAAAGGAGTGGGAACCCTGTAGTTGATATGTCATTTCACTATAGAATTAAAGTGTGACTGCATTAAACTATTGTTTCTGTTGCAGGACATACCCTCTGCAATCTGGCAGCCTGCGTCGCGGCAGTGACATGGTGACCTGCCTCATTTGCATGGACCCCTTGCTGGACGCCATGACGACCGACCTCGTGATAGTGCTGGACGCTTGCGGTCACCGATTCCACTTCAAGTGCATCTTGAAATGGTTAGACATGTCGGACGGCTGCCCGATCTGTCGTAAGACTGTAGACGTCAACGACCGTGGGGCCTTGCGATTGGTCTATTCCGATTGCCGCCCGGAGTCGTTAGAAGAAAACGCTTCAGAGACTCACCCCCAGGAGGCAGCAGGGGGCGCCGTAAAAGACGCCGAGACGTCCTCGTGCTCCGGGGACGCCCAGCAACCGACCAGCATTAAAGTAGATATCAATACGCCTCAGACGAGCATTGATCTCCCGGACGAAGATGTACCGGACCATCCGGATCAGCAGGGCAAACCGGATCAGCTTGAGCAGCCGGGGGTGCACAGTTCATCAAGCCGCCCTCCTCTCCTGCGCCAGCCCAAACAAGACTGTGAATCGTCCCTAGGGGGCAGCACCGGTTCTGTCCACACGCCCCCTGGTGGGGCTGCTGCAGGACTGCCCCCTGGTGGAACGCCCGAGCAACAAGCTAGTTGCTCTAAAGGACCGACCAGAAATAGCCAGTGTGATCAAGATATGATTGAAGTGTGTTGTGATGTTATCGACGAAAGACAATCAAAAAAGGGAAAAGGTAAGAGGGCTGGCTCCTCCGCTGCTAAAGTCTCTATAGTGTAACTTTCTGTTTATTGAAACATGTGTAATGTCTTATTATAATATGTCTTTTGACCAACTGTTCATTGAAGTTTTGTCTACCTAATGATAGTAATGAACATGTGTCAGACTCTTGTGTATTGAAGTTATTTATTTAATGAAATTTGTAACTGTTTGATCGTCTGAAGTACTATGCTAAGTCAATGCTTGTATATCTGCTGACAAATGTCAGTTCTGACCTGTTGAAATGTCTACGTATGCCTATGGAAGTATATGTCTAATCAAGTTGTCTACTGAAGTGTGTAAACTCAGACATGTCCCAGTTGTCCAGAGGAAGTTGATGATAGATACTCTGATCATACTCAGTCTGAGAATCTGAGGTTGATATTCTGAATACATGTCTACTGAATTTGTCTGAAGTGGTGCACTACTAAAATCCTGAGGTAAGGTTGTTGGATGCCGGCAGCCAGTGTGTGTTCCCTTTAGGCCACACATGATTGATCTTTAGCTTCTCGGATTCCTCTCAATGCCCCTTTTCTAGGGTCGGTCGGTAGGACAAAAAAAAAGGTGAAAAAAATTTATTTTATGATGTCAATTTTTTTTTCCCCATCGGCAGGAAATCTATTGTGTCGGCGGGTCCGCGAAGCTAAGAATCAATTATGTGTGGCCTTAATAGCTGGCCTTTGGTCTAAACATGCTAAATCCATTTACAATATTCTGAAAGTTGTGAGTATAAAATGTATAACACAAGAGCCTTCATTTTGTGTCCATACCCTTAACTGTGTCAGATGCCTGCGTAAGGTCACTGATCCAATGGAGAGGTTATGCTGCACTTTAGGCCACACATAATTGATTCTTAGCTTCGCGGACCCACCGACACAATAGATTTACTGCCGATGGAAAAAAAAAATTGAAAAAAAAAAAAATTTTTTTTTTTGACATTATAAATTTTTTTTTTTCACCTTTTTTTTTTGTCCTACCGACCGACCCTAGAAAAAGGGCCTTGAGAGGAATCCGAGAAGCTAAAGATCAATTATGTGTGGCCTTACGTATTACATGTACTCGTAGAAGTGCTATCTAATAATATTGTTGTCATGGCACCTACAAGTTCACGGAACCCGTATGCGTGTAGCAAAACCTCTCTAATATTTCATGCATTTCACCTTTGGTCTCTGGGGCCAAGAAAGAACTTCTTTTTATATTCAAAATTTTGAATCTCATTCACAAATTGTTCAGTTATTTCAACTTATTACGATCATGCCTCTAAGTAGCCAACGCTGGTGCTGGTAGGATGTAAAATTTTTACAAACTCTCTCGATTGTTATGTTCAAATTTGGTGCTTTCTTATAGTCTTGTAATTTGTAGATGTAGAAGTCTGCATTATCAGTAGAATTTGTATTTCAAACAAATTTTGAAACTACCCTCTTTACAGAAACTTACGAATAAAATGCATGTATTTTAAGATGTTTACCACATTTATTTTTGACCTTTCAATCAAGAGCGCCAACTGATCGTGTAGCAACTTATTATCGTAAAATAAACGTCAAAATTTACTAAATTTTTCTGAAAAAATTGAATGAAGTTCTGAATTTATTCTCATTACTGGAAAATTAACCTCAAATTGACGAAAATTTTCAAAAAAAGTAAAATTCTGCATTAATTCTCATAATTTTGAGCCAATCTTTTTTATGGGACCTTAAAAAATATTCATAAGATTTATTTATTGAAAGTTCTACATTTAATGCCAGTAAATGTTGACAAGAGAGCTTCAGTAATTTGAATCAAGTCTTGCATTGACAATGACAAACACTGTCGAACAGTCTGAAAATGATAACAAATGCTATATCTCCTTTATTTATTATATCCTCTGTACGAAGTTTACCAGGTTGTAATCCCCTGATTCTTGTTGGTGAATAATGTTCTGTTAAAAAGTTATTCATTTATATTATGTGCCATTGAACAGTTACATAAAACATAAAAAATAGAAAACAATAATCATGGTTGTGTGAGGAACATGAATGTATATGTTGCAGGTTGCCATGGTTACATTATTGTCTAAATTATTGTGATGTTGCTGATGTACACTCATAGATGATATTACAATGTACGTAAGTTTAAAAGAATGACAATTGACAAAGTACGGTAATCAAACTTATTCGAGTCATTTTTAACACTGATTGAAAAATTTGTTCACCGTTTATGAATTGATATTTTTTAACGTCACAATTTGTTCTCAAAACGCAAAACGTAGAATATGTTATTTATTTTTGCAGTATTTTGTGTGAATCTCGGTTTCAATATTTTGAATCTCAAATCAAAGGTTGTCAGTCAGTTAACATGGTCAGGTCAATGTAAATGACATTGTTCGCAGAGGGCGCTATTACTGCATCTGTCTGTGATGTCATCACAAATGTGAAAGATAGGACTCTGAGCATTTGTGCATAATTTCAAAAATTTAAATAATCAAAATTTCATCCTCATTTATTTGAATATTCTTCTGCAAAAGTTCTGTAAATGTCAGCCCGAACGCAATATTTAGTAAAACGGGCCTTTAGTCAAGCTACGTGAAAGTACTCGCCTTTTGGTGACATCATCATAATATGTGTGCTTATCACACTGCCCTCTGTTGGTGGAAGACTGAACTATTTTCTCTGCTCTCTTGGTTGTGAATCTAAAAATGTATACTTCTATAAAAATACACTTAACTGAAGTTTTATTACTGAACGAAGTGGTTATTTATATATTTTGTGTTTTGTATTCTTCACATTGGTTGTGAGAAAGCACCTTCAACATGTTCAAACTGATATAAAACTGATATAAAACTGATATTAGATTTATAGATTTAAAATATATTGTCAACTTGCTCTGTCTAACATTGTCATATTTATACTCGTTAATTATATTATGTGCTTAATCATGTTAATATTATTTATAGGAAAAGTTGTAGCTGTAAAATTTGTAGCTTTGCTATTCTGTGTATTTACTATTTATTTGATCTGATAGCTTTGGTGTATTTCAATTACGATAATCTGAATTTATCTTGCATTGCCATTTTGGTTCGTTTAGTGAAATACTCATTTGCCAAAAATGATATCTATTATGATCATGATGATAGCTGTTGAGCAGCAACATTATTATTTTATTTACAAGCTTATTTATTTATTTATTTGTTTACATTTATTTCTTATGGATACTCAATTTGACTTATTGGTTTATTAAATGCACAAGCTTTTTTGGTTTAGTGATTTAGTAAAAAATTAGTTCAGCGACAATGTGACAAGCTTAAATATCATATTCTGTATCACTTTATATTTCAACCAAGAAAAAAATAGAAAGATTCTGACGAGTTTTATCTAATATTAATTGTGACCAACTTTATACAATTACATAATTATATTTTGTCTGTTGCACACAAATCTTAAGTATGGTTGATACTGTTAAGATATAGCTCAAAATTTCTGTTGACAAAAATGGTATGCCTCTTAAAGTAGCCCTTAGGCCACACATAATTGATCTTTAGCTTCTCGGATCCTCTCAAGGCACTTTTTCTAGGGTCGGTCGGTAGGACAAAAAAAAAAAAGGTGAAAATTTTTTTTTTATAATGTCAAAAAAAAATCTTTTTATTTTATTTTCTTTTTTTTCCATCGGCAGGAAATCTATTGTGTCGGCGGGTCCGCGAAGCTAAGAATCAATTATGTGTGGCCTTAGCTGACGAGATATGTAAAGAAAGGAAGTCACTCATTGACCATAATTATTTCTTAAAAATTGTTTTTAAATTTGATTATTTCACTGTATCTTAACATTGGGTTTTCCTGCTTCTAGTCAAATGCCCAAATGTGTGTGACAAAAAATTGTGTATATCGTTACGATGCAGTATTATTGTGTAAACTAAACTATTGCGTGACAACACACAATGTCATGTGAACCTCCCATATAGATTTCATTGAAATTTGACAAAATTTCTGATAAATTCAAGTTCATATTCTTCGTTTAGTTATATTTTCAGTAAAATTGTTTTGTAAAATGTCTCCCTCTTATTGCTATTTTAAGTGCCATAAGTAAAGTCTACAATTTGCAGAATAAAGGTAGCCACAAAAAAAAATCTTATCAATACTTTTTAGTCCTACAATTTAATTTGTTATGATTTGGAGAAATCTCTCTATAATATGATAGATTAAAAAATTTATTAAATAATGTTTTGACGCAAAGCTACGGACAAGAGACCTAGAAATAAGCTGATAAGTTGAGTGGAAAAGAAAAGAAATTTCTTGCAAGCCTATGACAAGAATAGATGCAAATTGCTACCCTCCCCCCCCCCCTCCATTATGTTAATTTGCACCTTAAAAGCTTCTGGAACGCAAACATTATTTACTTGAGAATATGGCAATTATCGAGAATGCTTAAATAGATTATTGATGATGATGTATTCAAGTGTGTCAGCATGATGATGTTTTGTCAGTGTCAACCATAATGTTTTTCAAAAGATGATGTTTGCCTCTCGTCAGCTCATGATGATGTTATTGTTTGTCATAATTGATGATGATCTTCATTATGTTTGTCCAATCGTCATCATCATCATTGTCATTCATTATGATGATGATGTTTTTCATGATGATGTTTGGCATTCATGATGATGATGATGTTCATGATGATGATGATGTTTTTCATGATGTTGTTTGGCATTCATGATGATGATGATGTTTTTCATGATGATGTTTGACATTCATGATCATATAATGATGATGTTTTTCATGATGCTTGAGGTTATACCTATGATGAAATATGAATCCTGATGATATTTTTTATGATGTAATATTGACATGTGTATTCGTGTGTAGAGCACTTGCAATGCATACATGTTCAAATGAAACTGAAAATAAATGTGTACCACTTAAGCGCTCTTGCATGCAATGTTAATATATGATTTATAAACAGATTTGTCCGCTGGTAGAGAGTGACAAATGTGAATGACAAAAATGAGTGACAAAAAGTGAGTGACAAATGTGAATGACAAATGTGAGAGACAAAAGTGAGTGATGAATAGTGATTTGTTATTTAATGATAGATGCGTAAAAGCTTTTTTGGAGAGGAATGAGTGAGTCGCTAGCTCTGTCTTGTTGCTTGACTGCGGTTGTCCTTAATGCTGGCATTTCACTTTGTGCGTGTACGTTAAAAAAGAGGATATTTTTAAGAATGTATTTTTATTTGTCCTTAATTAAAATTATAAAAATCACAAAGTACTTTTAAAATGAGGCATTAAACTTGAGGGGCTTGTGTAAAATGTTATTAACTTTAATTAAGTCTTCAACATTTTGTAAGAGGCCCAAACTAGAAATTTTAATCTAGTGATATCCTGTCTTTTAAATTCCTCAAGCTCACTGATATTGTGGTAATAGTCTTGAAATTCAAATTTATTTAAGATTTTAGTAGTTAATCATTAATTGACCATTAAAAGACAACTTCATGGATAACCATATTCTAGAATACACCGTTTAAGTGGCTCAATATTAGGCCTTTGACAATATACATTTTTGAAGCTCAAAAGTTTCATGTAGGCCTATGACGTTTACTCGGACTACAATCTTTTCGTTTTGTTAGACGACTAGATTTGCCCCTCAGCGTCATTAACATTCTTACAACTATTATAAATTTCATAAATTGATGATCAAATTTCTGTATACTGAACATTACAAAGCAGCGTGCAGACTAGAAACAGATAGGCCTACGAAAAAAACGCTGCTAGGTGCCGAAAATGAAAACTTTTTTTTAACTGAGTGAAATGTGCCAATTAAGGACAACCCCGTTTTCACCTGACAATACTTTCTAAAGAAGTCAACGCTATGATACTTGAACCTAGTTTTGTATGAATAGAAATATGATGATGATGTAGGCCTACAATGATGATCATGGTGTTATACATTGTACAATTATTATGACAATTAGGCCACACATAATTGATCTTTAGCTTCTCGGATCCTCTCAAGGCACTTTTTCTAGGGTCGGTCGGTAGGACAACAAAAAAAAAGGTAAAAAACAATTTTTTTTTATGTCAAAAAAAAAAATTTTTTTTTTCAATTTTTTTTTTCCATCGGCAGGAAATCTATTGTGTCGGCGGGTCCGCGAAGCTAAGAATCAATTATGTGTGGCCTTATTATGACAATGGTGCAGTTGTAATTTATATAATAAATGTAGATTCACTGTTTGTGACAACCTTTCTTTGCCGACACTGAAATTGTATACTTTTCCAGTATTTTAGTCACCCGATGATTGTGAGGATATGTAAAAGTCATATTGTTTGTGCTAAATATTCAACTATTGAAGAAATAAAAGTCAACATCACTTGCTGTAACTGGAGTATTTTCGTTTGATTGAAATACATCGTTAGAGTTCATTCTCATTCTTTGATTGATTTTGCTTAAATTTTAAATTTAATACCTGGTATTTGATGTAGAACTATTTAATCATTATGATGGTCATGTTAAAGTTTTTTTTTTTTTCAACCTCAGAAGTAGATTGGGTTGAACTTAAAAGCATCGGGCAAAATTTTGAGATTTTAAATATTATAAATATGTTGCAAAGTTTAATGATGCAAACAAGCACCTGCCGGACTGGAGTCCGTTGGAATGCAGATATTTCGAGTGTATAGACATGTTCTTGTCTGCCACAACTTAATTTATAATTGTTTGGTTTAATGGTTACCATGAGCAGCACAGTTCATGCATTCAAAGCAGTTGAAAGCTGAAGGTTTGCTGCTGTGCAGTCCCATTTTTCTGAAAAATTTCTACAAGTGGCGTCCTCTTGTGATAATTGGTGCTGCCCTCTCGTGTAAATTTCTGGAACCACGAAAAAGACGCCATGTTTGATTCACATGGATTTTAGAAGGAAGTGTTTTTGATTCCGGGTACAAAAATTGGAATTTTAAGAAGAAAAGCACAATAATGGCGAGTCGACTGCCTGCCGTTGTCATTGACAATGGCACAGGGTGAGTTTGAGAGGCTGAATGCTTTGCAGAAGGCCGGGAACATAAGATTTGAGAGCAAATTTGGACCGGCTACTGGTCCCCTCCCTCCTCAGGCTCCTGTCAGAAGATTGTCAAGCTTGATTTTGACAGTTGTTCAGGAATTTGCTTGAGTAATTTGTGTATTGTTGATTTCATTGACAATAATGTCTCAATGATTCAGACAAACATTTTAATACACTGCAATCACTGGTAAACAGGTAGCATTTGCAGTTCACCCATTCATTCAATTTCAACTTGCAATTCTGACTCAATGAAATGGATGTTGTCATTCAGTGATTCACTGACTTGACAAGTACAAGCTGACAAGCACAGACAGAGAGTAACTAAACATAGGAATGAGATTCGGATCATTCATTTTATAAAAGACAAAAAGTGCACATCTTAAACCTGGTTTTTTGTGCTCATTCGCTACAATAGCAGAATAGTTTAACAGGTCACGTTGCACCCGCAGATCGAAGTACGTACCTCGATCGAAGTATGTACCTCGATTGAAGTATGCATCGGCGAAAATGAGACCCTCCAGCAAACTGCTTCTATTTAGAATTGACTTGCTTGCCTATGAACTCCTCCTGCATGAACTGACAGATAACAATACTAGCATTGATTTCAAGCTGAATACACCTTGGAAAACATCCCTGACATTATTTCCAGAGCCACTGAAAATGGACGTCGGAAATTTCGATGAAAATAAACGGCGATTTTAGCCGATTTAAGACATTGCCTGTCATTTTGACACATGGGATTTGTGGAAAAACTTCTTCAAAAAGAGCATGAGCAAATTCATGACAATTCTATGTGGGCTAATGAAGCTAGTGGCTTTTAAAGTAGGTTGCTTTAAAAGCATACTTCGTTGCAAGTATACCCATACTTCGAATGAAGGATGCCCAATTCCCGCTCATAACTGACCTAGAAATGAAGCATACTTCAAACGAAGTATGCCCATCCTTCAAACGAAGGATGCTTTGATGTTGCTTCATTAAATTGTAATTTATGTAAAATGCCCACATAGAATTGCTAAAATAAGTTGCTCACCTGCAAAACAGATATATTTCCTTCAAATTCACGCAGTATTTTAAACTGGCAACGTTTTTGATAATCCAGAGTAATCCATTTTGTGGAGAGCAAAATTTTATTCCTGCTGTATTTCACAGAAAACGAACATTCGGGGGGAAATATATTCTTGGAATGAGACATGCAACAACATTCTTGATCTAGAAACACTTGAGACCAGTGGCAAAGGCCTTGTCACAGAGAAAACCATGAATTCATCTGGAGCATCCTGAAATTGAATCATACTTCAATCGAAGTACAGGCATACTTCAAAGGAGGTACATACTTCGTTTTAAGTACGTACTTCGATCTGCGGGGGCACCTCGACCTGTTTAAAGCCCTTCTTTTGCATTGACCTAGCTGTTAGTTTCAATTGAAGTCAACAATTACCGACAAGATAAGACGAGAAAAGAACCCTGGGTGTGGCCGGGATATCTGTCGGCCTAATTTGCCATTCCAAATGGTTCAAAACCTGAGACGTTGATAATCGGGATGTAAAAATGGCCCGGGGGGGGGGGGCATAACGTGCTGGACGATTCGCGGCTTTTCCTATCTTTCCCATGTTCATTTTGGCCTGAGGGTTGGGAGCATGGCCCAATGGCCCCGCTAAATATGCCACTGTGTCGATTGTCTTACTCAAAGTTGAAACCTTGAAACCTTGTCTTCAGTAGAATGAAGGAATAGCATGAATTTGACACCTACTGACAGTACTGATAGACAGTATAATCCTTGGCATTTATCATTTATTATTGTTTGTACCAGTATGCAATAAACTATGATAAGACTGTCTAATCTGATGTATAATTATGATTTATGAAATTTTTATCGATAGGGTATCATGGATATTGTGCGACACTCAGTGCCTTTTCTAGGACCGAAATTCAATTAGCCAAAAGTGCCCAAAACGGCCAATTTTGAGTGAAATGCATACATTTGTGGCTAATTTGCAGCCAAAAAATGTAATTTTCATTAGCCAAATGGAAGATGCATTAGCCAATGCTAATGTGGCTAATGGCTAGGAAAAGCACTAGACACTCTTTGACCATAAATTTAACATGTTTGATATTATTGCCAGTCAGACAACATGTATTTTTTTAATAGCTGAATTGTCCAGTCCAGCAGAAGAAAGCATCTACCTCACAGAAAGTTTGAAATATTGAATGCTATATAAATTTCCCCAGACTTTGTTTAACATGAAATATCCATTTGTTCAGAAAATAGGAATGTTCCTGAGATATTTTAGACACATTAGACCTTTCTTTAAGAGTTGCATGGATCCAAAGTTTGCCAGTTGAAATGCTTTAACATGAATACTTTGCGAGGCTGTAGTCCGATTAGACTGTCCTCAGTGTCCCATATACACAAACTGATGATGTCATCACTTCTTGGGTTGATAATCATCGTGAGCGAAGTTAAATTAGCTAAATAATAATATTTAAAATTGTTTTGTGACATAAATGTATAAGTCAAACATTATGATTCTTGGGGGCGAAGCATGGCTGGAGAAAGTAGGGTAATCTGGTATGTAATTGCCTGGAAATGTCTAAATCTCACCGAAATTTTCTTAAAAAGGTCCAGGTTTTTAACCTGAAAGTTATCACTCACTTCGCGACCATACATCATGTAGGCCTACGTAGGAGAATTTATCGTAATTTATGAAATTGGCTGGAAATTCACATTTTTTCTTGCCCTGCTTGCAGGTACACAAAGATGGGTTTTGCCGGGAACACGAATCCCCAATTCATCATGCCTTCGTGTATCGCCATCAAGGAGTCCGCCAAAGTAGGCGACCAGGCCATCAGACGTCTGGGAAAAGGCGTGGAAGACCTGGATTTCTTCATTGGGGACGAAGCTTTAGACGCCCCTTCTTACTCTGTTAAGGTTGGTGTGGTTGGGGGTGTTCCATTTAATATCCAACGGGGGCTTGCAATTTCCTTGGTGGGAAATTATTTGTTTTACGGTAGCCATGGCAGTAATTAATTATTTCAGTTGCACAAAATGCCCGAATAGTCATCCAAAAATCAAGCTACACCTCGTTAAGAAATACCCCTAGCAGAAGGCTGCCTGAAAAAATCCCCTCTGGATATTAAGTGCTTGCCCATTTGGCTTAATTCGTGGCACTTTAGGCTTCGACTAGACTCGCTGGGTGCCTGGGCTTTGTTAGGTCCGGACGGATCTTCTGGACTTATGTTAGGCGGCAGTTTCAGTTAACGTTGATCGCATAGCTGTATCCTACTCCTGTCCTGATTAGCAGCCTACAGTCAGGGAAATTACCATCATATGAGGACAACTGCCATTCCGGCCAAGTCCTGGCTCTGACAAGACGATTGAGTTTGTGGGGTTGATCAGTTGGGTGTCAGAAGAAAGTCTGATCTCTGTGCAGCCATCCTCATCACACAGCAGCATGTCAGTAGCGGGACTTAATTCTATCCAATTTTGCGAAATACTGAAAAGTCATCAGCAGCTGATGACACTTTGTGAGGGTCATGGGAGGGTGATGACAGAGCTTGGCTGAGTGTCATGTGGGGCTGAGGACATCGATTGTCATCAGCTGCTGATAATTTCCCTGGCTGCTACAGGAGTGCGTAGATACAGGACAGTAAGCCCCAGTCATCCATTTATCCTGCAGATGCCATTTCCAAGGAGACCCTTGTACCTTTTGCCTTTTATAAGGTCACACATAATTGATCTTTAGCTTCTCGGATCCTCTCAAGGCACTTTTTCTAGGGTCGGTCGGTAGGACAAAAATTATGTGTGGCCTAAAATCATGGAAAAGTAGTGTCATGGAAATTAGAAAGTCGGTGAAAAACAAAAAGTTTCTTGAAGAGTCAAAAATTTTTGCCACAATTTAGACAGAAAAATTATATCAATTATCAATTACTAAATATATGACTTTACAAAATAACAATATTGGTTTTTTGTTGCAGTGGCCAATCAGACACGGCATCATTGAGGACTGGGATCTGATGGAGAGATTCTGGGAACAGGTCATCTTCAAATACCTCAGGGCCGAACCAGAGGACCACTACTTTCTCCTGGTAAGATGGTGCTGCATGTATTGATAAATGGAGCTTGTGATTATGAATGACTCAGAAAATGGTTCAGTTAATGAACAACCGACGGAGGACAGTTTCAGTAATTGATAATCCAGGAGTTCTGACTAATTTAATCTGATAGGTATTCCTTTCCATATAAAGTTGATTGCCTGTTTGTTAAGTACTGTATATGCTGTACGCCTCTCATGTCTTAGTAGTTTAGTTTGTCTTAAACCCGGTCACACTGCCTGGGATCTTGCAGGGGCTCATAGTATCATCAGCAAGCTCTGCAAAGTCTCTCAGAACTACTTCAGAGACTTTTTGGAAATGTAGAGATGTTATAAGGTCCTGGAAGAGGCCACTAGGCCCTCCAATTCTAACAGATAAATTTTTGCGTTCAACTATACCTTGTAATCGAAATGTTTTGTCAATTCTTTCCAGACTGAACCTCCCCTGAACACCCCCGAGAACAGGGAGCACATGGCGGAGATCATGTTCGAGTCTTTCAACGTCCCCGGCCTCTACATTGCTGTGCAGGTGAGTCAGAGATGAAAGGACAATGTTTATTAGACTAGCTATGATTAAAGTCCTTAGTATTTGATGTTTCATGTAATGTCACTAATGAATACTAGCAATGATAGTTTATTGGAGTCTTTGCCAAATATTCAACATGGCATATTCAATATTGCGGTTGTTCCATCCAATTTTGTCATTCCGTGGATTGATTGAAAATTTCCCGCAAAGGACTAGAATTCTGACCTAATCTGTATACGATTTTCGACGTAAGAGAAGTGTCTTGGTCTGCTGTTCGAAAATTTTGAATGGATTGTGTATCCATATAGAAAATTATCTTAAGAAGTTTTTTTCCTGAGTTTAGGAACTAGTCTAAGCTTAATCACAATGAATAACCCCCATTTCTAATTTTCCAGGCTGTGCTGGCCCTAGCAGCTTCGTGGACCTCTCGGCAGGCAGGAGAGAGAACACTGACAGGAACCGTGGTGGACTCAGGAGACGGAGTCACTCATATTATACCTGTTGTGAGTACTAAGCTGTTCTGGTGCATCAAGAACTGGGTTCAGAGGCCTGCACCTACCATTATTTATGCAATCCTCCACTCAAAGAAGTCCCAGATACACTAATTGTTCTCAGAATGTACTTCTGTTTACTGAGATTTTTGTCCTAGAGCATGATATCCATTACCCAATAATTCTGCCTACATGTGTTGGCCCTGTTGGGGGGAGGGTTGGTCTAGTGGTAGTGTGCTGGACTGCCAATCACTGGGTCCAGGGTTCGAATCCAGCTCTTGCCGGGTCACCTGGGCCTATGTTGGACAGCTGTTTCAATCATCCTTCGTCTCTTTGCCGTGTCCTCCTGTCCTAATTAGCCTACCAAGGGCAGAAATACTGGCCGTAAAGCCCCAATAATCCATCCATCCATCATTGTAAAACACTGACTAAATGTGGGTGTTCTCGAAATTTGGGTGTCTCGGGTGTCTTAATGGACAGCAGTATCTATCATCTTTTACCTTATTGTTTGGTCCTCCTGTCTTAATTGGCCTCCCTAATGAATAAATACAGGACACATAATGCCCCAATTTCCTGAAAATCCATCGTCATGCAAACTAATTGTAACTTTCTATGATTCCAGGCTGAAGGCTACGTCATTGGCAGTTGCATCAAACACATTCCCATCGCTGGACGAGACATCACTTACTTCATACAACAATTGTTGAGGGAAAGAGAGGCTGGTATTCCCCCAGAACAGTCCTTAGAAACTGCTAAAGCAATAAAGGCAAGTATAAAGTCCGGAGGGCTGCACTGACCATTCTAAAAATTCTAAGATTTAAAAGCTTGATGGAATGGTCTTACATCAAAAGTTACAAATAATAATTGGGACATTGTACTTTTAAGGTGCATGGCAATTTCTTTGAATTTATGAACATTTTATTGTCGAGTAAATTCTAGGGATGTACCTATACCGGTATCGATATTGGTGGTATCGGCGCCCAAAATCAGTATCGGTTCGGAGGCACTGCTCTATATTTAACCAATGGTATCGGAGTGGTATCGGATATCAGTAATATCGACTACAAAATAAAGTATCAGTGCCGGATAGGAAGTGAAAAAGTAGTATCGGTGCATCCCTAGTAAATTTTCGAAGTATATTTTCGTTTCAACTTCCCTTCGGTTAATGAGTAGGCCGAGGATTGAACAAGCCAGGCTTGGTGAATAGTAAAACATAGTGTATTGGTTTCTAACAATTAGATTGTATTTATGTCGTAATGATGTCTTAATTTTCATCTATTACAGGAAAGGTATTCGTACGTCTGCCCGGACATCGTAAAAGAATTCAACAAGTACGACACAGACCCTGCCAAGTGGATCAAAAAATACGAATCAATCAACGCAATTTCTAAACAGCCGTTTTCGGTAGATGTTGGTTACGAGAGATTTTTAGGACCTGAAATTTTCTTTCATCCAGAGGTAAGGGGCTTTATTATCTCTGCTAGGAGACAGAGATCTTGTTAGTCCTGGCTTCCTAGAATCCTGTCCCATGTCACACTGTCACACTGTCACACTTACTCTGCTCCATTTATTCATTCATTCATTCTTCTTCAACTGAGTACCTGTGTGCTCCATCATACATAATTGCATGCACTTGACCCTTTTCCTTGATAAAATCCGACTTTATTTCAAGCTTATTTGCTTATTTTACTTTGAAGATCAATCAAACTTTGGAGTAGTTCCTGCTTTTCCTGCTAGGTGGTGTATAGATGCTTAGTTTCCTTTATGTCCACTAGGTGATGGCAGAGGAGGAATTTATTGTCAGTGCTGGGAGATAGAGATTTTGTTAGTCTTCAAGGCTCTTGGCTACCCCAGCTTTTAATTGGCATGAGAGGACCAGTTACAGATAGATAGATCCTCTATGTCACTCATGGCCCACAGACTTATTGTCATTCTATAAGAGAATGACAACGTTAACATACGCATTTAATCCCACGGCGCTTCAGACGTGCGTTCGGGCGGCCGCTTTTTTCGGCTGAATTCTCACCCTTGAGGCATAGATCATGGTTTGGTTTTGTTTAGTAACGTCTGTCAGGTAAGTCAGTCTTATTTCTCGGCCCGTTTCGACGCTGGTAAGTGCGTCTGGGCCTGGTTTCTGTGCCTCTCTAATGTCATTGTCAACTGTCATGGCCGCCGTGTTTTGACAGCGCGATGACGTTTTGGGTCTCGCGGGAGTCTCGGCTGTAGTGTGGACTTCACTCCGCTCCCCGGCCCATTTGCCATTCCACACTCCAAGAAGAAGGTACTCCTAATTCAATATGGACCAAGAAAGCAAAATTAAAGCCACCCTCTGGGCTGGCGGTATGCTCCGAGCTGCAGGGAAGTTCCCTTCCTCTAGGCCTTCCTCAGCTCCTTCACCTGCCAGGTCTGGCACCCGCTCTGGTGTGCCATCTACTGACTCTGTTGTTATGGGCTCTGTCAGACTCCGGTCTGTCAGCCCCCCTTCCAATCCTGCTGCCGGGGTGCAAATACCTTACATCCCGACCAACTGCACGCCTGAACGACCCCGGTCGTCTACGGCTGCCACTACCCCTGTGGACCCGGGTTCCGTGTTGCAGCTGCATCCGGAGTCCCGGTCTGTCAGTGATACGGAGCTATTGGGTTCCCCGGAACTCGATGCTTCCCAGCTACCTGGGGGCCCAGGGCACGCTGCCTTGTCCCCCCCACTCCCCACTCAGGCTGAGTGGTCAGCTATCCAGGCCCGCCTGGCGCTGTTAGAAGCTAGGTTGCCTACCCAGGCACCTCCCTCTTCCCCTGTGTCTCGTCGTCAGAGTCGCCGGGACCAGTATGAGCTTAATGTCGGTGCGTCTGACCTCCCGAGGTCTCGCCGCCGGGTTGTGGTCTCCATGCCTGGGGACCAACGCCGTTCTTCTTGGGGCCGTTCGTCTCCGTCCCGTTCCCGGTCCCCGATCCGTCGGCACCGGTCGCCTCGTCGTTCGGTACACGTTGGGACCCCGTCTCCGGACAGGTCCAGTGTGTTTTCCCGGTTGGGTTCTCGTCGGTCTCCGTCTCCCTCCCCTGAGCGTTCTGACGCTGATGTGGACTGGGCTACCTTGGTGGATCTCAGCATGGTTTTGGCTGGCCAGGAGGCCCCTCCTCCTGCTGCTCCGACGGCCGGCACCGGTCTGCTTGCCAAGGAGCCTCCCCGCTCTGCCAGGGTTTCCTTTCCGCCGTCTACTGGGGTTGTCCGGGCTCTGGACTCTGCGTTCTCCCGTTTCACCCACGGGCATCAGCTGCAGGATGTTCCTCCCGGTCAGCTACCGGGGGAGGTGTCTACTAAGACTCCAGTGGCTAAGTTTGGCGTTGGATTCCAGGCGAAGTACCACGGGGGTGATGATTTCCCTATCTCGGTCAAGTCCCTGGCTCCTACTCCCGAGGAGCTGCTGTTCCTGCGCTCCAATGGGGAGCCGGCTATTCCGATCCGGAAGGCCGGGGATGTCGAATACCTGCTACGAAAGAATGTCCGGGTCTTGTCTTCCATGGATTGGCTGCTGCGGTCCCTTAAGGAGGTCACCAGTCTTCCGTCTCCGGATCCTGCGGTCGTGGAGGCTTTGTGGACCCAGGTCCGCCGGACTCTCTCCTACTCCACTGACTTCTCCGCGGGGGCTCTCATGAGCACCATTGTCATGCGACGGGAGGCTTTTTTGAAGAGCTGTAACACCTCTCAAGTCCCTCGTCGGACCCACACCTGGGCCTCCCTTCGACCTACGATGACAACCTCTACGGCTCTTCTGGGGGATGCAGCCACTTCTCTCCGTTCTTCCGCCCGGGAGGACCGGGAGATGCTCCTGATGTCTTCTCTTTCCTCCAAACGCCACCAGTCCGCTGGCCCTTCTTCTTCTTCCCGGTCGGCTCCTCGGTCTTCCCAGCGTCAACAGCAGCCGACTCATCGTTCTTCTCAGCCTTACTCTTCCTCTTCCTCTGCCCCTCGGGGCCGGGGTCGGGGGCGGTCTGCCTTTCGCTCCGGCGATAAGTCCGCCTCCCGGAAGTCCCAGTAATGGTCTGGGTCTTCCTCCACAGTCCACTCCTGTAGGAGGAAGACTCTCCTTTTTCTCCGCCGAATGGGAGTCCCTGGATCTCTCCCCTTGGCATCGGCGGCTTCTCCAGACAGGTCTGACCCTGTCGTTCTCTCGTCTGCCCCCTCTCCGAGTCTCTTCTCATCCGATTCAACTGCCTCGCAACCCGGCCAAGTGCTCTGTTCGCTTGGCCGAAGTAGACGCTCTCGTCGCCAAGCACGCCTTGGAGCGTGCTCCCGACGGGAGCCCCGGGTTCTATTCCCATGTCTTCACCGTGCCAAAGCGCTCGGGCGGGTTCCGACCCGTGATAGATCTCAAGCAGTTGAACCGGCACATCCGGTGCCCTACCTTCCGGATGGAGTCCGACCGGAGTATCCGGCTTCAACTCCGGGCAGGCGAGTGGACGACCAGCATCGACCTGTCCGATGCCTATCTTCATGTGCCGGTGGCTCCGGCTTTCCGGCCTTACCTTCGTCTGAACATCTGGGGGGCCTCATTCCAGTTCCGGGCCATGCCCTTCGGGCTCAACGTGGCTCCTCGGGTGTTCACCAAGCTGCTCGAGCCTGTGGCGGCTCGCCTTCGGTCTCAGGGCGTCTTGCTGCACCGGTACCTCGACGACTGGCTCTTCCGGGGCGCCAGCCCGGCGATCGTAGCGGCGCATACAGCTCTGGCTGTTCGCCTGTTCTCCCGTTTGGGCCTCCTCATCAACTTTCCGAAGTCCGACCTGACTCCCCGGCAGGAATTTGTCTTTCTGGGGATGGACCTCGATCTGGGCCGTGCCTCGGTCCGTCCCACCATGGACGCCGTCACCAAGGTGGTGACTTTGGCTTCTGCTCTGCTCCGGATGCAGACGGCTCCGGTCCTTCTGCTCCTCTCCTTTCTTGGGCTCCTGAACCATGCGGGGCAGTTCATTCACTTGGGCCGCCTCCATGTTCGGCCTCTTCAGCTGTTTGTCAAAGCTCGTGTCCCCAACCTTCGGACAATGCTAGACCATTCGGTCCCTCTGGGCGAGCCCTTCCGTCTAGCCCTGCGCTTTTGGCTCGACCCCGGTCCCCTGCGCTCCGGCGTAACCCTTCAGCCTCCGCCTCCCACCCTGACCTTGACGACCGATGCCAGTCTGCAGGGGTGGGGAGCTTTTCTGGAAGGTCAGACGGCCTCCGGGCGCTGGTCCTCTCAGGAGACCACTCTCCACATCTCCTTGCTGGAGCTGCGGGCCGTCCGGCTGGCCCTTCTTGCCCTGGTGTCCCTGGTCCGGGGCCAGTCTGTCCGTCTCTTAGCGGACAACACCGCGGCTGTTGCCTACATCCGCAATCAGGGGGGGACGCACTCGGTGTCTCTGTTCCAAGAGGCCCGTCGCCTGTTCCTTTGGTGCTCCGAGCATCAGGTTACTCTCCACCCCTTCTACATGCCGGGCCATCTGAACTCGATGGCCGATCTCCTGTCTCGAGGGTCGCAGGTGCTCAGCACGGAGTGGACGCTGCACTCTGCGATCTTCCAGCGCCTTCTTCAGTTGGTCCCGGCTCTGTCTGTGGATCTCTTTGCCACCCGTCTCACGGCTCAGCTGCCCTGCTTCGTCAGTCCTTGCCCGGATCCCCAGGCGTGGCGGGTCAACGCCCTCTCCTGCGAGTGGGAGGACATGGTGGCATATGCTTATCCCCCGCAGAAACTGCTGTTCGAGGTTCTCCGGAAGCTTCGTCGGTCGCCGATTCGGCTCTACCTGGTGGCCCCCCTGTGGCCGAACCAGGCTTGGTTCCCGGAGATGCTCTCTCTTCTTTGGGATCGGCCTCTCCGGCTTCCTCTGTGGCGTCGTCTGCTCCGGCAGCCGCACGGAGACGTGTTTCACCAGGATCCGGCCCTCCTGGCCCTTCACGTCTGGCCACTCTCCGGCGTGGTCTCCGATCGGCAGGCTTTTCGGCATCGGTTGCTCGATACGCCGCCGGGTATCAGCGTCCCTCATCTTTATGCCTGTATGAGTCTCACTGGCGGGTCTTCGTCCGTTGGTGCGCTGAGCGGGATATCCATCCTGCCGCTGCAGCTGTTCCGGATGTAGCGGACTTCCTGGTGTATCTCTTCGAAGTCCGCAAATTGGCCCCCAAGACCGTGGCGAACTATCGTACGGCAATCGCCTCGGCGCTTGGTTCGGTGGATGGGCTCCCGCTGTCCCTCCACCCTTGCCTGACCAAGCTGATTAAGGCCTTCTCTTCGTCTCGTCCTCCGGAGCGCCCCTGGGTGCCGGAGTGGGACCTCGCCCGCGTCCTGAGGGTTCTTTGTTCTCCCGCTTTTAAGCCTCCGGCCTTGGGAGTCTTTGGAGGACAAGCGACACACTACCTGGAAGACAGTCTTCTTGTTGGCCCTTGCGTCTTCCTGTCGGCGGGATGAGCTTCAGGCCTTGTCGCGAGACCCTCGCGACTTAGTCTTCTCGGCCGATGGCCTCTCTCTGCGGACGGTTCCGGGTTTCCTGGCCAAGACCTCCATCCCCGGGATGGATCCGGTCCCCTTTTTCATTCCCGCTCTGGCTCCTTTCTCCGGGAATGATTCTCAGGACCGTCTGCTCTGTCCGGTCCGGATGGTCCGGCGCTACTTGGGCTTCACCGGCGGTCCCTCTCCCAAGGCTCGTCTGTTTCAGAAAGTCCGGGGGCGGGTGCACCCACGTCCCAGACTATCGCCTCCTGGCTGAAGTCTTGTGTGCGTTTTGTACATCAACACCGACCGGGCCTCCATGTGTCCGCACATGAGGTCCGGCGTATGAGTGCTTCTTGGGCCTTCCATGGAGGGTCTCATTCTGTTGATGAGATCCTCCAGGCCGGTACTTGGGCGTGCCACGGCACCTTCACATCCTTTTACCAGGCTGATGTCAGGTTGCAGCCTGATGGGCGACACCGCATGCAGCCCGTTGTCGCCCGCAACAAGTTGCGCGGTTTTAGCGTTTTCCGGTCGGGGCGTGCAGTCCGCTGCGCTCCTCCTGGTCCCGGCTTCCTCCTTAGTCCGCTAGGTCGGTGGCCTATTTCTTCCGCCCGTTCCAGTCCGCTGGGCCGGGTGGTTTCAACTTCTGGGTGGGTACCTGGTCCGCTAGGACCCTCCTACTTTTCTCCTGGTCCAGCCCGGGTAGTGGCGCTGGTCTCGGGAGCTCCTGGTCTGCAGCTTCCCCCTCCTGTCCCACGCTGGGGGGTTGCTGTGGTCTTCTTCCAAAAATCCTTCTTCCACTTCTGGAGTTGTCAGACTACCTTCTCCGGCTTTTTCGCCTAACAGCTGCACCTCGGTGCTCTACAGGTGAGAATTGCTTTTTTCCTTCCTAAGCGGCGGGTTCCACCCCCGCCAACCGCTTTTCTACATCTGCGTATGTTAACGTTGTCATTCTCTTATAGAATGACAATAAGTCTGTGGGCCATGAGTGACATAGATTTGTGGTCCTCCCCTATCGGGATAGGACCTGTCTCTATGAGCTCATGGCCCACAGACTTATAACATAGTATCCCACCCGCCTCCCCGCGGTGGAACGGTTCTGAGCGCTGCGGCTTCCTAAAAAGAGGTCGATGCCGCGGTGCATTCTGGGAAGGTGACGTAGTCTGACGTGGCGCGAAATTCTGGATCTCTCAGCCGGATCAAGCGCGGACGCTTGTTCGTGGGATTAAATGCGTATGTTAACGTCATTCTCTTATAGAATGACAATAAGTCTGTGGGCCATGAGCTCATAGAGACAGGTCCTATCCTGGTAGGGGAGGACCACAATATAGAAAAGTAGATAGATAAGGGTCTGCCCTGCTGGGGTAACCCTGAGGGGTAGGGTGGGGATACTCCTTAAGGGTGGGACAGTGGGACAACCCCAAGGGAGGGGGCACCTCAGGGGACACCCGTAGGTTGGGGCTAACCCTAGGGTCAAAGTTTTTATGACTTACAGCAAACACTATCTGTCTGGCAATCACTGCTGAACCCCTGCTTGTAATGCTCCCATCTAGTTTATTTCACACCAAATAGTCATTCCTAAATCATGCAACACCTCGTTCAGAGATCCCTACCAAAAATTATTTACTTCAAGATGAGTCAAATAGAATGATTAGAATCTATTTATTTTCCTAGCAGAGATACTTTTGTGCATCTCATGCACTCCATTCTAGTTGTTGTTTAAGTTTGAGTCTCTACTCTGTGAAGGGGGGAGGGTTGGTAGGGTGCTGGGCTGCCAATCGCTGGGTCCAGGCTTGGAATCCAGCTCTTGCCTGGTCACCTGGGCCTATGTTGGACGTCTATTTCATCCATCCTTCACCTCATTGTCGTGTCCTCCTGGGCTCCTCCTGTCCTAATTAGTCTTCCAAGTGCGTAAATACAGGACTTAAAGCCCCAAATCATCCATCCATCCATCATGAAATTAGAACTTTTACTTGGAAATTTTATTTAAATCTCTGTCTATCTGTCTTGAACCTATGAATGTTCTGACTTTGATTTCTTGTTTTCCAGTTTGCCAATGCTGACTTCACGTCACCGATCTCAGAAGTAGTTGATGAAGTCATCCAGAATTGTCCCATTGACGCTCGACGAGGCCTTTATAAGGTGTGTATATATATGTCAGTGTTCCAGGTAGGCTAGTTGAGCATGGCGCCACGCCATGCCCTACCCTCGTCTGCCATGCCCCAAAAGGAGAATATTGACCAACTTTTTTTTAGTTTGAAAAGTTTTGGAAAATTTTTATTATTTTCTTAAAGTGCTCTCATTTCTTAAAAAATGTATGCCCAGATCAAATCCCATCTGGAAAACTGTATCTTTACTAGCGACAGAGGATTTGTTCTGCCTCCTAAAGTCTATACTAAAGAAATTAGGTCCAAGCGCAGCTGTACCAAGCATACATCGGATCTGATTGTTGTATTAAATCTTTGTTATTTACCAGCTGGTTACAATGTTTTCTGGAAGGCTAGCTGAAGTATATTTTGAGGTAGTTACAGGCTTGGGGTCAAGTACCGTAGTTAGTGCCACCTGGTGTAAAGCATTTCATGTAATAGTAATACTTGCGTTCTTATTGTCCCATTCGTTTGTCTATGATGACGTTGGGGTGCTGGCTACAGGGCAAATTTATGGTCCCTCATCACGTTCTATAACTGCAACTTGTTATTACCTCAAAGGAAGATGCAAAATACTAACAAAATCTGGTCGTTCTTTTCAAAATCTTGGGTCTCTTACACCTGGGACTCTGGATCCATGCGTAAGAACTCTCTTAAAATTTTACCCTTCTTTTGCAGAACATTGTCTTGTCTGGTGGGTCCACTATGTTCCGTGATTTCGGTCGTCGTATGCAGAGGGACATCAAACGGACGGTGGACGCCCGACTCAAACTGAGTGAAGACCTAAGTGGAGGAAGAATTAAGGTATGTCCTTTATCTGTGAAAAGTCTTCTCTGGATTTGGTCTCATGACCAAAGATGTTTCTTGAGAATGGTGATAGGAACTGCTGAAACAGTGATTTAATGTCATGTTTTGACCTGACATTTGCCTGTCGGCAACCTCATAAAATATCTGAATATATTCTTATAGATATAGCCCATAATAAAAAAAAATACTGGTACCAGTGGTAATTCTTTTTCCCTCAATAAAAAAATTCCCATATTAAAAAAAAGAAAAATCCTACGTTTAGACAAAAAAACTAATTCAGCTTAGTGAATTTCAAGTATCAACCTTGTGAATTAATTGAAAATGTCTTATTTCTCTACTTGAAGCCAAAACCAATAGAAGTGCAGGTGGTGAGCCATCAGATGCAGAGATACGCCGTCTGGTTCGGAGGCAGTATGTTGGGATGCACGGTCAGTAGTTCACGCATTTTATATAATTTCATATATTTGGTCTTTCTTTTCTACTCTGTAGCTCTGTGTGTATCTCTGTGTGACTGTCTGTCTGTTTTGAGTATCTCATGCTTACATTACAAAATGTCTACGATAATATTATATCCAAGATTAGGCTTTCAGAATTGAATGGAGACAAAAACATTCCATGCCATTCTTTTTGAGATCTTAGAGACATTATAGGGGAGGGTTCGTCTAGGGCTAGTGTGCTAGGCTGCCAATCGCTGTGTCCAGGGTTCGAATCCAGCTCTTGCCGGGTGACCTGGGCCTATGTTGGACGGCAGTTTCAATCGTCCTTCGCCTCATTGCCGTGTCCTCCTCCTGTCCTAATTAGCCTACCAAGTGCATAAATACAGGACGTGAAGCACCAATCATCCATCCATTAACCTGAGAGATATTTCAGAGAACTTTGCATCTCTTTTCCAAGGTTTTTCCACGTTCTGAATATTTTTTCTTCCTCGAGTCCTAGAATTAATCAAGCTCTCTGTGGGATCTCTACACAGCTAAATTAATGTCCAAACCTCAAATATAGATTTCAGGTTCTTTTAGGAATTAAAGCAAAATTTAGCTATAACCCACTAGTATTTGGGTAGCCTTCTTTAAATCCAAGATCACAGCAAGCTTATTGTGTTTATTTATTGGAAAACTGATGGTTTATTAAACCTATAAATATATATTTTCAACTCCTGCATGTTGACTGTTAAGGGTTACAGTGCATGTAAATTACAAAAAGTTAGACATACTTGTATTAAATGCATTTTGAATATTTTTACGACATTAATACACAGTTGCATGGCTTTGCTTGCTGATGCTAATGCTTAATTAACTTGCACGGTTTTGGGTATTTAAGTTTAACGCCATTAGCATTACAACAAATAAGTAAGTGTTATGATATAAATGTTGTTACTTGACACAATTATAACCTATGTGAGTAAAAAAAGGTAACTTTCACATATAAGAATTTTTGGGGGGAATTTCCCGTTCACTTCCATTCCTTCATAGTTCTATCGATTGTCTGCAGATCACTAGGGGAAAATATTCAGTAAAATATCATGTAAGCCCCAGGAAATCTTGACCTGTAAGGCTATTTAAATGCTGTTTTAAAGATCTTCCTACATTGAATGATTGAAGAAATTGACTATTTGTTAATTGTCTCAACTAAAAGTCATCTTTGAATTGTCCAACTTTGCACTTGCCTACTATTTAGCGTGAGGAAGAATTTTAAGGCCAATAGTCAAATTCAGTATATTCAGCTGCATCAAATTCAGTTTATTCTGCTGATATTACAGTAATTGTAGGTCCAAGTGTGTTACGTTGCATATCCTGGATTTGAATTTAATTAATTTGACCGGGTTCACCTCTGATCAGTGTGTGTGTGTGTGTATACCAGGATGCTACAACGTGATATAGCTTGTCTACTTGACATACTAATTTTGTAAATATTCCCACCAGTTTTTACCATTCATAACACATTTTGTGATGAATGCGTTTTGTTGCAAATTAAGTTAAAATATTTGTCTCCTTCTTTTTGGGTCAACTTTGAAGAGACTTCAAGAGTTTTGTTCTAATTTTGCACTTGCTTTGGTATTTTGGTTTATTAAAAAAAATATATTCCCCCCGAGTGTATCATACACCGTTGATTGATGACATCATAACTGTGATGTCATGTTTTTTTTTTTATCCGTACTTAATTTTATTTGTAACCTGTGCACTTTAAATCTAACAAAATGATATGAAATTAACTCACAAAGTGCTTGTTGCACTGTAGTAATGATGATGCTTTTGTGGTGGGGTCTTCAATATTCAATTCTTATGTTGTTTTAGCCTAAGTTTCCCAGAAGTAAAATAATTATCCCAGTAATCAATAAAAATTTTTGTGCTTTGACCAAGCAGTAAGTCGGCTTGTTTCTTTGGTTTAAATCTCGCAGGCTGTTGTCTATCCAGAATATCCTTTCGAAGTCTTCAATTTGGCTCTGTGGATTTAAATTTAATGCATTTAGCTTTCTATATCAACAGCCGATATTTTAATGACGATGGAATTAGCTATAAGTTAATGCTTTTCTGTCGCTTATTGCTTAATTATTGCATTTAAGTTGCTGGATGTCTTTGTTACAGTTTTGTTTGTCTCGATTTATGGACTGATTTGTCAATTTGATTTTAGCTTATTTAATGACTTATTTATTATGCATAAGTTGGTGCATCATTTCCCCAAAGCTTAGAATTTGCCTTGGCCTGGCCCCCCTAATGAAAGTTATCAAAACTTTACCGAAGTTTCGAGTTACTGAGGACAGAAGGTTAGCTCTATTGGTAGCATCCTTGAATTCGAATCGATGACTCGCTGTATCAATTTTGGCTGTTCTAAATAGCTTAGGCCACGCTTAATTGATCTTTAGCTTCTCGGATCCTCTCAAGGCACTTTTTATAGGGTCGGTCGGTAGGACAACAAAAAAAAAGGTGAAAAAAATTTTTTTTATAATGTCAAAAAAAAATTTTTTTTTTTCAATTTTTTTTTTCCATCGGCAGGAAATCTATTGTGTCGGCGGGTCCGCGAAGCTAAGAATCAATTATGTGTGGCCTTAGTGCATAAATACAAGACATTTTACTGATCAAGAAACTTTAGTATCGGAGAAATCGTCAAGTAGCTCAGAAGTTGCGTGCTGGGCTGCCAATTCCTTGGTCCAGGGTTCGAATCCAGCTGTTGTTTAGTAACCTGGCCCTTTGTTGGACGGCTGTTTCGATCTTTCGCCCCATTTTCGTGTCCTCCTCCTTCTCTCATCAGCCTACCAAGTGAATAAATACGGGACGTAAAGCACCAACCATCCTCTAGAATCTCATCTTGTCAAATGGTAACAATGGGAAATGATGCACCGCAACAAACAAAACAATGCTTAGAGACCAGAATTTATGACTGGGGGGGGGGGGGTGGGAGTTTTGGCCGAGGAGGTACTAACTTTTCACACGTGTTTCAAGGGGGGGTATTAATTTTTGACAACACTTCAAAGGGGGGGTAAGAAATTTTAACAAAGAAAAAATGTTAAAAAACACGCATAAACTCATTTTATTTGGACTTTTTTACGCGCAAAAGTCCGCGAAATGACGCGAATCTGTACTCGTGGCCATGTATAACATTATATATGTGTGTATTGCTTTGTATGTCGATGGGGGGGGGGTACTTAAAGTACGCATGAAACCTAGGGGTGGGGTACTAAAAATCCGCATGAAACTCAAGGGGGGGTGTCAATTTTTGACGGGAAGTTCCAGTAAAACTCCCACACCCCCCCCGCCGGTCATAAACTCTGAACTGTCCCTTATACATCAGTGTTGTGTGGTTGGCTCCATCTAGTGGTGATTTTAACATCGTTAATGCCTTGAATTTCAGCCCGAATTCTACAGCGTATGCCACACAAAACGAGACTACGACGAACATGGCCCCGGAATATTTAGACACAATCCCTTGTTTGGCATATTAACGTGATGCTTAATTAGACTAACCAATTAATAATATTTATTAGGCCTCATGTATATATGTATGTATACATAATATTGATGATAATTGATGATAATGTTGTTGTTCCATGTTAAAATGAATTATCCAAGCTCATCATCTCATGTCAGTTGTGTCTTTGGAACTTTGCAAGGAAACTTTGAAAGATAACTTTGAAAGTGAACTAAGTGAGGGCACTTTGTTAGGGAACTTTGTTAGTGAACTTTAAGTGTGAGTAATTGAATGGAACTTGCAAGTGAACTTTGAAAGTGAACTTTGAAAGCAAACTTTGAAAGCAAACTTTGAAAGCGAACTTTGAAAGGGAACTTTGTTAGGGAACTTTGTTAGATAACTTAAGTGTGAGGGATTGAATGAAGTGTGAGAAGTTGAATGAACTTTGAAAGTAAGTTTTGTGAATGAACTTTCTATTAATAAATGTAAAACAATGTAGGGAACTTTGAAAGGGTACTTAGAAAGTAAGCTGTAAAGACACTTTGTTAGGGAACTTTATAAGTGTGAGGAATTTAATGAACTTTGAAAGTGGAAGTGTGTAAGAAAACTTAGTTGGGGAACTTCTTAAGTGTCTGAAATTTCGGGAACTGTGAAAGGAACTTTGTAAGTGAACTTCGAAAGTGGACTTCGTAAGGTATCCTTTTTTAGGGAACTTTATTATTGTCGGAAATTGAAGGATTTTTTAATTTGAACTTTGAAAGGGAACTTTGAAAATGAACTTTAAAATGGTACTTGAAAGGGTGAGAAATTGTGGGAACTTTGAAAGTGAACTTTGAAAGTGAACTTTGAAAGTGAACTTTGAAAGTGAACTTTGAAAGTGAACTTTGAAAGTGAACTTTGAAAGTGAACTTTGAAAGTGAACTTTGAAAGTGAACTTTGAAAGGACCTTGATAGCTGTTAGAAATTTAGGTTTGAGAAATTTGAAAGTGAATTCTGAACCTGAACTTAAAAGTGAAATTTTTAAGGAAACTTCACAAGTGTGTGATAATTTGAAAGGCTAGTCATTTCCCAAGCTGTGTATGAAAGTGGCCTACAATGTAAGTCAGATTAATCTAGTCATTGAGCTATTTGTTAAGTCTGGTACAAATTATTACAAATATATCAGTATTTTAAGTCAATTTGATTAATTTCATTGACCTGTTCTTATGCTATATAGCAGGCCTATTTGGAAGTTTGTACTTCAGCATGTTAGCTTATTTTGCTATGCAGAAAACTCCTTAAGATTCCCTCATATGAATCAGATGTATATATGGGCCTACTGCATTATTTGCAATGAAATGTCCTCAAGTAAATGCTATTGAATTTGATGTTCCCTTCAATAGAACATTGGATTATGTACCCCGAAGCATCAAGTGTCAAAATGGCTGCTTGCAATTGAAACGTTAGAAGTATTCTTGTATGGTAGTTTATTTATTAGAAATGAAAGTGTGCCTGAATCCCTTATCTGATGTGGTGAATGTCAGCTGGTGACAAGGGAGCTGTGCACTGTTCTTCATAGGTTGGTCCTGGGATAAATTTCTTGGGATTAAGTTTAACTGCCCTGGGAATAGTCCCTGGATTTTTTCCCAGGGTTCAAGAATTAAATCCCTGGTCCAGGGAAAATGTCCATTTCCCAGGTCTGTGGATTATACCCTGGAAATATTCGCTGGGTCTATGGATTATTCCCACAGTCTATGGAATATTCCCAAGGTCTATGGATTATTCCCAGGGTCTATGGATTATTCCCATATCTAGTGAATATTTCAAGGGTCCAGGGGTTATTCCCAGGGTCTAGTGAATATTCCCAGGGTCCAGGGGTTATTCCCATGGTCTAGGGATTATTCCCAAGGTCCAGGGATTATTCCCTGGGTCCAGTGAATATTCCCACGGTCCAGGGATTATTCCCAAGGTCTGTGGGTTATTCCGAGGGCCTAGTGATATTCCCAGGGTCTTAGGATTATTCCCAGGCACCAATCTAGGCACCAAAATTGAAATCTATTAATAGATGGGAGAGTGTCCCCTTTGAAGTATGTTTGTGATGTGTAAATGGGAAAGTGTGTGATAGGTGTAAGAAAATGTTAAGTCATCTACAATCCATGGAGCACCAGGCCAGAGAAGATTGTAATGAGGTCTAGAAACATAAGTATTAACTCTTGCAGATATGGTTATTTGTGATTTTGCCGAACTTTGCAGAACATTTAGAGGTTACTATGTGTTTTAAAATTAAGTTTAAATTTGTCATCAATGAATGGGTTATAGATATATTAGGTATGTTTAGTTGCAATGTCGATCAGTGATTTTTCATTGATTTATGTCATGATCTTTGTCAGTCAATCATTGTAAGTTATCTTAAGGTTTAGCAATTATTTTGCCCTGTTAAGATGTGTAAAAATAAGTTGAACTAAGTTGTTGTGGAATATTTTTTAAATATAAGTTTGCGTATATGTTGATAAGTTGGCAATGTTGAAATATATGTTAAGATGCGATTAAGATGATTTTTTACCGGCCTAAGGCCGGTTATTAGAGGAGGGCTTAAACGGATTTTTGGTGAAATGGGACTCTTGTCCACTTGTCCATGTGTAAATGTGTCCATGTCCTGTCCATGTCCACTTTTATTGTCATTTTCCACCAGGTGTCAGTGTGTGTCAAAGTTGAGTCTAGGGCTGTCACCTGGCAATGAATAACTCAACTATTGCACTATTATGTGGTTTCAATCTGCTTAACTTAAGGGATTGAAATCACTTCATTGATCTAAGAAATACAAGACTTTTGTATCCATTGCTCAGTACTTTTGTGAATCTGCATTTGACACATTCACTTCGTGAACTTCAATCAAGTACAAATAATCTACCCAAGACTAATGTTAGGTATTATAGGCCTAATGTAAATTTCATTAAATGAGCAGGTTATTATTTTTTACATTTTCTTATGAAGGGTAAGATCTAAGTGTATTTAACCCATCCATATTTTTGTGCATTTAAACCAGGCGGTAGGAAATCATTGTTGCAAAATACATTTGAAAGTTAATCAATGGATAATGTTATACACATAGGCTAGAAGCCATGTGAATATGAGCCATTAGCCACATTACCATTGGCTAATGCACCTTTCATGGGGTTAATACAAATTGCAAATTTTGGCTGCGAATTAGTCACAAATGTGTGCATATCTCTCAAAATTCTCCAATTGGCTGTTTTGGCTGATGGGATTTCAAGTCTAAGGAAAAGCACAGCCTGGTCTGACCACTTCCAAGGGTATCATGAACAATCATTTAATCATCCTTCATGTCATTACTATTTCCCTTTTGTGTCCTACCAAGTGCATTAATTCAGGACGTTGCGGCCAAACATCAAGTTTACATATATGTAGACTACTTGATTTCAATAAATGCCCATTCAAATGTAGTACATTCAGTCCAATTGATACCCTTTGACATGTAATACATTCATATGCATAGGAATTCCATTAATTGCTTTAATCAACTCTCTACCACCTTGACACATACAGTTCCCATCAACCTTGTAATTGCATGCA
The DNA here is from genome assembly GCA_026936325.1 of Platynereis dumerilii. Taxonomy (NCBI): domain Eukaryota; kingdom Metazoa; phylum Annelida; class Polychaeta; order Phyllodocida; family Nereididae; genus Platynereis; species Platynereis dumerilii. The sequence continues at coordinate 41,473,394 of JAPTHN010000012.1, forward strand.
CTGCAATCCAATCAAATTTGTGCTCTCTCATCTGATTTAAAAGTTAACTGTTCTCTCTTCTTTCCTATATGAACTACATCAGTTGCTCACAGCTTAGGGCAGAACCGTTAAGTATTTCATACAGTGTGGAGCACACAAGCACTTGTACCTTCTCATTCTTCAGCTGAATATTTCTTTATTCTATGACCAGCCATATATTTTTCCAAATAACACCAAACCTGCCCGGGGAAGTACCTAACTGTGGAGGGACAAGATATCCTATTTCCCTCAAAAGAAGTTGCCAACAGAAATCTCTTGTTTTAATGTAAAGTTTTGGTGGAAATTGACTGTTAAAAATCGATATCAATGTCATCTCTATCAAGCCAATATATATGCATGGCTGGTCATGGAATAAAAACATTACTTGGGTCAATACAAAACAATCCATGTAACAATATATAAATCACCTTCTTGATTTCAACCCCGAATATACAATCACCAAAGGCCGGTTTTGAATCCATGGATTCTTGTTTTTATTGCGCATGGTTTTTTTGGGCATGTTTTTTGTTGAATTTTCATTCTAACTTTTGGTTTCAGGAGTATCTGTTATGTTGGTTTTAGCTGTCTGTCTGTCTAGCTGTCTACATCTTGCTTGTTTGTATGTCTGTCCGATGCCGATACCCCCCTCCCTCCCCTTTTCATTGCATTTGCTCATACTATATGTTATATCGTTTTTATTGATGTTTTATAAGGGAATGCGGATCTCTTAATTAAATTTTTTGTCTTTTTTTTTTGCATTTTGTTCTCATGGTGTAATGGCTGCTTATGCTCTTTAAAGTTGATTTAGTACACTTTTAGTTTGTAGGTTTTACATGCAGTCTTTTTGTTAGATGATAAATAATATTAACAATTAAACCATTTCATAGCATAGGTATGGCCAGAAATAACATGAGATGGTGTAACTAATGGGAGAATCATGATTTAGTCGAAGTATAGCCATTAATGGGCAATAAATGCTTCTTTTACTTGCAAATGAACAGTTATCAATAATTTTCATGGGACAGTGGCATTATTTTGTTATTTTGCTAAAAATTAAGCCTAAGAGTGAAAGGAACAGACTGATCAGCAACTCAATATTAAGCCACATGAAGAATGACAAACTTGTGAAAAACGACTGTCTCTTAAAATGATAATTGTGTGATAACCGCCTGTGAATTTACTGCATAATTTTGACTTTTTGTACAGATTAGCTTTTAAAGCAGGGATTAAGACCGCAATGCATATAAGGGTTTACGTCTTGACGTTCTCTGTCTTGCTTATTTAAATAGAACTTTTCAATGTCTTTCTGACATTTTTCTCCATTTTGAAGTTGTCCTAAAATATTACCAAACTTTAGACTACTCATTGCTTAGGTACCGTATTCTCCCAACCTCAAAATTACGGTCCCAAATTTTAGTCTCCATATTTTTGTCTTAGAAAGACCGCCCCCTATTTACAGTCGCTATATCTTTTCCCCCTCCTTTACCTAATTTACGTGCCACAGTGCATAGATACCGGACGTAAAGCCCCAATCATCCATCCAGCGTTACATCTTTTAAACTGTATTTTTCGTCCTGTATTCAAAATCAAGTTTCAATCATTGTTCTCCTCAGTCATTGCCGTGTCCTCCTGTCCTACTTAGCTTGAACTTGTCGACCTTTGACCTTTGACCCTGTCCATTTGACCTTTGACCTTGTCAATTTGACCTTTGACCTTGTCTTATTGTCTTGTTGTTTTGTTGTCGTTGTTTTTTCCGTTGCATGGTTGTTGTCAATTTGTTTTTGTTTTTTTCTTGCAGCCCGAATTTTACCAAGTGTGTCATACAAAAGCCGATTATGACGAGTACGGACCTGCCATTTGTCGACATAACCCCGTTTTTGGAACCATTGCCTAAACAAGTAATTTACCACTCTAGACAGCAACTTGTAATTATGTTTCTCGCCATCGCATCCTTTCTATCGCCCTCCTCTCTCCATCTCTTCATGCCCGAGTGGTACTAACGACTATCTGAAATGTGAGATATAACCGTCTTTCAAACAGATTTAACTCTTGTGTAGAAATAAACCATGTAAATAAGTTTGCAACCTATCCAAAACTAGTGCAAAATGAATAACTTCTACAAAAATTTTAAAACCACTAAAATGTGCCCTTAATTGGAAGCATAATCAATCTAGTAGATCTTTGTTAATGTAATGTATGGACCACAAAAACTGTGATGTAATTGAATGTAGATGCTAAAGAAAAAATTTAAATTGTTTTGATAATTCAGGGTTTGCAGATTAAATGATGTGCGAAATGGATTGAAAAATCTTATCAAATAAGTGACATAACCATGTATCACTCGTATTCTAGGGGATTCGTGTGAGCTAAATTATGAAATTTCTGTAAGATGGCGCTACCATCCTGCAAAATTTGAACATCCTCAATTAAAATCTTATTTTGTCGGATCTTTTTGGAATGGTAAGACGAAGAGATGGTATCATTGTGCATGAAGAGATAAGTAATATCCATTAGATGGCGCTGCCAACTTGCAAAATTTGAACATCCTCAATTAAAATCTTATTTTGGAATCTTTTTGGAATGGTTAGAGATGGTATCATTTTGCAAGAAGAGACGTGAGAGGAGGGTGTTGGGAAATTGCGAGAGAGAGAGAGAGAAATGCCTGTTTTTTGTTAACCTGAATATATATTTTGAAGTTTTGTTATCTGAAGGAATTCTGTAATAGGTCGTTATGATAGAATTATGACTCGGTTGTTGAGCACTTTTGAGAAGTTGACTTTTTTTATGACGAGATATATTCATTTTTGTTACCATTGAATGTGAATGACATTGAATGCTAGGTTACTTAATTAAACAAAATGGAATAATTGATTGATTTAGATGATTCAAAGATTAACTTGGGTTATTTAATTAGATTATGTAACGATCAAATACACCCTGAGCTGTAGTTTACCAACCGTAAAATAATTTTGCGGCAAGAATTGGTTTTGCAATATTGTTATTGAATATTGATATTTATTTAAGGGCTGTATATTTACAGTTGTACGATTTGTAAAGGACTTTGCGATTATTGTGCCTTCATTTCATGATATATCATAATATAATTGTGCAGCATAGAGGAGACATTGTATTTTAGTGAAATTAAATAATATCAATTGTTCATTAGAAACGATCAAACCAGAAAATCTGGCATCTGGCAATTTTCATCAGCATGTGCAAATGGTGCAGTGTAAGACATAAATACATTATGGTGATGGTAATAAATGTATACAATATGAACTTAAGAACGTTTGGACAGAGTCTGATCATGCATGCAATGACTACACTGGGTAAATGTAGACTCAATTACGGCTTTTCATAGACCATTTAGACCCCAACTTGCAAAGTAATTTATGATGACATTCTGAGAAAAGTTGTGATTTTATACAATTTTGTTCAACATTTGTTTAATGTCCCCAAAAGTTGTGATGACGCTTATATTCCAATCATGTATAATTAATTACCTTGTTAATTATTCTGCTTATGATAATGTATGACTAATCGTGTATATGGTATATGTGTATGTAAGACCTGGCTAGGCTGTTTTTGTAACGGTACTTCTTTTTTTATGATTTTGTTTATGAATTTAAAAATTTCGATACACTTTTATAATGTGTCATGTTAGAAATAAGGTATTTATCATACAGTATGAATATTTGGAAGTGGCTAACTTATGATGAAGTTTTGGCTAACTATCCATAGCTATACTGAACCAGCTATCCATAATTTGTGAGCTGGATAGGTAAAGAGACTTTGTTGTACAGGTCTTGAGTCATTTTGGACAGATAAATTCGCTATGGATAGTATTAAATCTGGCTAATAAGTAGCTATGGATAGCATAAACTTGTCAGGAGTGGCACTTTTACATATTTGTACTGTATAGGACAAATTACGATTGTGTAATAAATAATGTTTCTGTAGGATTTTCCACAACATTGAAATAGGGAGGGTTTGTGTTAGTAGCCCGAATAAAAGGCCTGGTGCTCCATTCATCCTTCATGAAAAATAAACATTTTATTTCATAAAAACAAATATCTGCGTCTTTTTATTTCTAGTTGATGTTAATTTTATTGCATTTTGGTCCTGGTTTTGAATCCAGCTCGAATCTGACCAATCGAAGGATGGAAATGATATGAAATATTTGTTATTTAGAAGCAGAAGTTTTTTTTGATGGGTGTGAATCTTAATAATGTATATTAAATTGCTATGAAATAATAGCATGTGAATTTCATCAAAAGTGTGTAAGTTATATTTCAATTCCAGCTCTGGGAGAATTTCTTGTGACTTATGTGACTTCGTGAATCCATGTTGGACAACAGTTTTGTGAATTTCATCAAAAGTGTAAATCTTTTTTCATTGAAGCGATGTGTGTCTTTATTTCTTGTCGCTTTTTGGTCCTGGGTTTAATTCCAGCTCAGATGCTGTCTCTTGGGTCTTTTACTGAGATGCAAAATATCTTTGCAATAGTTTTGAAATTTAATGTGTATTAAATTGCTATGAAATAATAGCATGTGAATTTCATTGAAAGTGTGTCAATTATATTTTAAAACAGAAGTATCTGTCTCTTTATTTTTTGTCGCTTTGGCCACACATAATTGATTCTTAGCTTTGCGGACCCGCCGATACAATAGATAACCTGCCGATGGAAAAAAAAAATTGAAAAAAAAATAAAAAAATTTTTTTTTTGACAAGCTAAAGATCAATTATGTGTGGCCTTTTGGGTCCTGAGTTTGATTCCAGCCCAGTATGGCGGGGTCTCTTGGAGTTATGTGAGAGTTGTGAATATGTGAGGCTATGTAGGACGACTGTTTTGATCATCCTTTGTCTCATGGCCGTGTCCTCTTACTGTCCTAGTACAGGGTGTCTGCCAATCCTGGAAAAGCCTGGAATTTGGTTTCTCATTTTCCAGGCCTTGAAAAGCCTGGAAAAACCAGAATTTTAAAAAAAAAAAGGCCTGGAAAAGCCTGGAATTTAGTTTGTATGGAAATAAAAATAGTCCACTGCTAAATTTTTGGCAATTTTTAGCGATGAAAGGACCAAAAGACGAATGTCGTGTTCAGAAAAAAATGTGTGTATCGTGCCATTAATTAGTCAGTTCATTGACAAATTGGCCTGGAATTTTGGAAAACTTGGCCTGGAAAAAGCCTGGAATTTGGTTTCAAAAAAGCTGCAGACACCCTGTAGTAACTACAGATGAGGAACCAAGATTTTCCGTGAACTTCCCTGTGCTAGAAAGCATATCACATTTACAGGAAAATTGTGACAGCATAGCAGCATAATCATTAAGGTATTAGCCATACTTGTGGAAGGTTGGAATGAGCTATGACTAAAAATGACTCCTCGGGAGACAAAAAGGAGGAGGTGGTCAGATCCGCTTCATGCACAAATGGACTGAAAAAATATCCCTGACATAGTCAAGAGTGACCTTACGACCAGAATACAATATAATGAAGGCAATCAATGATGGGAAAGGAATAAGAGGGAAGTCTGGAGTTTTTGGAGTGAATAAAGAAAAGAATAAAGTCCCAAGTATGTGGACATAAAGTCCCAATCATCCCTCAATCCATTTCCAATCAAATTTGAACATACAAGCTAAATATTTCAGCAAATGGAAGTACTTAACAATTAAAATGCTACGGAACATTAGCATGTGAATTTCATCAAAGGTGTGTAAATTGTCAGTCTTTTCAAGGAAAACCTTGTGATCAATAGTGTTGCCGATAGGTTCATTACGGACGGTTGTAATGGAAACCAGAGACATCATGTTCCATAGTTTATTTCATGAAATTGTAGAAGAAAGTTTATAGGACAACCAAACCATTCGGTACCATACCGTATGAAAAACACCTGAAACATTGTACTTAAGAGCGATTATCTGAGAAAATCAACCCTCAACCGGAATGTGGTCCGTCACCGAATCGTTTTATATTTTGTGGGATGGAAGTACTATGGCATGAGACGTCAGAAAAAAATTTTTGGTCCGGTCAGATCAATGGTTGCCATGGTAACCATGGCTTCATTATTTTGGACCAAATCAGCAAATTTGCAAAAAACGAAAAGTCAAAATTATGCATTTTTAGCTCATATTTCCGCCTGAAAGGTGGTAATATATCGCTGCACTACCCATTGTGTCTGGAATAGTCACTCTTGAACTGAGTAATGGCATTGTATTTTTAAATCTGGGGTCAATGGGGTCTGTGTAATTATGGCCTAAAAAAGGTGTCTTCGAGGCTAAGGAGAATTAAAAAAATTTCCCATATTTAAGGGCCTCATATCTTCTATGGAGGTACTAGTTGAGCAAAGCCAAGCATACACATGATGAAACTGACCTTTCCTCTACAAGAATCAATAATAAAATCACGGTGCAACCATAGATTGAGCGTACAAACAAAGGTGGCGCCATCTATGTTTTTGGATATTTTGAGATTTGGCAAAAAAGGCTTTCAATTAAGTGGTGCCACATGTACAATTATTGTGTCAGAAATCTCAGATTTGTTTTTGGTACATTTCAATTATAACTCTAACACGGCAGGCCATCACTGTTGCCATGGCAACATTGTAAAGTCAGTAGCAGCGCCCCCAAGTGAGCATGTTTGCCAATTTCCTCAAAAACGCCATTTTTTCATGAAGATAGGCAAGTTTTGAACGAAGGTGGCGCCATCTATGGTTTTGCATTTCTTAAGATTTTACGAAAAAGGCTTACAATGAAGTGATGCCAAGTATACAATTATTGTGTCAGAATCTCAGATTTCTTTTTTGGTACATTTGGTACAGTGCACCAAAAAAGTTATGGGAAAAAAGCAGTGATTCCCCATTTTGCCTCTAATTTTGTAGAATGGCATTTCCAGTGATAATTATTGATGTTCTATCCTTTCAATACACTTCTCCTGAACAGGTCTGGATAATAGTTTCATGGTTTTGTGCTATGATATGGATATGCCAGTGAATCTTGGTGGGTGCACCATATTTTGCCTTCAAAAAAGTTATGGGAATTTTTTATGAAACAGTGAAATACTTAAATTATGAATGATTGCTTTGTAGTTGTCATGCTAGTTTCTATAAGTAGAGAATTGACTGTGGGCCCATTTTGATGGTGATCCTGTGGTTACATTTTCAAGAAATATGGTTTTTTAATTATATAAAGTATGTTATTACAAATAATTCTCAAATTGATATGTTGCCCATTGAAATGCCAATTTAATCGTGGAAATCTGTTGACACAGCATTTATGTCAAAATTTACTGGTAGGGGCTTCTGTTTCCATTTAGATAAATGCATCTTTTTAAGCCAGGACAGAAGTTAATTCAAAGTTTATGTCTACAGATGTGTTGGTGCTGATATTCAGCATCAGGAATTTTCAGCAATTTGGTATTATTTGTGGTGAAACTGCACTAAAATGTTACTTTTGTAAGTGAAGAGGTTGTCCAGGTAGTTTGAATGACAAAAATCACAGCACCTACCACTTTATACACGCCTGAATTATTCACACTTCCATACTGCAAAAGTGGTCAAATGCTTCCATAGCATTTTTCCATATCCATGGTCATATCATGCACAAATCACAAGTTCACAAGGTTCAAAGATGAATTTCACTCACCGTCCATCAAATTGTATCAATTGGAATGATACAGAAAAATTAACTTTGGCTTTTATAGCATGTTGATTGTTTGTTCCATATTCCACTAGTTTGCAACAGATACCTCAATCATTCATTTGTACTACCTTATCCTTTTGGAAAATTTTGAAACATTATATAAAGGCCCTGAGATGTGATGACAACCAATTAGGATGCTATACCAAGTAAAATAAGGTAAATGAAGATCATTTATAAAGTCTATATTATGCCGTTAGCTATTATCTTGCCTCAAGATGTTCGTCATTCAGGGGACTGCTCATCTTCACTTTGCAGACACAACTCATACATGCTCAATAATCATTTGGCTAACATATTTCAGCAATACCAGAGCATTGAGTAGGCTACAGGATATATTTTTAAGAACACACTTAATTTAAATGATATTTAATTTCAAAATAATTAATATCCATTAAAAATGACTAGAAACCATTGTTAGTATCATCTTTCAAGTTTAAACAATGCTCAATTTGACCAATATAGTCTGATAGCATATTACTGATGTCATCTGTATAAGAGAAATCATCTTTAAGTTGTTATTTCTGAAGAAATCAAATTTTTCCCATAACTTTTTTGAGGTCGAAATTTGGAGTTGCAACCAAGAATCACCTGGCATACCCGGTTTGCAGATTAAAACAAAAAAGTAACCAGGTAGATTTGTTCATGAGATGTCTATTGAATGGGTAGAAGTGCAATAATTGCCTTCGGAAATTTATTATTGAGAAATTAGGGGCAAAAACAGACCCATTCCAATTTTTCCCATAACATTTTTGGTGCACTGTATGTTACTCTTATATGGTAGGCCACCATTGTTGCCATGGCGGCATTGGTATGCCAGCAGCAGTGCCCCTAAGTGAGCATGTTCCCAGCTGACAATGCACGTGAAGTTCACGTGATAAACACGGGGGAAACTGGTGAACATGACATAACTGAGAGTTATCACGTGTTTGTGTTCACGTGAGAAAAACTCCTGCATTTTCATGGGATAACCACGTGATGAATATCACCAGATTAACGCTTGGCCATCTTCATGACATAACTGAGAGTTATCACGTGTTTTTCTTCACGTGAAAAACTCCCCAACATTTTCACAGGATAACCACGTGATGAACTTCACCAGATTATCACTTGACTATCTTCATGACTTAACTGAGAGTTATCACATGTTTTTCTTCACGTGGTTAACTGGTGAAGATTGCCTCCCAGAAATATAGATGGAGCCACCTGTACTAGAAACACAGCTGTTTACCGAGTTCCGCACTAAGTTTACTTTAACTGAGTTTAAACTAATTAAACTAATGATTATGATTTCTAAATCTGAATTAATGCACAGTATATGGCGGAATGAAACTCATTATCTCAAAAATGAGCACATATTGGATATTATTACAAAAGACTAGTTATCCGAAATGTGAATCATGTACGACTACAATCCTTGATTCTGGTAACCCATTAAGAAGAGTGAAAAGAGACTCACTGCATCACACTGGTTGTGACAAATTTTCAACAAGTTCTTGTGGTTTTACTTCAGCCCCGCAGCCATTGAAAGCCCAAGATATTGCTTGAAACAGTCCAAGTTGACTGGCTTGATGAAGAGCCAAGTTAACCAGTTGGAGATTTTGCCTTTTCTCAAATAATTTTAACTGGTGAAGATTGCCCCCCAGAAAATCACATGGTTAACTGGTGAAGATATTCACCAGAAAATCACATGGTTAACTGGTGAAGATTGCCCCCAGAAAATCACGTGGTTAACTGGTGAAGATTGCCCCCAAAAAATCACATGGTTAACTGGTGAAGATATTCACCAGAAAATCACGTGGTTAACTGGTGACAAAATCATGTGGTTAGCGTTTGCAATAACCTATCAGTTTTCCACGTGATAACTGAGGGGCAATTTCACGTGATAACTCTCAGTTAACCACCAGTTTTGTCAGCTGGGTTGCCAGTTTCCTAAAAAACGCCATTTTTCTATGAAAATAGGCAATTTCTAAGCCCCTGGTACCTGGGAAATGGTAATATACGGCTAAATTATACATCATGCCTGGACTGGTCACTCTATAACTATGTATTGGTATTGTATTTTGAAATCTTGGATTAGTGGGGTCTGTGTAAGAAAGGCCAAAGAAATCTATGTTTGAGGCCAAGGAAATCGCACAAAATATCACATTTTTAGGCACTCATATCTTCTATAGGTGTATTAGCTGGTGAAAACAAAGGTACACATTATGAAGCTGACCTTTCCTCTTAATGATTCGATAATAAAATCATGGTGGAACCATATATTGAGCTTACAAACAAAGGTGGCGCCATCTATGTTTTTGCATATTTTGAGATTTTGCAAAAAAGGCTTTCAGTGAAGTTGTGCCGCATATATAATTATTGTGCCAGAGATCTTCAGTTTTTTTCTGGTACATTTCATTTTTTGTCCTAACATATATGTGGCAGGTCATCAATGTTGTCATGGCAGCATTGCTAAGTCAGCAGCAGCGTCCCCATGTGACCATGTTTGCCAATTTCCTCAAAAATGCCATTTTACATGAAAGGATAAGATTCCTTGAGTCGAACATTTGGAGGTATCACTTTGATTCGGACACTTTATACGATCCATTAGCCAAGAGATTGCTATCCAAGTACTGTATTAGGTGCCAGTATTTTGTTCATGACTTCCTTTGTGATCAAAATCATCAGCACTGATATTATCTTAGCATACTCATAGTGTTTTTCATAGCCTTAAATCTAGGTTCAAATGAGCGGTTGTGTCGGAATCGTACGCTGAACATCGTTAGACAACACAATTTTCTGAGTTCTAATTGATCAATAATTTTCAAATATGGTCTAACAATGCATATTGATAACTTTCGTGAAATATGATTCACTTTTGGTCATGAAACTTCAGTTCACTGATTGCTCTTGAATAGAAAACTCACCAATGAAAATATTGGTTTTGTGGCATATTGAATTGAATTATTCTTATGAAATGTTCACATAATAGGTACAAGACTTCCAAAAGCCCTCCTTGGAAAAAATATTAAGGATAAAGCAGATTTTGATGAAGGTGCATTTTGATACTAAGAGAGGAAGTACGGTTTTAAGCCATTTTGCAATGTTTCGTTTTTAATGGTGCTCAGTGTAAGTCGGAAAAAGCAAGTTGTATTTCAGTCAAATTGAAGGATCTTTCACAGGCCTGTGGTGATGATTTGACTTGAATTTGTGTACCACTTAGTTGGGACTGAGGTCAATCTACCTCTTGCTCTATGATGGGCTTTTTCAAATAAAAATTTCTTAAACAGCAACAGCTCCAATAACTTGTTAAAAGAAAGAGCTATCCGACACAAGCATACCTTAGCCTCTTCTGATTCATTTCTGTAACCCCCATATTGTCTGTTTGTTTTTAAAATGCTCAATTTTCTACTAATTCGAGTCAGAGAGAATGTTTAATTTAATGTGCTGGTTGATATCTACAACATACTTTTCAGACACTGGGAATCTTACCCTGTGGAAATCAGGCCTCATAAAGAATGCTTTGGCCAAATTTCATGAAATTCTTATCTATTTGAAATTTTGTGTGAAGTGTGAGATTCAACTTTAAGAATACCTAAAATTAGAAGAGCATATAACATATTGATGTGGGGTAACAGGTCTAAATATAAACTAAATTGAAAATATTGTTGGAAAGAAACAGTTTTCACTAAACATTTAAATTTCTTGTTATATTTGTCAGTGAGAACCAGTGTCTTGAATTAGGCCATTTTCAAGAAAAAAATGGCATTTTTGAGGAAATTTTACTTGGGGGTAGTGTTGACAAGCAACAGTGATTGCCATGTTAGGGCGACAAATGAAATGGTACATGTACTAGAAAATAATCTGAGATTTCTGACACAGCAATTGTATATGTTGCACCACTTTATTGCAAGCCTTTAATTGCAAGATCTCAAAATATGCAAAAACATAGGTGGCTCCACCTTTTTTTCATAAGCTCAAACTATGGTCCACCATGATTTTATAGTTCATTAATGTAGAGGAAAGGTTTGTTTTATCATGTGTACCCCAAATTTCCTTTTGCACCTACATAGAAATATGAGGCGTAAAAGATGTGCAATTTCATTCACGTTTTTTAGCCTCAAACACATATTTCTTTGGCCATTCTGACACAGACCCCATTAATCCAAGAGTTCAGAATACAACACAAATACACTTGTTAAGGAGTGACCAGTCCAGGCACTATACTAGATGTAGCCATATATTACCATTTACCAGTACCAGTGGATTCGAACTTGCCTATTTTCATGAAAAAGTGGCGAGTTTTCTAAAACAAAAATTGTATATATGGAATGACTTCATTGAAAGCCTTTTTTTGTAAAACTCAAAACATGCAACAACATGGATGGCGTCACCTTCATTTGTAAGCTCAATATATGGTTCCACCACGATTTTTTTATTGATTCATTTGGAGGAAAGGTCAGTTTCATAATGTGTATGCTTGGCTTTGTTCAACTAGTACCTCCATAGAAGATATGAGGCCCTAAAAGGCTCTAAAAAGGTGATATTTTCATGGCCCCAAACATAGATTTCTTGGGCCTTTCTTACACAGACCCCATTAATCCAAGATTTCAAAATACAATACCAATACATAGTTAAAGAGTGACCAGTCCAGGCACGATGTATAATTTTGCTGTATATTACCATTATCCAGATACCAGTGACTTAGAAATTGCCTATTTTCATGAAAAAGTGGCGTTTTTTAGGAAATTGGCAACATGCTCACTTTGGGGCGCTGCTGCTGGCATACCAATGCCACCATGGCAACAATGCTGGCCTACCATATTAGAGTAACAAATCAAATGTACCAAAAAAGAAATCTGAGATTTCTGACACAATAATTGTATATGTGGCATGACTTCATTGTAAGCCTATTTCGTAAAATCTTAAAATATGCAAAAACATAGATGGCGCCACCCTCGTTTATAAGCTAAAGATATGGTTCCACCATGATTTTATTCATTGATTCTTGTAGAGGAAAGGTCAGTTTCATCTTGTGTATGCTTGGCTTTGCTCAACTAGTACCTCCATAGAAGATATGAGGCCCATAAATATGGGAAATTTTTTAAATTCTCCTTAACCTCGAAGATACCTTTTCTAGGCCATAATTACACAGACCCCATTGACCCCAGATTTTAAAAATACAATGCCATTACTCAGTTCAAGAGTGACTATTCCAGACACAATGGGTAGTGCAGCGATATATTACCACCTTTCAGGCGGAAATATGAGCTAAAAATGCATAATTTTGACTTTTCGTTTTTGCCAATTTTGCTCATTTGGCCCAAAATAATGAAGCCATGGTTACCATGGCAACCAATAATCTGACAGGTCCAAAATTTTTCGAGAACTTCTATCCCATAATACTTCAATCCTACAAAGTATGAAACGATTCCGTGATGGGGCACATTCCAAATTTTCTGGAAATCGGTTGATTTTCTCAGATAATTGCTCTTAACAAGTCGTTCATTACTACTTCTCCTAAATGTACTAAGTCCGTAATAATCACAAATAGTCCATAATATAATCACATAAGTAACATTCAATAAACTGACTCTATTAATCAACATACCCTGTTTGGATATTTAAGTTGAACCAGCATAGAATCTTGGACATAGGGACTAATTCCTTATCGGGTAGCACTGTATTGACTATCTTTATTAAAATGGGTACAAAGGCATCTATGATCCACGTTTTCACATTCTTTTTCCATTAGACTTTAGTGATGAACTTTCTGTTCAAAGTCGAGTTTAAGTTCTGTTTTTTTCCTTTCCATCTTGTCTAAGAAGCGTGTTGAGCTTAGCATTGTCATTAACTTATTTCTCGACATTGTTCTTCAGCTGTTCTGTGTCACGGTATGAGTTGTCGGGCTACTTAACTTATTTGCTACCATGTTTCCTTATTGGTCTGCACTTGTGGTTAGAGCATGTGAATCTCATTAAAGGCAATGTTGGTTTGAAATAGTTTTTGGACTTCCGGCGAGGACTGTGCAAGCTTGTGTACCAAAGACAGTGCTACAAGAAAAAAAATTAAAATGCTCAGAGAAAATTGTTTCTTGCCTGGATTTATTTCCACATCGCCTGCAAGTAAAAGCAGCAAGTTAAGAGCAGCCAAAACACTCACCCTCCTTCGTCTTCCTCTCTTGGGGGGGGGAGGGTTCGTCTAGTGGCAGCGTGCTGGACTGCCAATCGCTGCCTGGGTCCAGGGTTCGAATCCACCTCTTGCCGAGTCACCTGGGCCTATGTTGGATGGCTGTTTCAATCATCCTTCGCCTCATTGCCGTCTCCTCCTCCTGTCCTAATTAGCCTACCAAGTGCATAAATACAGGACGTAAAGCCCCAATCATCCATCCATCCATCTAGTGGTAATTCAAAAGTTTGCTACCCACACAAGGCTCACTTCTGTGACTCGGAGAATTTATATTGTTTTAGATGTCAGGAATCGAGTCCTTCCGATTCCTTTGGAAGGCTCTCTGCTGAGTTGTAGGGGAGACCAGGCTGCCCCGAAAGTGTGACAACCTGCCCCGTATTTTTTGTGACAACCTGCCACGAGTGCTTTCCATGGCAACAATGGCTGATTACTGCCATTTTGTTTACAATTCTTCAGTTTTCATATATTTACACCATGAACAAATAAAAACAAAATAACATTTTTCAATCTGTTCAGGAGAGTCACTAGTGTACGAAGAATGAAATGACATTCAATTTGAAGGTTAGATTTTAATTTTGGCAGTAAAAAAATTGAAATACTCATTGTGCCTTGCAGACGTCCTTCTTGGTGTTAGAATTTTGTGAAGAAACTCCCGGTGATAATTTCTAAAATTGACAATGACTGGTTGGACAATACTGCCGCTGGTTTTACTCAGTAAAAGTGTGATGACCTGCTCCTGTGTGACAACCAGCCCCGGTCTCCCCTACTCAAGTGTCTTATGAAGGCATCTCTTTCTGTTCTTAACTGGGCCTATGTTGGACGGCTGTTTCAATTAGCCTTCACCTCATTGCCGTGTCCTCCTCCTGTCCTAATTAGCCTAGCAAAAACAGTGCAGTAAGAAAAAAAGTTTAAATGCTCAGAGAAAATTATTTCTTGCCCAGATTTATTTCCACATCGCCTGCAAGTAAAAGCAGTAAGAGCAGCCAAACCACTGACACCTTAACCCAAGCTGCTTCAGGTGCTGCCCCCTTGTGAGCAAGTTGACCTTAACCTTTCTTCTCATCACCTTCCGTCGTCTCTTTCTCTTAGGGGGGAGGGTTGGTCTAGTTGTAGCGTGCTGGGCTGCCAATCGCTGGGTCCAGGTTTTGAATCCAGCTCTTGCCGGGTCACCTGGGCCTATGTTGGATGGCTGTTTCAATCATCCTTCACCTCATTGCTGTGTCCTCCTCCTGTCCTAATTAGCCCACCAAGTGCATAAATACAGGATGTAAAGCCCCATTCATGCATCCATCCATCGTCTTCTTCTCTTACTCCTTGTCTTGGGCAGTTGCCCAAACCAATTCTTCCCAGGTAGACATGGTAGGGTCCTCAGGCTGAACTTTATCTTGACCTCACATACCTCCAACCCACACATCCTCAACAAACATGTGAAATACATAAAAATACTTGTCTCCTATTCCTGACAACATGACCAAACAGTTTCTTAAATAATTGGGAATATCCAAATGTTTTTAAAAGCCCTGGCTTTGAGGTAGCCCCATTGGAATAACATTGCTGTTAACCCAGCTCTGGAAGCCATTTTTGTTACAGCTGCTTGCAGCCTGTATTGACCATATAGGATTTTGCACTATTTCACCTATCCCTTTGAAACGTAGTATATAGTCTCAACATAATTTTATCTTTCTTCCATTATCTTTTGGTAAACTTCTATTGCCATCTTCTTACGTTTCTCTCTCTCTCTGGTGCTTAGCCGCCAGTCAACTGATGTTACTGAATAGATGGACTAATTACCGGGGATCCTGCGGGAGACACCTGTCTCCCGCAGGATCCCCGGTAATTAGTCCATCTATATATACCTTAGCACTTGCCGCCATGAAACACCTACTCAAGAAATACCAGAGGCATGACCATTAAGATCCGAATACTTCTTTAATATTCAATTCATAAACAGTTACAGGATAAGTAATTCAATGGACAGTAGATATTCAACGCCATTACGATACATTAAAGAAATACCTCATCGATTTAGATACACTATTGAAAGATACCTTCTCAATCAACCATGACCTAAGGCTCCTTTATGAGAAACCGTACTCATACTTCTGACAACGATACCCTTACCTGACGAATTCGTCACGACGCCAGGGAGACAGGGAAACCCGTGCCACCTTGGCAGAGGCGGGCTCTCTTCTGCTTGGGCAACCAAGCTTACCCCCTGAGATTGACACCAGGGTGCTCTGCGGCTGCGCAGAGGCACCAGGGTAACCGTTGCCATAGAAACCATGGGGTGAGTTTTACCCCGTTGCTATTATTAGAAAGTTGGCCTCTGGCCCAACTTTCTCTAGGGATTGGCCAGGAAATATATTAGCTCTTTTCAATCATACTCAGGCATCATACTGGGCCTTGTAACTGTGCATGTTGATTGTGTGACCCCTGAAGATGGAAAAAAAAACATTTCTTGGCCTACTAGCACCGTTAATTGTTTTTTTAGGGTTGATTATATATATGTCACTATGGTGGACCTGTGACCGTACGAAGGGAGGGTATATTCTGGGACTGCTTTTACATTGCTAAGTGTACCCTCTGCAGGTCAAGCATCATGGGGTCATACTGGTGGAGGTATTTAGGACATATTTTTCTTTACATTACAATTTGTTTGTGCATATGTAAACAATGTATTGCTAGATTTAGAGTAAGTAGACCTGTGTACCCCATATTGAATAATTGGATAGATAGATAGATAGATAGATAGATAGATAGAGAGATAGACAAAGATGGATGGACAGAAATAGGTAGATTTTGATACATAAAAAGGATAGATATGGCGAGAAAAAGAAAAAACCAATTAATCAGAATGAACAGAAATATATAAATAACAATAATTTGTGGATTCAATGCCTGGGAAGGTAGAAGAATGACCAGTTAGAGGTTGGCACTTGCTTTAACTAGCAAAAAAAAAACAAACTATGAATATCCCCCAGAGGTGGGAAGTATGAGAGATTCACAAAGAAATGCATCATCATATATCATATATCATATATACTATTAATTCAAGGGCCCCTTACGCTACTCCAACAAAACTGCTCATTGCTCAGTGATGAAAACTTGCAATTTGCTTTTCTGTATTCTCTACGATGTCCTTGGCTGGGTTTCATGTAAAAATTACAGTCATAGAAATTAACATGATTTTTCCCATAATCTAACCAAAGGCCATCAGAAAATGACCTTTATCCCCCCCCTTCCCTCACATGCATGCTTCCACGGGTCTTGTGCTTGAGGGGTTAAAAGTAGGAGGGAGCAAACAAGGAAGAATGGACGGAAGAACTATGGTTACAAGTCCTGGGATTATAAAAAAATCAAATGGTTGCAAAAAGCATTAACAACATTTTTCACACTAAAATTATGTAATATGTAAATTCAACACTGCATCTTGAGACTCTGGGCCAACTTTCTATTCTTCGACTCATTCATGATCGAAATTCTAGTTCTAGTTCTCTTTACAATTTACACAATAATATAATATGTTTCAATGTTTTATACAATAATAATATAAATGACATTACAAGATTAAGGTTTTAAGGTTCATGGTGATTCGAATCCAGAGGAAAATATCCTCTAAAGAACATTCCCCAAAGAATGAAGACACCTCTGAAGCGAAAAGCTCAGCGGTGACACTATGACAATGAATTTGTATTTTCTAAACTAAAATATACGTTTTCTCCGCAAATTTTAAATGTTCTGCTGCAGTACGTGATAAAGGCAAAATATGGACGAAGACCATCTTGGAAGAAAACCAGGCCACAAAAAGAAGACAGAACAACGAAACGCACCTGAGCCCTGTTACGGATAAGGAATTGGAGAAAGCAAAGAAAAAACCAAAAAACAAGAAAAGCTGCGGTCCAGATGACATCCGAAATGAAGCACTCAAGTACGCAGACCGACAAAACAGCGAGACAATCAGACGGCACTTTAATAATGTGCACTGTAAAATTTGAAATTTTGAGTTAGCTCAAATGATTGAGTGAGATGGTTGCACAATTTGTTTGAGCCATGATAACTTGCCTTTTTTTTTTTTTAATCTTTATGTTGTTATAACTTGCAAACAACAAGCTATCTCGGCTCAAAGGAATTGTGCAACCATCTCACTCAATCAATTAAGCTAAGTCAAAATTCAAAATTTACAGTGTGTTGCACAGTCACGTCATCCCAGACGCATGGAAGACTGGAAGAATAATCACCATATACAAGGGGAAAGGAGAAAAGGGAAAGTGCTCAAATGAAAGAGGAATCTCATATTTTCTTTCCTATTTTGGCGTTTAATAAATACCATTTTCCTGAAGAAACTTTTGGGGTTACAAAACTGCATGATCATACGAAAATTCAAAATGTTGCTAATATAATAGCTGGCAATTACCATGTAAGCATGGCACTGGATAAAAAAGTAAAAAATTCCTGAATTCCGATGCTTTCCAATGCTTCAGTGTGTCCAGAGGTCTTGGAGAGCGATGGATTTAATCAGGTGGTGTCATTAGTAACTGCTGTAACAAGCATTTATCCTATAGAGAATTTTCCTAGCCATAGTAAAGAGCATCCGAGTTCAACCACTGGATCCAGCTCTTGCCGGGTCACCTGGTTCTATGTAGTATGTTGGACGGCTGTTTCAATCATCCTTAGTCTCATTGCTGTGTCCTCCTCTTGTCCTAATTAGCCTACCAAGTGCATAAATACAGGACGTAAAGCCCCAACCATCTATCCATCCATGATGCACATAATTATATTATTGATGCTTGTTGCCTTTGCAAAAGCATAATGAGTAATGCCGGAAAAAAACTGATAATTCTTTGATGCCTAAAGAGTTGATATCTGATATACAATTTATGCACCCACAGGCCAAATCCCTGGCCATGATGACTCCAGGTTTGTTTGTGTTCCTCACTTGATGAAAATCTCTAGTTCCAGGAACGGTCGCGCACACAATTTTGTTTGATCTGCAATTTTGTTGACGACTTCAATTGATCTTGACTTATGCAATCTATGTACATGTCTTTTTCATATTGAATATCACTCAGAGCAACGGCCATCTCCGCCGCTTTGTCGATACTTGCTTGACCACAAGCTACAGCCATTCGTGCCTTGTGCTTTATCACCGTGCCTTCCCCGTCTGAACGAGATTTGCCATGGTTACTGCCGAAGTAGATTCTTTCGCAGTGAATATTCGCTCATGACAATTGAACAAAAGAGTTTTCTCATTTAAATTGGCTGGTGCAGCCATCAGACTGATGAAACAATCTGCTGATTATGATGTTCCTTTTGCTCTTCAGAAATTGGAGGAAGCTTGCAGTGAACGCCTCTATATCGGCATATATTTCGTGTTTCAAGTCATCGGAGAGAATGGTGAAGCATGCTTCTATGATCTTGTTACATTTTGGCTCTGGACATAAATACCAAATTACCGTTGGGTACACAGTTGTTTGGCTATAAGACCAATGAGAATAAGCAGGTTGATTTTGGGCCTCATTCCGATGATTTTCACTAAAATCTTGTAATATAAGGACATCCCCATCTTGAAGGTTATTCCGCAATTCTTACAACTGGCCCTGTTGCCATCTTACGACAAATGTCCTGCTTAGTTAACAATTATTACAGAATATTCAAATACATCCATACAACTTGTTTTCCTTTAATGCACTCTAAAAAATTTCAGAAAAAATTGTTTTTTTAGATTCAAAATGGTTTTTTGAAAAACCAAATTTTAATGCAAAACCAACATGGATTTTTAAAAAAATCCATGTTGGTTTTTTGCATTGAAATTTGGTTTTTCAAAAAACCATTTTGAATCTAAAAAACCAATTTTGTCCCGACATTTTTTAGAGTGTGAGGTTATGCGCTCTAGTTCTGATCTGTGGCTCAGTACGATCAGGAACCACGTGGCATTTCCTTCATCCGCAGAGATATGGCAAACAAATTATTGAAAACAGCTCTCTCCTTAGGTGACTATAAACGCTTCCTGGTTTGCCCTGCAACAATGATAGTACACATATGGTGACATGACATATTCTGGTTAGTATTTTGGGTTTTGTTTGGCAGATCCAATAACCTACACTATTTCAGTCAGACTGAACACAATTCCTTTGACTGGCAGTCCCTCAATATGAGAGGGAGTGAAGAAATGCACTGCATTGGTATATCATTTCCGACAGCCACTCCAAAATCATGTGTCAAGATATCCCAGTTTAGTAGCTGCTTGCCAACAAGCATAGAGAAACTGAGTGTAAAAAATCACTTTTTTGCATCTTCAGCCGCAATATGACGGGCCGGGGACGGATCCAGCTTCGGTGCATTGCCAATTAGAGTATTTCAATCGAAAATTTTTTTTTTCTTTACAGAAGGGGGTTGCAACTCCTAAACCCCAAATCCAGTATCTATAAAGTTTACAGACAATTTTAAACATCCTGTGTTTCTCTGATGAACTGCACTCTAAAAAGTGTCGGGACAAAATTGGTTTTTTAGATTCAAAATGGTTTTTTGAAAAACCAAATTTCAATGCAAAACCAACATGGATTTTTAAAAAAATCCATGTTGGGTTTTTGCATTGAAATTTGGTTTTTCAAAAAACCATTTTGAATCTAAAAAACCAATTTTGTCTGAAATTTTTTAGAGTGTGATCTCTTCATGTTCAGACATGGTCTCATCTGATGGGGCCTCTTCATTTTCTGTAACATGAAACTAATCAGGGTAAATACCATGTAATTTTGTTGTCAAACATCTATTATAAATACATGGAGTTTTTAATTTTTGATGAAATCAAGGCCAACATGCACACTACTCTTTTAACAATTAAATCTCTTTTTCTACAATGGAGTCCAGATTAGGATCACAACTATCAGTATTTATACATAGTATATTAGAGAATATGAACCGTAATCGTGATATTTTCACTATTTTAAAACAAACCTTAGATGATGACATCTCATTTGTCTTCTTATGCCAGGTCTTAACAATTTTCGCTACAACCAGGAACACCCCAGCAGCAGATACAGTAGCGGACGAAAGTTTAGGCCACATCTATTTTTTGTCAATATAAGGGAAAACAGTTGATCAGCTGAAAAATTGCTGCATGGATTTTCTTGCCTATTTATCAGGGAAGTTCGACACTAGAGAAAACTTGATCTATTTTTATCACTTACTTGAATATGTGTGATAAACAAATTTCAGGTGGTCTAAACTTACGGTCTGGTGCTGCTTACATCCACAAATGCCTAAAATGGCCCTTAATGGCATTTTGCATTAGAGAAAAGGTGGCTAAATTATTTAATGTTATTTTAGACAAGTTATTCAATCATGTTTCATGACATTGTGATTTAGAGGCAATGTGTCATGAGACAGGAAAAAACTTATTTTTTAATATGTTTTAAAAATTTCAACTTTCCTGATACATAGGCAAGAAAATCCATGCAGAAATTTTTCAGCTGAGAATCTATTATCCATTATAAAGACAAAAAATTGTAAAACCAGAGGGACCGACATCCATTTAAAGATATCTGATGGTCTGTGTGTTAAACCAGTTGTAGTGGTTTGATGTTTACTGGAGGTTGTTTCGAATGGATTAGACGATGAAGAAGCCTGATGTCCAGGAGGGTTAACAGTTGATGATTCCAACTCAGTGTCCTCAAAATCAATACTACCGGCATTTGTCTGTACGCCATTTAACCCTAATGCAGCTATGGAGGGCTGTGTTGATGATCAAATTTTTAATGTTACACATTCATTCAATAAAACCTTCTTCAGCAAACAGTCTCTTTATTTGTTGTCATTTTAAACAGTTAAGGAGAAGAAAAAGAAAGACCTGAATTTTCACAATAAATTTGAAGTTTTGAAATAAATTTCGAACCGCGCAATATTATACAAATACGGCATGATATGAGAAAAAAATCCATTTTTGTTTTTTGCATTGAAATTTGGTTTTTCAAAAAACCATTTTGAATCTTAAAAAACCAATTTTGTCTGAAATTATTTAGAGTGTGGACAGATGAAGGGTTTCACTAAAAACTGAACAAGTTGTATGATAAAAATCAGAGCATGGCTCTCGTAATTTCCGAACAGTAGACAAATGCAATGTACATTAGGCCACACATAACTGATTCTTAGCTTCGCGGACCCGCCGACACAATAGATTACCTGCAGATGGAAAAAAAAAATTTGAAAAAAAAAAAAAATTTTTTTTTTACATTATAAAAAAAAAAATTGTTCACCTTTTTTTTTTTTGTCCTACCGACCTACCCTAGAAAAAGTGCCTTGAGACGAATCCGAGAAGCTAAAGATCAATTATGTGTGGCCTTAAGGGGTGTATACTTTCGCAACACTCATTTTCACTGAATTAATTTTTGCTACTCGTCCATGACTTACCACACACAATTTTATGGTGGATATAGGTTGCAAGTGAGGTCAGTATGAGTATGTAGATGTATTGGATTGATGATGCATTTCTGAAGGAAGATATGACAGAATATCATATGGCAAGCCGAAATACTCGCTGCTCATTGGCCGACAGCCGTGCAATATTCTACGATATTGCACGCATGATATTGCACGCTCAATTTAACATGTAAGAGATTGGACGGACCTGAGAGGAAGCACCATATTTTCATGCTGCTGCAGCCACAAGCAAACAAAAAGATTGTGTTTTTCAATTTTACTAAAAACTTCACTGCACAGCAACGGAGGCAGATAGAAAGCTGGTTTTTGCGGCAAAAGATGCGTCTGTTACAGGGCCACATGAATATCAACTTTTTGTGCTGGTTATGTTATTCGTTGAATCAGAATAGAGCATTAAATGGCCGAAAAACGGCTTTTTTGCCGATTTTTCAGTGACTTTGTTGTGTTTAAAGGTCTAAAGTCTGCTATAAAGTTTAATAAAAAAATCTGAAAAAAATCCATGATCAAGTATATCATTTTTGGATTCCAATAGTGTGAAAAAAAATTTTGTGAGTGAAATAGTTATTGATTTTTGACGAGATACACTTTAAACAGGCGGGTCAAAAGAAACACAAAACGAGTTTGGACAAGGAATTCCAGCCCTTTTCTTTGCATTTGCCACAAAAAACCATATGATATAACAGTTATTGCACATCACCTCGTGCAATATCAGTTTTTATGGCACCTCGGTGACTAATATTGCACTCGGGCTGCGCCCTCGTGCAATATTAGTCACCGAGGTGCCATAAAAACTGATATTGCACTCGGTGCTGTGCGATAACTGTATAATATTGAAGACCACTCCAGGGGGGTGTATACTTCTGCAACCCATTGTAGAAGTGAAAGGATGGTTGGCAATCTTGACAAATGTGCTGCTGGCTTCTTCTCATTTTTTTCCAGGCTGTGTACTCCTCCTGTCCTAATTAGCCTACCAAGTGCATAAATACAGGACGTAAAGCCCCAATCATCCATCCATCTCCATTGTAGAAATGTCATCCTTCTTGGGAATAAGAACTGGGCTGCTTTTGGAATCTACCCTCTCTTTCACCATTACTTCTTGTGTCTCAGACGTGAAAGTGAAGTGATTATATTTTCTTAATGGTATAGGCCGAAAAAATTGGGAGAGAAATGCTTTTCTTCAGTTCTTCCACTGCCAAGATGGGTGCCGCACAGCACTGTTAGTGGAGGAAGAGGAAGAAAAATTTATAATTTATTTATTTCGCAATTCTTTGCATTTTCATGACGTGAGCAAGCCAACATCAACAAGGCATCTGGTGTGACGTGGCTCTTGCATCATGTATTTTGTCGTCTGCTGTAGTATCAGAATTCCCCACATCAGGTAGCCCATCATATATTTGTTTTTATTTTGTCCTCCACAATTATCTGAAAATGCTGGGCTGCAAATAGCTGTGTCTGGTGTGACATGGCACTTGCATCTGTATTTTATCGTCTGCTGTCCTGTCAGAATTCTCCACATCTTATTTTGTCATCCACAGTTATCTGAAAATGCTGGGCTGCAAATAGCTGTGTCTGGTGTGACATGGCACTTGCATCTGTATTTTATCGTCTGCTGTCCTGTCAGAATTCTCCACATCAGGAAGCCCATCATGTACTTGTTCTTATTTTGTCATCCACAGTTATCTGAAAATGCTGGGCTACCAATAGCTGTGTCTGGTGTGACATGGCACTTGCATCTGTATTTTATCGTCTGCTGTCCTGTCAGAATTCTCCACATCAGGTAGCACATCATATACTCGTTCTTGTTTTGTCCTCCACAGTTGTCCGAAAATGCTGGGCTGCCAGTTGCTGTGTCTGGGGTTCGAATCCAGCTCTTTCCGGGTCTCCTGGAGCTGTGTTAGACGGCTGTTTGAATCCTTCTTCACCCCTTTTCCCACACCTTTGTTTTTGCAGATGCCATTGGAAACTACTCAAAAGTTCAATGATTGAGTTCTGCAACCTTCACAATAGTGCTGAGACTGGTTCATCTGAATTTCTTCTAGCTAACACAAGTATTTTATCATTGCTGACAACAATCAGATCGATTTCTGAAAATGTTTTTGTTTCATCTTCATATAGCTCTTATTTATAATTTTATGTATTTGTTTTATTTATGGCTTTATTGGCAGCATTTTTGACTTCTCTTTTTTTAAGGTGGTATAAAACAAAATTTTATTCATGTCAATGTGATAATCTTTTATTATAATTGTGCGTTTTTCTGTTCCTGTAACTTGCGCAAGTTGAGGTCCTGCAACTCTCGGTTGGTACTAAACAGGTAGACTGGTTCTGAGACATTGTTAGTTTCCAAGGACTTTAGAAATAGGTCAGTTTCTGTGGTTAACTGGCCTTGTGCTTGTGACTAACATGAGCATTGGGATCTAAATGAGCATCATTGTCATAAACATAACGACCAACAGGAGCATTGCGACTAGCAAAGGCATCACGACTCACATACACATCGCGGTCATAAACATCAGTGTCATCACAATCAGCATAAACATCACGACCAACATACTTTCTGCTCAAAACACTGTCATTGATAGTGGACATATTCACACCAGAATTGAAATTTGATTGAACATAGTCTTTTGAAAAGTTTTGAGTTCCCGGAGTTGATGTTCGATAAAGTCCTTCATAAAAATCCCGGCCGTGCCTTTGATTCTTCAATCGACGCGAACTGTCATTAATATTCCTCGAAACAGGAGTCCTTTCCTGCAACTTGATTTCCCTTTGTAAGTCTATTTGAGCCTTTTCAACATTCTAAAGAGGCCTTGATTTCTTTCATTAATACTTGCGACCGAGCTCTGAGCTCATCCAAATGAGATCTTCTGGACCGTAAGTACGACATGATCACAATTTGTAAATTGAATACTACACAAAGTTCTTCAATTCATGACAGTTTAACAAAATAAATCTGTTCCAAACAAAACTGTCAAATTGTCTATTTCACACAAGTTTTCAATATATTAAATGTTCATCACGAATTTACGTTCATGTTGACTTGACTTTCGAATGGGCTTAAAATGTTCTTGTTAAAATTTCACTTATGAGTTAATTTTCCGTCTTCCGAAATAATTTCCATTTTCCGAATTCACTGTAGACTTGACAGCTTCCAAGAATTCCTCGGGACGAGTTTCATTGTCCGAGGCCGTTATTCCATTGTCCGTTTATCCATGGTTGCCGTTTTCATTTTCGTTTGATTGACGATCGTCGTCGATGTTGACAATTTGACTGGCAAATTAATTTTCGAGATCTTGATTTTCCGTACGTTCGATCATCGTCCATCTGATGGTTTAGCAATCTTGAAGTTTTGCTGAAGTTTCCATAGCCATTGATAAATCACACGATACTTCTTTGATTCGATATTGATGATTTATTTGATTGTTGATATTTCGTTCATTTCATGTTTACAAATCATCTGAACCAATTTTGTCCAATAACCACGTAAAACTGTAATAAAACTAATACAAAAGTACATTACGTTGTTGTCCTGACATCAAGCGATACTATTACATTACATTTGACACGAATAAACCATTAAATACAACAAAAGTCACTCGTTTACCTACATTTCTATCTATCCATCTTTCTGCTTTAAAAGATAATTTGTTTGCAAAGAAAACAACGTTACGAGATAGAACGCGCGTCAAATTCATGCGGAAAGCTAATTTGCATACAATAGATGTAAAATAGATCCTATTTGGCGCCAAAATAAGTGCGTAAACAAACCTCGTCGCTGTAACACTAACTACAGTTGGGAACAAACTACTTTGTAATTTCCATGTGCTGTGCCATGTGACTTGTAATGACAATAGGGTTTAAGTTCAAAATTAGGGGGACAGAGGGGGCCAAATGACTGCCCCCCCTGCTTCCTGCCACACCTGAAATGCCCTCAGAATGCATAATTTCACAGGGTTTCCAGGAAAAAAATTCTGGGGGGTCCATGATAAATTTTGAGAATGAGTTGTTACCTGGACAACCAATTGTTTCCATAAATATTGGCCAACAGAACTAGTAGTTCAACAAAGGTAAGTTTTCCCACACAAAGACTTGAATATCTAAAAGACTTTCTTGTTGATTTATATGAAATTGGCCATTATATAGGACTGCGTATATGGTCTCTGTGCATGTGTGCTTGTGGTTTGACTGTTAAACGTATGCACCATATGACATGTCCCAAAGGTGAGTGCCATGGTTTTTTTTTTTCAATTTCTAGCTTTCTGGCTCCTGATCAAACTAAATTCCAGACGTTCCTCAACTGACACTGAAATTATTTGCAATGTCACCAGAGAACCAAACAGCAAAAGTGCCAAGAAGTCTCCACATGTCCACTAAATTTGATCATGAAAATAACCAGCAACAAGCATGAGGGTCGATAAAACTGTGAAAAGATGGTTGGCAATCTTGACGAATGTGCTGCTGGCTTCTTCACATTTTTTCCAGACTTTCCAGGCTGTATACTTCTCCTGTTCTAATAAGCCTACCAAGTGCATAAATACTGGAGTAGAAGCCCCAATCACCCATCCATTGTTGCAATCTCACTCTTCTTGAGAATAAGAACAGGGCTACTTTTTGAATCCACCCTCTATTTCACCATTAGTTCTCCTTGTGTCTCAGACATGAAAGTGAAGTGATTATATTTTCTTAATGGTATAGGACTAAAGAATTGGGAGAGAAACTCTTTCCAAATAATCCACTGCCAAGATGGGTGCCACACAACACTTTTAGTGGAGAAAGAGGAAGAAAAATTAATAATTTATTTATTTCGCAATTCTTTGCATTTTCATGACGTGAGCAAGCCAACATCAACAAGGCATCTGGTGTGACGTGGCTCTTGCATCATGTATTTTGTCGTCTGCTGTAGTATCAGAATTCCCCACATCAGGTAGCCCATCATATATTTGTTTTTATTTTGTCCTCCACAGTTATCGGAAAATGCTGGGCTGCCAATAGCTGTGTCTGGTGTGACATGGCACTTACATCTGTATTTTATCGTCTGCTGTCCTGTCAGAATTCTCCACATCAGGAAGCCCATTATTCTGGACGCGAGGGATAACGAGAGGATGAGTTTGATGCAGCATTTATTTCACACAACCAAGTAGATGTTGATCGACGATTGATCGGTAAATCTGTACACAAGAGAAATAAACATTGTCATCATAATGTCACATAAAGATATGTATACATGTATCAATGTAATATTATCATAAGATTGTCATTTAATTAATTGAAGAACTGGAGGGAGTTATCACATTATACCATCAAGCATCTTATGTGCATATATAAAAAGAACAATATAAAAATATGACATTATACACCTCAGGATGATTAAACTGAGCATGGTCATACTATAAAGGAAACTTACAACAATGTGCTGCAATGAAATTATCCCAGATCCAGATTCCAAGTCAGTCATTAAATTCAGTCATCTACAAATTCAAATAATAACACTAAATGTCTACTGCTACCAACAAATGATTTATGAAATATAAATATGTACAAATGAACAAGCTAATAGATCTACACTAAGTAATAATTAAATACAACATACCTTTTAACATAAATTGGTGTCATGATAATGCATTTCTGCACAGCTAGTAACTCTTCATATTGACTTCTGATGTTCAAGTGACACTACATTTGTGACACATCCTACTACAGTTTGCACACAATGTAAAAAACAAAGAACAACTGTGACTGACATGGTATCGCATTGATGTGTTTCACACTTTAACAATTTCTGTACAATGGGCAACTGAATGCTTCTCAATGAGAAACTCAACACCCATCATATACTTGTTCTTATTTTGTCATCCACAGTTATCTGAAAATGCTGGGCTGCCAATAGCTGTGTCTGGTGTGACATGGCACTTGCATCTGTATTTTATCGTCTGCTGTCCTGTCAGAATTCTCCACATCAGGAAGCCCATCATGTACTTGTTCTTATTTTGTCATCCACAGTTATCTGAAAATGCTGGGCTGCCAATAGCTGTGTCTGGTGTGACATGGCACTTGCATCTGTATTTTATCGTCTGCTGTCCTGTCAGAATTCTCCACATCAGGAAGCCCATCATGCACTTGCTCTTGTTTTGTCCACCACAGTTATCTGAAAATGCTGGGCTGCCAATGGCTGTGTCTGGTGTGACATGGCACTTGCATCTGTATTTTATCGTCTGCTGTCCTGTCAGAATTCTCCACATCAGGAAGCCAATCATATATTTGTTTTTATTTTGTCCTCCACAGTTATCGGAAAATGCTGGGCTGCCAATAGCTGTGTCTGGTGTGACATGGCACTTGCATCTGTATTTTATCGCCTGCTCTCCTGTCAGAATTCTCCACATCAGGAAGCCCATCATATACTTGTTCTTATTTTGTCATCCACAGTTATCTGAAAATGCTGGGCTGCCAATGGCTGTGTCTGGTGTGACATGGCACTTGCATCTGTATTTTATCGTCTGCTGTCCTGTCAGAATTCTCCACATCAGGAAGCCCATCATATACTTGTTCTTATTTTGTCATCCACAGTTATCTGAAAATGCTGGGCTGCCAATAGATGTGTCTGGTGTGACATGGCACTTGCATCTGTATTTTATCGTCTGCTGTCCTGTCAGAATTCTCCACATCAGGAAGCCCATCATGTGCTTGTTCTTATTTTGTCCTCCACAGTTATCTGAAAATGCTGGGCTGCCAATGGCTGTGTCTGGTGTGACATGGCACTTGCATCAGTATTTTATTGTCTGCTGTCCTGTCAGAATTCTCCACATCAGGAAGCCCATCATATACTTGTTCTTATTTTGTCATCCACAGTTATCTGAAAATGCTGGGCTGCCAATGGCTGTGTCTGGTGTGACATGGCACTTGCATCTGTATTTTATCGTCTGCTGTCCTTTCAGAATTCTCCACATCAGGAAGCCCATCATATACTTGTTCTTATTTTGTCCTCCACAGTTATCTGAAATGCTGGGCTGCCAATAGCTGGGTCTGGTGTGACATGGCACTTGCATCAGTATTTTATTGTCTGCTGTCCTGTCAGAATTCTCCACATCAGGAAGCCCATCATGTACTTGCTCTTGTTTTGTCCACCACAGTTATCTGAAAATGCTGGGCTGCCAATGGCTGTGTCTGGTGTGACATGGCACTTGCATCTGTATTTTATCGTCTGCTGTCCTGTCAGAATTCTCCACATCAGGAAGCCCATCATGTACTTGCTTTTGTTTTGTCCACCACAGTTATCTGAAAATGCTGGGCTGCCAATGGCTGTGTCTGGTGTGACATGGCACTTGCATCTGTATTTTATCGTCTGCTGTCCTGTCAGAATTCTCCACATCAGGAAGCCCATCATGTACTTGCTTTTGTTTTGTCCACCACAGTTATCTGAAATGCTGGGCTGCCAATAGCTGTGTCTGGTGTGACATGGCACTTGCATCTGTATTTTATTGTCTGCTGTCCTGTCAGATTTCTCCACATCAGGTAGCACTTCATTTACTCGTTCTTGTTTTGTCCTCCACAGTTGTCCGAAAATGCTGGGCTGCCAGTTGCTGTGTCTTGGGTTCAAATCCAGCTCTTTCCGGGTCTCCTGGAGCTATGTTAGACGGCTGTTTCAATCCTTCTTCACCCCTTTTCCCTCACCTTTGTTTTTGCAGATGCCATTTAAAGCTACTCAAAAGTTCAATGATTGAGTTTTGCAACCTTAACAATAGTGCTGACACTGGTTCGTCTAAATTTCTTCAAGCTAAAGCAAATATTTTATCATTGCTGACAACAATCAGATCGATTTCTTAAAATGTTTTTGTTTCATCTTCATATAGCTCTTATTTGTAATTTTATGTATTCATTGTGGCCGAGGGACCTCGGGCCCCTTGTCGTCATCAATGGTTTCTTATGTCAACAAATGGCAACAGGAAATGGAAATATTAAATTGTTGTGGGGACAAAAACGTTTTATGGATAAAATGACACACCAAAGTGATGATCCCAAATGATAACATAACTGTTTAACATTTGCACTTTGAGACTCAATGCACCAGCTGCTTAATAAATACACTATAATCAATGAAATACTTAAATCCTACGAAGCGACGAAGCGACGTTGCTCACTTACCTCGCCAAAAACGACTTCACGCGCATCTGACCATTTATAATGCAGTCACTTGGTGGTTTGTGGTCACAAAAGGTGCAAAGTTTGGGTGACTAGATATGATTAACTATTTGTATATTCATACAGTTCTTCGTGTCAGTGTACAAAACGGAGATTATCCTAAGTCTTCACATTTGTTTGGTAAGCATAAATCGTTTCTAATACACACAAATTAAAGAAAACATAATGTCTTGTGCTCAGGTATGTTATAGATGGCGCTGCATGTTCTTTCCCTGGCAGATCCATGCACAGTGCATTTCAATGATTCTATCTTCATATATTGACCTAACAATCACAGTTAAGTTCAGTTGGTACTCAAGTTTACAAATTAAAATAGATATAGATGGACAGATGGGGGGGGGGGGGTAAAACTGAATTGCCTGAGGCCACGGTGCATGCAGTGCATGCTATTTTTTTACTTATGAATTTATTGGCGCTATTCTAGACTTCTCATTTTTTAAGGTAGTATTAAACAAAATGTTATTCATGTCAATGTGATAATCTTTTATTATAATTGTGCGTTTTTCTGTTCCTGTAACTTATTGAGGTCCTGCACCTATCGGTTAGTACCAAACAGGTAGATTTGTTCGGATACATCGTTATTTTCCAAGGACTTCAGAAATTGGTCTGTATTTTTGGTTACCTTGGCTTGTTCTGTCGAAGTAAAAAATTACAATCAGTTACATCAAGTAATTGCTATGCCATAACATGATTATACCAACATATTATATGGGCGTACCATGTTATATAGAACTAACGTCGGGTTCCCTGGGCCTTTGTTGGATGGCTGTTTCAATCATCTTTCTCCTCCTCTTGTCCTGATTAGTCTACCAAGCGCATAAATACAGGATGTAAAAGCCCTAATCATCCATCCATCCTTGGCGTGCTGGGGAAGCCGGTAGCCCACTTATGATCATCGTATAGAAAAAAGGATGGAAACATTAATCAATATTTGTATACTTGTGCATGGGCCATTTAAGAAAATGCTTATGATTGCCTGGATTGGAGTTTAAAAACTGTTTCTATGCACATGACATGAGAGTAAACTTTGTTAATTTATGATAAATATACCAAATAAGCTTTATATATAATTTGATTAAGTTTCATTTGTATTTTATATTACTTTGTATGTATATTGTATGTATAATGTGAACTAACCAGCGGCTGCCTTCGTGTTATGGTCAAAAATTGGGTGGGTTTTAGACTTATCCATACTGTAGTGCCTCTTCCCGTCCACATCTCAAATACTACAGATGCAGGAGTGACCCTGACCACTCCTGACTGCTTTCCACAAACATATCTGCCAGCAACCTTTTTCCAGTGAGTTACTTAGAAGTCTTGGAGGAATCAGCAAACTCTAATTTGTTAATTCCATTTGCACACTCAATTTTCTGTGGCACATTCCAAAGTGCATCGCTTGACCT
Organism: Platynereis dumerilii; assembly: GCA_026936325.1. NCBI lineage: Eukaryota > Metazoa > Annelida > Polychaeta > Phyllodocida > Nereididae > Platynereis > Platynereis dumerilii. The sequence continues at coordinate 41,505,305 of JAPTHN010000012.1, forward strand.
TTGAGAATATCTTTGTGTGAAGCTGAAAATTTCCTTGAAAGAGTTTACTTCAGTGTGAAATCTCAAAATTGATTCAGCCTGAATGGCTCATCTGTAGTAGCTGGGTGGCAGGGAAGAGTTTGAAGGCTTCAGTGGGTGTAGGCTGTAGGCCTACAGACAGTATTGGTGGAAGTGAATTCAAAATTCTGTCAAAGAGCTGATTGGTCAAAACCGTCCATTTTTACAGTTGACCGCCCTTCGTAACTCAACAGTTGCAGGGTCATAAAGTACATGGAGCATATCTAGCTTTAACTTGGTCCATCAAATCTTCGCAATTCAATTTCATAATTTAATTGATATAAACTACTTTCTGGAACTGGGAACCTATACGTCTGTGTCCAGGTCTGAGCGATAAATATTATTGTCGGCCTATATGTAATATAGGGGCCGACTCTGTGGTGAGCCTGTCACGTTGTAGAAAGGATTTTTGTCCAGGCATTTCTGTCAAAACCACACTGTTAACACCCTATAATGCCATTCCAGTTTCTTTAATGTACTGTAACTTAGGTTCCGGTGGCCTGAATTTATCAAGAATCAGCAGTAGGGGGTGACCATTACATATCCAGGGGGGGGGGGGCTGGGCTTGGAATTAGCTCTACACCCATGGATGTAATGTTGCCAATGGGTTTAAAGTTACCAATGGGTGTAATGTTGGCAATGGGTGTAATGTTGCCAACGGTGTAATGTTGCCAAGGGTGTAATGTTGCCAATTGTGTAATGTTGCCAATGTATGTAATGTTGCCAATGGGTGTAGTGTTTCCAATGGTGTAATGTTGCCAATGGGTGTAATGTTGCCATTGGGTGTAAAGTTGCCAATGGGTGTAATGTTGCCAATGGGTGTAATGTTTCCAATGGTGTAATGTTGCCAATGGATGTAATGTTGCCAATGGATGTAATGTTGCCAATGGATGTAATGTTGCCAATGGGTGTAATGTTGCCAATTGGTGTAATGTTGCCAATGGGTGTTATGTTGCCAACAGGTGTAATGTTGTCGAGGGTGTAATGTTGCCAATGGGTGTAATGTTGCCAATGGGTGTAATGTTGCCAATGGGTGTAATGTTGCCAATGGGGTGTAATGTTGCCATTGGGTGTAATGTTGCCAATGGGTGTAATGTTGCCAATGGGTGTAATGTTGCCAAGGGTGTAGTTTTGCCAATGCGTGTAACGTTGCCAATTGGTGTAATGTTGCCAATTGTGTGATGTTGCCTATGGTTGTTATGTTGCCTATAGGTGTAATGTTGCCAATTGGTGTAATGTTGCCAATGGGTGTTATGTTGCCAACAGGTGTAATGTTGCCGAGGGTGTAATGTTGCCAATGGGTGTAATGTTGCCAATGGGTGTAATGTTGCCATTGGGTGTAATGTTGCCAATGGGTGTAATGTTGCCAATGGGTGTAATGTTGCCATTGGGTGTAATGTTGCCAATGGGTGTAATGTTGCCAAGGGTGTAGTGTTGCCAATGTGTGTAACGTTGCCAATGGGTTTAATGTTGCCAATGGTGCAATGTTGCCAATGGGTGTAATGTTGCCAATTGTGTGATGTTGCCTATGGGTGTAATGTTGCCAATGGTGTAATGTTGCCAATGGCGTAATGTTGCCAATGGGTGTAATGTTGCCATTGGGTGTAATGTTGCCAATGGGTGTAATGTTTCCAATGGTGTAATGTTGCCAATGGATGTTATGTTTCCAATGGGTGTAATGTTGCCTATGGGTGTAATGTTGCCAATGGGTGTAATGTTGCCTATGGTTGTGATGTTGCCAATTGGTGTAATGTTGCCAATGGGTGTTATGTTGCCAACAGGTGTAATGTTGTTGAGGGTGTAATGTTGCCAATGGGTGTAATGTTGCCAATGGGTATAATGTTGCAAATTGGTGTAATGTTGCCAATGGGTGTAATGTTGCCAATGGGTGTAACGTTGCCAATGGGTGTAACGTTGCCAATTGGTGTAATGTTGCCAATGGGTGTAATGTTGCCAATGGGTGTAATGTTGCCAATGGGTGTAATGTTGCCAAGGGTGTAATGTTGCCAAGGGTGTAATGTTGCCAAGGGTGTAGTTTTGCCAATGCGTGTAACGTTGCCAATTGGTGTAATGTTGCCAATTGTGTGATGTTGCCTATGGTTATGTGTGCTTCTAGGCATTGTAGGCATCCTATACATAATAGCCAAGCTTTCCCTTAAACAGTCTGGGAAAATACCGTCATATGAGGAGGGGAGTGGGCTTGGAATTAGCTGTACACCCATGGATGTAATGTTGCCAATGGGTGTAAAGTTACCAATTGGCCAATTGGTGTAATGTTGCCAGGGGGTGTACTGTTGCCAAGGGTGTAATGTTGCCTATGGGTGTAATGTTGCCAACAGGTGTAGTGTTGTCGAGGGTGTAATGTTGCCAATGGGTGTAATGTTGCCAATGGGTGTAATGTTGCCAATGGGTGTAATGTTGCCAATGGGTGTAATGTTGCCAATGGGGTGTAATGTTGCCATTGGGTGTAATGTTGCCAATGGGTGTAATGTTGCCAATGGGTGTAATATTTACCAAGTGGTTGCACAGTATTTTAATGCGATGTCGTGCACTGGTAGCAGAGCTACGTTTGTGCATCTCGTGCACTCCGTTCCAGTTTTTTTTTAAAGTCAATTTCTGGCTCACTTTTGATGAAACAAATTCTTTCTGAACAGTCTGGTCTTCAAATACATAATTCCTGGTGTAAGGGGGTGACCATTTCATATCCAGGGAGGGGGAGGGCTTGGAATTTTTTTTTTTAGTAAATAATTTCTTGCTCACTTCTGATGAAACAAATTCTTTCTGAACAGTCTGATCCTGAAATATATCATTCCTGGTGGGGATACATTTAACAGCCTGGTGTTTATAAGTCAGGGGCAACTATTTAATAATCAGGGGGACTTGGGGGGGGGTCTCAGCAGGAAATTATTACTTATTTTTGTAAATCACTTCAATTATTTGGCCGACATTTCGTCCATGTTGGACAGCAATCCATGGGCCAGACAATCCCTTAGCATATGCTGCATCTAGTTTGTGCTGATCCGCTTGCTTTCAATTTCAACTATTAATATCTCATTTGACAAATTATGACAGTAGTGAGAAGATGTGAATTATCTACAAGACATGAATTGATACCTTTCTGTGTTTTTTGGTAAGCCATGGAAGCTTCTCAGATCTTCTGTTCTCAATTGGTATGATCCGCATAAGAAACATTTTTTCCAGGGCTTTTTGACTTAGCATCTGGGAAAAAATAGTTAAATATTAATTGGTTAAATATGAAGTGAAAATAACAAATTGTATAACTACTTAATTGACTAGTACTTGTGGAATTTTAGTTAGTGAAAAAATATCAAATAATAGAGATGCAGTCGGTCAAATCTTTTTTTTCTTCTAAAGGACCTTTCAGAATTTATATGTGAAAAATTAGTTTGAATCCAGCACTTGACGATGGTCACCAGGGCCTTTGTTGGGGGGCTGTTTCAATCATTCTTCGCCTTGTTGCAGTGTCCTCCTCCTGTCCTAATAAGCCTACCAAGTGCATAAATATAGGACATAAAGCCCCAATCATCCATCCAATTCGCGATATCATGACATGATACAAAGAAGAATTTCCTCATTGAAAGGGTTTCATCAAGTTTCAAAAGTGTGCAATCCCTTGCATTGTTGATCACGGTGTTTGCCAATTGATTTGTCACAATCATTCTTCTGATGTTCTTATAACATCACCACTGGGGCTCAGGACATCATGTGGCATGCAGGCCCCTTTAAAGTTTTCAAACTGGGTGTCTGAACTCCGGCCATGGGCTACACGATATTTAGGAGCCAACCAGATGATCTGGGCGGGGGGGGGGGGGCTATGCCTTTTTGGTGAAAAAAAGTTTGTTCAGCACATGAAAAAAAAATTTGTTTCTACAGTAGCTCATTGTAAGGTTCCCCCCCCCTGGGTTTTTAAGCCTATGCCAACGTCTACGTGGGAGAATACAGTGTGTGATTGACAGCACACAGTATATAAATATAAATGATATGATACGTTAATTTATTATTTGTAAAACATTTGTTTACTTGAAGTTCTGCCTCTGCTCTAGCTTCTTTCGCCTTGAAATAAATCAACAAGATTCGGTAGCTATGCGAAATTGTGCAGTCATCAGTCGTTGACGTCATAGTTTAATAACTTGATTAGCAATCAAGTTTTTTTATTTAATTGGCCAGGCAATTGGCTGTTGTTGGGGTTGATTTATGTGGCCTTGGGAGTGAACGGTTGAGCAATACCTGGCACACAACAGGTGCCTGGATTTCACATTCATTTCTTTGCGCACGTATAGCAAAACAGCTACACGTTACGTAACATCATTCATGAAACGTGGGGAGTCACCTGGCCTATTCCACACGTACACGTCACATGTATACATGTAGCAAAACCTCAATATCAATCATTGAATTGTGCAACCTTCACGATGGTGCTAAGACTAGTACATCTGAATTTCTTCAGGCTAAAACAAATATTTTATCATAGTAAACAACAATCTGATAGATTTCTTAAAATGTTTTGTTTCATCTTTAATAGGTCATATTTATAATTTTACATTTCGCCTTGGGAGCTTGCCATTGCATGATACTCTCCATCTTAATGGTTAGGACTCTTCAATTGACGGTTAATTTTATGTCATTGACTTCCTCTGACTTTCATAAGATATCATAACCTTGAATGTCTGAAGAATGTTTAACGGTTAAGACATTGACTGACACCAGATTTTATAATTCCAACTCAGTGTCCTCAAAATCAATACTACCGGCATTTGTCTGTCCACCATTTAACCCTAATGCGGCGATGGAGGGCTGTGTTGATGATAAAAGTTTAAATGTTACACATTCATTCAATAAAACCTTCTTCAGCAAACAATCTCTTTATTTGTTGTCATTTTAAACAGTTAAGGAGAAGAAAAGAAAGACCTTGATTTTCACAATAAATTTGAAGTTTTGAAATAAATTTCAAACTGTGCAACTGTTGGTGGAGGAAGAGGAAGAAAAATTTATTATTTATTTATTCCGCAATTCTATACATTTTCATGATGTCAGCACAGGCCATACAATCATTCTTGGGACCAACTCACATTCCCAAAGCCAATATTATATCAAACACACACATATATAATATTAAGACTGGTGGGTGTCAGAATGATTGTGTGGCCTGTGGATGTGAGCATGGCCAGCATCAACAAGTGTATGGTGTGACATGGCGCTTGCATCACGTATGTTACTGTCTGCTGTCCTGTCAGGATTCTCCACATCAGGTAGCCCATCATATACTTCTTCTTGCTTTGTCCTCCACAGTTATCTGAAAATGCTGGGCTGCCAATTGCTCTGTCCGGGGTGCGAATCCAGCTCGTAACGGGTCATCTGGAGCTATATTAGATGGCTGTTTCAATCATCCTTCGCATCATTGCCATGTCCTCCTCCTGTCCTAATTAGCCTACCAAGTGCGTAAATACAGGACGTAAAGCCCCAATCATCCATCCATCCTTGGCTTGCTGGGGAAGCCGGTAGCCTGCTTACAATTATCGTATAGAAAAAAGGATAGAAACATGAATCACTAGTTGTATACTTGTGCATGGGCCATTTAATAAAATGCTTATGATTACCTGGATTGGAATAAAAATTAATTAATTTTATAATGAAAGGGCAATTTTTAGAGCAAATTAGCATTATATAGAGTTTCATTTGTATTTTATATTACTTGGTTTAATTTGTGTGATGTGATCTAACCAGTGGCAGCCATCATGTTAATGTCGATGATTGGAGGGGTTTTAGACTTATCCATACTGTAATGGCGCTTCCCGGTTGGAACCTTCGTGACAAGTCAGAATCTTGATTACTACAGATCTACATTGTATGCAGGAGGTAAAAATTCTGTCAAAAAGCTGATTGGTCAAAAACGTTCATCTTTTGACTTGACCGACCTTCTTAGCCCAACAAGGTTGCAGGGTCACAAAAAACATGAGGCGTATCTAGCTTCAACTTGGTCCGTCAAATTCTCACAATTCAATTACTTCTTTGCTGCATCAAACCATATAATTGAGATTACGGCGAACAGTATGATTGCAAACCTTTCTCCTCTAATGTTGAAGCAGGGGGATGTCCTAACAACTCCCTGGTTGAAGTCATCATTTAGAAAATAATATGAACAAATTGCTGTATGTTTGCCTATTGGCTTATGTATCCCTTTCAAAACGCCCAGTCAGGCATTGCATCTGAGATAAAGAAAATATATTCTTTTTAATAAAATATTGAGTTGTGTAACCAGAGCAACTCGGCGAGGCAGTGAATTTTTAAAACATAATAACAGATTTTTATTCCTGAGATACTCTTGACATTGTAGCCTACATTTGATTGTCTTAATTTGAAGTTCTCGTGTGATTTTAGAATTGACACGCTCTCCATATATGAATTAAAATTTTACAATATATTTCTGTTTATGTCTAATTGTCATAATAACTCTTAAACTTAGTAAATCAGTGTCATCTCAAAAGTTCAAACTTTTTTCTGCAAAAGGCAATTGCCAAAAAAAGGGCAAGATGAATAATTTACATTATTGAAAATCAAAGGTATCCAAGCAATTTCATTTAAAACATGAATTGATACCTTTCTGTGTCTTTCGGTAAGCCATGGAAGCTTCTCTCTTTTGTTCTCAATTGGTATGATCCGCATAAGAAAAAAAAAATTCCAGGGCTTTTTGACTTAACATCTGGGAAAAAAATGTTAAGTATTAGTTGGTTAAATATGAAGTGAAAATCAAAAATTATATTATTACTTAATTGACTTTTACTTGTGCAATTTTCGTTAGTGAAAAAATATCAAGTAATAGAGATGCGGTCGGTAAAATCTTATCTTTTTTCTGGGGGCCCGTTCAGAATTTATGTGTAAAAAATTAGTATGAATCCAGCCTTTGACAGGTCACCTGGGCCTATGTTGGACGACAGTTTAAAACATCCTTCGCATCATTGCCATGTCCTCCTAATTCGCCTACTAAGTGCATAAATATAGGACGTAAAGCCCCAATCATTCATCCATCCATCCAGTTCAATATCATGCCATGATAAAAACAAGAACTTCCATGGGTTTTTATAAAATTTCAAAATTGAGTTGCAATTTAGTCGTACAGATCCTTTGCATTATTGGTCACAGTCTGTTGGCCAGTGATTGCTCGATCAATTGATTTGTCAAAACATCACGCGCATGGAAATGCAATAAGGCCACACATAATAGATCTTTAGCTTCTCGGATTCGTCTCAAGGCACTTTTTCTAGGGTCGGTCGGTAGGTCAAAAAAAAAAAAGGTGAAATTTTTTTTTATTATAATGTCAAAAAAAAAATTATTTTTTTTTTTCAATTTTTTTTTTCCATCGGCAGGTAATCTTTCGTGTCGGCGGGTCCACGAAGCTAAGAATCAATTATGTGTGGCCTAATCGCGAGGTGGCTGTTAGTGTGCTAAGACTAAGACTAAGACTTCTTTATTGGTCATTCATGTAAAATATAAACAATTATACAGAATGAAATTGTTGCTGCAAATATTTGACATGATGAAAGAAACTAATTAAACAAAGCATTAGTTTGCTTGCACAGCTGACCATGGTTTCATGACATTTAAAATGTTAATTGCTTGAGGAATGAAAGAGTTTCTGAACCGTATGGTTTTGCACAAAGGCACACAAAGTCTGGCTCCATGGGGTAAAAAATACATGAATTTGTTTAATGGATGAGACTCATCCTCATACACTTTCACAGCAATACGCTCACATGTCGACCTGTAGACATCAATTGGATCATACAGAGTTTAATTTTTGGTAATTCTGATGGCCCTTTTTCTTAACTTCATCAGTGCCACCACTCGGCGACAACACGTCTATAGAAAGCAGCTTTTTTTCTTTGCTCAGTCAAACATTATCCTCTTAGTCAACGAAGAGATTTTGGTTCAAGTCCAGTATCAAAATAGTTCCAAGTTTGGTTGGTGAAGTCCCATGAAGTCATGACAACGGTTGTGATGCAGTGATTTTAAAGAGTGAAAAGTCTCACTGGAACTGTTTAACCATAAGGTTTTATATGGAACCTTTAAGGGTTCTATAAGCTGGTAAAGGTTCATTATTCAACTTTTAAAAAGGTTCCAAAATCAAACAAGTATTGAACCTTTTCAATTAAGTTGAACAGTGAGAAAAAATTAGAACCTTTTTTCGGCTGTGGGTTCTTTATATATACCATCAAGAACCTTTTGCGTTAAGAGTGTATTTATCCATATATTGGACCTGAGCCGATATTTTTACCTCACGGAAAATTGTCATGTAATTTTTTTCTTGGTTCAAATAATAAGTAATAAGTCAATTTCCTACTTGTTGTTTCAACTGGTTTTTGGACATCCTCCCTCGTAACAATTATGCTTCAGTTCTTGAACTACTTGTCATGTTGGAGCCTAATGTTCGATGCATGGCTACACTCTTAATAATATAATATTAAGTACTTATATAGCGCCAATTCCAGTAAACTGCTCACTGGCGATTGGTTAGATTAGCTGGTATCACCGTAGAATTGTGCAAAAAGATACGTTTTCAGTCGCTTCTTGAAGTTATCCAGTGTCTTTGATTTTCGCACATTTTCAGGCAAGCCATTCCACAGTATCGGCGAAGAATAGGAAAAGGCTCTATCCTCAAACTTGTTTTGATTTTGAGTGGCAGGTACCTCTAACAGCATTTTCCCATTGCTGCGGAGGTTCAGGTCATTTTCATGTTTACGTTGAATGAGACTTTTGAGGTACTGAGGTGCTTGATTATTCACAGCTTTCCACGTAGTTGTCATAAGTTTGAATTGGATCCTTGCAGGGATTGGAAGCCAGTGTAATTCTTTCCTGTAAACGCAAAAGGTTCTTGATGATATATATATAGAACCTACAGCAGAAAAAAGGTTCTACATTTGTTAAGGGTTCAATTGAATTGAAAAGGTTCAATACTTGGTGGGAAGGCCCTATGATAGGACCGTATGCTCCCAACTTGAGAGAAAGGGGTTCCATTGTGGGAGTTCAGTGCAGCTGGATTATCTGAATGTTGTTTTTGTTTGCTGTTGGAACCTTTTTCAAGTTGAATGATGAACCTTTTAGGGTTTCTTATCTATACTGGTTTATAGAAGCCTTAAAGGTTCCATATAAAACCTTTTGTTGAGAGTGCACGCAAGAATACTCATTTAGCAGGCACGGCATTCTGGTCTTTTAAAACAAGCAGGTAGGCCTCTTTAATGTACAAGTTATGCCTTGAGAAAAAGATGACTGTATATTTTTGTAGGCCAAAAAATATATTTTCTATTGTATTGTGCGCATGATGAGTTTGATGATCACTTATATGACAAATTTTCTCCCTTTTAACTTATCTGATCCTTTTGTTTTTGTTCTTTGTCTTTCTTTTTTCCTCCTGTAAGCTAATGATGGGGGTATTGTGCTTTGAAAATATGCATGCTTGAAATCGTTTTGAAAGTAATGATTATGTTATCAATATTTTGCAATTACAGTTCACCTGTTTTGACGCAAAATTTTGACTGGAGAACTTCTGCTGAAATTACAATGATCAATTTTCAAAGAGATAATTTCAAAATACACCGCAGGCCAAAAGTTTGGAAACAGTAGGTTGCTGGCCATTGGATTAGGCCACACATAATTGATCTTTAGCTTCTTGGATTCCTCTCAAGGCCCTTTTTCTAGGGTCGGTCGGTAGGACAAAAAAAACGGTTAAAAAAATAAATTTTTTTTTTTTTCAATTTTTTTTTCCATCGGCAGGAAATCTATTGTGTCGGCGGGTCCACGAAGCTAAGAATCAATTATGTATGGCCTTAGTGTTATGCAAATCTGCTTGTGTTTGCAAGGATTCTTATCCGATGAGAAGAAAATGTGTCATAACAGGAAGTGGGATAGTGTATAGGTAATCTCTGTATGAATGACACTAAATTTCCTTTGTTACCCTGAAAAATACAGGTGGGTCATAACAAATGGACACTACATTCTATCCTATAACAATGGCGATAGCTTACCATAGAAATACATAGAACGGACATGAGGCTGTATGATGCCACCTCAAGATGAGGTCACCAAATCCGCCATATTGGAACTGCCCTGAGACATGATGTCACAATAGACTAATTATGATGTGACGTCATGCCATTGTTATAAGTGACATCACTGTTATTGGTGACGTCACTGTACCAGTGTGCCAGGATACAGGGCAGTTTCAAGATGGTGGATTTGGTTGCTTCATCTGTCAGAGCCTCATGTCCGTTCTATGTATTTCTATGTAGCTTACCCTCTTTGACACACCTCCATTTTTGAGAGCAAGGTTGGAAATTTAACACTATTTTCACTGATTTCCCCTCATGATCCTCTTCATGCTAATATAGATCGATTTCAAACTGATCTAATCAGAATCAAAGCACCTAGTAGCTGTTGCAATGGCAAGCAGTATTGTTTCCAAACTTTTGGCCAGCAGTGTACATCAGCAAAAAGGCCCATCATTGATTATATAATTGAAATAAGTACAATTTTAATCTTTAGGAGGCAAACCTCATTAAAAATTGTCTGTAATTTCACTGTGGAAAAACAAACAGGAAAAATAAATTGCATACCTGTTGTTTTCAACTGCTTTTTGGACATAACAATTATGTATACTGTGTTTTTTTTAGTTTTTTTGTGTGGGATCTGAAATTAGGCCACTGTCTTTGTGTTTATGCAAGAGGAGTTATTTTGGAAATTTCGTAGAGTACTTATTTTAATAGACAATTTTTCGTTTGCTAAATTCATGTAATTTAAATTGATTAAACCCGATGTAATAGAGAAATGTTGAATTTTCGATCAAATGGATGGAGACCTATTCGAGCAATATTTTTTGGGTGCCAATTTTAATGCTCTGAAATATGAAGCTAAACACTGTCAGCTGCACTACACTTCGATTCTGTTAAATCTCAGGCCTCTCAGCAGCCACGACAAAACATAGATTTTATGGGATGCTTTCTATGGAATTTAAGGGGATTTATGTAGCGTCATGACTTCTATCTATACAAAGGCGCTATTCTGGATGCTTCGGTCCCTCTTACGAGGCGTCTGGGCGACCCACAACTGCCAAATTCGCACAGTGTACTAATATTGATGTCCTGCAAAAAGTGGGCAACATATTTTTTTCCAATTTCACAAAGAAAAAATTTTCCGATATCTTTTTTTTCAAACTATTTTTCATTTTCACTAATTAAAAATAAAAAAATAAGAAATCGGCCTACTTTTTTTAGTCTCTGCACAGGGTCAATATTTTTACCTGAGGAGAACGGACAGTTCAAGTCCAAAAGAAGGACCAAATAGTTCCATGGTGTAACAATAAGGGTGTTATTTGGTTGTGACGTCATCATAACAAATGTTTCGGCCAATGAGCGGGGGTGTGGGGGCGGCAGTCCCCATGTGACGCCATGACAACGGTTTTGACACAATGATTTTAAAGAGTAAAGAGTCTCACTGGAACTACTTAACTACTTGACTGATTATATTGGACTTGAACCGAATGGGCTACCTTTTTTCCCACAGTGCACTTACATTGTTGTCCTGAGGGGACTAGGCTACTGCTTTTTCCAATTTGAGAAAAAAATGTCTTTCAAATTTTTTTTTCAACATTTTTTCTACACCTTTTTTCCATAATCTTTTCCCCGCTTGCATTGCATCACCATGGTAAGTACACTGCCTCACTTAAAGAGAATTTGGTAGCTATAACTACACACCAGTTTTTAAATACTCTATTTTGCCACAATGGGCATTTCAAGTAGGGTCAACTCACCATTGCTTCGCAAGTTTGGTGCAGTTATTTGACAATATTAAGAAACTGGGTAAATGCACCAGGTCAGATGTCTTTGCATAAACTGACTCTACCAAATCATCAACTTTTGCATGCAATTTGAAAAAAAAAAGTGCAATGGTTATCTTACATTAGATGATTTGTTGCAAAATCCTGCCCTTTTTTGGGGTCACCATGTTTGGCAACTTTTCTTATAAAAAGTGAATTCAGCCCACAATTAATCACTGTCTGGCTAAATCAAATAGCCAGTCAAGTCATTTGAACCCTTGTGAAGGTTCCTGGTTAATTTTTTTCTAGTTGTTTTAAAATTATGCGCCAAAAACATGCTTTTTATTTTTCAAAGTCAAGCAAAATGACAAAAACTTTAACGGGAGGTATGGGTGACAAGGGCACTTTTTTGCAATTTTTAGAATAATGGTTCATATTTGGTATCAAAAGATAGGTTTTAACTAAATTAGATAATTTCAGGTAATTTTGCATTTTTGTGATGAATGGTTGCCATGGTAACCAGTTTAAAAGGCGAAAAAAGGCTGATTTTTACTGCTCACGGGATGTGAAATTTCTGAAGTTACAGGCATGGTAAACATTTTTTGAAAAAATTGATGAAAGAAGAAAAGCCAACTGAACATATTTACTAAGTGGATTTTTGATATTCCTTTTAATAGTGTCAGTAATTGGGGTAAAGTAGGCAAAAGTTATTTTTTGGGGGAAAAATGCTTGTTTTTATGGCTGCAATATCAAATAATTTTGTTACACAACAAAAAATTTCAAAATTTGTTTCGTAAATATGAAGACATTTTTTTAAGGATTCAGTTGATGTATCCCATGAGTTCCTAGGTTGAACAGTGGTGAAGATTTTTCACATTCAGTGCAGGGTAAAAGCGGGTTCTTAGTCGTTCATACTTACCTAAGCCCTGTATACTATAACAATAGGATTCCCCTAACTACCTCCGAAATAATCACTGCTCCCTCGAAAAATGGACGCTCCCTGCGCTCCCCGTCACATCCGGATCACCGCGCATGCGCCGTCAGTTTCTTCTAAGCACGCTTCAGTGAAGACGGTTCGTGTTTCAGCCTCCGAAATTAGCGTTTTTGAAGAAAGATTGTACCATTATTTGGTTGTGTCAACGCGTGTGGCAGGATGGATAAGGCAGCGGCGGACGTCGGCTACCAGATTTGCGGAAAGTGTAAGGTTCATTTCCTTTACAACGACGACTCGCATGACTTTTGCATGCGCTGTCGTGGTTATGGCCACACGTGCGAATTATGCTCAGAAATGGGAACGATGTCTAAGTCTAGGGTTAAGGACTGGGAGTCCAAGTATCCTGCTGGTGTTCCCCCACCGCCGAAACCGCCGGTTCCGGTTACCTTTGACGATTTGGCTACCTTTAAGTCTGACCTGAAGTCTGACTTTCGTAGCATGTTTTCTGACATGTTTTCACTTCATGGCAATATGGCGGCCGCTGGCGCGGACCACCCTGCCACAGTGATTCAGAGCTCTGCTAACTGTCCGGCGACAGTCAGTCATCCTCCTGTTTCTACTCAGGCTCATCCCAACCTGGCGGATGAGGAGGCCGAAATTTTGTTGTGCCCCACGGATCGTGATTCCGATGGGGACAGCATGCGATCCTCTTGGGATCACAAACGCGGTCCTGAGACAGCGTCTGTGGCCCATTCTGAGGCCCATTCTGAGGCGGGTGACTCTGTTGAGGGTCTCCCTTTGTCTCAGACTGCTTCTGATAGCTATGTTGATGCGCTGACGCGCATCATCCATGCACTTCAGATTTCTGATGCGGTCATGACTACTAAGACGCCGAATCGGATTGTCTCGTCTCGTGGCACCACGAAACGCGCAGGGGCCTTCCTGCCGTTCGATGCCGACCATCGTGACATTGTCGACAAAATTTGGAATGGCGACCCGGGTGCCATTCCTCTTTACCGCCTGTCGGCCAAATCTCGTTACAAGATTGTTGACAAAGATTTTGGTGCCTATTTGCAACCAGCGCGGATTGTGGATGAATACCTTGTTCAGGAGCTTGAGCAAGCTCAGATCAAGGTGCAGGTTAAGACGCCCAAGTTGCCCAATCCGGACCTTGCCTCGGTTGATCGCCGCGCGGCTTACATTGAACAGCAATCTTTACTGGGCATGTCATGCAACGTGTCCCAGTCCTGGATGCTGCAGTATCTTACCCAACAGCTTACGCAGCTGGATTCCTACTGTCGCCACAACCTTGCGTCTGACCAGTATACTGATTTGGCGGCCAATTGTGATCTGGCGTCTATGTCCGAGGTGTGTGTACTCGCGCAAGACGCTACCCTTGACTCGCTCGACCTTCACGCTCGGCAAGCGGCCGAAGCTAAGTGGGTGCGGCGTTCGTTGTGGGTTGATCAGACACGCTGGGCGCCTTCGATCAAAACGGCCGTAAAGCGTTTCCCCACGATTGGGGATGGTACCTTGTGTGGCCCTCCGTTAAAGGCGAAATTAGAGTCATATCGCCTGACGAGTAAGGCCTTGGCGGCCACTGCCTCTTTAGCTGCCCCCAGAAAGCAGTCTGGTGGGCCGCTCAAGCGTCGGGCCGAGTCGTCTGGCGGGCCGCCGCCTAAGCGTCAGTCTACCGTTGCTGACAAACTGCCGCCTTATAAATCCTGGAAGACTGCCCCGAAGGGTCGTGGTTTCAGTTCCCAGCGCGGCGGTGCGAAGGGCCAGTTTAAGTCCCCTGGTATGGGGCCTGGCCCGTCGTCTGGGTAGCTCACCGGCTGTTCAGGCGCTGCTACCGGGCATTCCGGTCGGGGGCCGTCTCCCCCATTTTGCCACCTTCTGGAATCGCCAGATCAGCGATCAGTGGGTGCGCACTACGATCATGCGGGGTTTCACAATAGATTTTATTCGCATTCCACCCTTTCAGGGGGTCAGAGTAACCAAGTTCCTCTCCCCCGTGTTATTAGCCGAAGTGGCCGATTTGTTACTCAAACGAGCCATCGAACCCGTTCCCCCCCACCTCGAAAACCAGGGGTTTTATTCCACCTTCTTCCTCGTTCCGAAGAAGACAGGAGACCTCAGGCCAATTTTGAATTTGAGTCCTCTAAACCAGTTTGTAAAAAAGTCCCATTTCAAGATGGAGACGCTTTTCTCTGTGGTCAAGGCCGTCCAGCCAGGCGACTGGCTGGCCACGTTGGACCTCAAGGACGCGTACCTTCATGTGCCCGTCCTACCGTCCCACAGCCCCTTCCTTCGTTTCAAGGTGGCGGGCCAAGCTTATCAATTCCGGGTCCTTCCTTTCGGCCTGTCGTCCGCACCGCGGATTTTTACGAAGGTCCTGGCCCCCGTCGCGGCCCTCGCCCGGTCCCACGGGGTTCATGTCTACCCTTACTTGGACGATATCCTGGTTCGGGCCCCCAGTTACGCCCAACTTGTCCACAGACTGTCCCTGGTGCGAAATTTTTTCCTCCAGGCCGGCTTCATTATCAATCTCCAGAAGTCCAACCTGATTCCTTCTCAGGATGCGGTCTTCCTCGGAGCCCGTTTTTTGACCGTCCTCGGCTGCGTGCAGCTCCCGGCGGTGCGGCATGCCAAATTACTGGATCTGCTTCGGCAGTTCCATCTGGGTGCTCGCCTCTCGGCTCGGACCTTTTTGAGCCTGTTGGGCCTCATGGCTTCTATGATTCCCATGATTCGGCATTGTCGCCTCTTCATGCGGCCAGTTCAACTTTACCTCCTTTCCCAGTGGCGCAGCCGCCCATGCAACCTGGAGGAATTGATTTTGATTCAGGCCCCGTTGATGCCCCACCTGCACTGGTGGACCCTGCCCGGCAATGTTTTTCAGGGCGTTCCCCTGGAACTCCCAGTCCCCCAGGAGGTCGTCACTACGGACGCCTCTCAGCTCCACGGCTGGGGTGGCCACTTGCGGGACATGGCGGTCCAGGGCAAGTGGAACCACGTGATGGCCCGTTGGCACATCAATGTTCTGGAACTCCAAGCGGTTGCCTTCACTCTGCGTCATTTTCAGACCTTTCTGCAGGCAAAACATGTACTGGTGCGGTCAGACAACTCGACGGTTGTCTCCTACCTGAACAAGGAGGGCGGCACTCGGTCTCCGACCCTGTGCATGCACACATATCGCCTCCTCACTTGGGCCAATTCCCTGGGCATCTCCCTCCGAGCGGAGTTTGTTCCCGGCCAGGACAATTGCCAGGCCGATCAGCTGAGCCGGCATTTTGTCTCCCCTCTGGAATGGCGGTTGAAACCGTCCGTCGTCCAGTGGGTGTTTCTGCTTCTAGGTCGCCCTCACATCGACCTTTTTGCCTCGGCGACCAACCATCAGCTGCCCACGTTTTGCAGTCGCCTGCCATCGGCACGGGCCTTCCACACGGACAGTCTGTCTCTGCCGTGGACGGGTTTGTTTGGTTACGCCTACCCGCCTCTTTGTTTAATTCCCATTGTGTTGGACCGGGTCCGGCGACACGGCGCGACGGTCATCCTGATCGCTCCACTGTGGCCCCGCCGCTCCTGGTTCCCCCAGGTCCTGGATCTGTTGGTGGACACCCCGGTGGTGCTCCCCACTCCCCCGGACCTGCTGTCCCAGCACCACGGCCACCTTCACCACCAAGCCCCTGAACGGTTGCAGCTGGTGGCTTGGAAGGTGAGCGGCATATCCTCTGAGCAGAGGGCCTTCCGGAGGACGTTATCACCACCCTCCAGGGCTCTGTCCGAAGGTCTTCAGCTCGGCAGTATGACAAGTTGTTGTCAAATTTTTGTCATTGGTGGTCTGCCCGAGGGGTTCCTCCTCCCCAGGCGCCTGTGCGCCAAGATTTAGCCTTTTTGCAATCCTTGGTCAACAAGGGCCTTGCCTACCGGACCATTGGTGTCTACCGGTCGGCCATTTCAAAATTTCATGCGGGCCTTGAGGGCCTCGCCATAGGCAAACATTACCGGGTCTGTCGGTTTATGCGTGGGGTGTTCCTACGCTTGCCCCCGACCCGAGAACTTTTACCCTCTTGGGACCTTAAAGTTGTCTTTAAGTTTCTGCAGGGTTTTCCTTTTGAGCCTTTGGCTGCTTGTAGTGTGCAGTCACTGACCCTTAAATTAGTATTTTTGGTGGCAGTGACCTCGGCGCGCCGTTGCGCGGAGCTTCAGGCCCTTGGTAGGGCCTCGTCTCATTTACGGTTCGAATCGGACGGCGTTCGTTTAAGAACGGTGGCGGGTTTTTTACCTAAGACAGCTAACCCTTCCCATTTGGGCAAAGATATTTTTTTGCCGTCTTATAGTGATAAGAAATTATGTGTTGTCCGCTGTCTAACCCGATATCTTAAGTTAACTAAACGATTATTACGTAAGAAACATTTAACCCATAACCACTTGTTCGTGTGTTTTGGTGCTCGTAATCTCGGCCGTCCGGCCGCTAAGCGCACAATCGCTGGCTGGATTGTGCAGGTGATCCATGCTGCTTATGCGGCCGCTGGTCGCCAGCTTACCCATAGGGTCCGGGCCCACTCTACTCGTGGCCAGGCCACTTCTACTGCCATCCTGAGGGGTGCCTCCATCTCCGATGTGATGCAGGCTGCGGACTGGCGCCACTCCTCCACCTTCCTCCAGCACTACCATCTGGACGTTGCTCCTCGCGAGGCCCGCTTCGGCCGGAGTGTCCTTGGACTGGAGTCTGCGACTGATCCATCTAAGCAGTGAGGTAAGGACCTCGAGTTTTTTCTTTGGATACTAGTTGTCTTGGGTTACCCACCCACCTCCCTGAGGTAAGGACCTCGAGTTTTGGGTTATACTATTTTAGGTTTGGATTTTACCGGAACTAGTGTATTATCCACCCTCCCGAGTACGGCTTTGGGAGTCTATCCTATTGTTATAGTATACAGGGCTTAGGTAAGTATGAACGACTAAGAATTCAAGATTATCCCGATAGTCGGGATTCTTGAAGAGAATACTTACCTAAGCCCTGGGCATTGCCCCTCCCTTCCACCCTGCACACTAGTTCTATCTGTTAGGACAGGTGCTTAGGAAGAAACTGACGGCGCATGCGCGGTGACCCGGATGTGGAGCGCAGGGAGCGTCCATTTTTCGAGGGAGCAGTGATTATTTCGGAGGTAGTTAGGGGAATCCTATTGTTATAGTATACAGGGCTTAGGTAAGTATTCTCTTCAAGAATCCCGACTATCGGGATAATCTTGAATTTTTGCACATAGCGGAAAATGGCAAAATTGTGACGTGACGTTTTTATAGGAAATTTATCAATGAAAACAGAGGCATACCAGTGGCTATTTTTCCAAAACTAATGAAGCTACAGAGATGATATTTTGCTAAGATGCAGTAATCATTGTCATGTTTCACCAAAGTAAATACTGTGCTGCCATGGCAACTGCTTTGTTGTGTGTACACCTTTGAAATGACACATCGCTGCTCTTTCACTTCTAAAGTGTGTTGAAGATGTTATATTTGACATTGTTTTAAGTGATAAAAGAGACATATTTTGACATAATCAAAGTTTGCACTGGGTGCCCAAGTTCATGTAGGTCGAATATATGAAACAAACTGAATTTGTGAACCTTACTAAAATTTGGGTAATTTCTCACACATACCTCCCCTTAAAAATCACATTTTTGGTCACATGACCATCCATTGTTACATCACCACAACAGAATAACAATGGTGAAGCAATGAAAGATGTTGAAAACTATTCACTTCACATTTCTGATCAATTAAACATGCATTGGCATGCTTCAGTGCAAAATTATTGTACTGTAAAGTCAAAAAGTTGCCAAACAATGGTGAGTTGCGAAGCAATGGTGAGTTGACCTAAAATAATATTACGGGGAAAATAAAGGGCTCTTTGACCTCACAGTTATGGTATATAAGTATTCAATTCATCGAGAAAATCCTGAAAATGTACTGAATCTGACTTCAGTAGTGTTGAGACATGATACATTGGCATGTTGACCAAAGAATGGGCTGAAATAGTAGTTTTATTGACAAATTCTTAACATTGAACACTCATTTAATTTCAGATGAAAAGGTATAAAATTCAAATTCAATGCCATAAAAATTGTGGGTGATTTTTGGCAAAAGAAATTGAAAAAATTGGGAAAAATAGGGAGCAAATAAAAGTAAGGAAATATAGAAATTCATATGGAGAATAGGGCCGCTAGGAGCCCTGAAATCTGTTTAAAAGAGATTATTCATGTACTCGCCCACACCCAGTGACCTGATTATGGATTTTGATAGGCCTAGCTAAATAATTATTGCTACCCAACTTTTTACGTAGTTCTGGATACACAGGTCTGGTCCGTCGCCATCTTTTCTTGGGTGAAATAATATCAAAGTCTTTTTTTTTACCATTAGAAAAGCTGTTGATTAGTTTAAAAAAATTGGTTTTTTTAGCCGATTTATTGAAGTACTGTGGGAAAGTTTACATGTATACAAAACTTCGTACCTTGACTTCATGAGCTTTGTACGTAGTTTTCACATGGAAATAGTTATCGTAAAGAGCCGAAACGTATGTCTAAATGTAGGAAAATAAATTTACAAAACATTGGTACCAGTTAGAAGTTGTTGCGCTCAAAATTAAGGGCGGCACAGTCAATAAAGCAACAATTACACAAGAAACTGTCAAATGGATAGGCCTACCGATGAATGCGCAACGTCGCCACCTCTGCGGAACTGAGGGCAGCCCTGGTGGTAGCTAGGTTATGTAACGACGTTGTTACCGTGACAGCAGCTGAAAACGAGGCACAATGGTGGCAACATTCAGATTATGGTGAATGAGCTGAACTGCTTTGCGACAAAGGAGCCTGACTACCCCATGGCTTTTTCCTTTGGCCGCAGCACAAAACCGGATGTGGGTGCGAAGATTGGAACGGTTACTGGAGGAATGATGAGCATGGGTATGCCCATGAACTCCATCTCAGATTCTGGTAAATACAAAAAATATAGGAATGATAATAATAATGCTTTTTTTTTATTACTTTTTTATTAATACAGGGTTTTTATAGGAAGTTTTTAATGAAATTTACAGGACTTAACACGTCTTTGGGAGTTAAAATGTAACTAAAATAAAGGGCTTTTAGGCTTCAAATGTGTTATAAATACCAAATTCACTGGTAGAGTGCTCAATTTATGAAAATATAGGGATTGATACCGATAGAGATTTTTGACAAAAAAAGCTTGAAAATATCAGAAAATATAGGAAGCAAAAAAAATATTGGGAGAGCTGCTGGGAGCCTGTAACAAGTACAATTGAAAAAGTGCAGGTCCCTTTGGTTCTCCATAAATTTGTAAAATTAAGATCATGGTGGTGGCACACTAATGTAGAGTAGGGTGGGGCCTGCAGCCCCCCTTAACTTCGAGGTGCGATTTGACCTACTTTTTATTGTCGATTGTTTGAATGCTTATGCTGTCAGGAAGGGATCACTTGACTCTACTCATACATGTAACTAGTGAAACAAATGTCTACCAATTTTAATAAAGGAGTTTCGGCCATTTTTTGTGAAATATTGCAAATGGCCTTCTTACCTCGTCCATCGGGCAAGAAGCCCCCGGGCTATTATAATCCTTTGGCAATTTTTTTGCGAACACATTCAGCTTGAAAGTTATTTCTTGGGGTTCTATCATTTTTAAGGCATGCTATTGACTTTTTCTGAATTTGTGAATTTTTCAGTTCCTACATTAAAAAAAAAAAATTGTTGCCTTGTTTCAATTTCGGCCCAATTTTTTCTATTTTAATTAGCTATTCTATCAAGATTTAAGGTAAAGTACACATTATTAAATGGTTCCTGAAGCACCTTGGAGGCCCCAGTGAAGGGGGCCTCATGCCCCATACCATGTGGGGCCTCTTGCCCCAAACCCACATATTTTAATTTGACCTAGAGCTATATTTTGAGCTAAAATGCCAAAAACATGATCCAAATCATATTTATGTGATGGTCATAAAGTGAAACAAAGCAGATATCCATTATATTTTAAAAAATTTCTGAAGTTATTTCTGACAACCCCTTTCAAAGAATTAAAGTCACAAAAACCGTGCACCTTTTTTTGTTTCCTTAATTTCTACTATGGTTTTGTGCTGTTTGCCCTGAAAATTTGTGACGTCACTTATAAAGCCTCTAGCTTCAATCCTATCGATAAGAAAACGCACCAAAAATGTAAGTTTAGATATAACCCTGGGGGGGCCTCTCACCCGACCCAGGCTTCTTGTCCTACTCTATACTAAATTTGGAAAAAACACTTTAGCGGGCTGTGAAAATGACAATATTTTGTTGTTGTTGTCCTTCAAAAAGCTGCTTGTACATCAGCATATAGTCACAAGGTGGCTTCGCTCAGGTGGTTCTTCTCTGGTAAGATATTCCTCTAGGTGGCAAGTGAAAACAATCGTGTTTCAGTGGTTAACATGAGCGCTGCCACCCTCACCCCCGCTGATTGGTTTCCATAGCATTATTTCAACAAACTTTAACAAAAAAGTGACTAAAACTTACTTTTTTAGTGTATTTTTCTATTTTTTGGGTCGCCAAAACAAGATTGTCGTCATCTGTTGATTGCGTCATGTAAACATTTCTTGCCTAGTTACAATGACATGACGTCACAAATCTGTTGTTCTCCAAATACACGGCCCACTAAAGTTAATGATACCCCGAAATTTGGGTATCCTTCAATAGGCCAAGCAAAAAAGAAGGGTGATGTCACCAGCAATAACATGTTATTTGACAGTATCAGTACATGACGAAGAATTATTTTTGCGATGTAAAAAAATAATAAGTTTTAGTTGGCGAGACATTTTCGAAGTCAATCTCTGAACTCCTTAAAATATCTCAAAAGTTTCTGTTACCATGTATTGTTTTTAGAAATATGTGAGCGAAACAAAGACATTTCTATTAGCATCTATGCATAGGATTTTATTAAACAGCATTTTGTATAGGATAAAACATTTTTATATAGGATAAAAACATTTTATATGGGGGAAAAACATTTTATATAGGATAAAAACATTTTAGATAAAAACATTTATATATGACAAAACATTGTATATATATGATTAAAAAAATGTATATAGGATAAAAATTTAGCTGTTGTCATAGGTACAATTTTTGGTTCAAGTCCAATATAAGGACCAAATAGTTCCATGGTGTAACAATAAGGGTGTTATTTGGTTGTGACATCATCATAACAAATGTTTTGGCCAGTGAGCGGGGTTGTGGGGGCGGCAAAAATTGAACATTTTAGATATCTGTATCGGGAAATCCTGCACTGGGGAAAGAGGAGTAGGCCTACCGTGTGAATCTCATAGGATTAGTTTGGAGCTGTTTAGGCTTTTGTTTAAAAAGAATTTGTGAACCAAAATATTGAGTGATCTACAGTTTACAATGAACCCCCAGCTTGATTATGAGTGGACCACCGCAGAAACTAATATTAATTCCTAGATTTCCCCCCCTCCCCGTTACAGAGCACTTTAGGCAAGGGCGGGATGAAATTTGGATGAATTTGGGTGATTTTGTGACATCCCGCCAACGATTTTCACATCCCACAGAGGTACTTTTTGTTTCCCACAGGGTTCCTAGAAATGGAGAGAACTCCGCCTTGGATGTCAAATGTCAAAAACGATTCAACATGCTGAAACTTTTTTTCCAACTCGCCGGGATAGAGGCCACATTTTTCTAATTTTTTGGATGTATGGCGGGCATTTTTTCAGTGAGAATTGAGTGAAAAACAGCTCCAGCGGGATATAAGGACATTCCCTGACCCTGTGGGATATTTGTACTGCCCCTGTGGGACATCTGACATCCCGCCGGCAGTTTTTGACATCCAGCCGATGGTTTTTGACATCCCACAGGCATTTAGATCTTGCCACACAGGCATTTAGATCTTGCCCACATGGATATGATCTTGTCCCCGCCGATTTATGATCTTATCCGCTTTTAATTAATTAAATAATCGTAATATAAACATTGTGTGTCGCCAGGTTACCCACATTTTTCCCAGAATTCATCTCAAGCTATCCCTCAGCTCAGGTGTAAAAAGTTCTCCGTTTCTCGCCGTGAGATAGGGGTACAAGTCTTACATATTAAGCAGAGTTAATGATTTAGACCTAAAATGACTTGAGATTCTTCAAATATACCAATTGTGTTGGGAAAAAATGAAGCAGGTTGATTAAATCTGATTTAGATATTTTTTATCTGATTTGAATTACAAAACCCTTGATCTGACTTGACTGATTTAAATATTACTTCTTGCAATCCTTTTCGTTATAGTGCTCCACACTATTTTGGTGAATATCTGGTTGGTTATTGAACTGATTTTGATGATATGCAGTTTCAGACATTTTGGTTCAGTTCAATAATACCTGTCGCATCATTATTGCTGAGAATTGACTGGAAATATCCAACTTACCTTGAATCACACAAGATCGACATCATTTTCACTTCCACACTCTAAAAATTATGAGGAGTGCAGTAGGTTTTAGGGAAAACCAGTCTGTTCAGAGAACAGCATTGCGGGCAAAAATAATGGTTTTTGGAAGCTTATTTTCTGTAAAACTTGGATTGTCCCAAATTTTTTGACTGACAGAACGTATTGTGTCTATATAGATACAGCAATTATAATGATTGCTTTCCTACAGACAACCTGTGTAAATAGTATTGAACTGATTTCGATGATATGCAGTTATTATTAATTTTTTTCTCATTACAACCAGGTAAAAAAGTGTTAACGTTCCTACAAACGGCCTACAACGACAACTCCTTCTGTGACGTCCACATAAAAACATCGCAAGGGGTCGTCCAGGCCCACAGGGTCGTTCTGGCAGCTTACAGTGCGAAATGCCGGACTGCTTTCGCGAAAGAAGAGTCTAAAACTTCTGTTATCGACATGGTGGAGTATCCGAAGATTCCTGTACAGATGGTTATCCAAGGTTTATACACGGGAGATCTCATACTCAACGACTCGAACATAGCCGATCTGACGACAATCAGCAAGCATTTAGCGTTCGACCACATCTCGGAGATTTGCCTAAGGTATCTGATGCAGTACAACGTCCAGAACGCTGTCCTATTCTCCTCGATAGCCCTCAAGTGCAGAGAAATGTCCCTCACTCAGGAGATCATGGATTTCATCTGTATACGATTCGAAGAAATCAGACAGACGGTTTCGTTCAAAGAAGCTAGCTTCAATGTTATACAAGAAATACTCGGCGATGACAGGCTCCAGGTAAGTCAAAGTCACTTAGGCCAGACTTTTTTAATTTTTAGCTTCTCCGATCAAATGACCCAACAGATTTTCTGCCTATGTAAAAAAAATAAAAATAAAAATTTGAGCATAACCAAACTTTTTATCAAGTTGACATAAAAAAAAGAATAGATTTAACCCCACCAAGTACCAACCGACCCTAGAAAAAGTCCCTCAAGAAGATCTGAGAAGCTAAAGATCAATTACGAGGGGTGTCCCAAAAGTTCTGACCAATTTTTTTGGCAGACCTTTCTAAATTTTCACAGAATCTATTTCAGGTATTTTACTACCAATTTTGAAAATATGGTACCTGTTCCAACATTTTAAATAACTTTTCTGTTGCCATGGAAACGGAAGTCAGTGCACCCAGCGCAGCTCAATTTTTTAGGCCAAATCCAAGTGTCTAGGCTTGTAAATAACCAAGGAATTTACTGTTAATATGCAATGGATGATCATGAAAAATATTATTTGGAAACCTAACAGTATCTCAAAGATTTTCATTTACATTTAAAGTCACTGTGAATCTGTTTAACACATGTGCTGAGGTGATCACCTGGGTCCATCAAACTGGGCTGTTCCTAAATTGTGGAATTTCAGTATGTGGTTACTGCTTCATTTCTCGTTGTGACTATTATTTCTTTATTTTTTGAACTAGTATATATATTTTAGTTTCATGCAAAGTTACAGAAGACCAAATTTGGTAATTAAAGCAGATGAGATTGGGTTTTGAACCTAAGGTTCTTGAGCACTGCCTCTTGACAGCAGATTGTTTCAGCCAAACCGTCTCAAGCGCTGTTAGGCAACTGCTGGAAAAAGCCTTTGGTAATTGCCTCAGCTGATCAGGTTGAAATGTAAATAAATGTTTATAATCTAATGGAAGATATCTTGAAAGACTGCAAGCTTATCAGGAAATACATTTTCTTGCAATCATTTCCTTTTTTACTATAAATTCTCTGACTTTTAGCACAGCTAATTTGCTGAATTTCATCTGAGAAATTGAGCTGCGCTGGGTGCACTGACCTCTCGTAACCATGGTACCAGAACAGTAACTTAAACACTTCTTACAATCTTGATTTTTTCAAAATAGATGGTCAAATACCTGAAATTCATTGTGTGAAAATTTCATTTAGCTTATTCAAATAGAAAGATCTGCCAAAAAAATTGGTCAGAACTTTTGGGACACCCCTCGTATGTCTGGCCTAAGCTTGTCTAAGAGCACTTTCCTTTGCAAAGTTAAACAATTTCCTAAACTTGCATAGGTTATGGCTCAACTATTTAACAGTAGATTAATTTTTACTGGATCATTGCAAACCTATTGCAGTCATGCCTAGTGAACCACAATAATTATTAGTACTAGCATTATACCCGTTCTACGAACGGGAGGTTTGAGAGCCAAGGCATAAGTTATGGCTTGATAGCATAAGTTGACACAAACATTTACGCCCATTGGCAAAACATTTGCGCCCGTTGGCAAACATTTGCGCCCGTTGGCCAACATTGGCTAACATGTGCACCCGTTGGCAAACATGTGCGCCCGTTGGCAAACATTTGCGCCCGTCTGCAAACATTTGTGCCTGTTGGCAAACATGTGCTCCCGTTGGCAAACATTGGCCCGTTGGCAAACATTTGCAGCCGTTGGCAAACCTGTGCACCCGTTGGCAAACATTTGCGCTTGTTGGCAAACATGTGTGCCCGTTGGCAAACATTTGCGCCCGTTGGCAAACATTTGCGCCCGTTGGCAAACAGTTGCGCCCGTTGGCAAACATTTGCGCCCGTTGGCAAACTTATGCCCGTGGGCAAACATCTGCGCCTGTTGGCAAACATCTGTGCCTGTTGGCAAACATTTGCGGCCGTTGGCAAACATTTGCGCCCGTTGGCAAACATTTGCGCCCGTTGGCAAACATTTGCGCCTGTTGGCAAACATTTGCACCCGTTGGCAAACAATTGCGCCCGTTGGCAACATTTGCGCCCGCTTGCAAACATTTGCGCCTGTTGGCAAACATTTTCGCCTGTTGGCAAACATTTGCGCCCGTTGGCAAACATTTGCGCCCGTTGGCAACATTTGCGCCCGTTGGCAAACATTTGCGCCTGTTGGCAAACTTATGCCCCTTGGCAAACATTTGCGCCCGTTGGCAAACATTTGCGCCCGTTGGCAAACATTTGCGCCTGTTGCCAAACATTTGCGCCCGTTGGCAAACATTTGCACCCGTTGGCAAACATTTGCGCCCGTTTGCAAACATTTGCGCCCGTTGGCAACATTTGCGCCCGTTGGCAAACATTTGCGCCCATTGGCAAACATTTGCGCCTGTTGGCAAACATTTGCGCCTGTTGGCAAACATTTGTGCCCATTGCCAAACATTTGCGGCCATTGCCAAACATTTGCGTCCGTTGCCAAACATTTGCGCCCGTTGGCAAACATTTGCGCCCGTTGGCAAACATTTGCACCCGTTGGCCAACATTTGCGCCCGTTGGCAAACATTTGCGCCTGTTGACAAACATTTGCGCCCGTTGGCAAACATGTGCGCCCGTTGCCAAACATTTACACCCATCGGCAAACATTTACACCAATTGGCAAACACTTACACCCATTGGCAAACATTTACACCCATTGGCAAACATTTACACCCAATGGCAAACATTTACACCCATTGGCACCCATTGGCAAACATTTACACCCATGGAGACCCATTTAAACATTACACCCATTGGCGCTTGATAGCATAAGTTAACACCTCTACCCCCTAACTGAAGTGTGGACACTGGGGCATTATGTTGTTCATACATAATCCAATAGGGGAGTTGTGTGTGTAGGTTGTGATTTGCAGAGCCCTCTGTTGTTATTTGGTAAAAGCATTTGTTTACATTAAATGGAGTGGTGGATGGGGGATGAGAAATGAAGACTTTTGAAGGATTATTACGGAATACTGTTGAGCAGTAGGGAGGAGGGGACCCCCCATTAACACGGTGGGAAGAGGTTAGATGAAGTGGATTGGCATATTTGGGGGATGGGAGTGAAAGGGAGGGCAGTTAGTGGCTACATTGAGCATAGCAACCATGCTGGATTTGGTGAGTTGTGTTGCTAGGCAGCGGTAATTATATAGTGATAAGTACCAAATAGTTCCAGAGTGTAACAATGAGTTTTTTTGTTGATGACATTAGCATAACAATAATTTCAGCCTATCAGCATAGCAGGCGTGTGAGGGCATCAGCCCCCTTCTGATGCCATGGCAACGGTTGTTACGCAATTATTTTATGGAGCAGGAACAAACAAAAAATTATTTCTGTATTTTTTCAATTATTTCAAAAAGTATGGAACATCTATCCATCAGACCATCAAAAGGCACAACTACGCAACAAGACCATACAGGCTATAATTATATGTACCAAATTTCATCCATGTGCATTCTATAGAGGCCAGGGGCTGGCCCGAAAACGATCTATCCACCTGCCGCCCGAACCCTTGCCCGACGGACGAAAGACATTTTACCCATGTGATTACAATACCTTCTTAGAACTTGTCGTTGAAGGTAAAAAATGGCCTGATGCACTTCTAATTGACTCTTCTCCCTTTATTTTTCAGGCAAAGACTGAATTCCACGTTCTTGAGTCGGCCATTCAGTGGATAGAGGCGAAGCCTGGTGAGAGGGCCGTGCACTTGCCAGCGTTGTTACAGTGCTGCCGCCTGGCGTTGATGACGCCAGAAGAAATCATCACCAAAGTAGAAAACAACCCTCATTTCACCAAGCTGCCAAACTCGGAAAAACTCCTTTATAACGCCCTCTGGTGAGAACTTGAAGATAATTGTGAACTTAGAAGAAGATAATTGTGAACTGCCCTGCCAAAATGAGTTCTATAATAAAACTTAATGGGAGTGTGGTTCACAGCAATGAACCTCATGAATGTCAGGTCGCGGAAGAATACAACACGAGTCCGAAGGACGAGTGTTTATTCTGCAGCAGACCTTACATGAGTGAGGTTCATTGCTGTGAACCACACTCCAATTAAGTTTTATTTATATCCCACAATAAAAATAGACCTCCAGTAAAAAGAATTAATAATTTCAAGATGCACTATTTTGTTTGAATGGCCGCAAAAAGATCCGTAGCAACCACACCGACCAATCAGAGCATCAAAACATTGTGACGTCATCACTTCACTGCTCATTATTTACATAACAACGTCAGATAATGAGATGCATGTGGTTCACAACGATGAACCACATGGTGTGAAGCACATGGTTTTTTGCCAGAACTTCACTGCCTTTTGTTGGATATAAAACTTTACTTGGAGACAATCTTCTTCTTTTTTTTAAATGAATAAAACATGTCAACAGTGCACGTATCCTCTTTTCAAAAAATTTTGATTAACCCTTACTGGACTGCTCAGTCCCAAAAAAACAATCCTGTGCTTGTGACGTCATCAGGGACAACAGCAGATTTTAGGGACATAAATGGCCCTTCAGGCAGTAAGCTGGGGATGCACATAAATGTCCCTTTAGTCCAGTAAGGCGTGTCTAAACATTTTTTACCAAAAGGGGCTGAACCTCCACTCAAATGATTTCTTATGTCTTGTACCCAAGGAACCCAAACTTTAGAAAAATGTAACAAAAGAAGTCCTCAGTTGTTCGCTAAATGTGATTGAGAAACAAATTGTCCGCAGTTACTTGATAACATAAATTGCAGATGGTGGCTCACCTGTATGGTGAAATTGGTTGTATCCATTTTTGAAAATGTGGTTAGGCTCATTTGAAGCTGACTCAGAGCCAGGAATAATGACGTTGTGCTGCAAAAAACACACATTTTGGGTTGACATACTGACTTATTATTTTGCGAATTTTCATAAAAATCAGAGAAGGATTCTTTGTGATATATACGTTTATTTTTCGGGAGTATTCACTTTTGTTAAACTGTTTATTACTACAATTCTCTCTGTTTCTATTCAGCTATCACAGTCTGGCCGCCCGTAATAATCCCATGGCTCAACAATTTTCTCCAAAGCCTAGAAGAAATTCATCGATGATCAAATAAGGAAGTTTATAGAAATTTACCTCCGTTATTATTTAAATATATTTTACATGTTGAATCATGCTCTCATAAATTATACAAATTACAAATTATATAAATTGTATAAATATGATATAAAGTTGAAATTGCAGATGTTTTAGAAATATTTAATTGATGATATAAAATTATAAATTTTGTGTTCCAACTTTTTTTTTTGAAGATATGTAATGGCCTGCAGAGAGCGATTAATAAATCAATATGACTCATGTTTGTTATTTTTCTTATGACTAAATTTGGGCAGGGTAGCTCAGTTAGTAGCACACTGGGCCGGCCAGCTGCTTACTTCTGGGTCAAGAGTTCGATACCCGCTCTGGCCATGTCCAAAAAACTTTTCTCAAAGAATTAGAAATTTCAGGACTATGATACTCCCAAATTCCCAATTCAAGACTATGATACTCCCAAATTCCCAATTGAGGACTATGATACTCCCAAATTCTCAATTGAGGACTATGATACTCCTAAATTCCTTATTGTAGACTATGATATTCCCAAATTCCCAGTTGTGGACTATGATATTCCCAAATGAGGACTATGATTCTCCCAAATTCCCAATTGAGGACTATGATACTCCTAAATTCCCAATTGAGGACTATGAAACTCCCAAATTCCCAGTTCAAGACTTTGTTACTCCCAAATTCCAAATTGAGGACTATGATACTCCCAAATTCTCAATTGGGGACTATGATATTCCCAAATTCCCAATTGAGGACTATGATACTCCCAAATTCCCAATTGAGGACTATGATTCTCCCAAAATCCCAATTGAGGACTATGATATTCCCAAATTCCCAATTGAGGACTATGACATTCCCAAATTCCCAATTGAGGACTATGATACTCCCAAATTCCCAATTGAGGACAATGATTCCCCCAAATTCCCAATTGAGGACTATGATACTCCCAAATTCCCAATTGAGGACTATGATACTCCCAAAATTCCCAAATGAGGACTTTGATACTCCCAAATTCCCAATTCAGGACTATGATACTCCCAAATTCCCAATTCAGGACTATGATACTCCCAAATTCCCAATTGAGGATTATGATACTACCAAATTCCCAATTGAGGACAATGATTCCCCCAAATTCCCAATTGAGGACTATGATACTCCCAAATTCCCAATTGATGACTATGATACTCCCAAAATTCCCAAATGAGGACTATGATACTCCCAAATTCCCAATTCAGGACTATGATACTCCCAAATTCCCAATTGAGGACTATGATACTCCCAAATTCCCTATTCAGGACTATGATACTCCCAAATTCCCAATTCAGGATTATGATACTCCCAAATTCCTGACTTCTTAAACCAAATTTAGTGCTCGAGTTGGAAGATCACATACATGTTTCCCTTTGACAAACTTACCACCATTTCAATGGACCTGTAGGCCATACATAGAGTTATGTAGTGGTTCAGTAATTTCCTGAATTATCCTATTGTACTGGTAGTCACTTATTCTTCCATGGACATGATGGACATAGGAGGTCAAATAAATTCGGGGGTCTGCTCAAAAACTAATTCACAAAATTTCCGGTTCAAGTCCTGTATAAGGACCAAATAGTTCCAGAGTGTAGCGACGCGTGTGTTGTTTGGTTGGTGACGTCATCATAACAACAATTTCAGCCAATCAGAGGGGGTGGATTATCTTTGCTACAGCTGCCTCATGTGATGTCATGACAATGGCTGTAATGCAATGATTTTATTGAGTAAAGAGTCCCATTGGAAATTCTTATCCTTATATATTTTGACTTGAGCCAAATTTCCTGCCTGAAACTCTGCAAGAAATTGCTATTCCAAAATTTTGGGGGACCACGCCTCATGCGCCTACTACAATTTATGCACGTATCCTTCTGTGGCTGTGATAACTTTAGAGATATTTTTGAAAGAGAACAGATAAGTCACTGAACAATGAAAATAACATACTTTATGATAATTATCCCTATTCTTCACTTGCACTTGTTTTTTGAAAAATACTATAGTCATCTAAGTACATAATAATTATATGGGCCTATCTGCCACATTATGGCTTCCATAAACAGTCCACCTAATTGGCCAGAAGCCATTGAAATTGCAGAAATTGCTCTTCACTGGCTAGGTAGTACATACGTTCCTTTGTAGTTACAGATGATAATTTTAGACATCCGTGGTCAGAAATACATATATTTTTTCCTTAAACCATCAGGTATGACATCACAATGTACTGAACAATGACATAGGATTAGGATGGTTGACTCTTGCGATCTAATCCATTGATCTCCTGACTGAGATTGACTTTGGCAGTTTAAAGTGAGTTTTTAATCTGTGTTTCAAACATTTTTAGTGTTTTTATATTTGTGAAACAGAAAGCTACACAAAATCACTGTTAACCCAGTCAAGTTGCTAGCATTCAAAAGATTGAAAAGGGATAAGATGATTATCTTGTCTACACAGAATTTATTTTAACTAAATACTAAATTTTGAAATTCCTTGACTCCCTTCTCCTCTACCCCCTTCTCCATATATATGAGGCTCTGGATGGGGGGTCATGGGGGACAGGGAATTCGAAAATAAAATGGCCAGGGGACAGGGGGACACAAAAGAGCCTAGTTTATGCTTAGTTTATGCTTACTTTATTGCTTAGTGGGTGTTGGACGGCTGTTTCAATCATCCTTTGCCTCATTGCCGTTTCCTCCTCCTGTCCTAATTACCTACCAAGTGCATATTATATTTCTTCTGTCAAATATTGTCAATCTCACAAATCTAAGTGATAGAGAGAGGTCTCTGACAGCCAAAATTCATTGGCTTTAGTGGTTTCAGTAGTATCTGCCCCAAGAAGCCAAACTTTTAGTTTCCATGGCAACCACTGAATGACTTAAAAATGTTCAAATTGTCCAAAATTTTGGAAATCCGTATCAAATATGCTGAATTTCATCCTCTGGAAAATTCATAGCTCTAGATTGAAAATGCGTATCTATATGAAAAAAAGCCTCGAACTTTCTGAACACCCTTCGTAAATACAGGACGTAAAGCCGCACTCATCCATCCATCTCATCCATGTGGCTTAGTGATGATATTTGGCGTGCAGCGCCACAAGAGGCATGTTTGATCGCATCTCCCAACTACTGGAAAAACATTTATTTTTTGCGCATGTATGTCTTTTATTTCTACAACACAAAACACTGCTTCAATTGATTGCTTGTTATCTTTTGGTCTTTCCACTGATCAATAGTGATTGGACAGTTTAAATTGCCAGTCGTGACGTCAAGCTGAAAGATCATGACAATCTGACTGTGCTAGTTACTGGATTCTAAATGAGGTTCTGGATTTCTGGAGGTGGGTTAGGAGGGATAGGTCACTCAAAAGTAAAATGGCCATGGGCCATTGGATATTAAAACCCCATCCGGAGTTGAGGGTCAACAGCACTGCTTCAGTCTCGCTAACCAGTGAACCGACTCCCGACTCTTTTGGCTTCCTGAATTTTCAACTCCAAATCCTTAGGTCTCATGAATTTCGACTCAGACTCCTGACTCCTCTTTTGGGCATTTTTTCGCTCACAAGTATCATATGGTTAGCGAAGGAAAATATCAATTCCAAGAATTGAATTCGACTCCTAATCAACTCGTTAACCTCAAACTCCTGACTTTGACTCAAAAGCCCTGCTCAAGGGTACCACTGGTAAAATTGCCGATTCGGTCTGAGCTATATGAATATTTGCTGAAATGTCACTTTTCTGTTGACTTGACCAAAATTGTATGACTGGAGACCAACAGGTACATTTGGCTTTGTTTGTTCCAACCTTCACCAAATTCTCAGTATTTTTAACTAGAGTTTTCCTTTATGGAAGGAATGAATGGATAGGCTTTAATTACACCTGTATTTATGCACTAAAATGTGATACTGCTCAAGTTGCTTTTTCTCAATTATTTGCTAATTTTTTAAGAGTCAGGAGTCACCAGATTGATTTTCGACTCTGACTCCAACTCCACCTGAAAACCTCCAACTCCTGACTTCAACTCCAAAGCCCTGCTGAAAAGTACCACTGGTAAAATTGCTAAGGGACAGGGAATTCAAAAGTAAGATCTCCAAGGGACAGAGTGACACAAAACCCCATCCAGAGCCTCCCAAATTGAGCTGAAACCAAATTATCATTTTACTGAAAAACAGACATAATTACCTTGTTGTTCAGAGAGAGAGAGCAATTTTCTTCCGTGCTCAGAAGTGAAAGTTATTACCAGGTATGGTATTGACGACAAGTAATTATCTCAAAAAGCCTTTGTTATTGACTGAGTAAAATAAGAGAGAGAGAGACATCCGCCGGAATAAACATGTTTGTTTAAGTCAAATCACTGGTGAGTCAAATTAGAGTTTTTATGTTAATTACAGTATGAAGGAATATCATTACAACAACAAAAACAAGAACACAGAGGGATCAAATTGTGATCCACAGATGTCTTATTGGACATTCACAA
Organism: Platynereis dumerilii; assembly: GCA_026936325.1. NCBI lineage: Eukaryota > Metazoa > Annelida > Polychaeta > Phyllodocida > Nereididae > Platynereis > Platynereis dumerilii. The sequence continues at coordinate 41,538,934 of JAPTHN010000012.1, forward strand.
CTAACTCACTCTCATCTTCTACTGGGAAATCCAGCTCCAATATGTGATAACTGTCAATGCCCTCTAACAATTAAACACATGACTGTGGAGACTTTCAGCGGCAAAGAGACACACCTTTCCCAACAAATCCACTTCAATTTCTTAAATACAAACCAGAAAACATACTTTCATATTTGCATCAAACACAGACCTATTATACAGTTATCGCACAGCACCGAGTGCAATATCAGTTTTTATGGCACCGAGGTGACTAATATTGCACGAGGGCGCAGCCCGAGTGCAATATTAGTCACCGAGGTGCCATAAAAACTGATATTGCACGAGGTGATGTGCAATAACTGTTATATCATATGGTTTTTTTTTTGTGGCAAATGCAAAGAAAAGGGCTGGAATTCGGATGTCTAGACTCTTTTTTTTTGGTTTCTTTTGACCCACATATTTAAAATGTATCTCATCAAAATTCAATAAATGTTTCACACAAGAAAAAGTTTCAATCTTTTTGAATCCATAAATGATATGCTTGATGATGGGTCTTCTTTAAATTCCTTTTTCCTTTTTTTAGCAGACTTTAGATCTCTTAACACAACAAAGTCACTGAAAATGGGGGAAAAGGTTTTTCGGCCTCTTAATGCTTTATAGGCCTACTGATTAAAAAATAACATAAACAATACAAAAAGTTGATATCCACTTAGCCCTTCAATATACGCACCTTTTGCCACCCCAATCATTTTCCTATCTTTTTCCATTGCTGGGCGGTGATCTATTTCTTACTAAAACCAAGAAACGGTCTTGTGCTGCTGCAAGAGTCTGTGTTTCTTTTGAACTACATATTTAAAATGTATCTCAACAGAAATCAATTTCTATTTCACTCACAAAAAAAATGTTCACACTTTTGGAATGCAAAAATTATATACTTGATGATGGATCTTATTTTCGATTTTTTTCTGAAACTTTATAGCAGACTTGAGTCCTCCAAACACAAAAAAATCACCGAAAAATCGGCAAAAATGCCGTTTTTCGGCAACTTGTTGCTTTATTCTGATAAAACGAATCGTATAATCAGTACAAAAAGTTTAGATCCTAATAGCCCTTTAATAGACGCATCTTTTGCCGCAAAAACCAGCTTTCTAACTGCCTCCGTTGCTCTGCAGTGCAGTTTTTAGTGAAATGGGAAAACACAATATTTTTGTCAGCTTGTGGCTGCAGCAGCATGAAAATATGGTGCTTCCTCTCAGGTCCGTCCAATCTTTCACATGTTAAAATTAGCGTGCAATATCATGCGTGCAATATCGTAGAATATTGCACGGCTGTCGGCCAATGAGAAGCGAGTATTTCCGCTAGCCATATGATATTATACAATTATGGACTTCGGTTGAGGTCAATATCAGGTTTTACGGACCTGACCGGTGATATTCACCGAGGCCGAAGGCCGAGGTGAATATCACTAGGTCAGGTCCGTAAAACCTGATATTGACCGAAACTGAAGTCCACAATTGTTTTGTTCCATGATAATTTTTTTTTTCAGAAAAATTTTTTTTTTGTGAAATTTTCTTTTTTCGGATTATTTTTTTTTTTTCGAAATTTTTTTTTTTTTTTTAATTTCGGAAAATTTCTTTTTTTCGGAAATTTTTTTTTTTCTGGAATTTTCTTCTTTTTTGGGAAATTTTTTTTTTTGACATTTTTTTCCAGGGAGGTCAATAACAAATGTTATATTCACTGATCAGTGAATAACACTTTTGTTATTGACCTGCCTGTCACACACCACTGCACACAGGTGAACATCACATTATGCAGGTGGGTTGTTGGCCAATCAGGGGGCTTGTTACATAGGGGTCATGGAACAATACAAAATATGAGGAAAAATGACAAAGACATATAAAATTCTAGCCTGCCTCGATATAGCCCATTAAGGTGCTGCAGAGGCGTCAAACACACACACACACACACACACACAACAAAAACAAACTTCATAAACGTGAATATCACAGTAATTGCATGGTCACTTTAAAAGTCAACAACAGCTGCATGAGCAAAATCACAACAAGTCAGTTTCTGAGTGTGGACTCATTGGGCATGCACAACTGCTTGACTTGTGGAGCTTATGGCCTTCACCAGTCAGTTCTTTAATTACATCTTACTATATAAAAGGCAGCTTTTAGGACAGATATCTATAGGCCTATTCTACCCTACAAAGGTGAAGTACAGTATTTTGATGTACTTTACCCTTGTACTTCCATGCCATAAAGGTGGGAATAAAAAATTGTAAATATTCAAAAGTAACCCTTTAACTTTAGTCAACATTTTCATAATAAAGTTAGGGATTTTATTATTCCCTTCTCAGCTGCAGGGGCTAAAAAGGTGAAGTACAGAATGTCAGTTACTATACTTTACCTTTGTTGGGCAGTAATAATATGCCAAGATAGCTGTAACAGTGCATGTGCCAGACTGACTTTTCTGGTATATATTTAAATGTTAGTACTGAATATCACACCACTGCTGAGACTTGTAGCTCCTCCACTGCTAAGAGTTATGCTACATTCTCACGGCGGCTCCCGGAGAACTATTTAAATCGGCGTCGAAGTATTTCCTGGTAATTTGGATGAATTTGGGTGATCCGCCGTCGACTTTTCACATCCCCCCAGGGGAAGTTTTTGTTCCCCTCAGCGGTTCCTAGAAATGGAAAAACTGCGCCGTGGATGTCAAAAAAGATTCAACAGGTACAAACTTTTTTTTCATGACGGCGGAACAGAGCCCAAAATTTTCTTGATTTTTGGATGTCCGGCGTGGATTTTTTCAGTGAGAACGCCTCAAAAACATCTCCGGCGGGATATTAGGACATCCCCTGCCCCTGAGGGGACCTCTCCTGCCCCCGCGGGGACCTTTCCTGCCCCCACGGGGACCTTTCCTGCCCCTGGGGGGACATTTGAAGCCTCGCCGACAGTTTTTGACATCCCGCCGCGATGAAATAGGTTCACTGAGGGGCAGCTATAGGTTCCCTGAGGGGTACTTTTTATATCTCGGGGCGATATAAAAGTATCCCTCAGGAGGAGGAAATTCCTTTCCCCCGGCGAACTTTTGGGGACGGCGTACAACTTTTCTTCCCCACAGTGAACAAAAAGAACCCCTCCGTGATATGCTTTTAATTAATTATGTAATGGTTTTATACTATGTCGCCGGGATAGTCATTTTTTTCCTAGAATTCAACTCAAGCTACCCCTCAGTGGCAAAAAAGTTCTCCGTAACGTGCCGTGAGACTAGGGCATTAGTCGTGCTTTCGGATGAATAAATTTTTCATTGACGCTTCGTGGGCAAAAAAGGATTCCTGGGGTAAAATCCATAGCCCCCCCCCCCCCAACTATCATCTGGTGGGCAACCTAAATCTCTTTGCATGTCACACAACTGTATGCTATGATGACCAGATAGAATGAACAGTTAATCAATATTATTCGCGTAGCGACGGGCGGCGAAGCCGCCCGTCGCGTCAGCGAACTTAGCTTAACAACAGCTCATAGTAAATTTTGAATCTGTCAGTGGAGTGAGAATGAAGGACTGCCTGTACCTGCCATGGAGTTGGTCCCTGATTAAACAGTTAGTTTCGGTAAAAGTAAACATCCCTGAATTTCTCTTGCAATACTGCAGTAGTGTCGGAAAAATTCCATTTGGTTCTTAGCTATCCTATTCTGTTTTGAAAATTTCATTTTTATGCTCATTTATGTCGTGTGCATGAAAAAAGATTATTTTGCTGACAGGTGTCGCCACCGGTGTAGCATCATGCTTGCAGTGCCACACCCAGGGAAAATGACTGAACTATCAGCAGCCTGCTTGTGAGCAGTGATGTGTGAAGTTTATTTGAGGTGTGAAGTTTAAAAGCTGATTGCTATCACTGTACTTAAATAGCATCAATTAATTTAGGCCCAACTGATTGTGTTCTTGTTTATCATTATTATACCTCGACCATGAAAGCAGAGCTGTCATTGGCTGAGAGCTGGTCACATGTCAGTCATTATTTTAGTATATATATTGACCAGGACTATTGCCCTCCAAAATTTGTTTTCCAAAAAAAAAAAAATTTCAGAATTTTTTTTTTTTCAGAAATTTTTTTTTTCCGAAAATTTTTTTTTCCGAAAATTTCTTTTTCCGAAATTTTTTTTTCTGAAATTTTTTTTTTCCGAATTTTTTTTTTTCCGATTTTTTTTTTGTCCAATTTTTTTTTGTCCCAATTTTTTTCAACATTTTTTTTTTTCAAAATTTTTTTTTTCCGAAATTTGTTCTTTCTAAAATCTTCTTTCCCTAAATGTTTTTTTTCAACATTTTTCTTTCAAAATTTTCCATACATTTGCAATAGTGCAGGAAAATAATAAAATTAGGGCATTAATTAGTAAAGACCAAAAAAACTCATCAAAACTAGTAACAATAGTGCAATGTAGGCTATGCGTCTGCTTATCTACTCTCCTGCGTGAAAGGAAAACTATTTCCCTCGGCCTTCGGCCTCATGAAATAGTTTTCACTTGCACACGCTCGAGGGAAATAGATTTGACTAATGCCCTCGAAATCAGTCAATATTTGTATACTATAATAGGGTTTCAAAATAAGAACAGTTAATTTGAGCTCCGCGAATCTATGGCATTGCCATCTACATATTAATTCCCATACCTTTAAACCCAGGAGAATCTTAAAGGTTAAGTGCATTACTTACGGGACACATGTCACTTGGCTAGTTGAAAGTGAGAACTGCAATACTATGGATTTTTTAGCACAATATTAGCCCTTTTAACATGTTGAGAATCAATACTACATGGATTTGACTCAAATTCACAAATGAGAATAAGTGGTATGTCTAAAACATTATTATAACTATATATATATTAACATCTTAAGTGCCTAACATGATGGTGTGCCCATAAATTTTAAAATATGGAATACTATTTTGGAGAAAAAGTGGCCCAAAAAGTTAATTTTGTCATTTGAATACCAACATCTACTGTTTAGATCTAGTGAGGTTCCCTTACCACTCTTTCAAAACCTCAGCTGCTATTTGCATAACAATTTCTCTGATTCATTAAGGAAAAAAACACATCGTCAATTCAAAACGTTGAATTTTTGTAGGTGCAGCAATTTTCTATAAGATAAACAAGCAGACGCCCCCACAGGAACTGTTTTGAAATTTTTAACTCTTGAGGGTTTTGGGATGCAGGTTTATGTAAAAATACAGTTTTAATTTTGGTGCATATTGATGGATTTAAAAAATGTTATTGGGAAAATATGAAAAGCATCCAACTAAATTTTAAAAATCTTGCTTCCTTACAACTGAAACATCTTTTAATTTCGTTTTAATAAGCTCAGGCCTTTCGAAAACCGTCAGTCTGAGCTATATGAATATTTGCTGAAATGTCACTTTTCTGTTGACTTGACCAAAATTGTATGACTGGAGACCAACATTCCAATGGTACATCAATTTTGCCTTTGTGTGTTCTTACCTTCACCAAATTCGCAATATTTTTAATAACTTTTCTTGTTGATTCGTACTAATCAGAATTGACAAAAAAACTATAAGAAGATGGATGGATGGTTGGTGTTTTACCTGTATTTGTGCACTGGGTAGGCTAATTAGGACAGGAGAAAGACACCGCAATGAGGTGAAGGATGATTGAAACAGTCATCCAACATAGGCCCAGGTGACACGACAAGAGCTATATTCAAACCCTGGACCCAGCGATGGGCAGTTCAGCATGCAACCACTAGACCAACCCTCACCCAAGAAAATTATAGGAACCAGATAAGACCCCAGTAAAATGGGTGTCGATCAATGATCATTTATCCGTTTATTACGTTGTGTAATAGGTCATCAAAATGATTCAGAGGTAAATCTTATGATAAGCGTTTGGTGTCACACAGCTTATGTTTTAACACGCTTTTGTTGCATTTTACATTGATACATCGCTTTCGCATCGACGAACAGCATAATTCGTCCTAAGTAGTCTTTGATTGCTTAAGTATTTGTGCAACTGAAAATAATTATACTGTAAATGCACCAGTCTTTTTTGTGTTAAATACTGTTAATGGATGTAATTGACATAAATGCTATGTTATCAACATTTGCATCTAAATAGATGGAGCTAAATTATATATATATATAATGGCCATTGTCAGGCCTAGTGGTGTTCCCTTTTGTGCGGTTGATCAATAATTATTTAAAAAGTACTTATAACAACCGCTTTTGGCTTCGCACTTTTAAAATCAATCCCGTTGACTGCCAGTCCAGATTAAACAAGATTTCGAAGAAGTCGCAATTGCCGGACCGCTCAAATCATGGAGGTCGACACATGTTTGGTGATTCTCTTGTTGGCTGCTCTCTCCTGTTTAGGTAAATATACTCTAATTTGTTTTGATTTAATGGAAATTGTACTTTTTTAATGTATATAAATTATTAATGTAGATAAATAATATCTTGCCCAGTTCTGGTGAAACAAACATAACACCCCCCTCCCCCCCGAATACCTAATGGTTGTCCCCTAAGGCAAGACGGTCTTATGGCAATGTGTCTTATGTTTCTTATTAAACAGAAATCCTTTAAAATTCACTTTATGTACAATATTTATATGTGGATATGTATGACACAGTTTATGTACTTACCATTAGGGCTGCAAGATTAATCGCAAATTAATCGTTATAACATTATTGCACAAAGGGGCGATAAATAAATTGTAAACATTTTCTGTATTTTTGACCAAAACGGGAATTGCTTTTCATGGAATTCAAACTTTTTGCTACAATTTGGGAGTTTTCAGGTAAATCTCTTGCTTGTGAATTTATCGCATAATTTAACATCGCAATATGAAACATAGTTATCGCATATCGCATCTCAGCCTATTATCGTGCAGACCTATATAGGTACCATAGAATTTCGAATTTTGTAAATTTATTTTAACTGCAGTTTTCTGCCCTGTTGACTGTACCATTGGCAAACTGGTGGACATAGACCGGTCTATCTTCAAGCCGGTTGGCTGCGTTCCTTCTGAGGTTTCCATGAAAGCCAACGTCCCCGGAGAATGTCTCATCCGTAAAATGGCGCAAAGGAATGCATCCGCTTTCTCATTCTCCGAAGCAGATAAGAATTGTACAGTGTACAACTTTGGAACAAATTACTACGAAGACATCAAGAGCACTTCAGAGAAAAAATGGACTTTCCATTGGGTATGTGTTTTTACTTTTTTAAACTAATGATTTCTATTGGGTAGGGGAAGCTTCTAAAAAGGAGAGTGGGCCACTTTTTACATTCCAGCTTCTCCAGCTGAGTCTGACTGACCATAATGATTATACAAACATGCTTGATGCATTTATTACATCTAGAAATAATTAAGAATATATCTGTAGGAGTGCATTGACATATGGGCTAGAACACATGAGCTACAGCTGTATGAAAATTGTAAATATTTTTACCCAACTCTCCCCATCAAGTGGGAGACTTGGGCTATTCAAGGGGAGACTGGGCCATTGAAATATGTCTTTGTTGATAAAGCTGTAGTTGAGAGTCACAATCTGTTTAACCTATAGTATAGTGGTCATAGAATCATTAATCCAGAATTGAGGCCTCTTGCAACTCCAGATGACTGTCTGATTTAAGCCTGGGGCCTGATAGCCCAACTCTCCTCATCCGTATTTCATCCAAATTTGAATTTTCTTCTTTCTAAAGATTTTGGTGGAACAACTGCCCTGAAAGTTTAAACCGACACTTAAATTGTCACACTGTATAAATTGTTTAAGGACATCTTTAGTATTTATACCAGAAACAGAGGCCCAAAGTTGGGAGTTTAAACATAAAAGAACTGAATTTACTCATGCATGACCATAAATTCTGCCAGTCTCTACACAGCTGGTGCTATTCAGCAAGAAAAGGACTGAGGTCAGCCTGGGAATAGGTTGTGTGAACATGTACAAAGTGTAGGCTTATTGTAGGGGAAGCTTGGGAGAGTTGGGCCGCAGGGAGGGTTGGGCCACCCTCACTTTTGAGGAAACTAAAAATTTTTTGAGAAAGCTGCAGCCACCAAAATTTCATAAAAATAAAAATCTTTCAATGGATGTAACATTTCTGGTTAATTTGCTTGTCACGATCTTTAGAGAGAAGAAAATTCAAATTTGGATGAAAAACGGAAAAACTGAGCCATGTTACGAGTTTTTAATTATCTGTCAGACAACAAGGACTGAGAAAATTTTCTATGGCATGCTTGGTAGGCTTGACTATTCAGTTGTTATCAACATATTTTGGAAAATTATCAGACAACCGGTTTTGTCATAATTGGGATTTAGAGAAAAATGGTGGAATGGGGGAGAGTTGGGACAGTGCCAATACTCTCCCCACATGTGTTGCATTTACCCAGATTTATTTTTATTAAGACAGAAGAACTTGTCTAGAGCAATTTTCAACAACGATTAAATATTTTTAGGCCTTTTATTCATGGTCTAATAAAATTAGATATCAGGAAATCTAGATGGGGAGAGTTGGGCCATCAGGCCGAGGCTTAAGTCTGACAGCAAACTAGAGTTGCAAGAGGCCTCAGTTCAGGATTAATGACTTCTATGACCACCACACTACAGGTTAAAAATATTATGGCCTCAAGTACAGCTTTACCGAACCTGATATATTGCAATGGCCCAAGTCTCCCCCCTGAATGGCCCAAGTCTCCCATTTGATGGGGAGAGTTGGGCCAAATGTTTTCCAATTTTCAGAGGGCTGTAGCTCATATGTTCTGGGGCAAATATCAATGCAAACCTAAAGATATTTTTCTGAAATATTTCAAGATACAATTCATGCATAAAGCATGTTTATAAGCATTACTGTTAGCAGCAGGCGCAAGAATGTAAAAAGTGGCCCAACTCTCCCAAGCTTCCCCTATATTGTGTGTAGAGGCTTGTATAGATATATGTAGATAAACTTGCTTATTAATACGTGGAAGTCATCTGACAATCATTTCGTCTGGCAGTGCTTGTTAGTGGCTTATAATGGGGATGACCTTTAAAAATAACTGGAATTTCTTTTTATTAAAATTGACTTGATGCAGAATTTCTATAGAAATGTTGACATTGCCACACTCATAGTATTTTAATGAGATATTTTACGAAAATATTAGCTGGAAAGGCGATATACGCTGTTCCTGAATTTGGACAGAGCGAATGGAATTCTTCTTTTTCTAATTAACGTTATTTTCTAAAAAAAAAAAAATTAAAACAGGTAACTTCCACTGAAATCAGAATTTTCCTGAAACTCCAGCTGACCCCTGCATGTAACTACTACTATCTCCTGTGAAATTTCATGACTACCATTAAAATCTAGTTTGTGGGTTAGCATCAGGTTTTCTGTCACTGGTGTGAAGCAACAGAGTCACAGATCGCACACACTCAGTAGCGGATACACGGGGGGGTTTAAGGGGTTCAACCCCCCCCCCTTTGGCCTGTACCTTTTAATGTATAAAAAAATCTTGATATTTTTAGTACATTTTCAATTGGGAAACCCTCCATTCGCAAGTTTCTGAATATGGTCTAGCTATGCTCTTTGGCATCATCATATTATTGAGTAACTCCCACATACTCCTGCTTTCTCCTATAACTCCCACCAAAATTAGATAACTCCCGAAACTCCCACTAACCCCTGATAACTCCTGCTAACTCTCAATAACTCCCAATAACTCCAGCCAACTCCTATTTACTTCAACTATTCCTGTTAAGCCCAGTAGTAACTCCCACTATCTCCTGTGAACTCCCATAACTCCCATTAAAATCTGGTGACTTCCACCAACTCCTGCTTATTCTCACCAAACCCTGCCAACTCCCGTCACTTCCACTAACTCCTGCTAACTCAAGGTAACTACTGTAACTTCTACTAAATCAGATAACTCTCGAAACTCCTGATAGCTCGCACAACTTCTGCTTGCTCCCTTAACTCCGAAAAACACCTACTAACCTCCTTAACTCCCACTAGCTCCTGCTAACTCCGATAACTCCCACAAACTCCTGCTTACTCCTATTACTCTCACTTAAATCAGATAACTCCAGAAACTCCCACTAAACCTCGACAACTCATGCTAACCCCCATAACTCTCACTAACTCCCAGTAACTCCTGCTTACTCCTGCTAACTCCAGCTAACTCATGTAACTCTCCCTAAAATAAGATAACTCTCGAAACTCCCTCTTAACTCCTGATAGCTCTCACAACTTCTGATTTCTCCTTTAACTCCGAAAAACCTCCTTAACTCCCACTAGCCCCTGCTAACTCCAATAACTCCCACAAACTCCTGCTTACTCCTATTACACTAAAATCAGATAACTCCAAAAACTCCCACTAACTCCCCCCCCCCCCGTAACTCACAAACTCCTCTGAAAAGAGGTCAAACATAATTTATCATTAGGCCAATGTTCTCTGATCTTCTGGAGGCACTTTTTGTAACGTCAGTCAGTAGGACGAAAAACGAAAGCTGTAATCTTAACTTTTTGTATCGATGTCTCAACCTATAAAAAAAACTTATAAGTATTCTTAACAGTACATCGATTCATCAAGGTGACGAAAATCTACTGGCGATATTTTTTGCGTGTAAAACGTCACCAAAGATTGTGTACATCACTTTCAATGCAAAACTTGGCCTATAAACTTAATAAACCTCCGATTTTCAAAATTTAAAATCCTGCATATATCAATTAAACTCCTCCGAATTCAATTCACTTATTCATTTTGCTCTATTTGCAATATTGACATATGTATCTGTTTGATGCTTTTTTATGTCAATAAAATTCTATATATAATATTAACTTTGCAAAAACCTCTTCGGTGAATTAGGCTGTAATGATGCAAAGTTCCAGTGAACATAGCAAACCAGTGGCATATTCATGATTTTTTTGTGAGGGGGGGGGGTATTTTTCAGGTCTGATATCACACACTATTAGTACTATAAAACATGTAGTCATGTACACTATGCATGTAGCAATTAACAAACTAATATCCAAACAGGTAGTTTTACATAACAATTTTTTTTTTACACATCCTTGGCTATGTAATATTTTCTTGAAACAAGGGGAAGGGCTTTGGAGTTTTTCTAAGGGTATTTATTTCATAGAAATGCCTACTTTGGAGGCACTTTTTGTAACGTCAGTCAGTAGGACGAAAAACGAAAGCTGTAATCTCAACTTTCCATTGTGCATGTGAAATTGTTTTGTGGGAAAGCTTGTTTTATAATAATGTACCAAGTGTAAAGCGCTCTTTAACATGCGGCTAGCGTGGAACGTAGCGCTATGTAAATACATAATAATAATTTTGTTGGCTGAAAATCTGTTGGGCAGGTCGGTTGGCATAATAAGCCTATTCTACATGCCCAATTTGCTTACAGGTGATTTCATTAGTACGCGATTCTTGGGTTCTGGACCCACCAAATACATGCCATTTGTAGTTAATCAGAACAGAAAGTCACACATTGCATTTATCAAACGTAGTAAGTACTGGTTTAGCATTGATTCCTCACAGTCAGTTGTGAATGCCAAGAATCACATGGTAATGAAATCACCTGTACTGTCATTCTAAGCTCAATATATGAATAATTGTTCATGCTGTTGTGTAGAACTTGTTTTGTTTGCAAATCAATCAATGCAGGACTCTCCTTAGGGACCATTCAGAATTTATGACTGGGGGGGTGGGAGTTTTGGCCGAGGGGGTACTAACTTTTCACACGTGTTTCAAGGGGGGGTACTAATTTTTGACAACACTTCCAAGGGGGGGGTAAGAAATTTTAACAAAGAAAAAATGTTAAAAAACACGCATAAACTCATTTTATTTTTTACACGCAAAAGTCCGCGAAATGACGCAAATCTGTACACGTGGCCATGTATAACAGTATATATGTGTGTATTCCCTTGTATTTTCGGGGCGGGGGGGGGTACTAAAAATACGCGTGAAACCTAAGGGTGGGGTACTAAAAATCCACATGAAACTCAAGGGGGGTAATCAATTTTTGCTGGGAAGTTCTAGCAAAACTCCCACCCCCCCGGCATAAATTCTGAACGGTCCCTTAAGTAATTTAAAGCTTTACAATCAATTAAACTCACTTAATTATGGAAACACACAATTCTGTTGTTGGAAGTGCACACCATACCTAAAATCTATCAATTTCTAATCTTTAAATGCAAGTTGAATTTTTGCATGAAGTCTGGTGATGTGAAAGCTTTAAACTTAGATGAAAATCATAGTTTTTTCCAACATAAAACTCCACACAAGGTTTCTTGGCTTTTTTCATAAAAATAGCATGTTATGAATGCAGACGATTGAGCTACTACTCGTTTGACCTATTTAATAACTGATTGATTGCCAATAGTTCCTTCGCTACCGAAAATAAAATTCCATTGATATGAATTTATTGAGCGGTTTATGTGATGTTATTTCATAATTTTTGCACTACAGTTTGTCACGTCAACATTGAGACAGACGTTTGGCCAGATATCTCAGTAACCACAAGCCCCACAGGAGAAATACGCATACCTATGTGTAGCTTAGCTCTGTTGTAATCTGAATATCTCATTTTTGTGATGTTTTGGTGCCGTTTTTTGTCTGATATTTGCCAATTTATGAAAATGGCAGTCCTTTTTCGCAAAATATTGACATTTGTGATGCTACTTATCTGACACACAATGGGCAATGACGTCATAAAAGTGCTCCACAGCACCACCCCAGACTTAGTTCTACTCAAATTTATATCAGCGGATCCTACAATCTTATTGTGTTGATTTTTATGAACTGTACAATCAATGCTATATTTCTGTCTCAATGCTTGACGTGACAAACTGTACATGAAAACTGACACGCCAACCTATTCAGATTACAATACATGCTGATGATGTGGTCCCTTTTTTGTAAGACGGCTGCAAGTTTTTTACCTTCAGCGAACAAACTTCAGATTTTGTGACAAAAATGAATGATTTCTGCTGGGGGAATTTGTTAACAAGATATTGCTTGAATTAGGAATGAATATTTGGACACTTTGCGCGCTTAAAAAAATTATTACTGCCACTGTTATTGTGAAATCAATAATTTCCCACTAAGGATAACTCCAAGCCGTTCCCCCGCCAGGAAATAAAATGGTTGCCTCCTTATGAAAACTGTGACTTTTTCATAAGAACTGTATAATATACTTTTTACTCGTCAGACATGTACAGTGCACATTATACTTTAAAAGATTCTAACAAATTGTAGATTCATAAAAACTATGCTTGATGATGAGTGAACCCTATGTACTCTTAGTAAATACTGCAAGGCCTTGGAAGTTTGAATCAGGGAAATTTCAAAATGGCCACCACTTGTTATTGTTCTCTGCACATGCTCATCAGGTCTGAGCATGCCCAGTGGAAACGAGGTCATTTCTGGGCATGCTCATTGCCAACTAGGTCATAGTAAATTTTCCATTACATTTCTATTGTGCCTTCTGCGGTCATGAAGTGGTCTCCTTGGTTGTTTAAATTGTGCTCCATGAATTTAATTATTATGTAATTTTTTGAAAGTAGTCAATGTTGTTTGAAATATTTATTTAATTGTTCTTTCTTCTAATTGTGTTGAATGGAATTTCATAAGCAAAACACTTTAATAATCTAACATTTTTATATATCATGTCTGGATCTTGCAATACTTTCCAGGTTGGCAACTCGCTAGCGACAGGAAACTGTCTTAGATATATGTCATCCTGTACCACATAATTAATCGTAATTGTCCATCATGTTTTCAACTAGAGCTGCCTCTGTCAAATCCTTGTTTAATTGTTCAAAGATGTATAATTGTGAAATTTTGTGGAGAAATAAAATTCTTGAGTCTTGAGTCTTGTTATGTGAATGGTGGTGATGATTCTGCTTGTAGTGCAAAGTGCAATGAAAGTGCAACTTAGGCCGGACATATTTAATTTTTAGCATCTCGGATCAACCACCCCAACAGATTTTCTGCCTCTATCTGGAAAAAAGAGCCTACCCACAATTTTTATCAAATTGACATTGTAAAAAATTGATGTTTCACCTTTTTTTCCCCTATCGACCGACCCTAGATAAAGAGCCTTGAGAAGATCCGACAAGCTAAAAATCAAATACGTCTGGCCTAAACAAAAAGTTCAATATTGGACTGAAAAACCTATTGCATAGGCCTACTTGTATGATTTGCCAGTTGTCATTATATTGATGAACTAATTATTTTTTACCTTCTTTTCTTTGCATGACAACAGAAGCGGCTGAACCTTACTGGTGTAACTGGTAAGTTTAAACTTAATTGCAGTCCCATTTTGTTCAACCCTTGCCAAATTGGTGTTACTTTCTTCATATTTGAAAGAGGCTGCCAACAACAGCATTTATGTCTTTGTGGCTAATGATAAAGATTATGTCGTCAGCATGGAGATGATGATAGCACTTTCATACGTGTAGGTCCGGCGCTGTTTTTTTTTTTTGCGAGGTTTTCTGATCATGGACGGGGCCCAGCAATGCTAGTGCCACTAGTGTCAGATTGAGGAAGATCTTCCTCCTGAACTATATGGGCTCACTCATGCATGAAGCATAGCGATGGTGAAAGTGCAAAACCTTGTATGTCAAAAAAAGCTGTTTTTCAGAAATTGAAAAAAAACTATCATGCATCTATTTTTATATGTAATGTTTTAAAAAATTTTTAAAAATATGTGAGTTATGGTCAACTTGATATATAGAAAGTGACACCCTGTTGCAGCATATTTTTGGTTGATGTTACTATCAGATATGATTGAAAATATAGACTCACAAGGTTTTGCACATTCACTTTCTTACAAGTCAGTTAAATGCAAAACCTTGTAACTCGATCATTTATAACATTTTTTAAGCAACTTGCAGCATTGAATATACTTTCAATCTAGGTGCATACAGTAAAAATCATAATTCTACCTTGACAGATGCAATAACAAATTTTATTGAGCGGCTAAAATGGCAAGGAAGAGGAAAACAACAGTTTTTTCAAATTTTCAGGCACACTCCTTTTCAAAAGCCTACATCAACAAAACAAATTTAGGGAGGTAGACATCTTTTAATTCGGAAATTTGCTGTGAGCCATAAAAAAGTAACACAATAATCGTTTTTCAAAAAAATATGCGCTTCAAAGTTCTGATTTGAGTAACAGGGTTTTGCACTTTCACTTTTTGGAACAAATCGACATGCAAGGTTTGGTGAAATCATTCTGTTACAGATTCCAAAAAAAGCAAACTGGCAAGGCGACCAATTGACAACATGTATTGGACATTGAAAAGTCATTCCACCCAAAATCTAAAAATAGCAAAATTTTGACATACAAGGTTTTGGACTTTCACCATCGATAAGCAGCAAAGCGGCTCGAGTGACAGAGGATCTTAATATATGTTCATAAAAAAGACCATATCTGATGGTTATGGGGTATCCGATGCACGGATCTCCATCAAAATCGAATCAGCTCTACGTTGTGGTGAATTCTGGTGAGTTTTAGTTGAAATCCATCAAGCTGTTCTTCCACGATCATGCTGACAGACGGACTGACAGCAAACCAGCCAGACAGACGGACGGACACATGCGAATTAAAACATAAGACCCGTTCTTCGGCGGGTCTAATAAATTGAGACTCATGCTGGAAGGTCATTACTATAAATTAACTAACACCATGGGCATAGAAGGCAACCTTGGGGCACACTGCAAGTAATCGTTCCTATATCCAAACCTCGCATTGTCAAGAAACTCGTATTTTAGGTCACCACAGTCTCGAAATAAATAAAATCTCCAGCATTTATGTGAAATAAATAATATCCCATCAAGGAAAACTCCTGTAACCAGAATCAAGCAAACTCTCGAACAATTTTTAGGGGATGACCATTATATATCTAGGGGGGCTTTGAGTTTTAAAAAAATAAATAATGTATTGGTCAGTTTTGGTGATATAACTGAATTCTTTTTGCGCAGTCTTGAAATAAACTATTTCTGTGAGGTGTATATCTTAATAAGGCGTTGCTTGATTCAGGTATGGATATTTTGGGATTTTGCGCTCTTTAAATAAATACTGCCGCAATTACAGTGAAATAAATGATTTTCCGTCAAGTGGAATTCCCCCCCTTAAAATTAAATGGTGGCCCACCGAGGAAAAAAAGTCCCAACTCTGTCATCATTCGAATATTATATATATCTGACCAAATCGATCTTATGCACTGTATATTTGACAATAAGGGGCTATGTTATAGGCGGTGATTCTTTACAGTCGATATATACAACCACTTTTTTCTAATCTATGTGATTATGTCACTTAAATTTAGCTGTTTCTCTGATCAGCTGATCGTGTCATCGACATTCTAATGATATATGGCATATGTTGTGTGCAGAAATTTATACATTAAATATTCATGGCTTCATCCATGGTTATTCTGTTCTTTTCTTCTAACTTATTTCACCATTCTACTTTTGTGTTTATACACAGTAATCTGCTCTGCATGATTAGTTGTGGCTGAGGGACATTGACAAATAAATAGTATTCATTGATCTTCACTTCACTGTATACAAGGGGGGAGGGTTGGTCTAGTGGTAGCATGCTGCAGTGGCGGATACAGGGGGGGGGCCTAGGGGGCCCGGGCCCCCCCTAGACCACCAAGATCAATAATAGCATTTTGAAGAAAAATTGCGATAACGCGAGGCCGCGAATGCCGAAACACGTCCGGGCCCCCCCTAGACTGTCCTGTCTGGATCCGCCACTGTGCTGGGCGGCCAATCGCTGGGTCCCGAGCTCGAATCCAGCTCTTGCCGGGTCACATTGGCCTATGTTGGACGGCTGTTTCAATCATCCTCCACCTCATTGTCAAATCCTCCTCCTGTCCTAATTAGCCTACCAAGTGCCCAAATACAGGACGTAAAGCCCCAAACATCAATCTATCCATCCATCCATCACTCTATACAATTATACCTTAGATTTTTTTTCCCTTTTTTTTGGGATGTCTCACAAACTTGTAATGTTCACATTGGCTCAGTTGGTAGTGTACTGGCCGGCTAACCACTGGGTCCAAGCTTTCATTCCCGCTTTGGTTGAGTCACCTGGACTTTTATTTGACAGCGGTTTCAATCTTCCTTTGCTTGATAGCTGTGTCCTCTTCTTGTCCTAATTAGCCTAACAAGTGCATAATATATTACCCTTTGACACAAATGTATATGGATACGTTAAAAATCAAAGCCTTCATTGAGTGTCTCATGGTTGCATAAATTTCTAATTTTAAGTAGCCCAGATTTAATTATTTTTTTTCAAAAAATTACTACTCTTTTCTTATTTCATTCTTGTTCATTACAGGCAGTTGCCCAAGTGGCTGGGACGAGTATCAGTCTACGAAACGATGTTTCCGTCTCACTTCAACGAAACAATATTTCTTGGATGGGGCCTGTGAATGCAAAAATCTGGGAGCAAGACCAGCCATGACGGAAGATCTAAATGTATTTAAGTTTGCCAGGACAAAATATGGGTAGGCATCTATCATTACAGCCTGTATACTTGATATGCAAAAAGTTAGTGTTGCTTCACAAAGATTTTGGTAATACACTCTTAACAAAAAGGTATTATATGGAACCTTTAAGGGTTCTATAAGCTGGTATAGATAAGAAACCCTAAAGGTTCATTACTCAACTTTTGAAAAGGTTCCAACAGCAAACAAAAACAACATTTAGATTATCCAGCTGCACTGATTCCACATTGGAACCCCTTTCTCTCAAGTTGGGAGCATAGGGTCCTATCCTAGGGCCTTCCCACCAAGTATTGAACCTTTTCAGTTCAATCGAACCCTTGAAAAATTTAGAACCTTTTTCGGCTGTGGGTTCTTTTTATGTAATATATAAAGAACCTTTTGCATTAGGAGTGTATGTGAGTCATATAGCTGATGCAGTGTCATCTTCTCTACATTCAGCATGTGAAACATATCGGCTGTTTGATTTGTCATGATCAACAGAAGGCAATTTGATTAGTCATAACTGATTTCAGAGAAAAATCATTATGCACAATCCTTTTGCATCCTGTAAACAAGAAGCTGGATTAGTCTCCTTGAATCCAATTAACACTGATCGTACTGGGTATGATCTATAGTATAGTGGGTTGGGTATAATGGGTTGCTCCTAAGCCCTTGTCTTGGGGCCGGCCCTCTAGCTCAACTGGTTTGATAGCGGACCTTTAAGGGGAATATGTTATATGGTGCATCGGCCTGAGGCTACTAAGAGGTAGCTGGTTCGAATCCCACTAGTTGTGGCAGGTGGCATTGAGGTGATATTGTTGACTGGAGTGTGTCAAAATCTCAGGGAAGTTCGGGGATATAGTGTAGTGGGTTGGGTATAATAGGTTGCTCCTAAGCCCTTGGCTTGGGGGCCGGCCGTTTAGCTCAACTGGTTTAATAGCGGATCTTTAAGGGGAATGTGTTATAGATCATGACTGGTTTAATAGCAGACCTTTAAGGGGAATGTGTCATAGATCATGACTGGTTTAATAGCGGACCTTTAAGGGGAATGTGTTATAGATCATGACAAATCATCAGTATGATGATTCAGGAAGTGCCATTTTCACTGTGTAGTGTAACAGTCCACTCTGTTTGCATATCAAGTTAACAGGCGGTATTCAATCATTTATACCATTCGACACCTCTGTCTACCAATCACATGCCAGTATTGCATGGAAATAATTCCCATATATTCTTTGTTGTCCAGTTATCCTCTCATGTTTGACTGTTTGAGTGTGTGTCTCATGGTATAAGCCGGTTATTAACCATGGGATCAGGAATATGTGTTTATCACACCTCGGGCTAAAGCCCTGGGGACATTAACCACATAATAATGATTGATAACAGTTGAATAAATATTACAGAACTTCTAAAAAAAATGTCATGGCAGTGAAACAAAACTGGGCTAAATGGCTATCTGTCATTAATTTCTTTATTTGACGACAACGGACACTTTTTGTAAAGTCTTCTGGACAACTTTCATACAAATACACCTAATATATCATGAGAAACAAAAAAATTCTCAAAGTTTTTCTTAAATATCTTTTAAAAACTTACATATATTCATCTTAGAAGAATATTTTTTCCTTTAAAATGATTCCAATTGTCCTATGTTATGCTTCTATATATGTGGGCTTCAAATTCATACCAAATAAGTGCCACCGAAGTGAATGTCAACTCAGCAAATGATGATAGGGTCATTTTTGGTCCCTTTTTCGACATAAAAAGCTGACTTTTAAAAGTACTGGTGTGACATTAAACTTCACAATATATTCTGGTTTGGACTCAATTCGATTTTATATGAATTATCAGTCGTAACTGGGGGCATATATAACCATTGACAAAATAAAAACTATTTTGTTACTGTTTAGTGCCTTATTAGACGATTTGGCCCCAAATTTTTAAGGATGCACCATAAATCATGATAAATGAAATAATTTTCAAAATTAGGCAATGAAACATACTCCAACTATAGTGAAATTGTGTAATAATTGTCACTACAAGTAATATTAGAATGATTGCTTTCCTGTTTGCCACAAAAAAAAAATTGAAGATGATCAATATTTTTCAGAGCGACAAACATAATTTTAGAATTTTATCACCAGAAACCAGTCAACGACGCAGATTTGGTCATGGTTTCATAAAGCTTCACAGAATTACTATATTTTGAGCCAATGCAGAACTTTCATGACTCTGTACACTCTAAAAATGTGGGGACAAAATTGTTTTTTTAGATTCAAAATGGTTTTTTGAAAAACCAAATTTCAATGCAAAAAACCAACATGGATTTTTTTAAAAATCCATGTTGGTTTTGCATTGAAATTTGGTCTAAAAAACCAATTTTGTCTGAAATTTTTTAGAGTGTACCATTTGAAAGTACTCTTGGTGTTATGCGTGTGACACATTCACCCTTCCAGCTATTCGTTGGAATTTTTCCATGAACAAGATTTTTCACTGTCATGAAACGCTCCAAAACGACTAAATAGATGTAATACTTAATCTCAATGGCAAAACGATTAAACTGAAATATTTCAAAAGGGAAACTAAAGCATCTTAGATCAGGAAGCTTCAAATTAAAGGGAAACTAGATGATCTTAGATCAGGAAGCATCAAATTTGACTTAATTTTACCAAGTCAACATTTAAACACAAATAACTCAATGATGTTGAAACAAGTGAATATAAGTACTTGTTTCAATGGATTTATGAAGCCAAGGGTTGTGGAGATTCCATAAAGTATTAGGAAATAGCAATGAACATGTCACACTTTGGAAAACTGAAAGAATTAATCAGGTGAAAAAGTTTACGCCACACTAAATTGGTGAAAAAATGTATGTTTTCCGATGTACTATCGTCTCTATCTCAATAACCTTTTGACATATTGTCATTATTTCTGAGATAGGCCTTATATGAGATTGAAATGTATTTCCTTGTTACCATGACAGTAGGTGTAAATGAGCAGGTGTAAATCCTGGGAGATCCAATTAGCTTTGTTTTAAAGATGACTATACAGTCTTCATGATATTGATTTCATAAGGGACCGTTCAGAATTTATGACTTGGTATGGGGGGGGGGGTGGGAGTTTTGCTGGAACTTCCCGTCAAAAATTGATAGGCCTAAGTTTCATGTGGATTTTTAGTACCCCACCCTTATGTTTCATGCGTACTTTTAGTACCCCCCTCGACATACAAACAATACACACGTATATACTGTTACACAAGGTCACGCATACAGATTCGCATCATTTCGCGGACTTTTGCGCGTAAAAAAGTCTAGGTAAAGTAAGTTTAATACGTGTTTTATAACATTTTTTCTTTATTAAAGTTGCCCAGAATGATAAATTATTTTCCTAAATGTGAACAATTTCTTGTGTATTATAACACAAACGTGTGATTATTAGCATTTACAACATTTTTTTGAAGTATTTCTTTGATTACATAAATTATTTAGTCATTTCTTTTTCTTTTTCTTGATAGTGCCTCCCACCTCCAGCACAGCCATTATAGATGACGTCACAATATCTATTGTTATAAATATATTGTTATAAGTTAACAAATTCTCACAATAGTGATGACGTCACAATGTTGATTGGACTCAACTGGATGATTTTTTCCGTGCGTACCCGAAATAAATCCAGGGGTCATTTAGGACATTTGAGGGTTCATTTGAGGCAGAAAAAATTATCCTACATCAAAGAAATTTTATATACGAAGCAATGACATCATGTCACATCAGAAAATGTGGAAATTAGAAAATCTTGGGGTTGAAACTTGACCTATCATTCAGGGTAACTTTAAAATTTCTTACCCCCCTGGGAGGTGTTGTCAAAAATTACACGTGTGAAAAGTTAGTACCCCCTCGGGCAAAACTCCCATCCCCCCCCCCCAAGTCATAAATTCTGAACAGTCCCTAATTTCAACAGCTTCCGGCCACGTGCTAGGTCTGTTTTATTTTATTTTACGGGGAAATTGTTTGCAGACCAAACTTCTGGATTGGCTTGAAGAGAGACCCGGATGAACCCACAGACGTCTTCTACTGGATGAATGGACAAAGAATGAATTGGTCCAACTGGCACCCTGGTAAATATTATCAGACAAACATGAAAGGTTTTCTGGATTGCAATTGGTTAAATCGTGCAATTACAGTACAACTCAAAATAAAGTAATAAAATTTCCTGTCAGAAGTCCTTTGTGTCTATTTTTCCCTCCTCTCTCATCTCCATCCCAGATCTCCTTACAACTACCTTTGACTCATCACCACAACTTTATGATATATATAGGATATTTTATTTGCACAACTTAAGTACTTACAATAAAATGGAATATGAACATACATAAATATATTATATATATGAATATATATGCGAAAAAGTAAAATGTTGTACAGAAGGGCACCTGAGTAGTAACTGCTGTAACCCACAGGGTAGGTGCACCCCCTCCCCCCTTTAGATAAACCCCGGATATAATTCAAATATTATAAATCAATACAAATGATGTTATTCTGATAACATATATACAAAAATAATTAGTAAATATGTGTATAGACTATACGTATTCAAATACATTATACAAATAAATATATGAATAAAATACATTATACAAATAGGTATAATATAATAGTACGCAATTACTGTATGTACTACATAACTATTAAAGCAAGAAGCAAAAAAGCATCCTGCAATATCCCTGCACTATCCCATATTAAGAACTCCATTAAGACAGCTGGCAAAATAACTGCAATTAGCAAGGGGCACAATATTTATGAAATCAAACACAATGATGGTGATGGAGTTTGAATTGGTTTTGGCTTAATGTAAATTTAATGCAATTTCAAAAGGTAGTTTAAAGTAGGTGAAGGTAGGAAGTGATTTGGGGGGAGCCAAAAGGTGTGAAAGGGTAAAGTAGTGGCTGATTCTTCCTTCCTGAATCCCCCAATTACTGTCTCCAGTGATAATTCATAGCATTACATTCTGGCCAGTTCTGGTTCTTTGTCAAATTATCCAATGACAAGATATTTTAAGACCACAAGGTGCCATATTTTCAGAAAGGAATATCAGTAGGGGAGACCGGGGCTGGTTGTCACAGGGGCAGTTTGTAACACTTTTTATTGCACTGAACTAGAGGGTTACACAGCTCAACCAATCATTGTTTACTGCTTTTATAACCCACTGGAGTCTTTTTGAAAAATCTTGAACCCTGGAAAGGAGTTTGGTAGGCACATGGTCAATTAAAAATTTCCGGTCACAAAACGTACATTTTTACCTGCAACTTGCATGTTATCCTACACTTTAACAAATAGTTGTTGAAAAAGGTACAGTTTATACACTTACCATGTAAACATTTCTTTAAATAATGACAGGAAGAAATAGTGAAAAATATGATAAGAACAGCCTTGGTCACCCGTTTTTTGCATTTTCATCAGTCGGGGCAGGTTGCACAAAATTACAGTGCAGGTTGTCACACTTTTTGGAGCTGGTTGTTACCCATTAGGACCAGTCTTTTAAACCAAAAACTGTCACAAATATAAATTGGTGATTTATACATGCTACTGAAGACTAAATGTATGCAGATATGGCAAAGTGTGAAAGTAAATCTATTTCAAATTTATGGAGAAATTTTCCTTCATTAGTAGCACCCTTGTACACAATACCGTGTTCGTTGAGGTCTTCACTGGGCAAGCAGAGGATTCCTCATATGTCCAAAATAACTTGTTTTAGTCAAGATTTGCCTTACAGAGTCCCACTTCCTGCATCTGAGCTCTTAACCAAAAGTGTGACAACCTGCCCCGAGAGTGTGACAACCTGCCCCGAAAATGTGACAACCTGCCCCGAGTGCTGAATTCTAAAAAATGTCCCATAGGATGTCAAGATTTTGAATGATATAGGTTTGAGTCACTCCCCTTTTAACATTTATATAGATTGGCAGTGCTCCTGTGTGCTTTAAATAGAAATAGTAGCATATTTAAGTTCTACACAGTGTGACAACCTGCCCCTGTGACAACCAGCCTTGGTCTCCTCTATACACAATTTCTTGGCTGTGCTTACATGTTATTCCATGACCAACCATGTATTGTCCCCAATAACACTAAACATGCCCAGGGAAATAAACAACGTCATTTCAGGGAAATACAAATTATTGTCCCTCAAAAGACGTTGTAGTGGGCGCCGCGGCGGCCACATATCAGACGATTTCGTCCTGTTTTGACTGAAACAACGGACCTTCAAACCAGACATCAAACATTTACCTACCTGAAGCCTATTTCAACATGAATTCGTGGTCATGATGTAGATTATATTCCCAACGAACACTGACATTAAAGTTAGGGTAAGAGCTCAGGGATTTTTCAAAATCATACGGGAATCCATAATTCAGCCCAGTATTTCGACATTGAAGCAAAAAATCAATCGGCCAACGACTACGTTGGCCTACGTAATGCCGAAAACATCCGCTAGGTGGCTTTTTTCTCAGCAAAGATTTTCCACCAGGGAATCTCTAAGTCTGAGGCCCCTACGGGGATCTGTTGTGTGTGGAGGCCCTGGCAGGGTTTTTAAGAATTAGAACCTAAAATAGAGAGGCGGGACAAAGGCATGGGGACGAACTCAATGAATGAATGAAGGAAGGAATGAAGGAAGGGATGACGGAAGCTATGAAGGAATGAAGGAGAGAATGAATGAAGGAAGGAATTAAGGAAGGTATTTTAAAAGAAATTAAGGAAAGAAATTAAGGAGTGCATGCAGGAATATGAATACAGGTTTTTAAGAATTAAAGCCTCAACGTCTACAGCTAATTTTCCAGTTCCATGACAATGTAAAAACGCCTACTGGTCATTACAAACACAGCAACTGCACTCTACAAAAACGTCTATTTCTGGAATGACCAAAACGCCTACATTTGTGCATGGTTTTTTCCAATGACATTTTAAAAAATCAAGTGTTGTTCTGTCATAATTTCAATTCGAAAAAAACTTCTTTGTACCTACAGAATCACAGGGGTTGAAAGTGTGATCCAACTGCTAGTTAAAAGTGTGATCCAACTGCTAATTGCCATCATGACACATACATGTATGGCACACAGAGCAATGTAAATGATAATTGCTATAAATTTATTTCTTCAAAGACTGTCTGATGTACAACCTATAATTGGTTTTTCACCTACTAATGAACTGCTTAAACCTCACAGTTCCTTCATACAGTAGGCGTTTTGGTATAGACTTGTAGGCGTTTTGGTATAGACTTGTAGGCGTTTTTGACATCTATTAGTAGGCGTTTTTGCGTTGCCGTTCTTGCATTGTCAGAAATCACAGTAGGCGTTCTTGTCTGTAGGCGTTTTGACTGCTAATCCTCATGGCAGGATACACCCTCAACCCCCTGGGGTTACCACTGTTTTATCATGGGGTAACTGAGGGGAGCCGAGTTTAGTTGAGGGGAGCCGAGTTTACTTGAGGGGAGACGAGTCTAGGGGAGGCGGGGGTCAGAAGTCACAAAATTTAAAAAAAGCCCCAGAACAGAGCGGGTGCTTGTCAGATCTGAATGACCTTTGGCACAATTATGCAGTATTTAGTTGACTATGTTTGTATCACATAATAGCTGCTGTATTGTAATTAGGCTTTAGTCAGTTCACAATTGTTTAAGGCAAAGTCCGATGTGACTTTTTACCCCATGCCAGGGTCAAGAAGTCACAACCGCGGGGTAACAAGTCACATGCAATTGTTGCGAACATACAGCACTATCTAAGGTAATATGCAGACCTAGACTGGATAGCCATCCTTGTGCATGAAATTTATAGTGAGCCTTCCAAAGCTATCGGCATGCCATGACAATGCACCATCAGCAAAGCCTGCGTCAGAAATTGCCCAAAGTTTGCGAAATGAAAACTTGCTGCAATACTCTCTCAGAAGTATTATTGATGATGGATGATAATAAGATTGTAAGTTAAAAGCCTCAAGTGTGGAATATTTTACTTTCCTTAGCACAGAATATTGAATTCACGGTACCCTATGGTAAAATATCACAGTGCTGGGGTGAAATGTCACAGTGTGACATTTCACCCCTCAGCTGTTTTTTAAATTCAACACATGATCACGGCAACTTGGTGACAATATGGCCAAAAATGGGTTCACAGTATGAAAGACTATTATCCAAAAGACCTTGAAACAGTAACACAACTTCCTATGTCACAGTGACCAGATATTAATAGGGAAAGTTCAGAGTCGATAAAACCAGTTTGGGACCCCAAAAATGCATGAGGTGGGTAAAAACCCACTTTGCATAATGAGCATAATTTTCATATGCCCTACAGACCTTCTTCTCATAAAAGCGTCCCAAATGATGATTTAAGCTTAATAATTATGTCATTGCAAGTTGGTCAAAAACGCCTGTGACTTTTTACCCCTGTGACTTTTCACCCCCTCTTCCCCTACTCGAGGGGAGGTGAGTTTAGATAGATAGATAGATATATTTATTTCCAACATGCATAGTACATACATGGTATATTAATAAGGATAGCTTTCAAATTATAATAAGAAAATTACATATGTTGGGGGCAATCTACCCGAGTAAATGATTATTACTGTTCCCATTGGGGGGTGACTGCCCAAGTTTAATTAACAGACTAATAACTAATATGTCAATCCAACAAGTAGTTAATAATTGTATACAGAGCATTTGCACCAATAAACAAATCAGTTCATATAAAACAATAACATCACATTAACAATACAGTTGAAATTATTACTAACAACGACAGAACATTCATGCAAGGAAATGCAAATTGTTAATTATAATGTATATATTTCATTCAACAAAAATGTCAAGAAAATTAAATTATTATAATTTCTAACAGTTTTTCAATAGGATTCTAATTTTAAGATCACTACTTGCTTACTAAACAACTTAACATTCTTCTTATTTTTAACAACATTTGGTAACTGTAACCATAAATTCGGTGCCCTGCCGAGAAAACTTTTATTATATATATATATATATATATATAAACTTTTATTGACAAGCAGAAATATAAAATATAGATACATTATCTAAATTTGTATAGTATGTTGTTGAGGAAAGTTGAGTTTAGTTGAGGTTACTTGAGTTTAGTTGAGGGTAGTTGAGGGAAGCTGAGGGTAGTTGAGGGTGGCGGAAATGAAAAGGGGTAAGTTGAGGGTAAAAGAGGTTAAGTTGACGGTGCTGAGTTTATGAGAGGGTTTGGGGAGTGTATCCTGTCATGAGGCCTAAGAATTAGAACCTAAAATAAAGAGGTGACACAGAGGGATGGGAATGAACTCAATGAAGGAAGGAATGCGGGAATACATTTGTGTGAATGCCGGAATATGAATGCTATGAATGTAGGAATATGTAGGTCTATGCAGGAATATGAATGCAGGAATATGATATGAGTGCAGGAATGAATGCAGGAAAAATGTGAAAGGATGAAAGAAAGTTCTGAATGAAGGTATAGGCTATAGCTATAGAATTTTACTCGAGCGCTCTTCCTTCAACTTACTTTGGTCGATATTGTTTATAGAAATTTTATCAGAATGCATTTGTGAATTGCAAAAAAAAAAAAATACACTCTTAGGCATTTTGTGAAAAATTGTCGACAACTTGGAAGTCGTCCTGTTTCTTTTATCCCTTCCAAACTTTGCATTATAATTGCATATACAGTCTCAGAATAATTTTAACTAGCCAGCATCAACTTTTGGTCGCCTAACATGCTAAATAAAATATTTTATTACGAAATCACAGACTTCTTCTTCTTCCTGCTGGTGGATCCGTCCCTTTGTTGGAACCTCCCCAAATTGAACTATCGTTTCAGTTGTTTAATTTAATGTCTTATGTTTACCACGCTGTTTAAAAGTCCTGCTTGAAAGTAATTGGCTTTTCAAACTGTTCAATGCCCTTAACGAAATTATTGGGCCTTTGAAACTCTAATAAACAGATAAATTAACTAATAAATAAATAGCTGGGTTTTTTTATCTTCCTATATAAATGTGTAGCCTCAGGCAGTGATAAATACATGATTAAATTGATAAATAAATAGAAAATAGATAGGCATATAGATACATATATATGGATAGATAAATAGATAGATTGATATACAGATAGATGTCTATAGATAGGTAGATAGACAGGGTGGCATTTCCAATCCATCAGTTAAAAAAAGTACAGGCGCTGCTTAAAGCGCTTGCACGTTATTTTTTAATCGTGGATTACTAGCTCTTGGCCAAAAGTTTGCTGGCTCTGGCCCAAAAGTGTTTTAAAACTTAAGGAACATCAATTATTTGGATCCTGACAGATTTTTCATTACTTTTTTTTTTACGAATGCACTCTTTCGACTATTTAAATTGAGAAAGGACATATGTTTTGCTGTTTTTTTCGTGAAAGAAAATAGGCTATATAATATTATTGTATCACTATAAAACTCCATCAAAATATGGTATTTTCATATGTAATTAATATTTCGTGATACCTAATGAGGTCTAAAGGAAGTTTTTTTTTCTGAACAAAAAACAAGAACAACAACATAATATTATAGGTTTCTGTAAACTTTTTAAAAAAAATCTCTTTTTATAATCCATTTAGCTCTGCAGCTGTCCTGTAGCTCGTCTTTCTTTTTGACCTACGCCCAATCCTTTTTAGAAAGGAATACTTGTTATTTCCCTCAGTTGACGTTACCCCCAGAGCCCTCTTGTGTTAATTACAAATTACTTGTTGGCTTAAGAGTTATTTACCCAAAATGGGGAGAATGATACCAATATTACTACTGATATTTGGCTTGTTATGGTCATGGAATAAAAACATTATTATATGGATTGTTTTTAATTGACCCTCATATTCTCCCTGCCAGTCCATAAAATATGGCTGGCAGGGAGAATACTCGGGTCAATACAAAACAAACCATGTAATAATATATAAATATCATATGATGCCTCGTGGAGGGCCATGCTTCTCTTCGATGTATTAAAATCAGTTTTACTGCTTTTCAGGTCAGCCGAATAACGGTCCACCGATCCAGAATTGTGTTGCGTCAATTGGTTCAAATGGCACCTGGCACGACCGAGGCTGTCACACAGAGAAACACAAGACCCTGTGCGAATTCTATTCCACACTTGATACAGTTCACAACAGTGCCCCCTAGTGTTAATGAAATTCGAGAAAATATGCCCTGTTTTGTCGGCAACCATTCTAAAACAATTCAGTTTAAACTCATGAAATTTGAATTCTAAGCTTTTTTTCGGAAATTTTTCGACATGACGCCCCCCTTGTCGTTGGACCCACCAACCGATTACTACGGGCTGTAGTTTGTAAAGGATCCCCCACTTTTTGAAAATAAAATTGCTATTTCATATCTCAGCTTGAACATTGCCAAGATTTACTGCATTTTCATGGGTATTTTTCATTTTATAAGCCAACCGACTTAAAAAAAACACGATTTTCAATATGTTTTCAATGTTATTTCCTAGGAAAAATTAGGGTGAGTTCAAGTGTCAGTGGTCCTTTAAAAGTGCTTGTGACCACCTATTTTTATTTTTTCCCTGTATTCCAAATAGTCTCGGCATGCTTATGACAAAATGTCAGTCACTTTTCATGGTTGGTTCTGAACAGTGTCATTTCCCTTTAAATCCTGCAAGTACTGTAGTCCCCAGAAAATACTTACAGCCAGGAAATTTGAAATGCAAAAAGAGTGGACTTCTGCACTGTGAAAATGGCACTTCGTGTGTCATCATGCTGATTATTTGTCATGATCAGACCCTGTACTGGGGATGTCACGACTGTACTAGGGATGTCGCTACACCCCTACCCTGTACGTTTAATGTTAATTTGATTTAAGTAGCTCCGGAGACTAATCCTGCTGAATGGTGATTAGCTGAATGTCAATTATACATACGTGTATATTAATGCCTACAGCTCCTAATACGCGTGTAAAGGTTTTAACTTTTCAGCCGAGCTATTGCTAATTTAGTACTTTGGACGATTTCCTCCCTTTAAAAAGAGTTTCACAAAATTGATTTGGAACTTTGGAAAATTGAAAAATCAAAAATGACATAGGTATATTGTAAAAAAGTGAAGAAGCAGAGAAAAGATTCTCCCGCGTCGTGTCAGGAGAACCAAATGCGGAATAAATGAGAATCTCTTAAAAAAATTCACCAGACTCCATGCAGCAAAAGACTGGCTTCATTCTACAACATTGTATCATTGACATCTGCACAACATTGTGCAACATTGTTCAACATTGTCCAACATTGTCCAACATTGTCCAACATTACTCGATAAGATCGTGACTGCTTGCGCATACAACAAACACCCAGTTAATTAATAAACCTACGTAATGGCTCCGTGGTACAATGGTTAGCATTCCCGAATTGTACACATGAGGACGTGGGTTCGAACCCCGCTCCGGCCATGTCCAGAGGTTATCACTATAATGATAATGATTGGTATGATTGCCGTTCAATATGGTGAGCGCCGGTGAGCAGATTTATCTGGAATGGGCGCTATATAAAATCATACTATATTATTATTATTATTGATGATGTTTACCGGACCAGACCAGCCCCAACCGGGCCAGAGCAGCCCGGTCCTGAGGTGAGGTGCGGTTCATGGGATAGGTGATTCGGTCCAGGGGATAGGTGGTCCGGTGTTCCGGTATGTACCGGTTTTCGATAAATGTGCAATTTTCGCCAAAAATCCTCATGTAAGTTCGAAAAATGAAGGTGTGAAAAATAATTTTTTAGTGATATGGACCGGACCAGACCACCCCCAACCAGGCCAGAGCCGCCCGGTCCAGAGGTGAGGTGCGGTCCATGGGATAGTCGGTTCGGTCCAGGGGATAGGTGGTCCGGTGTACCGGTACGTACTGGTTTTCGATAAATGTGCAATTTTCGCCAGAAATCCTCATGTAAGTTCGAAAAATGAAGTTGTGAAAAGTAGTTTCTTAGTTTTTTTGGCGTTTTTACCAATTTTCCCTTGCAGACAACCCCTGTACCGGTTTTTTTGGAACTTGGGGTGGTTCAGTACTAAAGAGGTGGTGGTACTGGATTGTACCAGAGCAAAGGTATATGCGCAGTGCCTTTAATGGGCAAAGTAAGTGTCGCCTGTGCCTTTATAAAATAATAATGTTGTACACGTATATATGTAACTCATGGCATAAATAAAAACCATCTGTCTGTCTGTCTGTCAAAAAAGGGGTCCGGTCCGCATCACTAAGTTGCAGGTCTGCGCAGGACCCGCAGGTTTCAGTTATCCAAGGAACATTGAGAGAGGTCACAACTTTATGGTTTTAAAGACTTGAAACATTCTACTCTACACGTAAATAGCATAGAGTACTTACTCACTAAACGACCGGACATCTGGCAGATGATGTCACACTTATAACATTCTACTTGTACAGTGCCGCCTGTAAGTAAGTGAAACGCATGATATTGTGCCATTGCATCAATGTTAAACATCCTTAACCAAAATGTTTCTGGAAGGACGAATTCTCATCCGATGAGAGGAAAACATTTTGGGTCATAAAGGCCGATATGTGAGGCATTTGGGATAAAAATAGCAGCCAATTTTCTTAGCTGTAGTTGGATTTAGGTATGGGTCAAAGTCTTTGATAAGTAAGTGAAACGCAGACCCAATGTTAAAACATAGGGAAGGGTGGTTCACTTACTTATCAAAGACTTTGACCCATACCTAACTCCGACTACAGCGAAGAAAATGGGCTTCTATTTTTATCCCACTTGCCTAAAACATCGGCCTTTATGACCCACTTTGTTTCCCTTTCATCCGATGAGAATTCATGTCTCCACAAGCAGTTTGGCTGAGGATGTTTAGCATTGATGCAATGGCAAAATGTCATACGTTTCACTTACTTACAGGCGGCACTGTACGTAGTGTCCTTGAGTGCAGTTGCAAGAAATTGTCAATATATCCTTCCACTGCATTGAAGTGTAAATTAAATGATTCCAATATTTTTTCCAGCTAAATAAATATTTGATTTTAAAACAAGTCTGTTTGTGATTTGTTCAAAGAGGGTCATGGATACCACAAACAGAAAAAATCCATGTTGGTTTTTTGCATTGAAATTTGGTTTTTCAAAAAACCGTTTTGAATCTAAAAAACCAATTTTGTCTGAAATTATTTGGAGTGCATTCTAGCTGTCTTAATGAATTCTTAACAAGGGGTAAGGTTGTGTTGAGGAGTCAAATGTAGTTGTAGGGAGATTTTGGTTTGAGAAGATAATGGAGGTCAAAATAGGTAAATAGAGACTGAAGATATTCTTACTTTATGTTGGTTGTACTATGTGCCATGAAATCAAGCAATATCAAATATCAAACTGTGAATTGTATTTTCGCATGGGAGAGAGAATCAGGTTTTCAATCAGACAGTTTAGACCTCGCTCAATAAGGTGGAGCTGTCTACAAGTTGACCGCTGTTTCATTGCTAGTGCAAAAAAGCTGTAAACTCAATTTTTTATAATGTCAATTTTATTAAAAGTTGTGGCTAAGATCGTTTTTTACTTAGGCATCTGTTGGGTTGGTCAGTCTGAGAAGCTGAAATAATATATGTCTGACCTAGCTGACTCTGGAAGTATGTCTGAGTTCCAATATCATTTCACATTCACAAAGTTTCTCTTCGTTATCTAGCAAATTCACACTTTATTCCGAGCCCATGGGACATTAAATGGAGGCGGGTTGTATCCAGTGTTCTATGCTGGGGCAACTGAAAGACCCTGGGCATCCCTGAATTAATAGGGTATGTTCCAGACTCTCAGTCTTCTCATCTCATCATCATACTGCGATCGCCTGCCTCAATATAGCCCACTAAGGTGCTGCAGAGGCATGAAACACAAACAAACAAATAAACAAACAAAATCTAGCAAGTTCATGTGAACCAGTGGCGTCCCTATGGGGGGGCACGGGGGGGCACGTGCCCCCCATATTGGACCTGTGCCCCCCAGGTGCCCCCCCATATGAACTTTCCAACTCCGGCTAAAATATACAATTAGTATAGTTGGTGCCCCCCCAGAGAATCGCGTGCCCCCCCAGGTGCCCCCCCATTCGAGACCGCCCAGTTACGCCACTGATGTGAACCGCTTGCTGAATTGCCCACCTGCCACTAGGTGGCAACATATGACAGCATATGTTCTGATCTGCCAAGGCTGGAAAAAGCAGTGGCAATAGCGGCCGTTAGTGGAACTCTCCTGTGTTGACGAGCAGATTAAAACTATTTCCGGAAACATCAGCCTGGGAATTTACAATGGAGCCGGGTTTTCTCAGGTCCGTAACAAAGTCTAATCAGCCTGACAGTACTCGAATATGGTGGCAATCCATGCTAAACATTCCATTTAAGACTCGGCAATGCAAATCCGTAATGTTTTCAATGGATTAAAAGTGCCCTGGGGCCTGGAATGCCAGCTCCACTGACTCGGCAATGGTACAAAATGGCAGCTTGTTCCCGGAAAAAGTTTTTTCTGCACGGTGAAGCCAGAGAGCTGAAAAAAGGAGAGTTCCACTATCATGGCCTATGAAACAGCGGTCAACTTGCAGACAGAATTCCAGTTATATTATTGGACAGTAAAACCTTATGAACCAGGAGATTGTACAACATAAACATAAAGTTTTTATATTGCCGATATGTTCTACCAATGGCATAAATATGTATTAATAATTGATTAATAAGTAATAAAATCTAGATGTTTACCATGCAGTAATGAGATATGTTATCCTGCAATATAAATTATCACAGGCAATAATTATTTTTCAGTATATGATGACGGACTATAGGACTGATAGTTGTTGTTTAAGATGCACATATTGTTCAGTTATTGTTTCCTGATTTAATTTTTTTTTAATGAAAAAGTTCTTGATTAAGACTTATTATTCTTCTGATTAAAATCCTTGGAAAAAAGACTTTTATATTTAATTTTTGTTGGATACCATACAAGAAATTGTTAAAGGATAAAAAACGCAAGTGGGAAAAGGTCATACTTGCAAAACACAGGATCCTTGAACCAAGGCGCTTGGAATTGCGATCGTGCAGCAACGCCATTGTCCAACTTCAAGAAGGTCTGCTACCTTGGGTCACATTGGGCTACCATATTCACCATAGCCTTCAATTATGCTTGATATTGTATTCCAAGTTGGCATCATAACATTGGTGACATCAATACATGTATCATCAAGTAAGTATCCACATTTTTTGGTGATGAGATTAGATATATATTAATATAATTAAATATAAATTTAAGGATATGGATCAGGTAACTTTGGAGTGTGGATAGCTATGGACAAGACAAGCCACGGATGGCTTTGAACAGCAGACTTTTAGAAATTGGTAGATTGGTACTGGGTCATTCCATGTCAGATCAACAAGTGGTTTCCACCAACCCGTCTGCGAATTAGCCGAAAAAATTATATGTTCTCTCTCTCTCTCTCTCTCTCTCTCTCTCTCTCTCTCTCTCTCTCTCTCTCTCTCTCTCTCTCTCTCTACTATGCCACACCAACCTGCTTTGTCGGACAGTTAGCTTTTTACCTAATTTGTGAGGACATGTACTTCCAAGCATCCTAGGCGCACCGAAATGCTGGACCATCATAGCAAAGCATCCTAGCTGCCCAATCTCTTCTCAGTAATGAACTTTTCATCAATATTTCAACTAGTGAAGAGATAACATCGTGAGGACAAACCATGTCCTCGCAATTCCGCCAAAGTTTTCATCGGTCAATTTTTCTAATCAGCGAACGGCGCTACTTTTCGAAAAGTGGCCGCCATTCAAAATGTTTCCCTCTTAGGGTATTGATTTTTTTTTATAGACACATGAGCCCAACTGCAACTCACCTTTTGCCACCATTCCCAGGCTTCTAACCAGATTTGTCTAGATATGAAAATTTTTCTTGGAAAAATGCCAAAACGGAGGTTTTTTGGATTTCTTGCCCTTATAAATGCCTGGATTCTGCTGTTCTTCCTACGAGAGATTGCTCCAAGGGTCCTCATTAGTGACATCTCTAACCATTTTACCTGAGATTCTCCAATTAAATTTTGGCCACTAGGGTGCTCTTCGGCATACCGTATTTAAAAATCGGTATCTCCGTAAAGGTTCAACCTAAAATCACCAAATGTTACAGGGCCTTGGTAACACACCTAAACTCTGCTTTTGCCAAATTTCCTCTGATTCCCCGTTGCGGTTTTTGGGTGATAAGCGGGAACGCAAAGTGCACGTTTTTCACTCTTTTCCTCATAGCTCCGCAGTCAATTATACTATCGGAACGGAAAAAGTGCAGCTATGCTCCTTTTCCAATGAATTTTCATGCATGGCTAGTTTTATGAACCCACATTAAGTTTAAAATTTTTTAACCCCCTATTTTTGACCTTTTTTCGGGGAAAAAACATGTAAGTAGGGGATTCGTTCAAGCTATTCCATTCATTTTTTTTTTCTGCCCAGTCGAGATCTTTGGAGAACAGATTCGTGCAACAACAGATAATTTTCTTAAAAACTTTTTCCGTGCCAATTTTTTGGAAAAAATTTCTTTTCGTCATCCGCATGCCTTGTCCAATTGAAATGCAGCTAAAATTTTGGCAAATATAGATGAAGGTACAAAATTGCAAAGAAAAGGTCAAAACCAGACGTCAATATCTCCTTTAGGTTACGAGCAATTGAGGTTTTAGTGCAAAATTTTTGCAAAAAACGTTGGACTCTATTTTTTTTTTTTTTTTTTTTTTTTTGAAAACAAAAGATATTTCTTTTCATTGCATGTGTTCTGTCACCCTGTCACCCCCCCCCCCCCCATTACATTACTCTCACACTTCACTTTCTCATTGCTAATCTTCTCTATAATTTTTTATTAATTTATGACATAAAAACTTTTTTTGTGCCTCTTTTCTTTACATCCGTGACAATAAGCTTGCACTGAAGTAGGAATTGATTTTCCTTGGCAGCCGCAACAGCGACACCCTCAAGCGGTCCCAAGTAGGTAATCCGCATTGTGAGGACACACATTTTATAAGTAGGTCATCATATTGTGAGGACATTGACCTCTCATATGGCCACTAGGGGGTCACACATTTCAGAAGTCAGATCATAGATGGCACCACCTCCTATAACGTTGAGATATGGTCAAAGCATTGTGGGGACATGTCCTCACAATATCAATACAAGTTTTCTCGGCATTTCAAAAGCTAAATATTCAAACTAGACAACATCGTTGTGAGGACACACATTGTGTCCTCACAATGCACAAACGTCCTCATAATGTTGGTCTTAGGCAACAATTTGTCCTCACAACACACCCAATGATGGCACTACTATTCTCTCCCCTCGCTCTCTCCTCTCTCCCCTCTCTCCCTTCTCTCGGCACTCTCTTTCGCACGTCTCTACTATTCTCTCCCCTCGCTCTCTCCTCTCTCCCCTCTCTCCCTTCTCTCGGCACTCTCTTTCGCACGTCTCTACTATTCTCTCCCCTCGCTCTCTCCTCTCTCCCCTCTCTCCCTTCTCTCGGCACTCTCTTTCGCACGTCTCTACTATTCTCTCCCCTCGCTCTCTCCTCTCTCCCCTCTCTCCCTTCTCTCGGCACTCTCTTTCGCACGTCTCTACTATTCTCTCCCCTCGCTCTCTCCTCTCTCCCCTCTCTCCCTTCTCTCGGCACTCTCTTTCGCACGTCTCTACTATGCCACACCAACCTGCTTTGTCGGACAGTTAGCTTTTTACCTAATTTGTGAGGACATGTACTTCCAAGCATCCTAGTCGCACCGAAATGCTGGACCATCATAGCAAAGCATCCTAGCTGCCCAATCTCTTCTCAGTAATGAACTTTTCATCAATATTTCAACTTGTGAAGAGATAACATCGTGAGGACAAACCATGTCCTCATAATTCGGCCAAAGTTTTCATCGGTCAATTTTTCTAATCAGCGAACGGCGCTACTTTTCGAAAAGTGGCCGCCATTCAAAATGTTTCCCTCTTAGGGTATTGATTTTTTTTTATAGACACATGAGCCCAACTGCAACTCACCTTTTGCCACCATTCCCAGGCTTCTAACCAGATTTGTCTAGATATGAAAATTTTTCTTGGAAAAATGCCAAAACGGAGGTTTTTTGGATTTCTTGCCCTTATAAATGCCTGGATTCTGCTGTTCTTCCTACGAGAGATTGCTCCAAGGGTCCTCATTAGTGACATCTCTAACCATTTTACCTGAGATTCTCCAATTAAATTTTGGCCACTAGGGTGCTCTTCGGCATACCGTATTTAAAAATCGGTATCTCCGTAAAGGTTCAACCTAAAATCACCAAATGTTACAGGGCCTTGGTAATACACCTAAACTTTGCTTTTGCCAAATTTCCTCTGATTCCCCGTTGCGGTTTTTGGGTGATAAGCGGGAACGCAAAGTGCACGTTTTTCACTCTTTTCCTCATAGCTCCGCAGTCAATTATACTATCGGAACGGAAAAAGTGCAGCTATGCTCCTTTTCCAATGAATTTTCATGCATGGCTAGTTTTATGAACCCACATTAAGTTTAAAATTTTTTAACCCCCTATTTTTGACCTTTTTTCGGGGAAAAAACGTGTAAGTAGGGGATTCGTTCAAGCTATTCCATTCATATTTTTTTTTGCCACGTCGAAATCTCTGGAGAACACATTCCTGCAACAACAGATAATTTTCTTTAAAACATTTTCCGTACCAATTTTTTGGAAAAAATTTCTTTTCGTCATCCGCATGCCTTGTCCAATTGAAATGCGGCCAAAATTTTGGCAAATATAGATGAAGGTACAAAATTGCAAAGAAAAGGTCAAAACCAGACGTCAATATCTCCTTTAGGTTACGAGCAATTGAGGTTTTAGTGCAAAATTTTTGCAAAAAACGTTGGACTCTATTTTTTTTTTTTTTTTTTTTTTTTTTGAAAACAAAAGATATTTCTTTTCATTGCATGTGTTCTGTCACCCTGTCACCCCCCCCCCCCATTACATTACTCTCACACTTCACTTTCTCATTGCTAATCTTCTCTATAATTTTTTATTAATTTATGACATAAAAACTTTTTTTGTGCCTCTTTTCTTTACATCCGTGACAATAAGCTTGCACTGAAGTAGGAATTGATTTTCCTTGGCAGCCGCAACAGCGACACCCTCAAGCGGTCCCAAGTAGGTAATCCGCATTGTGAGGACACACATTTTATAAGTAGGTCATCATATTGTGAGGACATTGACCTCTCATATGGCCACTAGGGGGTCACACATTTCAGAAGTCAGATCATAGATGGCACCACCTCCTATAACGTTGAGATATGGTCAAAGCATTGTGGGGACATGTCCTCACAATATCAATACAAGTTTTCTCGGCATTTCAAAAGCTAAATATTCAAACTAGACAACATCGTTGTGAGGACACACATTGTGTCCTCACAATGCACAAACGTCCTCATAATGTTGGTCTTAGGCAACAATTTGTCCTCACAACACACCCAATGATGGCACTACTATTCTCTCCCCTCGCTCTCTCCTCTCTCCCCTCTCTCCCTTCTCTCGGCACTCTCTTTCGCACGTCTCTACTATTCTCTCCCCTCGCTCTCTCCTCTCTCCCCTCTCTCCCTTCTCTCGGCACTCTCTTTCGCACGTCTCTACTATTCTCTCCCCTCGCTCTCTCCTCTCTCCCCTCTCTCCCTTCTCTCGGCACTCTCTTTCGCACGTCTCTACTATTCTCTCCCCTCGCTCTCTCCTCTCTCCCCTCTCTCCCTTCTCTCGGCACTCTCTTTCGCACGTCTCTACTATTCTCTCCCCTCGCTCTCTCCTCTCTCCCCTCTCTCCCTTCTCTCGGCACTCTCTTTCGCACGTCTCTACTATGCCACACCAACCTGCTTTGTCGGACAGTTAGCTTTTTACCTAATTTGTGAGGACATGTACTTCCAAGCATCCTAGTCGCACCGAAATGCTGGACCATCATAGCAAAGCATCCTAGCTGCCCAATCTCTTCTCAGTAATGAACTTTTCATCAATATTTCAACTAGTGAAGAGATAACATCGTGAGGACAAACCATGTCCTCGCAATTCCGCCAAAGTTTTCATCGGTCAATTTTTCTAATCAGCGAACGGCGCTACTTTTCGAAAAGTGGCCGCCATTCAAAATGTTTCCCTCTTAGGGTATTGATTTTTTTTTATAGACACATGAGCCCAACTGCAACTCACCTTTTGCCACCATTCCCAGGCTTCTAACCAGATTTGTCTAGATATGAAAATTTTTCTTGGAAAAATGCCAAAACGGAGGTTTTTTGGATTTCTTGCCCTTATAAATGCCTGGATTCTGCTGTTCTTCCTACGAGAGATTGCTCCAAGGGTCCTCATTAGTGACATCTCTAACCATTTTACCTGAGATTCTCCAATTAAATTTTGGCCACTAGGGTGCTCTTCGGCATACCGTATTTAAAAATCGGTATCTCCGTAAAGGTTCAACCTAAAATCACCAAATGTTACAGGGCCTTGGTAACACACCTAAACTCTGCTTTTGCCAAATTTCCTCTGATTCCCCGTTGCGGTTTTTGGGTGATAAGCGGGAACGCAAAGTGCACGTTTTTCACTCTTTTCCTCATAGCTCCGCAGTCAATTATACTATCGGAACGGAAAAAGTGCAGCTATGCTCCTTTTCCAATGAATTTTCATGCATGGCTAGTTTTATGAACCCACATTAAGTTTAAAATTTTTTAACCCCCTATTTTTGACCTTTTTTCGGGGAAAAAACGTGTAAGTAGGGGATTCGTTCAAGCTATTCCATTCATATTTTTTTTTGCCACGTCGAAATCTCTGGAGAACACATTCCTGCAACAACAAATAATTTTCTTAAAAACTTTTTCCGTGCCAATTTTTTGGAAAAAATGTCTTTACGTCATCGGCATGCCTTGTCCAATTGAAATGCGGCTAAAATTTTGGCAAATATAGATGAAGGTACAAAATTGCAAAGAAAAGGTCAAAACCAGACGTCAATATCTCCTTTAGGTTACGAGCAATTGAGGTTTTAGTGCAAAATTTTTGCAAAAAACGTTGGACTCTATTTTTTTTTTTTTTTTTTTTTTTTGAAAACAAAAGATATTTCTTTTCATTGCATGTGTTCTGTCACCCTGTCACCCCCCCCCCCCCATTACATTACTCTCACACTTCACTTTCTCATTGCTAATCTTCTCTATAATTTTTTATTAATTTATGACATAAAAACTTTTTTTGTGCCTCTTTTCTTTACATCCGTGACAATAAGCTTGCACTGAAGTAGGAATTGATTTTCCTTGGCAGCCGCAACAGCGACACCCTCAAGCGGTCCCAAGTAGGTAATCCGCATTGTGAGGACACACATTTTATAAGTAGGTCATCATATTGTGAGGACATTGACCTCTCATATGGCCACTAGGGGGTCACACATTTCAGAAGTCAGATCATAGATGGCACCACCTCCTATAACGTTGAGATATGGTCAAAGCATTGTGGGGACATGTCCTCACAATATCAATACAAGTTTTCTCGGCATTTCAAAAGCTAAATATTCAAACTAGACAACATCGTTGTGAGGACACACATTGT
Organism: Platynereis dumerilii; assembly: GCA_026936325.1. Lineage (NCBI taxonomy): Eukaryota > Metazoa > Annelida > Polychaeta > Phyllodocida > Nereididae > Platynereis > Platynereis dumerilii. The sequence goes on from JAPTHN010000012.1 coordinate 41,578,984, forward strand.
GTCCTCACAATGCACAAACGTCCTCATAATGTTGGTCTTAGGCAACAATTTGTCCTCAACACACCAAATGATGGCACTCTCTCTCTCTCTCTCTCTCTCTCTCTCTCTCTCTCTCTCTCTCTCTCTCTCTCTCTCTCTCTCTCTCTATAATATTTGAACAAAATGATTGACGATGTGTTAAGTCTCGTTTTTTTAATATAAATTTTTGACAAATATTCTATATGTTAGGCTAAGTCAGTAACAAATCCAGCGAAACATCAATGGGTATAGGGGACACATCCCTGAAAATTTCTGGTAGTCTTGCATGTTTGTAGGGTATAATACAGGAAAGAATTCAGGAAGATGTTCAGCTTACTTTTGGTTTTGCAGAATTTTGCCAGTTGCACATACTGTTACAGATATTAAAATATTCAAAATTCCACAGAACCGAAAGTAAGCTGAACATGTTCCTGAATTCTTTCCTGCATTATACCCTACAGACATGAAAGATAATAAAAAAAAGTTCCAGGCCTATGCCACCCATTCCCCCCTCAGATTTAGCTAATTTTGCTTTGGACTTAGCCCAAGACATAGAATATTTTGAAAAAAATTACATAAAAAAAATGAGGCTGAACACATCTCCAATTTTCAAGTATTATTTGACCATACATATGCAGAATATATCCTAGGAGTTTCATATTCATACCTGGTATACCCCTGGAGATATGAATTTTATTGTACTGAACATTGATTTTCGTGGGGGTAGTTTAACAAGGCCATATCTGCATTGCCGTTTTAACAAGGCACTAGGTGTCAACTCATGCACCTTTGCCATTGTCCAGTTAGTGTAGATCCCGAATTTCAATGTTCTAGGTGGATTATTAACATATTTATTGAGCAAAAATGTAATTGTGTTAAAAACAATGTCTGAAAAACTGGTAAAATCAGCAATTTTCAAACCTCTGCCAAATCCTGGAAAATTGACCGAATAGGCTGAAATTTTCAGGAAGTTCATTCTTTGAGATTGCAAACAGTCTATAATTTTTTCAGCCAATTCGCAGATGGGTTGGTGGAAAATTTCTGGAAAATCTGATGATTTGACACGGAATGACCCTACAGTAAGATGCCAAGGGATTTTGAACCAAATTGATAAATGGGTTTATTATTTTAATAATTGGTGTCCTTTTTTTTCAGGTAAATACTTTGTATGCCTGGAAAACAGAGTTATACTTGAGAGAGACATAGAGGTATATACATCTATTCTATTGATCCGTTTTATTTATCTTAATTAAAGTTTTTAATCAATCTGTCTTTCTGTGCATTGTATCAACGGCCTCCCTATGGGGGGGGGGGTTCAAGGGGGGTACTTGCCCCAAGAATGGACCAGTGACCCCCATATTGGGCCTGTGCCCCAGTTTCCCCCATATGACCTTTTTGACTAAGGCTAAAATGTATAATTAATATTGTGCGTGCCCCTCGAGAAAATTGCTTATGGGGTCCCCCAGGGGTCCATCTTAGGACCCATGTTGTTTTCGCTTTATGCTGCACCACTGGCTGAATTAATTGCAATTGTCAATGTCACTAATTAACCAAAAGGCAATTGACACGTGCAGGCACTCGTATTTGTTTCTTTTATAGGAACATCCACTAATCACACTGGAAGCCTGTAAAAACTTGTGTCAAGCTCGCGACTGGTGTGTATCCTATGATTATGGATTTGCTATCTGCTACCTACAAGACGCTGTTTTTCCTGAGAGTGATATGACGCCATCTACTGGATATACTAGTTGCGTTTTGGGTGAGTGAGGCCAGAACTAATTGTACTTAAGCTTCTTGAATCTTCTCAAATTCCTTTTTGTAGCATTGGCAGGTTGGAAAAAAAAATGTAAAAAATGTAATCTCAATTTTTTGTAATGTCAATTAAATAAAAATTTTGGGTAAGCTCAATTTTTTCTTTCGTTGCAAGAAAATCTGTTGGTTCGATCAATCCAAGAAGCTAAAAAAACAAATGTCCGGCCTAAACTGACTTATATGAGCGCAGCTCATGGCTGCCGAAGGCAGCCATGAGCGAAGCTCACTTAGCACAAGGACAGCTCATTCTGTGTGGTGCTCCTGTCTACAGTGACTGTCTGAACAGGAAGTGCCTGTAGTTGCCATAAAATTCGAGCTAGTAGTTTAGTCAGAGTTTAGTTTGGTAAATAATTAAAATGCCTCAAATATCTTCCAAAATAGCTTTAAAATTTCAGTCTTGTTGTATAACAACCTCCAATGACATATTTCAGGGATTTACATCAACATGTGTATCAACATTGGAAATAATTATTTCCATACCCCTGACTGTAAGAAGTGACTGAAAATTAAAAGTCAACACAAAAGTTAATGACTTAAATGGCTTACCAAGTAAGAAATCATAACAACACTTAAGGTTACATAATCTTCATTAACTATCAACAAATTATGTAACAGTCTAATAGTAAACAGTCGTCTCTGAATAGCTATGGTTTTCATGATCTCAGTTATGTAACATCAACAATTTAACATAATAGATCCAAATTTATAGATCCAAATTGAACACAGATTTGAATTACACAGCTGTCAGTGCAATCTATCTATCTAAGTATCTATGTATCTATGTATCTATGTATCTCTCTATCTATCTATCTATCTATCTATCTATCTATCTATCTATCTATCTATCTATCTATCTATCTATCTATCTATCTATCTATCTATCTATCTAATCTTATCTATAGATCTGATCTTATCTATAGATCTGATCTTATCTATCTATTCTATCTATCTGCCCATTTCCCAGTCCTTTAAAAAGATAAATTGGCCTTCTGCATGGAAAGTTGAAGATAATGCAGTTCTATGACAATGCTGCGCCTGCGCGAATTTCATGGCAGTGCCATTTACATATTATTTCTATTTGCTATATGCTTGATAAAATAGTTATCTCCGTGCGGAAGTGTTGTGTAAGCTACCACTATAAAGCTCCTTTGTCGGTGTAATGTACTCGAAAAAATCCTACATTTACATGTGCTTACAACTCTCTTACACTTTTCGGCACTTCTCCAAATTTATGAATTTTTTTTAAACCATTTTTGGCTATACTATTAAATATTGTATTTTAGTTTCGAAGGGTGTGATTTAAAAAAATTGTTGGTTACTGCGACAAAACAGTCATGCAATGGAATTAAGACAGTGAAGTGATCCAAAGTTTCAGCCAATGATATATATACACTAACTACAGTATATGCAATTCTAGCTTGCACACTGAAGATCCACATCATGAAATTGTGTGACAAAAAAATTATATCTATAATTAATAATGAAGGGATAACGGAATAATGAGATCTGTTCCTGAAGTGAACATTTATGGCTAATCAATAGGGAATGAGTGTATCTGTAATTCTGTATTTATTTTATTACACATAAATTCACATTCTCTGTCTATAAATTTTTTTAACATTTTATTTTACGACCATTTCATTTAACATAAGCGTTGAGTTACAGCCAGTAAACTACTCTCTCTTGCCTTTCAAAATTTGCATATATATATATTTATTTGGAATTATGTTTAATTTAATTTTCAGTTGTTTTTTTTAAACAATTTTCAAAAATTCAATGCTCATACAATTTTGAAGATAGTCATAGCTGCTTTAATTATACACTGCTCAGGGTTAACCATAACTCAAACCTAACCCTGTCCATAAACCTAACTCTATTTGTAACCCTATTGTTTAAACCTAACCCAGGGTCTGTTTTCATATCTGATGTGTTGACCCTGTGTTTCGTCATTAAATTTCTGTAAAAAACATCCTTACATACTCATTATTTTTGGCCATTCATACACATCTCGCTGACACAGCCATAACTGGAAATGACAATGATTGCCACTTTGCTCCCTTCAATAATGTAGCAGTGTATGTGAAAAGTTATATAAATGACTTTCAGCTCCTGATGTAAGGACCTTTGCCCTCAATTCTGCTGAAGAGAACTGCGGTGCGAGTAATGTATGGGAACAAGTCAATGGCTATCAAGAATTTTACGACGGAAATCCACAGAGTTGCAAAAGGCTTCTTGCCGACAAGAAACTGCTTCGATTCACGTTCAACAGAAACAGAAGGTTGTCATCAGTTGTCGTCGCCGGAAACAACCTGACATGCAATGTTCCGAATGGCCTGCAAGTCGCTATTCTACCACCAGAGGTCTGCACTGGGCAGTGTCCTGCCACCTGGTGTTTCGCACAAGAACTTCAGAAAGAAAACGACTTGGATGTATGCGTTTACCATTGCAAAGCACCCAATGTTGTCTATGCTGCCCAAATGCATTATACCGAGAACTTTGAAGTATGTGAGGTAACATTTGTGTAGTTCAACAAGACCAAGGATGTATGCAGAGCCCGGCTCTGCGAATAGTGGGGTCAGTCTATTGGCAGAGTTGGCTGGCTCTGTGAATAGGCTGACTTGTCTAGCATTGGATGAGCCAGGCTCTTCATATAGCCATTTCTGTCTGTTCACAGAGCCGGGCTCTGCCAATAGCTGACCATCTATTTGCAGAGCCGGGCTCTGTGAGTAGGCAGACTTGTCTGTAGACAGAGCCGCGCTCTGCATATAGTCATTCCTGTCTATTCAGAGAGCCTGGCTCTGCCAATAGAGAATTTTACGCAGAGCCCAGTTCCGTGAACTCCAAGTTATGTGCCCTATGAATTTCATTGTAACTAGCTAGAGTTTAAAATAACTATCGTGTCAACAAATGATGTTTATTTCCATTATTTGGATCCAAAATATAATAAATTCAGATATCTGCACAATCTGCCGGCTCTGTGAATAGAAAAGATAATCTAAAAACAGTGTGGCTCTGTATAAAGCCAGGTGAGGCTCTGCGTATAGACACTACCATTCAACAATGTACATCACAGGCAGGCATTATCGTGGCCTCCAGCTTCAACCATACTTGCCACTATTGCATACAGATTCGAGAGGCGTTGATTTTTTAAGTATAGTATTGAACAATGACTGGGCAGTGGGATAACGAGGCACAATTTAAGAACTGATAAATCTATAGGAAGGTTAATACACTGCTCACATTATTTAAGAGAGCAAAGTGGCAATCCTTGTCATTTCCAGCTATGGCTGTGTCAGCGAGATGTGTATGAATGGCCAAGAATAATTAGTATGCAAGGATGTTTTTTACTGAAATTTAATGATGAAACACAGGGTCAACACAAATGTGGAAACAGACCCGACGTTAGGTTTAAAATTAGGGTTACAAATAGAGTTAGGTTTATGGATAGGGTTAGGGTTTGAGTTTTGGTTAACCCTGTGTTTTCTAATTAAACTTCTGTAACAAATCTCCTCGCATGTCAATTGTCTGTTACATTTGGTGAATTATATTCCACTGAAACAGCCATAAAAGAGCTGTAAAGCGGCTCAAAAAAGGGGTTTAGCAGACATGCAGACGTCTGTATTTTGCATTTTTTGCTTGTAGCAGACGTCTGGCTCTATCAGTAATTAGCCAGTAACAGACGGTCTGGATTGCAAATGCAGACGGTCTGTAAAATTACTTACAGACGTCTGGAATAGATGGATTTTAGAGTGCTAACAGACGTCTGGTAATGTAAAATAAAGGCCACTTACAGACAGTCTGCATCACTAACAAATTCAGAACTTGCAGACCAAACTAGATGTATGGTATTTTACATAAATATCACTGCCGTCTGTATCTAGCATTTTTTCAGATTAACCAGACGTCTGTATCTTCCATTTTTCAAATTATTCAGACGTCTATATCTGGTTACTTTCAGTAACCAGATGTCTGTGCATCATCTATTCAGTGGTAACCAGACGTCTGTAACAGCAGTAAATCTTAATTATGCAGACGTCTGTAAAATGCCTAACAGACAAATAGAGTGAGTGTGAAACACCCTATGTTGTCTGTGAAATGCCAAAAAGAAAGAACTAGATGTCTGTAGGGGCACTTAATCTTAACTGTGCAGACGCCTGTAAAATGAACAACAGACGAATAGGGTGAACTTTGAGCACTCCTGTCTGTGTAATGCTAAACCTACAAAATGCAGACGTCTGTAAGGGCAGTAATTCTGAGCTTAGCAGACGTCTGTACAGAGTAAATAATGAGGACTTCCAGACGTCTGTAGTGACTATATTAAGGAAAATGCAGACGTCTGCGTGTCTGCTATCCTTTAAAAATTCCATGTTTCATATATGCCATAACAGGCAAAAAAGAAATTAAAAGCCTATTGCTCCCTTAATTCGTGTGTGCAGTGTATGTAAAAATTATGATACTTATATAACAAACAAAACATTGTTGTTTGTGCAAAAAAAGAACATCTATGCACTTAAAAATAGGGACAGCTTAGTCAATTGCCATGATATCCTTTTGAATTTTGGGTAATGTAATTTGATCCCAATTATCTGTCATTGGCAATCCTGTCAGCCTGTGGGCTGACAGAATAAATAATTATGCATTACAGAAGCCCTGTGTAAAGCAAAAAAATTGAGAAAGCCTATCGTTAATGGCAAGTTTATCGAGTTTAAAGTTGTGAATTAGTTCGCAGGTTAATAAAGCAACTCCGCTGGTATTATAACAAATGTCTACTGTGGTTCTTCCATTTATATAGATTAGACCAGGGCTGTGTAGCACTTGCAGAGGCTGTTCCAGACCTAATTTGTGCTCTGACACTGAGTTGAAACTATGATCCTCAGCTGAGGTGGATTCCTATTGGCTAGAAGCTGGGGGAATCTGACATATTATGGTATAATGACATCACAGCTTGTAGCTATTTTACATTTAAAATATAAAATGTGTATTGCAATGCTAGAGAATAGGGATGCAAGCTGTGAAACTGAGTTGAGATAAGACATCACAGTTCAACAGCTTTTATAAAAATAATTTTGATCTATTTTAGGCCCTTTGCTTTTCTTGTTATATGTTAATGATTTACCTAATGTAACTGATTTATTTGTTGATGATTTACCTAATGTAACTGATTTATTTGTTGATGATTTACCTAATGTAACTGATTTATTTTTAGGAATTTGTAGTCTCTACCTAGAATATCCTTTGTAATTCTGTAATACATAACTATTATTAAGATTATAGTCATTACCACTTTTGTATATATGCTGGTACTTATCAATGTTTTTAATTTACCAGTATTATTATTGATTTTTTCTTTCCTATATATTCATTCGTTGTTACACTACAAAAAGATTAAGAACTTATATTGTGAAATTGCTAGAGAACATATAGGCCCTACAGATTCATTTTTGTCAGTTCATATTTTCTATTGGTATTTTAATTCCACTATTTCTTATGTTTAAGTGTACAATTTTTTTACCACAAAATTCTAATTCTAATTCTAACTTGAGATTCCGCATAAAAATGATGAGGACTGTAACGTATTTAAGGAATGCACCTTCCCTGTCAGCATGCCTCGGCGGTCCAACGTCGGCCCAGCGTCAGTCCGATGTCAGTAGCATCGGACCAGTTTCGGGCCGACGTGGGACCGCCGAGGCACGCTGATAGGGTTTATACGAATAAGAAGATTAGGATACCTACATGTACACACAAATGTCAATGATGTGGAAAACTGGTTTGCAAATTAAAAAAAGAAGAAAATTATTTTTCGGATAAACTGCCGATCTGCAAAGAGCTATAGGCCTATAGGAAAACATCTTTAAACCAATCTCAAGACCAGGTTGAATGTTCAAACTGTTTTGGGACGCTCTTTCACAAAGAGCTCCTATATCATGTGGTGTGTGCACAAAATACATACATAAATTTGAAGAAAGCTGTCTGATAATTGTGGCAAATTGTGTGGGATGTGAACAGCTTATTTTTCATCATATATCATCAGATCTATTAAGCTGATAATCCAAATATTTGACAAAGGCATATAAAATAAATATTATAATTACGATATCTCGTCTCGCATAATCGATTAAGATTTAAAAGCAATTCAATAGATATAAAAAATTATGAGCAACAGATTGTCTTATTGAGAAAAAATAGCAATATATTTTGTGTGACCAAATTGAGATAAACTGCCTTGGCCACGTCTTAAATGTCATCTGGTCGTTGCAGAAGCATGATTCGCAAAGCTTTCATACCATTTGTAGGATTGTTATCCGTGTATATTTATTATTTTCACGGGTCATTTCTGATGCGTGGTAAGCTTTTTTATATACTACATATCTCAAATTTTGTTGTTGCGCAACAGGCGTTGGTTAAAAGATGGATGATTTGGCTTTATATCCTGTATTCATGCACTGCTTTATAAAAATTGTCCTTTTTTCTCAATTCTAATTTCCTTTTACAGTAGATGAATTTCCTTTTACAGTCGATGAATGACCAGTACTTATATTCATTTATATTTATAAACTTTATTGTATGCTTGTACTAAATAGTGGTATTGCAAGCTCGAAAACAGTGAGCTGAGGAGGCCTATCGACACATATGTATCGTGATATATCCTTTATGATACAAAATATTATTGTGGTGTAACTTTACCGGCATTTATAAGGAATTCTACGCATTTTCACAATTTTTTTTCTCCTCATCCTGAGTTTGATGACATAACGTCGCTAAACAGCTCTACAACATTCTGTCATTTTGCGGCAAACAAAAAATGACGTTTCGGCGCAGTGCTAAACTGATTCAATACACCACGAAGCCGAAGGCTGAGTGGTGTATGGAGGCCTGAGTGGTGTATATTCCCGTACCCTCCAAAAACAAGCAGAGTGTAACGGTTTTATCCTCTGTCAAACCACTTTATCATCTCAAGCAATTTTGTCGTCGATGTCCAGAAAATCACGAGCTGAACAGTTGTCCATAAAAACGGTATTGTGGCACAGAAATGAGTGCCAGACATTTGAAAATCATTCAAATGAGTAGTCCTGAAGCCGATAAACAAGCTGCAACCTACATTTTGTGAATCGGGCAACTATTGACTGAGCCCTCAGGTAAAATGCAACACAGTGTCAGAACATGTTCTGGAGGTGTTTTCTGGAGCAAGTGCATGACATTTCGTGACGTCATTCAACTGGAATGACGTCACAAGGCCCTAGCAACCAATATGACATCATTGTTTTTCCTGTACACCCTGTCTGGTGAGCACAGAAGGGGTTTACGGTCTCATAAACCTCAGCTCTCAACCAATCAGAATCAAGGATTTACACTCAACTGAGGATAATGATCATAACCTTGAAAAATAACCAGTATGACGTCATACGATATACCGGTGCATGTATGGACGTAAAAACCGTTCTATTTTGATACACTATATACTGGGTTGGGTATAATAGGTTGCTCCTAAGCATTTGGCCTTGGGGCAGGCGCCGGTTTTAAGGGGACAGTACATTATTATTTATAGGTTATCCCATGGCTGGGCCAGTATTTCCCCGATATTGTCACAAGTGACCAAGTGTTTTAAAGACTATAGTTCAGGGTGACAATATTGGGGAAATAGTGGCCCAGCCATAGGATAACCTATTTATCCCCTGTTGTTGTTTTTTTTTCGCTGTGAGAAAAAAAGGGCCTAAATTATTTGGACACTTCAATAAAAGCGAAAGACTGATATCAGTTCCTTTCGCTTCCAATTTGCAGCTACACTCATAACGCAAAAGGTTCTTGATGGCAAGTATATAAAGAACCCAAAACTGAAAAAAGTTTCTACATTTTTTAAGGGTTCAACTGAATTGGAGAGGTTCAATATTTGGAGAGAAGGCTTCTATGATAGGACCTTTAATATGCTCCCAATTTGAGAGAAAGGAATTCCATTGTGTTGTTTTTGTTTCCTGTTGGAACCTTTTTAAAAGTTGAATAATGACACTTTTTGGGTTCCTTATTTATGCCAGCTTTTAGAACCCTTACAGGTTCCATATAGAACGGTTTTGTTTAGAAGTCCTTTTTAATTAATTTGCTTCCCCTTTCTGCACTTCAAAAGGCATTAATTTCCACAACAATCATGCAAGTCAACCAATTCAATTTTTTAAAAGTATGATTCAACTTGTTTAAAAAGGCTGTCTATTGATAGATTTTGGTTATTCTCCAATTTGAAATTTATCAAAATGACCATCTGTTTGAAATGAATAGCCAGTATTTGTTAAGCAAACACAATTTTTTTTATGTAGTGTAACATCTTGTCTTTCCGGAATCGGCTTACAAATCAAGCATTGCAGGGCCTACAGAACAGTACATTAGAGAGGTTTTGCTACACGTTTCCGTGTGACCTGTACGTGGGAGTTGCCATGACAACAATGTAATTAGATAGCACTTGTACACGTATACGTCACACGTGAACGTGTAGCAAAACCTCTCTATTATTATTAGCCCCCCTCTGTATACCTCTCCCCCCCCTTTAATTCCATTTTGCTCCAAAAGGGGCTGTCACAGAACAACCATCTTTTCACCTGAACTTTATTTCTTTGTAATTCTATTACAATTTTTTTTTGCAAATAAGGTAAAAATGAGCAAAATGGAATTAAAGGGTTACAAATATCAATGATGCTATGATTTGACTGCTTTTAAAAATTTTAAGAATATAAATATACAAGAGCAAAATTAAAATAATTTTGGGCAGATATCACCAAATTTCAGGGCAGATATCACCACATTTCAGGGAAGATGTCACCAAATTTCAGGACAGATATCAACAAGTTTCAGGGCAGATATCACCAAATTTCAGGGCAGACAAAATTCCAAAAAAAAAAAAAAATTTCGAATTTTTTTTTTGCTGGATTCAGGTGTAAAAAAAAAAATTAAAAAAAAAAAGTTTCCGAAATTTTTTTTTTTGTTCTTGCGCTTGGGAAGAGGTGTTATAAATCAATTATTGACTGGTGTATTTGGGCAACAGTTCAATCTGTTTGACCCTCGTGAGTGATAGTCACCTACTGTTGCCCTCGGGCTGCATCCTCGGGCAACAGTAGGTGACTATCACTCCCTCGAGTCAAACAGATTGAACTGTTGCCCTCATCACCAGTCAATATTTGTATAATGTTCCTCGAGTCGGACACCTAGATCCAAGGCATTTTAAAAAATTGATATGTTTCCTAGCTTCAGGGTTACATGCTATATCAACCAGGACCTCAAATTGAAGGTTTTCCGAAAATATATTTCAAAATTGCCAATTTGCACAATTCTAACATTATATATTGGGTTAATTTTAATTAAGAAAAATTGAGAGGGGTAACCTTGAGTCGGACAGTTACAAGGCATTGAACATACATTTATATAAGATCCCCAGTCATTTAATAAAGGCCATGTTGGAGCACAAAATACATTGAGCTCAGTACTAACCATGTGCTGAATAAACTGATGTTAAATCCATATCACAGACCTGAAAAAATCCTTCAAACTGACAAAATTTTACTAAAATACACAATTCCTGACCAAACAAAATATATTTTGTATTTTCATGTTTAAATATATCGATGGTGAAAGTGCAAAACCTCGTATGTCAAAATTTTGCTATTTTTAGATTTTTGGTGGAATGACTATATTAATATCCAATACACGTTGTCAGTTGATTACCTTGCCAGTTTGCTATTTTTGGAAGCTGTAACACACTGGTAACAGAATGATTTCACCAAACCTTGTATGTCGATATGTTTCAAAAAGTGAAAGTGCAAAACCTTGTAACTCAAATCAGAACTTTGAAGCACATATTGTTGGATATTTCAACTTTTTTTGAAAAACAATTACTGTGTTATTTTTTTATGACTCCAAGCAAGTTTCCTGATTAAAAAAATTTAACCTCCCTATATTTGTTTTGGTGATGTAGGCTATTGAAAAAGAGAGTGCACGAAAATTTGAAAAAATTGTCATTTTCCTCATTATTGGCATTGTAGCCACTCAATAAAATTTGTTATTGCAATCTGTCATAGGCAAATTATAATTATCACTGTATATACACAGATTGAAAGTATATTCAATGCTGCAAGTTGCTTTAAAGTGTGTAAAATAATCGAGTTACAAGGTTTTGCACGGGTAGAAAGTGAAAGTGCAAAACCTCGTAAGTCGACATTTTCAATCACATCTGATGGTAACATCAATGCAAGGGGAAAACGACCTCTGACAAAAAATTTGCTAAAACAGGGTGTCACTTTCTATGTATCCAGTTGGCCATAACTCACTTATTAAAAAACATTACCATACAAAAAGACAATTGACAGTTTTTTTCAATTTCTGAAAAACAGCTTTTTTTGACTTACGAGGTTTTGCACTTTCACCATCGATATGCACAATCTTTTGCCATTAAGTTTTACACACATGTTTCAATCGGGAAGAAATATTCACTTGTTATCCATGAGAAATGCATCAAAAACCTTGTTGCATTAGACCAGTTTAAGAACAATATTAAGAAATTCATGTTTGTTTCCAGCAATAGAAAACTTTGAGTTGTCATTATTGTGCAGTTTTTTGTACCCTATACAGTTGTGCTTGAAAGTTTCTGAACCCCTGGCACTTCTTACCGTATTTGTGCACATCTCTCTGACAAATGCAGGAACAGCTTTTAAATTGGGTTAGCGAATAATGACATTAAAATATGATTTTATGATGAAAGTCTCCAAAACTGCATGTTCAAAAGTTTCTGAACCCTTCTGAAATGTGTACAATCTGTTATGATCCGCGTTGCAACGCTTAACAGCGTCGATGTGTTTTGCTTAATAAACTGCACTTCCGGTACTTCCGGTTGAGCGCCCGACATGGCAGCACACGAGTTCGTTTTATTCTACTAATATTAAGATTCAACAGACATAACATGGTGTCAGAAACATGGATTAATGTTTAGAAGTCATATCTAACATTAGGGAACGTACGCTCACAAGTTGAGGAATGAAAACGATCGTTTAGACGGTGAAAAAGAGCGTCGGTTGTCCAGCCACGCTAGTTCCTTTGTCTGGCTGTCCAGTCAGCAAAAAAAAAAAACCACGTGCTCGCCCAATTATCGACCATGGCTACTGCAGAAGAAGGATTTAAACCTCCGAAGTTTAATCCAGGAAAAGAAGAAAATGCAGCACAAGCATGGTTAGACTTCAAAGAACAATTCCATCTGTACCTAGTTGCTGCAGAAAAAACTGAAGTAAGTGGAGAAACCAAAGTTGCCAAGTTGCTGTGGAGCATGGGACTTCACTGGCAGAAGATATCCAAGAAATTTAAGTACGAAAATGACGACGATAAGAAAGACTTAACCAAAGTCATGGAAAAGTTTGATGATTATTTCGAACCAAAGAAACTGGTTAAAAGTTACGTGACGAGGTTCCAGCAACGGACTCAAGGCCCCAATGAGTCAGTTCAGGATTTTATTGCCGCAGTGCGGGAGTTAGGCAGCCATTGCGAATTTGGCGACATTGAAGACCGCCAAGTGTGTATACAAATTTCAAACGGCGTTACGAACACGAAGTTAAAAGAGAAACTGTGGGAAGATGACCACACGTTGACCCAACTGATAAAAAAGTGCAATGTGTTCGAACAAGCCCAAGTGACGAAGAAGCTGACGAAAATGGACGAGGAGAAGAGTGTGAACGCAACCATTCGCGGACGTGGATTTCGGCGTGGTGGTCGCAGCCGCGGATTCCAACGATCCAATGACAGGAGACCAGTTGCAGGAGACAGGAGACCAGTCGCAGTGGAACAGTCATCCAGACCCAGAGGGTTTTCCCAGTCGAGAAGACTCCAGCGTGGTCGTGGAAGTGGCAGATCGAAATGTGCTAACTGTGGACGATCACACAGTTATGGCCAGTGTCCGGCTTACAATATTCAGTGTAACTTATGTAAACGGATGGGACACTTTCAGGCTCATTGCCGAACAGTACGCAAGGTACATGCCGTTGACAATTACGAATCCAGGGACATTGATGATTATGATTATCATTATGATGTGTATGATTATGATGATGCGAATCAGTATGATGGTTATGGGTACAACCCAAAATATGATGATGTAGATGATCTGTGTGATGATGTGCTGAATGTGCTTGCATGCACAAAAGTTGTTGATGTGAAACAATGTGTCAAAAATGTGAATGAGTTATGTGTTGTGCCTGCGCGCACAAGTGTCAAGAATGTCAAGAATGTCAATTCTATGGAGAAAAATGTCAGTAGGTGGAGTGTTAAATTTGACCTTCGGTCTGGCCAGAAAATCATGTTTAAGATTGACACACAGGCTGACTGTTCAGTCATGTCGAGTACAACTTATTCCAAGATTAGGAAAAAACCTCCTTTGCAGACTAGTGATGTTGTGATTCGTGGTGTAGGAGGCCACACAATGAGGTCAGTTGGTTGTATAGTGTTACCGATACAATACAAGGGGAAAATGCACGAAATCCAGTGCGAAGTGCTAACAGGGGATAAAGTTCCCAACATACTGTCTGAGAAGGACAGTGTTAGGCTCAATTTAATTAAGAGAGTGAATGAAGTGAATGAGGATAGAAGTGGTGAGACAAAGGGAGTCCTGGAGCAGTTTGAGGATGTGTTTAAAGGCATTGGAAAGATTCCAGGAAAGTACAAGCTTCTCTGCGCACCAGATGCAGAACCCGTCGCTCACCCCCCTCGCCCAGTGCCAGCGCCACTGAGGGACCAGGTCAAGAACAAGCTTGACAAATTGGAGACTTTGCAAATCATCCAGAAGGTGCCAGTAGGACACCCGACCCCCTGGTGCAGTCCGCTGCATGTTGTCACAAAGAAGTCTTCCAGCCCCGAGAAGGATGTGAGGATCACAATTGACCCCAGGGACCTAAACAAGAATCTACTGAGGGAGTATCACCCGATGACGACGTTTGAGGACGTCACGACCAGGACTAATGGTTCCAAGTTCTTTACAGCATTAGATGCCAACATGGGCTACTTTCAGATCGAGCTGACTGAAGAAAGCAGACATTTGACCACGTTTATCACACCGTTCGGCAGATATCAATATCTGAGGCTCCCAATGGGCATCTCGTCAGCCCCCGAGATATATCAAAGGGCAATGACAGAACTCTTCAGCGACCTGGAAGGCGTGGAGATTATCATGGATGACATACTAGTCCATGCGCCGACACTGAAATTGCACAATGACAGGCTACGCCAAGTGCTTATCAGATGTCGAGAGAACAATTTGAAATTGAATTAGAAGAAAACAAAACTGTGTGCCAAGGAAATAGAATACGTAGGACACAAGTTGACAGCTGAAGGAGTCAAAATAAGCGAGGAAAAAGTGAAAGCAGTCCTGGAAATGCCGGAGCCGAAGTCGATTGACAATGTACAGACTCTGCTCGGTATGGTTTCGTATACCTGCAAATTCTTGCCAAAGCTGTCAAGCATAACTGAGCCCCTGCGCCAGTTAATTAAGGAAAGCAATGAAAGAACTTTCAAGTTTCACTTTGATGAGGGGCACAAAGAAGCATTCCAGAAGCTCAAGAAAAGGATGAGCACTGCACCTGTGCTAAGGTATTACAGCTTGAAAGAGCCAGTCACAATCTCGTGTGACGCGTCCCAGTCGGGAGCTGTCTTACTTCAAGGAGGGAAACCTATTGCATATGCCTCGAAGGCACTAACATCAGCAGAATATGCATATGCCCAAATTGAGAAAGAGCTGCTCGCGATCGTATTCGCGTGCAAAAAATTCCATTCGTACATCTATGGAAGGAATGATGTCACAGTGGAAACAGACCATCTTCCACTCGTCCGCATATTTGACAAGACTTTACAGCAGGTGCCGCTGAGATTGCAGCGGATGCGGATGACATTACAGCAGTATGCCTTTACCCTAGTTGGAAAGTCAGGAAAGGACATACCTGTGGCGGATGCTCTTAGTCGAGCATTTGTCAAAGAGACTTACAGTGAGCTGCTGAAAGAGACAAACTTCGCTCAAGTGTATGCAGTGGAAGTTCGAGGCACTGCAGCCTTCAGTGAACGAAGACAAGAACAACTGGCAGCTGAAACCAAGAAAGACCGTCAGTTACAGAATGTAATACAAGCTATTGCACAAGATTGGCCCAGAAACAGCAGCCCAGAGCTTAGGCCCTTTTATCAAGTCAGAGACGAGCTCTCTGTAATTGATAATATCATCTTTAAAGGAGACCGTGTGGTGATACCGGCGTCAATGAGGAAAGAAATGCTAGCCATCATTCATGAGAGCCATCAAGGCATTGTCAGAAGCAAACAACTGGCTCGAGACATAATGTACTGGCCAGGAATGAATGCAAACATCACAGACGTCGTGAATAGCTGCGCCACCTGCCAGACAGCCAGAAATGAACAGCAACGAGAACCACTGAAACCAAGTGAGGTTCCAACTGGTCCATGGAAGATCATCGCGGCAGATTTGCTCCAATGTGTGAACTCTATGTTCCTGGTAGTAAGCGATTACTACAGTGAGTTCATCGAAATAGAGGAACTACCAAAAGACACTCTCAGCCGTACCATCATTGAGAAGTTGTCCAAGATCTTCGCCGTTCACGGAATACCTGAGAAGCTCCTAACAGACAATGGACCCCAGTTCTCAAGCCATGTCTTCAAGGAGTTTGCAGAAAGTTGGGCTTTCAAACACACAACATCAAGCCTCACCATCATCAGTCCAACGGAATGGTAGAACGATCCAATCAGACGGTGAGAAGGATCCTAGAAAATGTGAATGGAGATCTATCCAAGGCTTACCTCTGCTTGCTACATTTAAGAAATACGCCCAAGTCTGCAGATGCAGGATCACCTGCGCAGCGACTGTTTGGTCGCAGAGTGCGAACCAAGCTACCTACATCGGACAAGCTACTACATCCAGAGGTCCAGGATCCAGTGAAAGTCAAAGAGCTGCTCAGAAAGAACCGAGAGACAGCAAAGAAATATTACGACCGAGGGACAAAACGCCTGCCAGCCTTAACACCGCAAGATACGATACGAATAAGGCAAGGACATCAATGGCAACCAGCTAGATTAGCCCGAGTTCAACCAGCTGAACCCAGATCGTACAACGTGGAGACTGAAAACGGAAGGATGCTACGAAGAAACAGGAAGTTCCTGCTGAGAACCAACGAAAGGAACATCTTCAACCCAGAGCCTCCAGACGTACACATCCCGGAGGATGATCCACCAGTGATCAGGCCAACTCCAGCCAGGCCGAATGCCCCTAATACGCCTCAAATTGCTCAGAGTCCTCCTCGCAGTCCACCCAGAGTTGAACAGCCAGATAGGTCTAGAGGTGTAATCACTAGAGCTGGTAGAACATTGATCAAACCAGCATGGTTAAACGATTATGAGAGTTAACCTTAGAGTTAAAACTGGCATAATACTCATATATAACCTAGTCGTGCTTTCTAGTTCCAATAAGTCAACATTTTGTTTTGTATTTTCTTATCTATATAGTATTATATAAACTTCTAGTCCATATGTTTCAACTACTTAGCCAAAGTGTCTGTAGAAGTCATTTATTTAGTCCATTTACAATTAACCAGGTTGTGTTTTAAAAACAAAAAAGAGAAAATGCACATGTCTGTAAATTTGTCAATTTAATGGTACAACATAAAGGTCAAGCATAATATGATATGATCAGAAGCATTGTATATTCTCAACATACGCACAATTTCTAAGCACTGTAACAAGTCAGTGTACTCTGAATTTTTATACTTATGCATTGTGTAATTTCTATGTACGGACAATTTCTAAACCATGCATAAAGTTAATGTAAGCGTAATTTTCGAGTATTGTATAATGTTAATTCTAACCAAACAAGTGTTGTCAATGTATTGTAAGATCTGATTGAAATACCACAGTGATTTGTATGGTGATAATGTAACCTGTTTTTTTATTAAGAAAGAGAGGTGTTATGATCCGCGTTGCAACGCTTAACAGCGTCGATGTGTTTTGCTTAATAAACTGCACTTCCGGTACTTCCGGTTGAGCGCCCGACATGGCAGCACACGAGTTCGTTTTATTCTACTAATATTAAGATTCAACAGACATAACACAATCAACAATTTTTATGGCCCCTTTTGCCAAAATAAGTGCTTCCAAACACTTCTTATGGCTATGGACTACCAATTGGCAGATTTTCTGTGGGATTTTGACCATTCTTCAACCGAGCATTTTCTTAACCCTCGTAAGCTGGTGGGTCGTCTGACTTGGACTTCCTTGTCAAATCTGAGCAAGGCATATGCAGTTGTCTGTGATCGGGAAGTGGTCCAGGCAATACCAGAGCCATGAATTTGACTGATTTTAATCAATTTTCAGTGGATTTGCTTATATACTTTGGGTAGTGTTCTGCTGGAAGACCCATTTGCAGCCAAGTTTCATGCTTGTAAGTAAAAAGCTTTATGTTTTCTAA
The DNA here is from genome assembly GCA_026936325.1 of Platynereis dumerilii. NCBI lineage: Eukaryota > Metazoa > Annelida > Polychaeta > Phyllodocida > Nereididae > Platynereis > Platynereis dumerilii. The sequence goes on from JAPTHN010000012.1 coordinate 41,597,288, forward strand.
GTGCATATCTGGATATTACTCAGATTTCGTTATGTTTTTAACATCAGTTCTTTCTCCTGTCTCATTTATAGCAAAACAACCCCATACCATGATGGAGCAAACATTATCTTTCATAGTTGGGAGGATGTTATGTTCCTTGAACGTAGCACCTTCAGGACGCCAGAAATTGAGAGTCAATATTTAGAAATATTGACTGAATTTTGTAAATTGAGAGTCAATATTTAGAAATATTGACTGAGACCAAAAGGTTTGATTTTTAATTAGTGTGTCCACAGGCCATCATTCCAATAATCATACAATCCATCGAGATGGTTTTTAGCGAAGTACAGTCAGGTTTCTTTGTACTTTTGGCCACAATCGAGACAGATATGTCGGACATCCGAAAGTCCTGCTTTCAAGGAACATAACACCCACCCAAATATGAAAGATAATGGTGGCCCCATTGTGATATGGACTTGTTTTGCTATAAGTGGGACAGGAAAATGAACTATTGTTGATATCATAAGGAATTCTGTGAAATATCGAGATATGTGCTTAGAAAATGTAAAGTTCTCGTCAAACGACCCACCAGCTTACGAAGGTTAAGATAATGCTCTGTTGAAAAATGGTCAAAACAAAAATCCCATAGAAAATCTGCCAATTGTTGGTCCATAGCCATAAGAAGTGTTTGGAAGCATTTATTTTGGCAAAAGGGGGCCATACAAATTGTTCATTGTATACGCTTCAGAAGGGTTCAGAAACTTTTGAACATGCAGTTTTGGAGACTTTCATCATAAAATCATATTTTAATGTCATTATTCGCTGTGTATATATGCTTACATAAAAAAGATGGTGTTCAGTTGTATTATTAACCCAATTTAAAAGCTGTTCATGCATTTGTTAGAGAAATGTGCCCTAATAAGGTAAGAAGTGCCAGGGGTTCAGAAACTTTCAAGCACAACTGTATAGTTTTAAACTAACATTTGTTGTCTTAAAAATTACTATTCTTACTGTTTGATTCTATGCTGAGTTTGATTCTCTGCTAAGTTACATGTCTATTGAGTAAGTTATTTTCTATAGACCAACAAGCCCTTCGGGGTTTTATGTGTATTTGTGTTTTTAACTCCTGTTTAAATATGTACTGAAAAATAGTGAAATAAAAAAAAAAGAAAAGAAATTCTTAATTGCTATGCATAAGTTGTCAAAAGCCGGCAGATTCTGAAAGAATTAGAGGGTGTCAAGCAATAAGAGAGCTTATTTCAAGGCAAAGTGTCATTTCCTACGGATATGCTTAGTTTGGTGGTGATTGAGAAAGAACTGGCAGAGAAAAAGATGAACAACAACTGGCCCAGCCATAGGATAACCTATTTATCCAATGTTGTCGTTTTTTTTCGCTGTGAGAAAAAAAGGGCCGAAATTATTTGGACACTTCAATAAAAGCGAAAGACTGATATCAGTTCCTTTCGCTTCCAATTTGCAGCTACACTCATAACGCAAAAGGTTCTTGATGGCAAGTATATAAAGAACCCAAAGCTGAAAAAAGTTTCTACATTTTTTAAAGGGTTCAACTGAATTGGAGAGGTTCAATTTTGGAGAGAAGGCTTCTATGATAGGACCTTATGCTCCCAATTTCAGAGAAAGGAATTCCATCGTGGGAGTTCAGTGAAGCTGGATTATCTTAGTGTTGTTTTTGTTTCCTGTTGGAACCTTTTTAAAAGTTGAATAATGAAACTTTTGGGGTTCCTTATTTATACCAGCTTTTAGAACCCTTACAGGTTCCATATAGAACAGTTTTGGTTAGAGTGTAGATATTTAGCTGCTTTAAGAAGTCCTTTTTAATTAATTCGCACTTCAAAAGGCATTAACTTCCACGACAATTATGCAAGTCAACCAATTCAATTTTTTTAAAGTATGATTCAACTTGTTTAAAAAGGCTGTCTATTGATAGATTTCAGATATTCTCCAATTTTGAAATTTATCAAAATGACCATCTGTTTGAAACGAATAGCCAGTATTTGTTAATTTTGTTAAGCAAACAAGAAGCTTTTATGTAGTAACGTCTTGTCTTCCCGGAATCGGCTTACGAATCGAGCATTGCAGGTCCTACTGTTGAGGAAAAAATTATTAGCGCTCCTTTAAAATTAAAAAATTTAGGGCAGATATCACCAAATTTCAGGGCAGATATCACCAAATTTCAGGGCAGATATCAACAAATTTCAGGGCAGATATCACCAAATTTCATGGCAGATATCAACAAATTTCAGGGCAGATATATCACCAAGTTTCCCCAACTGTCACATAGCCTACAAAGGGGAGGACACCAGACTTTCAGGGAAGGTATCAGGGTCAGCCAATAAAAGAAATAGATTATGATATCCTTCCCTGTCTTTCTTTGCCCAATCATTCACTGAGTTAGGATATATCCTTCCCTGCTTGACACCAACAAAATCAATTATGCATGTAACGGATTAAACAAATAGTCTGGACATGCTGCTGGCATGACGCCACATGGTTACATATTACATAATGATAGAAAACTTAAAATGACTAAAAAATATATGCAGTTGAGGTCAAATGTATTCATACAGCGAGGGCTGCTGTTTTCAAAGTTACGTGGCATCGTAAAATCTGCCTATATTGGAATGAAAACACTTCAGATTATTTGTTGTGATTTTTTTTCAACTCATGGCAGTGAAAAAACCAGAATCAAATATGATTTGCAGTTGTTAAGAGGCTCTGAATTTAAGATATCCAAAATTTGGTGGGTCAAAAGAAATCATACACTAGGATCTTTCTCCAATATTTGCAAAATAAGCATTGGTAAACCAACTAAACAATGGAAATTGATGTCAGAAAGCAATGCCTTTGACCTCAATTGTATAAGTGTATAAAAGAAAACAAAATGGTGTGAAATAAAAAGATTCTAACATGCTGAGTTTACATCCCACCCAGCATTTTTCACCCTCAAACTGTTCTCCCCCAACCCCTTCAGGGCTTGGGAGGATACAGGTCTCGAGTGAAGATACAGGGAACCTGAAGACCTCACTTAGATTTTACTGAAATGAACTCAACCTAGGCCAAGATAACCGTGGCTTACTCAATGACTTATACCCAGATAACCATGGCTTACTCAATAACTGAATATTTTACTGAAGTGAACTAAACTTAGGCTCAGATAACCGTGGCTTACTCAATAACTGAAGATTTTACTGAAGTGCACTAAACTTAGGCCCAGATAACCGTGGCTTACTCTAATAGCTGAAGATTTTACTGAAGTGAACTCAAATTAGGCCCAGATAACCGTGACTTACTCAGTAACTGAAGATTTTACTGAAGTGAACTCAAATTAGGCCCAGATAACCGTGGCTTACTCAAAAGCTGAAGATTTTACTGAAGTGAACTCAACTTAGGCCCAGATAACCGTGGCTTACTCAATAGCTGAAGATTTTACTGAAGTGAACTCAACTTAGGCCCAGATAACCGTGGCTTACTCAATAACTGAAGATTTTACTGAAGTGAACTCAAATTAGGCCCAGATAACCGTGGCTTACTCAATAGCTGAAGATTTTACTGAAGTGAACTCAACTTAGGCCCAGATAACCGTGGCTTACTCAATAGCTGAAGATTTTACTGAAGTGAACTCAACTTAGACCCACATAACCATGGCTTACTCAATAACTTAGACCCAGATAACCATGGCTTACTCAATAACTGAATATTTTACTGAAGTGAACTCAACTTGGCCCAGAAACTGTGGCTTACTCAATAACACATAGAATTTACACGTGGTAACAATCGAAGTATGACGTTGTCACAACGTTGTAACAACGTAAATTTGCTGCCTGGGATAGCTGAAGATTTTACTGAAGTGAACTCAATGTTTATTGCAGCAAAAGAGTCCCTGACTGCAGGGCAAAAACTAACCATCACAATTTCACATGACGCTGATGTGGGACAGAGTCAAGAAATCCAACACACCACCAAACTAATGATGGCAGCAGAATCTGAGGGAAAGTCTCAAGAAAAAGACACTCAAGAAATCAGATTTAAGAGGGCCAAAGAATGGTGCAAGGATCCGAAGAATATCAAATGGACTAAACGTTCAGAGTAAGTAAATGGACTAAACGTTCAGAGTAAGTAAATGGACTAAACGTTCAGAGTAAGTAAATGGACTAAACGTTCAGAGTAAGTAAATGGACTAAACGTTCAGAGTAAGTAAATGGACTAAACGTTCAGAGTAAGTAAATGGACTAAACATTCAGAGTAAGTAAATGGACTAAACATTCAGAGTAAGTAAATGGACTAAACGTTCAGAGTAAGTAAATACAGTCGCCAAAAGTTAGGCCATTTATTTGGTTTAAACATATTTATTCCTTCGCTAACGAGCCATAGGCTCAATTACAAGCTCAGGTGTTAGTAGTAAATCATGAAAATACAACACACAGCTACCGGCCATTTATTTGATATCAACAGATTTTAAAGTTCATCAGATCAGAGGCCCAAGCCCAATAGCTTATAGAATCATTTCTTTATTCTTGAATGTAGATTCTCGATCTCCGGATTCATTATAGTGATGAATTTACCTTCAGGAGAATTGATATAAATTGTCAGAATTTTCGACGATTTCGCACAGCACATCCACTGATGAAGACGATGCGAAATCGTCGAAAATTCTGACAATTTATATCTTTGTAGTCAGCTGTTCAGAGAGCTCTCTTACAAAGGTCATAATAAGTCAGGCATTCTCTTACTAGCCCGAATCGAAAGTAGTCCATTTATTTCTCTCCATATTACAGTACAAACCATATTACAAACTCTATTATAAGACAGCTACCAATGTAATTGCAATTAGCAAAGGGGCACAATATCAAATAAATCAAATACAATGGGGGTGATGGACTTTGAATTGGTGTTGTCTAAATGTAATTTTAATGTAATTTGAAAAGGTAGTTTCAAGTAGGTAAAAGATAGAAGTGCTTCAGGGGCAGCTAAAAGGTTTGAAAGGGTGAAGTAGTGGCTGATTCTTCCTTCCTGCTGGGGTAGTTATAGTTTATTTTGGGCTGTACTGTAGGTTAGCAGGCTCAGTAACATTTGAATATCATAGTGACTAGTAAGACGAAACTATGTTGCTTTTTCCTGTGATCAGACAAAAAAAATCAATATTTCTTTTTATTTTCTTGATGTTGTTTCTTTAGCTTTTCTTTCATGAACAATTTCAATGCATTTTTGTTTCCAGGTAGAGACATTTTCAATCTGAATAATTTAACTGATCATAATTTTTATCCTTTACAATGACTGAACATCAGTAAAAAAATTTTAAAATAAGGTAGTATTATCATGCATTAAGCTGCAATAAGTGATGAAAATGAACGAGGTATATGGCAATTTTTTTTTGTAACTTGCTGGATACACAGACTGGAAAATCCAGTATTGAATGTATTACCTGTATGAAATTCTATATATCCTGTTTTTGAATTTTTTAAATGAGAAACTTGTTGAAAAGATGCATCGTCAACACTGCGCGAAAGGTCGTCATGTGTGCAGTTCCAAAAGCTGCTTGTTCAACATTGAAATACCTGATGATAATTTCTTCCGATAAATTTGCTGAGAACTATCCACAGTGGAGGACTGCTACCTCTCTCACCAAGGAAATGAGTGATGCAGTGAGTGGAGTTACTTCATTGCCTTTAAAACCTATTTAAATCCTTGTGTGGTGCTTAGGGACTTCAATACCACTTGCATGCTGTGCGGAACTTCGGCCAAATTTCAAGATCCAGATTTAATACCATTTTGAATTGCTTAGAAACTATTGATTTTCAATAATTTTTAATCATTGTCTGCCCAAACGTTTTAGCCTTTTCCCTGAATATTAGAGTTTTCCCCAAACTTTTGGAGGATTCACCCCCTGCCCCCCTTTAGTATGTCTATGCTTGGCCTTCCCCCTTCCTTGAATCCTTGAATTTAGTTGCTTTGGTCTCCAAAAATCTATTGACTCCTTGGCACCAAATATTTGGGGTAATCTGTGGTATTTCCTTTCGCACCCCTCTGGTACACATGACTGTATATGCAAAATCAATGGCATAATAATTCCTCATTTTGCAGCACAAATTCATTGAAACGCCTAATCAAATTGTTGACATCTATCACATGATGAAAAGAGCTGACCAGTCACCAGAGCTTTCCAGATGATACAGTACACATTTCTAAAAGCGTCTCAGCTCAGCTATCTGTAACTAGCAATTACTATCCCAAGCCATAGATGTCCAAAGCCAGCCACCCATAACCGTAGTTGTCTTTTACTGTCAACTGTATTGCTCTACAAAGGTAAACTACAGTATCTGCAATAATCATGTTTTTGAGAAAAAGCCATTTAAAGTTTTTCATATGACCCAGCAAGTATATTACTTAAAAATCACTCAAATGTGGCAATTTTTTATAGATTTAGTATAAATTACCTTAAAATTTTATTATGGTGCATTATGGGTACTGTCAGCAGATACTGTTGTTTACCTCTGTATAACTTGCTTTTTATACAGCCTTGTGCAGATTATACAACAGTATCTGCATTTTATTGGTATCGAAACATGTGGATTTCCAATTTTCGGTGTCCATAATAAAGCTGCTCATAGCGGTCTTGAAGGTGATATGGGATGGAATGTTAGCAAAATAAGACATAATGTAAATATGGTTAGATATTGGAACAGGATTTTGCTTATGAATGAAAATCGCTTGACTAAAAAAGTATTTACATGGGACCTTTGTAAAGTAAGGGGTTGGTCGAGTTGTATAAAAGAAATATTTAAATATGTAGGTCTTTCACATTTTGATGAGAGAAACACCTGTGATTTGAGACTCATAGAAAAAAGGTTAATTGATATAAGAAATGTTGAATGGCATGAATCTCTATTGTTAAAACCAAAGTTAAGAACATATATGAAATTTAAAGATAAATTGTTATGTGAAGAATATGTTTATATAAAAAATAGAAAACAGAGATCATTAATTGCACAAATTAGATTAGGAATTCTCCCTATAAATATAGAAATTGGACGGTTTAGGGGCATTAAGTTAGAAGAGAGAACTTGTGATATTTGTAAAAGTAATTTAATTGAGGATGAGTTTCACTTTATTTGTGTATGTCCAGTTTACCAGTACCATAGGGAATTGTTGTATGCTAGTATCTCTGTAAATAATTTTGTACATATGACAGATTTTGAAAAATTTATACATATCATGACAAAGGAACAATATAAAGTTAGCACATTTATTATTAGTGCTTGGAAATCAAGAAATGACATTTTATACAATACTTAATTTGATGTATCTTCTTTATGAAATTATGTATTAAGAAAACCTTTCATATGTTTTGACAAAAATTATTGAAGTTCCAGTTATATGATATTGTAATTGAGTGTAATTTTGTAATATCTCTACATTCAAAGTTCACTTGTGTATTTTGAAAGAAAGTTCTAATTGTTACATTTAATAATTCAATATGTTGTGACAATTATGTAATTGTAATTTGTAATCCTCTGGTAAATTTAAATATTAATTCAACTTTGAACCAGACGAGGGATAGTGCAGGGAGCTTTTTTCACTTTTTTACGTTAATGTATAGTGTATATAATGATATAATGGTATAATATTCATATACCTACATACAGTAAAGGCCTGGGTTGTCCTGGCTATTCCAACTCTGCTGTTCAACATTGAACCAGACGAGGGATAGTCCTGGATACTTTTGCATTAGTGTGTAAGGTATACAGTAATTTCATTTCATACTGTTATACTATTATCTCTGTTTGTGTAATGTATTAGAAAGTGTATACACATATATAGCTATTTTTGTATATTCATATAATTAGAACAATTACCTGATATATTGTATTTATTTACATATCATTGTTTATCTTGGGTACATCTAAAAGGGGGAGGGGGTGCACCTACCCTTTGGGTTACAGCAGTTTTCTGCTCAGGTGCCCTCCTGTACAACATTTTACTTTAGTTATATATATATTTATGTATGTTCATTTTTTCATTATATTGTAAGTGCCTACGTTGTGCAAATAAAGTATCCTATCCTATCCTTCTTCATACAGAGGTAAACTACAGTATCTGCGATGATGCTGCAGATACTGTACTTCACCTCTGTATTTGTCCACATTTTGCAGATACTGTAAATTTTGCACCCTGATATCTCAGTATCCAGAAGAGCTGGGACCTTGAAATTTTACCACAAGACAAAGCTTTTAGTAGGTGATACTTCAGTGGCATTAGTTAAATTTCGACCAAAGGTGCAGTTACTGTAGTTTACCTTTGTAGGGCAGAACACCTCTCTCCACGCCAGTGCCCCCTTAGCCCTGGACCCCTGTCGGACAGGGGTCATGAATCGTCCCATTGAAAAATCATGAGATTTAGAAGAGAGGGTTGGGGAGAATGCTGTTTTCTCAGTTAGTTTTACACTTACACCAAAATCAAAAATACAGTTTGAAAATAGACAAAATGTGCTACTGACGGCACCTATTCCCATGAATTCAATCCTTCTGATATCTGCTGAGTCATCCTCTGAACCACACAAAGAAGATTTCGTGCTTACGCATTGAGGAAAAGGACATATATCTGATAGGTCAGAGTTCTGATTTTGATGATGATGTCACAAGCAGTGATGGTGACATCATAACAAGGTTATAGTGACGTCATTGTGGTGACATTACAGGTCTGAGTGAGTTTGATGGCTGAAACTTCCCCATTTTCTTGGATTTCTCTGTCTGTTTTGGTGATTTTCTCCCACTCAATAACGTGGGAATTGCTTCAAAAACAGTGCCGTCAGTAGAGTGGTTTGTCAGCTAAATGAAAATCCAAGTTTTGTAAAATTTGGTGCATTAGTTTCGTTGCCGTCTCACTTCTCCTGATGTAGTGTCAAAATCTCAAGATTTTGCATGGGATGACCCATGACCCATGCTACCGCATGGGTCCCAGGGCTAGTGCCCCCTCTACCTACAAATAACTGTACTAACATTCCATGCATGAGTTGTTTTCTCATTGTTGTATCATCATCATCTGGAAGGGTGCACACACAGAAATACATAGAACGGACATGAGGCTATAGCAGACGAAGCAACCCAATCCACCATCTTGGAACTGCCTGGCAGCCTGGCATTTGGTAACCGTGACGTCACCAATAATAGTGACATCACTACTAACAATGGCGTCATGTCACATCACAATCAACCAAACATAACATCTTGTTGCTCCTGCTGTGACGTCACAATGACGTCATGTCTCAGGGCAGTTCCAATATGGCGGATTTGGTGACCTCATTTTGAGGTGGTGTCATACAGCCTCATGTCCGTTCTATGTATTTCTATGTATTTCTATGGGTGACCAGAACCCACAATAAAAATTCTGGAGCCTCAACATAAGGGCCTATAGGGTTTAACCGTGGCATGGGTGGATGATTTACATCCTGTATTTATGCACTAGGCACCTAATAAGGACAACAGGGCAGCAAGAGGCAACAGTGGATTGAAACTCCTGGCCAAGATAATAGTCCAGGTGACCAACCTGGAATTGAACCCAGGGCCCAGGATTTGCAGCAAAGTGCACTGTCTGCTGAGCTTCAAATGAGACTTCCCATCCTCTCTTCCCATCCTCTCTTCCCATCCTCTCTTCCCATCCTCTCTTCCCATCCTCTCTTCCCACCCGCTCTCTTCCCATCCTCTCTTCCCATCCTCTCTTCCCATCCTCTCTTCCCATCCTCTCTTCCCATCCTCTCTTCCCACCCGCTCTCTTCCTTAGTCACATGTTGCAAATAAACTTATTCTGAACATTGTCATTTTATGGTATCTTAATTATCTGTCATGCATCTAGCTTTAAAATTTTAAGATTACCTGTGATATATTTTTCTCTATGTTTTCAGATCACAAATGTTCATTACATTGACTTGTGGAAGGTATATGGGTTGAAAAATTTGTATAAGGATTACTCCTATTCGAAGAACTTGACAGAAACCTTTAAGGATTATTTTAAAGTTGTGTTTGTGCGAGATCCTCTCCAGAGAATTGTTTCTGCATATAAAAATAAGATTGAATATCCTATGGACTTACCCTTTTACAAAAACTACTACATTGCGCCATTGAAGAGGAAGCACAAACATATCCCTGAAAAGATATCTTTTCCTAAATTCATCAATTACACACTGGAAGGATTCAACAACGAACATTGGGATCCCAGTGTGTCAATGGTGCCATTGTGTATCTTGGATTTTGATGTAATCGGAAAGTTCGAAACTTTTGAAAAAGACGCTTCTTTGGTACTCCCGCACTTGTTCAATAGGACTTTTAATCTACCTGTGACTAATAACACGCCGAAGCAAAAGAACGACACGGCTTACTATAAAATGCTCGATGAAGGATCAAAGAAAAAATTGAGGAATTATTATGCCAATGATTTTGCAGCATTTGGATATGAACCACATGGGAACATGAACTAGACACAAGTCCAGTGGCGTAGCCAGCAGGGGGGGGGAGGGGGTACGTTGCCACCCTGAGAAAAAGTGGAAATGGTGTGGAAAATGGGGAAATGTTTGGAAAATGGGGAATTTGATAGCAATATGGGGAAATGGTAGTAAAGAAGGGAGGGAAATTATGAAAAAGATGGGAAAATTCACAAAAGAGGTGCTTGTGAACAAAATGGGGACATTAAAATCTATAGATAGGGTTTGCCCCACCCCCTTAAAAAACCCTGGCTACGCCATTGCAGAAGTCCTCAGGGGGTAAGATTCCTTGAGTCATTTACTGGTGTCATCTTAAGCCTGAGAAAGACACAAGAGCCCCCGTTGTTGGGTAACAATATTCGTCAAGCCATTGGTTTCGGGTCTTGTGTCTTTGTCTCCAATGTCATGTCATTAACGTTACACCCAGTGATTTTTCTCATAAAAAATCAACCGACAAGCATTTTTTTATGCCACATTAATTTTGATGACCTTTAGCCTTTTAGGAACCCTAGAACTTGTATATCCAGACAAAACTCATTGTGGAACTTTCCTTTGGTGTTCACAGGTTATAATGTAAGTCAAAATTGACATCAAATAATGTATTTACTGGTTCAAAGAAATACTTGTTTAAAATTGTCATTAACATCACCCGCCATTAACAAATATGGTGTTAATAAACTGTGTGTGATACTAATGGTAGTTTTGATGTTATCATTCTAAAATCCCAATGGAAGTAACACTAGTCATTGGCAAACATGACGTTACAAGCATTTTGGAAGTCATGATTTATTTGCACTGTTGCCGCAGTATAGCACTTCAGTAAGTTTCCTTGTTGCAGTATATAAAAACACAAAAAATTATTACATTTTTCCAATAGTTTTCACACTTCCCTGTAAGCATGTCTCGGCGCTCCAACGTTGGCCCAGTGTCAGTCCGATGTCAGTAGCATCGGACCAGCTTCGGGCCAACGTTGGACCGCCGAGGCACGCTGATAGGGTTATGATAGTTTATTAACTTATATGCAACTGCATGCACTAGTAAGAGGCTCAGTAGTAATTTAACCAGCCATCAGTGTCTCTCTTTTTACCTTCAGCGAACTTGTTCGCAGAAGGTATTGTTATCACTAGGGCAAAATGTTGTCCGTCCGCCGGGCGGGCGGGCGGGCGGGCGGCGGGCGGCGGGCGGATAGATCGTTTCCGGGCCACTACTTGGCCCCTATTCAATGCACATGGATCAAATTTGGTACACATATAGCCTGTATGGTCTAGTTGTGCCTTTTGATGGTCTGATGGATAGATATTCCATATTTCTTGAAATAATAAAAAAAACATAAAAATTATTTTTGTTCGTTTCCGGGCCAAGGCTCAGTCACTATTGCCTGTGCATGGATGAAATTTGGTACAGATGTGGCCTATTTGGTCTAGTTGTGCCTTTTGATGGTCTCATTGATAGACATTCTATACGTTTTAAACAAATTACCAAAAATATAAAAATACATATTTTTTTGTTTTCGGGCTAAGGCTCGGTCACTATTGTATGTACATGGATAAAGTTTGCTACACATATGCCTTATATGGTCTAGTAGTGCCTTTTGAAAGGTCTGATGGAAAATATTATATACTTTTTGAAATATTGAAAACCAAAAAATTTCCCAGGACTCAATCGCAATTGCAGTCTTCTCATCTCATCATCATACGGCGATCGCCTGCCTCGATATAGCCCACTAAGGTGCTGCAGAGGCGTAAAACACAAACAAACAAACAAAGTATTGCTTGCCAATATGCAATTTAGTAAACACATCAATTTTATGGTGTATTTGTAATTTTCTGAATGTGTTATTCGCTGAAAGTTTGCTGCTGTGCAGCCTATGTTTTTAATATGATTGTTCTGTCTGTACCTACCTCATACTCCCTCTGCATTTGTCCAGGTGATATGATTGTGTGAATTCTGAGAAATATTGGGAGTTTTTATATCATTAGGGGCCGACCAGACGATAGTTGGGGGGGGGCTATGGACTTTACCCCCGGGACAAACTTTTTTTTTCGGTTGCGACGCGTCGACGAACTTTTTTTTTTGCATGTGCACTCGCGACAAACTTTTTTATCGGAATTTTAACATTACGGTACCCTAGCTACAGGTGGAAACAAACTTTTTTTTAAATTTCCATGTGCTGAACAAATTTTTTTTTTCAGTGTCAAGTGGGAAACAATCTTTTTTTTCACCAAATATCCATAGCCCCCCCCAAAGATCATCTGGTCGGCCCCTTATGTTAATGACGCCTGAAAGCAGTAACCCGGTATTTATCTCCACCTCACATAAAAACATTGCTACCAGACCCTTGGACATATCAGTGTCCAATGAAAGGTGATTGTTTTACCTACCAGAATAAATAAAAAGGAGTTCCTTTAAAGCTGATTTCAAATTAGCTTTTCTTGACTGAAACTTCGCCGTTTTCAAATTTTGATCCATATTTCGATGGTGAAAGTGCAAAACCTCGTAAGTCAAAAAAAGCTGTTTTTCAGAAATTGGAAAAAACTATCACAGATAATTTTTTATGTTAATGTTCATTTATATGCGAGTTAGGCTCTACGTGATTTATGGAAAGTGAGACCCTGTTTTAGCATAATTTTTTGTCATAGGTCATTGACCCCTGCATTGATGCTACCATCAGATATGAATGAAAATGTCGAGTTACAAGGTTTTGCACTTTCACTTTTTGCAAGTTAGTAAAAGTGCAAAACCTCGTAACTCGATCATTTATCACATTTCAAAGCAACTTGCAGCATTAAAAGTACTTCCAATCTATAGCCATACAGTAAAAATTATGATTTGACCATAATAAATAACAATGGCTAATTTTAATTAGTGGCTACAATGGCAAGAATGAGGAAAATAGCCATTTTTCAAATTTTCATTCACAATTTTTTTCAATAGCCTACATCACTAAAAAAAATATAGGGAGGTATAGATTTTTTAATAGGGAAATTTCCTGAGCCATAAAAAAGTGCCGCTATCATTGTTTTTCAAAAAAAGTTGAAATATCCGAAAATATGAGCTTCTAAGTTCTGATTTGAGTTACGAGGTTTTGCACTTTCACTTTTTGAAACATATCGACATACAAGGTTTGGTGAAATCATTCTGTTACCGGTGTGTTACAGCTTCAAAAAACAGCAAACTGGCAAGGTGACCATTTGACAACATGTATTGGATATTGAAATAGTCATTCCACCCAAAATCTACAAGCTAATGCTCATTTTAAAAACACCCGAGGAGAAATAAAAGTGATTTTATTTGATTTGATTTGTCTATGTATGGTGGATGGGAAAAAAAGAAATTTCTTTCTATGTTTGCATAAACTGGTGGACTGCGTGTAAAATCAATACCAGAAATAACTTGCTCATAAAGCTGTTTCTTTTCATTTTGACTCTAATTGAAGGTAAAAAAGTGTTTAATTATTCCTGGCCCAGATATTTACAGTCTTGTTTTATTTTGTTTTTAGTGAAATGACGTATATTTTTAAAGACATGTCACTTTATGTTTCCCAGTAAAAATATTATTCTATGCATGAAGTGTAAATGGGATGAAATAGCCTAAGCATGATGCTGATTGAAAATCTAAAGTACAAGTAAGCTGACAGACAGACAGACTGACAGACAGACAGACAGACAGACAGACAGACAGACAGCTAGACAGACAGACAGACAGTTTTTATTTTTGCCAAAGTTGAAGATACAATAGGAGGTACAATAATTAACAATTTTGCAAAAAAAGAGTGGCACAGGCGATGCTTAATTTGCCTAAAAAAAGGCGCTATCTTAAGCACCCCCTGTTGAAATTGAAAAATATTAAATATATTAATTCACAGTCACTGCAGACAACTGAAGGCAATATATAATTCGATATGGATGGAACATTTTGTTGTCAGTAATTTAATGATAAATAAAATAAACTAATCATGTGGTAAATTGGGTCGGGGAGGAGGGGGGGGGCTTGTGTTTATGACTGACATATATAGCAATTAACAATATGGCATTCATTATTATAAAGATTAATAAGATATTTTTTGAAGTAGGAGGCAAAACCAAACTCACTGTGAGTATCAACTTTATCAATTACTTGTGCAGGCAACTCATTCAGGAGTCTTGGCAGCTGATGGCGCACACATTTCTCTGCAAAGACATGATACGTTCGTGGGACTAAAAAAATTTGACTTCTGGTGAAATGAGAATGGGTTGTTTGTTGGGAGATGAGAAAGTTGGAGGGGAAGTATTTTGGTAGAATATTTTTAGATAATTTGTAATAGAATTTCAACAGTTTAAGTTTATATATATCCGCAATTTTAAGAATATTAGTTTTTTTGAAAATAGGCTCGGAATGTGCATTATACTTGCTTTTTGAAATGATTCTTATAATTTTTTTCTGTGAGGGCATGAGGCGAGCAGCAAGATGGCCCCAGAGAAGTATGCCAGATTACCAGGAGGTGTGAAAGTGAATTGCACTTTAATGAAGCCTAAAGGGCGAAGAACAATGGTAGTGAACAGCAATTAACAAGATAGATTGGAATGAAGCAAATACAATAAAATATAACAACACCCTTTAAGTGTGAAATATGCTTAGTGCAGTGACGACGTGAATACACAAGAAAATGGCGGCGCAAAATCAGTCTGACCCACGGTTGGATTCGCCTGTATATTTATGGGCCTTTCATACCTAATGGATAAGAGTCTGAAACAACTCCATTAAAGAAGGTAAACAAAGCAACTTCTGAGGACTGAGCATGATGTTTTAACCATGTTTTGCACACTACCTGCAGTGTTTCATGATCCTTGCAGTCATCCCTCACCATCTATCACGCTGGTTGAAGCTGACACATCAGTAGTT
Organism: Platynereis dumerilii; assembly: GCA_026936325.1. Classification (NCBI taxonomy): domain Eukaryota; kingdom Metazoa; phylum Annelida; class Polychaeta; order Phyllodocida; family Nereididae; genus Platynereis; species Platynereis dumerilii. Next base: position 41,612,643 of record JAPTHN010000012.1, read on the forward strand.
CCATAAAATCCATGAATTTTTACAGGTAGTTGCATTATGTATAGCAATGGGCCTCACACAGGGTCACTGGTTTACAACTGGGTCAAGGCCTAACACTGGTCATTTGACTGTCAAGTTTTAAAATTACAAGAGTTGGCAGCGTCAATTGCCTGACAAGAAAATCACAGGACTCATGCAATTGAGAGTACCAATGAACTGGAGAGTACTGGGCAGTGCTGTCCTCTTTGGTAATTTTAAAACTTGATAGTGATTCACACAGGTCTGATGGATATCACTGCATTACCGTCCTATGCATAGCATGGCCGGTAATTACCACTCAATAAATAAATAGTACATAATAATATATAATATGCCTGGTAACATTTAATTTTCGTTATTTACTTGAAAGATGAGCAATCATGCAAAACGTTAGTTCTCATAGCAGGTGTACACATTTGAAATCAATTAGGTCTACTTCGTAAAATTTGACTTAATGTGTATTTGAATATCATAAAACAAATTTTGCCAGATAAAGTAAACATGTTGTAAAGGCAATGAAGATTTACAGGTCTGATAAATTTCGTGTGTAAGCTAGTGTTGTGTACATATGCGGATATAGATTTAAATATATTTTAGTGTTCACTAATGTGATATATTACCTGCGGAAACATGTCACGCTGTCGTGCAGCATGTGTTGAACTGCTGTGCAAATTTGATTTAATGACAATTAATCAGGCAGATTGTTAAATAATTGCTTTGTCATGGTGATGGCTTTAGGCCAGAGATAGATTAATAGACAAATAGATAGACAAATAGATAGATAGATAGATAGATAGATAGATAGATAGATAGATAGATAGATAGATATAGATAGATAGATACATACATACATACATACATACATACACACATACATACGTACATACATACATACATACTTTAGATAGATAGATAGATAGATAGATAGATAGATAGATAGATAGATAGATGGATAGACAGATAGATAGATACTGTGCTGGCCAAAAGTTTGGAAACAGTGGGTTGCTCACCATTGGATTAGTGTTGTGCAACTTCAAGCACGAGGTATATATTTTTCACTATTTGGCATGTACACGAATTTGTAAACCTGCAAAAACGAACATATACACAAATTTAGCATTCGTGTAAGTGTGAAATATTGCTATTCCCGAATTTGTGTATGTGTAATTACGAACATTGCAACCTTAAACTTGGCTAAAACTAACTCTAAACCTAATTTTAACACTAAACCCTAATTATATAGCACTTCCACGAATGTTAGTATTGGCAGATACACGAATGAATAATAAAGCACATTCACGAGTGTTAGTTTTTAAATGTACACGAGCCCCTATGCTCGTTTTTTCATGTCCACGAATTCGTACATGCTCGTTTTTACACCTCCACGAATTCGTGAACATGCCAAATAATGAAAAATATATACATGCAAGCACGAATGAAGTCACCAATAGACATATGGGCCTGTCATGGCAAACTGATAAGAGTACGAAAGTAGAAATGTAAACAAAAGGCCTTCTGAGGACTGAATTCTATGTTTAACAGTGTTTTAACCATGTTTTGCACACTACCTGCAGTGTTTCATGATCCTTGCAGTCAGTTGTTCTGTAAAATCCAATGAATTTGTACAAGTAGTTTAATCATGTGTGGCAATGGGCCTCACCGGTCTGCAACTGGGGACAAGGGCCTTAAACTGGCCATCTGAGGTTTTTAGTTTAAATTTCCCAAAGAGGGCAACATAATTTTGATCTCTTGCCTTACATATTGATGTCTACAGGGCAATACATTTGATTTGCCCTCTCCAGGTACAGTACAACCCAATAAATTTTCCTAAATCTCATGCCCTCAGGAAGATGCCCTCACTTCCAACCACTCACCTCTATGCTAGAGCCCTCACTTGCTCTCACTTCTATGCCCTTCTGGGGAAACCCCCTACACTCCTATCCTCTGGTGCTAATTAAACACAACAACAGTGGGAACTGTTAATTGTAATATTGTTCAATGTCTTGCAATTATGTTGGTACATTAATTCCTCCACTCAAGTCAATTAAAAGTAAATTAGGTGATAATAATTGTATAGCCCTTGCAATGAAGGTTCAGTAAATAGATAGTTCCATTTTATTGATAAATACACTTTAAAGGATCTCAATTAAGAAGTGTTTTGCGAAAAATCCATGGCTCTGCTCTGATATCTTCTGATTGACAGTGTTCATGAGGCTCTCTTATGTAACAGGTGACAGGATTTTAATCTTGTTATATTGTTTTACACTGATTGCCGGGTGCAATGATATGCAAAAGAGGTCAGTGGCCGGCTGTAGTCCCCTGTCTTAAACCTAAGGTCAATACACTCTGCACTTGACACCTATTTAAATGTGATTAAAACGGTATTCTCATTCGAAGGGTTGTGTGACCATTTTCTACATTACGTTGTCTTCTTTAATTCCATGCTTCATTGAGTAACATCGAATGCATGAACACTGAAAGGCAAGACAAACTTCATAGCACTTAATGTTGTCTGCTTACAAGAACCACATGCCTGAGAGTGAGTTATAAACAACATTTGCCGTATAGGTGACTCATATTTAAGTGGAGGTGGTACAGGCAAATCAAACTTAATAGGATCTGAGACAAATACATGTATCCCAATTTTAAAGTTTGTTGGGCTTACTATGACTCATATATATGCACATACAGTTGATGACCCATATGTCTGAGAGAATATCTTAATGTAGTTGCATCATTTGCTTTATTGTAAATTAGAACAGTTCCACTTCTTATATCTGGTAGAGGTGGAGAAGGATAAACAAACATAATCCAAACTAAGACTGAAAACCCAATTAAGCTTGTTGGGCCTACTATGACATATATTTATGCACTTGCAGTTGGGTCATATAGACCTACCTGTTAATGTAGTTACTTCAATTTGCTTAATTGTGAAATTACAACAATTCCATTTGTTATATCAGGCAGAGGTGGTGTAGGCAAAACAAACTTAATTGATTCTATTAATGATAATATATCCCAATTTAGTTTGTTGGGCCTACTAGTACTATGATACATATACATATGCACATGCAGTTGATGACTCATATGTCTGAGAGTCAGACATATACCTCATAATGTAGTTACATCACTTTGCTCAATTGCGAATTAGAACAATTCCATTTGTTAATTTTTATATCTGGTAGATGTGGTGTTGGCAAAACAAACTGAATAGATTCTGAGACTGATATCCTAATTTTGGAAGTTTGTTTGACCTACTATGACACATATTATATGCACATAAAGTTGGTGACTTACAATTGCACTAACAATTAAAAATTAAAAATGGAGGTCTCAATTCTAATTAATTAAATTAAATTGAATATCAAATCAGACAAACACAATATCACAGACTTTGAAGCTTTGCAAATACAGGAGATGAAATGCGTTAACAACGTATGACACATGACAATGATATGTGCAGATGTCCAAGCCATTTTGGTAGTACTTTTCTTGTCCCATACACCAGGTGGCAGTACACTGCCCAGTGCAGTCCTCTGGTGGTTGAACACTGACTTGTAGACCATAATGATTGCAGATTAAGTTACGTCCTTTAACTGAAACTAATGTCAGCCTTCTTGTATCTCTGAAGTTGAACCTTATCTGCTTCTTTCCGTCATGAGTTTTCATTCCCGTCATAAAGACCTTCGTGGTTGAGTAGTTGTTGCCATTCCGAATTTTCACAGCTACTCTCATCTGATTCAGGTGTATAAGCAGTTAGGCCTAAAATATAAGGTAAAGCTAGGTTACCGAAGTCTGAAAACATTTTTTGGAAATGTTAAAAAAAATTTAGGTGCCTGAAAGAAATACAGAAATACTTTCCGGGCAGTATTGAAATAAATGATTTCTGCTTGGGGTAGTCTTATTTCTGAACAAGATGTTGCCACCGTGAAATAAATTATTTTCTGCCAAGGAAAGCTCCAAGCCCCCCCCCTGGATATAAAATCGTCACCCCTTACTGTGTTGGCCGCTACCTCTTTGAATAAGTATAAACAAGTCTTTAGTGTTGTGACCAAGTTTTTTATTTCACACATCGATCAAGCTTTGTCTTAGTATCATTCATTATTATTATAATGCAATTCTTTTTAGAAAATTTGAACAATTGACTCCTTGCAGTGCTGTGACAAAAAAGGTAAAAAAAATTTGATCAGCAATTTTTTATGGTCACCTGCTCTAGCCCTATAGTCCTTAAAATGAAAAATTAAAAAATCGGATAAAAATCGACCGCAGCTCACCTAAAAGGCACAAGGTTATACCAGTGTGAAAGGTCACAGAATTTTCTGCAAGTATCTTCTGTTTCAAGATACACCGTGATGCGTAAGGCACAAAGAGGAGTGCGATACAGCGGTCTTCCTTCCGACATCTTCTAATACATTCGTCCAGGGACGTGATTGGTTCTAATCTCTGAAAAATGAGTAGATATGTCAATTTTTCAACACTGTACAAAGACTTTTGCCACAAAACATCACTATCCTGGCGCTGGCCGATAACACCGTGTTTTATGTGTGCTTTTTTGCATTTTTATTGATAACTCGTCATAAATTTACATAATTGGAAAGATGAACCCCAAACATGCCTTGTTCATCAAGGTGACAAACAGAATTTTCTTGTTTGACAGATGGACAAACATTTTTATTTGGCCATTAATTATTTTGTACATACTATATAATAAGTTCATATATATCAAATAGATTATCTAATGGCCAAGGAGGCACTCACTAAGTCAGCTAGCTGACGCTATCGTGGGTGCCCCCTTGTCAGAATTACAATGCAAATATTACTTAGACATACATGAGATAAAAATAAAGTTATGGTTTGAGAAGTATAAGAAGTAGTTGAGAGGAGATGAGGTTATGAAAGATGAGATGATGTGATGAGAGAAAGCCTAACACGCATTATGATTAATGTTTAGATGTTCATTTACATGTTTATTTACTACCCTACTAAAAAAAGAGGACAGAAAAAAAGTTTTCTTTTTTTACCTTACACTCGTCCACAAACATAGCAATTTGATATTGTACAATCAATTTTATAGTTATTTATTAGATATTTCTTTGTATACAGTAAGAAGCCGAATTCAGAGTGTGTGATATCAATTACTATAGCTTCAATAGGTATCGAGATATAGCCAACTGAAAATTATGTTCTTGTGCACAGCCGGTCTGTAATTTGGTGAGCATATTATGGACTTCCAGCTTGAAACAAGCATTTCTTCATTGATTTTCAAAACGTGCAGCTAATTTTTGTTATGCCAAAACCTGAACAGAGAAAAAATCTTTATTTTTTGTAATTGTGTCGAATCCGGTGTATGTTCACCAAAATCGAATCAGTTCTTCCTTGCGGTGATTGCAGAAATCCTGCGCAGTTTCATTAGAAAAGAAAATTGCAGCGGTTTTTCCGTAATCGAGTTGACAGACAAGCAGACTGACAGACATCTGTGCATGGAAACATTATCAACAAAAATTAATACACCACATAAGGCCTACCAGACGATGGAAGGATAAAGTATAACTATGTCTATTGAGGCATTAGATGTTGGGGGGGGGGGGGCAGGGGGGGGGTATGGGAGCAGGGAATTCAAATATAAAATGGCCAGGGGACACCATCAGTGCATTCATAATTTAAGAATTGCAGTAGAGGACAAAGATCTTCATTGACAGGAACTGTATATTGTCCAAGTATATTACAAAGGAACAATATCTTTTGTTTATGCTCTAGGCTTTGTCTGCGCTGTTAGCTTTAGTCGTGAATGGCAGTATACATCGCTTTCATCACTCTTTATATCTTACTAGAATTACCCAGTGATAAATGAATGAAGGAGGCGGAGTGCAATTCCAATAGGATTTCCTCTTCGGATGCGATAATTAGCTGAGACAGACAGTCATGTGGCTGGGAGAAGCGGTGACATCGCTGCGGTATGGCATTGTTTAAAGATGTGCGAGAATACATTTGTTTTCATAGGAAGTGGGGAAGGGTACATATATTGTAGGTAGATAGCTGCATAGATAGACATGAATCACAAATTTATTGCTTGAAGTTTAACCCGTCTGACAAAACGCATAGTTGTGTTAGTTTATTGTGAGAGGACTTTTTTTTTTTGTATGTTATTTAAACATGTTAAATAAAAGAACCAAAAAATCTATGGATGTATATGTCTAGCTATGTAATAGTATATTTCGACCTATTTATCTATCTATCTATCTATCTATCTATCTATCTATCTATCTATCTATCTATCTATCTATGTGTCTATCTACCTATCCATCTATGCATGTATCTATCTATATATCAATGGGGCCTCAATCTATCTATCTTTGAATGATGAATGTATGAATTTATTCATGTACCAATTAAGAGATTCATCATTGATGAAAAGTGCAATTGTTCATTATGTAAGATTGTAAAGGCTTTGACTTTGAGGATGGTTTAATTCTCTCAATGAGGTGTGAGTTTGTGTTTTGACAGGTGTCAAGGTGAATTGCACTTAATACAGTGACACATTGCTGGAAGTGGCTTGGGGTCAATGTAAATTTATATAGCCTAATATCATGAAGAAATGACCATTAATTGGGTTAAGACACACAAATAGAGCATGTTCATGGCAGACAGACAGTGACAAAGGGAGGCCTATATATATGTTGCAGTTTGGCTGCCGTGAATGTAATACATGTAAAAGAGCGCGAAAATGTTGGATCTTTGGATCTCCTTTAGTTTCGTAGGAGGCCTATAAATATATAAATAAATGAAGTAACATGGAAAATGACGAATTTTGGTGAATAAAATGCCTTAGATAGCGGTTTAGAGGTCTACAAAGTTTTAGTGATGTATTTAAAAAAGTGAAAGCAGGAGAAGATTTTTTATGAAACATTTTAAGGGATAGGTGTGGAAGACAACTGCCCACCTCGTATCTTGAATTTTGGTAATTGGATCAGTGAATCGAAGGCAAAAAGGACCATTAAATTGATTGTAACTTCAGTTCATCTGAAAGGTATGTTGGGAAAAAGAGTTAATGTGTATATGAGATGGGGTGAGGACTGGCAGAACTGTTGTAAGTCTTGGACAAAAATGCACTGTCAGGCCAGCCAGAGGCTGATCTATATCAGGAGAAGGGGGACTGAAAAGTGCACTGTTTCAAAGGAGAAATTAGGGTGGTGTGGGTGGTATGGGTGAGTTGGTAATATGAATATGAGAAGTAGTAATGTTTTGATGCACATTGTGTTGTGTCACGGGAAGGAGGTGAAAATTTGGTGGGTTCTGAGGTGGGACCGCACATGCTGCATATGCCACTGGCCTTACACCTTTATTTATCAGCCCATTCTCCACCCCAGAATGAAATACGTACTTTATGGACTTTTTACACCTAGATATAACCACCGGTCTTCATTCTGAAGGAACAAGAAGGACGTCCTTCATTCTCATGTATAGATCACAGTACTGTTGAGAATGAACACCGGCCTTAATTTCTACACATTTCTACAAAATAAAAGCTGGTATTCATTTTCTCAACACCAGAATGACAATGAAGGGTGGTCTTCATTGTGAAAGCAAATTAAATACTGCATTTTATTATCTAGCCTATTGTAGAAAATGAAGGACAGTCTTCATATCCAGTCAAATTGTTATTACCTCAGACCAATACCCTCAATTAATATCACTCTTCATTTTTAAAGTGTGTTCTTTTTTGCATGAATGAAAGACCTATATTTTGTCAATTAAGATTGAGCTTTATTTTCAGTAAACATCAATATTGAATCCTACAGCCCTCATTTTCGAAATTAGGGTAGGTTTATGAGAATGTAGTCTATCCAGGAGGTGTGATCCGGATTTTTGTGTTGGGTATGGCAGTACATTCAGCCTAGAAAATAAATTTTTTGCCGAGATATTACGGGGGGAGAGGGTGGTGTGCTCCATACCCCCCCCCTCCGACTCTACCACTCCTATCTGATTTACTGAACTCATCTAGTTTTAAGTTCACTCAATATTTTCATTATAGTGCTGCACTTTTGAAGGGGTGGTGGTATTTACTCTTAATAACCCCCCCCCCCACTTTTTCCCGGTTTGGTAGCTAGTCGAATCCATGGTTGCATGGGGGGGGGGTATTAGAGGGTGGACCTGAGCAATGATGCATTCAATGGACATCACTTGGGTTAGATAATCAGGAAAGGGGTAATTGAAACACTAGTGATACGATAAACTAATTTTTATAAACGTTTTTAAAATTCACTCCGTTAAAAAAAAAATATATTATTAATGATGTGTTATTTTTATAAGTTATTATATTTGCAGAACTACAACATAAAATATAACAACATTTATGTCCATTGACTGCATCATTGCTCAGGTCATTGTCAGAATTATAGGGGTAGTGTCTTATCTAATTATCATTTCTTGTACCCCTTCCATTGTAATACATGTATAATAGCATTTATTAGATAATTATAGCTGACCTATTTACATATCTGCAAGTTATATTCAATATTGATAGACTGTATTCTTATAAATATTACAGACTTGATCTGAGAACAGTTCATTAAGTTGATTTTGGCATATTTGAATTATTAACAAAACTCAGACTTTTTCCAATTAGCAATAAATCACCAAAAATTCGGTTTTACTTTCTTTTAATCATATACCAATAATGTTGATTTTACCATTTTGTAAGTATACTATGCTTAATTGTATATAAATGAAATTCTTTATCATGAAAATAATTAGGAATTTAGACCCATTCCCATTTTGGACTTCAGCAGCCTGAGGATATACATTTCCTTACTGAAACCATGCGTGTTAGTTCTGCCATTCCTGTCTATTGTAATCTTTCAGTCATGTTATAACCATTGAATTAACTAAATTATGCTGTATTATATGTAATAGATACAGTAACTTCATCTAAATATAAACAAATTGTGTTAAAAGCCATCAAAAATCTGTGATTTTGCTGGTTTTTTTTGAGTTTTTTTTATGCAATCCACACATTTGTTGGCAATCCCACGGCTTTCCTAGGGTAATAGAACCTATTGAACTCACTTAATAATGATAAACATTTGAATAGAGACACCCCCCTCCCCCGCCTCGAATAGAGCCCTGCTGGAAGGTCTTCCAAAAATATGCAAGGGGTGGGGGGTTGATGGATGATTGGGGCTTTACGTCCTGTATATATATGCACTTGATAGGCTAATTAGGACAGGAGGAGGACATGGCAATGAGGTGAAGGATGATTGAAACAGGCGTCCAACATAGGCCCAGGTGACCCAGCAAGAGCTGGATTCGAACTCTGGTCCAAGCGATTGGCAGTCCAGGACGCTACCACTATACCAACCCTCCCCCCACTTCTAATCCAGTAAATTTGGTAGATAATTCTGTGGAGGAGGGAAGAATGGGTGAAGGGAGGAAAGGAGCAGGGAGCAGGAAGGGAGGAAGGGAGCAGACAGGAGAGGAGGAGGGGAGGCAGGGAGAAGAGATAAAGGGACGAGGGGAGGAGGGAGGAAGACAGGAAGGTAGAAAGGAGAAGGGAGGAAAGGAGGAGAGAGGAGGGGAGAGGGGAGGAAAGGATGAGGGATGTATGGGAGCGAGGGGGGGGAGGAGCAAGAAAGTTGCGTTGGGGAGGAAGCTATAGGCCTATTGTACAATTTGATAACTAAAAGCTTGAACGCTTGCAAATTTTACCAAATTTGTCTATTGATGTATTTCAAGTACATCTAACATTTTCAGAACAAAGGTATTAATTTTTCTTTATTCTAGATGTGAATTGAGGCACTGTCAGCTTCCTATTAGAACCCTACAATGTTAAAATGTAAATATTTCACAGCAGTAAATATTAGAAGTCACATCCCAGAATACAATAAAGTGCCCATTCAATTATGTGAAGTTCAACACAAATCTGCTGACATTCTCATCATAATTGCAATTTTGCAGGAGTGCATGATTTATATGCAGAAAAGGATGGTCAAAGAGGCCAATTCCACAGAAAGCAGGTCCATTTTTGGCAACTACCCTTACCATAGGCATATCTATTTCAGGAAATGAATGACATTCTTCATCTTGTAGATGTACCTTCAGAATTAAATACATCCTTCATATTCAGGTGACAAAAGTCCATAAAGTACGTATTTCATTATATGTGGAGAATGTGTTGTTATTTATATAGATAGATAGATAGATAGATAGATAGATAGATAGATAGATAGATAGATAGATAGATAGATAGATAGATAGATAGATAGATAGATAGATAGATAGATAGATAGATAGATAGATAGATAGATAGATAGATAGATATCGATCTTATGAGTGCTTCTTGCAGACATGCACTGGATCATGGAATGTACCTTGTGAGGTCCTACAGTATAACCCAAAAGTAAAGTGAGAAGATTTTCTGTCAGAAGTCGTCTGTTTAGATCTACCTATTTTGCCCTACTTTCTCCTCTCCACCCCAAATCTCCTTACAACTGCCTTTGACTACTTACCACAACTCTACCCCATATTAATAAGTCTAGCAAAGGGGCACAATGTCAGAGAAATCAAACACAACTGGGTTGATAATATTTTAATTGGTACTGACCTAATGTAAATTTAAAAGGTATTTTAAAGTTGGTAAAGGTATAGAAAGTGATTTTGAGGAAGTCAAAAGGTGTGAAAGTGTTGAGTAATGGCTGTTCAAAAACAGCCATTTGTAATTCTCATTATTCTTCAACTGTAAAATGTGCCTATAGATATTGTTTACAAACCTCTATATCATTCCACTTCATATCTATGTCTTCTATGCAGACCAAGTATTTACCTGGAACAGAACATTTAAAAAAGAATAAGGCCAATATGAAATGTGCTCCTAGAAATGTAAGGTAAAAAAAAATTCCAAAAAAGTTAGGGGCTGACCAGATAATCTTTAGGGGGAGGGGGGCTATGGATTTTACCCTCGGGACGAACTGTTTTCATGTACAAAGCAACAACAAACTGGTTTTTTTTTCATGTGGTAATGCATGCCTAACTTTTTATCAAGATTTTAATATTATAGTACCCAGGTTACTGGTACTGATGGAAACTTTTTTATATTTGATATGCTGAACACACTTTTTTTTCAGTGTCAAGGGGGAAACAAACATTCAATAGGAAAAATTAAATGTTATAAAACCCCCAATTGGAAAGTAGAAATTGATGACCACATAAGTAAAAAAAACATTTATAAGCAAAATTTCAGCCAAATTGGTTGCCCAAAGCCTTTGAAGCTTATAATGTAATTGCTCATTCGCACAACTGAATAATTTATCAATTTTCTGGATCTTTTTCAGAAGTGAATATATTTTTTTTTTTTTTAGAATATGATAAGGTTTGCATGGCAAAGTAATGCGTTGGGATGATTTTTGATTTACCATTCATAGTATGTGCAATACGTGCCTGTTTTTTAATGAAAAAAATGCTTGATAATAATCAACAAATTAATTGACCAATGAAATATCTTTGCTAACCTGTTACAAAACTTAGTTGGTCAAAAAGAATGTCAGGACCAGATTGGGTATACTGGACATACTAAGATAAAGGTAATTTGATCAAAATAATTAGGCGTTATTGCATTATTTGCAAATACTGATGATTTTGAGGTCTGCTGATTGAAAATCACATGTTAAGGCAATTCATTAGATATAAGTATCAGTTTCTCTGGCCAGTTTTCTCAATGTCTCCGTCATTTTTTGGTGGGGCTGCAGCCCCACCTATTTGTTTGACCAAACTCAAGAGATTTTGCTATAAAACAAGCTTGTTGATTGGTCCACGAAGATTGTCGACCTAATTCGTGCATTTCCATGAATTTGGTATCAGAGGACGTTGCAGATTGGCTTGGTCAACCCTTGGAAGAATAAGCACCTGGAATGGAAACTTCATTAAGTTGTAAAACTATTATCATTACCTGGTCATTAACAAAGTTTCATATTGGCCAGAGCTGGCCCAAAATCACTAATTAATTGTTAATCACATATTTTGTTTGATGTTCACTCTGCGCTTCAGTGAACACTCAGCATCTTCATTTTCACCCCATTCTGAAAAAGATGCTGCTAATAATATTTTCTTATTTTTTTGTGCCTTGGACTTATCACTCACTTTGATATATTCACCAAGTTCTAACATTTCCAGACATATTTTTCTTTTGACTGTAGGCCTGTAATTTCCCGACTGAGGCAACAAAATGGGTATAAATGAAGCAAAAGATACTTTTTTTAAACCTTAATAAACCATAAAATCCATCAAAAGCCGTAGATGAGACCACATTCATTAGAAAGCTGAGAATTAGATCTTTCTGGTGGTTATACTGGCTTAATCTTCGAATTTCCTCGAATTGAGTTATAAGCATTTAAATATGGTAAATTTGAGCATTCAGATGAAACTGGTCAGAGGTCAATAAATTATTATCACAACTTCAGAACCAGTGAGGCCACAGAAATGGCAGACCCAATTTTAGAAATCATTCAAAATATTATGTTTTCTTGTCATAGTTTAGCAAGTGTGTGGTAATATCTTATGAATTTTAAAAAAATTAATAATTTTGACATCAAGTCTATTGTTCCTTTAAATCTTGAGAGGGAAATCGAGGTAATTACTGCTCTTATTTCAGGGCAATAAAATAGTCATTAGGACTATACCGAAAATCAGTAGACATGATGGTTGTTGATTTTGCTGAAACTTTTCCCGTCTATATATAAGATTACAATGCAAGATTCAAATCAGAGAAATTTAGAAAAAGGATTTTTGGACCATCCCAAATTAAACTCCCAACGATCATCTGATCGGCCTCTTATAAATGTAGCATGGAAGTACAAGGTCTTAGCTTCGCATCTTCTTACCGAATGTGAATTGGGGACTCCAGATCACAAAGCCCATGAACATGATACAGCTTTTCATCATGATGCTCTCAAAATATTCACCTTTGCAGAGGTGCTAGTGGAGTTATGCGGATTGGTAAATTCTGAAAAAAAAAATCAATTCATGGGAGAATTGTTATTATAAACAGGTAAATGCAGAGTGCATAAAAATAATCATGCATACATTGGCTGACCCTGGTAGGGGCTTAGGCCGATCCAGGTAGAGGCATGGGGGCCCAGGGCTTAGGTGTCCCTAACCAGTGGCGTAACTGGGGGGTCTCGAGTAGGGGGGCATGCGATTCTCTGGGGGGCACCCAATATACTAATTGTGTATATTTTAGCCAAATTACAAAGTTCATATGGGGGGGCAGCTGGGGGGGGGGCACAGGTCCTATATGGGGGGCATGTGCTTCCTCCCCCCCCGTGCCCCCGCCCCCAATGGATGCCACTGTCTCTAACCCTAGGGCTTAGGGGTCACTGAGATGGAAATGATATTCGGCGAATGCCAAAATGACGCTCAGGCCCCCCTAGACTACCCGGTCTTGATCAGCCAATGTGCATTTGGTTGAAAGTAAAATAAAACTATGTTAGTATGTAAAAGACATTCTGCCAACTAGTGTAAAGGCCTTTATAAAAAAAATTCCAGAAACTTTTTTTCTGTTCCTTTTACTCTTTTTTTTCCATTTCCCCGACTTTTTTTCCCGTTTCCTCCAAAGTTTTTTCCCTCAGGCACTGTAAGTAATCCCATGGGGCGTTTTGCTCTAACAACTGTTTTCATTTCCCCCAACTTATTTTTTTTCATTTCCCAAAACTTTTTTTAAGTTCCCCTAACTTCTTAAACTGGGTGTGCCCCCCAATGCTCCTATGACCCCCTCAAATACACTTTTCAGAAGGACTCAGAGTATAGCCAGAAAAAAAACAACAACAAACAAACAAAAAAAAAAACAAAACCCCTAAAATACTGAATGTTATGGGGGAATAGGCATGAAGCAGCAGTATACCATCATCTTTCCAGGAGTGCGTTCTTCAGTGTAAAAAAATATATCTCATGCAAAAACTTTCAAAATATTTAAAATTTAAGGTGCACTTGCCTCAACTTGCTTGTTTCATATATCAACATTTGTTTGTATATGACAACCAGTTCTACCATGGGACATTAAATGGAGGTGGGTTGTATCCAGTGTTCTATGCTGGGGCAACTGAAAGAACCTGGGCATCCCTGAATTAATAGGGTATGTGCCAGACTCACAGGCTTCTCATCTCATCATCATATGGCGATCGCCTGCCTCGATATAGCCCACTAAGGTGCTACTGAGGTGTGAAACACAAACAAACAAACAAAACAACCAGTTCTGAAGAAAACAAAGTCTAATCTCAAATAAATTAGATTCAATGTCTTACCTTCGCTTTTTTGCTTTCACCGTGCAAAAGACAAAACTGAAGTCTGATTTCTGGTCTGCACTTGCATACACAGCATGAATAAGTCATGGTATGTCTCATCCTGGTTGCCATGAACACTTTAATTCATAAGTCTATTTCAATTGTGATGGCATCATTGGATATTCTAGCCAGTCTACTTGCTACGTGGACAGAGACTTATTTCTTTTTGAAATGTGAACTCTGCGATTCATGATAGTTTATGAAGTAGGGGGAACGGGGGCACATTGGGACGCGGGGCACTGTGGGACGGTGGGGATTTCTTGGATCCTGGCAAGGTATATGATATGGTAGTGCCATCATATCTTGTAATTTCACATCCTGATGCTTCTATAATTTTATTGACAAATTACAGCCACATGCAGAAGTATGGCGAGCAATAGTTTGTTTTCCTACTACTTAAGTAAATATGGACGGGTTCAATTTGAACCATTCTGTGGACAAACCATGAGCAATGAGGCTTTCTCAGTGCTTTTATAAATTTTATATATCGTAACGAACAGTTATGAATTGCTATCGTGATAAACACACTCACTGGTGTCCGAGAAATTAGCATTTTGGTGTAAAAGTCATATCGGGGTTCATTGGGACAGTGAATTCGGAGCACATTGGGACACACTTAATATGGCAGAATTTAAGTGTCCAAGCACGCAACAGGTGTTCAGGCCACAGTGAATAGAGGTATAGTGGATTACCATGCTCTGTGAACAAATTTGTCGCAAAGCACTGTGTGTTACTTACATAGATGTCCGCACCCAGGACAGTTTATGTTAAATGTTTAAAACTGTTTAAAGTTATGAACTATTGGCACTACAAGGTGTTAATGCACTGTATATTGTCTTATGCACTACTTATATATGATATCTATTGCACATGGAGTGTTAAAATGATTTTTTAATTGATGTCCCAATGTGCCCCGGCTGTGCCAGCTGGGGCACATTGGGAAAGTCATTTTTACGACTCTCTGGCAGCAAAAGGGTAGGTGCAGTCTAGTTTATTATGCCTTGCATTTAAGCTCAATGGTATTGGTGATAATCATGCAAACTTCTGAGTTCTTCAGTGCTTTCAGCATTGAGCAAAATTAGTAGACGTTAAAAGCGTCCCAATGTGCCCCCGTTCCCCTATCATAATCAGGGCTTCGGAGTCGGGTAGTAAGTCAACCGACTCTTACTCCCAACTCCTGTGGCTTTCTAAAAAGTGACTCAGACTCCTTAAGTCTCCTGAATTATGACCTCAACTCCCGACTCCGCCTATCGCCATCATTGCACACAAATATTACATGGTTAGCAGACTTAAACATCAACTTAACAAAAATTCAAAGTGAAACAAACAACATTCTTACACATTTCACATTATATTTACATTTATTAACATTCAGCACAACCTTGTGACCAATTCAGAAGGTGTGGAAATGCAGAAACAATGAGAGGTATTGTGCGCTTTAAACAGGTGGAGAAGAATCATATTTACAAAGTTGCGAATAAAATGTGAACTGGTCAAAATGTGCCAATGGAGCCATTGAGACTTACAAAAGACTGTCTCTTCAGGACGGTTGTTGGTAGGGCGGAGTCTCACAGTCCCTTGAAACTGAGACCTGCATGCTGCTGCCACCTGGGGACTGCATGCTGCTGCCACCTGGCACAAAGTTCATTTGCTATGCTGCTCCAAGAATTTGGCCTAGTTCCAAAAGATAGATAGAGATATATGGTAAGTGCTGCCCTCTAAGCCCAGTTCTGGGTGCTTTTAAAACTGCTTATGAGGGTTGATTGGTAATATCTTTTACTTGCCCTGCATAGACCCTGATGCAAGGGCCACCAATTTTTATTAAACGTCTCATACAAATTACATCTAGCTAGGATTTTGCTCGTGAAGGTCCACTGAAAATTTCGGGTTCCTCAACGGGGAGTTGAACCCATGCAGACAAAGACCTTCAGCAGAGCATGCGGGCATCTTAAGCACTCAGCCACCCAAATCATTGAACAGTCACAAAGTTTTGGTTGGGAACACTTACTTTCTGATGATCGTCACTGGTGCTCGCAAAATTGCTCCCTAGGTGGCAGCACAATTCATGAAACTTAATGCCAGATGGCAGCACATGTCATGACAATGTTGGGACTCATCAATAGCAATGACTCAGCTGTCAAGCTGTCAACTTGAATGCTGCATGCTTAACTTCCCCAAAAGTGTTCATCAACACAATATCACTGATTTGGTTATAGCATCTTGAGCCTGAGTATTTGAGACAAATTATCCCTCGCATTAGCATAGGCCAGATACGATTGTCCATTAACTGTAAACGCCTCCCAGTCAGCTGACGATCGGATGTCCAGCTCGTGAACCCTCACAAACTTTTCCACTCCCTGCCAACGAAAGATAGATGTGAGATGGTTTTTGCTGGTTGGCCCGCGGTTGAACGTCTGTCTCGAGTGTCCCTGTTGAGCATTTGAGGCTACGAGGTAGGTGTCTTCCCCAACACGGAAACATTCCCAATCAACAACGCTGGAATTGAGAAACAGATCATTGCTATTCAAAAATGCAAGAAGAGGGTAACCAATGGCCATTAGATTTTTAGGGGGGGGGGGAGTCTTGAAGTTTTTCAAGGGGGAGAAATTATTTATTTGACAGTAACAGCGACAGTAAATATTTGTTTTCAGTCATGTGATGTCCCGAGATATTCTTTCCTACATCGAGCAACACCCTGTTAAGAAATAGGCCTACCCCTCAACAGAAATTGTTTATTTCAAGACTACCCTAAAACAGTTTATTTATTTCAACACCAGCAGTGAGCATGCATTTTTTTTAAACCTCCAATCTCTCCTTGGTATTAAATGGTGGGACCCTCATGTACATAATAATCATAGAAATACATAGAACGGACATGAGGCTGTATGAAGCCACCTCGAGATGAGGTCACCAAATCCGCCATATTGGAACTGCCCTGAGACATGATGTCACAATAGACTAATTATGATGCGACGTCATGCCATTGTTATAGTGACATCACTGCTATTGGTGACGTCATGGTACCATTGTGTCAGGATGTACAGGGCAGTTCCAAGATGGTGGATTTGGTTGCTTCATCTGCCAGAGCCTCTACATTCACTATACTAAACCTCTACTATACCTGTAGGTCCTAATATGCTGGTAAACTTGAAACTGTTTGGTGTATTTGTTCAATTGGTAGATTGTAGAATTTGTGAGAAATCTGTCAGTGCCTTCTTCTAAGCTTGGATCAAAGAAGAAAGCATTTGCAACAACCAGAAAAACCTCGTCACCTATGCGGAAGTATTCCCAGTCGGTAGCACCAGTTGTCTGTAGAGAGAAAGAGAACACGGCATATATTTAATTTGTACATGGATTTATCTTGGCAACTATTGACTTTTGTCCCATTTACATTGACAAATCATTTAGATTTTTGTCCCATTTATATTGACAACTCGTTTGGACCTTTGTCTCTTTGACATTGACAACTCGTTTAGACTTTTGTCTTTTTTACATTGACAAATCATTGAGACTTTTGTCCCACTTACATTGACAAATCGTTTAGACTTTCGTCCCATTTACATCGACAACTCTTTCTGAATTTTGACTTTTGTTCCATTTGTATTGACACATTTTTGGGGAATTTTGACTGTTATCCCTGCATTGAAAAAGCTCTTGATACTTTGACTTTTGTTACATTTCTATTGATAAACCTTCTTTTGTTCCATTTGCAAATTGTTAAGTCTTCAGGAATTTTTGGTTTTGTTCCATTTACATTGATAATTTTTTTCTTGGAATTTTGACTTTAATACATACATTGATAAAGCTCCTGATACCTCGACTTTTAACAAATCTTTTGGAATCTAGTCTTTCGTTCCATGTACATTGATAAATATTTCAGATATTTTGGTTTTGTTCCCTCTACATTGACAAATTGCCTAGTATTTCATTGTTTTAATGTTTTTGGTTGAAAGTACTTTTGACTTTTATTCATTGTGCAAAGTAATGTTTTCAGGAATATGACTTAGACCATTTCAAGCATAAACTTTAAAAAGAAAGGAAATGAAAACCACCAGAACCAGATTGACACAAAGAGAGAATTGGTACATTATAAAGAAATTTTGTGGAAGTGACAATTACCAAATTACCGTTAAGGACTGGAAAATCAAAAATTTCTCGTTTTGCCAGAAGTAGATGTTGGATTCTGTTCTAGTTGTACTTTTCTCCGCCAGAGGGCCAGTGAAGGAATTGGCCACCACAAGAAAATGGTAGCCTACCACCTGGTAGAAAAAACAAATTAAATTTTATGGAGTCATGTGATTTATTTGTGATAGAAATTAAAAATGTATTATTATTGGTATATTAAAATGAATGCTGAACATATCAGGGCATATTATATTTGCGAGGTATTACCTGGAAATATGTCCAGTCGTAAGCACCAACGGTTATGATATCTTGGAAAGACTTGAATTTGTTCTCTCCCTGGTCCCAACGATATATAGTGGATGGAATAGAATGATTTTGACCTGAAAAATAAGACGTTTGGATGAATGATCCGATTTGGGATTTCAAAAAACCCTTTGGGTTTTTCATAAAACGATTTTTGCTCCATACAGTAGCACCATGATTGTTTCAAATAATACCTGCTAACGCAAGTACTAAATCATTCGGTATTTCAAAAAATCATTTGGTACTTCAAAACCATGTCTGTACTAATTTTTTTAGAATCCATATTCACTTACCTATCACATGATTGGCCACTGCAATAAAATGCTGTTGGTCAATCTGAAAATACTCGATGTCTCGCGCAGTCCACGTTATGAGCTCTTGGTGAACCCTGAAACGTCGTCTCTTCTTGTGCCATCGGTAGATTACTGACTTTGACGGCTTCTCTCTGCGAGGGCCATTATTGGCAACTGCCAAGAAATACTGCAAAAAAAATGAGAAAAATATTCTTGAGTGCGGATTATCTATTAGTGATGAATATAGCATCTGGAGAAAGCCAGAATTTACAACGTCTTCACGGCATCAGTATAAATTTCGTCAGCCCCAAAACAATACAATTAGTGAGGACGCCAATGAAGATGTCAAAAATTTGGGCTCTGACTTCATTCAATATCAAGAAGGTACATTCAACAATTGTATGATAAGTATGATTTATTAGCCAGTATTGATATGATGTGTTGAATAAAAAATCTACAATCAACTCATCATTCATGACAGCGACGACACCTACCTGTTTATCTATGGTAAAGAACTCCCAGCTCTGTGCACCTAATGTGTAGACACTCTGGTAAACCCGGAACTTGTCTCTCTCCCACTTGAAGATGGCCGATTGTTGTTTTCTGAGATCCCGAGATTCGCTAAAACTCGCTGTCGCCATGAAGAGACCCTCATCCTTGATACGGAAGACTTCCATGTCAATGCAAGGTGCTGCTGTCACTAAATCTTGGTGCGCTACCATGTAGTCAAGTTTGCGTTCTTTTCTTTCTTCTGAAAAACATTGAAATCGGAGGATAATAAACATTACTAGGCAGTGGCGGATCCAGAAACGGTAATCTAGTTTTGAACAGCATTTGCGGGTCCACATGGACGTCGTTTTGGCATTTGCGGGCCTATGTTGCTCATATTTTCTTCAAAATGTTATTTCCATTTCAGTGGTCTAGGGGGGCCCGGGCCTCCTAGCCCCCCTCCCCCGCTGCATCGAACATTTGACACTGGATGCAAGGAAACACATTTGAGTACTCCAGAAATGGTCAAAATTTAATGTATGTTACGGTGGGCCCAAAGACCAGATAAATATATGTTTGTATTAGTGCTGGACATCCTTTGATATTTAATGATTCAATAATATCGCGATAAATTTGTGACAATGACCAATATTTATCGAGATGTACACTTCAATTTCTTCGTTTTACGCAAACTAGATTCTTGCCACCCAGCGAGAATCTTGTTCACATGAAAATGGCGGCGACAAAGTTGAACTTTTTTGCATACGAAGGACTAATTTTGTCTAAATTTACAATATTTAAGACACACATTTTCAGCCAAATTTTGGATAGAACAACATCGTCGAAATGTCAGGGAGTGGGAACTAGTATTCACTGTACGGCTGTGAACCGGTATACAGTGACATACCGGCAAATCAATCCAGCATGAGTTTGTATGCAATATGATCAAGAACATGCTTTTGGATTTCTTTACAGGTTATTTCTTTTGTACGCAATTCTTAGGTTCTAGACCCACCAAATACATGCCATTTTTAGTTAATCTGATTGATTTAGAAACAACAGAACGTCACACCTTTGATTTATCAAACGTAGTAAGTACCAGTTTAGCATTGATTCCTCACAGCCAAGTGTGAATGACAAGAATCACATGGCAATGAAATCACCTGTAACTCTACAAGGAGATTTGGTCCATTATATCTAAGATATTCCACTCACCAGGGGGAGGTAGTACGGTTTGCCAAACGCCGCTAAAACAGACGTTGAGCGTCTTTTTGTAAACGTCGAACCAGAGGCGTCCAGTGTCTCTCCATGTGCAGAGGGACTGTTGATGGTATCGCCACCAAGGACTGCTATCTGCAAATAGAAAGCTAAAATTTAATTGTACACATGCAATACGCTTGTAGCCTTGTATAGATGAAGTAATATCAAGATAAATAATAACCAGTTTGTTTTGTTTTTTTCGTATTTATATGTGAAGACGATCTCTTTTGTGCACTAACCCTTTGCGTTTGGTCTGGAAAAATCATGACAGCACTTTAACATTTTATATTTGTGGATGCCAACAAAATTAATTGCATATATCATATTATATGTAGGTTGTAGGAGATGCATTCAGAAAATTCTGACCAATTATATTGATGGACTTTTCCATTTGAAATAGCTGAATGAAATTTTTAAAATCAGGTATTTCACTGTATATTTCCGGATTATCATGCTGGTCAGAATTGCTAAAATTACTTTTCTGTTACCCTGGTAAAAAAATTTACTATATCTTACCAGGGGAATGAAATGGTGGATATTGAGGTAGAAGAACAGGATCCATGGACGGACAAGTGATCCTGGAGGCATCGGATCCAGGGAGGATGAGGAGCTGCTTCAGCAAACCCTGACAAAGAAAAAAAATTGTATAATAAATCAATATGATAATGAAAATAATTCTCAATATTTTAAAAATGCCTCTATAATTAGGCTCTATGTAAAATTTTAAGCGGTTAATTTATTTTGCAACATTATTGCAAGCCCGGGTGCATTAGCTGAACAAATATGATATTATTTTATGGCTTTTGGGTGGGGAGCTATTTTTCTAATAAAGACTATCAGTAAACCACTGAAGAGCTAATACAATGCATCTTTTGCAGTGGCGGATCCAGACAGGGTCATCTAGGGGGGCCCAGTGGTGTTTCGGCATTCGCGGGCCCGCATTGTCGCATATTTTCTTCAAAATACTATTAATCTCAGGGGTCTAGGGGGGGGGCCCGGGCCCCCTAGGCCCCCCTTTTATCCGCCACTGAATGTTGGATCTCATAGTCAATCAAGCTAACAAGTGCAAGTTTCATTGAAAAGCCCAATTAGAAGTGAAACATTGTAGCTTACCGTAAAAAGTGAATGTCGTCTATTGCAGTTGCCGATGTGGATGTTTGCATCTCTAACGCTAAGAAAAGCTGGGAAGACTCGGTTGATTTGTCTGATCTTTGGCTCTCCGCAATTCACTCGGAGCGCTGAGACATCCCCAGATACGCTGATGACGAACGTGTTCCATCCTATCGTGAGAACGTCCTCGAAAGTCACAGATCTTGATCTGAATTTTAAAAGTTGAGCATCAACGAGTATAAATAAAAAAGGTTTATCATTTTGCTGGGAAGTCATGTCTAGTGTTGGTCAAAAAGAAAAGATCTAGTCCTAAGTGATTTAACTCATTAGACAATATGAGAACTTGCCCTTATCTTTTTCGAAAACCGTCATCAGTTTGAGAAGCATGTTATCCTATTCCAACTTACAACATAGCATCTCAGTTTCATTGAATTTGTTTGTATTGCTATGAATTTGACCATCAAGTTAAGATTACCAAAGAGGTCAGCACTGCCCAGTACTCTCCGGTTCATTGGTACGTTCAATTGCATGGTCCAGTGATTTTCTTGTCAGGCAAATTGAGGCAATTGACAGGTGCTGCCCTCTTTGGTAATTTTAACTTGATGGTCAAATTAGCAGTCTAAGCATTTGCCCCCAGTTGCAACCTAGTGACTCTGAGTGAGGCCCATTGCTATACATAATGCAACTACCTCTGCAAATTCATGGCTTTTATAGAACTACTGATGTGTCAGCTCCAACCTGCGTGCTAGATGGTGAGGGATGACTGCAAGGATCATGAAACACTGCAGGTTGTGTGCAAAACATGGTTAAAACATCATGTTCAGTCCTCAGAAGTCCTTTTGTTTACTTTTTTAATGGAGCTGTTTCTGACTCTTATCTATTAGGTATTGGAGGCTGAAGCCCCATATGTATAATTTTGTGTATACAGGCGTATCCACCCGTGGCCATTACATGGGGTGAATATGCCCCGCTCCGTGGCTTTTCCTATCTCTACCGTGTTAATTTTTAGCCAGAGGGGAGGGCCATGGCCCAATGGCCCCCTAAATACACCACTGTATGAACCAGATTAAAGTAAACCATAAGGAATCACGTACCTTTCCCTCCGGTGATCACTGTATTCAAAGATGAGGTTTTCTTTACTCGTTCGAATGGCCAGACTTCTCCTCTTTTTACCAAATGGAATAATCGACAGAATGCACTGTTCCTTTTTGAGAACACTTCTGGTAATCTGGAAAGAAAAGGATAATGATATCATATTGCTTGTGTCCCCCCTGGTCCGCCAACCCTCCCCAAATATGAAAATACATGTATGAGGAAAGGGAAATTCACACATCTATCTGAAAAACAGAAATCCTTAATTCATGCACAGGAGTAGGGGAGACCGGGGCTGGTTGTCACAGGGGCAGGTTGTCACACTTTTTGTAGGGACCATCTCAGATCTGTGTTAAAAGCTCCAAATGAAGAAATACTTTACATGGGAAGTCCCTAACTTATTGGCCATAAAGCATCAGCAAAGTGCTTTGTCATCAATTTATGTGTACTACAGTGGTGTAGCTACATGAGTTTCTGGAGGGGGCCAATAGGAAGTTGGACTTGCAGAGATACTTTCCTTATGGTAGGAATACCTTCCTGATTGACCTCCCATATTAGGAGGGCGTTAAAAACACAGAGGAGGTGTCTGTGAGTACAATTTTCAGATCAAGTATATATTGCCCCCTCTTGATATGGAAGTAGCTACTCCCCCATAGCATCAAGGTCATGGTTGAGTGAGCAGCTGCTTGGTGTTCGTGGTTGGGGACCATATCCAAAGCACACCTGGAGCATATCCCATAGAAGCTCATAGAGATTTCCTTCAGAAAATTGGTTTTATAAGTACTGTATATGTATACATAAAGATCTGGGATGATATAATAGATGTGACCAAACAACACTGTATGAAAATATTATATATTCAACTCCTCACAACTCCAGTGATTTTCATAAGCACATGAAAGGTGTAATAGTCCAAATATGCAACCCAGCATTAGTTTGTTGTTATAGAAATAGAAATGTCACGTTCATGCATGGCAAAGAATATAAAAGGGCTTCTCATTGCCTGGTTTGCTGTCTGTGTTTGTAACACCTGTAATTAGGCATCCCTAATAATGAGGTAACTAAATGTGAAATCACAGTAGGTACATTGGAGGTATATGTAACTGCACATGCATAACAAATCAACAGAATATTATAAAAATAAAATATGTGTTTGAAGAAATCTCATATTTCATACAACGGTTCCTACAATTCTTTTTTTTTTAAAGAATTTCTTGTTATTACACTAAACTAGAGAGTTACACAGCTTAACCAATCATTGTTTACTGATTTTATAACCCACTGGAGTATTTTTGAGAAATCTTGATCCCTGAAAGGGAGTCTGGTAGACACACTGTCTATTAAACATTTACGGTCACAAAAAGTAAATTTTTACCTTCAACTTCCATGTTATCCTACTCTTTATCAAATAGTTGCTGAAAAAGGTACAGTTGATACACTTATCATGCAAAAATTGCTTTAAACAATGATAGACAGAAATGGTGAGAAATATGGTACGAACGGCCTTGGTCACCACGAGTGGAGTCACCTTTTGTTTGTGATGAGCTTGTGATGAGTAGATATACAGAGTATGAAACTAGCATTTCACCTACTTTCTTGGGCTGCTTTATCCTCAAATTGACACATTTTAAAGAATTGACAAAGTCTTACCTGATGTTTTTCTTGCTCCATGCAACTGCCTTGTTGTATGGGGCAGGCCAAAGGTTGTTGTCACCTCTGTATTTTAATGAAAACCACCTCTTTCCAAAGCTAACACTGCTGTATAGGGTCTTTGGACTCAGCCAACAATGGCTGTCAGTGATAATCAAAACAACAGCCAAGGACAAAATTTAATTCTGAGATTTAGCACCAGGGGGTCAATCACTTCTAGACATGACAGCACCTGGTGAGAAACATAATTACAATCCACAGCTGCATTGCAATGGATCAATTGCATTATTGTGACTACATATATGTGATAAAGAGAATTGCTATTACAAGGTCTTGCAAATTTGAATTATTACAAGCAATAAAGAAAAGCATGACAAAAGGAAAAGCTCCATTTAGAAATTTTAAAAAATCTCCTCTTCCAAACTTTTAGAGACCATGACATTTTTCTAAGACTCAGTTGACAGTAAGTAAAGACTGTAAAGTGGTCCAGGAGAAACTTGAAAGCTTCCCATTCATTTACAAATGTCATGTGTTAAAGTACAAGAAGTGTCAGGGGGAAACAGATATGGGCCTATCACTCTGAAAATGTTACTGTGAGGTGCTGCCTCTGGTGGAAATATGTGTGGTGTGTCACTCCATTTGTATGTCAAGCATATTGACTGCATGCCTTCCTGCAATATACTGACACCCAAAATTCTATTTTACTACAATTCCAACACTCCAACCCTGGTAGGTTGCCATGTTGGTTAAATTTCTGTGACAGAAGAATGAATTATGTAATCTGACTTATCTGAGTGATCGTTTGTGATTTTACAAAACACACCAGATATACAATAACACATGCCTGCACATTATCAAGGGTTAATTATCTGATCATGCTGATGGAAAACTCTAAAAAAGTCAAAAGTATCTATTCTTTGCTAACTCAGGAGCAAAAATGAAAAAAAAGGCCCATCGTCTCACAACCATGCAGAGTAATGAAATAAAAATTAAGAGGAGACTTTCAGTATGCTGACCTAAAAGTAATGTCATACATATTATCATTGACCAAAAGAAGCACTCATGAACCTGTTTTTTAGAAACATCTTCAAGCAACTACACAGGTCTTCAGGCTACCAGGACCATATTTCAGTGCAGTGCATGAAATAAAGCCATGGAATGTCAGCGGTCATTATGTTGTAGAAAATCAGTGTTGTGTGTTATCTAATCCTTTTTTCCAAGTGTAATATTATTCTAATTAATGATTTTGTTGATGACAGTGATCACTTGGTTTGGAAGTGATCAGCAGGTTTGGCCTTTTTTGTCATTTGACAGGTGTGTTGCTTAAATTTTGCTTAAAATTAGGCAGACAATTATAACAAAAATATCACCAGGCATGAAATAATTTTACAACAATTCCTGAATGATTTGCAACCAAGTAATTGATTATTTTGGACAAATCATTTGTCATCCAATCACAGCATTTGTTTATTTTGCTGCAAAATCATTGATGCATGGAGTGGTTCATTGAGTCTAATGGCCCTAAATGAAATGGTAAATGAGTTGACTGTCTCCTTCAACAGCAGGATATCTGTTTATAACAATGAAGCTGGCACCCATAAGTGGATGAAATCATTGCAGAAATACACAAGGATGGTGTTCAATTCGTTTTTCAGGTGGGTCATGCCTTATATAGATAATAATCAGCACACTAAATTTTATAAACAAATCTTTCAATATGGCCTATCATTCATACCCTTGTTAATAATATAGACACACATCACAAGCTCACAACTTTTTTTGAAAACACTCGTGTTGGTCACCCCTTTTTTGTATTTTCATCAGTGGGGGCAGGTTGTCACAAAATGACGGGCCAGGTTGTCACACTATTTGGGAGCTGGTTGTTACCCAATAGAACCAGGCTTTTAAACCAAAAAACTAACACAAATGTGAATTGGTGATTTATGCATGCTATTGATGACTAAAGATGTATGCAGATGAGGCATAGTGTCTAAATAAATTGATTTCAAATTTATAAAGAAATTTTGTAATAATCCTATACATACAGGAGTATATGGTGAAAAGGAAATTATTAATCAGCATGCATGGTTGTATAATGAAAGAGACATATATGCAGGAGTGAAATATTAAAGGGAAATGATTACTTATTGGCAAAAGTATATAATGTCAACATGAATTTGCTACCTTAGCCGTTATGAGGATGGAAAACTCTTCCGGGAAGAAGTCGCAATACTTGAAGAAGGAAGAGGTGGAATACTGCAGGTTGAAATTGAGGCTGGACATTTGGTAGGCATGGGTTACTGTGACGTCATCAAAGACAATCTCCACCCCTGGAGGGAGGCTGTGGGTAGAGCCCATCACTTCTTGCAGCAGGTAGATGGGTCTCAGGTCTGAAATATAAAATGTGCATTATTATTGAAGTCAACAATGGTGATGGAGTTGTCGTTGGTATTAGTTTGTAGAATCGGATAGGACAATGTATTTGGATTTTAGAAACGTAACTTCAATTCGAAGTGTTAGCTCATCACATTTTGTCAAAGGTTTGAGAGTTTCGTTTAATGTTAAGTGACTGCTTGTAGCGTTATCACCCATAGTGGAATATCCAGCATTTTTGAGAGTATCTATAATGGAGTACCTGTAATCACCATACCCCTGGTTGGGGATCAGTTATGAAACACTTTTAGATTAACGGACCATGTAAAAGTAGGTGTAAGATTCAACTAAACTACTATTCATTCACAGCAGAAAAACGAGCAAACTATTAGTGAAGCATCATCTAATCCTTTCTACAGCAATAACACCAAGAGAGTTTCACTGACGATGTCCGATCAGGACCTGTTGTGCCACCCATCCAACAGTTCCGCCATCTTGTGAACTTTACATCAAAACAAAAGGAGCTTAGCATCTGTTCCATCCATATGCTGTCAGGATGAGTTGGTTCACCTACTTCAGTGTGGAACTGTGGATGTACTCTTAAATGTCTAGTCAGTACTTACATGTAGTTCTGTTTCCGTTACATTTTATATTAGACCTATGTACACGTATATTGCGAATAATTTGAAAGTATAGTTTCAAAAAATGAGTTTATGTCAGGAAAATTGAAGAAACAGTTATTCACCAAATTAACTCCACCACAGTTGACTGTACTGAATTATGAATTGCTTCGTTATATTTAATTTGATTAATTTAGAACAGCTGCAGGAGATCTAGTAACTCTCAGTTCTATGATTTACATTGGTGAACTTTCTGTGCTCGTTTTCAGACGATAAATGATACATGACAAACAAGGCACATGAACTATCTGAACAATATTTTTTGTCTCTTATCATTTCAGTTTGACTTCAAGTCTTTTTTTTGTTTCGATAAAAAAATTGATGGTCTACTGACATAAACTTGCTTTTATTTTGTCTTATCACAAGGAGAATTTCCTATCAAAAAATGATTGAGTCAATAAAAATTTTTCCCATAAACATTTAAGGTATAGGCCTAAGTTGTTAAACATCAGACTTTGGTTTTTAATATTAGTGGGCGTAAAAACATGGAGATTGGTGGGTAGCATGCCAAAATCCATCAGGAAATGATGATTTGCATGCAAATATAAGACCTTGCCAAAACTGAGAAACACAATGTGGGCCAGTGGGCATTGTGATGTCAGTCTTAGCCCTGAGACCCTGCGTGTAGCGCAGGGGTCATGAATCACTACATAGTAAAAACTTGAGATTTCAGCATACCCTTCAGGAGAATCAGAATGGTGTCATTGTTGTGGCTCTATTGATCATTGTGATTATCTCACAATATCTCCATGTATTTCGCTGATGATAGCACATCATTACACTCCAGAACATCATCATATACACGATAGACAACAATTCTAATTTTTCTTAGCCGCATAAAAACTGTCTCCTCAAGAAAATAAAATGGCTGCTCAACAGTGATTGGTCTAAACAGAGCAGCAGCACTGTTATGATGTCATAAACACTGGTGATGTCACAATCTCTGGTGATGTCATAGCGATTGTGTAAACAATCATGTTGTGACATCACCATGCAGCTGTCACTCTCTCTTAGCCAATCAGAGCGCAGTTTCACTACAGTGTATAAGAAAAAATTATTAAGATCAACTTCAATGCCTTTGTATTGTACGTGTTAGTGTTCTCACGAAACTGAAAATATGTGCTATCAGCAGCAAAAATCTTCTATTTTTGATATACCAAGACACAATATCAGTAATTCTTGTAAAATTCAGCTACAGCCATTCTCCTTAACCCTTGTTCAAAATCTCAAGTTTTTCCAATGTAGCGACCCATGACCCACGTGCTAGCACACGTGGGTCCCAGGGCTATGTCAGTCTGGTGTTGCATTTTGGTTATTTAAGTTCGTGACTGACCTTGACTTAAATATAAAGTCATTGTGACATTATTGTTTCCCCACACAGAAGTCAAAAGCCATTGTCAGTATGGCGTTGTCTATTGACTGATTTTCTTCTGACATCAGACTGAGGTCAGAAAGGGACCTCACAATGATGCCAAGGAGTTATGTTTCGTTGTCTTCAGCCAAGTCATAATATTGCACTGCTCCCATTATTTAAGGGAGCAAAGTGGCAATCATTGTCATTTCCAGTTATGGCTGTGTCAGCAAGATGGGTACGAATGGCCAAAAATTATGAGTATGTAAGGATGTTTTTACAGAAGTTTAATGACGAAACACAGGGTCAACAAACACATCAAATGCAGAAACAAACCCAAGGTTAGGTTTAAAATTAGGGTTACAATTAGAGTGAGGTTTATGGATAGGGTTAGGGTTTGAGTTTTGGTTAACCCTGTGTTTTCTAATTAAACTTCTCTAGCAAATCTCCTCGCATATCAATTGTCTCTTAAATTTGTTGAATTTTATTCCACTGAAACAGGCATAACTGGCAAAAAAAAAAGAAGAAAAAACCTCTTGGTCTGTATTAACTACAGATTAGTGTGAGCAGTGCATGTATGTCGGGATTCAAAACATGTCAACATGGTGGTCATTAACAAAATTAATTTAACATATTATCTTGTAAAGCCCATTTTAGTTTGTGAGTAAAACTTAACAAAAAATGTATCAGCTTTACAAAAATAATTAGTTTAACAGCACTCAAGTGGTATTTTGATACCAATAAGTATAATAATAAAAATATGAAGTACTCATTATACAGAGTTTCATTGTCTATCTAGCACAATATGATATATTGTACTTTTTTATACTGGTGTTAACTGGTGAACTATTGTTCACCCAAATGCACTTGTTATTTCATTTTATTTACTTTTCAGTTTTTTACTGATTGTATTTCTTCTTTTTGTCCTGTTCAACGTTTTTTGGATAAGCTTATCAGGTCTTTTGAGATTTAATAGTACGAATTGTTACATAGGTACCTATATTTTTATGACTGCCGTAGTATTTAGCGATTTGACATTGAGAATGACAGGAGCTACAGCCTGAAATATGGTAGGAATTATTTACTCTTTATTCTCAGGTAAAAATAATTATTGAAATTTAATGATGCTTTCATGTTTTAGCCCTAGTCTATCTTCTTTCTTCTTATTGCAAATTTATTTATGTATCATTATGCAATTATATAACATTTGGAAAGCTGAAAGAACTGTCATAGCGTTTTTGAAATATATTAGGAAAGATTCTAAAAAGTAATTCAGAAAGGCCTCATGACAGGATACACTCCCCGCTCCCTTTTGTTATTCCCGTATTATCCAATACCCCCTCCCCCCATTTAACCCCCTGCTTCCTCCCTTTTCCCCACTTACCCCCACTTGCCCTTGCCCCGCTTGCCCCCCGCTTGCCCCCGCGTAGCCACACCTGCCCCTGCTTACCCCTCATAACCTCCCCCACTTCCCCTATCTTTCCCCCTAATTACCCCTAATGACATTTTCTCATGTTATTGTTACCCCATAGGATATTGGGATGTATCATGTCATGAGGCCTTCAGAAATAGTTAAGTAACAAAAGTCCAGAGAAATGTTTTAAACCTTCACAATTGGATCATTACCTGGGTATCTGAGAATCTACACTGTTACAGGCGATTTCATTAGTACGCAATTCTTAGGTTCTGGACCCACCAAATACATGCCATTTTTAGTCAATCTGATTGGTTTAGAAGCAACAGAACGTCACACATTTGATTTATCAAACGTAGTATGTGTTGGTTTAGCATTGATTCCTCACAGCCAAGTGTGAATGACAAGAAACGCATGGTAATGAAATCACCTGTAACTCAGAAGGAGTTTTTCTTTTACTATTTTGGCTTGTATAGTTTTTTTTGTTGAAATAAAATTGTTATTTGTGTCAATACGGTAATACCTGATATATAATGATATCATAATTGTGATCTGGAGGGTTCATACAGTTGAGTGAGATGGTTGCACAATTCCTTTGAGCCACAAACTTTGTTGTTTGTAAGTTATAACAACGGATAGATTATCATAACTTAAAACAACAAGCTGTGTTGGCTCAAAGGAATAATGCAACCATCTCACTCAATCATTTAAACAGACTCAAATTTTACAGTGCACCTTTTTTTATGGTTAATATTTTGATTTATCACGTTATCGTATTATTCCTTGAAGGGTATCGGAGTGAAACAAAGAATGCTAGCTACTGTTTCAGTGCTGCTTCTACTGGTTGGAGGTGCAACATCGTACAAGATCCTTGTTGCCCCGGTTACCAGCGGATTTAACTCACGGATGCTGAACATGCAGAAAATGGCTGACATGCTCGCTCAAGACGGCCACCAGGTGGACGTGATCATGAACAACCGAGTCAAAGACCACGTCATAGTCAAACATGCGAGGGTCGTTAACTTTCATGTGCCGGATAACGTTTCAGACGTCACTGATATCTCAGTCGCAGATTTTAACATGAGAGGATGGAAGTTCTTCAAAGCAATGAGGAAGATGACGTCGACCCAAATTGAGTTTTGCAACTGCTTATTTCAACATGATGATGTGATGAAGCAACTTCGATATGCCGATTACGACTTACTACTCGCTGATATGTTGTCATTGTGTTCTGGAGTTCTAGCAAGCCATCTGAATGCTACAACAATTCTATACCAAAACTTTGGTTTCTATCCGGATAGTAGTCTGATGTACCCCATCTTCCCATCGTTTTCGTGTCAATTGGGATCGGTCTGTAGTAGCGATGATATGACATTTTTCCAACGGGTTCTCAATACTTTCTTCTTGGCTGTTAGTAATTATTACATAATTCCAGGTATAATTTCTTCCCAATATGAAGTGGCCAGAAAGAATGATATTGAGTTGAAAATCCCATTGGAAAATGTACAGACTGAAAGAATTATATTACTAAATAACGACTATGTTTTGGATGCGCCTCGTCCCACAATGCCTCATGTTTTCCCCATATCCGGGCTCTTTCACAGGAAAGCTTTACCCCTTAGTGCTGAATTTCAGAAGATTGTGGACTTGTCAGGTGCCAGTGGTGTTATTTTAATAAGTTTCGGAACTCTTGTGCCAAAGTTTGATGTAGAAACTGCAGAAAAGTTTGCAAAAGTGTTTGGCAATTTAAAGCAACAAGTTATCTGGAGATACACTGGTGAAAAACCAAAGGGTTTGAAGAATAACACTCATCTAACAAACTGGTTCCCTCAAAACGATCTCCTGGCTAACCCAGCAACTAAACTCTTCATCACCCATTGTGGAATATCCAGCACTTTTGAAAGTATCTACAATGGCGTTCCTGTAATCGCAATGCCTCTAGTTGGTGATCAACTGAGGAATGCTTTTAAATTAACTGACCGTGCCAAAGTAGGCGTTAGGGTTAACTACTATTCATTCACAGAAAAACAACTTGAGCGAGGGATCAATGAAGTATTATCTAATCCCTTCTACCGGGATAACGCCATGAGAGCTTCACTGACGATGTCTGATCAGGTTGCGCCACCCGTCCAACAGTTCCGCCATCTTGTTAACTTCACAATCAAAACAGAAGGAGCCAAGCATCTGTTCCATCCTTATGCTGGTAAAATGAGTTGGTTCACTTATTTCGCTGTGGACATACTGTTATTCATTTTCTCAGTGTTCAGTGCTCTTGTCCTCACTTTCTACACGATCTTACGAGCAATTTACAAATATTGTTTCAAGAAAGAATCAATGCCACAAAAATTGAAGAAACAGTAAATTAACTATACTACATGTTTAGTGCTGTTACGTATCTTCATAATGTTACAAGCAGATTATGTTTTTTTTTTGAAGGAATTTATACCAGGAAAATTGAAGAAACTGTAAATTCATTCAATTAACTGTTTCATAATTGACGGTGTGGCATTGTGATACACTAGATTATATATAATTGATGAATTTATAAGTTAGCCTCCAGGCGATCTCTTTGAAATAAAGCTGCTTGAAATGAAATGATGGTTTGCACCTCTTATGAGTAGTGGGCTGTAATAAGCAAAACATCACTATTTTTCACCATACAATATATCAATTATATCAGTACATTTTTTTGATCTGGTTCTAAGACACTCACTATATGTGACAAAGAAGGTTTTCAACCTTTCTGGGAAATTATTGTTGTCACTCCTTATCAGTTTAGTTTTATAGTGCACATTTTCTTTTTTCACTCCCTGAATCTGGGTAAAAAAAGATGCTGTGCACTGACATAACAACTAGGATTTCTAGGTTGTATCGTCTGAGAAAGAATTTCCAAAAAATATTCAGATGATAAAGATCTTGACTTTTGGATGTTGACAATTTTATTCAGAATTTGAGGACAATAAAGTCATCAATGGCATCATATGTCAGAAATTGATTTAAATTTGTTGGACTTTTCATTATACAGTGGTCCTGTGTAATAAGACCCCCTGTTGTAAGACTGACTAGCCTTATGTAACCGCCTCCCTCCTGCACTAATATTTTTAGCGCATTTTGCACCATGACGAGAGACCGCAACCCCGCAACAGACCGCTTCTTGAACGCAGAATGGGCGGTCTCATAATGCAAGAAACGCTGTAAGTCAGTTTAAAGTATCCAATTTTAAGAGTCATGAGTTTGTAATATGAAAATTCAATTAATGTGTATTATACGGTTGGTCCAAGAGCTAACTCTGGCAGTTTATTACCCTCATCGACTGACTGCTATAATTTGTAGGCTTACTCTTCGCAAAAAAATTATATATATAAGTAGGCCTGTATTTCATGGCTAGTGTAAAGAGGTCAACCAAGTCCTATAATGCAAATAGAACTCATATGCAAATCTCCAATTAGGTTACTGTTCCTATGCAATAAGAAAACTGGATTTATAATGACCATTCATGTGATGAACAATTTAATCAAATCTCTTGTTGACATCAAATGTCTTCATTTTAAAAGGGTTTACTATCAATAATTAACTGTAATTATACTATTTAGAATCTGAGTTTATTAAAGATTTTAGTTGCAATGATTTTTATTCAGAATCTTTGCATACAAATTGGTGTTAAATAAAAGGGATTATATTATCCTTTTCATGACCCGTAGTTCTGATTAACATGCAGATTGGATACAGAGTCAAATCATAATTAATTTTTTAAAATGAGAAAACAACTTACGAATAGTTTTTAGTTCAGTTATTGGTTGGTAGAGGGGGCACTGGTGGGGAGATAGGGTATGGATAGTAAAAGACAGCTATAGATATGGATGGCTTGCTTGGGATATCTATGGCTAGATAGTAATTACCAGCTAAAGACAGTTACGTGTAGATTGTGCCACATTTAGAAATGTGTACTGTATGCACCATGACCCCAAGCATAGGGCTCTCTGATGCTGTTGATCCCTGTTCAGTGACGTAACTAGGGGGTCTCGAGCGGGAGGGGGGGGCACCTGTGGGGGCACGTGATTCTCTGGGGGGGGCACCCATACTGCTTATCATATATTTCATATGAGGGGCACCTGGGGGGCACAGGTCCAATATGGGGGGCACATGCCCCCCTGCGCCCCCAATAGGGAAGCCAATGGCCCCGTTTATTATGAGTGACAACTGGATTCAATCACAGGCCCACCAACTCTTACATTTTAGTGTAAATTCAAGGAAATTGTGATTGAAAATTATTCAAATAAACATGGCTTTTTTGTGTGTGTGTTTTTTTTTTTTCAGACAATTTCTTTTGCAATAAAATTGTGAACACTTGATAGCTCTTGACAGACAGGGACCAACTTTTGCTTGTCTGTTAGGCCACACAAAAGGGAACTAAATAATCTAAATTAGTTTAAAATGGCTCAATAAGTTAACATTTTTTAGTGCATTTAAATTCAAATGTTTGGACATTATGCTGTCATTCTGACTTTGAGAGTTACACTTTAGATTCCCGATTAAGTCAAACATTCAGCTCTAATGTAAAGGTTGGTTGTAATTGAATTAGCTGGGAGGGAGTCAAATTACTGCAGATATTAATAATATTGTCAGTGGTAACTGAGTGGTTACAAAAAGTGGAGGTAACTCAATACCCGTAAAACGTCTCGATAGAAAATTGCCAGTACGGTTACTTGAGAAGTTGGCAACAGAGCATGGTAAGGATGATAAAATGGAGGAGGCAAAGAACAGAACGCTAAGTTGTTACACACTGTAAAATTTCAGTCTGGTGAAACTGAGAACTGCATGCTGCTGCCACCTGGCACAAAAGTTGATTTCCTATGCTACAGCATTGCAATCACAAAAAATAGTTCTAATTTCATTGCACATTCACAAAATTTATATTCAACATTGACGTATACCAGAGTCAGACTCGGCAATCACATTCTCTAAGGAAGTAGACAAGGCCATCAGCACACTCAGAAACAGCCCTGGTGTCTTCCAGACAAAATTGTGTGTCTTCTTCTTGTCGAAAGTAGGTGGACGCTCGCAGGAGCTCGCTGAATAGCACACTAGTCACTAGGTGGCAACACAAGACAGCATATGTTCTGATCTGTGGCAATACAAGAGCAGTCCACTTGTAGACAAGTAAAATTTGAAATTCTGAGTCAGCTCAACCGATTGATTGAAACAGATGGTTGCACGATAATAATATTCTTTTGAGCCAACATAGCTTGTTCTTTTAAGTTATGATAATCTGTAGACCTGTTGTCATTACCTACTTACATGTAAAACATAGTTCCCCCGTGGCCTAATTGGTAAGTGCGCTTGTCAACTGGCTTTGAGGGCGTGGGTTCAAATCTCACCCCGGGAATTCACTTTAGTCCGAGCCCATGGGACATTAAATGGAGGCGGGTTGTATCCAGTGTTCTATGCTGGGGCACCTGAAAGACCCTGGGCATCCCTGAATTAATAGGGTATGTTCTCACAGTCTTCTCATCTCATCATCATACGGCGATCGCCTGCCGCGATATAGCCCACTAAGGTGCTGCAGAGGCATAAAACACAAACAACAACAACAACAACACGTAAAACAACAAGTTATGTTAGCTCAAGAAAAATTGTGTCAGGTTCTCAGAAAAACCAATGGCTTGGAAAGTAACGAAGAATCCTCTTGAGTAGTAAATAACAGTTCTGAATATTTTAGGAGGTGTGCATTTTAAAGTTTGAGCGGTTTAGTTGACGAAGCCATATTGGCTGTTGTGACACAACAAGAAGCCAGTCTGGTGAAAATGAGAAGTGCATGCTGCTGCCACCTGGCACAAAAGTTGATTTTGTATGCTACAACATTGCTGACCCAAGAAATAGTTCTGTGTAAACCGTGGACATGTAGTGAACTTTAAATTCTGGTGCAAATTCACCACCAGGTGTCAGCCAGCCAAATGTAATTTTAATATTCTTTGGTCCAAATAAATTGAATTGAGTTCCAATTTCATAGTACATTCACAAAATTTCTATTCACATTGATGTATACCAGAGTCAGACTTGGCAATCACATTCTCCAAGGAAGTAGACAAGGCCATCAGTACACTCAGAAACAGCCCCGGTTTCTTCCAGACAAAATTGTGTGAGTTCCTCAGACTGAAATGATGTGAACTGCTCGCTAGAACTCCCGGAATAGCACACTAGTTTACTATGTGGCAACACATGATAGCATATGTTTTGATCTGCCAAGGCTTGAAAAAGAAGTGGCAATGTAACAGAGGTCCACCTGTAGACAGATGAGAAGCACTGTGCTTTGCTCCATATGCCTCTTACCAAAATACCACTTTCTGATTGGTCTGTTTGCGAAACTTTTTAAAATGCAAGTCCTACAACTCAACCACTATTGCGAAAGTCCATAAACATAGACACAGTTTCTGAAGTACTATTGTAGAACCATTACCTTTTTGACTGACTCAAAATGCAATTGTTAGAGGGTATGGCAGTGCACTTTTACTAGCTTTAGCGACATGAATATATGCCAGCACTGACAGTCTGTGTCAACGGTCTCTTATTATGCCTCATTATTCGACTTTTATTGCCCGCCGGTGTCAAGTAGGCCATTTACCAGAGTCTATATTGAAGCCTGGGGTGTCAGAGATCACCCTCCAACAGCTATTTATTACCCGACGATAAGAATGGGCCAAATATCAATTAACTCGACACAACCTCCCTTTTGTAGATTACGTTAAATTCAAGCTGCTTTTGAAAAAAAGTCACCAAGGACTTTAACTTCATTTGTAGCAACTTTTACCTGTAACTGCGACATGGTGTACATTTTTCTTCGAACTTTTTTAAAACGCTTTTTGCCCCCTAAACAAATCTGCGCTCAATTAACGGTAATGTATCCCTCAACGTGTTACTGCATGGTTCCTATATGTTGTGACACTGCAATAATGTGGGAAAGCTTTCGCTTGGTACCTGTCTTCTTTATGTCATATTTATTATTTTTTTATTTTTTTTTGTGATTTTTTTGTTAGAATTCCTCAGTTTATTTTACTACTTGTTTATATACCACATACCCCCTACTTGTTAAGTTATTAATGTCACTATAGGGAGTCACCAACAGACAAAAATGCTTTGCAAGAAACCATCAAACTGAAAAATTAGTAAAATCATAAACCTTTGAAAGAGTGTATTTCTGTCATACTTTCACTTACTACAGGGGAACAAGAAGTGCAACGAAATGACAATGTGTTTGGTGTACAAGTAGCTTTGCCACGTCACAAATTTTCATACATGATTGAGCAAATTCTGAATATAACACTTCAGGATTATTTCTGTTACTGTGAAACAACACCCTCTTATACAATAATCTAATAATTAGGTTGTGGTTTGAAGCAACAGTCATCAACAAGTGAAACTGTTGGGAGTGCACATTGCATGTACACTTGCAACTCACTGTGGGGGGGGGGGGAGGATTGGGTTGTTTCTTAAAAGGGTGCTGTTTGATTGAGAAAGAAATATTTCAATACATTGCATGCTCAAAATAAATAATTACCTGACACTAGAATGCAAGAAATGGTACAATCCCATATCAAAATTTTTGTACACAACAAGTTTGTCCATATGTCTTACCGAATGGTAACTAATTTTACACGGAAAAAAAAATTTCTCATTAAAATGTAGTTAAATAACCTCTTCCTCTTGCCCTGTATGCAGGTGGGATAGCTCAGTTGGTGGTGCTGTACATGGGCTGCCAATCCATGGGTCCAAGGTTTGATCCCAGATCTTGGCAGGTCAACCGCTGGACCTATCTTGGAAAGTACTTACAACCATCTTTCGGCTGATTGCCAAGACACTTCCCCTAATTTGCATGTAGGCGTACCAGAGTTAAAAAATACAGGATTTAAAGCCCGTTATGGCATTCAATTGTCTGTAGTTGAGACAGAGAGATCAATTGAATTTCATTCATTTACTACATAATTCATTCAGTCAATCACTCACAGGAGTTTTGCTTAGGCAGGGTACGAGCAGTTTTTTGAGGAGGGACAGATATTTGTTCAAATTTCAAAATGAAGACTTCAACCATTCAAACAGCATATCTTCAGAACTGCACTGTACAATAGTATAACAGCGAAATAATATTTGAGAAGCAAAAGCTTCCCCTCAGAAATTATGTATTTCAAGACAGTCCAGAAAGAATACAAAGTAAACTTTTCATTTTTTTATTGAAAAAAAAATAATTTCAAGCCCCCCCCCTCTCTCTGAGACCTAATGGTTGTCCCCTTATCAATTATAAAAAAAACTTAGGGATTAAATAAAAGTGTTGTCTTCAGCTTCGGAAATATTTACACTTAGTGCTCACTGGTGCATAGAAAAATTGCTTGTCACAAGACCACTTGTACAACTGACCACATGATCATTTCGTTGCACTTCTTGTTCCCCTGTAGTAATAGATATCTATAACAAAAGAAAAGGAAGCAAAGCAACAGGGGCGCAGTGTGTAATCTTAAAATTGATTAATTCATTACTGCTGAGATTTTTTCTGAAAATCAAATTATGTGTCTATAGCTAATAAACAATCTTATGTCTTATCAGTCTAATGGCTCATGCTTGTACAATGACAACTGTAAGTAAGTAAAGTTGTTGATATTTTCCATTGGGTCAATGATAAATAATTAAACATTCTCAATCATAATGCCTGTGGAGTTCTGTCTCCATATGGGGATTACAACAGGTATTATCGGTAGGTGGCACTACGATAAGGGGGGAGTGCTATTTTTGTCTTTGGAGAAGCCCAACAAATGACATATAAAATATAATAATCTGGCAGTTAACAAG
Source organism: Platynereis dumerilii (assembly GCA_026936325.1). Taxonomy (NCBI): domain Eukaryota; kingdom Metazoa; phylum Annelida; class Polychaeta; order Phyllodocida; family Nereididae; genus Platynereis; species Platynereis dumerilii. The sequence continues at coordinate 41,651,969 of JAPTHN010000012.1, forward strand.
TCACAACCCCCCTATCTGTATGATAACAACACACTTTTCCGTTGAACTGCTGTTTTGAGAACATAATCAATGGCTGACCCAAACAATCAAACATTCAACAAACACACTCATTAAGTTAGACTCCTTGGCTTGGTCAACAACACCAATCACCTTGTTGAAAGGCATCCTCCCCACGCAAGCCCTGCTAAAATGGACAGGGCTTTCTGCTATTTCCAACCTCTTCTGTGATTGGCTGCTTATTTAGGTCATAAGCATTTTGCAGGCAGATGTAGTCCGATTATGGACACTTAGAGGATTACTGGCAACTAAGGAAAACAGTGTAAAACAAGCTAACTTTCAAACAGTTTCATTTCAGAACTGTGAAAATACATAATTCAATGGAATTTTCGGAACTGTGATAGCACATTTCAACAATACACAATTTCTCCATTTGTAACTGTGTGAAACAGAAGCAACAATTTAACTGTGATGTAGCAGTCCCTGATTGGCTGAGCCAAAACTGGGTCAGTTAATTAAGTATTCATGAATTAGCAAAGGTTATGGGCCATTTTGTCATGGTATGACTCAGTGCGCGCAAAAACCGTCGGACAATCGGCTTTTGCCGATCGTTTTTTCGATTGTCCGACCTATCTCAGGCTCTGGTCAGACAAAAAATCCGACAGCATACTGCTGTGGACATCATAGCAATCAGATGGACAATCTGCAAGCCCTTCATTCTTGTTCAGAGAGCAATTAGCAATTAGGCCTATTGTTGTTTCAATTGGAACAATCTGGATCTAAGTGAATTGCAATAACCAGCTGGGCAGGTGTCAGGACTAATTACAATCAACATTGAGCAATCATCTCTTTCTTTTGTTGAGTCTTGTGTTGCCAATTAATCTGATGACCACAATTAGGCCTAATCCACAAATGTAGGCCCACTTGATTTTATTTCGTCACTCAAATCAGAACTTTCAAGATTGAGAGATATAATTTGCAATAACAGGTTCAGAATCATTGAAGCCTTTGGCTTATCTGCAATGATGCTGTATGCAACAAAATACACACCCTATTATTAGCTGGAAGAATTGCAGTTGACCTATGTCACTGAACATGCTGAACAAAAATCCGAATTAGGCATATTATGTGATTATTGACCAAATGAATGGTAGTTTAGTATAATGGGGGGGGGGCACAATCATGTTTATGAAGTGAAAAATATAAACGATATACTATTACTTTGAGTAAGTTGCCCCTTTAAGACATCTAGGATGTTAGCCATCTATAATGTCTACATCATTTTATATAATTTTTTTATACCCGAAAGAACCATGTTTGTCTGACCGAAGTGAAAATTGTCTGACCAGAGCCTTCTCTTCGTCAGACAAAATGTCTGACCAAAGTCAATTTGCTTTCGCGTGCACTGGTATGACTTGGGATGATGGTTGAAAGGCAAAGGGGATTCCATCAGAGCTCCTATTGCTTGAAGACACCACCTGTACATATATTCAGAACTACAAATGGAGACAGGCCTAATAGTCCTAATATGTCTGTCTCCATTTGTAGTTCTGAATTCATGAAAACATAGACATATTGAGTCATAATTAGTCGTATTAGAGGTATGTTTGAATGTTTGATTCATATGGCTGCCAATTTCTTGCTGCACTCAGGGGAATTGATACTAGTGGGGATGGGGGAATGCATCCGCCCTAGGATGTACCTATTCTGTCGATCATAATAAAAAAATTGTTTATCTGTTATTTATCTGTCTATTTATCTATCTAAAATATCTATCTAAAATATCTATCTATCTATCTATCTATCCATAGGCGTATGGCGCTGCCGATTTTGGGGGGGGGGGAGCAACATTTTCCCGAATTTTGCAATCTAAATTTATAAACATTTCAAATTAAATTGCCTGGAAATAATTAATTTTCAGTAGTTTTTATTCAGTCATCTGCCCAAATTTTTTTTGCCTTTTTGCCCAAATCTTACTGTTTCCCAAACTTTTTTGGGGGGGGGCGATCTCCATCCCCCATGCTCCCCTTCCGATATGCCTATTTATCTATCTATCTATCTATCTATCTATTTATCTATTCTATCTATTCTATCTATTCTATCTATTCTATCTATCTATCTATCTATCTATCTATCTATCTTTGTACCAGACACTGACAGATATATATATTCACCTGTGTGGCCCTCCTTACTCCACTTGACCCCCCTGCTGTGCAACATTGGTGGCCTCGGAGTTAATTGAATTTGTTCACTTTGTCATTTTGACTTCAGAGCCACAAGATTCTAACTTTGAAGCCAGAAGATCTTAACTTGTTTAAATGTGATCTCTCACTGGCTTCACTGACAGCTGAAATGTATGAGATAACTGACATGGAACAATCTGCCAGATCTCATTCTGACTACAATACAACATAATCTCCAGGGAACATTTAAACATTTAGACCTCTTATTCTGTACACATTCATATAATGATATGTTATTCAAATTGAATTAGAAGAGCTCCTATTTGTGTTTCATTGCCATAGCAAATTTCATCATTCTCACGAGATAGATAATGTTGGAAAAATATAAGTGAATTAATTTGTAAATTTTGTATTGAGTTGATGTGCTTTCAAGTTTCTTCCACCTTTTCAAATGATCTGTAATAACGACTTAATTTGAACTAATGATCTAGGCATTCATCAGAATTGTCTTGAAGCTTTCTACTGAGTGGATCCCAAAATCCCCACAACAACAATAATCCCATTTCGGTCCCCCTTCGGTTATACTGGACTGGTAACATCGAGGACCACGGCTCGATTTATCAATGTTAGACCTTCAGTTCAGTTCAGTTATGTGCTCGCCCGGATCTGCCAGGTTGCTCTACCCTGTTTGGGGAGCTGCACTCAATTAGGTCCATTATTTTCGATAATTTCTTTGCTGTGTCCTTCACTTTTCTTACGTCCTCCTCGAAGATATCCTGTGTTGTTATTTTCCCAACTTGTTGTCTGTCTATTGCGGTGCATGTTTCTAGGATGTGTTCTTGGCTCTCTTCTTCTGTTTTGCACATCCTGCATTTTGTTGTCCGGAAACATGTTTTTGTAGTTGCACTTCATTTTCAGCATCCTTGATCTTGCTTTGAATATTATGATGGCTTCTATTCGGGTGCATTTTGTTCATGTACTCTGCCCTCCTGCCTGCATGGTGTGGTGTCCTTTTTGTTGTCCAGAAAGAACTTGGTCTTGGTTTTGCTTATGCCTTCCATGATCCTCTCCTGTAGTTTGTTGTACATTTTCCTCTTTATTTTTTCCTTTGCACTCCTTTGCTTGTTGGTTTGCTGGTTCGTCCCCAAGACTTCCTGCCTTGTTTTATCCTGTGCCAAATTCTTATTTTTTCACACCTCTATTTTCTGATCTTTTCTTATGATTTTGAAAATTGACAATGAATCGGAAACCGGGACGTAATGGTATACCGGATTGAACCGGGCGGTTCTAGATCGGAGACGGAGGGGGCAGTAGTCCGGTCCGCAATACTAGTCATCATCTGTCCTACATCAGACTAGTCGGTGAATGAATTCAGGATGTAAAGCCATAGTACCCGAAATAACCATCCACCCTTCACCTGTCTCCACACTGTAAAATTTGGATTTTGAGTTAGCTTAAACGATTGAGTGAGATGGTTGCACAATTCGTTGGAGCTGAGATAGCTTGTTGTTCTAAGTTGGGACAACATAAAGATTATCATAACTCAATACAACAAGCTATGTCAGCTCAAACAAATTGTGCAACCGTTAATCATTTGAGCTGACTCAGAATTTCAAATTTTACAGTGCACCCCTAACCAAGGGTAAATCTACACAACAACACTTAACACTATATACCCCAACCTGCAGGTGGTTCTCTACCCCATTGTTGCACTAGGCCAGGGGTGGACCAACTGTGATCTATGCATGAATTAGCTGGGCAGAACCAGCCCATGCCGGGTGATTAGGGCATTATAATAGGGCACATATCTCCACCCCCTTTGAATACACTTGACTTTATTACCCCACACTTAGTCCTGGAGGGGTTACCGGGGATGGGTGGTTTTGTAAATAATTGTCTAGTGGTTGGCCGCAGAAAATATACAGTGTCAAATGCCTTCTCCATACCTCTTTCAAAATTAAGGTGTTTAGGATTGAATCAACGTGAAAAGGGAAAGCTACAGATTTGTAAACAGTGCTATATTTTCTGTCATTTCTGTACTAATTGAATATTATGGTAAATATGGTAAATATATAAAGTATCAAATGCCTTCTCCAAACCTCTTTCAAAATTGTGGTGCTTAGGATTGAATCAATGTGAAAAGGGAAAGCTATAGATTTGTAAACAGTGCTATATTGTCGGTCATTTCTGTACTAATTGAATTATATGGTAAATCTATGTTGTCAAATTCATCTGCATTTGTAGTAGTTAGCCTGAGTCCCTCTTTTTGTGTGTGGAAAATGTTCAGTGTGTGTCAAATGCCTTCTTTCAAATTTGAGTTTTTAGGATTGAATTGAAAAAAAGAGAAAACGAAATTAATGTTTTGTAACAACAATATGCAATATTGTCTGTGATTTCTGCAGTATTCTGCACTAATTGAATTACATGGTAAATATACAGGATCAAATTTGGCCTTAGTCCTTCTTTTTGAGTGTGAAAAATATAGTGTCAAATGCCTTCTCCAGACCTCTTTCAAAATAGAGAGATGTTTGGGATTGAATTAAACAAAGAGAAAAGGGAATTTATGCTTTGTAAAAATTGCTATATTTTCCGTAATGTCTGTACTAATTGAATATTATGGTAAATATACAGTGTCAAATGCCTTCTCCAAACCTCTTTCAAAATTAAGGTGTTTAGGATTGAATCAACGTGAAAGGGAAAGCTACAGATTTGTAAACAGAGCTATATTTCCTATCATATATGTACTAATTGAATTGAATTATAATTATGGTAAATATATGTTGTCAAATTCATCTAGTTGTTAGATTCGGTTCCTCTTTGTGAGTGTGGAAAATATGCAGTGTCAAATGCCTTCTCCAACCTAGCTCTTTCAAAATTGAAGTATTTAGGATTCAATTAAACAAAGAGAAAGGGAAATTAATGTTTTGTAACAACAATATGCAATATTGTCTGTGATTTCTGCAGTATTCTGCACTAATTGAATTATATGGTAAATATACAGGGTCAAATTCAGCCTTAGTCCTTCTTTTTGAATGTGGAAAATATACACTGTCAAATGCCTTCTCCACACCTCTTTCAAAATTGAAGTGTTTAGGATTGAATTAAACAAAGAGGAAAAGGGAAAGCTAAATTTTCTGTCGTATCTGTACTAATCAGATTATATGGTAAATGTACTGCATCAGATTCAGCCTTACTGCCTTAGTCTCTCTGTTTTGAGTGGAACGTACGTTTACTGTGTCACATGCCTTCTCCAAATCTCTATCAAAATTGAATTGTTGAGTATTGAAAAGGGAAAGCTATATTTTCTGTCATATCTGTACTAACTGAATTATATTTTAAATGATTTTTAGAAGACAGAAAATAAGAAAAAACCTCAAAGCGTATGGTTTATTCTAGATACAAAAGTTCTCAGGCCAGTGTAATGAAATTTTATGACTTCCATATTTCACTGCCAAGATCACTGTAAGCCTATAGAACAACGAAAGACATCCATTCATGAGTTTCGATATTATCCCAACCCCTCCCCCCTTCACAAATTATATTTCATAAGTATGTATACTAACCAAATATATTTACTTATCAAGCAATACTTTATGCTAATGTAGAGATGTCTTAATCCTATTTTGATAGGAAAACATCTCAATGGAAGGATAGTTTTGAGTGAAAGCTTGATCTCTTATTAGTTTGCAGGGGCATCTATTTCTTTTGAAGTCAATTTCATTACCATGGCAACCATCTTTTCACAAGTTTTTCCACAAAGACGCTCCTCTTCTGGGGTACTTTGATCTAGCTATGATCTGTCTATGGCAAATCTTGACTTTTCATCAATTTTGTCTGTACCACCAATAACAGTTGCTATGGCAACACAGTTTGACAGTTATTAAGTCGTCCTCTCGTGACTCTTGACTTGTCAATCAACCACAGAACAAGCCCCCCCCCTTCCACTCCCAAACCCCCTTCTGAAAGTCTTTATCTTACAAATTAACATATTGTGACAAAAATGGCTGTCCTCCAGAAATGTCTAAATTGACGCAAGTTTAGTTTCTAATAATCATTTTGATACAAGGAAGATATAAAGAGATAAAATACCTAGATAGATATATAGACAGGTAGACAGATATATAGATAAGCAGATAGATAGATAGATAGATAGATAGATAGATAGATAGATAGATAGATAGATAGATAGATAGATAGATAGATAGATAGATAGATAGATAGATAGATAGATAGATCTGAAATACAAAAGATCATCTGAAACTAAATTGATAACATGTTTTACCATCATCCTATATTTTGATTTCGAAAATAATGAAAATGCTCTCTTGACGAAAAAATATGTCAAATAAAAGCGAATAAATTTAAAGATTTTGCACAGTGCTCTTAGTATAAGTTACAACCTTCTAAAATTGAGATACATTGCAAACAATCACAGCTGACGAATACCCATTGTCTGAGAACATACCACCACTAACATCAAAATCTGCCTGGAGAGAATCACCCTGCTAGTTTGTGCAAACAATTCCAATGACATTTTTATTGGTTGGCTAACTTTGAAGTTGCTTTTGGTGAGAAATAATTTGCCATTGGCATCTATGTGTGAAAGTAACTGATAAACTGGGACCTTTGGCCTGGCACGGTCCTTTAGTGGTCCCTTATTGGTCCTTGCATTGTCCCTTAGTGCTAATGGTTGTTGTATAGTTTAGTGGGGTATAGAGACTTAGCCCAAGTGGGAGTTGGGTAGGCTTTGGCCTCAGGGGCAGTCAATGCTAATATTGTAACCAAATTTAACTCGAAAAAGTCATCATTGTGTCAATTTATTTCAAGATACAAAACTTAATTTAAAGACAAAGAAAATTATTAAGATCTCTCCTAGCTGGTGTTTTTGTTTAATTTCTTGAGTAATTTGCAGATAGATAGATAGATCAGAAAATACAAAGATTATCTACTAATTAATTGATAGCATGACAAAAATTGAGGAGCTGTGAATATTATTATTGCAATATACATCGAATCATATTAAATTCAGACGAAAAATATTACATTATTAGAGTAACTGCAGGGCTCTGCAGGAGCACACATGCATAAAATTCAGGAACGATCATAATTGAAAGTAATAACAGGACATGCATTAAAATCTGATTTCTTGTTCTGAATGTAAAACACGAGTTAAACTCTGATTGCCTATAGTTGCAAGAGTCTATGGCCCAGCTGAAGGATATATTTCGAGACCAATTTCTGTATTGTTTTCGGCCACTATAAACTGAAAATAAGTCTTTCAAAACATGATTTCCATGGTAAAATTATTCCCATGTTATTTAGACCAAGATACTTATACCATTGGAAAAGTCAACTGACAATTTTGCATGTTAGCACTCTGCTAAGGATTAACACTGTTAACAACAAGCAATCAAACAATCCGATTATTGAACATTAAATTTTATTTAGCCAAAATCATAAGTTCGAATATAAAATTTGTGTCTAACTAATACTTCGTCCTGGCTAGAACACAATCAACCCCCCCCCCCCCCAAAAAAAAGCCTGTGTAATCCTGAATGAAATACACTTTGCATAGACTGTCATCCTAAATGAAAGATTCCAAACTTTACTACCATCCTAAATGAAATAATTTGTTAATACCATCCTTGGTGAAGCGAATGTCATGTGCATTTAGAACCCTCTGTGGTACTGACAGCTTCATTACTTGAACAAATTACATCAAGGGACCAAAGACATAGCAACTTCCAAAGAATATTTCCAAAATCATCCAGGCCTATATGACTATTTTGAAAATATCCAAAAGAAAAAGTTTGCAATTGAAAACACACATTCTGTATATATTTTTTTAATATTGACTATTAAAACTGATCAGGCCCACTAATAATATTGTGATGGGACTAAAAACATTGCAAATTTACTTCAAATTATTGTGCTCTGTCCTGACAAATAAAATGAGTATGGAAATTAATTCTTAAAAATATATGAAAATATTTCTTTGATCCTGCAAACATATATATTTCATCATGGAGGCTGTTCATAATGTCCTCCACTCTTAACACTAAAGGTTCTTGGTGGTATATATAAAGAACCCACAGTCAAAAGAAGGTTCTACATTTCTTAGGGTTCAACTATATTGAAAAGGTTCCATACTTGGTGAGAAAGCCTCATGATAGGACCCTATGCTCCCAACTTGAGGGAAAGGGGTTCCATTGTGGGAGTTCAGTGCAGCTGGATTATCTAAGTGTTGTTTTGTTTGCTGTTGGAACCTTTTTAAAAGTTGAGTAATGAACCTTTTAGGGTTCCTTACCTATACCAGCTTATAGAACCCTTAAAGGTTCCATATAAAACCTTTTTGTTAAGAGTGTGGAGGTTCACAACTTCACATGTCCTACAAATCCCACAAATCCAGACTTGGGACAAATCCCAAGAGACAACTAGTCACTAGTAGTCAGTGTGTTGTATTATTGGTGGGGAATTCCAAGATGACTGTTCGAATTGGGGAGCAGAGGTCAAGGAGATATGATCAGAGGTAAGAAATGGCATCATCGGAGGTTATGGGGGTGACCTCAAGAGGTCAGGGGGGTGACAGAGGCCTGAGAGGGTGCTCTGGGGGTGGAGAACACAACTGCAGTGGCATTGGATTTGGTTATATTGTTTCTTGTTGGTTTTTACGGGCAAGGGAGGGGGTTTGTGGTGAAAAAATAAAATGACAAAAAGGGGATTTTTTAAAAATTTTGTGTGTGTGATTAATCTCACAAAAAAGAAATTAACAGGCAGCTTCGTATTAAATATATTATATGTTAGGCCCATCTGTAGCCTATCAGATGATTTTATTTATCAATTGGGAAGCCTGGCTTAAAATACACTGCTCACAGTATTTAAGGGAGCAAAGTGGCAATCATTGTCATTTCCAGTTATGGCTGTGTCAGCGAGATGTGTATGAACAGCCAAAAATAATGAGTATGTAAGGATGTTTTTTTTTACAGAAATTTAATGACGAAACACAGGGTCAACACATCATATCAAAACAGACCCTAGGTAAGGTTTAAAATTAGGGTTACATATAGAGTTAGGTTTATGGATAGGGTTGGGGTTTGATTTTTGGTTAAGTCTGTGTTTTTTTATTAAACTTCTGTCACAAATTTTCTTGCAATTATTACCTCTTATATTTGGTGAATTATATTCCACTGAAACAGCCATAGCTGGCAAAAAAATGAAAAAACCTCTTGCTCCCTTAATTCATGTGAGCATGTATGTCACAGATAGATCTTTTCACCAATCATCAGATTCTGTTTCCCGAACTTGTGTAAACCATCCATCCTGCAGCACTTACACCAAGTACAATGTATAGCTATATGATCCTTTTTTTGCTGTTTTTAGACCGCACATTTTTGATTGTATTGCTTTATTTTGCATTACGTGTACTATGTTGAGTGTTATGTGTTCCGAGAGGCAAACCCCAGCAGAATTTTCTTCATCGGCATGTGTTTAGAAATTGATTGTTCTTTTTTATGCAGTTTTTTTTTTGCGACGAAACCATGGAAGTAAATGGACCTATCTTTCTGGGTGCAGAATTCTAATAATTTTTAATAATAATAGTATAATGTAGTAATAATATTGTATAATTTTATATAGCGCCCATTCCAGATAAATCTGCTCACCAGCGCTCATCATACCATTAAACGGCAATCACGATAACCTCTGGACATGACCGGAGCGGGGTTTGAACCCACATCCACTGTGCACAAGGCAGATGTGCTAACCGCTTTTACGGAGCAATATAAAAATGTTTTTTCGATCTTCAAAAAATAATGATATAAAACATACCTGTACAAGGCACTGGCAGAGCTGAAAATATCTTCCTTGGTGATGATGCAATAATTAGCATCATCAGGTATAATTGTGACATCATAATGGCAAAGACACATCATGTGATCACAAGTCACGTGGGGTACTCCTTGTAATAGTGCATTGATAGAACAATTGTCAAAAAAATTCACGGTGTCGTTAAGACTCTACATTTCGTTTTTGCAACGCAGGCATTGGTTGAATTTCAACTAATATTGAAATTAAGTACCTCTCTAAAGTGGTGAATATCACAAATGATCTAATTATGTAAAGGTAATAGCTATGTGTTCACTTTAAGATGTTCAAAAATGAAATTTCTGAAATATACAATCAAAGAAAGTGGCATGAATTGGACACTTTTAAATTCAACATTTTAAAAATTGTTTCTTGCAAGTCCTTTAAAAATGGCTGAAATAATCCAAAACATTTTGAGGTGTCTTAAAGATCTAAAACCGATTTCTCATCTTGATTAAAATCATTTCTTTTTACAAATCCAATTCAAGTTCAAATGTCAGATTTAATGCATGATATCCACTTAATATAATGAGCCCATTCAAAGCAATACTTATCATTCAATTAATTGTAAATCCTTGCCTAAATTGAATAATTTTGTATAAAACTCCAATGCAAATCAGTTACAGATTTGACTGCGCTTCAAAGTTATTTATAGATAAATTTCTATGAATAATTCAATTAGTCCTTGAAGAAGATTTGTAAATGAATCGAAAATGCCTTTAAGATGTTTGTAAAGTGTTAGCCAGCCACTCAAGTACCAATTACTGCCAATTGAGTTGCCCCAATGCTGTGGTAGACCGAAGGTTGCCCTTGTATGGCTTGGCTCCACCCCCTGTCAAGGAAACCCTGCCCCCTTCTACCCCCTCTTCCCACCCTTGCCATATATAAGATTGGGGTGGGCTATTTGCCCCCTGAGATTACTCCCAAGGGTAATTTATCAAAAGTCACTTCACAGCCCATAAAATACACAAGTTGACTTGACACACCAACAGACTCACTCACTATGCAAATTGAATTTACAAAGTAAGAATTAAGAGTCTATCTTTTCCTTGTTTTCCAGTGTTGATTATGTCGTCCATACCTTTTCTGTTTAAATCTCTCATCAAGTTAAACTAAGAGGTGGAGAGCTCAGTTTCACTCCCAAGGAGGGGGCAGGTATATTTAAAAACTTTGTTGAACTAATCAAATAGTTTCTTTAAAAAACATTAGGCCTAAATATTTCTGTTGGCTTTTTTTATTTATATTTATTCATAAATATATTTTAAAAGGTTTGATCACTCAGCAAAATAAGCATGCTGTTTTTCGGTAATGCCCTTTAGAACTAACATGAACACAAATAGTTGCTAAAGTTCTTGTCAAGTGGACAATTGAAAAACTTACAGATTTATAGTTTCATAATCTGAAGGTACATGCCCTCATCATATTTATGTGGAATCTCAAATTCTTTTCTATGTTGTTGAACTGTGTCACAGCTTGCATCCCTATTCTCTGGCATTGCAATATATGTAAAATAGCTACAAACTGTGTTGTCATTTTATACTTGGTAAGATTCCCCAGCTTCTAGCCAATAAGAATCCACCTCAACTGAGCATCATAGTTTCAACACAATGTCATTGAGTGAAAAAACTGTATTCTACCACAAAGACAAATGGGAGGGAGCAGGGCGGTAACTGCTGCTTCTGCGAAATATGCATAATTTGTCAAAACTAATGAATATGTAAAAATGTCTGTAACGGACATTTTGTTTTATTATTATATTGTAACAGACATTTTGTTTTATTATTATATTGTTATTTATTCTTAAGGGCATTACCGAAAAACAGCATGCTTATTTTGCTGAGTGATTAACCCTTTTAAAATATATTTATAAAAAAACACAAAAAAAAAAAACACATCAGATGTGAAAACAAGGATGGGTGAATGATTGGGCTTCACATCCTATTTTTAGTTGAATAATGAACCTTTTAGGGTTCCTTGTCTAAACCATGTTAAAGAACCCTTAAAGGTTTCATATTGAACATTTTTGTTGAGAGTGTAGGAATAGAGGAGGACACAGCAATGAGGCGAAAGATGATTGAAACTGCTGTTGTCCGACATAGGTCCAGGTGATCTGACCAGAACTGATTTCAAACTCACAACTCAGAGATTCGAGGCCCGGACTCCGGAGCTCTACCAACTGAGCAGGGGGGAGGTTTGGTCTAGCGTTAGCGTGCTGGCTGCCAATCGATGGGTCCAGGGTTCGAATCCAGCGGTTGTCGAGTCACCTTGACCCATGATGGATGCCTGTTTCAATCATCCTTCACCTCATTGCTGTGTCCTCTTCCTGTCCTAATTAGCTTACCAAGTGCAAAAATACAGGACGTATAGCCCCAATCATCCATCCATCCACCAACTAAGCTAACCTTCTTTGCACACATTAGAGTCAGTACAAGTTTTATATATAAACTGCAAGGTGGCAGTGCAGAACCGAGCCAAGTCAGTCATGGTCGAAGTCCAGACTTATGACATAGGGGACCATTCAGTGTTTTAATCCTTCATTGATTTTGTAATATTTGTTAGACAAGTTAACTCAAACCACAGACCATAACATTGGTCTAATGACTTGGATAATGTGTGTAGAAAATCTGGGAGCATTCTTCAGACATATTATTTGCACTCTGCTGGGCTAATGTGCTGACAAAAAGGTAATTACTTCATATATGTCTGTGTATTTCTATTATATTCCAGATAGATTCTTTGTATTCTAGATATATTCTACACATTGTTGTAGTATAAGTACATGTACTGAACAAGCGTTGTAGATGTTTTATTATTATATGTGTAACTGACATGTGTCTCAAGTTTGCGATTAATCTAGATCTTGGTTGGGCTTGGCATGTCGAACGAGATCAAATTTTGGTCACTTCACGAAAAATTTGGATTGTATGCAACACATCTTTTGGTTGATCCGTATGGAACTGGTGGTGGCATATCGTGATGAAAAGATAAGACCGTTTCATTACCTACTAGTTTCCACCAAGCCTAGATCAACTCTTATATACATTTTAATTATATTTTCTCAGGTATGAGTCAGTTGCCCTTAATTCCTTCGATGGAAGAGGATCTTGTCCATGGAACTGTCAGCCCGGAATTCCAGAGGGTGCGAAATGTCTTTGAGTAAGTTAACTTGGTCAAACACTCGTTTTTTACACATAACAAATTTTATCAAAACAACTACAGTGGTACCTGCATTGTAAGACGCCTGTTAGAAGACTGACTTGCCTTATGTGACTGCCTTCCTCTTGCACTTAGTATGTATTTTTAGTGCATTTCGCATCCCCGCGAGAGACCTCACCCCCACGAGAGACCGCTGCATGACCACCGAAGGGGCGGTCTAATAATTCTGGAACCATGCACTGTAAATGAGAAGCTTCTTGTATATCACTTCAGGTTGGTTAGGAAGCAAAAATTATAATATGTAAATGGCACAGCCATGAAATTCGCGCAGCTCTTAAAAGTTTTTTTAGGACTTATGGTTTTACAATAACTTTCATTAAATTCATATCATATTCAAAAGGCAGTTATGTTTCTGTTTCAAAAAATTGAAAGACAGATACATCGAAAAATAGAGAGAAATTTAGACTAGAAACTATTAGAAAGATAAAGTAGATCAAAAATACAATATATATAGATAGATAGATAGATAGATAGATAGATAGATAGATAGGATAGCAAATAAATAGGATTGAGAATAAATAGAATTGATTGATAATCAGCTAAATAGTAAGAACTTACTAAAAAGGAAGACAACACTGAAAGCTGCCAAATTAAAGTCTATGCTAGATTGTTGATATTACATAATAGTGATAACAAAAATAATAACATGATCTGCATGTAGATTAATTGCTCACTGTTACATAATAATCAGTTGACAAAGATTATGTAACCTTAATTATGTTATGTTTTATTGTCTGTTTTGAAATGAAATGAATCACATGTTAAAAATTTAATTTAGCTTGTCAAGGCTTATAATTAACTATTCCATAAAAATAATAGATAAAGGGAATATTAATGGAGAAAATCGAATTTTTAAGACACTTTTGAATATGAATATGTCATGTTTTGTTAATTTCGAAATTAAATTATTGATAAGAAGCTGGTCCCACTTGACCTAATTTCCTGCTGTCGACCATTGATGTTGAGACCATCACTGCTCAGATTTTTGAAACCTTTCTTGTGCTAAGTTTCGCTGCGCGAATATAAAATTATATATCCAGTGGTAGGGGGCTAGGGGCTGGGACATTCTTTGAAATAAAGAAATCTCGTCAAGTTTTTGTGGTAGAAAAATAAATTATTTCCAGGCTGTTTTGAAGCAAATGGCATTCATTGAAAACTAATGCAGGTATGCTGTTATTTGGCTTTATTCATTATAATCCAAAAACCAAGTGCATAATAAGAAAAAGTTCTGTTTGTTTTCAGGAAGAACTTCCGCCAGGGTTTAGATACTGGGGCAGCATTTAGCGTATTTTACCGAGGCAAACAAGTCGTTCACTTATGGGGAGGCCATTCGGACAGTCGTAGCAAAACAACATGGGAGGAGGACACTTTGTGCATGTGTTGGTCAGTGACAAAAGCTATCACTTCTCTGTGCCTTGCAAAATTGGCCGACGAACAACGAATAGACTTCAACCGTCCGGTTTCATTCTACTGGCCGGAGTTCGCACAAAACGGCAAAGGTCATATCACTGTTGCACAACTTGTGAGCCATCAGGTATTTGTGATTTTAAAGTCTGAATTGGATAATCCTTGAGCAATTGCAAAAGCACAAATATGTAGACCGATATACATAGCTGTCTTAGGCCATTTCTACCATACATGTCTACATGACCAACTTAACTTCTGTAAAAATTATTTAGCTTATCTGTAGCTTGCACTTATTGTTACTGAGATAATTGACAGTTATATTTAAAAATCAATATTCTGAGTAAAATATATGATTTAGTAGTGAGGTTTTTTCTTTCAAATAATTTGCATAATGTGTGCCTTAATATTTTCTACTGTCAGGCAGGACTTGTTGCAATTGATGGAGTTCAGTTTGACCTTAACTTTGCCAAGGATCAGACGAAGATTGCGAAAGCTTTGGCAAAACAGAAGCCATTATGGACACCCGGTTGGTATTCAACTATCAATTCTCTTAATTTAAGTTATGATAGAGAATTACCATCATGCTATCCTGACATTGCCACAAGTTACACTCTTAAAGCAAAAGGTTCTTGATGGTATGTTTAAAGAACCCACTGCAGAAAAAAGGTTCTAAATTTTTTTGTAAAATTGAAAAGGTTCAGTACTTGGTGGGAAGTCCTATGATAGGACCCTATGCTCCCAACTTGAGAGAAAGGGGTTCTATTGTAGGTGTGAGTTTTACAAGACGTATACTGCACTTGGCTGCTGTTCTGGTAATTATTGACAACTTTTTTTTTCCAAAAAAAAAAATATATATATCGGCCATTTTAAAGCAAATTCACCTCGTTCCGCAAATTTTAGCCCGTCCACATTTTGTTACCGCTGATCCTGCAAAAGCGTTCTATTCTGCAACTGCGCATCCACATTATATTAAAAAATCCAACTCTCCGCTGTTCTGCAAATTTGCTGTGTCCACATTTTACTATGTACGATGCTAGCACCATACTGCTGACGCAGTTTCACAGCCTTTTTTTCCAATTTTGCCTCTGGCCTCCTGTTGGGAGGCCTGTGCTCATCTTATCAGAGGCACATTGCGCCAAATAGAATGATTAACCATAATATTATACCAATATATCAGCGAAGTGCCGTAGCTTCGCCTAAAAAAACCCACAATTTTTTCTTATTTCCAACAAAACGATGATGAAAGTGCAAAACCTTGTATGTCAAAATGTTGCTATTTTTAGATTTTGGGTGGAATGACTATTTCAATATCCAATACATGTTGTCAATTGGTCACCTTGCCAGTTTGCTATTTTTTGGAAGCTGTAACAGACTGATTTCACCAAACCTTGTATGTCGATTTGTTCCAAAAAGTGAAAGTGCAAAACCTTGTAACTCAAATCAGAACTTTGAGGCGCATATTTTGGGATATTTCAACTTTTTTTTTAGAAACAATGATTTTGGTACTTTTATATGGCTCACAGCAAATTTCCTAATTAAAAAAAATTTACATGCCTATATTTGTTTTGGTCATGTACATGTAGGCTATTGAAGAGGAGTGTGCACGAAAATTTGAAAAAATTTGCATTTTCCTCTTTCTTGCCATTGTAGCCACTCAATAAAATTTGTTATGGTTATCCATCATGGTCAAATTATAATTTTTACTGAACACACATAGATTGAAAGTATATTCAATGCTGCAAGTTGCTTTAAAATGTGATAAATGATCGAGTTACAAGGTTTTGCACTTTAATTGACTTGTAAAAAGTGAAAGTGCAAAACCTTGTAAGTCGACATTTTCAATCATATCTGATGGTAACACCAATGCAAGGGGTCAACAACCTATGACAAAAAATATGCTACAAATGGGTGTCACTTTCTATATATCAGGTTGACCATAACTCACATATTAATAAATAAATATTAACATAAAAAAAAGATGTTTGATAGTTTTTTTCATTTTCTGAAAAACAGCTTTTTTTGACATAAAAGGTTTTGTACTTTCACCATCGAAAAGCTGTGCAAAATGATACAATTATTGCTATTTCATTTGGTTTTTTTAGGTACTTGTCACGGCTACCATGGAGTTACCTTTGGTTGGTACGTAGACCAGTTAATCAGAAGAGCTGACGAAAAGCACAGGTCAACTGGCCAGTTTTTCAGGGAAGAAATTGCAATGCCATTAGGTGAATATCTGAATCTAGCACTTCTATTCTCAAGGCATCAGACAGTCCAGTTGATGGCAACAAAAACAAGATAAGATGGTTGTCAGCCCCTATAGCTCAGTCAGTAGAGTGCTCGCCTCAGAAGCGAGGGACGTGGGTTCAATCCCCAGGCTGGCCATCGTGTCATTCCACGACGTCGTCGTTCGCATCAACTGGAAACAAGTCAATGATTTGGCTTGGCTACCCACGTTAAATAAAAGTACCTTTACCTTTAGCACTCTTTAGAATGCATAGGCCCGCCACCAGTACAATCTGATGCAAAAAAAAGTATAACTGTAAGCCTTCTTCAGCTACTCTGCTCACACTATTTAAGGGAGCAGGGTGGCAATCATTGTCATTTCCAGTTATGGCTGTGTCAGCGACATGCGCATGAATGGCCAAAAATAACGAGTATGCAAGGATGTTTTTATACAGAAATTTCATGTCGAAACACAGGGTCAACACATCATATGTGGAAACAGATCCAAGGTAAGGTTTGAAATTAGGGTTATAAATAGAGATAGGTTTGTGGATAGAGTTGGAGTTTGAGTTTTGGTTAACCCTGTCTTTTTTAATTATTTAAGATAATTCAATATTTCAGATCTTGACATCCACATAGGCCTGCCGGAGAAGCATGAGCAAAGAGTCGCCTGGTTGGACGACTGTTCTTTTCAAGGTTACCGCCACATGATGCTGCATGAGCCCCGTCTGTTCTGCCACCTGGCGAGTTTGTCGCTCAACTGTAATTCTCTGTTTTGTAAGATGCAGAAGACTTGTGGATCTTTATCAGGGGTAAATTACGATTTAGTTTGCAGTTCCTGCAATTGAAGTCGTTGTTATAGAGAGCAATTTTTGGTAAAAGTATCAAAATCTACATATCGATGGTGAAAGTGCAAAACCTCGTAAGTCAAAAAAAGCTGTTTTTCAGAAATTGAAAAAAACTGTCAAGTGTCTTTTTTTATGGTAATGTTTATTAATAAGTGAGTTATGGCCAACTAGATACATAGAAAGTGACACCCTGTTGTAGCAAATTTTTTGTCAGAGGTCGTTTACCCCTTGCATTGATGTTACCATCAGATGTGATTGAAAATGTCGACTTACGAGGTTTTGCACTTTCACTTTCTACCCGTGCAAAACCTTGTAACTTGATCATTTATCACACTTTAAAGCAACTTGCAGCATTGAATATACTTTCAATCTATGTATATACAATGAAAATTATAATTTGCCTATGACAGATTGCAATAACAAATTTTATTGAGTGGCTACAATGGCAAGAATGAGGAAAATGACAATTTTTTCAAATTTTCGTGCACTTTCTTTTTCAATAGCCTACATCACCAAAACAAATATAGGGAGGTAAAATTTTTTTAATCAGGAAACTTGCTGGGAGTCATAAAAAAGTAACACAGTAATTGTTTTTCAAAAAAAGTTGAAATATCCCACAATATGTGCTTCAAAGTTCTGATTTGAGTTACAAGGTTTTGCACTTTCACTTTTTGAAACATATTGACATACAAGGTTTGGTGAAATCATTCTGTTACCAGTGTGTTACAGCTTCCAAAAATAGCAAACTGGCAAGGTAATCAACTGACAACGTGTATTGGATATTGAAATAGTCATTCCACCAAAAATCTAAAAATAGCAAAATTTTGACATACAAGGTTTTGCACTTTCACCATCGATATGTTACTATATAAACTTTTTTTCTTTTCTCAAACTCCTACAGATATTTGCTAATATGCGCTTGAATCTATTATAATTTGGACAAAAAAGACGGGTAAAGATTTCATTAGAACCAGAACTTCTGGTCGGAGACCGAGTCGAAACAATAAATTGGCGCTTCCTGACTCCTTAAAGTAATTATAGTCCTTGTCATACTTACGTGGAATCTCAAGTTTTTTTTCTATGCTGTTGAACTGTGATGTCAGAGATGACTCTATTCTAGCATTGCAATATATGTAAATTAACTACAAGCTGTGATGTCATTTCAAACTGGGTCAGATTCCCCAACTTCTAACCAATGCGAATCCACCAAACTGAGCATCACAGTTTCAACTCAGTGTCAGAGTTAAAATTGGGTCTGGGAAAAACCCATGCAAGTTTGACATCACAGCCTCTCAACCAATGGGCTGCCAGAACAAATATATTACATAACATAAGCCATGTGTTTACGAACAAATTGTCAAAGCCTTCTGTTAAATACCAACTTCCATCAAAGTTTAAAGTTGTAAGTTAGCAAGTTTGTAGATTTATAAAACAACTCTGGGAGGATTATAACAGTTGTTTACTGTGAATGCTCACAAAGCTGCCATTTGGTAGGATTAGACTGGTGATTGCTGTGATAAATCATTGGGATCAAAAATGTAATGCTTCCTTCAATATATCAATGTTTTAACTGTGATGTCGTAGTTTACGGTCAGCCCATTGGCTATCAAGCTGTGATGACGTAGTTGTAGGGGCTAGCCCTGATAAAACTCTTACTCTGACACTGTGTTGAAACCGTGACGCTCAGTTCAGGAGGATCAACATTGGCTAGAAGCTGGGGAATCTGACCCAGTCTGAAATGACATCACAGCTTGTAGTTAATTTACATATATTGCAATGCTAGAATAGAGTCATCTCTGACATCACAGTTCAACAGAAAAGAAAAAAAACTTGAGATTCCACGTAAATATGACAAGGACTGTAATATAATTTACGAAAAACACAATTACAAAAATGTGAAATATATTCCTAAACAATAACTTTGTAAAATTATTTTTTCTGCCCTGCTAACCATATCGGGTGTCGGATTCGGACTTGTAATGCAGGGAACCTCCCGAGTCTGAGTCGAGTCGGAGTTGCTTTTCAGAAAGCCAAAGGAGTCGGTAGTCGGAATTCTTTCACTTACTGCTTGACCCAAAAGCCCTTATTAGAACTACAATTGTTTTGTTGAAGAATTATTACAATATAAATTTCAGGTAAAACCAGCGAATAAGAAAGCCTACAGGGAAGTGGAACAGCCTCATGTCAATGCCATGGCAACTGCAAGCTCATTGGCCAGGCTGATTAACATCTTAGCCAATCATGGCAGAGATTCCCAAACTGGAGTACAGGTCTTATCTCCAGAAATGACTTCCCTGGTCATGCAACCAGTCTGCAGAGGATTGGAACAACTCTACCAAATCCGAGGGCTATTTTCGCAGTTTGGTTTAGGGTTGGATATTATCAAAAAAGAGGTATTCCAATTCGATTATCAATCCAATTATATTTTTCTTCGCAACACTGTAAAAACAAAGCATTTGAAAAACTATGCAACAATTTCATTCAAGTTTGTAAACTGTTTCTCCAGCAGGAACCTCAGATGAATTGATTAAAAAAATTCTGGCTTTCTTCAGTACTTAATTCTAGCATCAGGAAAAATGTTTTGTGGTTTGCATATTATGGCCTACATAGGTTTTTCTGCTAGGTATACCTGGTAGTAGGTGGTACAGTGTATGGGGACTGGATTTTCCCGCCAAAATTTGAATTTAAAATTCCAACCAAAATTTTGAATTTGAATTTCCCACCAAAATTTAAATTGGTACTACTGTACTATGCTACTGTCTTAATGTATCCTGAGTAATAAATCCTGGTTTCGTATTGCATTTTACACTTTGGCATTCACTCAAGAGGGCTTCACTATTTTGATCAGTATCTGAATTGCCCTTGTCAAACCTGATTTTACAGGGTAATATGAAATAGCAATAGTTGACCTAATAAAAACTTTCCAACAAAACGCGGCAGAAATTTGGCCGGGAGTTATAAGTCATTAGAGTTTTAAATGAATATCATCTCTCTATAGAAAGAAGTCAGGTGTTGCATGTTATGCTGTGTGAATGATTTGGCTTTGTCATTAACTTATTAACTCGACTGGCAGTCTTGTCAAAAGAAATCTTCTCTTGTCTTTCAGGGTAGGACTATAGTTGGACATCCTGGATTTGGCGGTCAAGCTGCTTATGCCGACCCTGACAACCAAATGGCCTGGGCATTCCTGACAAACCGAATTTGCCATTATGGACCAGTGCAAATGGACCCAAGATACCGGCCACTCATTGACTGTATCTATAAGTGCGTGGCTGATATCAATACAGAGTGTTCAAGCATTTGACATTAATTATCTACTTCTTGTTCTTCTTCTTCTGTTTTGCCTTTCCATAGGCGTATGGGAGGGCGGGCAGGGGGGCGATCAACCCCCAAAAGTTTGGGAAACAGTATGAGTCGGGCAAACAGACTAAAAAATCCGGGTAAATGACTAAATAAAAATTAATGATTTCCAGGCAATTTCATTTGAAATGGAATTAAATCTAGATCTTGATATTCGGGAAAATGTCGCTCTCCCCGCTAAAAACTGTGCACGCCATACGCCTATGTGCCTTTTCGTCCTGAGACATAGTGTCACACCATAATAGACCTGAGATACTGGCCACTTGTTGACTGTATCTATATAGTGTGTGACCGATATCAGTACAGAGTCAGAGTGTTAGAGCATTTGACATTAATTATCTTGTTCATATTCTGCTACTGCTATGCCCTTCCTCCTGTGCTAATTTGCCCAAGTGAATAAATACAGGACATAAAGCCTCATGCCCCTATTGCCCCATTGCCCCCATCAATCAGTCCATCAAACATTTATTGTCATCATCCCGCATATCGTGTGAGTGCATGATATACGATTGGAAAACATCCTTAGAGCACATTGTTTTCTCATTGTTTTATATTATGATTTGATCCTGTATCCAATCTGCATGTTAATCAGAACAGTGGTACTTAAATTACATCAAAAGGACAATAAAATACTTTTTATTTAACACTAATTTGTATGCAAGGATTCCGAATAAAAGTCATTGCAACTAAAATCTTTAATTAACCCAAATTTTAAATATTGAATATAGATAATAATTATAGAAAACCCCTTAATGAAGAAATATTATGTCAAGAAGAGCTTTGATTAAATTGTTCATAACATGAGTGGTATCATTTATTTTCTAGTTTTCTTATTTCACAGGAAAAGTAACGTTATTCGAGATTTGCATAAGTGTTCTATTTGAGTTGTAGGACTTCGTTGACCTGACTGCGAAGTATAGGCCTACTAAAATATCTTCTTTTTTTTGTGATGAGTACAATAATAGTCTGTCATTTTATAGTAGGAGTAAAGATTAACAGATAAGGCTAGATATAATTAATTTTTGGCTTCTTGGACCTATCGACAGAACATATTTTCCACCGGGGAAAAAGAAAGCATACTAAAAATTTATCTAATTGATAGTTACAATAAAAAAATATATTACAGCATTTTTTTGCCCTTCCAAAATATACTGTAAAGGCTGAAGAATATTTCATAACGAAAAAGTCTCGCTTTCTTGCAAGCGCAGTAGAGAATTTAAAATTAAGACAAAATGCGCAACTCATCAGAGTCTAAGGAAAAAATTCGTCTCTCAGTCACAAATTTGACAATGACTGGGAGACCAAATCTGTCCACTCGGAGACCTTTTTGGTCTCCCAGTTACTATGTGCTCAATAATGAACTAAAACTTTGTAAATGTGCAGTAAAATTGGGACTATTCGTTGGAGCAACATTCAAAACTAGCTTTGTGCCAGGTGGCAGCAGCATGCAGTTCTCAGTTACAAATGACTGCGCTTCAGCCTCCCAATCAGTTTTGAAGAGACAGTCCACGAACATTAATCAATCAACCACATTTTAAAAATCACATAAAATTCAATTAAGTCGGTGAAGGAAATAAACTGCTTAAGTTAACTGTTGTACCAACCATAAAATACACATTAATTTCTATGTTGCTAACTCCTCATAAATCGGATGATATTCTCAGGCAATGTTCACTGAATATAATGAAAAGACCAACTAACAAAAAATCGAGGTATACCACGTGACGACGTTATCATCAAATACTCAATTTTCAAAATCCAAAAGTCAAGATCTTTATCAACTGAATAATTTTTTTGGAAATTCTTTCATAGATAATACAACCTGAAAGCGGTTTATTTCTTACTTGGACAGTGGGAGTAAAAAAGAAAAGGCCTGATATAAAACTGAACTAAAATTGATAAGGAGTGACAATAATAATTGTTCAGAAAGGTTGTAGACTTTATTTGTCATATATTGAGTGTCCAAGAACCAGATCAGAATGCTAAATGATATAATGAATATAATGTGTAGGCGAGAAGTAGAAAATGATATTTTGCTTTTTACCGCGCACAAGTTGTCAAAGGTGCAGCCTGTTATATCATTCTAAATTGCAGAAATTCAAATAGATCAACTGAATGTACATCAGTTAATTTATCAAATTGAATATAACCTAGTCTATCACAACGCAGCATAATCAATTGTGACATAGTAAATTGGGTGAATTTTATGAAGACTTTTTTGGGACACACGCACCCGCACCCGCGACTTCATCATACACTCTTAATTACATCAAAAGGTTCTTGATGGTGTATAACATAAAGAACCAACAGCTGAAAAAGGTTCTAATTTTTTTAAGGGTTCAACTGAATTGAAAAGGTTCAATACTTGGTGGGGAGGCCCTACGATAGGACCCTCTACTCCCAACTTGAGAGAAAAGGGTTCCATTGTGGGAATGCAGTGCAGCTGGATTATATAAGTCCTGGTTTTGTTTCCTGTTGGAAACCTTTTTAAAAGTTGAATAATGATCATTTTAGGGTTCCTTATCTATACCAGTTATAGAACCCTTAAAGGTTCCATATATAACCTTTTTGTTAAGAGTGTAGAATTTGGTGCTTCTTCAATTTTCCTGGCGTTAATTCTTTCAAAAAAAAATTCTTTCTCGAAGCTATATTTGTAAATTGCTCGCAACATCATATAGAAAGTGAGGACAACAGCACTGAACATTGAGAAAATGAATAAGAGTACATCTGCACCGAAATAAGTGAACCAAATGATATTTTCAGCATAAGGATGAAAGAGATGCTTGGCTCCCTCTGTTTTGATTGTGAAGTTCACAAGATGGCGGAACTGTTGGATGGGTGGCACAACCTGATCAGACATCGTCAGTGAAGCTCTCTTGGCGTTATCCCGGTAGAAGGGATTAGATAATACTTCATTGATTCCTCGCTCAAGTTGTTTTTCTGTGAATGAATAGTAGTTTATTCTTACACCTACTTTTGCACGGTCAGTTAATTTAAAAGCGTTCCTCAGTTGATCACCAACTAGAGGCATTGCGATGACAGGAATGCCATTGTAGATACTTTCAAAAGTGCTGGATATTCCACAATGGGTGATGAAGAGTTTAGTTGCTGGGTTAGCCAGGAGATCATTTTGAGGGAACCAGTTTGTTAAATGAGTGTTATTCTTCAAACCCTTTGGTTTTTCTCCAGTGTATCTCCAGATAACTTGTTGCTTTAAATTGCCGAACACGTTTGCAAACTTTTCTGCAGTTTCTACATCAAACTTTGGCACAAGTGTTCCGAAACTTATTAAAATAACACCACTGGCACCTGACAAGTCCACAATCTTCTGAAATTCTGCACTGAGGGGTAAAGCTTTCCTGTGAAAGAGCCCGGATATGGGGAAAACATGAGGCATTGTGGGACGAGGCGCATCCAAAACATAGTCGTTATTTAGTAATATAATTCTATCAGTCTGTACATTTTCCAATGGGATTTTCAACTCAATATCATTCTTTCTGGCCACTTCATATTGGGAAGAAATTATACCTGGAATTATGTAATAATTACTAACAGCCAAGAAGAAAGTATTGAGAACCCGTTGGAAAAATGTCATATCATCGCTACTACAGACTGATCCCAATTGACACGAAAACGATGGGAAGATGGGGTACATTAGATTATTATCCGGACAGAAACCAAAGTTTTGGTATAGAATTGTTGTAACATTCAGATGACTTGCCATAACTCCTGAACACAATGAAAACATATCTGCGAGTAGTAAGTCATAATCTGCATGTCGAAGTTGCTTCATCACATCATCATGTTGAAATAAGCAGTTGCAAAACTCAATTTGGGTCGACGTCATCTTTCTCATTGCTTTGAAGAACTTCCATCCTCTCATGTTAAAATCTGCGACAGAGATACTGGTGACGTCTGAAACGTTATCCGGCACATGAAAGTTAACGACCCTCGCATGTTTGACTATGACGTGGTCTTTGACTCGATAGTTCATGATCAAGTCCACCTGGTGGCCGTCTTGAGCAAGCATGTCAGCCATTTTCTGCATGTTCAGCATCCGCGAGTTAAATCCACTGGTCACTGGGGCGACAAGGATCCTGTACGATGCTACACCTGCGACCAGTAGAAGCAGCAATGAAACAGTAGTTAGCATTCTTTGTTTCACTCCGATACCCTTAAAGGAATAACATGAAAACATGATAAATCATAATATATTAACCATTACGAAAGCTGCCCTGTAAAATTTTCAGTCAGCTTAAATGATTCGGTGAGGTGGTTGCATTATTCCTTTGAGCTAACAAAGCTTGTTGTTTTAAGCTATAAAAAAAGGCCGTAGTTTTAACTTACAAACAACAACCTATGTTGGCTCAAATTCTAACTGAGCCTAATAAAAAATGCAAAACTATTTCCAGGGCTTTATTTTTCTTTATTTGCCTCAGATGGGCTATTTATTGTATGCATGTGTGTCATCAGGTATCAAAGGACCCAGTTGCAAAATAGCATGACTATTTGCATGTCTGTGGCCAAGTTTATCACATTGGCGGTATGACCAGTGGACCGGGGCATCAGGCACCCCACAGAGCAAATCTAATAATTTCTTGTGAAAGCTTGAAGAAAATGATGGAGACGGCCACAAAATTCACTTCATTTTAAAATGCAACCTAACTTGTTAAAAATGTAGGTTTTGGGAAGTCAGACCAGAGTTTTCACACACAATGATATTCCAATGCAACAATTTAGCAACAGAAACAAGTCCTCAAACAGCCTTTACAATAGCTGTGGGATAAAAAAGTCGTACAATCTATCAGAAAGACCTCAGGACACAACCTCTGTATTACCTTCACAGGTAAACATTGGCATTTTGTGCGTTGTGCCCTCCTTGTGCTCTTCTCACAACCTGACATCTGCCCCCCCCCTAAGAAAAGTCATGAGGGAGGCACACTTGGTGCTGCTGTTTGTCCTACGGCTGCTATGCATGTTGTGTAGGGTGTTTTTGATGGACCATAAGCCTTTTTTCCACTCTTAGGTTGTTAGAGGACCTGTTTCCATAGTAGCATTGTTTCACTGGAATATCATTGTATGTGACAAACCTTGACATGACTTCTCAAAAAACTAAATTTTAACAAGTTAATCGATAGCAAATCAAGGGAACTGTATGGCCTTTTTCATCATTTTCTTCATGCTTTCACAAGAAATCAGTGGCCATACGCCATTGTGACAAGCATGGCAACAGACACACAAGAAATGTGGGAGGCAAGTGGGGGGTAAGCGGGGGCAAGTGGGGGTAAGCAGGAACAAGTGAGGGGTAAGCGGTGGCTGGCGGGAGGCAAGTGGGGGCTAGCGTGTGGCAAGTGGGGGTAAGTTGGGGAAAAGGGAGGCAGCAGGGCTAAAATTGGGGGGGGGGGGGTAACTGATAATATGGGAATAACAAAAGGGAGCGGGGATTTATCCTGTCATGAAGCCTTTCTGAATTACTATTTTCCCTAACATTCTTCAAAAATGCTGTAACATTTCTTTCAACTTTCCAAATTTCATCACATTATATAGATAAATTTGCAATAATAAAAGAGATTGGGGTTAAAACATGAATGCATCATTAAATTTCCATAAATATTTTTACCTGAGAATAAAGAGTAACTAGTCTTTTGTAATAATATCCAATATGTGCTCCTTTTTGAGCTAATAAGCATCATTCCACCATATACTGTGTATTAATTCAGATTTAGAAATCATAATCATTTGTTTAATTAGTTTAAACTCAGTTGAAGTAAACTTAGTGTGGAACTCGGTAAACAGCTGTGTTTCTAGTACAGGTGGTTCCATCTATATTTCTGGGGGGTATCTTCACCAATTAACCACATGATTTTCTGGGGGGCAAACCTAACCACGTGATTTTCTGGGGGTTATCTTCACCAACTAAGAAAAACATGTGATAACTCTCAGTTATGTCATGAAGATAGTCAAGTGATAATCTGGTGAAGTTAATCATGTGGTTATCCTGTGAAACTGTTGGAGAGTTTTTTCATGTGAAGAAAAACACGTGATAACTCTCATGAGTCATATCATGAAGGTGGTCAAGTGTTAATCTGGTGACATTCATCACGTGGTTATTGGAGTTTTTCTCATGTGAACAAAAACACGTGAGAACTTTCAGTCATGTCATGTTCACCAGTTTCCCCCCGTGTTTATCACGTGAACTTCACGGGCATTGTCAGCTGGGAGGTGATGTAAACAACTAAACTGGAATATCAACCAGAAAACAACAAACTGCAACTGTAAGCAACAACTGAAAACGGGTTTTTTCAGGTGTCTATCATCTGCATTCATGCACCAACTCATGATTTGATTGGTTGGTTTTCAAGACAGTTTCATGGAAGGTGATTGACATGGTCCATAATTGGCAAGTGCAGAACGCATTTTGCTAAAGAATTATACAAAGCAGAATAAAACAACCTACAGACCACTTTGAAAGTGATTAATATCAATCTCATCTTACAGGAAGATCTATAATGCATAATAATCCTAAAGGTTGTCTTTTTAAATGTCTGTAGTATTAAATTAAATGTTGTAGTAATTAAACGGTTCAACAAAAATAAGTCCTCCTTTACAAAAACGTGAATATTTCAAAAATCTCTTTTCTGATTTCTGTTAAAGTTATTGTATCTGCATATCGACGTCTTGCCTGCCGAACCTGAGTGCACATACCCCTCTTTTTAAATATTTTAAGTTTTGGCTTTTCCAAAAATAAAATTACCAAAAGGTGCTAAAGTCCTCAAATTATTTCTAATGTCACCAAGGAACCTAATCTGAGAAAAGGTTACAAAAGCAGTCCTCAATTGCCCAGTAAATATGATTGAGAAACAAATTTTCTCCAGTAATCTAAATCTATAAAAGAGATTAAGCTTAGCAGCAGATTTCACAGTGGGTGACCTGGGGGGTCCCACTTCCTGCATCCATAAGTAATCCAATTTCAAGCCCATTCCCCATTCACAAACTCCCATTACTGTCAAAAACAATTTTCTTGCCACTCTATTTCACCACCTCCCCTAAAACACCAAAATTTCCCAGGCCAACAATCTCCTTTTTCGCCCCCCTTTCAAAACATAACATCTGATCTGCCCCTGCATCACAGGGTCATTTCTTTCCGCACAATGCATGCCAGCCCAACATCTCCTTTCCTCACCTACCATGCATTTTTCTTCCTTTCTCTTAACTACCATTCAAATGGGCTGCTACTGGAACCTATTCTCAGTGTTCTTTTTGCCTCGATTCACCTCTTCTTACCTCTTCATCCTCACCAAGCAAGCCATTACCTTCGTGGGTGGACTTCCGGTCTGCCAGATCACTTAGCTGTCATCCATGCTGCTTGATCACTTTGTTGTGATCCACGCTGCATTTCTCGTGCCTTCCTCTTGCTCTTTATGCATGCCACAACAGTGCAGTTTCATTTCTCTGTCTGCTGTTACGTGGGATGATAGGTTTTTTTGTTTATCATTATAAGATCACTGTATCCAATCAACTGAATTAATTCATTCCTATCAACTGACACTTTCAAGTGCAATTCTCTTTCACACCTCCCTGTCCTCCTTCAACTATATCACCGTGTATACGCTTACTCATCAATTCACTCTCAAATTGATTCCTATCAAAGTTGACACTGGCACTTTCTACTGATAAATTCACTCACAAAATACAATAGTAGAAATGCTATCTATCAACGCTTCACTGGGGGACTACTATTTTATATCCAGGGGTATGTGCACTGTCCAGAAATCAATTATGCATTGGGTGACCATTTAATGATTATCTGGTTGGCAGCGCTTGCAGCAGGCTTACTTGATTTACATCATTTGCTTTCAATCAGTGATTTTTATCAATCCAATGCTTTTTACAACTCCATCCATTATGGACGTCCTCACTACGACTCTCCTATCATCCCATTAATGTTTCACATCTCTTTATAGTAATTTTTCGCAATACCAAGAATATCACCTACATTTAAACCTTCTTCTTAGTTCCACTGAGCCCCTTTTCAGCTATTTTCTTCCCTAATTCTTCCCCTAACTTACTACATGAATTTCACTGGGTATTTTCTAGTGTATCATAATGAAGTACTAGGAAGTTGCCCGTAGATTGAAGGGAAACAGGATAGTGAGATGGACTTGAGAAGGGTAGAGATGTCCCTTAGTGGGTTTAGAAATGCAGATGGCAAAGTAGAAGATGAGACATTATGTATAAGTTGAGATGGTTGCACATACTGTGTCATTTTAATTTATACAACAGCAAGCCCGTGCAAGCTGCATAATTAGATTGAACTTCCATGGTAACAAAATTAATGCAAGTGAAGTACAATGGTGCTGAAAGGAGGGGAGCAAGCAACCTGCTGGGAGACACTGATGTACTTTAGGAGGCAAGTGGGAGACAGCTTGCAGGTGCAGCCCTCTTGTGTATAATATAGGGATTAGCTTAAAACAAATTATCCTTAATTAGGGCATTTAAAAGAGTGCAGAGGCCTTGAAAAGGGGAGAGTTCTGCCTTGAAGGGCAAAGGAAGGCATGGGCAAAATTAGAAGAAGTGACATTGAGTATAACTTGAGAAAAATCCCGTACGTTATCATTTTAATATAAGAGAAGTGACTCCTACCATTTTGCAGGCTCTAGCTCCTGTCATTCTGAATGTCAAATCGCTAAATCCCGTAGTTATAAAAATATAAGTACCCATGTAACACTTCGTACTATTAAGTCTGATCTGATAAGCTTATCCATTCACAAAAAAAAAAGTTGGACAGGATAAAAAGAAGAAATATAATCGGTAAAATACTGAAAAGTCAAAAAAAGAAGAAGAAATAAGTGCATTTGGGTGAATGCTACTACACTAGTTAACACCAGTATTAGAAAGTACAATAATTCATTTTGTGCTAGATAGACAATGAAACTCAATATAATGAGTACTTAATATTTTTATTTTCATTATTATACTTATTGGTATCAAAATACCACTTGAGGACTGTGAAACTAATTTTTTTATAAACTGATACATTTTTGTGAGGCGTTTACACACAAACTAAAATGGGCTTTACCAGATAATATGTTGAATTAATTTTGTTAATGACCACCATGTTGACATGTTTTGAATCCCGACATACATGCACTGCTCACACTAAAAGGGAGGAAGAGGTTTTTCAATTTTTTACCAGTTATGTCTGTTTCAGTGGAATAAAATTCACCAAATATAAGAAATGCGAGGATATTTGTTACAGAAGTTTAATTAGAAAACACAGGGTTAACCAAAACTCAAACCATTTATAGGGTTATTAACCCTATCTATAAACCTAGCTCTATTTGTAACCCCTAATTTTAAACCTAACCTTGGGCCTGTTTCCACCTATGATGTATTGACCCTGTGTTTCGTCATTACATTTCTGTAAAAGACATCCTTACATACTCATTATTTTTGGCTGTTCATACACATCTCGCTGACACAGCCATGACTGGTAACGACAATGATTGTCACTTTGCTCCCTTGAATAATGTGAGCAGTGTAAATTGCATGACTCGAAAGAATTTGATTTATTTTTCTTCTACCAGGTGGTGGGCTACCATTTTCTTGTGGTGGCCAATTCTTTCACCTGCCCTGTTGTGAGCTAAAAAACGGACTGAATTTTGAGATTTACAGACCATGCAGACATCTATATGAGGTCTTTTTTTTAGTTAGCCAGACGTTTGCTAGACATAATTTCTAGCTTTTACAGACAGTCTGGATCATATCAATTTACATACCATGCAGACGTCTGCAGAAGTATATTTCTGACTTAAAACAGACGTCTGGTAGATGACATTTCCACCTCTTTACAGACTGTCTGTATACTATCAATTCTTCATTCTTACAGACACAATTCTGATAATTTGACTCATCATTAAGAACATCAACAGGTTGTAAAACACATGAATCATAATTCATAACTATATGCACTCATCACTTATTATCATACTTTATTCCAAGGTATTGTCACTGCTCCATTGCCCCTCACACAGACCCACAGATTGCCTCTCTTAACCATTGTATAACCCAAGCCACTTAAGCAGCTTGGACAAAGCTCATTGTATATTTATGTTGGGATAGGACTTAAGTATTAAGGGTAGGGCTATTGTAACTGGGAAGGGGAGTGTCAAGGGACAAGTTATGTATGCAAGCACCTGGCTTGTACATGCACCTCTCAAAGAGGAGGCCTAATTAAAGGCTTGGTCAATTGCATCCAGCACACCTGGAATGCTCTTTTATCTATAGAATTGTGTCACATTGGAATGTGGGAGCTATGTGCAAATTGGTTGACTGAACCAATTTCCTGTTTAATTATAGATTGGCAATCTGCTGGGCAAACACCCCAGTCAGGGACAAAGGGCTAAGGGTTGTATAACTGCCTGGTCAACTATTGACCCTCATCTTAAACATAAGGGGTATTATATTGCTGGTGGACCACCCTACAGACTGTAACTGCCCATAGAGCAGAGGGGGGTAGGTGTGGCCACCATCTTGAATGCTGTCATGCTTGACTGAATGTTGCTGCCAGAAAAGTGCAGAATAAACTTTAGTAATACTCTGGAACTTGAATGAACCACATCCATGACTTGTGTCTCTTACTTATCTTAACTGAAATGGAATTACAGAGTCAGTGAATCAGCCTGACTTATTGTATTTTATTGAAACATAGTCTTTGGGAAACACATACCCTAAGTCAGAAGCTCAGTGTTATTTAAAACACCTGATTTACATTGGTGGCCTAACGTGAGTTGAACATATCAACCA
Source organism: Platynereis dumerilii (assembly GCA_026936325.1). Classification (NCBI taxonomy): domain Eukaryota; kingdom Metazoa; phylum Annelida; class Polychaeta; order Phyllodocida; family Nereididae; genus Platynereis; species Platynereis dumerilii. The sequence continues at coordinate 41,683,872 of JAPTHN010000012.1, forward strand.
ACAGGATTATCTTACACAGTCACACGGATCATTAATTGGTGCATCATGAACAATACCCAGAGAACAATCACATTACTCACATCATAGAGCATGCCATTTGGAATACCACCGTTTGGAAGACAGGAAAACAAACGAAAACGGTTAGACATGGCACAACCAAGAGCCCAAGCACCAAGGGCCCCAGCACCGAACGCTGCCCAAAATGCAGCCCCCAAAGCGAATCCAGCGGCCGCAGGTGGAGCCGGCGCGCTCCCCAACGCCCCCGTCATGGCTCAAAATTTTTGGAGCTACCTGACGCAAGAAAGACAATTAAGACAACAAGATAAAGATGACTGGCTCGCATCTATGGAGCGATCGAGGCGACAGGACTATGAGTTCTATGTTGAAAGGATACAACAAGAACAGACGAATCTTGATAGACAAGAAGCTGACGCTGCACAAAGACTAGCAGTAGAAATTGCAGCCACAGTGCCCTTCTGCAATGGCGATTCCCAGCAAGCAGTGAGAGACTGGATCAAAGAAGTGGGCATGACCGTTCCATACACTGACAAGACCGTGGTGGTAGCATGCAGATCAGCAAGAGGTGGCCTCAGAGAAGAAATAGAACAATTCTTGGGTACCAAGTTCCAACGTAGAAACAAAACTTGGGACCAACTCAAGGCGCACATTGAAGAAGCCTTCCTCACTCCCGACGAAGACGGCCGCAAAGTCGCAGAATTAGAAGCCATGAAACAAGGCCCATATGAGTCGACAGCATCGTATGGCCGACGCTTTAAACAGATTGCTGATCTCGCCTATCCCAGATATAATGGTGCTAACAGAAATGACACTGAGGAGAAGCTCCTCTGGAAACACTACCTCTCGGGCTTAAGAGACAGCAACACAGCTGAGAAAATCGTCGCCTCAGGCCAAGCACAGGTCTACACCACGGCTATGGAGCAGGTAACACGATATGAAACCAAGCAACATCGTGTGACCATGGCCAAACAGAATGGATGGCTTAAGAGAGGACAGGCTGAGCGACAGGAAGAACCCATGGACGTCAACCAGATGGAAACCATGGAAGGCCCGACCACCATCGTTACAGACGTCAGAACACTCCAACGTCAAATGTCAGGCATGACTCATCAAATGACCAAGATGATGTCAATGATGCAACGCATGGCCATAGCACAAGAACAGCCCTTCCAGCCTCAACAGCCCTCACAGCCCGCACCAGCAGCACACACGCAGCCTCAGCAACCACAGGATCACTTAGGACGGCTACCCGAGGACCAATACCTCACGGATCCGGACTATCATTACCCTGTGGACATGCCCAGACGCCAGAAACAAGCTCCACGCCAGCAAGCGCCACGCCATCAACGAGCGGCCCCACAAAATCATCACACAAGGACGACTGAAGGAGCACCTGTTTGCACGTTCTGCAGACGTGTGGGCCATCTTGTTGCAGATTGTCGGATGAGGGCTCGACAACGCTTTGCTAAACAGCAGGGGGAACAATAAGCGCCATCACCACTAGCGGACTCATATATGTCGAGCTAGCACTCAGTGGATTAAGTGCTCTCGCATTACTTGACACAGGAGCTAGTAGGTCGATAGTAAGACGCAAGGAATTTATGAAATTATGCTCGAAAATCGGCCGTGTACCCATTCTCAACAAAGGAGTAGAACTTGTGGGAGTGACGGGCCACGAACTCACTGTATTAGGCAGTACTGAAGTAGCAATAGACAAATTAGGAAACGTAGAATTGATTGTTGTGGACAATATCAACCACCCCATCATCTTAAGCCGGGACCTACTAAGGGCAGATGGGGCTGTCATCGATTACAAAGAAGGCGTCCTACACTGGCGACGTCAAAAGCTGCCCCTCCTGCCTGAACGCATCACTGAATCCATTGAATCACTGGGAGACCGACCCCCCATCATGCAGTCGAATGACATAGAACAGCTGGTCAGAGCCAACCAGCACCTGTTCTCGGCCAAAGGAGAAAACCTAGGTCGCCACCCAGAACTAATGGTCAGGATCGAAACTGAGGGACGACCTGTCAAACGTAGACCATATCGCATCCCACTGGCCAAACGAAAGGCCCTCGATGAGCAGCTCGACAATTTGCTGGATCAGGGAGTCATTGTCCCGTCGTCTTCCCCTTGGGCCTCCCCAGTGGTCCTCGTCCTCAAAAAGGACCCACTGGCGCCCTTAAGGTTCACGGTTGACTACACGGTGCTCAACAAGCAGACGAAAAAAGACTCATATCCCATACCACTCATCAGGGATATATTTGATCAACTGCATGGTGCAACAATATTTTCAACACTCGACCTGAAATCAGGGTTTCACCAAATACCCCTGCACCCAGATGATCAAGAAAAGACTGCTTTCGTCTGCCACAGGGGACTTTACGAATGGACCCGAATGCCGATGGGATTGACGAACTCGAGCCAGCAGTTTCAAAGGGCAATGGAGGTCGTGCTCAAAGGTCTCATCGGAAAGACCTCTCTTCTTTATATTGACGACATAATCATATATAGTAAGACCCCTGAAGACCACATAGAACATCTCAAAGAGGTCTTCAAGAGATTTGAGCAGTACAACCTCCGACTCAACCCGGCCAAATGCGTCTTTGGCCTGGCCCAGGTCAAACTGCTGGGCTACATTGTCAGCGCCCAGGGCCTCGCAGCTGACCCTGACAAGGTCGCGGCGATCAAAAGGATGCAGGCCCCACAGAACGTGTCAGAGGTCCGCGGCTTCCTTGGCGTCACCTCCTACTATCGCTCATGCATGAAGGACTATGCCAGGATGTCAGAGCCATTAGTCGCACTCACAAGAAAGAACAACAGATTCACTTGGGGCCAGCCACAACAACAGGCATTCGAGCTGCTGAAAAACGAACTCACAAGTGATAACGTCATGGCACATCCACGCACTGACAGGCCCTTTTTGCTCTACACTGATGCATGTCAATACGCCGTAGGAGCCATATTATGCCAGGTCGATGACGAGGGCATTGAGAGGCCAATTGTCTACCTTTCGAAACAGCTGTCAGACACGCAACGACGTTGGGCTACCATCGAACGTGAAGCTTATGGAGTGGTATACGCGCTCAAAAGTCTTCGCCAGTACCTAATAGGCAGTGAATATCGAACATTTTGCGACCATAAACCACTCAAGAGCCTGTTCACCAAGGATTTCAACAACACCAAGATCCAAAGGTGGGCAGTGCTACTCGCAGAATATGGTTGCAAGATCGAATATCACAAGGGCAAGCTCAACGTCCGTGCTGACATGCTGTCACGCATCAGGCAGACAGAACAAGTGGAAACGTATGACACCACCTATTGGCAACTCGGCGACCAAATACCAGAGCAGGACCAAGATCCAGAACAGGACCACCAGACGGACACCTTTGGACTGGATCTCAAGCAGATAGCACAGCAACAGCGCCTAATGACGGAATGGACTGAACACAGAAATGAATACAGTGATTATGAGATTGTGAATGGTCTGCTGTACTCCACGAGGCGACCACACAAACAAGCACCACTGCATCATAGGCTTGTTATACCACCACAACAAAGACAGGACATCATCGCCAAAGCACATGTTGAAGTGGGACACATGTCTGTGCTCAAAACGCTCCGAAAGATCCAAGAAGCATTCGCCTGGCCATCAATGAGCCGTGACGTCACAACCTACATCAAACGCTGCACGACGTGCATTGCCCACAGCAAGAGAGCGCCCAAAGCCCCAATGGGATCGATGCCCATTGCAACAGCCCCGATCCAATATGTGGCAGCGGATCTCATAGGCCCACTCGTCAAAACACAAGAAGGCAACCAGTACATACTGACAATACTGGATCACGCGACTGGCTGGGCAGAGGCTTACCCTATTGCCAACAAAACAAGCGAGGACGTCTGGAAACAACTCAGTCGCAACTACCTGCCCAGACATGGCTACATGGATGTATTGTTGACAGACAACGGGCTAGAATTCTGTGCAAATGCCATCAAATCATATCTCAAAGAGCTAGGGATCGAACATCGCACTACGACTGCCTACAATCCACAAGCCAATGGCAAGTGCGAACGTTTTAATGGCACCTTAAAGCACATTATCACCAAACTGGTCAACAATGCAAGAGGCACGTGGGAAGATAAATTACCAGCAGCATTGTTGGCATACAACAACAGCGTGTCTGACGTCACAAACAACACGCCTTACTTCTTGCTATATGGTCGAAGAGCTCGACTGCCACTCTCACGCCTCGTACCAGAACAGCCCATGCTGGAAAGCCGCCTACAAGACGTAGCTGACGCATTGAGGACAGCAGCTGACCTGACTAAAAAAGCCAGACATCACAACAGAGAACGCCTGGCCAGACAAGCCAACACTGGCAAGGTGACAGTGGGCGACTACGTAGTGATCAAAGTGAACCAAGGGCTGACATTGACCTCAAAATGGGACCCACAATGGATCGTCACAAAGGTCAGGGGCAAAGTCATCTGGGCCACGCACCAACAGACAGGAAAAGAGAGGAAGGTCAACATCAACAAGGTCAGAGTTGTTGACCCCAATTTGTCTTGGGACAACCTCAACCCCAGGCCAATACGCAATCCTAGGCAGAGTGCACGTGTCACAGATTTGACAGCTAACCCTTCAGCTGTCAAACAGCCACAACACAGTGCGTGCCACCCAAGCGTAAAAAGGGCGCGAGAAGAACCCCAAACAGATGCGCGCCACTCAACCATGAAGCAGGCACGCATAGTCAGGGCTCCCAGAATCAACGCCCCTTCACAGAGCGTCAAGCGTCACAGCCAATCACAGGGATCCCACCAAGGCAAGCGAACCGAGACCACTGCTCACCACGCACGCGCAGCACTGGACAGACGCACTCAGCCACAAGCGAGACCAACACAGCAGCGGTCAGTGAACACAAAACGCATTCACAGACAAGCCACTCGCAGGACAGCTGAAGCACTCGAACCGCATGATTCCTCAAAGCTACCCAGACGCAGAGGCATCATAAGACAGGCCAGGGCTCAACCACAGGACCACCACAGGGACTATAAACGGGCTCGCACGTACCTGCCCCGCTCGGCCAAACAGCCGCAAGTGAAACGTTCACTGCCACCAGACTTGGTTCCTGACCCAGAACAGCAGAAGAGACAGAGAGTGGAAGCCATATCATTCCTCAAGACGTACATTGCTTCATTTGATGTCAAACATGCTGTACACTAACCTGCTCTGGACACTCATATACTACCTGGCTTATACCAGCGCGCAGGGTAACAACACGGATGGCTCCCCATCTACCATCACAAGAATGCCTGATGGAGTGGCAATCTCAGGGGGCGAACCTTTAAGAAAAATTGTGGCCACATGGGTCATATATGTTACCTTGGAGCCACCATACTACCCTGTGGAACTGGCTAAACAGGTGGCGGACCTGTTGGACCAACTCAACACTATCGAAAACCTGGGAAAGCAAGGACTGGATATAGACCTCACCACGCAACGTCTCAAACACCATCACATGGTGTCACAACTAAGGAGAACGCTGGCTTCCAGATTCAGACGTGGCCTACTAGATATAGGAGGCTCGATACTCAACACCCTGTTTGGCGTTGCAACGAGCGCTCAAGTACAACGCTTGACAGCGGCCTTGAAAGAAGTCAGCACTCAGAACACTGACATATCGCATGCCCATAATCACATGGCCACTATACTGAACCAAACAAGGACGTACGTGAGGCAACTAGCAGCTCGCCAAGACATCATAGACAAGCACGTGACGCAGATCAACGCAGCCGTCAACCAAATCGCCCTCAAAGTGGACGCACACTCGAAGAAGATAGCAGCAATAGACGTCATATCCGACTTGGATCGCTATATAGACATTCTTATGCTCGCCACGAGTCAATACCACGAACAATTAGGGATATACCAACGTCAACAGACGCAACTTGCTATGAACAAGCTGACTAGAGAGCTCCTCCCAGAACACATATTGATTGATGTCCTCAGACAGGCCAGCCTAAAGCATCATACAGTAAGTCAATTGAATTGGTATTATATGCACCTCACAGTCACTCCTCTAAAACAACTAATGCACAGTGTCATTTATAGCATTGAAATCCCTTTGATAGAAACCAGGCCATACATGTTATACCACTTGCACGCTTATCCCACACCTGTCAATAACTCCCAAATTTTAATAACAGTAAAGGTCGATCAAGCTTATGCCATAGACACCATGTCAAGGTCCATGTTCAAGCCATTGGCCTGCGCAGGCGCAGAGCCGGCCGCGTGTTTTGCGGGCGTTGAACATAGTAGAGATAGCATGTCATGTGCACGAGGTCTCATAACAAATCGTCCTGAACTAATAAGCAAGTGCAAGGCCAAAATTGACAAGTCTGACGGGCAGCCCATAATTAAGCCAATAACAGTCAACCAATATGCAATCTCATCGTGGGGTCAGCCCATTACAGTGAGATGCCCGTCAAGACCAGCAGTCTACCATGACCTGTCAATTGGCACATATAATGTCACATGTAATCAGCCCTGTCAAATAACCGGTAAAGGCTGGTCGATTACATGCATAGACAGGCTATATCTGACACAGACCCTTTCACAACCCAGGGTATCAATCCCAGCTAACTTCAATTTCTCAAACAAAGTAGACGCAGAAAGGCTCGCCATGGTCATGCCAATGCTAGACCAACAAAGAGCGGGCTTGCCCTCACTGGAGGCCGATGTCTCTTACATCCTCAATCCACACAAAAATCAACCATTAGTCACGACCACGTGGACAAATGTGTGGATCAACACGGCCCTCATTGCCTGCCTGTGGATCATTTCAGCAGTCATCTGTCTAAAGGGACGCCATTTATTAGTCAAGTTAAAGCGCAGACTCGCAGGTCAACACATTGTCCCAACACTGCCCTCCAGCGCTGATAATGATTATGTCTCTAATGACGCCACTCTAGCAATAGAGGCCCCGTACCACAATCCAGCCCCACGTGCGTTGCCCCCAATTGACAACAACACAAGAATGTGGCCCATGATACCTAGCATCGCACATTGTATGCCCCAGCCCTAAAACATAGTCTCAATTAACCAACACAGTAATTAATATATTATATAATTAATGAGTTCATGTGCAGCCTATGTCAATCAAGAGGATAACTGTGACTTGTATATTACCGCCGATTTAATTGCCAACTGTCAGAATGCATAATTAATTGTCAATTAATGAACATTAATTAACAATTTATCACTTGTGTCAACATTTACACACAGCAATTAACTAATTAATCATGTATATAAATATAGCATTTTTACAATGCATTTATAACACATTAGCAGATAGTTTACCCACAGGGAATGGACTTTGTAGGCTCACACTGTTGTTTACCTAAGGGGTTAGTCAACATATCTGAAAATTTAGCATATCATACATTATAAAAAAAAGGTTCATTTAAGGGAGCTAATGGGGAGTGACAATACCACATAGAACATGTTAGTCAGGATGGGACTAAGAGGATAACACTTAGTTGAACCAACTCTGTTCAGGCAGTGTCTGGAGTGCCTAACATGCCAAAATGTGGTGACCTAAATAATTTATGACACATTGCTAGAATTACCGACACATGCATTTTATAAATTTTTATAACACAAACGTGTGCTCCTTATACAAGCAACACACTACTCTATAGGGGGGAGGTATGTAAAACACATGAATCATAATTCATAACTATATGCACTCATCACTTATTATCATACTTTATTCCAAGGTATTGTCACTGCTCCATTGCCCCTCACACAGACCCACAGATTGCCTCTCTTAACCATTGTATAACCCAAGCCACTTAAGCAGCTTGGACAAAGCTCATTGTATATTTATGTTGGGATAGGACTTAAGTATTAAGGGTAGGGCTATTGTAACTGGGAAGGGGAGTGTCAAGGGACAAGTTATGTATGCAAGCACCTGGCTTGTACATGCACCTCTCAAAGAGGAGGCCTAATTAAAGGCTTGGTCAATTGCATCCAGCACACCTGGAATGCTCTTTTATCTATAGAATTGTGTCACATTGGAATGTGGGAGCTATGTGCAAATTGGTTGACTGAACCAATTTCCTGTTTAATTATAGATTGGCAATCTGCTGGGCAAACACCCCAGTCAGGGACAAAGGGCTAAGGGTTGTATAACTGCCTGGTCAACTATTGACCCTCATCTTAAACATAAGGGGTATTATATTGCTGGTGGACCACCCTACAGACTGTAACTGCCCATAGAGCAGAGGGGGGTAGGTGTGGCCACCATCTTGAATGCTGTCATGCTTGACTGAATGTTGCTGCCAGAAAAGTGCAGAATAAACTTTAGTAATACTCTGGAACTTGAATGAACCACATCCATGACTTGTGTCTCTTACTTATCTTAACTGAAATGGAATTACAGAGTCAGTGAATCAGCCTGACTTATTGTATTTTATTGAAACATAGTCTTTGGGAAACACATACCCTAAGTCAGAAGCTCAGTGTTATTTAAAACACCTGATTTACAAGATGTATGCATTGTGTCTAAACCAACTTTTTACAGACCAATGAAAATATGGTGATCCAGACGTCTGTATCACATGTATTTCTGATTATCCAGACGGGATCAAATGACATGAGAAGTCCATTTGAGAGCCCTTACAGACGTCTGGAATTTCTCAAAATGTTAGCTGCGCAGACCGTCTGTTATTTCTGTTAAAAGAACTTTTACAGACGTCTCCAGATGATGAAAACTCAAGTTATCCAGACTAACCATTTTCCAGACTAACCATTGCCTGGTTTTTTCCTACAAAACTCTATTTGTCTTGCAATCTAAAGTCAAACTTTCTTGGCCTGCATTATATAATTTTTCACTATTTGGAACAAATTTTGAAGAGACAAACATCAATCATTGTCTGATTAATTTTATTAGCTACAGCCATTATTTTAAACAATTACAGTTGCTGAACTTGAAAACTTGTTACAAAATTTGACAAATTCATCTATTTTATGATTGGTTCAATGAAATAATTTGCAGTATTTGTTATTACAGCGATTTTAAAATATTCATGTGTACTGGATAACTTTGCTCCTGTTTCTTTTTGTTCTTCTTTGGGCTATACTGGGACTTGGGAGGTTTTCCTTGGACAACCCTTTCAACTTCTGCGCCAAGGCCTGTCTCTTCTTGTCTCTGTCACCTTGATCCTGAAAGAAGAAGGAACAAATAGATTTTAAATCAGAAAGAAATTAAGTTCTCGTGTATTTTCCACGGATTTTTTAACAGTAGGCTGTTTTTCCACATACATGTATAATAGTATAGGCCTACTACTCCTATTTTTTCCAAATGGATTTTAATAACAGCAGGCCTATTTAAAACTAAATTTTGAATGGTTTACTAGATTGGGCACATAAACTAAATTTGTTCAGTAACTATATATATATATATCTTCGATTTCAAAAACTCTACATGTTGATTAAAATTAGGTATTTACTGAAAAAGCTTTTTTTCAGTCTATCCTCCTTTTATTTTATGTCCTCTTATTTTACACTATCATTTAATCAGTCAATCTTTCATTTCGTCTGACAGACCAGTATGACTTCCGGATCTATTTGGTGACAGATGATTTCATTGCCATGCAATTCTGGTCATTCACAGTTGCCTGTGAGGAATCAATGCAATGTATACACTTGCTACGTTTGATATATAAGCTGTGTGACGTTCTGTTGTTTCTAAACCAATCAGATGAAGCAAAAATGCTATGTATTAAGTGTGTAAAGAGTCTTATGCCTGGTTCTCACGACGGCGATTTGAGAGCGACGCATCAAGAGAAGTCATTTCTTGGAAAGTTGTGGCGTAGAACGTTGGTTTTGGCACGTTACGTAATCAATTAGTGTCATGTGCGACGCTTAAAGTTAGTAGCCGCGGTGAGTCTTGAGGTGTCCGCGGCGCTGCTTAAGCTTTCTTCGCCGCGTTCCGCCTCTCTTTCCTCAGCGCAGTTCCAAACAGACTCGTCGCACTTTGTTTTGGAATTCGGCGAGGCTGCTTTTACTTCGCCCAATGTTGTTTCCTCTTACGCCGCTGATGGTTGTGAGGCAGCTACGTCTGAAATTGGCGACCTGCGACGCATCAGGAAACCTTCGGCGTACACCCGAGGTAAGATGCGCCGCTGAAAATGACAGCCTCGCCGACGACTGTAACGATGCAACGCCGCATTTAGGGACTTGTTACTGCGTAACTTGATGGTTCATCGTCGCACATGCATTCATAAAGCGCCGAGGACATTACAGGCGCGTCGATGCTGACCTTCTTCGTCGTCCTTGCCTTAAGCAGCGACGAAGGTCTCTTAAGCATCGACGAACGTCTCTTGTTGCAGCGCTGCGGCAAAGTGTGTTTCGCTGCTGCAGGAGTCACTTTTGGTCATTATAAAAAGGGACACAGAGGACCTCCTTGCTTCATTTGCTGATTGCCCTTCAATGAGAACACAACGACTGCCTACTGAACATATGCATGATGAATGAAGAAGAAATTATTGTTGTGGCTGGTGCTGCTGCTGTTGCTATCGGAGCTGTCTATTTGAGACACAGGAGGAGGAGGGCCAGGAGACAGAAAAGGTGGTGGATTCGCAACTGGTTGCTGCAGAGGGAACAACATGGTCACTTCCATCAACTGCTGCCTGAACTGCAAGTGCGTGACGTGTCCGGCTACTACAACTACACTAGAATGCCCCCTGCCATCTTTGCTGAAATCCTGGAAGCTGTTAGACCACTCATCGCTAAGCAAGACACCAACATGAGGAGGGCTTTGGAACCTGGTCTGAAGTTGGCTATCACCCTGCGGTACATGGCAACAGGAAACAGCTACAAGTCCCTAGCTTATGCTTTCCGTGTGGCACCCAACACCATCTGCAACTTCATCCCTGAGGTCTGCCTTGCCATCGTTCATGCCTTCGAAAGACAGCTGGCACTACCCACACAGCCTGAAAGATGGAAGGAGATAGCCAAGGCTTTTGAGACGAAATGGAACTTGCCCAACTGCATTGGAGCTCTGGATGGCAAGCACGTCGCAATCCGATGTCCCAAGGCTGCAGGCTCCTTGTTCTACAACTACAAGGGATTTCACTCCATTGTCCTGATGGCCCTCGTTGATGCCGACTACAAGTTCATCTATGTGCAGGCTGGCTGTCAAGGAAGTGCATCTGATGGCGGCGTCTTCAGGGACACAGTACTTCGACAACTCCTGGACGAGGAAGATCTAGGCCTACCACCTCCAGAACCTCTACCTGGCACAGAAGACAATCCTTTCCCATATTACATCGTGGGTGACGAGGCATTTCCCCTGAAGACATGGCTGCTCAAACCAGTGCCAAGAAGGAACCTTGACATTGCTTCCAGAGTCTACAATTACAGGATTTCAAGAGCCAGGAGAGTGGTGGAGAATGCCTTCGGTCTGCTGTCACACAGGTTCAGATGCTTCCTGACCACCATGCCCCAACGACCTACAAGAGTGACATACATCACAATGGCTGCTTGTGTTCTACACAACATTCTGCGAGACAGAGTAGGCGTCCACCATGCCCGTGACAATGAAGTGATGGACAGAGAAGATCCACAGACACATGACGTCGCTGAAGGAGTTTGGAGGGGAGACCGTCAATTGCATGACCTAGGAGAACCACTTCGACACGGAAATGCCTCCAGAGATGCCAAGGCTGCTCGAGACTACCTACGTGACTGGGTCAACAGTCCGGCAGGAAGTGTCCCTTGGCAGTTGGAGAAAATCTGAAGAAGATGCATTCAAAACAACAAACCCCAGGCCCTTTTAAGGGCCACCAAATCCTCCCAATTGAGCTGGCCATGTACACATCCTATGTTGACAAAACAAGCCCAAAAATCAATCAATCAATCAATCCCTCCATCCATCTATCTATCTATCTATCTATCTATCTATCCAAGTCCAATCCCTGCAAAGTGACGACAACTGCTTTTCTTTTGCTGCAGTGTATATATGTAACGAGCATTGTGTTCCATCTATCAAGCTATCTATCTATCTATCTATCTAGCTATCTATCTATCTATCTATCTATCTATCTATCTATCCAAGTCCAATTCCTGCAAAGTGACGACAACTGCTTTTCTTTTGCTGCAGTGTATATATGTAACGAGCATTGTGTTCCATCTATCAAGCTATCTATCTATCTATCTATCTAGCTATCTATCTAGCTATCTATCGAGCTATCTATCTATCTATCCAAGTCCAATTCCTGCAAAGTGACGACAACTGCTTTTCTTTTGCTGCAGTGTATATATGTAACGAGCATTGTGTTCCATCTATCAAGCTATCTATCTATCTATCTATCTAGCTATCTATCTAGCTATCTATCTAGCTATCTACCTGCCACTTGCCCTAGACAAGTGAAATTACAAAGTGATGCACTTGTACTAGTGCAACCAACCAACACAAGTTTTAAAACCAAAGCACTTGTACTAGTGCATTACATTTTAATTAAGAAATTCATGCACTTGTACTAGTGCAATAAAAATATGTTTATACCAAAGAATGCAGCACTTGTACTAGTGCTGCACTTGGTATGTTTTGGGGCAAAGAAAGGGGGAACTAGTACCTTGCTTTTATGAAGGTGATTACTTTTAATGAAGGCCAGGACCGGACTTTTGTTTTGGGGGACTTTTTTTTGGGGGACTTTTTTTTTGAGGGATTGTCAACGTTTTTTTTGCTCTTTTTTGGCTCTTTTCGGTCAACACAAGCTCTTTTTTTTTGTCAACATAAGATGTGTACGTGGCCTGCCCTTTTGGGAGGATTTGGTGGCCCTTAAAAGGGCCAAGGTTTTTTGTTGTCTTTGCTGCATCTGGTCTTCTACTTTCGTGGAGAAAGGAGACTCTCAGTCCAACTGGGCGAAGGGGAAGGCTGGTGCTGCTGATGGGCGGCCGGTTGACCAAAGCTGGGTCCAGGGGGGTAGCCATACTTCTCGGGGCTCTCCTGAGCATCCATCATCAGTGTCATGGAGGATGGGCTGGGCTGCATCACGGTGTAGCTGGGAGTCTGCCTGGATCCTCCTTCCCTGGGCTGGTGGTGGTGGTAGTGATGGCTGCTGCTGGAAGCGTGGTGGTGCTGCTGGTGGTGGGATGGCACATACGTCGAAGAAGGAGGAGGAGGAGGAGGAGGTGGCATCTGCAGGCGCTGAGGAGGATGAGGAGGCTGGAAGGTCTGCTCCTGATGATGTCTTGACTGGCGGCTGGCCTCATCCATCTCACTCTCCTTGTCCCAGTAGAAGGCGGCCTCTGCAATGGCCCTCACCATTTTCCTTCTGATTTCAGGGCTGGCGTGAAATCCCACGTGGTAGAGGTCCTGGCACTTCATCCTCCAGTACTCCTGATCGGGTTGCAACTCCTGGTGGTCGGGGCACATCTTGCAGCCAGAGCCTTTCAGGATCTTCTTGGCGGAGGACATGGCTTGCATGCTGCCTGCGATGACATTCATGGCGGAGTGCATGGCTTCATCTGTTGGGGCCTTCCTCTTGGTTCCCTTGGCAACGGCTCCAGGCTTTGGCGCTCCAGGGAAGACTTGGGACTGCTGGCTGTCAGGTCTGTCCTGTGCTGGCTGTTCAGGTGGCAGGTCCGGCATGTCATAGGAAGCTGGCAGGGAATCCTCAGGGTTGTAGCTGTCCCCGGAGTCTGAGGCTGGCCGGTTGGCAGACAGTTGAGAGATGGCGGACAGCTCCTTGCCTGGCTTGTGGACGATGGAGTCCTTCAGGAACCGACAGTTGGTTAGGATGTACTGGTCCCTGTCTGTCAGAGTCTCCTTCCTGCCGGATCCTGAAGCTTCAGGCCTGACGAGTCTGGAGTAGTGGGTGCGGACTGTCTTCCTCCAGTTGAAGATGTCCTGGGAGGTGTACTTGGGTCCCAGCTCCTTGGCTTTTTCTGTGTCCAGCAGCAGCTTCTTGTTGCCCTTGTATCCTCTGGAGCCCTTCATGTAGAGGACAGGATGCTCTCTGAACCAGTTGATGAGGTCATCTTCTTGGTCAGATGTGATGCCCAGGTTGTTCCTGATGTTTTTCTTGGGGGCCTTCCCTTTGCCCTTCTTGCCCTTGGACTTGGCTTCAGCAGCTGCAGGGGTCTCATCAGCAGAGTCTTCTTCCTCCTCGAAGGTGTCCTCATGTATGGTCACTTCATCTAGAGCAAGAACAGGCTGGCTCTCTTGTGTTTTCTTCGGAGTCTTCTTCGGAGTCTGAGTCTTCTTTGGAGTCTTCTTTGGAGTCTTCTTTGGAGTAGACTTGGCAGTAGGCTCTGGAAGACCCGTGGAAGGCTTGTCAGCAGGCTTGTCAGCAGGCTTGTCAGCAGGCTTGTCAGCAGGCTTGGCAGCAGGCTTGGCAGCAGGCTTGTCAGCAGACTTGGCAGCAGGCTTGTCAGCAGACTTGGAAGGCTTGTCAGCAGGCTTGTCTCCTTCCTCTTCAAACAATTCAACAGATGAATCTTCGTCTGTGCTGTCTTCTGGCCGGCCCTCGAAGATGGTCTCGCTGACGACAGTGGCTTTGCTGGTTGAAGTGGTGGTCTTCGTCTGGCTGCCAGCTGTAGTGGAGGTGTAGAGCCCAGGTAGAGAGATGTCTGCCATGGCTGTTGTGAAGAAGGCAGTCACTGCAGCATCTGAAGGGTCATGGAGAGGAGTTGCAGCTGGAGTTGTAGCTGGAGTTGTCACTGGAGTGCTCCCAGGAGTGTGAAGTGTTGACCTGGTGCTGAGCTTGGTTGGTGCCCTGGTGACAACGGTGCCCTTTCTCCTCTTTGGTCCCATGTTGTAGCAGCAAAAGTACAATTGTAGCAACAAAAGTAGCAGCAAATGTAGCAGTTGATAGTGTCGTGGATTCTAGGTGTGTTCTGGTCGAAGGTCTGAGTGGGTATGGTGCTCTAATCTGGCCCCCTCTATATATATGCAGGGTGCGGACCGCCTCTTTTCCCCTCCTTCGCCCCCCCTGCTTCGCTGCTGCTGCCCCAGCCGCTGCGCAGAAAGAGGGTGACACGCAGACAAAGGGTTGATGCTAAAAATAGAACAACGCATGCACTCAGGCGCCACTCTGTCTGCTGCATTGGGGGTCCATAAGACGCGGCGCGCACCCTCTCACGTGCGTCGAACATGTGACTTTCCGCGACGCGTGTCTGAAACATGTGACATGAAGCAAGAGCTTTCTGCTACACTGCTGTTTCTGCGTCGAAGCTCTTCTTTGTGCGTCGCAACTTTAAAAATCTGCGGCGCGCACTGATTTCTTTTTACGCTTCTTCTTGCTTCACCACTTCTTTCCTCGCAAAGATTCAACCGGTTGAATCTTTTTTTCCTGCATCGTCAAATTTCTAGGAATTGCGTAGAAAGACCTCTTAAAACGGCGCATGCTGTTCCTGTTGCGCCGTAAAGCCAAAATTGACGGCGAACATGCTCAAATCTTTGCCCTTTCCTGGAAATATAAGAAACGCCGTCGCTTAAACCCTCTGTTACGTCTCCGTGAGAACTAGCCATTAGAATCGCGTACTAATGAAATTGCCTGTAACATTATTGTCGGAATGTCGGATGAATAATCATTTTATACTCACATTCAAATTAGGCCGTTTCCGTTTGTCTCCAGTGTTGAGTCTGTGTCCTTCAGTCTGATGTTGATGACAAGTCACTTTGGTAGCACTTGACACAGGTGGATTGGGGTGAAACCGACGTGGGTGAGGCCGAAAGCGGCGTGGCAGGAGGATGTGTGGCTGGAAGGGGTGAGGCAGTACGGGATGTAGCAGGAGAGGTTGCGGCAGGAAGGAGCTGGAAGGGTTGTGTCAGGAAGGGGTGAGGCAGGACCTTGATCACCCGATGAAGCTGCAGCCACGTCAGCCTGATTGGAGTTACCCTGCAAATGAAAGGATTGATGTTACTTTAAGTTATTAATACAAAAATTATTCACAACATCAGGGAGGCTTTTCAGTTATTGACACAAAAATTATTTATGATATCAGTCAGGGTATTGATTCTTTTTTTAATGAAGTGTTTCTGAATGTTGTTCATACATATCAGTTATGTGGAAACCCTATTTGCCGGATTACATCAATTATGATTAATTTTATTTAAACAGATAACTGATGTGTTTGAATCATTGTAATGAAAATGAAGAAAAACTAATACAGAGTAACTAAAATTTATAAACTTAATATGCATGATTTATTCGAAACACAATACCTGTCTCTCATTCAAGTAATGTCGGCGCCCTGCCTCATAAGCCCTTTTGATATCCTCTGAGTTCATGAACGTGGAAATATCTTTGAACAGTACATCACTGGGCCACCAAGAAGGAGGAGCAACTGCTTGGCCATTTCTCTTATAGACAATTCTCTTTGATGCAAGACCTGAAATTAAACGAAGTATTATAAATCATGTTTGCCAAGTGCCCAGCATTGGGTTATTAATTATGACCCAAGAAAGATAATTGTCAAGAACCCTACTTAATTTGAAAACAATATCTGCTTGATTAGCCAACCATAGGCCTAATTCACAATCCACATATTTCTACATATTTTGAAACCACTACTATTCATAACATGAAAAAGCAGTTTAATTTAACTTATAAATTACATGTTTTAAGAATGAAAAATTACAAATTAGTTTGGTTGCACATACCTCTACTTTGAGACACTCTGATCATTTCCAGAAGAAGTGGTCTGATTCTATCACGACTGGATCCATTGCAGGGTGGCAGATATCCTAGAATGGCAGATGGCTCTAAACTTTCCAAATGACCTTCCTTCAACTTAAAGTAATCTTCTTCAATCTTGGATGTTAAATTTTCCTCATTGTGTATAAATTCCTTGGTGTGCTGAGCAACATATTCCCATCCTTTGGTGTACACAGTGCCTCTTCCAGGAAAGCAATAAGTAACATTTATCAACACTCATAGAGATTCCAGCTTTCCCATGAGATCCGAAATTTTAGTCAAGGACTTGTTAATGGCAGAGAAATTTGAGTCATCCATAGCTGTCAAATACCAGAGCACAGTGATTTCCAGATAGGTAGTGATTAGTCAATCACTATATGACACGTGCCTGACTGAGCATGTGCACTCATGCATGTGAAATAGTGATTGGAGCAACCCACCCAGAGAGGGTGTGTCTTGGACTCTTGGTCTGTTTGTCCAATCAAAGCCATACAATGCCAGGGTGAAAATTTAGAAGGGAACATTGGAGGGGTTAGACAAATTGTAAGCTTTTGACAAAGTGAAAACAAAAACTATATTATAAGGAAATGTGATGTAAGGCTTTTTTAACCATAATTATTGACTGTGAACTCATCGACTGTCAGGGAAACCAGGGTCATTCTTAGGTGGGGAGCAGGGGGGGGGGAGTAACATCACCCTCCCCCCCCCGCATCCCCCCAGGGAAAACAATATGAAATGTCTCTTCCCCACCTACTTGTGTAAAACAAAATGTCAATTCAGTAGGGAGCTGTTCTAAGAGACAATTCCCAAAGCACTGTCGTTAGCTGGTCCCTTGTAACAGTGTCTATGCTCAGCAAACGAATACCCCATATATATGAGGTGATTATGAATGATTGACGGTGCTGTCATATCCACACTAACTTACAGCCATTAAAGTTGTTTGGTTTAATTGTTGTACAGGCATATATACAATTGTAAAAATTATAATAAACCATTGTATAAGACAGCAACGTTTTTAAATTTCTCATTATCTTATTAGAAAACTGTAATAAACAAATGACAGGTTAGGGGGCCGATATAGGGCTCCATTTCATTGTAAATCATCACAGTTATCAGATATTAAACTGTGTCAATGTTTGCTTGTATACCACTGCTTTTATAAGTAGCCAGTAATCCTCTAAGTGTCCATAATCGTAATCTTTGGTGCTTACAGCTCAAAATCGCTAGGAAAAAAAGCTCTACTAGAATTAGTTATTTTTGTTTACAATAGGAGATATTATTTTATAATACATGTTTCAAATTGTCTGCTTTCCCAGAGAGAAGGAGTGGAAATTGAATGAAGTGAACTCTGACACAATTTTACAACAGTTGCTTAAACAATACACACTTGCACTGTTAAACCAAGCTTTGAGAATAGTCACATATTTCTCTATGAGACTTACAACTCAACATTACAATCCAAAATAAATTATGACCATCCAAGCAGGAAGGAAAAATCAGCCACTATCACCCTTTCAAACTTTTTGGCTACCCCAAATCACATCCTCTCATTACCTACTTTAAACTACTTTTTAAGATTGCCTCAAATTTACAATAAGCCATGAATAGCAATTTAAACACCATCACACCCATTGTGTTTGATTTCTTGGATATTGTGCGCCTTGGTAATTGCAAAATTACTTAACCGGCTGTTTTAATAGAGTTCCTAACATGGGACAAAGTTGTGGTGAGCAGTTAAAGGTAGAACTTTGTCAGGAGATTTGGGGTGGAAAGTAGACAGGAGGGCAAAATAGGGGAACTTTATTTTTTGCATTGTACTGTATCTCCACAAGTGTTGTTACTTAAAATAATTTCTACAACATTCAGTTGACACATGTTGATGATGTAAATGCTAGAATGCATAATGCCACAGCATGTCAATGTGAGAATTTGGCAATATACACAATACAAGCCAATGTAAAGAGTGGTGATCCCTCCACAACAACTGTTGCAGTTAATGGGAAATTCATAGTAGTTTCTTTCTGTCACAGTTATCTTAGCTTATGATGGTAATTTGTGCTGGGTGCGAGATGGGAAGAGAATTTTCTTCAGCTACTTGGCAATTTAAAAGATGTAACACGACTCTCATTCAAATCCAGGGATGTAAAGTTACCTGTAGTTGCCTCATATGACATATGTTTTTCACCACAGCAATAAAAATGAAACCACTCAGGGGGTCATTAAATTTTAATTGGCAATCCCAAAATAGTTTGTTTACCGTGTAAGTTAAGTTGCAAACCTACGATGCCAACTATTTATTATGAAATAATGAGAAATATAAAAAGGCCAAGCAGATCGTTGGGATCACAGAAGACCACCGACAGGGAAGGGCTTTGTTAAGAAATTGCAGATATTCCGTAACATAACATTTGAAAGAATTTCCGAAAAGTGGCGTTTGAATTCATCTTATACTGATTGGCACTGGCTACGTTTTAATCGTCGTTACGAACATCTCTGAAGAAAGCAACAGAAATGACAACCTCAGGAATATATTCGGATGAAAATATCAAGGATGTGACCACATTATTTGAGGTATCATCAGAAGCTCAACTGACATCAAGCACAGGTAGGAATACAAAATTTATATTTCAAAATTTGGTGCAGACATTGGGAAGATCTGAAACTTCCAAAACTTATAAAAGGAGTCATAGCCACCTGTTCAATTAGAATGATGATAAATTGTAGTATATTAGCAGTTTAAGAAAGTAGATCAAAAAGAGTCAGACAGTTTCAATACTACTTATATAATAACTGTCTAGGCAATTGACAGATTGTTAGTCATAATGTTTCAATTGCTGCATACATCAGCAAAACTGTTTTTTGCTTTTCAGAAGAAAACCCAACTAATATAGATGCTAATTCATTTAGTATCTACATTTTGTGGCTCCTGGCCGTTTTGATCATTTCATCGAACATTCCTGTATTCATTGTAACACCACGTCTTAAGGAAACATCGGAGGCAACAAAGATCGCGATGCTCTCCTTGGCCGTGACTGACACAGCTTTTGGACTTCAGTCGTTTATCAGACTTTGTAATTTTGCTTACAATGGGAGGTATTACTTTCTGGAAGACTACATGTGTCGTCTGGACGGCTTTTTAACAAACCTGTTCGGAGGGGTCTCGATAACAACCATAATGTATTTATGCATAGATAGAGTGATCACGATCAAGTACCCATTGCTTTACCCTATTTATTTCACTAAAAAAGTTGTCACAGGTATCAGCTTGGGGATTTGGTTATACACCAGCTCGACTTTGGTTTTGAGTTACTGTGCACTGGGTTTGGAAATAGCTGAGATTAAGGATGGCTTGATGTGTGCTTTTGTGCCTAAATATCACTCTCTTATGACTTTAACGATTGTCATCTTAGCATATATTCTACCTGCTTGTGTCATATTTGCCTGTGCTA
This sequence comes from Platynereis dumerilii, assembly GCA_026936325.1. Lineage (NCBI taxonomy): Eukaryota > Metazoa > Annelida > Polychaeta > Phyllodocida > Nereididae > Platynereis > Platynereis dumerilii. The sequence continues at coordinate 41,704,050 of JAPTHN010000012.1, forward strand.
TCATCCTACATCGTGTTGTCCATCATCAAATTAGTCAGATCAGAGCTTTAGAAAATGTCTCTTCAGCTGCATCACAAACAGGCACCCTGGCATCTCACAAGCGAGCCATCAAAACCATCTTCTGCATGGTGGCTGGTTACTACATTTGCTGGAGTCCTGCGATGATTCTTGTGTGGCTGTGGGGTTACATTTATGGTCATCCTTACAGTCCAACAACTGAGATTGCTACCACCTATTTGGGCATCAGCAACTCCATGTTCAACTCCCTTGTTTATTTGCCAACCATGAGAGAGTACAGGGAGATATTTAAGCGCATCTTTATTCCAAAGATTTTCACTTCTGCTAATCAAAATGCATAGTGTGTATGTCAGTGCCTTAGATGTGCAAATGAAGGATGCCAAACATGTTGGTCCAAGTTTGAAATGTTGAGGGATCCCACTTTCCCATCTAGTCAATCAAACAATGTGGGCAACACAGACTATCTTAACAGGGCTGAAACTAGCATGTGTATTTACTCTATATTAGCGTGTTGTCTGCACCTTCCTGACACCTTCTGCATGCTGTCTGTGCTGTTCTGACACCTTCAGCGAGCTGTCTGCAAGGCTTCCCGATGTTCCTCACGGTTCCTAATAGCTTCTTGGTAGTTTCAGCATTGGTTCCTCAATACTTCCTCAAGCCTTCAGCGCCTTCAGCATACCTTCAGCAAGCCTTCCTGAACATTCCTGAAGCTGTCAGCAGGGCAGATGGGTCCAGGACAGCTTCAAGAAGATGCTGAAGGGTTCCTGAAGGGTTCAGGAAAGCCAGGAAGCCTTCAGGACATGGTCAGGACAACAAGGACAAGTCGCTGAAGGCAGTGGTCGAAATAGGCCATGTTATTTGGGGGGGTCTCTCAGTTGGAAGACCCAAAGGGTTGAAGTCCTTGTAGCTGGCAGTCCGCGGGCCGCCAGCGGCCGCTGGAGGTGCCCTGAAGCCGAATTTTTTCAGATGCTCTAAAAATGAACTCTGGGCTTTTTAAAGGTATGTTCTATCTCAGAAAATGAGTTGTGAAACCCTAGTGGTAATGTATATAAATTACAAGAGGTTTTTGTTTGCTGATTAGGCTTTACTTGCTGCTCCATGCTCACTTCTCAGCACACTTTCAGTATTTGTCGGGGGGTTTTTTGAGGACCCCCCCTGGGTCCTTTTGAAAAATGTATTTGAGGGGGTCCCATGGACGCTGAAATGTTTGCCTCTGCTGAAGGCGCTGAAGCAACAGGAAGGGTTCAAGAAAGACGAGGACAGCATGAGGAAGGCTTCAGGAATACCAGGACAACGTGCATTATTGGGGCCGTCCACTAGGGCCAGGACAAGACCAGGAACCATCAGGAAAGTACAATTGACAATTCCCCAGCCCTTCAGCATGTTGTCCTGGTCTTCCTGAAGCCTTCCTCATGCTGTCCTTGTATTTCCTGAACGCTTCCTGGTGCTTCAGCGCCTTCAGCAGAGGCAAACATTTCAGCGTCCAAATTTTGCTTTGGAGCAAAATTTGGACGCTGAAATAGATTTCCTGGTACCTTCAGCGACTTTTCCTTGTTGTCCTGACCTTGTCCTGAAGGCTTCCAGGCTTTCCTGAACCCTTCAGGAACCCTTCAGCATCTTCTTGAAGCTGTCCTGGACCCTTCTGCACTGCTGACAGCTTCAGGAATGTTCAGGAAGGCTTGCTGAAGGTTTGCTGAAGGTGCTGAAGGCATGATGAAGTATTGAGGAACCAATGCTGAAACTACCAAGAAGCTATTAGGAACAGAGAGGAACATCAGGAAGCCTTGCAGACAGCTTGCTGAAGATGTCAGGACAGCGCAGACAGCCTGCAGAATGTGTCAGGAAGGTGCAGACAACATGCAGAAGGTCCCGGGAAAGCACAGAAATATGTGAAAAATGGCTAAGAACAAGATGTCATGTCAAGAAAAATTAGAAAAAATGGCATTCTATCTGCCACCAGATAAAATTCCTCATGCTGTCTGGAGGGCTTCCTAATTGTCCTGTCCCATGTTTTTACCCTTCCTGAAGTGTTCTGCATCCTCTCTGCGGACAGAATGCTGAAGGTCTCAGGAATGGAGCATCTGATGATGAAGATACGCTGAAATGGCCAAATTTGCTTCCCCAACCCTTCCTGGTCTTGTCCTGGCCCTAGTGGACGCCTGGTCTTAAGGTCAATTTTCATTGATTCATGTGTCTTCACATTTCTCTATAATTCGTGTGTGATATTGTTTGTTTTACTATTGGATTGTGGATAATAAATTTCGATGTTGCCAAATTGTTTTATTTTATTATGAATAAATCGCTCTATAAATTGACTATGTCTTTCAGGAAATTATTCCAAAGTCTCTAGCTTAAAATGTTACAGAGCAGACGTCTGTAATGTGCAATGCAAATCAAGTTGGTTGCCTGTATTTCTAAATTTCTCGTCTGGAAGAGGTGGAAATTATCATAGTAGAGACGTCTGTAAAAGGCAGAAATTGAAGCCTACAGACGTCTCGAAAAGATTAAAAATACAGCATACAGAAGTCTGGAAACTAGCTAAATATAAAGCCTACAGACGTTTAGAAACAGGCAAAATATATAGCCTACAGACGTCTTAAAAGAGCTTGTGTCTCATCCACCTCTGGTCTGTAAGTGGTTGGAATGGTCACAGTAGAGACGTCTGTAAAAGGGTTAAAAATAAAGCCTACAGACATCTCTAAAAAGGCAGAAAACATATTTTACAGACGTCTGGAAGCAGGCAAAATACATGTATATGGCCTGCAGACGTCTGCATGGTCTGCAATTCCAAAAAATGACACTGTTTTTTATATGCTCTTGTGGAGAAAAGTACAACTGGAACAGAATCCAACATCTACTTCTGGCAATATGAGAAATTTTTGATTTTCCAGTCCGTAATTTGGTGATTGTCACTTCCACAAAATTTTCTTGTAATGTACTAATTCTCTCTTTGTGCCAATCTGCCTCTGGTGGTTTTCATTTCCTTTCTTTTCAAAGTTTATTCTTGAAATGGTCATACTCCCGGAAAAATACCTTGCACCATAAATAAAAATAAATATGATTTTAAGAAAAAGGCTTGTCACATTATTTTCAACCAAAAACCATGTACTAGGCAATTTGTCAATGTAGAGGGAACAAAACCCAAAAAAAGAAAGAAATATTTATCAATGTGAACACATTAAATGATAATTCCAGAAGGTTTGTCAATGTAAATGGAACAAAAACATAAATTCCCGAAAATTGAACAATTTGCATATGGAACAAAAGTAATAATTCCAGAAGGTTTGTTACAGATGATTTCATATTTGTAGACATTTGAGGTAGAAAATACATCATTTTCTAGAAATTTTCATTGGTCGAGAGAAGGTATGACACACCTCTCTCCTGAAAAGTGACATAGCATTTTACATGGGTGACCATGGCATTCTAAACCATTGATCTCCTACCAGACACTGACTTTAGCAGTTTCAAGTGAGAGTTTCAGTTTGTGTTTCACACATTTTCAGCACATACATTCTGCAAGTCCAATATTGTGCATTCAGATGATCAGGATCAGGTAATCCATGCAATGACTGTTTATACAGAAAATAAACATGATTGTATAATTGTGAATGCTCAGCTCAGGCGGCAGGACAATGGACTAACAATTGGCGATCGCGGGGTCCTTGATCAGATTCCCACTGCGATTTTCCTATGAATGTTGATAACATCACTCGACCACCATCCTGTCCTGAGGGACCATTCAGAATTTATGATTCGGGGGGGGGGGGGTTGGGAGTTTTGTTGGAACTTTCTGTCAAAAATTTATACCCCCTTTGGTTTCATGCTTATTTTTACCTCTCATACATTCTTTGTGGATTTTTAGTATGTCCCCTTTTCTTTTATTAAAATTGCTAAAGCATGTTGTGAGTAGAAAGTACCCCCCTTGAAACATTTGTGAAAAATTGGTGCTCCGGCAAAACTCCAATTCCCCTCACGTCATAATTTCTATTTAGCCTGTAAGGCACATAGATTCTGGACAAAAGGTAAAAATTATTACTGTCCCAAGTGAAGCATGTAGCACCTGCTCAGGTAAAACTCCATCTCCCCCTCGAACTGGTCATAAATTCTGAATAGTCCCTTACTGATGTCACAGACAATGCTCGCAGCTTTTGGTCTAGGCATGATAATTCAGTGTAAATAGATGTGAAGCCATTCAGAGTCAGCTTGAAACTGATTTAATATCAATTGAAACAATCAACGGTTGTACACAGGAGTGTGAAACACAACTGTTCATGAAGAAGTGAAAGAGTTCATGTGGATTGACGCGTGTGAACAACTGCCACATTACCAAGTTGGCCTTTGCTGTATACTACTGCTCAAAATTATGACATCATTTTTCCAGCAAACATTTGCTTGAAGCAAGCTAAAAAAAAAGTGACATTCAATGGGCAACTTGACCAATCACCTAGCAGGATTTTCTGATGTCAGACCAGAAATTTGGCAAAATATTTTGTTATTTGAGAAAAGTCTACAAATATGAAATCATCTGTAATGTAAATGTAACAAAAGTCGATTTTTCAATGTAGGGAATAAAAGTCAACATTCGAAGAAAATAAATTATCAAAACAAAAAATTCCCGCAGATTTAACAATGTTAATTGAACAAAAATCATAATTCGAGAAGGCTTGTCAATAGAAATGCAACAAAAGTCGAAGTATCAGGAGATTTATCAATTTAAACATGGTAAATGGAATATAATGCATAACTCCCCAAAAAAATATAAATGTTAATGGAACAAATTCAAATTACTGGAAGATTTTTAAAACAATTTGCAAATCGAAAAACGTCGTAATCCTAAAAGGTTTGTCAATGTAAATGCACACAGCGCTCCTGAAAAAACATTGGGATTAAAAAAATGAACCAAAAACATGACCTATGCCACCTGAAACTACACAATCATACGAACGTTTTAAGACAAAAACGAAAAAAATCTGTTGGGAATTTTTTGAGAAATTCAAGTTTTTGAAAATCTTGTTTATCACATCACTTGAATACATGTAAAATGGCTTATAATTCAATAAACAAGCTTGAAAACGTGATTAACCTGTTAGCTTAGCTCTCTAAGGAATTTCAATAAAGTTAAAACAATGAAATGAAAATATTTAGCGACTTTTTAAAAGTAAATGTGACACATTGTTTATCACACACCGTATCAATGCAAAAATGCTGAAAATAACCAAATTCTCCATATTTTCAGTCTTTTCGGGGTTATTAAACAAATTTGTTATCCTTAAACTGGATATGAAAAGCTTCATACAGCTTTTAAAAAGTGAAAGCATGTCTAAAACAGATATAAACATGACAAGTAAGTATCTTCTCACAGCACCAATTATTATTATTTCAGACAGGTTTCTCATTGGACCATTTAGTTTATATGATACTATATGTATACGATAGTTCAAATATAGCAAAGGTGATATAGGCTGAAGTATTTAACAGTAAAATCTAGAGTGATATTGAGGCGAAAGTAATCATGTCACAATTTGATTTTCTAACATAGGTTTGTGAAATCAGCTGATATTTTCTGTCTGCATCTGCATTGGAGGCCTAAATTTTGATAAATATGGTTCAAAATTAAGTACTATTTAATATTGAATGCAATATCCTCAAATCCTTAGACATAATATAGGCTATGAAAATAGGCATGGCTGTTCTCGGCTGTGTGCGGAAATTGGGCTTGATGTTTGCTACACTTTTTCAGGTACCTTGTACATGCCTAACTGTAGTGAACACTATGGTGGTGGTTTGAATATATATGTATACCCTGCACCTGCCATGGAATTTTTAATCTGAGAATCTCTCTGAATAGAACAGATTTAGGGAGGTACCAAAGAATGCTTGTATTCACATAATCATAGAATGCAACAGCTGTAATCGGGCCTACGTTTTTTAGCAACATATTCTGCACTGCATATCAAGGCTCGAGAGTAACTTGATATCAGCAACTGGATAAATTAATTTCCCTCAGATGTTTAACTGCTAATTCTCTCTTTAACAATAAGAAAATGGATGTGAACCTGCATTTTTAAGTCAGTCATTTGGATTTGGAAAGAGCCATGACAGCTCACTGTGCAATAGATTTATATGAGCGCAGCTCATGACTGTCGAAGGCAGCCATGAGCAAAGCTCACTTAGCACAAGGACAGCTCATTCTGTGTGGTGCTCCTGTTTACAGTGAGTGACTGCCTGAACAGGAAGTGCCTGTAGTTGCAATAAAAATGGAGCTAGTAGTTTACTCAGAGTTTAGTTTGGTAAATAATTAAAATACCTCAAATATCTTCCAAAATAGCTTTAAAATTTCAGTCTTGTCGTATAACAACCTCCAATGACACATTTCAGGGATTTAAATCAACATGTGTATCAACATTGGAAATAATTATTTCCATACCCCTGATTGCAAGAAGTGACTGAAAATTAAAAGTCAACACAAAAGTTATTGAATGGCTCACCAAGTAAGAAATCATAACAACACTTAAGGTTACATAATCTTCATTAACTATCAACAAATTATGTAACAGTCTAATAGTAAACAGTCATCTCTGAATAGCTATGGTTTTATTGATCTCAGTTATGTAACATCAACAATTCAACATAATAGATCCAAATTTATAGATCCAAATTTTACACAGCTGTCAGTGCAATCTGTCTATCTATCTATCTATCTATCTATCTATCTATCTATCTATCTATCTATCTATCTATCTATCTATCCATCTATCCATCTATCTATCTATCTATCTATCCACTATCTATCTATCTAATTTTATCTATAGATCTGATCTTATCTGTTTATTCTCTCTATCTGCCCATTTGCCCAGTCCTTTAAAAAGATAAATTGGCCTTCTGCATGGAAAGTTGAAGATACTGCAGTAGTTCTATGACAATGCTGCGCGAATTTCATGGCAGTGCCATTTACATATTAATAACCATTTTGATAAGGGAGAAGGAAATCTACCATTCTCCTTTACTGAGTCAGGAAACTAATTTGTGTCTGCTACCTGCATAATAATGTTTGAAAGTTGGCAATCTGCTTCAGTCCGCTTGACCAAACATAATTTTTAGACCCACTTTTCACATTTAAAGCTTTCCATACACATGTCAAGCAAGGTTTAAAACCTCTTAACAATAAAGAGTGAAAAACAAATAAATAAATGGGTTATTTTTAGCATTTTTGAATTTTCATTGTGTGACAAACAATGTATCACATTTATTTCAATAAAGTCAAAAAATGTTATCATTTCATTGTTGTAACATGTTTGAAATTCTTAAGGGAGCTAAACTAACAGGTTTATTGCGTTTTTAAGCTTTTTTTATAGCATTATAAGCCAATTTACATGTATTCAAGTGATGAGATAAACCAGATTTTTTAAAACTTGAATTTCTCAAATTCCGAACAGATTTTTTTCTTTTTTGTCTTAAAATGTTCGTATGATCGTATAGTTTCAGGCAGTATAGGTCCCGTTTTCGGTTCATTTTTTTAGTCCCAATGTTTCTTCAGGAGCGCTGTGTGCACCAATAGTTAAATATCGGGAGATTGATCAATGTTAACGGAATAAAAGCCAAAATTCCGAAAGAATTATAAATGTTAATGGAGCAAAACCAAAAGTTCCAGAAGATTTAAAAACGCAATAGGAACAAAAATCATGTACCACTCAACCCAAGACCAGACCAGTACAGAACCTCTTTAAGAAACATTGTTCTGCCCCGAAAAAATCTAATATGTGCGGTGTTCTTATTCTCTCCACAGACAACTGGTGCTACCGACTGGGAATACTTCCGCATAGGTGATGAGGTTTTTCTGGTTGTTGCGAATGCTTTCTTCTTTGATCCAAGCTTAGATGAAGGCACTGACAGATTTCTCACAAATTCTACAATCTACCAATTGAACAAATACACCAAACAGTTTCAAGTTTACCAGCATATTAGCACCTACAGGTATAGAAGAGGTGTAGTATTATACATTCTCTCACTGCAGCCTAATGGCCAAATACCTAAGGTTTTAGTGAAATAAATATTTACATATTATGTTTTAGGGCAGTCTCGAAGTGTATCATCTCTGTTTGGGGGTAGGGGTATTTCTTAACAGGGTGTTGCTTGATTTAGAAAGGAATATCTGGGGACCTCACACACAATATAAATAATTACAGTGGCTGTTACTGTCAACTAAATAATTTCCCCCCTTGTAAAGACCTGCCCTCCCTAAAAATCTAATGGCCATTGGTTACCCTCTTCTTGCATTTTGGAGTACACTCCTAACCAAAAGGTTCTTAATGGCATATACAGTGAGGAAAATAAGTATTTGACCCCATACCATATTTTCTGGTTTGGGCACTTGTGCTTGCTCAAAAAATCTGAAATTTCTCAGGTAGATCTGGTCCAACATGAGAAGACAGGTAATGCACAAAAATTAAGTGAAAGAAGGATTATGTAATATATTTGCATAAGAATCGCAATAGTCTTCGGAAAAAAAAAATATATAATAATAAAAAAAAAGTATTTGACCCCTTTGTTTGCAAAGGGTTTATCACCACACATAACAAAACCAACACTAGGAAATCTATAATCAACTGAAATTTATTGCAATCAAAACATATTTCAATTGTTTTATTTAATTTAGCTTTTATGCCCTCAATTACATCTCTTATAATTTTTTGGTAATTTCTTCATTTTGAAGATGTGCGGTAAAAAAAAAAATATCCCAGAGACACTATAGAGACTTGATGTTTTACTAACACTAGTCTGGTGTTGGTACTCAGACCCTATGTAATAATCTAGGGGTGAAAATTTCAATAATTCATGACATTGTGTGTAAACAAAGACAAACTTACTACTGGGCGATGCCGATCTACAGTGCCAGTGCAATCTCACCTACACTGGGGTCCATGAGTACAAGAACCATTTTAGAAGGTCCTACACTAACCAACAATGATCTGGCAAAAGCTCTGAAAGCAGTTTGCAACTCTACCAATAAGAGGAAGTGACCAGTACAATAAGTCTCGGCAGGCTAAAATGATGCAGTGCGGCCATAGTGCCTGTTGCAGAAGAATCATGTAAAAGCTTGCTCAGAATTTAAAATTGATCATGTGAAACTATTTTGCTGATGATTGGGGGAAATTCTAAACAATTTTTGGCATGATCGTTCTTCAACAGAGGCACTATATGGCATCAATAATTGAAATGCTCACCCCTAGATCATTATATAGGATCTGTGTACCAACACCAGACTAGTGTCAGTCAAAAATCATGTCTCTAGGGTTTTGCGATACTTTTTTTTCAACCACGCATCTTCAAAATGAAGAAATTACCAAAAATTTATTCAAGGTGTTATTCACGGTATTCAAAACTAAATAAAATTGGGGACACAATTGAAATAGGTTTCTATTGCAATAATTTTTAGTAATAATAATTTTCCAAGTGTTTGTTTTGTAAAAGTCTGGTGATAAACCCTTTGCAAACAAAGGGGTCAAATACTTATTTCCGAAGACTATTTGGATTCTTATGCAAATATATTACATAATGCTTCTTTCAATCAATTTTTGTGCATAACTTGTCTTCTACTGTTTCACCAGATCTACCTGAGCTTGCCCCAACCAGAAAATATGGTAGGGGGTCAAATACTCATTTTCCTCACTGTATAAAGAACCCACAGCCGAAAAAGGTTCTAAATCTTTTAGGGTTCCCGGGTCCAATTGAACTGAAAAGGTTCAATACTTGGTGGGAAGGCCCTATGATCTGACCCTATGCTCCTATCTTGAGAGAAAGGGGTTCCATTGTGGGAGTTCAGTGCAGCTGGATTATCTAAATGTTGTTTTTGTTTGCTGTTGGAACCTTTTAAAAGTTGAGTAATGAACCTTTTAGGGTTCCTTATCTATATCAGCTTATAGAACCCTTAAAGGTTCCATATAAAACCTTTTTGTTAAGAATGTACACATTTGGTTGTCAAAGTGACAAGTTTATGACTACTTCAGGTTAGTAATGGTTGCAAAAAGTTGGAAGTGACTTCAGAGAAATCAGATTGACTATTCTATCATAATAAAAATGACTATGTTGGCTATGTAAATGTCCAAAAGGTAGTCAATTTGATCACCATCTGGTAGCTTTGATTACCGGAGTGATACAGCTTACTAATCCAATATTTGTCACATTGATAACCCTTCAGTAATTTTGACACAAGGGGTTGTCGATTTAGGCACCAGGAATTGCCAGTCTAGAGTTGTCATTCCTGTGTTTAGAGTGATAGCAACTATCCATTTCTCATTTCCATCGTTGTTGATTGGGAATGTTTCCGTGTGGGGGAGGACACCTACCTCGTAGCCTCAAATGCTCAACAGGGCCACTCAAGACAGAAGTTCAACCGCGGGCCAACCAGTAAATACCATGTCACATCTATCTTTGGCTGGCAAGGAGTCGAAAAGTTTGTGAGGGTTCACGAGCTGGATATCCGATCGTCAGCTGACTGGGAGGCATTTACGGTTAATGGACAATCGTATCTGGCCTATGCTAATGCGAGGGATAATTTGTCTCAAATACTCAGGCTCAAGATGCTATAACCAAATCAGTGATCAATTGTGATGATGAACACTTTTGGGGAAGTTTTGCATGCAGCATACAAGTTGACTGCAGTCATTGAGACAGTCTGTTGTTAGTTTTTACAGCTCTATGGGCACATTTTGAGCTTTTCATATTTAATTCGCAACTTTGTAAATACGGTTCTTCTCCACAACATGTCCCTCTCATTGTTTCTGCCTTTTCTCAACTTCTGAATTGCCACAAGGTGTTGCTGAATATTTATAAGTGTAAATAAATGATGCATAATATAATATGAATTGTGTAAAACTGTTGTTTGTTTCACTTTGAATTTTTGTTAAAGTTGATGCTTAAGTATGCAAACCATGTAATGGGGACAGGAGGAGTCGGGAATTGGGAGTCATAATTCAGGAGACCTAAGGAGTCGGAGTCGGAGTCGGAGTCAATTTTTAGAAAGCCAAAGGAGTTGGGAGTGGGAGTTGGTTGACTCATTACCCGACTCCGAAGCCCTGATTATGATACAGTACAACCCGAAATAAAGTACGATGGCCCCAGCAGGAAGGAAGAATCAGCCACTACTTTACCCTTTCACACCTTTTGACTACCTCTGAATCACTTCTATCTACTTTAAACTACTTTTTAAAATTACATTAAATTCATATTTAAACAAAACCAATTTTAACTCCGTCATCCCCATTGTGTTTTGTTGACTTGATATTTTGCACCTCTGCTTATTGCAGTTACATTGGTAGCTGTCTAAATATAGTTCTTAATGTGGGGTAAGGTTGTGGTGAGGAGTCAAAGGCAGTTGTAAGATATTTGGGGCGGAGAGGAGAAGGCAAAATAGGTAAACAGAGGACTTCTGACAGAAAATTTTCTTACTTAATTTTGGGTTGTACTGTACTTCATTAGCTATCATTAGGCCTAATCGCAAAGTTCACATTTCAAAAAAAGAAATAAGTCTCATCTGTCCACGTACATGGGTAGCCAAGGTGGCACTGTTGCTGCACTTCCTGTTTGATCATAACAATGTCTTGAAAAAAGCACATGTCTAAAAAAAAAGCCAAATTACTATAAATCTAATTGTTGTCAGCACGATAACACCATGCAGAACTGTCTATGCAGTCATTATTGGCTATATCTATGCACACTACACCTTCAAGTTTCTTTGATACTGAATTAAAGGGTTTCAAATTGCCAGGTGAATTGGCAAAGTTTTCTGTGTTGTCATGGTTTTGGGAGAATTTCAATCTGTTACCTTGCATTTTATCATCTACGGGGCAATATGTTTAATTTGCCCTCTCCAGGTATATCCCTTGCAATGAAGGTTTAGTAAATAGATAGTCCCATGTCGATAAATGGATGTTAAAATGTCCAATTAAGATATTGTTTGGGAAAAAGTGCATGTCTCTGTTTAGCATTGTTTGGCATTGACTGTTTGTCATAATCACCTGTTTCGCACCTCAGGTCAACAGAGACCACACTTGAAATGTGATTGCCAAAGCAGTAGGTTGTGTGACCATGCACGTAGCAAGTAGACCGGCTAGAATATCCAATGAGGCCATCACAATTGAAATAGACTTATCAATTAAAGTGTCCGTGGCAACCAGGATGAAACAGATCATGACTTATTTATGCTGTGTATTCAAGTGCAGACCAGAAATCAGACTTCAGTTCTGTCTTTTGCGTGATGAAAGCAAAACAGCTAAGGTAAGACATTGAGTCGATTTATTATTTGAGATTAGATTTTGTTTTCTTCAGAACTGATTATAAAGATTTTGTTTTCTTCAGAACTGATTATAATATTGAAACAAACGTTGATTCATGGATTCATTAAAGAAGCAGATAGAGGTAAGTGCACTTCCAATTTTAAAAATTTTGAAAGTTTTTGTATTAGATATATTTTTTAGAGTGAAGAACCCACTCCTGGAAAGATGATGGTATACTGCTGCTTCGTGCCTATTCCCCCATAATATTCATTATTCAGGGTTTTTTTTTCAGGGAACCCTCTGAGTCCATCTGAGGGGGTCATAGGAGCACTTGGGGTGGGGGGATGGCGGTTTAAAAAGTTGAGAGAAAAGGATAAAAAAGTTAGGGGAACTGACAAAAAGTTTGGGGAAAACAGTTGTCAGAGCAAAACGTCCCATGGGATTACTACAGTGTCTGGGGGGAAAAGCTTTGGAGGAAACAGGGAAAAAAAGTTGGGGAAATGAAAAAAAATAGTTGGGAGAACCGAAAAAAAAGTTTCTGGAAATTTTTTAAAAGTTGGAGGAACTGAAAAAGAAGTTTGGGGAAATGACAAAAAATTTGGGGAAATGAAAAAAAAAGTTGGGGAAATGAAAAATCAGTTGGAGGGAAATGGAAAAAGGCACTATATGGCCACCATATACTAGACTGATGAGTAAGTAAGTCATAATCTCAACCAAACCAGGCGGTAAAACAGTTAAATAAAACTGGGTTAGTATGTAAAAGACATTCTGCCAGCTATTCCGAATTATGAATATAATAATTTATTTTGTTGATAAGTCTATTAGCTGCAATTAAACCTTTCAGTGCTTTGTATGTTACTGTAGCATATATACACTTCTAATTACAAATACTGAACTTCTACATTTGTTTTATAGTACAAGTAATACCCATAAAAAATTGAAATCTCAGATAAGTTTTTTGGGATGTTAGGCAGTTTTAGTAAATTTTAGTGCATCTTTTGCTAAAATCATCAAATGTTTAGATTGCTAAATTTCTAGTGCTAGTAATTTCACATCAAGACGTCTAATACATAAATACAGCATACTGACTATGCTATATTGTAATTACATTGGTTTCTGGTCCAAAATTTAAGATTTTAAGATTGGCCTAAGGCTCTAAGCCCCTTCCTGGATCGGCCAATGTATGCATGATTATTTTTATGCACTTTGCATTTCCCTGTTTATAATAACAATTCTCCCATGAATGTTTTTTTTTCAGAATTTATGAATCTGCCTGAATCCACTAGCACCTCTGCAAAGGTGAATATTTTGAGAGTATCATGATGAAAAGCTGTATCATGTTCATGGGCTTCGTGATCTGGAGTCCACAATTTACATACGGTAAGAAGATGCGAAGCTAAGACCTTGTACTTTCATGCTACATCTACACTCTTAACGCTAAAGGTTCTTGATAGTACATAAGAACCCACAGCCAAAAAAAAAGGTTCTAATTTTTTTTAGGGTTCAATTGAATTGAAAAAGTTCAATAGTTGGTGGGAAGGCCCTATGATAGGACCCTATACTCCCAACTTGAGAGAAAGGGGTTCCATTGTGGGAGTTCAGTGCAGCTGGATTATCTAAATGTTATTTTTGTTTGCTGTTGGAACATTTTTAAAGTTGAGTAATGAACCTTTTAGGGTTCCTTATCTATACCATCTTATAGAACCCTTAAAGGTTCCATATAAAACCTTTTTGTTAAGAGTGTATAAGAGGCAGACCAGATGATCCTTGGGAGTTTAATTTAGGATGGTCCAAAAACACCTTTTTATAAATTTCTCTGATTTGAATCTTTCATTGTGATCTTATATAGGGTAAGATTCTTTGAGTAGGACACTTAGGGAAGGTAACCTTGAGTCTGACACTTTTTGTTGGGCTGTATTCACTGTACCCGAAATATCAGCATGATAAAAACAAGTGGGTTTTATATGACCCTACAGATGGGGTAAAAAACCCGTTTTTCTCTTAACTTTGTGTCAGATATTTGTGAATTTTATTAGAATATTGTCCTGTTTCAATTATCTGTTGCTGGCCTATGGCATTGATCTGACTTCTGTTTCTTTGTCATTTAGTTATGAGTAAGATCAACATATCCTGTGCTCTAATATGTTTTTTTTTTAATTGAAAGGAAGACACTAACTGTATCTTTGATGTCGTGTTTTTAGAACACAGCTGTCCGACTCAAAGATACCTGATGTCATTTTTTATTTCAAATATTTATCCACTAATTTATTTTTTGGCTGTGCCAATCATGTCAGATTCAGCAAAATTAATTTGAGGCCCTGGTTGACAATCAACAACCAACAGGCCAAGCAAGATATCCCTCTTTTTAAATGTACAGAATATAAGTGTCCGACTCAAAGAACATTACCCTAGATGGGAGGTATTGTGTAAAAATTTCAGAAAAATCAATTAGCATTTAGAGGTTGCACAAAGTTGATGAAGTTTAACATGCGATTGCCCAAAAGCAGACCTCAAAATCATCAGTATTTGCAAATCTTGCAATAATAGCCAATTATTTTGATCAAATAACCTTTGTTTTGTTATGTCCCGGATTCCCAATTCAGTCCTGATATTCCTTTTGACTAACAAAGTTTTGTAGCAGGTCAGCAAGGATATTAAATAGGTCAATTTGTTTGTTAATTATCATTTAGCATTTTTTCATTAAATACAGGCACATATATTAATCTTACTATGAATGATAAATCAAGAATAACCCCCAGATATTACTTTGCCATGCCAACTTTATCATATATACTAAAAAAACAACACAAAAACGATTCACTTGTGAGAAAGATCTGGGAAATTGACAAGAAATTACATTGTAAACTTCAAAGGCTTTGTGAACCTCTAAATATTAACCAATTTGGCTGAAATTTTGCTTGTGTGTGTTTTTTTTTCACTTATATATAAATATGGTCATCAATTTCTACTTTCAAATTGGGGGTTTTGTAAATTTGATTTTTCCGTTTGAAATGATGACCGTCCTTGTTGACCACCCTAGGGGCTATGGATATTTGAGGAAAAAAAAAAGTTTGTTTCCTCCTTGACACTGAAAAAAAAGTTTGTTAAGTGTATGAAATATAAAACGTTTCCAGCTGTACTAGGTACCGTAATGTAATGTTAAATCTTGATAGAAAGTTAGTCGTGCATTATCACATTCATGAAAAATAAGTTCCTCCCTGGGGTAAAATCCATAGCCCTCCTCCCCCCAAAGATTATCTGGTCAACCCCTAACATTTTTGGCAATTTTTTACCTTGCTTTTCCATCAGGAGCACATTGACTATCCCCATGGGCACATCGACATTGCAGCAATGTTGTAAAAAAACCCCGACTTCGCGTTCACGTTCGGGCGACATAATCTCTACCATACATATCTATGTGACGAACAGACCAGCCCTCCACCAATTAGCAACGTCGGAGTTTACGTCGTGTGCCCACTGGGATAGGCCTTATTCTTTTTTTATATTCCAGGTAAATACTTGGTCTGCATAGAGGACGTAGATATGTGGTCGAATGATATCGAGGTTTGTAAACATTATCTATCAGGCCTCATGACAGGATACACCCCCCACCCTATGGGGTAACACTATCATGAGAAAATATTATTAGGGGTAATTAGGGGGAAAGGTGGGGGGTTTGGGGGAAAGGAGGAGGTTATACGGGGAAAGTGGGGGGAAAGTGGGGTGCAAGAGGGGGTAAGCGGGGGCTAGTGGGAGGCAAGTGGGCAAGTGCGGGGTAAGCCGGGGCAAGTGGGGGTAAGCGGGGGCAAGTGCAGGGTAAGCGGGGGCTAGTGGGAGGCAAGTGCGGGCACGTGCAAGCAAGTTGGGAGTAAGCGGGGGCAAGTGGGGTCTAGCGGATGGCAAGTAGTGGGTAAGTGGGGGGAAAAGGGAGTAAGTGAGGGTAAAAGAGGGTAAAATGGGGGTTAATTACTGATACAATGGGAATAACAAAAGGGAGCGGTGGGTGTATCCAGTCATGATGCCTTCTATCGGCGCATTTTACAGTCGAAGAATTATGGGTACTTTACTTACATTTAGCTGTTTGTGAACATCAATGACGTCACAGCAAGGCAAATACTTTGCAATGATTTTCTCCATTCACAATTCCAAAGTTATAAATGTACAGGTGGCGCTGTTAACAAGTTTAGGTTTTTTGCAATCCCCTCATCTAATATATTAGAGCTCTTTGCAGATTGGCAGTCCAAAAAATTAATTTCATTATTTGCAATTTGCATTGCTATGCCACGCCATTGACAGTTTCCTGTCTTTTCATTTGATGAAGTAACTTAAGTCATTAAATCAGTTTGATTATTGTCACCTATGCTTCTAGATATAATAAACACTGAATCGACCGATTAACACAAACAAATCATTTTTAAGCCTATGACATCACTCGACCATGTTGAAAGTTAATTTTGAAACTGTTTGGACCGACAATCTGAAAACAGCTATAAGGTTTAAATTGGCAGTCAGTTTTCTTAGTGATTTTTTTCACTGTATTAACCAGTCTGGTGAAAATGAGAACTGCATGCTGCTGCCACCTGGCACAAAAGTTGATTTTCTATGCTACAGCATTGCTTTCCCAAGAAATAGTTCCAATTTCATTGCACATTCACAAAATTTCTATTTAACATCGATGCATACCAGAGTCAGACTCGGCAATCACATTCTCTAAGGAAGTAAACAAGGCCATCAGCACACTCAGAAACATTCCCGGTGTCTTCCAGACAAAATTGTGTGTGTTCCTCTGGTTGAAAGTATGTGGACACTCGCAGGAGCTTGCGGAATAGCACACTAGTCACTAGGTGGCAACACAAGACAGCATATGTTCTGATCTGTGGCAATGCAAGAGCAGTCCACTTGTAGACAGCTGTAATAACCATGTTTTTTGCTGCAGTTTCCCTTTTACTCGCTATCAATGTTATTATCCGCTGAATCACCAACAGAGTATTAAAAAACACTTCAGTTTGAAAGATTGTCATATCTCACAGCTCATGTTCGTCTTCAAACATATATGTCATCAGATTCAGTAAATGACTTTGGTCAATAGCATTGGAAGTACAACATATATGACCTCACTGACTGCGTATAATTACTCCCCTACCCCCCCCCATTCTTCCCCATCGCAGTCATGCCTTTAATCACAGGTAATGTTAATGGTAAGTCATAAAAAACAAATAGCAAGTATAGGAATACAGTACAACCCAAAATAAAGTATGACTACCCCAGCAGGAAGGAAGAATCAGCCATTATTCCACCCTTTCACATCTTTCGACTTCCTCAAAATCACTTTCTATACCTTTACCAACTTTCAACTACCTTTTAAATTTACATTAAGTCAATACCAATTCAAATTTCATCAACCCAATTTTGTTTGATTTCTTTGATATTTTGCCCTTTTGCTAGACTTATTAATATGAGGTACAGTTGTGGTAAGTAGTCAAAGGCAGTCGCAAGGAGATTTGGGGTGGAGAGGAACAAGGAGGGAAAAATAGGTAAACAGAGGACTTCTGACAGAAAATCTTCTCACTTTATTTTGGGTTGTACTGTATGACTTCACCAGATACATTCCGGTGCATTTCTGCTGGCACTCATAAGATCAATATAAGATATACAGAGTGATGAAAGCGGTGCACTCTAAAAAAATTCAGACAAAATTGGTTTTTTAGATTCAAAATGGTTTTTTGAAAAACCAAATTTCAATGCAAAAAACCAACATGGATTTTTTAAAAATCCATGTTGGTTTTGCATTATAATTTGGTTTTTCAAAAAGCCATTTTGAATCTAAAAAACCAATTTTGTCCCGACATTTTTTAGAGTGTGTACACTGCCATTCACGACTGAATCAAACAGCACGGACACAGCCCAGAGCATAAACAAATGATATTGTTCCTTTGTAACATGCTGGAACAATATACAGTTCCTGTCAATGAAGATCTTTTTCCTCTGCTGCAATCCTTAAATTATGAATGCAGTGATGGTGTCCCCTGGCCATTTTACATTTGAATTCCCTGCTCCCATACCCCCACCCCCCATCTAGTGCAGTGCACGAGAAAATGGTCAGCTAAGTCAGAAATTACTGGCACTTTTTGTAAAATGTCTGACCATTCTCAAATTCAGGTCAGACAAATTCTCCGGCCAGAAATCTCTATAGAAAATAGCCGTATCAAGTGCTAGTCCCCTCTGATGTTGAATTGTATTGTAAGACCTCAAGAAACTTAATGGCAATGTCACAAAACCACCTTCAAATATCAAAAACAATATTCCATAGAAACGCATTTCAACCATTTGAAAAATTATAGATTGATTTTATTATGCTGTTGGACAAAACAGTTATTTGTCTGACCAGAGCTCTCCTCCCGTTAGACAAAATGTCTGACCACAGTCAATAACATTCTTTCGTTTGCACTGATCTAGTGCCCTGATCTAGTGCCTCAATAGATGTAGTTATGTTGTGTATTAATTTTTGTTGATAGGCCCACCCAACCTTTCCGTTCACAGATTTTTGTCTGTCCGCTTGTCTGCAAACTCGATTCAGGAAAAACCGCTGCACCTTTCTGATGAAACTCTGCAGGATTTATGCAGTCACCGCAACAAAGAACTGATTCGATTTTGGTGAACATACACATCAGATTCGGCACAATTGAAAAAAAAAAAACCAAAAAAACTTACAAGCACTTGAAGAGGTGCTTGTACACAGAATATCTATCTACCTCCTGTACTTGCCTCTATGTTTTTCTGTAAGGGTCTATTGATCTATCTATGTATCTACCTCTCATCTCTCCCTCCCCCACTTCCTTCCTCTCTAACTTCCTTACTTCCTCCCTTACGAGCTCTTACTTCCTGACTTACTCCCTCCCTTTTTCCCTTTCCCCCTTTCTCCCTTTCTTCCTTGCTCCCTCTCTTTCTTTCTCCTCTTCTTTTCTTCCTCCCTCCCTCCCTCACTCCCTTCCTCCCTCCCTCCCTTCCTTTCTTCCTTCACTCATAGGCCATAGCCGCTATATACATTTGATAGTAAAATGAAACAAGGTTGCTCACTCCTCACTTGGCTGAGTTTTCCAGGAGCCCAGCATAACCTCAAACTGACCTGACCCAATTCTCAGAGCGTCTGTGATTCGCTGAGCAGGTTGAGACAATGGCCTCAAAGGGTTGCACCATAATGACAATGTTTTTGTATTAACATGATTAAGGGGCTGTTTTGGTGTTTATGTTTGCAGTTAAGGGTATTAGTATGCATTCATCCAAAACAAGCTCCAGCAAATCTCAGAATTTGAGGTTGCCAATTTACACACTGTGGTCACTCACACAACTGTGGTAATAAAAAAAACACAGGATTAAGCAATTGCTATTACACACAAAAAGATTACAACAAATTGGAGCCAACAAAACTTGAAACAGAAAACAACATGCTCTTATAATTAAATCCAAGAAAATCCCTTCAGGGCTTTCAGGGTCAAAGGTGACCTTGGGCTTCTGATAAGATCATAGAGAACAATTAGTTTTTGGCTACTGCTACACCTTGTCATATATTTAGGTATGTTTAGGTATAATCTCCTGTTGCAAAACCAAACAGTAACTGTGAAGGCTAACACCTGTGCTTCACTCTAAACATTGGGTTGTCACAATGACTAGTTCAAGACTACTTTAGGGTAGTAATCGGTGCAAAATTGCATGGTGACTACCTGGTAACTAGTGGTAAGTCATTTTGACTATTCAGGCATAGTCAAAATGACTATGTAGTTCATACATTAGCTTTGGAAACTGTACTAAAAGTAGTCAGAAATGTATTACTAGTCTAAAGTTGTAGAATGTATTAAAGGTTAGTAGAAATTACTATTCCCTTGGTAATTGTATTACTACTCCTTATACCACTGTTTGCTTTTTCTGGCCAATCAGAAGGCAGGATTTCGCTCTGATATAATGCATATCACAGCTCATACACCTGACCATGATATTGCATGCTTGGCTGACTACAAGTTGACAAAATTGAAGGAAACACTGAAACAAAACTGACCAACAAAGGATTAAAACTGAACAACACAGACAGTAAACAAGGAGGAAGATTGTATCAAGTGTAACTGGTCTCAATAAAAAGGCTATATTCACTCTTTTTCATAAATACCATTATCTGAAATAATGATCAAATTTAAGGTCACTTGATAAAATAGTACATTTTGGATATGTAAGCTGCAAAAAAATAGCGGAGCAGCAGACCAACAATTTTGGCCCCATTTGGCAAGCTCAAAGAATTATTTTTTCTTCTTAATTCGGGGGCTGCCGCCCCCGAACCCCTGCTTCTTCTTCCCCGAACCCCTGCTCCTTGCTTTCTGTTATTTTTCAAATGTCTTTCATAATTTAAAAATAACATTTGCTAAGCGACTGTAATAATCAAACTCCCCAAAGTGACCTTGGCTGAGATGGCTGCACTATCGACCTACCTATCTATCTATCTATCTATCTATCCGTCTATCAATCTATCTGTCTATCCATATCTATCTATAAAATTAATCAATGAAATTAATGTATTGTGTTATTTCCATCTATCTATCAATCTTTCTATCTATCTTTCCATCTATCTACAAAATTAATGTATTGTATTATTTTCTGAGAACAAAGAATTCTGACCTGTTGCCTTCAGGGCTGCCAACCTTCAAATGAACTGAAGAACATGAATGTGCAACAAATACAATGAAATGTTGTCAAACAAGAAGGATTGAAGGCAAACAAAGGGATTTAAATTAATTTGTTTTGTACTTAGTGGTATAAGTTAGATAACACCCTTGTTTGTGACAATATGCAATAATCCTCGGGCTAAAGCCCTCGGATATATTGCATATTGTCACAAACGAGGGCGTTATCTATTACATAGTAATTGCAGGCTGGTGTAAATGAAAATCCGTTTGTTGTTGTCGAATGAAACAACAAACAAAACTAATGCTTAATCTCCTTAAGCTGGCCAAGATCACTGAACTTTTCTGATGAAGTGGTCATTTGCTGCTCTGCAATTGGACAGGACTTACCTTTTTAAACACAAGATTGCATGTAAGTATGATTATTCAATTACATTCATATGAACACTATGACAGCCTGTCATTTTCTCATTGAGTATCAATTACCACACTATAATTTGGCAAAGTAAAGCATTTTTGTTTTTGAATGACTGATTAAATATCTATCTTTGTCCCATGTATAAGACATTAAAGTGGTAACATCAGCTGCAGCAGGTGACACTGTGTGCCAACAAGTAAAAGATCCCACATATGGTGTTAAGTCTCTATTGATGTCATTATGAATGGACAAATAAAAGCATATACTATTCTATTCTATTCCATTCTATTCTATTCCATAATATGTGACTTGTATGGGTTTTTTTTTTCATCCCAATTTTAGCATGTTCAGTTTTGGAGTAATTAACTAATTGAGTCATGCATTCAACATAAATTTGTCTTTCTCTTTCAGAATACCAGCAACTACGTGTATTAGAGGCCGGATGTGCCTAATGAAGTATGACCAACACCAGTGTTGGATCCAGCCCCCCCCCCCCCCAGACCACTGAGATGGAAATAACATTTTGAAGAAAGAAGGGCGTAATGCAAGTCCAGTCCGCAAATGCCGATACGATGCTCACATGGGCCCGAGAATGCCGAAACAATGCCCACCCCCCCAGACTACCCTGTCTCGATCCACTACTGAACACCAACTTCATAACAACATAAAGAGGTGAACATTATAAATTGTTTATGTTGGTATTTCAATGGATGTGATAATTGCCTTTGTGAAAATAACTTATTACATTCAATGGTTTATTTCATAATGTATCTTGATTCAATTCTTCAAAATTTCATTTCTGTTGATTCATTTCATCGTTTCACAATTTTATCACAGTGTCATTGTTGTATTGCAGGTCCCTGATTGAACTCTCCGTAAACTCCCATGTACAAGAGTGTGTCAGTTTTTTTCAAGGGGATACCGACAAACTGACTTTAATGGCCAATGGCCATGCGAGATAATCAAAATTTGCTGGATTCGAAGTAGCTGTGTGTGTCTCCTCTATGAATCCAGCATCATGAAAACATTTATAAAATATCAATGATCATGAAGAAAGGGAATTCAAACAGGATGCACACAACTGTGAGGAACTGAATGCAGAAAAATAATGTTCATCAAATGTGTTGAAGCTTTGGTGTCTCACATCAAATTTGATGATAAAAGCTGGTGAGCAATTTCTGAAATGTCCAGGTCCCTTTGATTTTTGTTGATGTGTTTAATTGTCCAGTATTTTACATTCGATTGTGTGTTTGATATCTTCTTTGCAAACTGTGTTACATAATGTCAATTGTTTGGTGGTTGCCATTTGATTGTTTGTTTGAATATGCTACCAACCAAAAGTTTTTAATACGACAGAGAAAGTGGGGTGTCTTCAAAAATAATTCCTTTCTAACACACCTTTTATTCTTTACTTACTTAAACTAAAGTTACTTGGTTGGTTTACCATATTATGCTAATCTATGAAAAGCTGTTTCAACAAAGTTGTCTTCTAGCTTTATGAAAATCAATAGATTTTTATGTTTTCACCGTTATGATATGATCTTAACAGTAATTTTAAAACCAGTGAAATGAAGTATTTTAAAGAAACCTCACATTTTCTGTTGTGTTTAAAATTCCGGAGGGTAGTGTATTTTATTGCTATATTGTGTTGATATCAATTGTGATTTTCCGGTATTTATAATGACTTACTTTCATGTAATTAAATAGTTGTGAATGATGAAATAAACTGTTTCTATTTGTTTTGCATACTTCTGTTTCAAGGCTCTCTTCCTTTTACACAGGGCAGGGTAGGGTAGGGCAGGGCAGGATTAAGCTACGTTTGTTTTGTCTCTTTAAGGCTACTCACCTAAGGCTTTTTATAGTAATATTGGTTTTTAGTCAACAAGCGCTCTTGTATATTATTGGTGAAATAAAAAGTTCTGAAGTTCCGAAGGGCAGGGTAGGGCAGGGTAGGGCAGGGTAGGGCAGGGTAGGGCAGGGTAGGGCAGGGTAGGGCAGGGCAGGGGCAACTATATATTTTTAAAGCAATACATTGTCCCACCTGTGTGGTTCAAAAAGCCAGTAGCCTGGTCAAAATTACTAGCCTGTGTTGTACTATCGACCAGTTGCCTGGTCAGAATAACTAGTCTGTATTGTCCTATAGACCAGTTACCTGGTCAGAATTACTAGTCTGTGTTGTCCAAAAGACAAATTACCTGGTCAAAATGACTAGGCTGCGTTGTCCAAAAGACCAGTGTATCTGGTCAAAATTACAAGCCTGTGTTGTCCTAGAGACCAGATACCCGATTAGAATTACTAGCCTGTGTGGTCCTAAAGACCAGTTACCAGTTCAGAATTACTAATTCATTCATCATGCTTACTACGAAGGTAGTCAAGCTGACTATCAGGTGTAATAAGAATGACAATCCTTTAGTCAGTTCCATGATGGAATTGAGCAGTTGACATGATTACAGTGTAGTCAGATTGACTCAAAAAGTAGTCAGGTATGACTATGTAAGGGTAAATTTTACCAATAAGGTAGTGATTATGACCATTTAAACCTAGTAACAATGACAACTATAAAGACATTGCATGTGCCAGTAAGGTAGTCAATTTGATCACCAGCTCATAGCATTGACTACTAAGTTGTACATCTTACTAACCCAAAGTAATGTAACATTGACTACCCTTTAGTAATTTTGACTCAAGGAGTTGTCGGTTTAGGCACCAGGGTATTACCACTCTAGAGTTGTCATGGTGACTACCCTGTGTTTAGAGTGTTCCTCCCTCCCTTACTCTCTCCCTCCCTTCCTTCATTTCTCCCTCTCTTCCTCCTTCCTTCCTCTCTTCCTCCCTTCCTTCCTCCCTTCCTTCCTCCCTTCCTTCCTCCCTTCCTTCCTCCCTTCCTTCCTCCCTTCCTTCCTCCCTTCCTTCCTCCCTTCCTTCCTCCCTTCCTTCCTCCCTTCCTTCCTCCCTTCCTTCCTTCATTCTATTGAATTTGTAAACAATGCCAATATGGATCTGGCTGGCTGCTGCTGTTGCTGCTGCTATCACTGAAGCAAGACATACATTTGAAACATACATTTGAAAATTCGAGGCAAAAACGAACATTTTAGTTGAGTAATTCATAAATTTATTGCCAAACGTTTTTCCTGTCTGGGTAAAATTCTTTTGCAACTGTATGCAAACTTTGAATAAGATCGGTGAAACAGTGTGATCTCTGAAGTGTTGACAAATTATTGTGCCTGCCTATCACACAGAGGTGCGCTTGCAAAGCAAGTAAGCACCTCTAAAAATTAAAATTTCTCATTAGCTGCACATTTTTTGAAAATCAATGAAGAAATGCTTGTTTAAATGCAAAACCAACATGGGTTTGTGTAAAAAAATCCATGTTGGTTTTTTGCAGTGAAATTTGGTTTTTCAAAAAACCATTTTGAATCTAAAAAACCAATTTTGTCTGAAATTTTTTAGAGTGCACTAAAATTGCAATAAAACAGATAGTCATTAATTCTCCTTATGCTGTATGGCTTGTTAAGGTGTGAAATATTTATTTTATGGAAGAACCAGGTTTATCTGGGATTATGACGAGCCAAAAATGGCTCTTAGGGTCGACCAGACGATACTTGGGGGGGGGGGGGCTATGGATTTATTTTACCCCGAGACTAAAAAATTGTTCGCTTGGAAACGAGCGACAAATTTTTTAAACTTAATTTTAACATTACGGTACCCTAGCTTCAGGTGGAAACAATCTTTTTTCTTTTTCATGTGCTGAACAAACTTCTTTTTTCAGTATCAAGTGGAAACAAACGTTTTTCCCAAAAAAACAAAAGTCCAAAGCCCCCCCCCCCCGATCATCTGATCCACTCCTTATCGGCTCCTTACCATACAGCCCAGTTGTGGATACAGGGGGGGCCTAGGGGGCCTGGGCCCCCCTAGACTACCAAGATTAATAATAG
Organism: Platynereis dumerilii; assembly: GCA_026936325.1. Classification (NCBI taxonomy): domain Eukaryota; kingdom Metazoa; phylum Annelida; class Polychaeta; order Phyllodocida; family Nereididae; genus Platynereis; species Platynereis dumerilii. The sequence continues at coordinate 41,729,368 of JAPTHN010000012.1, forward strand.
CATTTTGAAGAAAAATTGCGATAACGCGGACACACGAGTGCCGAAACATATTGTCATATTTATGTGACAATATTTGTGCAATATGATAGTACGGACCCCCCCTAGACTGTCGTGTCTGGATCCGCCACTGCAGCCATGAAATTCCATATGGGTCACAAAATAGATACGGAGTTACAGGCCGGACCAAGGAATAGTGATGTTTCGTGGCAAAAGCCTCTGCACAGTGTTAATAAATATACAAATCTACTCATTTTTCAGAGTTTCCATCCAATCGCGTCCCTGGACGAATGTATTAGAAGATGTCAGAATGAAGACCGCTGTATTTCACTCGTCTTTATTCCTAAAAATTCTTGGTGTTTCTTAAAGAACAAGATACTCGCAGAAAATTCTGTGACCTTTCAGATGGGTATCACTCTGTGCCTTTTAGGTGAGCTGCGGTAGATTTATCAGATTTTTTAATTTTTAATTTTATATTACGGACTATAGGGCTAGAGTAGGTGACCATAAAAAAATTGCAGATCAACTTTTTTTTTACCTTTTTCGTCACAGTCTGCAGAGAGACAATGATTCAAAGTTTCTAAAAAGAACTGCATTATAATAATAATGAAACTAAGCCAAAGCTTGATCTATATAATATATGAAATAAAAAATTGGGTCGCAACACTAGACTCAGACACTCATTTCAACGTTTGTACTCATTCAAAGAAGTATCGTCCGACATGGTAGGGGGGATCATTTTATATCGGGGGGGGGACTTGGAGTTTTCCTTGGCAGGCAATTATTTATTTCACGGTAGCAACACCTTGTTCAGAAGAGCCTAAGCAGAAATGATTTATTTCAATACTGCCCAAAAAGGATTGCTTTGTTTCTTTCAGGCACCCTAGAATGTTTTTAAACATTTTCTAAAAAATGTTTTTAGATTGCAGGAACCTAGCTTTACCTTATATTCCAGGCCTAACTGCTTATACACCTGAATCAGATGACAGTAGCTGTGAAGATTCGGAATGGCAACAACTACTCGATCACGAAGCCCTTTATGACGGTAGCGAGAACTCATGCTTGAAGCTTCCTGACAGCAAACAGCAGATAAAGTTCAAATTCAGACAATCAAGAAGACTCACATCAGTTGTTGTTAAAGGATACAACTTGATCTGCCATCATCAAGGTCTGCAAGTCAGTCTCCAACCACCAGAGGGCTGCACTGGGCAGTGTGCTGCCACCTGGTGTGTGACACAAGAGTCAGACAAACAAAACGGCCTGGACATCTGCACATATCGCTGCAGAGCCCCATACGTCGCCAGCGCATTTGATATTCGGTATTCACAGAATTTCAAAGTCTGCGATATTTTGTTTGTCTGAATTATTAATAAACAATTTTTTCAAAGTTTTGGTCTTCTTTATTGATTCAGCGATGACAATACACTACAGTGTTTTTGTTTCTGATTTTTGTCAAAATACTGCTCTGTGAATAGTCGAATGGTTGACCTGAACTGGTCAGAAACTATGCAACAAAAGCTTAAATTATAAAAAGGAGGCAATGATGACAGCATTGTCAGCTCACTGCCTCCTTGACCATAATTATTAACTTGATATGATGTATAATTGTATTTTAACACTTTTATAGTCAAACAGGGCATTGTCTATTGAATAAATTCCTGACCGTGAACAACTGTAAATGATGAATCCCAAATATTGATTGATATTGGGGCAGAATAAGGTGTTTTCTCACAATAATAAATACCCTTGAGATGCAGCGCACTTTGAAAGTTCCATCATGTGTGAAAAATTGTAATGAGGCAATGTTCCATGAGCACCAAGCATATGCAATTATGCATGACCAACTGGATAAATTCAATGCACTTCAAATTTATCTCAACAATCGCATCAAACTGCAAAGTCCACATGGTACCGGATCAAAAGGAAACATTTTGCAACAACAGTGTCATTATGAAAAGACTTCTATCTTGTTGAGCATGGTGATCTTGCTGGCAAGGTTAACAATCAGTAAGTATTGTCCTCTTCATTTTCTACTCAATTTTCCACTTTGTTTTCCCTTTACTTACCCCTTTAGTTTCCACTCGACTTTCCCCTTTACTTTCCACTTAACCTTCCACTTTCCTTTCCACATTTTCTTTTTCAACTTTAATTTCGACTTTTCTTTCAACTTTATTTTCCACATTTTCTTTTTCCACTTTTGTTTCCACTCTACTTTTCACTTTACTTTCCACTTTAACTTACCCTTAAACTTCACTTTGTTTTCCTCTTTCCTTTCCACTTTACTTTCCACTTAAAGTTTCACATTACTTTCCACTTTCCTTTCCACTTACTTTCCACTTTACTTTCCTCTCAATTTTCCGATCAGTTTTCCATATTATTTCCAATTATATTCTACTTTACTTTCCACTTTACTTTTCATTTTACTTTCCACTTTACTTTCCACTTAACTTTCCAATTTTCCAATCATTTTTCAACCTTATTTTCCAATTATATTCTACTTTACTTTCCACTTTACTTTCCAGTCAATTTTTCCGATCACTTTTCCTCTTTACTTTCAAATAATAATCTACTCTCCTTTCTTTTTTTTTCCGATTTATTTTCCACTTTTAACTTTGCTTTATTTCCCATTTTGTGTTTTCCACTTTATTTTTGACTTCATTTTTTTTATTTACTAACTTACTGAGAAAGAAATTAGGTCACTTGAGGAGTCAGCAAATCATAGGCGTTCTTATAAATTTGAACTTTGTAAGAACTACTCTGATTGGCCGAATTCAGAAGTGACCTATTTTCTGTGAATATTCTTGAGTCTAGAGATGAACTAGATAAGGAAACAATTATCCATTTGGACCTGTGCCTGTGATTATAATAAGATTTTCCCAATTGACATTGCTCCAGATAAGAACGTTTTATTTGGCTTCCAAAAGAGACTTTGCAGGGTATGATCCTATTTCGAAATCATAATTTTTGATTTTTTGGAGAGCCACTACCATAATTCACAAAGGAATGATTGAAATTACTAACGATGACCACAGAATCAGTATTTTATAATTATTAAACTTCACCTACACATTTATTATTATTCTTCCCGACAAACCTCTTCGGAAAATGGTCAAAAAATTCATATACGTAGCCTACAAAAATACAAGAGAACCATTTTGAAAAAATTGACCTTGACCTATTTTTCAAGGTCACAGGGCCTTTCAAAGTCGGATTTCGCAATATTTCAAATACATGTACCTCATCCGGTTATTACCGGTTTTCACTTTCCGGTACATGAAAATGTCCCAGACAATTTCTACACAATTTGACCTACTTTCATGAAAGTAGGTCAAGGTCACATTGTACAAAGTCCATTTTTATGGTTTGAGACCTGCCCCTGTGCCGCAAAACGGTAAGTCGTAGAAACATACCGATGGTGCCATTACGTGCCCGAAATCACGGGACACCTGCTGGAGTCTTTGTTATTCATTGGCTGTACCGGTTCTTGAGTTACGGAACTTTAAAGTCATACCGTGTCACCAAAACCGGTGACCTTGAGAATTTTACCTTGAAATATCGATGTTAGGTCATAACATGTCATAGTAAACCCCCCCAAACATACACCTAGTAAGCAAAATGACCTTCAAATTTGACCTTGACCTCATTTTTCAAGGTCATTTGACCCAAAAAAGTTTGAAAAAGTGCCATTTTCAGCAATTTTTTTCACCATGTTATTTTCAAGATATCACTGTGATTTACTGGTGACAGGTGAACATTGGCCTGCTTATTCATAATATCTATTCATATTTTGTCTACCTCCTTCTCCGGATTAATGAACAATTTTCAAATATTCCTAACCGACAAATGCTAAAAAATGACACATTTCTGCATATTTGACAGGGAAATATTCATTCTACAGGGTTGCAATGCATGACTGACCCCCCCTTTGTTACCTACTGCCTTTCTGAATAGCATATTAATTTTGACCTAGAAAATGTTTTTCAAGGTCAAACTCAAGGTCAAACATGACAAAAATGTTTGCATTTTTTACATTTCGTATTTTTTAACAGAGAAGGAATCAAGATATTGTTACAAAAATTGTAGACATACTTGCTACAATACTCTAGAAGCTTCCTGTAAATTTTCAAGGTCCTCGGACTGGCCTACATTGCACTGTAAAGGTCAAAAGGTCGAAAAACGAGCGAAAAATTTATGATTTTTTTTCACATTTCTCAAAGATAGCGTCATTTCAAACGGCCGTAGCTCCGGTCCTAATTAAGATAGAGAAAATCTGAAAACAGATTTGGAAAGGCAATATTCTCCTCTAGTTTTCATTTTCTGAACATTTTGTCGTAGCTACGATGGTTAAAAAGATCGCCGGACCCTGAAAATTTCATGTTTTTTTCCGAATTTTCATAATATATCATTATTTTGACAAGGAAGGAATCATCCTTTTTTGATCAACCTGCCTGGACCTCTTTGTAACATCTGTTTACATAATCCTGGCAAATTATATATGTTTTCATTGAACCGTTTTGGTTATACAGTGATTTTAAGTTAAAAACTACAGTTTATCAGGTATTTCTAAAGTTCATATTCCTGAATTGTACCATAATTTCAATCTGCGATAACTCCGGTCCTACTTAAGATATAGAGAATCTTTAAACAGATTTGAAAAGGCCAAATTCTCTTCTAGTTTTCGTCTCTGAACATTTTGTCGTAGCTATGACGGTTTAAAAGATCGCCGGACCCTGAAAATTTCATGTATTTCTGATGGTCAAAGAGATTACATGACCCTGAAAAATCGATGTTCTCAGAAAGAGCAGAAGATGTACTGGTGGATGTACTGGTGGATGTACTGGTTCATGTATTGGTTCATGTACTGGTTCATATACTGGTTCATGTACTGGTTCATATACTAGTTCATATACTAGTTCATGTATGGTTCATGCACTGGTTCATGTACTGGTTTATGTACTCGTTTTTCTGTGCATACTTGCATGTAATGTACTCAATGTACAGGAAACATTCTTGTATTCTTGTCTGTATGCTTGTTACATAGTTATGTATGATTCCTGTGTACTTTTCCATGTACCTTTTACTTGCTCATCTACTTGTGTCTGTTTCGAGTTACTGGTACCACAGTAGGTGAAGTTTTGTTACCGCTCGCGGTTACGTCCACTAGTTACTATTGTTTGTTATTGTTATTTTCTTGTTTAATGAGCGCGACATTTGGCATGAGATTAGCAATTTGGTGCACAACAGAGGAGATATTGGATTACGTCTTAAACTGGATTAAAGTAAGCCGAAAACCACCCTGGTATCTGCATCGTAGCTGTGATTCCTTACCAATTCAAGTTTGAAGGTGTGAACTGATCCATTATAGCATTTATACACAAACTATTTGCAGTTTTCTGACAAATACTGATTTTCAATTTAAATCATTGATTAAGATCACTGATTTAAATTATGATTTAAATCAAATGAAAATTAACTTTGTGCCAGGTGGCAGCAGGTATGCAGTTCTCAGTTTCAAGGGTCTGTGAGACTCCGCCCTACCAACAACCGTCCGGAAGAGACAGTCTGTTGTTAGTCTCCACAACTCCATGGGCACATTTTGTCCATTTCACATTTTATTCACAACTTTGTAAATATAGTTCTTCTCCACCTGTTTAAAGCGCACAATACCTCTCATTGTTTTAGCATTTCCACACCTTATGAATTGGTCACAAGGTGTTGCTGAATATTCATAAGCGCAAATAAATTATGCATAATATAATGAGAAATGTGTAAGTCATAATTTCTGAACGGTCCCATGTGGCAAATAGACTGGCTCGAATAACCAATAACACCATCACAAGTGAAATAGACTTATAAATTCAAGTGTTCATGGTAACCAGGATGAGACAGTGTCTGACAGACCATGATTTATTTACATGTATCCTGTGTGTTCAAGTGTAGACCAGAATGTTTGTCTTTTGCTTGGTGAAAGCGATACAGCTAAGGTAAGACATTGAGTCTGATTAATTGACATTAGATTTTGTTTTCTTCTGAACTGAATATTATGAAAGTTAAAATTCCACCAATGAGTCTTTATCGCAAAGCATGTGAACAAGAGATGTCTTAACACAAATGTAAAAGTGCCACATTTGTTGTCAGTGACAAAAGCAGGCCTCTAAAATCATGACAGTATACATTTACAAAGACTTTCTATAAACCAACAGAAGGCTGGGCTCATGAGCAACAAAACCATATCAGAAAAGTTAACTTTCCATCAACAAGCCTTCATCAAGAAGCGTGTAAAGAAGTAAGGTCATAAACACGAGCACTTGAATAAACTATCCATCTTAACACTACCATAAGTATACAGGTCTGCAAGTTTCACAGCAACACCTGGGTTTATTAAGTTTGAGTGAAAAACAAATGCCCCATAAGCCCCTACCTGGATCGGTCTAAGCCCTACCAGGATCGGCCAATGTATGCATGATTATTATTACGCATTTTGCATTTCCCTGTTTATAATAACAATTCTCCCATGAATTGTTTCTTTCTTTCAGAATTTACCAATCCGCATATCTCTACTAGCGCCTCTGCAAAGGTGAATATTCTGAGAGCATCATCATGAAAAGCTGTATCATGTTCTTGGGCTTTGTGATCTGGAGTCCCCAATTCACATTCGGTAAGAAGATGCGAAGCTAAGACCTTGTACTTCCATGCTACATTTATAAGAGGCTGACCAGATGATCATTGAGAGTTTAATTTGGGATGGTCCAAAAATCCTTTTTCTAAATTTCTCTGATTTGAATCTTGCATTGTAATCTTATATATAGATGGGAAAATTTTCAGCAAAATCAATTAGTATTTATAGAGGTCACACAAAGCCGATGAAGTTTATAGCAAAATAAACAACTATCACACCGAGGTTTCCACAAAATGATGTTAAAATATCAAATTGATAAAAAGTTAGTCATGCATTACCACATGAAAAAACAATTTGTTGGTGCTTTGCGCATAAAAACGTTTGTCCCGGGGATGAAATCCATATCCCCCTGCCCACAAAGATTATCTGGCCAGCCCCTAACTTTTTTGACTATTTTTCTTGCTTGATTTCCTTCAGGAGCACCTTGCATAGGCCCTATTCTTTTTTTTAATGTTCTGTTCCAGGCAAATACTTGGTCTGCATAGAAGACGTAGATATGGGGGGGAATGATATGAAGGTTAGTAAACATTATCTATCAGCGCATTTTATGAGTGCTGACATTTAGCTGTTTGTGAACATCATATATGAATCAGCAGTCTGGTGAAACTGAGAACTGCATGCTGCTGCCACCTGGCACAAAAGTTGGTTTCCTATGCTACATCATTGCTGTCCCAAGAAATAGTTCCAATTTCACTGGACATTCACAAAATTTCTATTCAACATTGATGTATACCAGAGTCAGACTCGGCAATCACATTTTTGAAGGAAGTGGACAAGGCCATCAGCACACTCAGAAACAGCCCCGGTGTCTTCCAGACAAAATTGTGTGTCTTCCTCTGGTCGAAAGTAGGTGGACGCTCGCAGGAGCTCGCTGAATAGCACACTAGTCACTAGGTGGCAACATAAGACAGCATATGTTCTGATCTGTGGCCATGCTAGAGCAGTCCACTTGTAGACAGATGAATCAGTGCATTTTTTAACATGGTAACTGGGAGACAAAATTGTCTCCCAGTTGACAGATTTGGTGCTCCCAGTCAATGCTACATTGGCATCACTGGGAGACCAACTTTTTTCAGAGTCTTTCGTCAATTTCTTATTTGGTTGTCTTAATTAGCAGTTTTTTGGCGTATTTGAAACCAAGGCCTCTGCTTCTCATGTCGAAATTATTCTTCACGGTCTCTACAATATACTTCTGCTATGTCATCCTTCTGATTTCTGAGTTTTAAAAAAATTGTCAAATTGAGTTTGTGGCAATCTTTGCAACTCTTCAATTAGAAGCTAACTCAACAGTTTTAAATCCTTTGGCCAGCAAATCATAATTTATAAATACATTGTAATGGATCAACATGTACTGCTAGTGACCTATAAATGACGCGTGTCACGATGCTAAAAGTCGCGTTGGTCTCCCAGTCGAAAATCCTTAAAAAATGCTCTGTCATGAATTCATGATGTCACAGCATGGCAAACACATTGCAATTAAATGAAGTATCATTGTTCTTTCTCAATTAAAATTCCAAACTTATTACAGCCTTCCACTTTGATAAAGCAAAAAGCCTCAGAGTGGACTGTTGCACTGTGAAAATGGCACTTGGTGTGTCATCATGCTAATGATTTGTCATGATCATACCCAATACTTTCAATGTTAATTTGATTTAAGGAGACTAATCCCGCTTGTTGGTGACAGCCAAACGAAAGGATTATGTATCTGATTTTCACTCTGAAATCAGTTTTGAAAAGTCAAATGGCCCTCTAAATTGATCATGACTAATTAAACAGCCTCTATGTTTCCCATGTTGAAGTAGAGAAGATGACACTTCATCAGCTATCATTAGTCAAGTAATGCATATTTCTCAGTGAACTGATCTTCATTGTGTCTATATCAAAGCGAAAGGCTGTAATGTACAGGTGGAACTGTTAACAAGTTAAAATTTTTTGGAACCCCCTCATCTAAAGATACTAATAGTGGCGTCATCATCAATGATTCAAGTGCTCGTGGTATTAGAGCTCTTTGCAGATTGGTAGTCAACTCAAAAAATTTATTTTATTATAATCAATAGAAAATACCCATTAAAATGGGAAAAAGGGAATGAAGACTGTGAGTAAAGTGTTAGATTTGTATTCATGAAAAATAACCCGCTGCAATGGTGCAGGTAATGCCACTAATGGTGAAAAGCCCTTACATGTGTCACCCCGGGTGGGATCTGAAGTTTTAAACTTTCTCTGTCTATTCTGAGATTGTGCTTCATTTCAACTTTCAGCTACGTTTGTTGCAAAATGTCATCAACCAATTCAATGCAAAGCCTAACAGCTGTGAAAATGTGGGAAGGAGGGAAGAACAGAAAAAAACATCACTTCTATTTCTGTGACTGTAATTACAAATAGCAAAGCAATAGCAAACAAATAGCAATTAAACCTAGCTGAGGACCTTGTAGGTAGTGCAGAAAAGTTGCTTGCAAACTTTAGATTAATTAGATTAGATTTTGTTTATTTATCCACAGCATGTAGGCCTAATCGCTAATATTTTTTGTAAAAAATCAATATAAGCCGAAATCAACATTGTTTTTTTTAGTACATTACAGTGTAAAAAGGATGCATTTCAGTATTTCTACTATAACCCAAGGGTGAATGCACATTATTGAACAATCATCAGTTTATATACACAAAGAAAGCACAGCATTTGTAATGACATAAAGATGTCGGTTTTCTTTAACATTTTATGAATTAGTTAGCATTTCAGGCTTCTTTGTTGCATCATTATTCTGCCTACTGTTTTATTTTAAAGTAATGAGTGTGATATAGTTCAAGATGACAGCGATTGAGGTGTGAAAGTGAATTGCACTTTAAAGTGTCAGTGTTGAACATCTTTGACTGGAATCAATTAAGTTATTGTTTGAAGATTTAGTGTCAGTGTAATCTTTGGCAGGAATAAATCAATTAAGTTTATGCAATTAAAAGCAAACAAACCTATCATCACACATAGCTTAGAAAGATCACCATCCAGGCTATCCTGTCGTGAATAGGCAGCAGAAAGGCGCGAAAATGCAGCCTGGATCATAACAGACTGTGGGGGGCCCAGACTGTGGAGACCGGAAGTATAATCACGAAGGGAATGGCAGTGTTGTTGTGACATTGCTTGTTATATCAATGCATGGACATTTGAATCGAAGGAATAGGGGCACCAGTAATTGATTTGGAAGTGAATTCATCAGAAGGGCATGATTGAAAAAAGAGGAAATGTGCACATTAGATGGTGTGAGGAGTGGGAGGGCTGTTGAAGTCCTTGGACAAAAGTGGACTGTGAAGCCAGGCAGGGGCTGATCTAGATAGTGGAGGAGGGGGCTAAAAAGAGGTGTGTTTGAAATGAGAAATTTGGGTTGTATGGGTGAGTATGTTATGTGGATATGGCAAGTAAAAAATGTTTTGATGCATATGGGGGTGGTGAATAGAAAAGAGGTGAAAATGGGGAGATTTTGATGACGTCAGAGGTGGGACCCCAAGTGACAAATGTGCCACTGGCTTTACACTTTTATTTAAGTAGATTTGCATTGCTATGCCACGTCATTGACAGTTTCTTGTCTTCTTATTTCATAAAGTATGTTAAGTCATTTAATTAGTTTGATTATTGTGACCTTTGCTTCTAGATATAATAAGCACTGAATAAACCGACTGACTCAAACAAAACATTTTTAAGCCTGTCACATCACACAACCAAGTTGAAAGTTAATTTTGAAACTGTCTGGACTGCCAATCTGACAACGGCTATGAGGTTGATCGCTGATGTTGTTGACAATCAGTTTTCTGAGTGATTTTTTTCAATGTAATAACCATGGTAAGTCATTAAAAAAAAGAAAGCAAGGATAGGAATACGGTACAACCCAAAATAAAGTATGAGTACCCCAGCAGGAAGGAAGAATCAGCCATTACTCCACCCTTTCAAAACTTTTTACTTCCTCCAAATCACTTCCTATAGCCTACCTTTACATTAAGTCAATACCAATTCAAATTTCGTTAACCGAATTGTGTTTTATTGCTTTGACATTGTGCCCCCTAGCGGCCTAGCTAGACTTATTAATATGAGGTGAAGTTTTGGGGTGGAGAGGAGAAAGTAGGGCAAAATAGGCAAACAGAGGACTTCTTACAGAAAATTTTCTCACTTTATTTTGGAATGTACTATATGACCTCACAAGGCACACTCCTGCTCATAAATATGGAATAGTTTATTGTCCAAGTAAATTTCAGAGTGTGAATGCAAGCAAGGTCCATTCTAAAGGTCAAGTCATCTTCTCTGATCACTCTTTGAAAGCCTCAACTACATTTTTTGCAAGAATTAAAAAGTTTTGGTTTAATGCACTTCACCTCAAAAAACCCCCTGAATTTCCATATTTCGTGCTGCTGTAACTTTTCCTGCGTCTAACGCTGCAGCATGCATTTTACACGAGAGCATGTTCTTCCCTTAAGCGGTCATTGGAAGTAGTTAGGGGAGAGCGGGGCTGGTTGTCACAGGGGCAGGTTGTCACACTTTTTATTGCACCAAACTATGGAGTCACACAGCTCAACCAATCATTGTTTACTGCTTATATAACCCACTAGAGTCTTTTTGAAAAATCCTGACCCCTGGAAGAGAGTCTGGTAGGCACACCATCTGTTAAAAATTACCTGTCACAAAAAGTAATTTTTTTACCTTCAACTTGCATGCAATGCTAGTCTTTATCAAAGTTGTTGAAAAAGGTACAGTTAATACACTTATCCACTTATCATGTAGATATTTCTTTGAGGCATGATAACAACAAATAGTGAAAATTTTGATAACAACGGCCTTGGTCACCCGTTTTTGGAATTTTCATCAATCGGGGCAGGTTGTCACAAAAATGCGGGGCAGTTTGTCACACTTTTGGAACTGGTTGCTCAGTGGCGTCACTAAGGGGGGGGGGGCTGAGCCCCCCCCCCTAAATGGAGCTTTCAGCCCACCCAAAAAATCTTGGGCAAAAAAAAATTTCTTTGTATGAAACTTGTCATGATAAGACACTGTATGTTGTGCACTATGTTTCATTATTTTGCAGTTTATCTATTTGTTATGTGTGCATAGATCAGCAGACATTTAAAATCTTTGGATTTTGGGATGGTTTGCGCTTCGATCCTTCGGGTCTCCAACAACGTTTCTAATGTTTGGGGCAGAAGCCCCTCCATACTTGAATTTCTAGTGTGGCCACTGTGGTGGCTACCTGTAAGTACAAGGCTTTTAAACCAAAAAACTAACAAAAATATCAATTTGTGCTTCATACATGCTATTGATGACTGAAGACGTATGCAGATATTGCATTGTGTTTAAATAAATTGATTTCAAATTTATGCATAAAATTTCCAAAAAAATCGTAAAATCCTACTCCAGATCAGAATGCTTTCGTGCTGATTAGTAAGCCTTCATATGTAGCACACTTGTACACAGTAGTGTGTTTGTTAAGGTCTTCACTGGGCAAGTAAAGGATTCCTCATATGTCCAAAATAACTTTTCTTGGTCAAGATCTGCCCTACAGAGTTCCACTTCCTGCATTCGAGCTCATAACCAAAAGTGTGACAACCTGCCCCGAGAGTGTGACAACCTGCCCCGAATTCTGAATTTAAAAAAATGTCCAATAGGACATCAAGATTTCGAATGATATAGGTATATATTCACCATATAGGTTTAAGTCACTCCCCTTTTGCCATTCATACAGAATGGCAGTGCTCCTGCAACCTGCATGCTTTATATAGAAATAGTAGCATGTTTAAATTTTACACACTGTGACAACCTGCCCCTGTGACAACCAGCCCCGGTCTCCCCTACCATTGAATCAGACCATCATGTGCTCCAGCAGAAGTTGCTAAAGTTGTCAATTTCAAAGGAGAGTGTTGAATTATTCCCTTTTTTATGAGCAACGGTGCACATTCCATGATCCAGTGCATGTCTGCCAGCACTCATAAGATCAATAGGCCTATAAGATAAGATAATATGCGGAGTGATGAAAGCGGTGAATACTGCAATTCACAACAGCACAGACACAGCCTAGAGCATAAACATAATGATATCGTTCCTTAGTAGCATACTGGAACAATATAGGCTACAGTTGCAATCATTGAAGATCTTTATCCTGTAATATACTGCAATTCTTAAATTATGAATGTAGAGATGGTGTCCCCTGGCCATTTTACATTTACATTTCAATTTCCTGCTCCCATTACTCCCCCCCCACCCCCAAGTATTTATGTGGTGTATTTGTATTAATTTTTGTTGATAATTCACGGATGTCTGTCTGTCTAGCTGTCTAGCTGTCTGTCAACTCAATTTAGGAAAAACCGCTGCACTTTTCTTTTCTATTGAAACTGCACAGGATTTTTGCAATCACCGCAACTAAGAACTGATTCGATTTTGGTGAACATACACACCGGATTCGACACAATGACAAAAAAAAAATTTTCTCTGCGCAGGTTTTGGGAGAACAAAAATTAGCTGCACTTTTTTTGAAAATCAATGAAGAAATGCTTGTTTCAAGCTGGAAGTCCATAATATGCTCACCAAATTACAGACCGGCTGTGCACAAGAACATAATTTTCAGTTGGCTATATCTCGAAACCTATTGAAGCGATAGTAATTGATATCACAAGAAAGCTCTGTTTGTCACCTTGATGGACAAGGCATGTTTGGGGTTCATCTTTCCAATTATGTACATTTATGACGAGTCATATCAACAAAAATGCCAAAAAAGCTGACATAAAATACAGAGTTATAGGTCAGAGCCAGGATAGAGATTTTTTGTGGCAAAAGTTTCTGCACAGTGTTGATAAATTGACAAATCTACTCATTTTTCAGGAATTGCATTCAATTACATCCCTGGACGAATGTATTAGAAGATGTCGGAATGAAGACCGCTGTATTTCACTCGTCTTTGTGCCTTATGAGTCTCGGTGTTACTTAAAAAACAAGATAATAGCAGAAAATTCAGTGACCTCTCATACAGGTATCATCCTGTGCCTTTTAGGTGAGCTCCTTTGGATTTGTTTTCTGAACTTTTTTTAAAAGAACCAGGGCTAAGGATGACCATATAAAAATTGCTCATCAACATTCGTTATCTGTTTCACCACAGCCATGGAGGTAATGAGTTTTAAAGCAAAACAATAGAATCAAGAGATAACACCCTTTTTTTGCTACAAAAAACCTGCCATATATTTAAAGAGAACTGCATAATGATATCTGTATTGTATTGTATTGTATTATTAGTCATGCACCACAACGTGGGCACGAAATTCGTGGTGAACCTTGCACATTGATACAGCCCAGAGCAGCAATACTATGGCGCCCATGGGCAGAGACAAGGGGAACATTGCCCAAGGCTCCCATGCCGTAGCTTTGGTGACTGCTGTGGGATGAGTGATGACAAGACTGTGAGTCTGGCACATACCCTATTAATTCATACAGGGATGTCCAGGATCTTAATGACCCATGGGCTTGGACCAATTGAGTTCCCGGAGTGGGGGTCAAACCCACGACCTCACATCCAGACTGGTAGCACAAACAAGCGCCTTTAACTGCTGTGGCGGATCCAGACAATACATGTATTCTAGGGGGCATTTTGGCATTGTTGGGCCCAGGCGGGTGTCGTTTTGACATTCGTGGGACAGCATTGCTCCATATTTTCTTCAAAATGTCATTTCCATCTCAGTAGTTTAGGGAGGGGGGGCGGGCGGGGGGGGGGGGGGGGGGGGCGGGGGGGGGGCGGGGGGGCGGGCCCCTAGGCCACTACAACCATTAATATAAGCCACGGGGAACTCTTCAAACGAAGCGGAGCTCTTCAAACGAAGCTTGATCAATTCATGAAGTAAGCATGTTGGGTCACAACACTGCAGACTCAGACACTGACTTGTCTATTGATCTGATATTTCTGGTAACCAAACCAACTGGTAACCCAAGTCATACTCATTCATTTATAGTAAAAGTTCCCAGACAGCGAAATTTGGCGACCACTTGGCATGATAACTAGTTGACCTGAATTCCAGATATAAGGACATCCAATGTCCCGAAAAATTATCAAGTCACAGCAGATTTTAGCATAACATCCACCATGATTATGACTTTTAATATCTTTGCTTGCTCAAAGAGTGACGAGAGACATCTGTAGTTTACATAATAACAAAATATTATATTATTTTATCACAATAACTGGATTTGTCCTTTTTGTCCAACTGCCCCTGCTACCTGCATTTCCTTCCACAACTCTAGATGCGGTATTTTAAAAAAATTCCAAAATATTTTTAGAATGTATCAACCTTCAGTCCTGAGAGTTCCCCTGTGGCCTAATTGGTAAGTGTGCTTGTCAACTGCCTTTGAGGGCGTGGGTTCAAATCTCACCCCGGGCACTCACTTTCGTGGGGACATTAAATGGAGGCGGGTTGTATCCAGTGTTCTATGCTGGGCAACTGAAAGATCCTGGGCATCCCTGAATAGGGCAGGCCATCTTTTAGTACATGACAAACTCGTGTGGTGGCGCCACTGTTAGTAGGTACAGAGCCTGTGCAAAATGATGGGAGAAGTAGTGACCTGTCAAACAAAATTGGCTCTCCTGACCACAATATATATCCGATTTACAAAATAAAAAAAGCATCATGGAGCAAATTACATTTTCTACCACTTAGACTAAGAAATATTTTTGCTTCTTCATGAAATTTTGTGCAGTCATTGCCATTCAGCATGTCAACTTCGATTTTGCAAATTTTCACTTTTGAAAAAAATCACTGCTCTGGAATGATTAAAGATAGAAATATGGTTTTGATTTTAAAAGATGCCTATATTAAAGGGCAAGCCTGAGTAAACATTTCATGCTCCTAACTGTATTGGTTTTTTCAGGACTAAGCATTAAGTAAGCCAAAAATGCCAATTTTCGCGTTTTTTAAAGATTTTTTTGTCTTCAGAGGAAAAAAGTCTGCTATGAAGTTTCAGTAAAAAATTCAAAACCAAATCTATCATCAAGGACTATACTTGCAGAGTCTAAAAACTGTAAAAAAAATGTTTGAGAGTCCAATGGTGGCTGATTTATGATGAGATACGTTTTAACATGCAAAAACTTAGTTATGACGTCAAAATGCCAATATTTGCCATTTTTGGAGATATTCTGGTCTTCAGAGGAAAAAAGTTCTGCTATGAAGTTTCAGTAAAAAATTCAAAACCAAATCTGTCATCAAGGACTGTACTTGCAGAGTCTAGAACTGTAAAATAAATGTTTGAGAGTCCAATGGTTGCTGATTTATGATGATTTACGTTTTAACATGCACAAACTTAGTTATGACGTCAAAATGCCAATATTTGATATTTTTCGAGGTATTCTTGTTTTCAGAGGAAAAAAGTCTGCTATGAAGTTTCAGTAAAAAATTCAAAACCAAATCTATCATCAAGGACTGTACTTGCAGAGTCTAAAACTGCAAAAAAAAAATTTTTGAAAGTCCAATGGTTGCTTATTAATGATGAGATACGTTTTAAAATGCACAAACTTAGTTATGAAGTCTAAATGCCAATATTTGACGTTTTTCGAGATATTCTTGTTTTCAGAGGAAAAAAGTCAGCTGTGAAGTTTCAGTAAAAAATTCAAAACCAAATCTATCATCAAGGACTATAATTGCAGAGTATAAAACTGTAAAAAAAATGGTTTGAAAGTCCAATGGTTGCTGATTTATGATGAGAAACGTTTTAAAATGCACAAACTTAGTTATGATGTCAAAATGCCAATATTTGACATTTTTCGAGGTATTCTTGTTTTCAGAGCTCTAAAGTCAGCTATAAAGTGTGAGAAAAAAAAGTCAAACAAATCAAACATCAAGGGCTGTAGGCCTACTTGCAAATTCTCTAAAAATTTAAATAAAAATAATTTGAGTCTTTCAGTTGCAGATTTATAATCGGATATATTTTTCAACATGCACAAGTTTAGTTATGACGCAAGAATTCCAATTTACTTTTTTTTTTTTAGAAATTCTTGTTTCCAGAGGTTAAAAGAGGAGGGGAGAAGCATCCTCATCTCTAAGTGTAGCCTTGGGCAAGCTACCCTGACCACATGGGTTGTGTTTCAGTGAAGTAATCATTAAAAGATTAACAAATCTCCAGTGTGAAAACATAATTCACAATTTGAGATTGTTAAAAGCAGCTGAATGAAAGTTTGAATATTGTCATTGTTGTCTTGTTTTTTGTTTTAAGTATTTTCTTTGTAGAAAAACCACAAACAATTTTTTAAATCACAGATTTTAAATGCCGGAAAAAAGCTGTAAAAAGATTAGCATATTCATAAAACTCCCGTCATTTTATAGTGCTTGTTGGCAGGGTGAGTGTAAACGAACCCGGCAATGGGAGGATGGGGAGAAGAGGGAGATGGGAGAAGAAAGAGAAGAAGGAGAAGGAGGTGGGAGAGTAGTCCTGAGGAGATGGGAAGAGAAGTAGAAGGAGATAGGAGGGGAGGGGATGGGGAGGAGCAGATGGGAGAAGAGAGAAATGCGAGAAGTGGAAGGAGGAGGAGGGAGGAGGACATGAGAGAAGAAGGAGATTGTAGGACAAGAAGAAGGAGTTAGGAGAAGCAGGGAGGAGGATATGGGAGAAGGGAGGAGGGAGAGAAAGAGGTGACAGGAGGAGTAGGTGGAGATGGGGGGAGAGGTAGAAGAGATATGTAGAGGAGGAGGAGATATGTAAGGACAAAGGAGATGGAAGGAGGAGGATGAGATCGGATGAGTAGGAGGAGATGGGAGAAGATAGGGGAGGAGATGGGAGTAGGAGAATTTGCAAGTATAGCCCTTGATGTTTGATTTATTTGACATTTTTTATCACACTTTATAGCAGGTTTTAGAGCTCTGAAAACTAGAGTGTCTCGAAAAACTTCAAATATTGGCATTTTGACGTCATAACTCAGTTTGTGCATGTTACAGGAATTTGCGTTGAAGTAGACTTCACAGTCACAAGCACCAAACAATTTGAATCTATGTGACGTATGGTAGAAAGCTACTCATGTATGACCAATTTTCATTCATATTGTACGAAGTGCCCTGACGCGTGGTTGTTTTGTTTTTATCACTTGGTTTTACCTCAAATTTTCAATTATAAAGAGGGACTATTTTCTGCCATTACAAAAATGTGACGTCACCATGGAGCAACAATGGAGGTGACGTCACAATCCTATTGTTTTGGCCATTGCTTGGTTTGTGACGTCATCAGGCATCTGAAATGCTGATGATGTCATAACCATTGTTAAAAAATATCGCCCTTGAAGGGTGGTATTTTTTACAATATCATAGGCCCTGATATTTTGACTGTAAACAGTGATATTCACAGTCAACCAGGTGATATTAGTGTGTTTCACTGGATTCCAGTGTAAACATTGGCCTACCATACTTCATGTACACTACCACACGATGTGTTCAATTATATATTTTTCTTAATTATGAATACACTACCCATTTTACTGCATATTTCATGGTCGGGATCACTTCCAAATTTAAATGCCATCATATTGGATGCAAAATAATATATTATTAACTCTCTCATTTGTTGCTAACAGCAAAAACAACATTTTTCCAAAAATACACATCTGTGAAATCCAGAAGTCTACTTCAATGCGAATTCCTGTAAAATGTATCTCATCATAAATCAGCAACCATTGGACTTTCAAATATTTTTTTTTACAGTTCTAGACTCTGCAAATATAGTCCTTGATGATAGATTTGGTTTTGAATCTTTTACTGAAACTTCATAGCAGTCTTTTTTCCTCTGAAAACAAGAATACCTCGAAAAATGGCAAATATTGGCATTTTGACGTCATAACTCAGTTCGTGCATGTTAAAACGTATCTCATCATAAATCAGCAACCATTGGACTCTCAAACATTTTTTTTACAGTTCTAGACTCTGCAAC
Organism: Platynereis dumerilii; assembly: GCA_026936325.1. Taxonomy (NCBI): domain Eukaryota; kingdom Metazoa; phylum Annelida; class Polychaeta; order Phyllodocida; family Nereididae; genus Platynereis; species Platynereis dumerilii. The sequence goes on from JAPTHN010000012.1 coordinate 41,747,961, forward strand.
TATAGTCCTTGATGATAGATTAGGTTTTGGATTTTTTACTGAAACTTCATAGCAGACTTTTTTCCTCTGAAGACAAAAAAATCTAAAAAAAACGCGAAAATTGGCATTTTTGGCTTACTTGAATGGCAATGACTGCAGAAAAGTTTTTTGTATAAGTAACAATTTTTGTTATTCTAAGTGGTAGAAAATGTAATTTGCTCCTTGATGCTTTTTTTATTTTGCAGATCGGTCAAATAGTAAAGTCTGTAGGTCGGTTTTTGTCCTGAAAACCATGCTTTTAGGTTGCGACAATCCTCTCCTTTGCACCTACTATCAGTGCTGCCACCTTGCAACAATGTGTTAAGATCAATGTTTTGTTGGCATGCCCTATTAATAGGGTATGTGCCAGACTCACAGTCTTCTCATCTCATCATACGGCGATCGCCTGCCTCGATATAGCCCACTAAGGTGCTGCAGAGGCGTAAAACACAAACAAACAAACAAACAACAAACAAACCTTTAGTCATACTTTATATTCCAGGCCTAACTGCATATACACCTAAATCAGATGAGAGCAGCTGTGAAGATTCGGAATGGCAACAACTACTCGATCACGAAGCCCTTTATGACGGTAGCGAGAACTCATGCTTGAAGCTTCCCGATTACAAACATCAGATAAGGTTCAAATTCAGACAATCAAGAAGACTCACATCAGTTGTTGTTAAAGGATACAACTTGATCTGCCATCATCAAGGTCTGCAAGTCAGTCTCCAACCACCAGAGGGCTGCACTGGGCAGTGTGCTGCCACCTGGTGTGTGACACAAGAGTTAGACAAACAAAATGGCCTGGACATCTGCACATATCACTGCAGAGCCCCATATGTTACCAGCGCATTTGATATTCGGTATTCACAAAATTTCAAAGTCTGCGATATTTTGTTTGTCTGAATTATTAATAAACAATTTTTCATAGTTTTGGTCATCTTTATTGATTCAGCGATTGCAACACACTACAGTGTTTTTTGTTTCTGATTTTTGTCGAAATACTGCTCTCCGATTAGTTTAATGGTTGTCATGAACTGTTCAGAAATTTTCGTGATGTATGGCAAATTTGTTAAATATTGTAATTACAGTATATAGATATTTTGTATCATTTCTACTGTATGGGTTATTATCATACAAATATTACTGTTATAATGGTATTTTATGTCAATCATACTGTATATTTCATGTATTTCTGCACATTATTATTGTTTATGATCATTTGCTATTGTTTATGATTGTTTACATTAACATTGCATGGTTGTTATGTTACACCAATATGCACTGAATTGCTATTCTATTATGATTACATAATCAGTTAAGAGAAAATTGTGTTGACATTGTGACCCAGTTAAGTTGTTTATTTGGTTCTAAAAAAATCTATTAATGAATATTAAGACTAGATCATTGTAGAATATTCAAGAAGGGTTTAACATAGGTCTAGAAACTTCTCACTTGTATATATACCTCTCTGGACGCTGAACTGTGCATATCATTGGACTGGACATTGGATTAACCTGTGCCACATAGGATCACACTGTTCATTTATTACACTGGATATTATACCGGATTACACCGGACAAGGAACCAGGACTGGATTATTTTTACACGGACACTATTTCAGAGGATTATAGTTCATACGGACATTATTGGAATACTAGAACATCCCATGAGACACAGGTATATATGGCAGGGAGTTGTTGGGGGTAGTACTTTGGCAAGTCAGGGCATATCCTGACCAAGAAGAGGGCAGATGTAGTGGCGGGCTCACATTTGTATCTTGGTAAAAGAAATGTGAGTGTAAATGAGGAAGCTCTGTAGTTGCGAAGGAACATGTTAATGTCTTATTGGAAAGTGTAAATAAATGGCATTGTAGATTGCTGCAAAGTGAAAGGATTCAGCAATGAAGGTATTAATTAATAGTCAGTGAAATTCACTAATCTATATGTGATGGATGTGTGAACACTTTGATGTTTAGGAAGAAGGAATACAAACGAAAAATGAAATGATACTTTTGGAATCCTGGTATGGCACTGAAGTAAGTTCATTTCAACAATAAGTTGTTATGCTTGACAGCAATTGGCATAGGTTTAGGGACTCTTGCATTTATTGATGCTTCCATCTTTGGAACCCAGGGAGAACCATAACTGCTACTACTATCATTTGCACATGTATAGAGATATGTGTGGATAGCAGACATGTGTGAATAGGTGAATAGAGGTAACAGATAGTTCTGTAAAGATAAAAATTCTCTAGAGTTGTTAAAAAGATGAAGATTGATGTAAAGCATGGCAAGATTCATCAAGAATTGGTAATCTGCATAAAAAAACAAAATCTTAGCAAACAACAAAAATATAATATAAGATTTGGAAATACCAGCTGACCTCTGACTTCCGGAACTTTCTCTTTGGACATTTAGCCATAGGATAACACAGATAAGTGGTTTAAAATTACTCTGGGTCACAAATAGTTAATTTTGAGTAAATTTAAAACTTGTGAATATTGTAACTGTAAATATTTTTGATGTTTTATTAAAATTGTTAACTTTAACTATCTGTGTTTGTTGTTCATTGCTGCTGACCTATGACGCTATGCAACAAAAATTAAATCAATTGACCATAATTTTTGACGTGACATGTAGACCGAAAAATGCTGTCGGGATTCAAGCAGCCGCTTTGAGTCAGATTTTGTCGGACTAGTTGATTTGAGTGATGGGCCAGTAAGCAACCTTGTCAATGTTATTGGAGGTGTGTCAGCATCATACCAGAAATTGCCCCAACCCCATTTTCACATTGTCAAAGCCTCTTGGCACAGCGAGGTTTTCACTCTTTTGACAAATTTTCCTGTGGTATTAGTCAAATTTATATCAGCCACGACCCAGTGGTTTCATCCAACCAGAAGGCAGCTTTCATATCAATGACAGAACACACTTGAAATTATGGCAAGCAATCACGAGCCTTCTGATCATTCAATTGATAGACATGAACACTTCAGAGTAAGCAATTCTAGTCATGGTCTAGTGGTCACAGTGTACTCAGCATGTTGGAAATTCATATTTATAAGCATTTCTGGACTCCTCCAATCACCTCATTCAAAAGAATATCATAAAAAACTTACTTGGAAAGAGCCTGGTGTTTGTAAGACATTGGGAAGTAATCCAATTTTCATGTTAAAATCCAAGCTTCAATGCAACTGACTAGAGCCTATGACCAAAGTCAGCTGAAAATGAAAATAATGATAGCTCCGCACACATAAGGTCCAGGCACCAAAAAATAAGCAAAATGAATCTTCTATATTTTGAGTATATAAAAATGATATTACTTTAGTTTGTTTCTGCATTTAGATTGACATTTATTTTGGTGACATTCGCAATTAAGAAAAATGTAGGAATAAGGAGAAGAAATTTTAAAGGTCACATGACCCCGCAGTCGGAGGATCCGGAGGGATAGAAGGATCATTAATTTAATTTGAATTTATTTAATCAAACATAAAAGTTACATTAGTGGAGTTAATTTCTGTCCCTAAATTTATAGTTACTTTGGTGACATTTGCTATGAAAATTATTAATTTTTTTTTCCCTCATTAATGTTCACATAGTATGCAGTGCACATTACCGTGCTATTTGTAAAAGAGTGATGTACAGATCTGCATGAGATGCACGGGCTCAGATATCAAGAAATAGACAAAGAGGTATGGCCGTATGAAGGCTTGTGATCAGATGGTAATTTCTAGATTTGGTTAGGCCTATGAGGACATTAAACTAAAGTAAGGACGGCATATGCAGGATACTATAGCAAGGAAACCTCCTGGTGAGTACTGAGTATGTAATTATTTTAGTTTAAGTTGGTGGCGCATTTTTGGTTCATGATCATCAATGTCTGTAAAACAAACTTTTGCCAATTATATGCTTTGATGGATGAGCTGCTTCAAATTTGGCCTCCACAGATCGGCCCATTTCACTTCAGATAGCTGGTACAACCATAAATGCGACAAAGGAAAAATAAGTCACTCACAGGAAATATAACTTTATTGGCGTTGCAATCACTATTGGAATTTATCATATATTACCGCAAAACAGAAAAAATGTTGTCCCATAACAAGATATATTCACAAGTAGGCCAAAAGACATTTTCAGCATAAATCTGAATATTTGAATTAGCAACATTCCAGCTAAATGTTGTGACATATATATTTCTATTTTAACTTAATCACAATTATTGATTCTTACTATACATCTCATACAAATGAAAATTATGTATCTATGTTACTTTAAAAATACCTTTATGATTTCAAAAAAGCTGAAATAAATGCGGATTGCAGATAATGGAAAAATTTGCAAAAACTATGATGCCATAAAACAATAGGCTGAGCAAGATACAATTTGAGCATTATTGACAGACCCATAATTATACTTTTTTGGATGTTTCCAATCATATAAATATACAGTCTTGGAATTAATAACTTATGTATTTTTGCATCCACAATGTGGAGTTCATCAGTATATCAGACTTTTCATCTCAGGTTGATTGATGAATATCAATATCAAAGGACACTGTTGTCTAATGCAGCGATGTCACATCCCACTGCGCAGGGCTTTAGATTCTAGTCAAGAGTCGGAGTCGCGTGGAGCTGGAGGCTTTTTAATGGAGTTGCAGTCGGAGTTGGAGTCAAGATTTCCAGGTGGAGTCATGGTCGGATTTGAAAATTTGATAGGGGATTCATGACTCCTAATCCAATTAATATAATTTACAAAAACTATTTTACAAAAACGTGAAAAACATACCATTTTTTACAAAAAACTATTTCAGCAAGTGTTCATGTGCCAAATCCCGTGAAAACTTTGTAGAATTAATTTCTCACCCCTGTTAACCACATAATATTTGTGTGCAATAATAGCGATAAGCGGAGTGGGGAGTCGGAGTTGTAATTCAGGAGACCTAAGGAGTCGGAGTCACTTTTCTAATTTTACGCCAAAGGAGTCGGGAGTCGCTTCACTTATTACACATCTCCGAAACCCTATCACTGTGTCCACTTTATGATCCATGGCGGGGTCATCCTGGAAATAATAATTATAAATATTTACTAATTTTGTACATGACACATCATCAGATTAAATTGCATGAATAATAAAAATTCACTTCTTGAAATAACCAAGTTGTTTCAGTTAACAGAGTTTGTATATCTTTTAAAGTGTGTCTGTATTGTTATTAGTATAATCATATTTGACAGAAAAAAGTGTATATTAACATTTTAAATGTACCTGGTATCTATTTAAATCATTGGCAATGGTGTTTTAAATCTATTTCCACTGTAAACCTTCACATACTAGTACTTCAGATTGAAGATTCAGGATCTGCTGATATAATGGAATTCATGTATTCAGACAAATTTTTAAGTTGGTCTTCTTTTATCTACAATCTAATGAATCTGTATACAATTTACATCATTCCGTAATATGAAACACACATGTGTGAAAATATGCTTATGGAACAATTTAGGCATGACTGACACAGTTAACATGTTTGGCTTCCCTCGGGAAATTTTTATGCATAAAAATTATTCAGTTGAGTCGTAATGGTGCACTTGATCACATGGCGCCCCAAAGCCCACTATAAAATCAGTTTAACATTACGATGATGCAGATTTTCTAAACCTGAAATATATCTCATCCTAAACCGGTTGAGGTATATTAAAAAAAATCATAGATGCGCAGCTGATACTACTATAATTACACAGTATAAAAGTTTAGGAATTAAAATAGACTAGATTTCCTTAATATTGCAATAATTTCATTTGTAGGAAATAATGGTGAACATGACAGAATCTGAAGCTGGTTGTTATATTCCAATAACTAAGTGAAGAAGAAAAGTTCTCTAATTTTGAGGCACGTTTCAAGGCATTTCCACCAGATGGCAGCACCAGATTGATTCAGATGATTTCTGCTGGTGTTGAGAAAGACATTTTAAGATTGTGTTGTCTAAAATAGAATGATAAAAACTTTTCACAAAACAATGAACAGTAGATATGTGCCCTCTCAGTAGATTACAACATTAAAAGTTACAAAAGTCATTTTTTAAAAATCGATTAAAACTAGTTGTATATAAAAACATAGGCTGCGCAGCAGCAAACCTTCAGCGAATAACAACTTTAGAAGATTACAATAATATCATAAAATTGGTGCGTTTACGAAATTGCTTATAGGTATGCAATAGCGGTCGAGTAGTGGCCTTCCATTATCTCTTTTTTTCCAATGATTCATAAAGTGTTATACGCATCAAAAAGCACTGCTAAATTAATTGCATAGGTGATTTGTCTAGAAAAATGCATTACTGTATATGCAATAGTGGAGAAGTTTGGCTCCGATAAAAAAAAATTCTTTGAAATATTTTTTCTCAATATTACAAAAACTATAGAATAGCCATCTGTCAGACCATGAAAATGCACAACTAGACCATACAAGCCATATGTGTACCAAACTTCATCCATGTATATGGAATAGTGACTGGATGTTGGGCCAGAAACAAAAATAATAATTTTTATGTTTTTTTCAATATTTGAAAAAGTATGTAATATTTTCCATCAGACCTTTCAAAAGGCACAACTAGACCATATTGACCATATGTGTACCAAAGTTTATCCATGTACATGCAATAGTGAGCGAGTCTTAGCCCAAAAAAAAAAAAAAAAATGTTTTTATATCTTTTCTCATTTTTTCAGAAAGTATAGAATATCTGTCAATGAGACCATCAAAAGGCACAACTAGACCATATAGGCCACGTGTGTACCAAATTTCATCCATGCACATGCAAAAGTGACCGAGCCTTGGCCCGGAAACGAAAAAAAAATTATTTTTATATTTTGTTAATTATTTCAAAAAGTATTTAAGATCTATTCATCAGACCATCAAAAGGCACAACTAGACCATACAGGCTAGATGTGTACCAAATTTCATCCTCATACATTCAATAGAGGCCGCGTGCCGGGCCGGAAACGATCTATCCGCCCGCCGCCCGACCGCCCGCCCGCCCGCCCGCCCGCCCGCCCGGCGGACGGACAGCATTTTTACCCATGTGATTACAATACCTTCTTCGAACTTCGTTCGCTGAAGGTAAAAATATCCTTCTACAAAAATGACCACACCAACTGTACGACAGACAACACTACAACACAGTGACGGAAAAAGAAAATCTTCTTCGTGGGCTCTTTGCTGGAGCAGTAGCAGCCCGAGATTCCAAATCTTTAAAGCTGAAATAGGCGGCTACTGGAGCCTTATTTTGGCAAAAAAGAGCTGGAGGACTGAAAGAGGGAACATGATCACGAATTTCACCACTGATCATTCGGTCAGCTGTAGCAGGGCAGAGCTTCCCCAGTTTGTTTTTAAGGGAGCTCAGCTCCCCCAACCTCCCCCGCCATTTCCATCACTGAGTGTCACCCAGGAAATGATGACATATGTTCTGAAGTTTTGCACAAAAGATATATCAGATGGTCTAAATTGATACAAATTCAAAGAAAGAATTAATGGAGAAAATTGCCACATTGGTAAAAAGGCAGATGTCACCTGTTTTTTAGGCATGGAAGCTGACTTGTGTGCTTCAAATCGTAAATTCGATGCGCCTTTTAGGGCGTTAATTTTTTACCTTGCCCCAGATCAGCCCGACTTTGAATTAATTAATTTAAATTGAGCTAAATTTGCCTGGTAATGGAATAAAGTACAGGTTTCAAATCTGTGAGAGATGCACATATCTGTCGGCAGAAAAATGTCTATCTACGGAGTTTTGCTTTGAATTTCATTAGTATTTTAGTCATGAAAATTCATAAAGCTCAATAATATTTTTATATTGTGCAACTTTCTTGACCAAATTCTGTGATGGGCCAGCTAGGAGTGTTTTCTCAAAATTTCCCAAAAAGTATTTTTATGACCAGGTTGGATTTTCACACATGTTTTCCAATATTTCTTGATTTTAACCTTGTCCGACCTATCAAAGGCTTTGAGCAAACTTTTAAACAAATAACCAAATGTTTACATGTGACTGTTGTAATAATGTGGTAATTGCTTTGGTCCTTCAAATCAGGTATTTGAGGTAGTAGTAAAATAATATTTTACTTGCAGTTGCAGTTTTGGACCACTCTACAGTTTGAATACATCACACGGGTTTCATGCCGTTTAACTTTACAGCTTTATAAGACTTAAGAGTACTTTCTTTTCTGATTTTGAAGCATGCAATAGTCATGTTATCAAATTGTAAGCCATAATTGGCAATATACTTACATGTTTTTTTATCCCTTACCTATGTCAACTTGATGAGCATGTAGTCCATTGAGGTTGCTGAGTATGTATATCTTCAGGCTTTATAAATGAAGCGCAGCCAAACCAAATTATGTATGTTGCATGGTCACATCTGCAAAAGCAATTTTCAAACTACACCACCAACAAAAACAAACAATAGAGAAAAAAAATTGGTTGTGATGCTTCATAACAGCTTATTGAAATTTACAGTTCATTTAAAAGAATGAATCATTCTGTATGACAGGTTTAAAATTTTCAGAATTTGCTATCTTTTGTTCGCATGTTTTAATGATAGATACTTTTTTAAAATGTGTTGCTTTTTCTTAACATAAATGAGAACTTGTTTTATTAATGAGACTTAAGAAAATAGAATGATCCATTTAAGGAACAACAGAAACCATACCGCAGCATCCATCATTATATTTGATGATGTCAAGAAGGTGTGCGCTTGTCAGAAAATGCCCCTTTCACAGTAGCCCTAAATTGCATTGCGCCTCTCTTCTCACAGAAAATCATGTTGTTGATAAATCCTGCTGGAATTAAAAGCATCACTGAATCATTTGCAAAACATGAATAATATTCAATATATGCTAGGGTTAATTTTCTACCAAACTTTACTACTAAAATGCCTGTCACTTACATGCTGTGATAAAAACATAAAAAAACATAAACTTCAGACATTTAAAAATATTTTGGATATAAACCGGTGGATGGAATCACTGTGATGAAACAGTTTTGTTCATGGGTTTTCTGATTTAAAGACCATTATTAAAATTATAAAACCTCAATGGGTATTACTTGTGTTTTCTGTACTTTATTAATGAACTTGGCATTGTCCAATATAATTTTTTGTATAATGATATCGTACTGACAGTTGATCATGTTGATATACTCACTGAAATTGATCCATCCTGGCACTCTGCAGGCTAAACGTACAAATAATTCTCAAAATGTGTCTTTCAGCCAGTGCTATTGTTGCACCTGTTTGTAAATAAGATAGAAGACATGTGAAATAAATCTTAACAGTTTATCAATTAGAAGACAAATGTTGTGCTCTTAATGGCAGGTTAGATTGTTGAATGTTGTTTGTGACAGCTACTGGTTAGTTGGATAGATCAACAAAACAGTTTGAAGCAACTTACACAAAAGCAGAAATGTCAGCTGATTAGCAATAACTGTAAATTAAATATGCTCAATCATCCTGAGAAATAAAATTGAAAATTCAAGCATTTTTAATAGAAATTTAGGCAGTTATATAAACCTATGACAACAGGTTCACAAAAAAATAAAAGCATGATTAAATTACTGCTTGCTGAAGGAATTTACTGTCCATTAAAATCTTTAAAAAATAAAGACAACAACCACTTACTGTAATATTGTTTTCCATAATTTCCCATAGCCTTTTCACCTTTCTCAACAATGTGGTTTATTTCCAGTGCTGGTTTGACATTATATATAGTAGAAATGCTGTGTCCACTGGTACTCTTGCACTTGACCAGCATGTTTTCAGTGCCTGACATGCTGGGATCAAATGATTCTCAGTCATGCTTGACGGGTGTGGCAGCACTGTAGCCAGTATGCAAATTTGGAAAGTGAAGCTTTTGTACAATTTTCAATAGTTGCTTAAAATTATCCTATGGCAATTTATAATTTGTTAAGCTATATTCAATATATGAAAAGGTAAAAATATGGAGCTTTAAAAAAAAGTTAATAAATAATTTGCCTTTTCCTGACCGACTTCCTGACCTGCTCACTGACTCCTGTTTTACAGGAAATGAAATTGGTCATAGGCTCCACCAAGTTGACGAAAATCACAAGAATAGTAAAATATTATGCAAAAGTGGGAGACTTTGAAGTATTTATGAAAGGCCCAGGTGTGCAAGGTAAGTTTTGTGAACAGAATGCACTATTGCACATATTTGAAAACCATGCCGCTACTGCAAGGGAAGCATTTTGTTGACTGAATCGGGCGACTCTCAGCAATGGAATCGCATGCCCTTAAGTGTTTTTGTCTCATTCTTGATACATCCGCCCATGCAAGCAATCCATGAATGTTGAACAATGAAACAAAACATACAAACTGAAAACAAAAATCTCATGCAAAAAACATAAACTGAAAGAAACTGATGAGTAGTGCATTTCAATCATAAAGATTAATGTCAAACATGATGAAACTTAAAACAACAAATAGATCAGCAGGCAACAGTTATCAACAGTATGCTGAGTCTGGAATGACATAATCTGTTCAAAGCAAGTCATCAGTCATCAGGAATAAATACCTGCTTCAGTTAAGTAACAGGGCACTCTCTTGCTAACAAAGACCTAACTCCAATTGGTTTTGTTCTGCCTTTTTCTGTCAGCATAACTGCAAATGTGTTCTGTTGGAAGCTTAAGTATATGTTATGTCTATACAACACACATAGGAAAAAGGTAAAAAAATGTCCATTTAATGTGGTGACAGAAGTCTAATGACACAACTTATAGAGATTTTGATTTGGGTAAGAGGGAGACTGTTGGTAGGTGATAGGGTTTAACCTAGCAGCACAACACACTACCTCTGAGCTAGGTCCCAGGCATCCCTGCGGGTATATAAACCGAAGAAAATCTTTAAGTATATCAAGTCAATTGTCAGAATGTGCATTCATCTACATAATCTTTGTTTTGGAAGCAAAATTAATTTACTTTTATAATGCTTGTGAGTGAGTGAGCGAGTTTGTGTTTTACGCCCCATCAGCACCGGTGTGGGCTATTTATAGGCAACTTTATAATGCTTGTAGGTTCTAGAAACTCACCTGGAGCCTCAATTTGTTTCGAAAAGTTTTTTCGCAATAATTGTGATATGGCATCATTCGTCTCAGACGAAACTATGTGATATATGATATGATATAGTGTGATTTTATATAACGCCCATTCCATATAAATCTGCTCATCGCGCTCACCATTCTAAATGACAATCATACCAACATGGCCGGAGCAGGGTATAAAGAGTACAGATCACCACCAAAATCTGTTAACCTAAGCAAATTCATCATTGGGCCATTTCACCACTTTGATCATGAGGAATACACAATAGCACCTGGAATTGGCGGCAGGCACGATATTGCAGTGAGATGTTGTATCCATTCTCATCCACTGTCAACCTGTCATGGGAATTTTAGCAACTGGTTCATTGTCAAATGGCAAACCAAACACATCCTGGAATCGGATCACATATAAAAGAAGGCAATTCCTTGGTGGCCGGGTTGCAAACGATTCCATGAAACCTGCCAAGAAAGTCTTGCTACATCTCTGGATTCCAGAGGGATTGCATGGAATGGATGAGTACCAGAAGAAGGTACTAAGAACGAAAGATTCTGCATGGATGGTGGATAGATTAGATATTTCAGACTAAAAAGAAGTCATCATGAAACAAACCAGGAACAGCAGGTGCCTTCTTTACAGCTCTCGCAATTGCTCTGAAGAAATACATTTTTTTCATAGTGTGGACCTATGATGTCAAAGCAGGAGACACCATTGGAACCAATACAACTTTGGTGCAAGCTATGGTGTCATAGGTCAAACTGGCCAATAGCATTTCATGAAGACAACTTCATCATTGCCTTGCAATTATGTCATGGCCAGATTAGCCAATGATACCACTGCAAAAACTCAGGTGTTAAGTGGGAGGGGGGAATGTTTATTATTTGATGATACCAAAAGTGCCTGAAATTCAACCAGGCATAGTTAATAGGATAACTGGAAATTAATCACAGTTGTTCACCAACATGCTTCTGATATCAATTGGATTTGATATGGAGCTGTCAAGTCAAGCATTTTGTTTACTGTTTGCAGTTTTGTTGGCCTATCCTTTCAGTGTAAAACTACCAACAATTACTTTAATCTTATATTGTTTTATTGGTTGCCACAGTTCACAGGAGTTAATATGGAGACATAAGGATCAATTGACAGCTTTTGAGCAGAGTGCCCCCTCCCCCAGGAGTAGTCCAACCTTGCACCTGAATTGCTGTGGTATTATTGGCCGCTCTGGCAATGATGCGACTGCAAGGCTATGATGAAACTGTCAACAACGGATGTTATTGGCCAGTTTGACCTATGGCATCATTGATTGCACCGATTTTGCATATCCTCTAGTGCTTGGCAAAGGAGTATCAAACTTTGACATCATAGGTCCACTCTGGCACTGAGAAAAAAAAAACTGATTTATTCAGATCAATTGCTAAAGCTGTAATATGACCAACAAGGCCTAGGTTTTCTATCTGTTCTACCCTATCAAGTAACTGCTTAGATTGGATTAGAAATTCTTTATTGACTTGTGACATGATGTAGGGCCGTAGGCCTCATTGTGTGATACAACTATAAATTGTAATATAGTCGCCAAGCCTTTCATGCTTATAAGTCAATTTTAAATCAATTGAAATAGGAAACTTGGTACAAAACACACTTAAAATAATGAAAATTGTAGATTAGATACCAACATGTTACCAACGGAGTTTAGTGAGAGGAGGCAAACGGAATATGCTGTTGTCTACGCGCAGCGGTCAAGAGCCTCCAAGACACCAGTAACACAAGTTTCACATCTTATCTGTCATGTGTGGGAAGGCAGTCTACCAGTGCCTGAAAGATAACCTTGCTGCAATGCTGAATTCGGCCTCATTGCCAGAGTTCATTTCATTAAAAGATGGTCAAAAAATAGCTGGTCGCAAAACATTGTGAGATCAATGCTTAATGGTTGGCCTACACTATAAATCAGTAAAGGGACTGATGTTTCGAAATGATTGGATGGTGAGGTTGCAGTGGGCATACTTCTTTAGAACCAAACATGTCTAATCATACATGACTTATCTGGATCTGTTCATCTGGAGCATATATAAGGAAAAAAACCAAAAGATGCCCCTCTTTGTTGGAAAAGTTTAGGCAAGGGACATTAATTTTGTTGTAAAAAGGACAGGGATGCAATACACTTCTGCTGGGTCAGACATGTGTCTTGGGAATACCACAACTCTGTCCCAAAAGAGCACTGTTGACCAATATCATTTGCAGAACTATGAGGAAGCAACCTGGCGCTCAATTGAATGTAAGCTCACATGAAATGTTGGCGGCAATTCTCTCTGTGTTGACTTTGTTTTTTGCCACCAAGTCGAAGGTACAGTTAAAGCTGGTGAACTGGCCAGGAGATGCAATTTCCATCCCATTGACATGAATATTTAATAATGTGCTGCCTTGGACATTATTACCTGTAACCTTGTGAATAAAGCCGAGCCTGAATTGTTAACTCCAGACATACATGTATATAAGATTGGCAAATGTCAACTATGGCAATCATAACTATTGTGAGTATGATTGAACTTCCAGAATTCAGACTGGGAATACAGGTTACCTGAACTGGATGTCCACACTGAAGAGACGGTAAGAATGATCCCACATATCCTGGCCCCTGAATATCATAATTTGTGGAGCTCACGCAGAAGTTTTGCAGTCAAATTATTCAGATGTTGTGTTCCTTGGACTTCTTTATTGGAGACCTATTAAGGCTCATAGCTCAAAGAAACTATGGATAGAGTCTATGTCAGGAATACAGCAAGGTACATACATGTACCATTCCATATCTTGGCAGGTCTTCTGCCCTGCATGCCTTGGCACCATCAATTGGCTGTGTATATTTGGTACAAATTTGCCTCTTTGTAGCAAACACCATCAAACATCTTTCAAAATCTTTCGAGCAGCTGATGAGTAGTATCTTGTAAAAATGTTATACCAGAAACGCTATTGGACCTTTCTCCAACCGGTTGTGCAACTTCACATATTGAGGTTTTCAACTGAACGAACCTGCACTTTTGCAGTTATGCTGACTAAAAAAGGCAGTATACTGAACCAACTGGAGTAGGGCCTTTGTCAGCTAGATAGCCCCCTCTTGGCTAACTGAAGCAGGTGTTTATTCCCGATGATTTCCTTTAAGCAGATGTACAGCTTGTATTGCAAGTTTTTGTCTGTGTATGGAAATCTGCATCAAATATTGTCCTTATTGCTACACAAACAAAGACTGTAAAACATCATATTATAAATATTTTTCACCATTTGAATGAAATTGGATCAACCTCTGCCCTACCATACCACTATTATTGGTTTCTATGAGATGTGTGGCATTGTTTGTAAGATTTATTGCCGAACATTGTAATTGGACCGATTTTGTCGATGTGGCATATTTTTTTAAAGGATCCCAAAGGATTATGACACGTGATAGATAATTCAAACTTGTTTTAAAAACTTCCCTATGTTGTACTCTAATCATATGTTCCAACCAATAATAAATCCAATCATTCTGAGAAATTTTATTGCTGTTTGACTCTTCAAAATGTCGGAATTTCGAGCGCATGTCAGATTATGTCACACTTTGACCTCTGGTGACCCCCACTCTCATTCAATCACATTGAATTTGCGCTCCTCTTAAAGCTGATTTAACAGCCTTTCATTTGAGTGGCTACACAACGTGATAGCCTGATTAGTTGCGAAGTTACATTGATTTAAGTTTCCCCTACCCCTAATTTCTGGCGTAATTTTGGGTCCGAGTATATCCGACAAAACGTCAAATATCTCACTTACTGCCTGGTTTGAGAATGTCCACCCTCGCTAAAAATGTCTCCAAGGTGGTCGTTTATCAAGATCAGGTGGGTGATTTTGTGGCACTTTTATGCATGCAAACACCCCTTGGCTCCAGGACTATAACCTTGCTTGGGCTATAACAGCCTCTCTGATTGTGCGGCCACTTTCCTTTGCAACCAATCAGCTTGAAGCTCCAAAACCACACTTTTTGTGGCCAACCAGGTCAGAGGCTCACTGGCAGAGCAAGCTCGGGAAGTGAGCCGGTGACAACAGGAGAATGCCCCAACCCCAACCCAGCGGCAGTCACCTGTGGTCTCACTCACATTTTACCATTCCAAGATGGCGGATTTGGTTGCTTCATAGATCTGGCAGAGCTTCATGTCCATTCTATGTATTTCTGTGGTTTCTGCACAGGCACAAGCCCAACAGAATCCTTTCTTGTCTCCGCTATATTCAGAGGTGATATACTTCATATGAATAGGAAATAGGTCACTTGCAAACTTGACCAATCAGAGAAGTTCTTACAAATTTCACCATTTTAGAACTTCTCCAATTGGCGGAGAAGAGATTTTTGAGATATTCAAGTTTTTACAAGTCAGAACAGTTTAGGTTGTCTATAGCAATTGACCATAACATGCTGAGGAACATTGAAATGTATTGTGTCATCTTGGTACATGTATGTATTTACGCTCATTATCAAGCATGTCACCTAGATTTTTAAACTGACAACATAATTATAATCTTCAGCGTAACTTCCTTTTTTCCCCCCAAAAAAAAGTTGACTAAAGCTGTGGAGCATGAACAGTTGAACATTAGAATCTATATGTCAATGTTGATGGATACCATGCATGATTAATATCCTATCACATTGTTAAGACTCCAACACATTTAATTTATAATTGAAGTGCTTGTGGTAACCAGGATGAGACAGATCATGACTAATTTAATTTTTGTGCAACGTGTTTTCAAGTGCAGACTACAGATCTGAGCTTCAATTCAATTTGGTCCTTTACTCTGTGGAAAGTTAAACAGTGCAAGGTAAGTCATTCTCGATTTCAAACAAAAAAAAAGGCTCTTACAAAAACCCTAATTGGTTTTTCACCTTGTCTGCCTTATCATTTCGGTTAGGGTTTGACAAATACCAAAATGTTTGCTAAATACAAATAGAATGAAAAACCAAACTTCTGTCCCGAAAAAACTACCTTTACTTGGTTGTTTTGAAAAAAAAAAAAAAACGCTTGTCATTTCAAAAATCCATTTGGTATTTCAAAAAAAGTTTTTCCTAATTGTTTTAAAGAACGACCCAATGATAATCACTGGATGGATTGATGTTACTCTTAGTACAGCAAAGATATGTGGCAGCCTTTTCTATTGGTCCCACCCCCCCCCCCCTCGTCATTTCAAAAATCCATTTGGTATTTCAAGAAAAGTTTGTCCTAATTGTTTTAAAGAATGACCCAATGATAATCACTCGATGGATTGATGTTACTCTTAATACAGCAATGAAATGCGGCAGCCTTTTCAATTGGTCCCAACCCCCCCCCCGTCATTTCAAAAATCCATTTGGTATTTCAAGAAAAGTTTGTCCTAATTGTTTTAAAGAATGACCCAATGATAATCACTGGATGGATTGATGTTACTCTTAGTACAGCAAAGATATGCGGCAGCCTTTTCTATTGGTCCCACCCCCCCCCCCCCGTCATTTCAAAAATCCATTTGGTATTTCAAGAAAAGTTTGTCCTAATTGTTTTAAAGAATGACCCAATGATAATCACTGGATGGATTGATGTTACTCTTAGTACAGCAAAGATATGCGGCAGCCTTTTCTATTGGTCCCACCCCCCCCCCCCCCCGTCATTTCAAAAATCCATTTGGTATTTCAAGAAAAGTTTGTCCTAATTGTTTTAAAGAATGACCCAATGATAATCACTGGATGGATTGATGTTACTCTTAGTACAGCAAAGATATGCGGCAGCCTTTTCTATTGGTCCCACCCCCCCCCCCCGTCATTTCAAAAATCCATTTGGTATTTCAAGAAAAGTTTGTCCTAATTGTTTTAAAGAATGACCCAATGATAATCACTGGATGGATTGATGTTACTCTTAGTACAGCAAAGATATGTGGCAGCCTTTTCTATTGGTCCCACCCCCCCCCCCCGTCATTTCAAAAATCCATTTGGTATTTCAAGAAAAGTTTGTCCTAATTGTTTTAAAAATGACCCAATGATAATCACTCGATGGATTGATGTTACTCTTAATACAGCAATAAAATGCGGCAGCCTTTTCAATTGGTCCCAACCCCCCCCCCCCCCGTCATTTCAAAAATCCATTTGGTATTTCAAGAAAAGTTTGTCCTAATTGTTTTAAAGAATGACCCAATGATAATCACTGGATGGATTGATGTTACTCTTAGTACAGCAATGAAATGCGGCAGCCTTTTCAATTGGTCCCAACCCCCCCCTGTCATTTCAAAAATCCATTTGGTATTTCAAGAAAAGTTTGTCCTAATTGTTTTAAAGAATGACCCAATGATAATCACTGGATGGATTGATGTTACTCTTAGTACAGCAAAGATATGCGGCAGCCTTTTCTATTGGTCCCATCCCCCCCCCCCGTCATTTCAAAAATCCATTTGGTATTTCAAGAAAAGTTTGTCCTAATTGTTTTAAAGAATGACCCAATGATAATCACTGGATGGATTGATGTTACACTTAGTACAGCAAAGATATGCGGCAGCCTTTTCTATTGGTCCCACCCCCCCCCCCCCCGTCATTTCAAAAATCCATTTGGTATTTCAAGAAAAGTTTGTCCTAATTGTTTTAAAGAATGACCCAATGATAATCACTGGATGGATTGATGTTACTCTTAGTACAGCAAAGATATGTGGCAGCCTTTTCTATTGGTCCCACCCCCCCCCCCGTCATTTCAAAAATCCATTTGGTATTTCAAGAAAAGTTTGTCCTAATTGTTTTAAAGAATGACCCAATGATAATCACTGGATGGATTGATGTTACTCTTAGTACAGCAAAGATATGTGGCAGCCTTTTCTATTGGTCCCACCCCCCCCCCGTCATTTCAAAAATCCATTTGGTATTTCAAGAAAAGTTTGTCCTAATTGTTTTAAAGAATGACCCAATGATAATCACTGGATGAATTGATGTTACTCTCAGTACAGCAAAGAAATGCGGCAGCCTTTTCTATTGGTCCCAACCCCCCAGTATATAACAGATAATTTGGAGTAGGCCACAATGCAAGCTGTCAATGGCCTATACTAAAAGAAAATTTATTTCATATGAATTTGATGATTGGAGCGTATTTCATTGTTATATAGTTGAAATTCCTTTACTGTAATCCAAAATTATTACCTTTTGTGACATAATGTTTTGGACCTGTAATTGATTTGATTTTAAGTTTATTAGCTGCAATAAACCCATTGATCAGTGCATTGCAGGTTCAGAGTGTCATTTTTAAAATGCTCTTCATAAAATACAAATGAAAAATGATCGATATTTCTCAAAGAAACTGTCAAGAGGCGTCTTAGCCCAACTTGATAGCAAACTGGCTGTCTACAAGTGGACTGCTCTTGCATTGCCACTTCTTTTCTAGCCTTGGCAGATCAGAACATATGCTGTCTTGTGTTGCCACCTTGTGATTAGTGTGCTATTCTGCGAGCTCATGCGAGCGTCCACATCATTTCAATCAGAGGAACACACACAATTTTGTCTGGAAGACACCGGGGCTGTTTCTGAGCGTGCTGATGGCCTTGCCTACTTCCTTAGAGAATGTGATTGCCGAGTCTGACTCTGGTATACATCAATGTTGAATAGAAATTTTGTGAATGTGCAATGAAATTGGAACTATTTCTTGGGGCAGCAATGCTGTAGCATATAAAATCAACTTTTGTGACAGGTGGCAGCAGCATCCAGTTCTCATTTTCACCAGACTGGCAAACTGGGCTATTGATCGCAGGTTCCCGGGTAGGGCCGGACTGGCCTATTTGGCAGAGTGGCAGCTGCCACTTGCCCAATCACTCTGAGGGGCCCAATGTAGGTGCCAAAACAATTTTAAAATAAAAAAAGAGCCAAAATTTCTTGATTTGCAACCATGACGCAATCAAACTCTAAGGTAAGGGACCCCATGTGACAGGACCTTGTATAGGAAAGGGCCCTCCCAAATTGAAAAAAATTGAGTTTTGCTGAATTAAGGAATGTCGGGGCCCACCAACTTATTTTGCCACGGGCCCAATATGCCGCCAGTCCGTCCCTGTTCCCGGGTGTGATTTCCAATGCGGTTGAATCCATGTATGTATTTTATTTAATGTTTGGCCACTATGGTTATCGATGTACCATAGCTATAGAAATTAGACATACACACCAAAAGTGCATAGTGATAAACCAGCTTCTGAATTTGCCAATGGTAAACAGTTTTGATAATTTACTTAAGTCAATGCAGTATTAAGTTCTCATAAAACTTTAATTTTTATTTCAGCATTTACCATTCTACCATAATCGGTGTAACACTACTTGAGGGAAATATCTTATAAATGTATTTTCATTATGGAAAAATGTTTTGTCTTAATAAGCTTCATGATCTTGCTGGCAAGAATAACATCCAGTGAGTATTTTCACTATCTTATAGATGGTTTATTTTTTGTTTATTTTTTACTATCATAACTCAGTTTAGGTTAAACTGCATGCACTGCTTATAAGTGGCCTAGACATTCGACAATGGTGCCATGAATTATTGAAAATTATGTTTCCTGGCACAATCCATATTTAATACTACTGATGCTTTACTTTCATTTGGCTAAAGCATTAATTATTTCTGACAGTGTTATGTTCCTTCACATATTGTTAATTGGAAAATGTTGAAAATAGTTCAACTCTATTACCCATCCAATAACTATGAATCCCTCAAATTTGCTTCATTGACTGGGAACATGATGTCATGCTTCAGCTGTTTCAGCCTGTTTGTGGATCACCCTTGGGTTGGCGCTTGAAGAACACATGTATGCAATCTACAAGGCATCTAGCCGCAAACAATTATTTAAAGCTTTAGTGATCTTCAACTGTGCATTGCCAAACACAAGGATGATCCACAACCAACCTCAGTATGACATCATGCTCTCTGGCAAGTAAGACAAATTGAAGGATACATAGTTATTGGATTGATAGTAAGTCCTGTTTGAAGAATAATTACACTTGTCTATCGATCTTGTGGAGGATTGGCCACACTGCCAGTGCAGTTGCTATTTTGTTTCCTGCATTTCACTCTACATTAAAATGCATTCAGATGTACTTTTCACATCAATTTGTTATAGCGAGTATGCTAGTTGTCAATGAGAAATTCAGAAAAAAAAGTTTTAAAAGAATCAATACTTTGTTGCTTCCAGGCAAGTTTTTGGTCTGCATAGAAGACATGGATATGGCAGGAAATGATGCTGAGGTCTGTATACAGTATCTATAAAAATGAGATTAGATGGTTTTATTTAATCACATAACATTCAAACTTGATGTGCCATCTTGTATATGGGAACCTTAAAAGGTTCAATATTCAACTTTTGAAAAGGTTTCAACCAAAAAAAAAACACTGGGATAATCTAGCTGCACTGAATTCCAAAAAAAATGGAACCCCTTTCACCCAAGTTTGGAGAATAGACTTCCATCATACAATGGGTTGCAGAAGTATACACCCCCCTGGAGGGGTCTTTCATTTCCTGACATATCTTTCTCCTGAAAAGAATCATCAGTCCCATATTGCTACATGGTCATACTGACCTCTCTTACCACCTAAATACACCATAAAATGTTGATGGAAAGTTATAGTAAAGTAGAAAAAATTGAATAAGTGAAAATGGGCATTGCAAAAGTATACACCCCCGTTGTAAGTTGTGATGTTCTTTATTGATAACCGTGGTTGACCTGAGGAAGTAAAATTATGGTATAAACATTGATCTCTGATTGGTTTTCAAAATTTTGGATTGTGTTACCTCATTTGTGTAACTTTTGTGGATGGAAAATATCACAAAATTCACCTACTGCAGTAAAATTATAATAAATTCAATAATAAAATAAATCAAGTATCTAATGACGTTGATAAGCTGCATTTGAGAAGTTTAGAACTTGCATGGGGAAACAAAAACATTTTTGAGCCCTAATTACACACCATCATCCCCAATTGCAATGTCAGAATGAACTGACATTGTTACCTGACAGAAAGTGTTGGGATGCTATTTCCTCGAGAAGCCCCCAAACAGCAAGAAATTAGGTGGACAGGCAGGGACACACCCTGATACAACCTAGAAAAAGTTTTGGTTCAATATCTGCAACAGAAGTGAAAATACGTATGGTCACATAAATTGGTGATGATGCTTAGTTTTGGCACTCTCCCATTTGATGTCTTGTGTCTTAAAAATTTCTGTTTTCAATAAAACCATTCATTGTGCATGGTTCTAACAGTTATGAATATTAAGTTGGTGCAATTTGACAATGCTCAGTGGAGTTTCAGTGATATTTTTAGTGGTCTTCCAATGACGTGACAAAATATGAAAATTATCAAAAAATTTGACCGTATGTATTTTCCACTTCTATTGCAGATATTGAACCGAAACTTTTTCTAGGTTGTATCGGGGTGCGTCCCTGCCTGTCCACCTAATTTCTTGCTTTTTGGGGGCTTCTCAAGGAAATAGCATCCCAACACCTTCCGTCAGGTCACAATGTCAGTTCATTCTGACACTGCTATGGGGGATGCTGATGTGTAATTAGGGCTCAAAAATATTTTTGTTTACCCATGCAAGTTCTAAACTTCTCAAATGCAGCTTAACAACATCATTAGATACTTGATTCATTTTAATATTGAATTTTTACAATTTTGATTGCAGTAGTAGATTTTATGATATTTTCCATCCACGAAAGTTACAAAAATAAGGCTAAACAATCCAAAATGTTAAAAACCAACCAGAGATGAAATTTTTATATCATAATTTTACTTCTTCGGGTCAAAACAACATAATTATCCATAAAGAAAATCACAACTTACAAGGGGGGTGTATACTTTTGCAACACCCATTTTCGCTGATTTAATTGTTTCTGCTTTACCATGGCTTTCCATCCACCATTTTATGGTGTATATAGGTTGTAAGAGAGGTCAGTATGACCATGTAGCAATATGGAAATGATGATTCTTTTCAGAAGAAAGATATGTCAGTAAATGAAAGACCACTCCACAGGGGGTGTATACTTCTGCAACCCACTGTAGGGCATTCCCATCAGTATTAAACTTTTTCAATTCAGTTGAACCCTTAACAAAAATTTTCGGCTGTGGGCTCCTTATATTTGCCATCAAGAACCTTTTGCATAAAGAGTGTAATCAGTGTAATCATGAATTTATAAATTTATTTATATTCCAGAGAACGACCATGTCCTCAATTGCTCCATTGGCTGAATGCGTAGCGAAGTGTCAGAATGATGACCGCTGTGTTGCACTCGTTCTCTGGAAGTCTTACTGTCACTTGAAGGACAAGATACTTGCTGAGACCTCCATAAAACCACTGACGGGTGCCACCTTGTGCCTTATAGGTGGGTTTAGATGTTTGTTTGTTTTGCATAGGGCCTATTTCACGGAAAATTAAAAATATATATTTGAATTTATATCATTTTTAGAATTTTCCCCAAAAGTAAGCAAAATACACTGTGTAGGAGGTCAACAAATTATAAGAATTGGAGGAAATATAGCAAGTGTGAGCACCCTGCAAGCACCTAACATAAAACATAGAAATGGTTATGCAACTATTTAAAACCGAATAATGTTTTTTTGAAATGGTTAATTTTTTAAAGTGATTACTGGGTATGTTGAGGTTGCTTATGCCACAGCAGATCCATTGGTTAGGGTCCCACAAGACAGCTAAGATAAATACTAGCATTGGATAACACTCTGGGACTGAGGGAATGCAAAACATGCCTTGTACAACCCCCCCCCCCCCCGGCCCTTTAACTCCCATGTCGGCATCGATAACCGACTTATGTAAAGGTGCCGGAATGAAACAAGGGTAGCAGGGGAGGTCTATTGAGAAAGGTCAAATTTAGTTATTTAATTCATGCAACAAAATTTCTTGTAGCAGGCTAGCGGCAACAATAATTTTGAATATGTACGTATAAATTTGTGATTAAGTTAATGGGGTAATAATGCTTTTTCTGGGATCAAAAGGGCAACCTTGCCCCCTGCCCCTACTGGCCAAGAGCAGGAAGAGAAATAGCATCCCTTGTTCCGCTCTGTTCCGGTACGCTTGGACTTATTTTAAATGATCTGAATAAATAAACAACAGTTCGCACTTCGCAGTCAGTAGTGCAGTTACAGAAAGTTTCACCTTATATTACAGGTATCACTGCCTATATTCCCCGACTGGCAGGAAATGGCTGTGACATACAGCAATGGCAACAACTGCTCGACCACGAAGACCTTTATGACGGAAATGAAAACTCATGCTTGAAGCTTCCCGATGGCAAAAAGCAGATAAAGTTTAAGTTCATGGAGTCAAGAAAGCTGGCATTGGTTACAGTTAAAGGACATAACTTGATCTGCAATCATGAAGGTCTACAAGTCAATCTTCAACCACCAGAGGGCTGCACAGGGCAGTGTACTGCCACCTGGTGTATGGGACAAGAAATATACAACCAAAATGGCTTGGACATCTGCACATATCATTGTCAAATGTCATATGTTGTAAGCGCATTTCATCTTCTGTATTCACAAAGCTTCAAAGTCTGTGACATTTTATTTGTCTGATTTAATAAACAATTAAATTAAATCAATTAGAATTGTGACCTTCATTATTAATTTTAAATTGTAAGTGTAAGAATATTCATGTAAAAGTTAGGGGGGTAATCGATAATTTTGGAAGGGATGCTCCTTAATGATCTCGAAATTTAGAGTATCTATATCCGTGTTAAAATCAAGAGAGGATGGTGATAGTTATTCAAATTTTGAAAAAGTGGCCCATTAGTATAACAAACCTGTTTTGACAGCCTATCATCATACTTTTCTCTTGAGATACACAAATCATTATACCTGTACTTTCGTTTTTCAAAATTTGGCGCTTTTGCAATTAAGGTGACGTGACTAGTAACTACATTCATGTGCTTTCAGGAAATAAGTCATTGACAAGTGTAGATATATGAGTCACTCTCAGACATATTGGTCATCAACTAGTAGGTCCAACAAACTTAATTGGGATATCAGTCTCAGAATTGATTAAGATATAATAAATGAAAATGTTCTAATTCCAAATTTAACAAAGTGATGCAACTATATTAAGAGGTATATGTCTCACTCTCCGACATATAGTCATCAACTGCATTTTTGCATATGACTATGTGTCCCAGTACTATTATAGTACTAGGTATCTACAAACTTAATTGGGATATATATCAGTCTCAGAATCAATGAAGTTTTGCCTACACCACCTCTACCAGATATAACAAATGGAATTGTTCTAATTCGCAATTTAGCTAAGTGATTTATCTGCATTAAGAGGTATAGCACTAACTGTCGGACATATGAGTAATCAACTGAATTTGCATATATATAACAGTTACTATGTTTCCTGGTACTATAATACTTCTACTAACTAAATTGGGATATCAGTCTGAGAATCAATGAAGTTTTGCCTACACCACCTCTACCAGATATAACAAATGGAATTGTTCTAATTTTCCATTAAGCAGAGTGATGCAACTATATTAAGAGGTATATGTCTCACTCTCCGACATTTGGTCATCAACTGAATTTGCATATGTAACAGTTACTATGTTTCCTGGTACTATAATACTTCTACAAACTTAATTGGGATATCAGTCTCAGAATCGATGAAGTTTTGCCTACACCACCTCTACCAGATATAACAAATGGAATTGTTCTAATTCTCAATTGAGCTAAGTGATTTATCTGCATTAAGAGGTATAGCACTAACTGTCGGACATATGAGTAATCAACTGAATTTGCATATATATAACAGTTACTATGTTTCCTGGTACTATAATACTTCTACTAACTAAATTGGGATATCAGTCTGAGAATCGATGAAGTTTTGCCTGCACCACCTCTACCAGATATAACAAATGGAATTGTTCTAATTCGCAATTTAGCTAAGTGATTTATCTGCATTAAGAGGTATAGCACTAACTGTCGGACATATGAGTAATCAACTGAATTTGCATATATATAACAGTTACTATGTTTCCTGGTACTATAATACTTCTACTAACTAAATTGGGATATCAGTCTGAGAATCAATGAAGTTTTGCCTACACCACCTCTACCAGATATAACAAATGGAATTGTTCTAATTTTCCATTAAGCAGAGTGATGCAACTATATTAAGAGGTATATGTCTCACTCTCCGACATTTGGTCATCAACTGAATTTGCATATGTAACAGTTACTATGTTTCCTGGTACTATAATACTTCTACAAACTTAATTGGGATATCAGTCTGAGAATCGATGAAGTTTTGCCTGCACCACCTCTACCAGATATAACAAATGGAATTGTTCTGATTTGCATTTAAGCAAAGTGATGTAACTACATTAAGAGGTATATGACTGACTCTCAGACGTATGGGTAATCAACTGCATGTGCATATATATGTGTGATGCAATAATGTGTCATAATGCTAGTAGGCCCAACAAACTAAATTGGGATATCATATCAGTCTCAGAATTGATTAAGTTTGTTTTGCCTACACCACCTATACCAGATATAACAAATGGAATTGTTTTGATTTGCAATTAAGAAAATGATGTAACTAAATTATGAGATTTATGACTTACTCTCAGGCATATGGGTAATCAACATGTGCATATATATATATAATGTGTCATGGTACACCCAACAAACTTTTAAAATTGGAATACTATTAGTTATTTGTTGTTTGCTTGGCGGATACAGGATTTACCTTCCCGAAGATAGCTGTATCTGGGCGAAGCGAATTACGAATTTATCCGACCACGCGGTATAATAAACCCCCCATAATAAACCCCCCATAACAATGTAGGGGAGACCGGGGCTGGTTGTCACAGGGGCAGGTTGTCACAGTGTGTAAAACTTAAACATGCTACTATTTCTATATAAAGCATGAAGGAGCACTGCCATTCTATATGAATGGCAAAAGGGGAGTGACTTAAACCTATCTGGTGAATATATACCTATATCATTCGAAATCTTGATGTCCTATTGGACATTTTTTAAAATTCAGAATTCGGGGCAGGTTGTCACATTTTCGGGGCAGGTTGTCACACTCTCGGGGCAGGTTGTCACACTTTTGGTTATCAGCACGAATTCAGGAAGTGGAACTCTGTAGGGAAGATCTTGACCAAGAAAAGTTATTTTGGACATATTAGGAATCCTTTACTCGCCCAGTGAAGACCTTAACAAACACACTACTGTGTACAAGGGTGCTACAAATGAAGGCTTACCAATCAGCAGGAAAGCATTCTGATCTGGCGGAGGATTTTTACAATTTTTTTTGCAAATTTTACATATAAATTTGAAACCGATTTATTTAAACACAATGCAATATCTGCATACATCTTCAGTCATCAATAGTACGTATAAAGCACAAATTTTAATTTGTGTTAGTTTTTTGTTTTAAAAGCTTTGCCCAAATAGGTAACAACCAGCTCCAAAAAGTGTGACAACCTGCCCCGCCTTTTTGTGACAACCTGCCCCTACTGATGAAAATTCCAAAAACGGGTGACCAAGGCCGTTGTTATCAAAATTTTCACTATTTGTTGTTATCATGATTTAAAGAAATGTCTACATGGTAAGTGTATTAACTGTACCTTTTTCAACAACTATTTAATAAAAACTAGCATTGCATGCAAGTTGAAGGTAAAAAATTACTTTTTGTGACAGGAAATTTTTAACAGACCGTGTGCCTACCAGACCCCCTTCTAGGGGTCAAGATTTATAAAAAATGCTCAAGTGGGTTATAAAAGCAGTAAACAATGATTGGTTGAGGTCTGTGACTCCATAGTTCAGTGCAGTAAAAAGTGTGACAACCTGCCCCTGTGACAACCAGCCCCGGTCTCCCCTAGTTCAGAGGTATGATGAACATCATGAGTGCCAGGTATGATGAGTGATTTAGAAGCAGACCTGACACAAATGATGTTCCTAACTGTGAATTAACTACACTGCTATTGGGATTTATTTATGTGCCACAATGATTTTATCAGTGGTCTTTACTAAATTTTAGTCTGATAACTTCAAATTCTGTGAGACAGGAGCAGCAGATTGTTGTGACGTCACCAGCAGCTCATACCATTGTGACGTCATGACCAACAATCACTGCCCATTGTTTGCATGACAACGTCAGATAATTTATTTGTGATTGTGATGTCATCACTGCAGGATACAGAAAATATCTGTACAGGCCAAGCAGCCTGACAGATACAGGATATATACCCACAGTTCTCAGCCAATCAGAAACAAGCATTGGCCTTGGTGGTCGGATAAATGTATCTATCTCAGATTCGTTCATTTTGCCTGTACCACCTCTACCGTAATATAGTCACTTAGATAGTAAATGTTGTTTATAACTCACTCTCAGGCATGTGGTTCTTGTAAGCAGACAACATTCTGTACTATGAAGTTTGCCTTGCCTTTCAGTGTTCATGCATCTGATGTTACTTAGTGAAGCATGGAACTAAAGAAGACAATTTAATGTAGAACATAGTCACACAACCATTTGAATGAGAATCCAGTTTTAATCACATTTAAATCGGTGTCAAGTTTAGAGTGTATTGACCTGAGGCTTAAGACAGGGGATTATAGCCAGCAATCAGTGCAAAACAATACAATAAGATTAAAATCCTGTCACCCGTTTCTTAAGAGAGCCTCATGAACATTGTCAAAGCAGAAGATATCAGAGCAGAGCCTTGGGTTTTTTGCCAAACATTTCTTAATCAAGACCCTTTAAAGTCTATTTATCAACAACATGGAAATATATATTTACTAAACCCTCATTGCAAGGGATATACCTGGAGAGGGCAGATTAAATGTATTGACAACAACATGTAAGGTAAGAGATCAAAATACTTCTGCCCTCTTGGGCGATTTAAACTTGAAATCTATCTATCTCTGGCCTAGAGCCACCACCGTGACAAACCAATTATTTAACAATCTGCCTGATTAATTGTCATTAAATCAAATGACATACGTTTCCGCATGTAATAATTATATCACATTAGTGAACACTAAAAAAAGATTTGGTAAAAAATATTAAATCTATATCCTCATATGTACACAACGCTACACATGAAATTTATCAGGCCTGTAAATTTTCATTGCTTTTTCAATATATGTTTAATTTATCTGGAAAAAATTGTTTTATGACAGTAAAATAAACATAAACCAAATTTTACAAAGTAGGCCTAAATGATTTCAAATTTAGACTCCTGGTATGAGAACTAATGTTTTTGCATGATTGCTCATCTTTCAAATAAATAACAAAAAATTAATATTATCAGGCATATTATATATTATTTATTTTATATGTTAATTATTTGTCGCTTTTTTGAAGAAAGTTCTAGGAAATTAATAAAATTTTAGATGTGTGCATGGAACATTATCTTATAAATTTTTAAGGTTTGTGCAATCTTTTCGATAAAAGTTAGAATGTTGTTTTTTTTTACTAATGGAGACAACGGCTTTTAGTTTCAAATCAAGGCATAATAAATTAAAGGACAAGTCTATACTAGGCGATGCAAGCTTGATACTTTTAGGTTCACCCTTTGCAAAATCTAGTCTGTATGACTTTATCTTATTTTCAGGTAAGTAAATTCTCTTTTTGTTAACTCCAGAGGCTGGGCAATACAAGGGGTGAGGGAAGATTAGCACTAGGTGGGACTTGTGTCTAGTTTATGTTCTCATGTGGTTCATATCCAAATGCCGCAAAATCATTGGCATAATAATTCCTCAATTTTTTCTTTGATCCTTCATCCAGCATTTTATAGTAAGCCATGTTGTCTTTTTGCTTTGGTGTCTTATTAGTAACAGGTAGATTAAAATTCCTATTGAACAAGCGTGGGAGTACCAAAGAAGCATCTTTTTCAAAAGTTTCGAACTTCCCGATTACATCAAAGTCCAAGATACACAATGGCGTCATTGACACACTGGGAGCCCAATGTTCATTTTTGAATCCTTCCAGTGTGTAATTGATGAAAAGAGGAAAGGAAATCTTTGCAGGAATATCCTTGTGACTCGACTTCAAGTATGTAATGTAGTTTTTGTAAAAGGGTAAGTCCATAGGATATTCAATCTTGTTTTTATATGCAGAAAGAATTCTCTGCAGAGGGTCTCGCACAAACAAAACTTTAAAATAATCCTTAAAAGTTTCTGTCAAGTTCTTCGAATTGGAGTAATCCTTATACAAATTTTTCAACCCATATACCTTCCTAAAGTCAATGTAATGAACATCTGTGATCTGAAAACAGAGAAAAATATATCAAAGGTAAACTTTGAAAAGTTGATGCATGACAGATAATTAAGATACTATAAAATGACAATGTTCAGAGTAAGTTTATTTCCAACATGTGACCAGGGAAGAGAGGATGGGAAGAGAGGATGGGAAGAGAGGATGGGAAGAGAGGACGGGAAGAGGGGACGGGAAGAGAGGATGGGAAGAGAGGACGGGAAGAGAGGACGGGAAGAGAGGACGGGAAGAGAGGACGGGAAGAGAGGACGGGAAGAGAGGACGGGAAGAGAGGACGGGAAGAGAGGATGGGAAGAGAGGATGGGAAGAGAGGACGGGAAGAGAGGATGGGAAGAGAGGACAGGGAGAGAGGATGGGAAGAGAGGGTGGGAAGAAAGGGTGGGAAGAGAGGATGGGAAGAGAGGGTGGGAAGAGAGGGTGGGAAGAGAGGACAGGGAGAGAGGACGGGAAGAGAGGATGGGAAGAGAGGATGGGAAGAGAGGATGGGAGAGAGGATGGGAAGAGAGGATGGGAGAGAGGATGGGAAGAGAGGATGGGAAGAGAGGATGGGAAGAGAGGATGGGAAGACCATTTGAAGCTCAGCAGACATTGCACTGGGCTGCAAATCCTGGGCCCTGGGATCGATTCCACATTGGTCACCTTGACTTTTATGTTGAACAGGAATTTCAATACACTGTTGCCTCTTGCTGCCCTTTTGTCCTTATGTGGTGCGTAGTGTATAAATACAGGATGTACAGTACAACCCAAAATAAAGTAAGAAAATTTTCTGTCAGAAGTCCTCTGTTTACCTATTTTGCCCTCTTTTCTCCGCTCCACCCCAAATCTCCTCACAACTCCCTTTGACTCCTTTCAACAACCTTAGGCCACATTAAAAACTCTATCTAGACAGCTACCAATGTAACTTCAATTAGCAGAGGTGCAAAATACCAAGTAAATCAAACACAATGGGGTTTAAATTGGTCTTGTTTAAATATGATTTTTATGTAATTTTAAAAGGTAGTTTCAAGTATGTAAAAGTAGGAAGTGATTCAGAGGTAGTCAAAAGGTGTGAAAGGGTAAAGTAGTGGCTGATTCTTCCTTCCTGCTGGGGTAATCGTACTTTATTTTGGGTTGTACTGTATATCATCCACCCATGCCACGGTTAAACCCTATAGGCCCTTATGTTGAGGCTCCAGAATTTTTATTGTGGGTTCTGTGCACCCTTCCAGATGATGATGATACAACAATGAGAAAACAACTCATGTATGAAGTGTTAGTTCAGTAATTTGTTGGTAGAGGGGGCACTGGTGTGGAGATAGAGGTGTTGATAGTAAAAGACAGCTACGGATGTGGGTGGCTAGCTTTGGATATCTATGGCTAGGGATAGTAATACTGGCTAAAGAAAGAGTTCTGCATTGAGCCACATTTAGAAATGTGTGGTATTGTGTACTGTATATATTATCTGGAAATCTCTGATCCGCTCTTGAGATCTTGTGATAGATGTGAACAATTTGATTAGGCATTTCCAGAAGTGTTTGCTGCTATGACATGCACTGAAGGTTTGAAGCTGAACCAGAGGGGAGGGTAAGAACAGAGACTGCCCCCCAGAACTAGAAAAAATTGAATTTCCTGGCAATTTCACAAGATACAACAAAATTTCCCATTAATGGTCGCAAATCAAGCGACTACTTCCGAGTTAATAATTTGGACATTTCTTCAAAAATTTCCAGTGAGATTTGAAAATTTCCAGGCAATGACATGACCGAACTCCTTACTTTTTCAAACCTTGCAAAAAAGCCCCCAAATATTTGATGCCCAGTAAACGCTCTAAAAAATGTCGCGACAAACTTGATTTTTCAGATTCAAAATGGTTTTTTGAAAAACCGAATTTCAATGCAAAACAAACATGGATTTTAAAAAAAATCCGTGTTGGTTTTTTGCATTGAAATTTGGTTTTTCAAAAAAAAATTTGAATCTGTAAAACCAATTTTGTCTGAAATTTTTTTAGAGTGTTACTAGAGCAAGGAGGCTAAAATTTGAGGATGTTCAAATACATGATTACAAATGCTTGCAAAACTTGAATGTCATTGGTGTTTGGGGAACAAAGCAACTAAGTTCGAGGAAGAGAGAGAGAGAGAATTATTATCATTATATTGAGCATATTTATATAAAGTTTTACAAAGGCAATGAAGTAATTGCACTCAGAGTTCCCCCCTGGCCTAATTGGTAAGTGTGCTTGTCAACTGGCTTTGAGGGCATGGGTTCAAATCTCACCCCGGGAACTCACTTTAGTCCGAGCCCATGGGACATTAAATGGAGACGGGTTGTATCCAGTATTCTATGCTGGGGCAACTGAAGGACCCTGGGCATCCCTGAATTAATAGGGTATGTGCCAGACTCACAGTCTTCTCATCTCATCATCATACGGCAATCGCCTGCCTCGATATAGCCCACTGAGGTGCTGCAGAGGCGTAAAACACAAACAAACAAACAAAACAAACAAACAAATGCTTGCAAAACTTGAAAGTAATTGGTGTTTGGAGAACAAAGCAACTAAGTTCGAGGAAGAGAGAGAGAGAGAATTAGCATTATTGACCATATTTATATGAAGTTTTACAAAGGCAATGAAGTAATTGCACTCACTGCATCGATCATTTCCTTGGTGAGAGATGTAGCAGTCCTCCACCGTGGATATTTCTCAGCAAATTTATCGGACGAAATTACCATGATGTATTTCAATGTTGTACAAGCTGCTTTTGGAACCACACACATGACAACCTTTCGCGCAGTGTTGACGATGCATCTTTTCAATAAATTTCTTGCCAAAAAATAAAAATGAGAATAAATTGAAGTTCATACAGGCAATACATGCAACACAGGATTTACTGGCCTGTGAATCAGGCAAGTGTCAAAAGAAAAATTGTTATGTATGTGTATTTTCATCACTTATTGCATATCTGTGCAGGTAACATAATGTAATTGTAATGTTGGGAAAAGTTATATAATTCAATGTATGATAATATCACCTTGACTTAATTTTTTTACTGATGTTAAGTGATTGTAAAGCCTGGATAGGGCGTGTCAATTTTCGAAAAAGTTTGAAATTGCAAAAAAAATCCCCTCCAAAAGGTTGACAATGGTCCTTGGGAGTCCATTGGTACCATTCAAATTGAAATTGAAGGATGTTTAGCTTGGTAAATCTTTATTTGAAAATTGTTTGTTTAATTTTATTCGAAAAAACACATTTTCTCAAATAACTAAGGAACTATTGGTCTAAGACCAAAATATTGTATTGAAGTTGAATAGAAAAAGGTGTATTCCGGAAATTTTGGTGCCATTTGCATGTCTCTAGCTCCAATATTAACCGAGATATGGCAAATTTAATGTTTTTATTGATTATATTATGATTTTTTAATCAATGGGACAAGAAAATTTGGTTTTAGATATCACCATTTCTTGAAATTTGAATTCTCAGGTATGATCCCAAGAGTGGATGCATAGATATGTGTACTAGAAATGTGGCATATTTCAGGTAATTAAAATCAAAATCACACAATTTGTTGCTTGGATAATGGATGGTAGTTCAGTGTTTTGATTTCTCAAGAAGGTTGTTTGAAACAGTCTACAATATGCCATATCACATACTAAATCGTTGACAATGAACCTAGAAAATATTGCCTATTGTAATGTACAACACATCAACACCATGTACAAGGTATTATCTAGACATTTTAAAATTGCTATATCGGATTGTGTTACAAATGAAATATAACAAACTTTTAAACTTGTTTGAGCAGATGACAAACATTTGTGACACCAATTTTATGATGCATGACAACAGTTGACAATGCCCTGGTCACTTCAGTACCTGAGTGGGTTCATCCCCAACTTATTAATTCTTCTGTAGTTAGTAAGATCACAGGTATCAGCATGCTCAGATACAATGCCTGATGAGCCAATCATTTCAAGAAGGGGTTTTCAATCTGTGTTAATGAGAGATAGCTTGACCTCACAGAACCGCTCAATGGACATATGCAATGTATTCCCTCTCCTTTCAACTCTCAGAAACTTTGTTGACAGGAAGTTTAGAAACTGCCTTTGCTGTTAGACCTCCTTACTTTCTTGAATTTAGATAACAGGTCAAAATCAGGAGTTCTTTTTCTACACCCCAAAAAGGCACCTGATATCAAGTATTATCAACACGGGCACAAAATCCCTCTCTAGGTGATCAACTCAGCAGAAGATGTACTTCAGGAATTTAAACTGGTACTAGCCACCTCCCTAAACATGCTAAACAGAAATAAAGATGCTCATAGATGAGCCTCACATGTCAATGCTGTACCAGCAATGGCCATGATATTGAAAGGACAAAGAAATATACACAATTCATGAAGAAGGTTACTAATATTGCAAGTAAAGTATTCATTCCTAAAAATTCATGTGATGACATATACCTGTGCTTAAGAAATAATCAGAAGACACATGTCAGACATAATAAAGCATGCCAATTTAAATGAGCTTCACAAATTCTATATCATTTGTAAATGATCATTATGACATTGCAATGCCATAAAATAAGTATCATAAATGCTCCTGACTATGCAAAAACAGGTTGGCTTTGTTGTATGACAATAGTTGATTATTAAAAATTGTCTGTAATGCTCTGTATGTGTTCTTCATTAAAATACTGAAGATCTACTTGTTTCACAGTCAACACTTTAGTATTAGGGTGGGCTGAAAAAAACTTTTTTTGGA
The DNA here is from genome assembly GCA_026936325.1 of Platynereis dumerilii. NCBI lineage: Eukaryota > Metazoa > Annelida > Polychaeta > Phyllodocida > Nereididae > Platynereis > Platynereis dumerilii. Next base: position 41,782,090 of record JAPTHN010000012.1, read on the forward strand.
AATTCAATATGCCAGTGGTATAGAAAGTTGGCTATGGCCAAAAAATGAAAATTGGTGCAAAAAAAATTTTGTGGGACGCGACTTGTGCCGGGCCACTCCGGCTTTTATGAAAATGCATATTTTCAGCCATTTTGCATGCTTTTTTAGACCATTTTTTGGCCTGAGTCAGCTTCCTTGGTTTCAGAAGGCTCAATGGCATACTTAAATCTTCTTTGAAGGCCATTTTGGATATGAAACACCGTAAACAGGTTGCTTATATTTAAGATATAGCCATTTCTGGGTACATGTTGGGTATCAGGATTTGGCTTTTTTTGTTAAAAATTGCCCGAAAAAATTGAAAATATCGGAATTGACCCAACAAAAAATGATTCCAAGGGAATTGTAATTACTCCAAGTCGTCCCTAACACCCTAAAAAACACTTTCAGCGCACTACCTGCATGAATTTGTGGTTTCAGGGACAGGTATAGGGGCAATTCCGTAAAGTCAGATTTACAGATTTGACACTTTAACAGCTTGTGTAGCCCTACAATTACACCCCATTTATTTCATTGTTAAATAGGGATGAGACCAGGTATTAGGGGTATCAGACAAGCCATCAACCAAAGCTCCAAGTGCAATAGGAGCTAAGCTACAAGGCAAAATGTCATCATGTCGAACATACGGCGCGCGAGTACATCCGACAACTTGGAGACAAGATGACATTTCACCTTGTAGCTCAGCTCCTATTGCACTTGGAGCTTTGGTTGATGGCTTGTCTGATACCCCTAATACCTGGCCTCATGTCTATTTAACGATGAAATAACTGAGGTGTAATTGTAGGGCTACAAAAGCTGTTAAAGCGTCAAAATCTGTAAATCTGACTTTACGGAATTGCCCCTATACCGGTCCCTGAAACCACAAATTCATGCAGGTAGTGCGCTGAAAGTGTTTTTTAGGGTGTTAGGGAGGACTCGGGGTAATTGCAATTCCCTTGGAATCATTTTTTGTTGGGTCAATTCCGATATTTTCAATTTTTTCGGGCAATTTTTAGCAAAAAAAAACCAAATCCTGATTCCCAACATGTACCCAGAAATGGCTATATCTTAAATATAAGCAACCTGTTTATGGTGTTTCATATCCAAAATGGCCTTCAAAGAAGATTTAAGTATGCCATTGAGCCTTCTGAAACCAAGGAAGCTGACTCAGGCCAAAAAATGGTCTAAAAAAGCATGCGAAATGGCTGAAAATATGCATTTTCATAAAAGCCGGAGTGGCCCGGCACAAGTCGCGTCCCACAAATTTTTTTTTGCACCAATTTTCATTTTTTGGCCATAGCCAACTTTCTATACCACTGGCATATTGAATTTCCAAAAAAAGTTTTTTTCAGCCCACCCTATTTAGTATGTGATATGACATATTGACTATTTCAATCATCCTTCTCGAGAATACCAAATGTTGCATTATAATCCAAGCACCAAATTGTGTAATAACCTAAAATATACTGCATTTCTGGAACTACACTTTAATTAGTACACATTTCTATGTATCCACTCTTGGAAGAATACCTGAGAATTCAATTTTAAAGATATAGTGACATCTAAAACTAATTTTCTTGTCCCATCGATTAAAAAATGATAATATAATCAATAAAAACATTAAATTTGCCATATCTCGGTTAATATTGGAGCTAGAGACATGCAAATGGCATCAAAATTTTCGGAATACACCTTTTCCTATTCAAGTTCAATACAATATTTTGGTCTAAGACCAATAGTTTCTTAGTTATTTGAGAAAATGTGTTTTTTCGAATAAAATTAAACATACAATTTTCAAATAAAGATTTACCAAGCTAAACATCCTTCAATTTCAATTTGAATGGTACCACCCTATCAGCATGCCTAGGCGGCCCAACGTCGGCCCAAAGCCGGTCCGATGCTGCTGACATCGGACCGACGCTGGACCGATGCCGGACCGCCGAGGCACGCTGACAGGGCAATGGACTCCCAAGAACCATTGTCACCCTTTTGGAGGGGCTTTTTTTGCAATTTCAAACTTTTTCGAAAATTGACACGCCCTATGGCTTTACAATCACTTAACATCGGTAAAAAAATTAAGTCAAGGTGATATTATCATACATTGAATTATATAACTTTTCCCAACATTACAATTACATTATGTTACCTGCACAGATATGCAATAAGTGATGAAAATACAATTAAACGTACAATTTTCAAATTAAGATTTACCAAGCTAAACATCCTTCAATTTCAATTTGAATGGTACCAATGGACTCCCATGGACCATTGTCACCCTTTTGGAGGGGCTTTTTTTGCAATTTCAAACTTTTTCGAAAATTGACACGCCCTACAAAAACAAGCACATATAATGGCACAGCATCGCCCATGCCCCGCATGTTTTATCCTATGTTTATCCTATCCGTTAGCCAGTTTATCCCGTTTGTTTATCCTATCCATTTATCCTCTCCGTTTATCATATCTGTTTATCCTATCCGTTTATCCTATCCGTGTATCCTAACCGTTATCCTGTTTATCCCGTTTATCCTATCCTTTTATCCTATCTATTTATCCTATCTGTTTATCCTATCCGTGTATCCTATCCGTTTATCCAGTACCCCATAAGCACTGGTTCATCCCATTTATCCTGTTTATCTTATCTATTTATCCTATTTGTTTATCCTATCTGTTTATCCTATCCGTTTATCCTATCAGTTTATCCTATCCATTTATCCTATCCATTTATCCTATCCATTACCCTATCCGTTGACCCTATCCGTTTAACATATCCATTTATCCTATCTGTTATCCCGTTTATCCCGTTTATCCCATTTATCCCGTTTATCCTATCCATTTATCCTATCCGGTTATCCTATCCGTTTATCCTATCCGTTTATCCTATCTGTTTATCCTATCCCTTTATCCCATCCGTTTATCCTATCCATTTATCCCATCCGTTTATCCTATCAGTTTATCCTACCCGTTATCCTGTTTATCCTGTTTATCCTATCCATTAATCCTATCTGTTATTCTATCCGTTTATCCTATCCATTTATCCAGTACCCCATAAGCATTGGTTCATCCCATTTATCCTGTTTATCCTATCTGTTTATCTTATCTGTTTATCCTATCCGTTTATCCTATCTGTTTATCCTATCAATTTATCCTATCTGTTTAACATATCCGTTTGTCCTATCCGTTTATCCCATCCGTTTATCCCAGCCGTTTATCCCATCCGTTTATCCCATCCGTTTATCCTATCCGTTTATCCTGTTTATCCTACCTGTTTATCCTATCTGTTTATCCTATCTGTTTATCATATCTGTTATCCTATCCGTTTATTCTATCCGTTTAACACATCCGTTTGTCCTATCCGTTTATCCTACCCGTTTATCCAGTACCCCATAAGCATTGGTTCATCCCATTTATCCTGTTTATCCTATCTGTTTATCTTATCTGTTTATCCTATCCATTTATCCTATCTGTTTATCCTATCCGTTTATCCTATCTGTTAGCCTATCCGTTTATCCTATCCTATCTGTTTATCCTATCCGTTTATCCTATCTGTTATCCTATCCGTTTATCCTATCCGTTTAACATATCCGTTTATCCTACCCGTTTATCCTACCCATTATCCTATCCGTTTATCCTATCCGTTTATCCTATCTGTTATTCCATTTATCCCATTTATCCTATCCATTTATCCTATCTGTGTATCCTATCCATTTATCCTATCCGTTTATCCCATTTGTTTATCCCAGCCGTTTATCCCATCCGTTTATCCCATCCGTTTATCCTATCCGTTTATCCCGTTTATCCTACCTGTTTATCCTACCTGTTTATCCTACCTGTTTATCCTATCTGTTTATCCTATCTGTTTATCCTATCCGTTTATCCTATCCGTTTATCCTATCCGTCTGTCAACCCATCTATCCATTAAGCCATCCGTCAATCCATTCCTCCATCTATCTATCTATCTATCCTGTCTGTTTATCCTATCCGTTTATACTATCCATCTATCCTATCTGTTTATCCCAGCCATCTATCCTATCCATCTATCCTATCTGTCTGTCAATCTGTCTATCCATCGGTCTATCTATCATTCAATCCATCCGTCAATCCATTCATTCATCTATCTATCTACGTTTCTGTTTATCCAATCCGTTTATCCTATCCGTTTATCCCGTTCGTTTATCCCATCCGTTTATCCTATCCGTTTATCCCATCCGTATATCCTATCCGTTTATCCCATCTGTTTATCCTACCTGTTTATCCCATTTGTTTATCCTATCCGTTTATCCTATCTGTTTATCCCATCCGTCTATCCTGTCCGTCTGTCTACCCATATATCCATCAATCCATCTGTCAATCCATTCCTCCATCTATCTATCTATCTATCCTGTCTGTTTATCCTATCCGTTTATACTATCCATCTATCCTATCCTACTGTATATCCCATCCATCTATCCTATCCATCTATCCTATCTGTCTGCCAATCAGTCTATCCATGCATCTATCTATCTATCTATCTATCTATCTATCTATCTATATGTCTATCTTTTGTTTACATGTTTACATGAGTGTATATTATAACCACTATTTTCTTTACATAAATATAAAACAGATTTATATAATATATAGTAAGTTGCCAGTAGATTCGAGGGAAGAGAATAGAATAATATGAAATAGATACAATATAAGCCCGTGCTACCTATATAATTAGTTGGACAGATGCATGAACTATACTGAGATGCAGGAATTGCTGAGTTTCCCAGAAATAGAATGTGGTGCAAAGGGAGGAAGTGGCAAAGGACTTGCAGGTGCTGCCCTCTTGTGTAATGTATCTGAGCTGCTTTCAGTGGCCATTCTGTGTACTAAAACTCACCCTGTGGAAGGGAAAATGGCCACCACAATGCAGGCTTTCTGGACCTTGATAGCCTCTAAAACTGATAATAGTAAATTTTCTAATATTGAATTAAACTGAAAATACGAACTGTTGTGCACATCTACAATGGTATCAATGTGTTATGCATATGATAAGAACTTCCAGAGTGGGCTGGTTGAGGCCACAGCATTGGTAATTTCACCCCTTCAGTAGATTTCAGCACTAAAGCATAATCGCCCTATGCATAGCATAGCATGGGCGATAATTATGATCATTTAGATTTATTAAATTGAAAATTTATGTACCTGTAAATAAAAAATGCTTTGAAAGTGTTCATAAAAGAAAAGTCAAAGAAAAACATCGAAAAATGAAATATTGTTTTTTGTCTGACCACAGGAAAAAGCACCAAAGTTTAGTCTTGCTTGTCACTATGGTATTCAAATGTTACTGAGCCTGCTAACCTACACTACAACGCAAAATAAAGTACAACTACATGCATTTTTTAAAACCATTTTTAACCTTTTTTAACCTTTCTGTTAGCTACAAGCGCACAAGCCACGACAATATTCAGTTTTGAATCCTGTGGCTCCACCCATACAGATACAGATACAGATAGCAGGAAGAATAAGCAACTACTTTACCCTTTTGCACCTTTTTGCTACCCCTGAAGGACTTCCTACCTTTACCTACTTGAAATTACCTTTTCAAATTACACTAAAATTACATTTAGACAACACCAATTTAAAGTCCATCAACCCCACTGTGTTAGATTTATTTGATATTGTGCCCCTTTGCTAATATGAGCCAAGCCAACAGCTGCCGAAGGCAGCCGTGAGCGTAGCTCACTTAGCACAGCAAGCAGACAATGATCAGCTGACAGCACAGTGGACCAAGAAACATTGATGGTCGACAATTTAAGTAGGTCAAATAGGTCCAGCAACTGAGCAATCTGTTGGTTTCGATTCCAATTCAATTAAAAAACATACCTCTTTTGTTCCTCAATATTGTTACAATATTCCAATGTTGCTCAATTGTTTTGTTAGCATACATTATTCCAGTGTTTGATAATTATTTACGGCAGATGAGCGCTGTCCTCAGAACTAGGTCAGACAATTTATGGCTGAGCCCTGCAGAGGGCACCACATAAAGAGCTGACTACAGTTCTCCTGGTGGCAGAATCACCAACACTATTGACAGGCTCCAGGAGTGCAGATTGGCCAGTCATGTAGAGCTAATGGCAATTAATAGCCTTTGAAGAACAGGGTAGATCATTTCTTAAGTGCAACTGGACACATATAATACAAGATGGTCACTGTAGTCAAGCTGTGAACTTTAACTGCAATCAGCCATCAATGGCGCTTATTGGGTCCCAGGCTGTTACTTTCTTTTAAGTTTTATTTGTACATATTAAAGAAAACTTAAGAATTTGAATCTCAACATAATCGCTTCGCGAATCACATGGCCGTGCCATTATCATATTAGCAAGTACATTGGTAGCTGTCTTATAATAGAGTTTGTAATATGGGCTGAGGTTGTTGTGAGGAGTCAGAGGTATTTGCAAGGAGATTTGAGGGGGACAGGAAAAAGGAGGGCAAAATAGGTAAACTGACAGAACACTTTCTTATTTTTTTTGGGTTGTACTGTAATATGGAGAGAAATAAATACAACACTTTCGATTCGGGCTAATAAGAGAATGCCTGACTTATTATGACCTTTGTAAGAGAGCTCTCTGAACCATAGAAATACATAGAACGGACATGAAGCTCTGGCAGATGAAGCAACCAAATCCACCATCTTGGAACTGCCCTGTATCCTGACACAATGGTACAGTGACGTCACCAATAATAGTGATGTCACTTATAACAATGGCATGACATCACATCATAATTAGTCCATTGTGACGTCATGTCTCAGGGCAGTTCCAATATGGCAGATTTGGTGACCACATCTTGAGGTGGCTTCATACAGCCTCATGTCCCTTCTATGTATTTCTATGCTCTGAACAGCTATGAAAGTGATCTATTTTCTCTCCAGAGGTAATTAGCAGCTGAATCATAGAATTGTACCTTTGAATATGCTATTGAAAATTAATAAAGAAATGACTCAATTAGGCTTGGGCCTCCGATCTGATGAACTTTGAAATCTGTTGATATAAAATAAGTGGCCTAAACTCTTGGTGACTGTATTTACTTACTCTGAACGTTTAGTCCATTTGACATTTTTCGGGTCTTTGCACCATTCCTTGGCCATCTTAATTCTGCTTTCTTGAGTGTCCATTTCTTGAGAGTGTACCTCAGATTCTGTTGCCATTTTTTCAGAGCTGTAAGGAAATTTCTTGGATTCTGTTTCGGGTGTTGTCCTTTTGTCATTTGGGAAATTTTCAAGGAGTGTCTCGGATTTTCTTGCTATGAGTTTGGTGGCATGTTGAATTTCTTGTGTGTGTCCCACACCAGCGTCATGTGAAATTTCGCTGGTCAGTTTTGGTCCTGGAGAAAGAGACTCTTCTCCTGCAATAAACATTGAGTTCACTTCAGTAAAATCTTCAGCTATTGAGTAAGCCACGGTTATCTGGGCCTAAGTTGAATGGCAGTTAAAATCCTCCTTCACTCTAAAAAATTTCGGGACAAAACTGGTTTTTTAAATGGAAAATGTTTTTTTGAAAAACCAAACTTCCATGCAAAAACTAATATTGATTTTTCAAAAAACCATTTTGGATTTTCAAAAACCAGTTTTGTCCGAAATTTTTTAGAGTGTTCGCCTCCATGCCGTGTACCGAAATGCCTACTTTAATCTTCGAAACATCTCCAAACTTAGAAAGTCTATGAAGAAAGATACCATTAAAACTGCTGTAAATGCTCTGGTCACACCACATCTGGACTATGGGAATGGCCTTTTGTGTGGCATTTCTCAATATTTAGTGAACAAACTCCAGGTTGCCCAAAACTCAGCAGTTCGTCTCATAGAGAGATTGAAACGACAAGACAGTGTGGGATCACACAGAAAGCAACTTCACTGGCTGCCTATTCCTGCCAGAATTCAGTTTAAACTGATGACAACAACTTGGAAGGCACTAAACGGCCAAGCACCCTCGTACATACAACAACTGATCCAGCTGAAACCAAATGGAGACCGTAATCTGAGAAGTAACAGCAAGCGTTTGTTAACAGAACCAGCTTCAAACAGTCAAAATAGATTTGAAGATCGAGCTTACTCCTTTGCAGCACCGAAACTCTGGAACAAGTTGCCCGAGAGTGTTCGCACAACAGAAACCCTTGAATGTTTCAGGAAAAACCTAAAAACCTACTTATTTAAATTGTTCTACAAATGATCCTTTCTACCCAAGCGCTTCTGAGCAGTTTACTGGAAGAGGCGCTATATAAATCACTATTATTATTATTATTATTATTACTCCTCCTGTCCTAATGACCCTATACTAGGTCTTTGCGATATATCGTAAAAAAAAAAAAACTGAAATCACAATTTTAGAACTTGGGATATGCTTATTGCAGAAATTTGCGTATTGGCACGGGAACGTCTACACTCACTCTCGGTTTGCTGCTAGAGCTTATATGTTTTTTTAAATATTTATTCTTAATAGCTTGTTTTTCAACGGACAATCTGATATATAGTTTGTAAAGGGTCCCATTGTTCTGCTGAACCCACAAGGCAATTTTAGAGTAAAAAACAAGTAATTTTTAACATTAATTTTTTATAGAGAAACGCCGCTGAAAGGGGGTGACAGAAGTGAGAGAAAAATAATTCTAAGCAGTACAAGCTACTTGGAATCACTCACAATATAACAGAAATACACGTCAGTCCACGGGGAAAAGCAATAACGAAGCAGCTGCATATATTTGGTGCCCAAGTATCTCACTGTTTATTCTTTCATTGTTTACATCAAGGACATTTTTTTTAATCACCTGTGATATGTATGCTACCAGATTGAAATAGGTTGCATGTTGGAAAGTTTGCATGTTGTATTAAGATAGCCATGTAATGTAAGCAAAATTATATCACAAGTACACCTATCCACTCGAGAGATCACTCCATCACCATAGCCTTTCTTGACTGCCGCCAAATGTGAAACAGTATGGTAATTTCATTTATGGCTGCAAACAACAGCCATATCTCATCACATAGGAGGTATTAAGATCTGAAATTTCTCTGGTTCATGCCTGGGATGGTCCCCTTTGAAATGGTGTTTAATTTTGAATATTACAGGACACTTTATTTTCCACCCTATGGTGGCCAGAATCTGTCCGTGTTCCCATGCTACAAGCCTGTTTCTGTTCCGCAAGATCCGCGTTTTAAGTGAAACCAAGTTGACAGAAAAATCAACCAAAAACTCCCAAAATCTCATAGAAAAGAGTGAGTGATCACCGACTCCTTCACTCTAAAAAAATTCAGACAAAATTGGTTTTTTAGATTCAAAATGGTTTTTTGAAAAACCAAATTTCAATGCAAAAAACCAACATGGATTTTTTTAAAAATCCATGTTGGTTTTGCATTGGAATTTGGTTTTTCAAAAAACCATTTTGAATCTAAAAAACCAATTTTGGCCCGACATTTTTTAGAGTGTTGCTTATTTCCACACTCCAAATATATTTAGCTGCGACAGACTTCACATGAAATCGATTTTGAATCAATCTGCATTTCTGTTTTTGGACATGTTGCTCTAAAAGTGGCCTGATCTAGCAGTTTCATATTCTTTCTTGTCATACCACTCCCCAATGACATCACAAGTTGAAAAATGACAAATTGTGAAAAAGATAAGGAAATTTACCAAATGGAGGAGATGTTTTATATTTCGATGGTGAAAGTGCAAAATCTCGTATGTCAAAATTTTGCTTTTTTTAGATTTTTGGTGGAATGACTATTTTAATATCCAATACACGTTGTCAGTTGATTACCTTGCCAGTTTGCTATTTTCGGAAGCTGTAACACACTGGTAACAGAATGATTTCACCAAACCTTGTATGTCGATATGTTTCAAAAAGTGAAAGTGCAAAACCTTGTAACTCAAATAAGAACTTTGATGCACATATTGTGGGATATTTCAACTTTTTTTGAAAAACAATTACTGTGTTACTTTTTTATGACTCCCAGCAAGTTTCCTGATTAAAAAAATTATACCTCCCTATATTTGTTTTGGTGATGTAGGCTATTGAAAAAGAGAGTGCACGAAAATTTGAATAAATTGTCATTTTCCTCATTCTTGCCATTGTAGCCACTCAATAAAATTTGTTATTGCAATCTGTCACAGGCAAATTATAATTTTCACTGTATATACATAGATTGAAAGTATATTCAATGCTGCAAGTTGCTTTAAAGTGTGATAAATGATCGAGTTACAAGGTTTTGCACTGGTAGAAAGTGAAAGTGCAAAACCTTGTAAGTCGACATTTTCAATCACATCTGATGGTAATATCAATGCAAGGGGTAAATGACCTCTGACAAAAAATTTGCTACAACAGGGTGTCACTTTCTATGTATCTAGTTGGCCATAATTCACTTATTAATAAACATTACCATAAAAAAAGACACTTGACAGTTTTTTTCAATTTCTGAAAAACAGCTTTTTTTGCACTTTCACCATCGATTTGCTGGTGAACCAGATAGGGAAATTGAAATCAATATATTTTTTTAATGGCTGGACTATTATTAATAGCAAACAAGAGCATTCAGTACAATGAAAATATCACACGGGAGATATATTGAGCATTATGATGCAATGGATGGATGGATGAGTGGGGCTTTACGTCCTGCATTTATGCACTTGGGAGGCTAATTAGGACAGGAAGAGGACACGGCAATGAGGTGAAGGATGATTGAAACAGCTGTCCAACATAGGCCCAGGTGACCTGGCAAGAGCTGGATTCGAACCCTGGACCCAGCGATTGGCAGTCCAGCATGCTACCACTAGACCAACCCTCCCCCCAACATTATGATGCAATGCAGGGCATGAGAAAAAGCTGAGAAAAGAATTTTGGGGAAATGTCAAATTTATGTCATGACGGTTTGCCCTCGCTGAAAAATATTCTGGCTACGCCCCATGTTAAACTTTATGACGTGTAAGTGATCCAGTGAGGTCATATCCTATACTTTCTATGAGTTAACCAGAGTCACTGACCAAGTCACACCACTCCCCAATGATGTCACAAGTTGCCAAATGACAATCGATGGTTCATTTCAATGCAATAGATAGGGCTTGTTGTAAGGTCATTGATGTACACCAGCAGCTGAATTTAAGTACTTGTCAGTCACCTACTGTACAAGAAAATTAAACTTGAGAAAAAATCACAATTTTTAAAAAGCAGTGCATGAATACAGGATATAAAGCCCAATCATCCATCTGTCAACCATCACCTGTAGCGTAACAAAAAAAATTGAGATATATGTAGTATGAAAAAGCTTACCACGTATCAGATATGATCCATGAAAATAATAAATACACATGGATAACAATCCTAAAAATGGCATGTAAGCTTTACGAATCATCTTTCTGCACTGATGAGATGACTTTTAAGACATGCTCAAAGCAGTTTATTTCAATTTTGTCATACAAAATATATTGCTATTTTTCTCAAAAAGACAACCTGTTGCTCATAATCTTTTATATCATTTGAATTACTTTTTCATTTTTCAAATTCAGTTTATTGGACCACATGTAGAGCAAGTATACACAATTGGCTAGGTGACACCAGGTGGTGTATTTGCCACTTGCACCAAAAGATATATCAAAAGTTCAAAACTTATCCAGTCACACATAATTGCATTAACAGCTTTATAATTTGTTGATTTATAATTTACAAATTTTTTTATTTTATATATGATAAAGTTATTATATATGATGTCAGTCACATCTCATATTTTAGTTATTTAAGAAAATGATGATAAGACAAAAATACATGAGATGAAATGATGGCGCCTTTTTATCTCCCTGTGCTTTAGATTAACAGACGTGAGATTGGAAACAATCATTCTCTCACTTCCACTGACACCAAAACATCTGTTGTATCTGTTCCTATCTTAGCTCAATATCTGAAGACTGGGGCAGTCTCCTGCTGTGCCAGGAATAACTTTGTTCTTCTGACTTTGATCAAGGAGAACTGGGGTACCCATGGCCCAGCAAAGGAAACTGCCTGACTTTCTCATATGCAGTCTACCAAATAATTCTTCAGTCTCTTTTTAAATGTGTGCAAACTGCAGTTGTGTTCCAGGATATCACCTGTGTCATAATCTTAATAGATTATGCGAGATGACATATTGTTATTATAATATTTATTTATATACCTTTGTCAAATATTTGGATCATCAGCATAGTAGATCTGATGATATATGATGAAAAATAAGCTGTTCACATCCCACATAAATTGCCATAATTAGACAGCTTTCTTCAAATGTATGTATGTATGTTGTGCATACGCCACTTGATGTTCGAACTCTTTGTGAAAGAGCGTCCCAAACAGTTGGAAAATGGTCATTCGACCTGGTCATAGGATTGGTTTAAAGATGTTTATATATAGGCCTATAGCTCTTTGCAGATTAGTGGTTTATTGGAAAAAAATTTTTCTTCTTTTTAATTTGCAAACTGATTTTTCGACGTCATTAACAGTTGTGTGTTGGTTTCTTAATCTTCCTTAAATAAGTTACAGTCCTCGTCATTTTTATGTGGAATCTCATGTTCTTTTTAGACATGCTGCTGAACTGTGATGCCTCATCTCAAATCAGTGTGTTTGGCCTTTAGAATTGACAGAATTGACTAAGATGCTTGTGATGTAATTGGACATATCTCTAGGTTAATCAATCATATCTTACAGCCTGTAAACTTGACATGCAAAAAATGAATGGTCATTCAATGAATTTTTTGCACTCTGTGGGTCATAATAGCTGATGATGTGTCATATTCTCTACTATACAGTCTACATGGGAAACATAGAGGTTGTTTGATTAGTCATGTTCAAGCAAAGGCCATATTTGTGACAAATGATTTTAGAGTAAAACTCAGAAGCATAATCCTTTCGTTTGCCTGTTACTGATTTTAGAGTAAAACTCAGAAGCATAATCCTTTCGTTTGCCTGTTACAAACAAGTGGGATATAGTCTCCTTAAATTAAATTAACATTGAAAGTATTGGGTATGATCATGACATATCATCAGTATGATGATTCACAAAGTGCTTTTTCACAGTGCAAAAGTCCACACTGTTTACAGGCTGGAAACGGAGATTAGGTTTTCACGGAAAAATCACAGCTAGCTATGAAGGACAGTTGGGAATTTTCATAAAACATGAATACAGGATATAAAGTCCAATCATCCATCTGTCAACCAACACCTGTAGCGTAACCACAAAAATAGAGATATGCACTCTAAAAAAGCTTACCACATAACAAAAATGATCCGTGAAAATAAAAGATACACATGGATAACAATCCTACAAATGGCATGTAAGCTTTGCGAATCATGCTTCTGCACTGACGGGATGACATTTAAGACTTGAGGCACTTTATCTCAATTTGATCATACAAAATATATTAATATTTTTCTCAATAAGACAACCTGTTGCTCATAATTTTGCATTGGATTTGTTTTTTTATCGTAATAGATTATGCGAGATGAGATATTGTTATTATGATAATAATTTATGTGCCTTTGTCAAATGTTTGGATGGACAGCTTAGGTGGTCTGATGATGATATATAATGAAGAATAATCTGTTTACATCCCACATAAATAGCCATAATTATTAGACAGCTTTCTTCCAATTTATGAATGTATAATAGCAGCTGGCTAGGTTACTTTTAAGGTCCTTTTTGAGCATGTTTCGAAACTTCATCGCACAGGACACATGCACGACTTATTTAACCTGCCGCACCTGTTACACACTAATCAAAATTCTTCTCTGATGCTTCCCTTTGGATATGACTCACTAAAATCGGTAGTTTATAGCAGGAATTTAGTTTTTAATAGTGAATTGTGAGCCATACATCCCATTCAGGTCATTTTGAGTGTAATTTGTGATGTGTCATTGTGCCCCATCCCAAACTGTCTCACTGTGCCCCAAGCAGCTCTCTCTATAACATCTTTGAATCCTATGGACCGGATGGCTGTATTGTGGATCATCATCTCACTAAACTAAGACAGATAATCAAGGTTTGAATCCCTGGTAATTTATTCGCATTATAACATTTTTTTTTGGGAATTATAACAAAAATACGTTTAGCAAAATTATTTACATTTAGGCCTACTGGTTAAAAACCAAAATATTGACAGGATATAGGACAGTCTCTCACTTACTTACTTTTGGCACTATACAAAAGAGGGTTGATCTATAAACAGTACCAGTTAGACGCTACGGGCTTTGTCTCACTGTGCCTGCCGTGTGCTGTGCCCCGCTCTCCCCTACTCGTCAGTCACCTACTGTACAAGAAAATTAGACTTGAGAAAGAATCACAATTTTTATAAAGCAGTGCATCAATACAGGATATAAAGCCCAATCATCCATCTGTTAACCATCACCTGTAGCGTAAGCACAAAAATAGAGATATGTAGTATAAAAAAGCTTACCACATAACAGAAATGATCCATGAAAATAATAAATGTACACGGAAAACAGTCCTACAAATGGCAAGTAGGCCTTGCGAATCATGTTTCTGCACCGACCAGATGACATTTAAGACGTGGCCAAGACAGTTTATCTCAATTTGGTCATACAAAATATATTGCTATTTTTTTCTCAATAAGACAACCTGTTGCTCATAATTATTTATATCATTTGAATTGCTTTTAAATCGTAATAGATTATGCGAGATTAGATATTGTAATTATAATATCTATTTTTATGCCTTTGTCAAATATTTGGATGGACAGCTTAGGTGGTCTGATGATATTATATGTGATGAAAAATAAGCTGTTCACATCCCGCGCAATTTGTCACAATTATCAGACAGCTTTCTTCAAATTTATGTATGTATTTTGTGCATACACCACATGATATAGGAGCTCTTTCGAAAAGAGCATCCCAAACAGTTTGGAATTGAATTTTCAACCTGGTCATAGGATTGGTTTAAAGATGTTAATATATAGGCCTATAGCTCTTTGCATATTGGTGGTATATTGGAAATATCATTTTGTTCTTTTCAATTTGCAAACTGGTTTTTCCACGTCATTAACAGTTGTGTGTTGGTTTCCTAATTTTCTCATTAGGTGCATTACTTAAATAAATTACAGTCCTCGTCATTTTTATGCGGAATCTCATGTTCTTTTTATATACGCGGTTGAACTATGATACATGTCTCGTCTTAACTCTGTGTCACAGCTTGCATACCGATTCTCTAACATTCAATATATGTAAAATAGCTGCAAGCTGTGATGTCATTATAACATATGTCAGATTCCCCAGCTTCTAGCCAATAGGAATCCACCGCAGCTGAGCATCATAGTTTCAAATCAGTGTCAGAGCACAAATCAGGTCTGGAATAGCTCCTGCAAGTGCAGTGCCCATTGGCTGACAGGATTGCCAATGACAGATCAACGGGATCAATATGACTGGTGAAATCAATATGACTGGTGAAATCAATATGACTGGTGAAATCAATATGACTGGTGAAATCAATATGACTGGTGAACAAACTCATGCTGGCATCGTCGGACGCACCTCTTTACTGGGTTGGGCTCCCTCCAAATTACTTCCAACCTTTACCTACTTAAAACTACCTTTTAAATTTGCATTAAATAAAAACAATGCTTCTTAGAGGCCATTCTTCAAGAATTATGAGAGACTTAAAAAATAACGTGCAAGCACTTTAACAGCTGCTTGCAGATAGACTATATACCTATCTGGCCATCTATATATATCTATCTATATATCTATATATCTATATATCTATCTATCTATCTATCTATCTATCTATCTATCTATCTATCTATCTATCTATCTATGTAACTATCTAACTATCTATATTTGTCTATATATCTCCCTTCCTTTCATGCTTCCTTCTTTCCTTCATTCCTTCCTTCCTTACTTCATTCCTTCCTTCCTTCTTTCATTCCTTTCTCCTTCTCTTCTTTTATTGGTTTAAGCTTTTTAATGAATTTGTAAACTATCCCCCTGGCTGGCACTTGGCAGCTGCCATCACTGCAGCATAACATTTAAAATTCGCGGGAAAAATGTACATTTTAGTTTAGGAAATAAAAATTTATTGTCACAGAAGTTGACCAAAAGTTGATGGAAGCAAGATAATATTCTATTCAGACTGCATGCCAAGTTTTAATGACATAGGTGAAACAGCACGACCAGGGCAGTTGTCATAAGTTTTCCTGAAACTCCTCTCGTAATACAGGCTGCAAGCAGCTGTAAAAATTTCAAAAAGTTAAGATCAATCATCGCAGTGTATAATATAACAAAATTGATATCGCAGACTTTAAAAAACTGATTTAATAACTGGTTAAAAACCTAAACACCATACATCAGTCCTCGCCTTCTTCTGAGGATTAAAAGACACATATTGGCTGAGACTGAGAGTCAAAGTTAAATTTGCATTACAATGGTGAAAGTGCAAAAACTCTTTTATGTCAAAAAAGCAGTTTTTCAGAAATTGAAAAAAACCATCACCGATCTTTTTTGATGGTAATGTTTATTAATATGTGAGTTAGGCTTAACTTGATTTATAGAAAGTGACATCCTGTTTTAGCATGATGTTTTGTCAGATAATAGCAAGAATGAGGAAAATAACACTTTTTTCAAATTTTTGTGCACGCTCTTTTTCAATAGCCTATATTACCAAAGCAAATATAGGCAGGTAAAAAATTTTTGAAAAGTAAATTTCCTGTGAGCCATCAAAAACGTACAACTATCATCGTTTTTCAAAAAAAAGTTAAAATATCTGAAATATGTGTTTCAAAGTTCTGATTTGAGTTACAAGGTTTTGCACTTTTTTCCACGCAAAATCTAACTATAGCAAAATTTTGACATACAAGGTTTTGCACTTTCACCATCGATTACTGAAAATGAAAACAAATTTATCAACATCATCATGCAGTAACTTTAAATCATGGCATAAATCAACAGCAGCATTAGAAACCAGGGTCCTGAGATCATCCATGGGCAGTATATTTTAAAATAGCATGAATTTCTGTCTCTACTACTGTCCCACAAAGCGGACGCAGCCTCTCTTAATTGCTAGGCCTTAAAAATCTTCCGGTTTCCAGACACAGAGGGGCGACACCACAGTGGATTTTAGCGACAGCACTTCACGGCGCCCTTACATCGTCAGTTGTATCAATAGAGTTCTTAATATGGGGTAAAGTTGTAGTTGTAAGTAGATTTGGGGCGGAGAGGAGAAAGGAGGGCAAAATAGGTAAACAGAGGACTTCTGACAGAAAATTTTCTTTCTTTATTTCCACTTCTACTGTATCTTCCAGTTATCAGCGTTGTAATTCCCATATTTAATAACTTTTTCTGGTACCCATAAAATAAATTATACATACACACTTGCTCATAAATATGTATATGACAAACAGACCAACATACGGAATATATATGGAATACTTTTTTGGGGGAAATGTGCATGGCAGAAGGAAGTAATAAAATTATGGAGTTTGATTGAATACCAACAAGTTCCTCCATAAAGGTCTAATTGTCTTCACTAATCTCTCTTTGAAAGCCTCAACTTCTATTTTAACAAGAATTTTGTATTTTTTGTTGGATGCACCCTACCTTCATAAACACCCTGAATTTCCATATTTTGCCATGCTCAAGCATTATCTGGGGTTAAATGTGTAACTTAAAATTTCAATAGCAACATGTCCTTCCCAATGGCAGTCAATTATGGAAGTAGCTGTGACTCAATTGAACCATCATGTGCTCCAGCAGAAGCTTCCAAAGTTATACACCGTAGCTCATAGATATGGGATACTTCAACATTCTCCATTAAAATTGATAACTTTAGCAACTTCTGCTGGAGCACATGATGGTCTGATTCAATGGTAACTATTTCCAATGACCACTAAAGGGAAGAACATGCTCTTGTGTAAAACGCATGCTGCAGCGTTAACCCCAGGAAAAGTTACAGTGGTACAAAATTGGGAAATTCAGAGGGTTTTATAAGGTGAGGTGCATTCAACCAAAAATTTAAAATTCTTGCAAAAAAATGAAGTTAAGGCTTTTAAAGAGTGATAAGAGAAGATCACTTGACCTTTACAATGGTCCTTGCTTACATTCACATTCTGAAATTTAATTTATTTTCACACTTTTTTTCCAAAAAAGTGTTCCATATTTATGAGCAGGAGTGTATTTCTATGGATATTGCTAATGTAATAATGAGCAAGAGTGTACAAAGTTTAACATAAACATGGAGAAAGATTATCAAAGATCTGTTGCAGAACTGTTTGCATTCAGAATCAGCAAAAGAGGCACTCTTAACAAAAAGGTGTTATATGGAACCTCTAAGAGTTCTATAAGCTGGTATAGATAAGGCCTAGTTCAAAAATAATGAAGCCAAAGTGTGACATGACTATCAAATTTTTAAAATGTTTATATCTATCAAATTACCACTTATTATAGTAACAAACATGTCTGAGTTCTTGAAACTCTATTAACCATTTTGCTATGGGTTGTGGAAATAACTGATAAATGCCGAATATTACCAAATTTTATTTATTTTTATTTCCATTGCAGTAAAAGAAAAGTAGACTAAATGGTAACTTATCTACAAATTAAATCCAATTTTTTTGTTGGATAACAAAATTCATATACTCTTAATATAAGTCTCCATGGCTGTTTTCAGCCAAATTACCAAATCATTTTTGGGGAAAACAATATTTTCGAAATTTTTTTGAAATATTTAAAAAAAATTACATATTTTCGAAATTTTGTTGAAATATTTTTAAAAAATTACATATTTTCTCCCAAGATGTACATATTTTTGTCTAAAATGATTCCTACTGTTCTGTGTTTTGAGTCTGTATGTGGGCTTCGAGTTGGTACCAAATAAGTGCCACCAAAGTGAATACGAACAGCAAATGATGATAGAAGCATGTTTTTTAGCCTTTTTTTTCAGACAAAATGCCAATTTTGGGTAATGGTGTGACACAAGTAAAAAAAAGTATTCTGGTTTTGACCCAAATTGATTTTATATGCATTATCAGTAATAACTGGATGAAGCGTAAGAGTAATTACAAAATTAAAGTGAAATTTGTATTGGTTATTGCCTTTTTCAACAAATTGGCCCCAAATTCTGAGGAAAGCTCCACGAAGAGCAAAATATTGATAATTTAAAAACATTGAAACATACTCCAACTACTGAAATATTGTGTTGATTATCAATACAAGTAATACTAGAATGATTGCTTTACACCGTACAAGAAAACCATGAAAATATGATCAATATTTTCCATAGCGTTAAGCTTGCGACAATGCCCCATTTAAGAAATCTTTGTATTTTACCACCAAAAACCGGCTGCGGACCTGGATTATTTTATTGTTTCTCAAAACTACAGAGATTTTGCAATATTACAAGCCAAACCAGATTTAAAACGGAGCTTTTATTGCTCTGTGGCACTACAAACTGTTCTGGGCGTTACGCTTGCGACGGATTCACCTACCCTGCTAGTCATTAGAATTTTTTCGTGAACTAAATTTTCTACAACCATAAGAAGCTCCAAAACGGGTAAGGAGATATAAGACCAGGTCTCAAGGGCAAAAAGATTCAACTGACACATTGCAAAGGGACACTAGAGCATCCCAGATCAGGAAGAGTCATGCAAATTAGACATTATTTTTGGAAGTCAACCTTTGAGTACAAATAGCTCAATAATGCCAAAACAGGCAAATAAAAGTACTTGATTTGATGGATTTAAATGAAGCCTGATGATGTAGAGATTCCAAAAAGTGTTGGGAAATTGCCTTAGAATACGTCCAAATTTGTAAAACTGAAAGAATTGAAGTGGTCAAACATTTTATGTCACGTTTTATTAGTGAAAATATGCTCGTTTTTCAATGTAATTCAACTCTATCTCAATAACTATGAGACCGAATGTCGTGAAATTTTCAGGAAATTTGCACAAGGATGTACTCGAAGCAATTGTATACCATTAAGTTGTCATATGCAGTAATTCTCATATTGACAGACCCCTACAGAAAATATGCTGCGTGGCTTCATTATTTTTGAACTAGGCCATAAGTAACCCTAAAAAGTTCATTACTCAACTTATAAAAAGGTTCCAACAGCAAGCAAAACAACATTTAGATAATCCAGCTGCACTGAACTCCCACAATGGAACCCCTTTCTCTCAAGTTGGGAGCATTGAGGCTTATCATAGGGTCTTCCCGCCAAGTATTGGACCTTTTCAATTCAATTGAACCCTTAAAAAATGTAGAACCTTTTCTAGGCTGTGGATTCTTTATATATATATACGTTTTTATTGACATAAAAAAAGGTTGCATATATAGACCCTCAAGAACCTTTTGCGTTAAGAGTGCACTGACAATTTAGTAACAGTGCCCCCCTCAACTACACCGACCCCCCTACCAAAACACACCCCCCCCCATGCAACTCCTACCTATTGCTTTCCTCTTGATCTCAAAGAGCAAATTCTTGGTGTGATTCCTATCTAATTGCTTAAAAATCACTGATAGCTGCCTCTTATCAGCTTGCTATGGCTTTTGATAACAATTTATTGTCACTCTCGGAATAAGTGTCAGTGGTGTTTGGTGGGCAAATGGTGTGATTGGATTTACCTATGGTTAAACATGTGAGGATATACTAATATAGTAAGTTTTCTCCTTGTTTCTTTAATGCATGTATCATATGATGAATTTATTATTTTTTATAATAATAATAAATTTATTTTTTAAAGCGTAAATCCAGAAACCTGCTCGAAACACTATACAACGAAATAATAAAAAATACAGATTATGTAAAATGTAATATCAAAGTCTTTGGTAAAAGCCTATACAAATTGGTACATATCAAAGACACTACTTAAAGTCAATAAAATTACTGCACATAGGTAGGTGACTAGTTGTATGATGATGTAAAAGGAGTGTCTTAAGTTTGCTTTTAAAACGATCAACAGAAAATTCACTTCTCATTTCTTGGGGTAGATCATTCATATGTCCAGTTTCAAATGTTTTGTAGCTTCTTTTTTGTTATTGGCACATTTGGAACGATAACCCAATGGATCGAACTTTTACGGTGGTCCATATTTCAATGGGAAAAATCAAATCTCGTAAAACCCCCAATTTGAAAGTAGAAAGTGATGACCATGTAAGTAAAACAAACACATGTATGCAAAATTTCAGCCAAATCGGTTAATATTTAGAGGTTACGCAATGCCTTTGAAGTTCATAATGTAATTCCCCATTCTCGCAACTGAAAAGTTGGTCAATTTCCCTGATCTTTCTCTGAAGTGTATAATTTTTTGTGTTTTGTTTTAGTAAATATATGATGAAGTTGGTATGGCAAAGTAATATCTGGGGGTTATTTTTGATTTAACTTTTGTAGAAGGTGAAATATGTGTCTGTTTTCTTTAAAAAAAGCTTGATAGTTGACCTATGTAATATCTTTGCTGACCTGCTGCAAACTTAGTATGTCAAAAAGGATATATCGACTGGATCGGGCATCCTGGTCATACCAAAACAGAGGTTATTTGATCAAAATAATTGGCCATTATTGCAAGAATTGCAAATACTGATGATTTTGAGGTCTGCTGAAATGCAATCGCATGTTATTACAGATTTCGTATAAGTGTGCCATGTTCCATGTGAATATATGCCCAGATGATGTCAGTATTGCAATACTGACATCACTATTGGCACTCAAAGCTTGAGTGTTGATTCCAACTGCTACCAACAAGTCAGGCTTATGGGCTGTCCAAGTGTGAATGACAATTGATTAATCTGCATTCATTGGTATGGTTGTTTGATTCAGTTGGAGCAGGTGAAATTGATATGTTTGAGCCACTTGCTTGATCCATCATGGACATTCATGGTGTCCTGTTGTGAAATTTCTCATTGAGGGCAGCACCTTGTGGCTTTTCAGCCTTTTAGGTGAGATCTTCGCCAAAGAAACTGTTCAGAATTGAGATTTGGGAGATTTTTCGGAAGTGAACGTGGCGGTGTTGCATGGGCATACCAGAGGACGAGAAATGGGGGGGGGGGGGGGGGAGTTGCTCCCTAAAAATTTGGGAAAAGGCCAGACAAGGAGACTAAGAATTCGATCATGAAATAAACAGTATTGGAAATCAGTTAAAAAGAACATGGCACACTAATACGAAATCTGTAATAAACTTCAACGGCTTTGTGCAACCTCTAAATATTAATTGATTTTGCTGAAATTTTAGCACAATACCTTCTATTTATATAATTATATAATAACACAATGCAAGATTTAAATTAGAGAAAGTTAAAAGAAAGTGTTTTTGGACCGTTCGAACAAATATAGTGAGTTTTCTCCTTGTTTCTTGAATGTGTCAAGTTGCAAATCTTTTTGTTTGTCCTTTTTAACCATTGATACATTTTAACTGATTACCAAATTGATCAGACTTTTGGTGCCTCAACCAGCTTTGCATCACGATATATCGATGGTGAAAGTGCAAAACCTTGTATGTCAAAATTTGCTATTTTTTAAGAGATTTGGGTGGAATGACTATTTCATTGTCCAATGCATGTTGTCCTATTGGTCAGTTTGCCATTTTTGGAAGCTATAACAGAATGATTTCACCAAACCTTTTTTATGGCTCACAGCAAATTTCCTCATTAAAAATTTTTTACCTCCCAAAATTTGTTTTGGTGGTATAGGCTATTGAAAAGGAGTGTGCACGAAAATTTGAAAATTGCCATTGTAGCCACTCAATAAAATGTGTTATTGTAATCAGTCATGGTCAAATCATAATTTTAACTGTATACACATAGATTGAACGCATATTCAATGCTTCAAGTTGCTTTAAAATGTGATAAATGGTCGAGTTACAAGGTTTTGCATTTAATTGACTTGTAAGTAAGTGAAAGTGCAGTCTAGTGGGTAATATAATGCTGATGAGGTCGAATTAGCGGAAAAAGTTTAATTTGCTTTTGAAATCACCTCTCTCTCCATATATATATATAATTTTTTTTTTCTTGTTATAAGAATGTGCATGTCACATCTGCAGCCCGTCATTGCATGGATTCAGATACAGATTCAGATTTTTGTTTATTTTTCCATATACTATAATCCTTCGCCTCATTGCCTTGTCCTCCCCCTGTCTTACAGTGAAACACTTTGATATAGAATTAGAGTGGACTGTGGCACTGTGAAAATGGCACTTCGGGTGTCATCATGCTGATGATTTGTCATGATCAAACCCAATACTTTCAATGTTAATTTGATTGAAGGAGACTTATCCCATTTGTTGATGACAGCCAAACGAAAGGATTATGTATCTGATTTTCACTCTGAAATCAGTTTTGAGAAGTCAAATGGCCGTCTATTGATCATGACTAATCAAACAGCCTCTATGTTTCCCATGTTGAGGCAGAGAAGGTGACACTTCATCAGCTATCATTAGTCAAGAAATGCATTTTTCACTGTGAACTGATCCTCATTTTGCCTATATCAAAGTGTTTCACTGTAATTAGCCTACCAAGTGCATAAATACAGGACATAAAGCCCCAGTCATCCATCCATCCATTTCCTATGTACTATATAATTTACAACATTATTCAATTATTTGCTTTAATTGTCAGAATGAAGTGGGAAGGGAGACCTCTCAAATACTTATTTGTCACTGCAGAGGGGCCATCCTTTTATCAATAAAGGCCTAGTTATATGGAAAAAAAAATTACTGAGTATACAATTATTTCAGATCCAGTGTATGGTGTATATGATAATAAGAGAAGGTCACAGTGCAAACATTTTTTTTAAATTCATTAGAATAAAGAATTTTATGAACTGGAAATTTAGCAGATTTTGTCAGAAGACGAAGGAGCAGGACACCCGGGGACACTAACAGCCACATAAGTAACAATTTTCAGTTATACAAACAGTCTCATAGGAGTTTTTCATGACACTGATTCAAAGACCATCTTGATCTAACTCGCTTTATTCATCTTTCATAAATGAAGACAGAGTGCATAATGATGTGCGGTTAGCTGAAACAAAAGAAAACCAAGTCTCAGCTAAGTTGTCTAGACAATGTAACAAATAAACTAATCTAAGTCCTTTTAATGAACATACATTAAATTATGAATTCAAACTACTATCATGTAAAGCAATAATGCAAACAATGATTGAAAACATGACAATACTTCATCAGAATAATGATACAATACTTCATCATAATAACAGCTCACATGAAAATAATTCTTCCCAATTTACACTTCAAATTAGTAGATATAATATTAAATATTTAGAACAAGAAATTGAATGACACTCACATTTGTTTGAATGGTCTCAGTGCATGAAAAAAATGTTGCTCTTTCAGAATCTCAAGAATGAATGAATACAGTTTATTGAGGAAATAGCAGGAAAACCAACTGTCACATTAACACAAATAACTGTGAAGAGCAAACATTAGCATAGACCAACACAATCTGGCGAAGTGAAACAATAAGCTGTGAAACTCACACAGCAACAGTGGAATACAAATCACTTTATCAAATGAAACAGAAATTGAAGCACTTTTAATGAGATTTGAAGAATACAACAGTTAACATGCAAGAGCAATTGAGAAATTACATAAATTGCATCAAGAAATACGATTAGAAAATCACAATTAAGAAAATTACAAAAACTAATAACATAATACTATCCAATATCACACAGCACCCCCTTGAGGACTGTAAGTCCTCAAACTTAAGATCTGATGGCTTCTTCCAAGAGACACACTTTGGCAGCTGGTCTGACATGGGTACGATGAGGATTCTTAATGAGGCACCCCCATTTCTTCTCAACATGCTGGTGAGTTGCAGGTCCAAAGCAGGTCCAATTGTTCAGTCTCAGCATGGGATGGATGGATGCATGATTGGGGCTTTACGTCCTGTATTCTGCACTTGGTAGGCCAATTAGGACAAGAGGACAATCCCAGCATGGGCATCCAGAAGTTGTTCAGCCCAGAGAACTTGGTGACATGATGACCTTTCATCAAAACTTGCGTCTCAAAACTTATGTCAGAGTTCTTCAAACAACCGCCAACTCTCAGGAGGCCAGCTGAGATATCAAAGACAGGATGCAGAGATTTCAGGCTGCTGGAATCGTGGATTTCAATGTTCTTGCAGCGATCTCTGAAGTCCCTCGTGAAGCTATCCTTTTGAACGAAACATTAAAGCAACAGCATCCAGATATGAAGATTATCACTGCAAGCACAATCCACGTAGAAAACTTTGCACGGTCAACAAATTCAGAAAGATTCGAAGACAGTGAAATTTCAGCAACATCTTGGATCACAGCTGCATTAACATGTGTACACTTCCTGACATTTGGATCATCTTCAGCGGGAACACCAATTGCAGGTTGATCAGGCCATCTGTCATCTGGAAACCGAGTCTTCTCATCCATGACTTGTAAGACTCCCTGGTCTTCAACTGATGCAGGATGCTCAAGATTTGCACACACTTCAAACGATTCAGTTTTCCAGAAGCGTTTTACTTGTCTACTGAGGTCTTCTTCCTCAGTGAGAGTTAAATTGACACAAGCAGAGTTACTCATGGAAGCTACACCCATCAAGCACCATCCCAAGCATGTCCTTATTGCAACAGGCTCATTTGCACCACCTTGACGCACCTCAAGCTGCATGTGAGCTCTTGGAACATTAGCTCCAATCAAGATCTTTACTTCATTAGGTTCAACATTAGAAAAATTAAGATTCTGCAAATGGTCCATGTCCTTGATTCTTGAGGCTGAGAATTTGGGGCAACTGAAATTCCCCTGCTTTGTCCAGACTTCATTTAACCAAAGAGGAACAGTTCCAAGATCATCACTATCTTGCACGGCAAAACTCACCTGAGTGGACTGCATGTTCATAATCGAGTTTATGGTATTCATAGTCAATGTGCTCTGCTTGCCACTCAAACCAAGTTCTTCAGAAAGTTCATGATTAATCATCGAAATGTCACTAGCAGAGTCAAGCAGGGCAAACGTTTTCAATTTACGACCATTTGAACCATGCACCACTACAGGTAAAACTTGAAAGTAAACACAATACCTCCTGCTTTGAAGATGATTGACATACGCAGTTGATGGTGTTGTGACGTTCAATCGGCCTCTGTGGAGTGATGTGTGATGACGTTTGGTGCATCCTTGCACCTTGCAGCTGATGGAAGAAGTACATTCACCGATTCGATGCTTAGGATAGAGGCAATTAAAGCACAGTCTCTTTTCCTTAGCAAACTCATACCGTGCTTCAACTGGCCTGTCAGTGTACATCTTGCACCTTGAAGTGTGATGAGCTTCTCCACAGGCAGCGCAAGCCTTAAAGTCTGGAGAACTACAAACAGAAGAAGTGCTGACAGAAGTATTCAACGTAGTGACTTTGGCGGCATAAACTTGTGACGAAGAATGATGGTCGTTTCCCTTTGAAGACCTGAATGGTATGGCGTATGGGCTTGAATCTGCTTCTACTCTTTGCTTCAGCCACGTTTGAAGATCAAGCAATGTTGGTTCATGAGTTTGGCAAACCTTGCGGACGAACTCATTCCAGGAACTCCTCCGATCATTAGGGATGCGACGAAGGGCACGTTGCAGGATATCATTGCTGTACAATTCACGATCATACCTCATCTGCTGAAGTGTGGTGATGCAGTCCCGAACGGCGATGTAGAAATTACGGATTGCATTTGTATCACCTGGCACAACAACACTACCAGAAGTCACAGAGTTTATATAAGCCCTTGCCACCAGGACTTTGTGGCCAAATGCAAACTTGAGCTCTTTAAGACTGAGAGCATAATTGTGTCCACTGTACCCTAATCCTTGAATTAAATTTTTAGCCTCTGACTTGACGTGGGATTGAAGGAGATCCATTCTCCTAGAGTCTGTTAGGCCTCTTCTGGAATGTACTTGCACATAGAACTGTTCGATGAACCTTGGCCACATCAACGGACTGCCATCAAAGCAGGGAAGCTCAACTTTAGGCAAGTCACGATCAATTTCCAACTTTGCTATCGTTTGTGCCAAGTCTGATGAAGATACATTTTCAGCAATGTCAGTTTCTACCCCAGGCACAAGATGATCAATCCATTCATCAATTCCCACATTACTAGTAGTGAAAGAAGTACCTGAGGTAGGAGCGGGGTTCTGCGAGGAAGACTGCAGAGCGATCTGTGTAGACTGTGGAGCAATCTGCGGAAATTGTGGTGGAGGTTGCAACAAGGACTCTGAAGAGGGCTGTAAAGACTGCGGAGGGGATTGCGAAGATGACTCTGAAGAAGGCTGGGAGGACTGTAAGGACTGTGAAGACTGTGAAGACTGCTGGGAACCTGAAGAATCATTGACTGTAGGAGTGTCTGAAGAACCAGCTGAGGGATTAGGACTTGAATCCGCATTCAGCAAAGAGGGAGAACCACCGACATCATTCGATTCTACAGAATCCGAGACAGAGCGAGATACGGCAGACTGTAACTTCCTATCAATTTCCCCAATGCATGCAGTGGCACGATCAAAATAATCCTCCATCCACTGTTCTTCAGAATCCAAAAGATCGACATCTTCTTCAATGGTGGCAGTGTACTTTTCATGTATCTTCTGTACTTTCTCAAACTGTCTGGATATTCTTGACTTGTACATATTCAGAATAGTGGGAGAAGCATCTTCCAGTTTTCCAGCTTGGTCAATGTATCTGGTCAGCCATCCTGCAACTCCACCACGACTTGTCTTCAGTTTCTCAGTTGGATCCGTTTTCTTTACTTCTTCACCTTCACTCATCTTGGCAGTGGGTAGATCTTCCCAAACAATTCTAACTTTTCATGACACTGATTCAAAGACCATCTTGATCTAACTCGCTTTATTCATCTTTCATAAATGCAGACAGAGTGCATAATGATGTGCGGTTAGCTGAAACAAAAGAAAACCAAGTCTCAGCTAAGTTGTCTAGACAATGTAACAAATAAACTAATCTAAGTCCTTTTAATGAACATACATTAAATTATGAATTCAAACTACTATCATGTAAAGCAATAATGCAAACAATGATTGAAAACATGACAATACTTCATCAGAATAATGATACAATACTTCATCATAATAACAGCTCACATGAAAATAATTCTTCCAAATTTACACTTCAAATTAGTAGATATAATATTAAATATTTAGAACAAGAAATTGAATGAAACTCACAATTGTTTGAATGGTCTCAGTGCATGAAGAAAATGTTGCTCTTTCAGAATCTCAAGAATGAATGAATACAGTTTATTGAGGAAATAGCAGGAAAACCAACTGTCACATTAACACAAATAACTGTGAAGAGCAAACATTAGCATAGACCAACACAATCTGGCGAAGTGAAACAATAAGCTGTGAAACTCACACAGCAACAGTGGAATACAAATCACTTTATCAAATGAAACAGAAATTGAAGCACTTTTAATGAGATTTGAAGAATACAACAGTTAACATGCAAGAGCAATTGAGAAATTACATAAATTGCATCAAGAAATACCATTAGGAAATCACAATTCAGAAAATTACAAAAACTGATAACATAATGCTATCCAATATCACACAGGAGTCAATAATCTTATTCTTCATACATAATTTGTACCAAAAGAAGGTGTGGGTACTGCTTTTTGCCTTGAAAATTGGATCCATGTTGTTAAATACAAAAGGAAAATGATACCACTGCATAATAGGTAAAAAGATAAACTTGGCATCGATTAAGTCGAACCTGTATATCACCGGTGCGTTATCAATGTTTGCCTATATGTCAATATCATATTAAGACATTATGATTGCACAATATTACATGTACCAGATAAAATTATAGACCTACGTGACATTGTGTGTATGTGTATGGATATATAATGATTTTTCTGAAATTACTCAGTTTGCACGTTAGTACAAAAGAAACCCTTTATTTCATACTCACTTCCTAAATTCCAACATTTAGATATTGATTATTGTAGATATTTATAACACATACAATTCCTAGGACACATAACCTCCAGATAATGCGATCAATTAAAAATTTTAATAGAATTCAACAGTTTAAAATACTCATGAATGATGAATCCCTTCACATGCGTATGTACTGTCATTTCAAGATACACTTTTCAGGGGCAGATCCAGAAAATGTACTAATGAAAATGTACTAAAAATATTGGGATTTCTTATTTTCATTACATTAACATCTACTGGCCCTACACTCTTAAAAAAGTTTTTATATGGAACAAATACAACACTTAGATAATCCAGCTGCAATGAACTCCCACAATGGAACCCCTCTCTCTCAAGTTGGGAGCATAGGGTCTTGCCACTGGGCCATCCCAGCACGAATTGATTCCATTGAATTCCATTTTAAATTTTTCCGAGGATATCAAGGGCAATAACAACACTTATATATAGATATATAGCCTATGTGTTTAAGTGTAAGTTTATTCATTCTTATAAAGGGCACTCTCATAAAATACAATCTTTCGATGGCACTGTACAAAGCACAGGTAATTTTATAGAGATAGTTGAAATACAATCAATACAGATTATACTGAAAATACATAAAATGATATATATAAGTTGAGGTAAAAGATAAATTAAATCGAATTGAATTAATCAGCTAAAAGCTTTTGTAAATAGTGTTTCCAATGAGTCTTGATCGACACCTCTCGAGAATGGTCATGGTCTAGTGCACGAGAATTGAGAATTTCTCGAGAAATCTAGGACACTGTCCTGCCATTGGCACAATGATAAAACAAGAGAGATTTAATCATGCAATGGATCAAATTTTTTGAGTTTTATGATATCTTTTATAGTTTTAATGTTAATCTGTGTGTTTTGTTTCCTATAAATCACAGCTAAACATCCAGATATTATACAATTTTAAAACATTTGTACAAGTTCAACTTCAGCATTTATCAGGTATACAATGTGGATTATCATCAACAGTTATTTAAATTGAACAATGGAGCAAGTACACAATAACAATAATATCAAGCAAAAGAAAACAAGAATCCAATGCTTTGTAACCGTTATAAACATAAACACATGAAAACCATGTCAAACAATGATCAACATTTAAATTCTCGAGAATCGCTCAGTGAGACGAGAAAATGCTGAGTCATTAAAATCACGAGACTTCTCGAGAATTCTCGCTCTCATTGGAAACTCTATTTGTAAAAGAGTGTTTAAAGATTTGCGAAAAATATCAATTGATTCACATTGTTAGAGAGCATAAGGAAGCATGTTTTAAAAATGTATCTCACAATATAAATTATTATGCCAATTATACCATTCGACACCTCTGTGCTCTGTCTGTCAATCACATTCCAGTATTTCATTGCGATAATTCCTTGCTTTGTTGTCCACTTATATCCTCTCATGTTTACCTGTTTCACCATGGGATCAGGAATATGTGTTTATCGCACTCGGGCAGAAGCTCTTTTGTGATAAATCACACAATCTCTCCCCTTTGATGAATGACCTGTACCTTTACAGCACTGGTATTTGCTGCACCATTCATACAATGCTTGCACGATGCCATTGAGTTTTCCTGCAAAATCTGTAGCATGGCAGATGATTTTGTATGTTGAAGCTCAGTACACTCTAAAAATTGTCGGGACAAAATTGGTTTTTTAGATTCAAAATGGTTTTTTGAAAAACCAAATTTCAATGCAAAACCAACATGGATTTTTAAAAAAATCCATGTTGGTTTTTTGCAATGAAATTTGGTTTTTCAAAAAACCATTTTGAGTCTAAAAAACCAATTTTGTCTGAATTTTTTTAGAGTGTATGGGGCATAAACTTATTACAGCCCTCATAACATTCACATGGAATCTGAAGTTTTTTCTATGCTGTTGAGCTGTGATGTCAGAGATGACTTTATTCTAGCATTGCAATATATTATGTAATTAAATACAAGCTCTCCGCCAATGGGCTGCCGGAACAAAATACATCACATAATCTTTGTGTTTACACACAAATTGTTAAAGCCTTTTATTTACAGCAAGTTCTATCAAAGTTTAACGTTATCAATTAGCAAGTATGTAGATTAATCAAACAACTCTGGGGATTATAGCAGTTGTCTACTCTGAATGCTCACAAAACTGCCATTTGGAGGGTTAGACTGGTGATTGCCAGTGATAGATCATTGGGATCATAAAAGTAATGCTTCCTTCAATATTTCAATGTTTAAACTGTGATGCCTAGTTTACTGTCAAACCATTGGCTATCAGATGTGATGATGTAGTTGCAGTTGCTATCCCTGATAAAATGCTTACTCTGACACTGTGTTGAAACTGTGATGCTCAGTTCCGAAGGATCCACATTGGCTACTTGCTAGAAGCTGGGGAATTTGACCTAGTTTAAAATGACGATCATCTCAGCTTGTAGTTCATTTAGGAGGACTGTAAAGTAAACGCCCTGAAATCCCATGCAATGAAAATCCAAAAGGGCTGGCTCGGGGGAAGCTTTCAGATATCAAAATGAAATATATATAAATGTTACAATAAAATTGCATTCCACAAACTCCTTTTCTGTTTTTAAACTGTAATCATTTTTCAAATTTCAGGTATCACAATGAAGCATCCCAAAGTGGGTACGGTGTTAATGGGTAAGTAAAACATCCAATTTTTTGTTAACATTTTGCTTGATTATTCCACATGGCAAAAAAACAAAACAACACATATGTATGTGTATAGCCAGTATGCTGTATAATAATATACAATAATACTCAAATACTCATAAGACACTTGAAATCATTTTTCCAAATAATTTGTTTCACTTTCAGTGGGAATACTGCTGTTCAATGCCAACCTGATTTATGCGCAGAACCAAATAAAACCAGCACCAGAAACAATTTTGCCGACTCTTGCAACAAACATTGAAAGCACAAACAACAAAACCTCGGATACTGAGAGTTACTTGGTTAAATCTATTAAAGATGTAATTTCACCACTACTTAACATCTTAGCAATCAGCACAAATGGACCAAGCGCAGCGGAAGTCACATCTGAAACTTTGCCAACCCAAGCCACTGAAGTCACATCTGAAACTTCACCATCTGTTTCTACAGAAACTACACCGATGAGCAGTGAGGCAACATCAGAGGCTGGCACAACAGAGACCTCCCAAGCCACTGAAGTCACATCTGAAACTTCACCATCTGTTTCTACAGAAACTACACCGATGAGCAGTGAGGCAACATCAGAGGCTGGCACAACAGAGACCTCCCAAGCCACTGAAGTCACATCTGAAACTTCACCATCTGTTTCTACAGAAACTACACCGATGAGCAGTGAGGCAACATCAGAGGCTAGCACAACAGAGACCTCGCAAGCCACTGAAGTCACATCTGAAACTTCACCATC
Source organism: Platynereis dumerilii (assembly GCA_026936325.1). NCBI lineage: Eukaryota > Metazoa > Annelida > Polychaeta > Phyllodocida > Nereididae > Platynereis > Platynereis dumerilii. The sequence goes on from JAPTHN010000012.1 coordinate 41,814,460, forward strand.
TGTTTCTACAGAAACTACACCGATGAGCAGTGAGGCAACATCAGAGGCTGGCACAACAGAGACCTCCCAAGCCACTGAAGTCACATCTGAAACTTCACCATCTGTTTCTACAGAAACTACACCGATGAGCAGTGAGGCAACATCAGAGGCTAGCACAACAGAGACCTCCCAAGCCACTGAAGTCACATCTGAAACTTCACCATCTGTTTCTACAGAAACTACACCGATGAGCAGTGAGGCAACATCAGAGGCTAGCACAACAGAGACCTCCCAAGCCACTGAAGTCACATCTGAAACTTCACCATCTGTTTCTACAGAAACTACACCGATGAGCAGTGAGGCAACATCAGAGGCTGGCACAACAGAGACCTCCCAAGCCACTGAAGTCACATCTGAAACTTCACCATCTGTTTCTACAGAAACTACACCGATGAGCAGTGAGGCAACATCAGAGGCTGGCACAACAGAGACCTCCCAAGCCACTGAAGTCACATCTGAAACTTCACCATCTGTTTCTACAGAAACTACACCGATGAGCAGTGAGGCAACATCAGAGGCTGGCACAACAGAGACCTCCCAAGCCACTGAAGTCACATCTGAAACTTCACCATCTGTTTCTACAGAAACTACACCGATGAGCAGTGAGGCAACATCAGAGGCTGGCACAACAGAGACCTCCCAAGCCACTGAAGTCACATCTGAAACTTCACCATCTGTTTCTACAGAAACTACACCGATGAGCAGTGAGGCAACATCAGAGGCTGGCACAACAGAGACCTCCCAAGCCACTGAAGTCACATCTGAAACTTCACCATCTGTTTCTACAGAAACTACACCGATGAGCAGTGAGGCAACATCAGAGGCTGGCACAACAGAGACCTCCCAAGCCACTGAAGTCACATCTGAAACTTCACCATCTGTTTCTACAGAAACTACACCGATGAGCAGTGAGGCAACATCAGAGGCTGGCACAACAGAGACCTCCCAAGCCACTGAAGTCACATCTGAAACTTCACCATCTGTTTCTACAGAAACTACACCGATGAGCAGTGAGGCAACATCAGAGGCTGGCACAACAGAGACCTCCCAAGCCACTGAAGTCACATCTGAAACTTCACCATCTGTTTCTACAGAAACTACACCGATGAGCAGTGAGGCAACATCAGAGGCTGGCACAACAGAGACCTCCCAAGCCACTGAAGTCACATCTGAAACTTCACCATCTGTTTCTACAGAAACTACACCGATGAGCAGTGAGGCAACATCAGAGGCTGGCACAACAGAGACCTCCCAAGCCACTGAAGTCACATCTGAAACTTCACCATCTGTTTCTACAGAAACTACACCGATGAGCAGTGAGGCAACATCAGAGGCTGGCACAACAGAGACCTCCCAAGCCACTGAAGTCACATCTGAAACTTCACCATCTGTTTCTACAGAAACTACACCGATGAGCAGTGAGGCAACATCAGAGGCTGGCACAACAGAGACCTCCCAAGCCACTGAAGTCACATCTGAAACTTCACCATCTGTTTCTACAGAAACTACACCGATGAGCAGTGAGGCAACATCAGAGGCTGGCACAACAGAGACCTCCCAAGCCACTGAAGTCACATCTGAAACTTCACCATCTGTTTCTACAGAAACTACACCGATGAGCAGTGAGGCAACATCAGAGGCTGGCACAACAGAGACCTCCCAAGCCACTGAAGTCACATCTGAAACTTCACCATCTGTTTCTACAGAAACTACACCGATGAGCAGTGAGGCAACATCAGAGGCTGGCACAACAGAGACCTCCCAAGCCACTGAAGTCACATCTGAAACTTCACCATCTGTTTCTACAGAAACTACACCGATGAGCAGTGAGGCAACATCAGAGGCTGGCACAACAGAGACCTCCCAAGCCACTGAAGTCACATCTGAAACTTCACCATCTGTTTCTACAGAAACTACACCGATGAGCAGTGAGGCAACATCAGAGGCTGGCACAACAGAGACCTCCCAAGCCACTGAAGTCACATCTGAAACTTCACCATCTGTTTCTACAGAAACTACACCGATGAGCAGTGAGGCAACATCAGAGGCTGGCACAACAGAGACCTCCCAAGCCACTGAAGTCACATCTGAAACTTCACCATCTGTTTCTACAGAAACTACACCGATGAGCAGTGAGGCAACATCAGAGGCTGGCACAACAGAGACCTCCCAAGCCACTGAAGTCACATCTGAAACTTCACCATCTGTTTCTACAGAAACTACACCGATGAGCAGTGAGGCAACATCAGAGGCTGGCACAACAGAGACCTCCCAAGCCACTGAAGTCACATCTGAAACTTCACCATCTGTTTCTACAGAAACTACACCGATGAGCAGTGAGGCAACATCAGAGGCTGGCACAACAGAGACCTCCCAAGCCACTGAAGTCACATCTGAAACTTCACCATCTGTTTCTACAGAAACTACACCGATGAGCAGTGAGGCAACATCAGAGGCTGGCACAACAGAGACCTCCCAAGCCACTGAAGTCACATCTGAAACTTCACCATCTGTTTCTACAGAAACTACATCGATGAGCAGTGAGGCAACATCAGAGGCTGGCACAACAGAGACCTCCCAAGCCACTGAAGTCACATCTGAAACTTCACCATCTGTTTCTACAGAAACTACACCGATGAGCAGTGAGGCAACATCAGAGGCTGGCACAACAGAGACCTCCCAAGCCACTGAAGTCACATCTGAAACTTCACCATCTGTTTCTACAGAAACTACACCGATGAGCAGTGAGGCAACATCAGAGGCTGGCACAACAGAGACCTCCCAAGCCACTGAAGTCACATCTGAAACTTCACCATCTGTTTCTACAGAAACTACACCGATGAGCAGTGAGGCAACATCAGAGGCTGGCACAACAGAGACCTCCCAAGCCACTGAAGTCACATCTGAAACTTCACCATCTGTTTCTAAAGAAACTACACCGATGAGCAGTGAGGCAACATCAGAGGCTGGCACAACAGAGACCTCCCAAGCCACTGAAGTCACATCTGAAACTTCACCATCTGTTTCTACAGAAACTACACCGATGAGCAGTGAGGCAACATCAGAGGCTGGCACAACAGAGACCTCCCAAGCCACTGAAGTCACATCTGAAACTTCACCATCTGTTTCTACAGAAACTACACCGATGAGCAGTGAGGCAACATCAGAGGCTGGCACAACAGAGACCTCCCAAGCCACTGAAGTCACATCTGAAACTTCACCATCTGTTTCTACAGAAACTACACCGATGAGCAGTGAGGCAACATCAGAGGCTGGCACAACAGAGACCTCCCAAGCCACTGAAGTCACATCTGAAACTTCACCATCTGTTTCTACAGAAACTACACCGATGAGCAGTGAGGCAACATCAGAGGCTGGCACAACAGAGACCTCCCAAGCCACTGAAGTCACATCTGAAACTTCACCATCTGTTTCTACAGAAACTACACCGATGAGCAGTGAGGCAACATCAGAGGCTGGCACAACAGAGACCTCCCAAGCCACTGAAGTCACATCTGAAACTTCACCATCTGTTTCTACAGAAACTACACCGATGAGCAGTGAGGCAACATCAGAGGCTGGCACAACAGAGACCTCCCAAGCCACTGAAGTCACATCTGAAACTTCACCATCTGTTTCTACAGAAACTACACCGATGAGCAGTGAGGCAACATCAGAGGCTGGCACAACAGAGACCTCCCAAGCCACTGAAGTCACATCTGAAACTTCACCATCTGTTTCTACAGAAACTACACCGATGAGCAGTGAGGCAACATCAGAGGCTGGCACAACAGAGACCTCCCAAGCCACTGAAGTCACATCTGAAACTTCACCATCTGTTTCTACAGAAACTACACCGATGAGCAGTGAGGCAACATCAGAGGCTGGCACAACAGAGACCTCCCAAGCCACTGAAGTCACATCTGAAACTTCACCATCTGTTTCTACAGAAACTACACCGATGAGCAGTGAGGCAACATCAGAGGCTGGCACAACAGAGACCTCCCAAGCCACTGAAGTCACATCTGAAACTTCACCATCTGTTTCTACAGAAACTACACCGATGAGCAGTGAGGCAACATCAGAGGCTGGCACAACAGAGACCTCCCAAGCCACTGAAGTCACATCTGAAACTTCACCATCTGTTTCTACAGAAACTACACCGATGAGCAGTGAGGCAACATCAGAGGCTGGCACAACAGAGACCTCCCAAGCCACTGAAGTCACATCTGAAACTTCACCATCTGTTTCTACAGAAACTACACCGATGAGCAGTGAGGCAACATCAGAGGCTGGCACAACAGAGACCTCCCAAGCCACTGAAGTCACATCTGAAACTTCACCATCTGTTTCTACAGAAACTACACCGATGAGCAGTGAGGCAACATCAGAGGCTGGCACAACAGAGACCTCCCAAGCCACTGAAGTCACATCTGAAACTTCACCATCTGTTTCTACAGAAACTACACCGATGAGCAGTGAGGCAACATCAGAGGCTGGCACAACAGAGACCTCCCAAGCCACTGAAGTCACATCTGAAACTTCACCATCTGTTTCTACAGAAACTACACCGATGAGCAGTGAGGCAACATCAGAGGCTGGCACAACAGAGACCTCCCAAGCCACTGAAGTCACATCTGAAACTTCACCATCTGTTTCTACAGAAACTACACCGATGAGCAGTGAGGCAACATCAGAGGCTGGCACAACAGAGACCTCCCAAGCCACTGAAGTCACATCTGAAACTTCACCATCTGTTTCTACAGAAACTACACCGATGAGCAGTGAGGCAACATCAGAGGCTGGCACAACAGAGACCTCCCAAGCCACTGAAGTCACATCTGAAACTTCACCATCTGTTTCTACAGAAACTACACCGATGAGCAGTGAGGCAACATCAGAGGCTGGCACAACAGAGACCTCCCAAGCCACTGAAGTCACATCTGAAACTTCACCATCTGTTTCTACAGAAACTACACCGATGAGCAGTGAGGCAACATCAGAGGCTGGCACAACAGAGACCTCCCGAGCCACTGAAGTCACATCTGAAACTTCACCATCTGTTTCTACAGAAACTACACCGATGAGCAGTGAGGCAACATCAGAGGCTGGCACAACAGAGACCTCCCGAGCCACTGAAGTCACATCTGAAACTTCACCATCTGTTTCTACAGAAACTACACCGATGAGCAGTGAGGCAACATCAGAGGCTGGCACAACAGAGACCTCCCAAGCCACTGAAGTCACATCTGAAACTTCACCATCTGTTTCTACAGAAACTACACCGATGAGCAGTGAGGCAACATCAGAGGCTGGCACAACGGAGACCTCCCAAGCCACTGAAGTCACATCTGAAACTTCACCATCTGTTTCTACAGAAACTACACCGATGAGCAGTGAGGCAACATCAGAGGCTGGCACAACAGAGACCTCCCAAGCCACTGAAGTCACATCTGAAACTTCACCATCTGTTTCTACAGAAACTACACCGATGAGCAGTGAGGCAACATCAGAGGCTGGCACAACGGAGACCTCCCAAGCCACTGAAGTCACATCTGAAACTTCACCGTCTGTTTCAACAGAAACTACACCGATGAGCAGTGAGGCAACATCAGAGGCTGGCACAACAGAGACCTCCCAAGCCACTGAAGTCACATCTGAAACTTCACCATCTGTTTCTACAGAAACTACACCGATGAGCAGTGAGGCAACATCAGAGGCTGGCACAACAGAGACCTCCCAAGCCACTGAAGTCACATCTGAAACTTCACCATCTGTTTCTACAGAAACTACACCGATGAGCAGTGAGGCAACATCAGAGGCTGGCACAACAGAGACCTCCCAAGCCACTGAAGTCACATCTGAAACTTCACCATCTGTTTCTACAGAAACTACACCGATGAGCAGTGAGGCAACATCAGAGGCTGGCACAACAGAGACCTCCCAAGCCACTGAAGTCACATCTGAAACTTCACCATCTGTTTCTACAGAAACTACACCGATGAGCAGTGAGGCAACATCAGAGGCTGGCACAACAGAGACCTCCCAAGCCACTGAAGTCACATCTGAAACTTCACCATCTGTTTCTACAGAAACTACACCGATGAGCAGTGAGGCAACATCAGAGGCTGGCACAACAGAGACCTCCCAAGCCACTGAAGTCACATCTGAAACTTCACCATCTGTTTCTACAGAAACTACACCGATGAGCAGTGAGGCAACATCAGAGGCTGGCACAACAGAGACCTCCCAAGCCACTGAAGTCACATCTGAAACTTCACCATCTGTTTCTACAGAAACTACACCGATGAGCAGTGAGGCAACATCAGAGGCTGGCACAACAGAGACCTCCCAAGCCACTGAAGTCACATCTGAAACTTCACCATCTGTTTCTACAGAAACTGCACCGATGAGCAGTGAGGCAACATCAGAGGCTGGCACAACAGAGACCTCCCAAGCCACTGAAGTCACATCTGAAACTTCACCATCTGTTTCTACAGAAACTACACCGATGAGCAGTGAGGCAACATCAGAGGCTGGCACAACAGAGACCTCCCAAGCCACTGAAGTCACATCTGAAACTTCACCATCTGTTTCTACAGAAACTACACCGATGAGCAGTGAGGCAACATCAGAGGCTGGCACAACAGAGACCTCCCAAGCCACTGAAGTCACATCTGAAACTTCACCATCTGTTTCTACAGAAACTACACCGATGAGCAGTGAGGCAACATCAGAGGCTGGCACAACAGAGACCTCCCGAGCCACTGAAGTCACATCTGAAACTTCACCATCTGTTTCTACAGAAACTACACCAATGAGCAGTGAGGCAACATCAGAGGCTGGCACAACAGAGACCTCCCAAGCCACTGAAGTCACATCTGAAACTTCACCATCTGTTTCTACAGAAACTACACCGATGAGCAGTGAGGCAACATCAGAGGCTGGCACAACAGAGACCTCCCAAGCCACTGAAGTCACATCTGAAACTTCACCATCTGTTTCTACAGAAACTACACCGATGAGCAGTGAGGCAACATCAGAGGCTGGCACAACAGAGACCTCCCAAGCCACTGAAGTCACATCTGAAACTTCACCATCTGTTTCTACAGAAACTACACCGATGAGCAGTGAGGCAACATCAGAGGCTGGCACAACAGAGACCTCCCAAGCCACTGAAGTCACATCTGAAACTTCACCATCTGTTTCTACAGAAACTACACCGATGAGCAGTGAGGCAACATCAGAGGCTGGCACAACAGAGACCTCCCAAGCCACTGAAGTCACATCTGAAACTTCACCATCTGTTTCTACAGAAACTACACCGATGAGCAGTGAGGCAACATCAGAGGCTGGCACAACAGAGACCTCCCAAGCCACTGAAGTCACATCTGAAACTTCACCATCTGTTTCTACAGAAACTACACCGATGAGCAGTGAGGCAACATCAGAGGCTGGCACAACAGAGACCTCCCAAGCCACTGAAGTCACATCTGAAACTTCACCATCTGTTTCTACAGAAACTACACCGATGAGCAGTGAGGCAACATCAGAGGCTGGCACAACAGAGACCTCCCAAGCCACTGAAGTCACATCTGAAACTTCACCATCTGTTTCTACAGAAACTACACCGATGAGCAGTGAGGCAACATCAGAGGCTGGCACAACAGAGACCTCCCAAGCCACTGAAGTCACATCTGAAACTTCACCATCTGTTTCTACAGAAACTACACCGATGAGCAGTGAGGCAACATCAGAGGCTGGCACAACAGAGACCTCCCAAGCCACTGAAGTCACATCTGAAACTTCACCATCTGTTTCTACAGAAACTACACCGATGAGCAGTGAGGCAACATCAGAGGCTGGCACAACAGAGACCTCCCAAGCCACTGAAGTCACATCTGAAACTTCACCATCTGTTTCTACAGAAACTACACCGATGAGCAGTGAGGCAACATCAGAGGCTGGCACAACAGAGACCTCCCAAGCCACTGAAGTCACATCTGAAACTTCACCATCTGTTTCTACAGAAACTACACCGATGAGCAGTGAGGCAACATCAGAGGCTGGCACAACAGAGACCTCCCAAGCCACTGAAGTCACATCTGAAACTTCACCATCTGTTTCTACAGAAACTACACCGATGAGCAGTGAGGCAACATCAGAGGCTGGCACAACAGAGACCTCCCAAGCCACTGAAGTCACATCTGAAACTTCACCATCTGTTTCTACAGAAACTACACCGATGAGCAGTGAGGCAACATCAGAGGCTGGCACAACAGAGACCTCCCAAGCCACTGAAGTCACATCTGAAACTTCACCATCTGTTTCTACAGAAACTACACCGATGAGCAGTGAGGCAACATCAGAGGCTGGCACAACAGAGACCTCCCAAGCCACTGAAGTCACATCTGAAACTTCACCATCTGTTTCTACAGAAACTACACCGATGAGCAGTGAGGCAACATCAGAGGCTGGCACAACAGAGACCTCCCAAGCCACTGAAGTCACATCTGAAACTTCACCATCTGTTTCTACAGAAACTACACCGATGAGCAGTGAGGCAACATCAGAGGCTGGCACAACAGAGACCTCCCAAGCCACTGAAGTCACATCTGAAACTTCACCATCTGTTTCTACAGAAACTACACCGATGAGCAGTGAGGCAACATCAGAGGCTGGCACAACAGAGACCTCCCAAGCCACTGAAGTCACATCTGAAACTTCACCATCTGTTTCTACAGAAACTACACCGATGAGCAGTGAGGCAACATCAGAGGCTGGCACAACAGAGACCTCCCAAGCCACTGAAGTCACATCTGAAACTTCACCATCTGTTTCTACAGAAACTACACCGATGAGCAGTGAGGCAACATCAGAGGCTGGCACAACAGAGACCTCCCAAGCCACTGAAGTCACATCTGAAACTTCACCATCTGTTTCTACAGAAACTACACCGATGAGCAGTGAGGCAACATCAGAGGCTGGCACAACAGAGACCTCCCAAGCCACTGAAGTCACATCTGAAACTTCACCATCTGTTTCTACAGAAACTACACCGATGAGCAGTGAGGCAACATCAGAGGCTGGCACAACAGAGACCTCCCAAGCCACTGAAGTCACATCTGAAACTTCACCATCTGTTTCTACAGAAACTACACCGATGAGCAGTGAGGCAACATCAGAGGCTGGCACAACAGAGACCTCCCAAGCCACTGAAGTCACATCTGAAACTTCACCATCTGTTTCTACAGAAACTACACCGATGAGCAGTGAGGCAACATCAGAGGCTGGCACAACAGAGACCTCCCAAGCCACTGAAGTCACATCTGAAACTTCACCATCTGTTTCTACAGAAACTACACCGATGAGCAGTGAGGCAACATCAGAGGCTGGCACAACAGAGACCTCCCAAGCCACTGAAGTCACATCTGAAACTTCACCATCTGTTTCTACAGAAACTACACCGATGAGCAGTGAGGCAACATCAGAGGCTGGCACAACAGAGACCTCCCAAGCCACTGAAGTCACATCTGAAACTTCACCATCTGTTTCTACAGAAACTACACCGATGAGCAGTGAGGCAACATCAGAGGCTGGCACAACAGAGACCTCCCAAGCCACTGAAGTCACATCTGAAACTTCACCATCTGTTTCTACAGAAACTACACCGATGAGCAGTGAGGCAACATCAGAGGCTGGCACAACAGAGACCTCCCAAGCCACTGAAGTCACATCTGAAACTTCACCATCTGTTTCTACAGAAACTACACCGATGAGCAGTGAGGCAACATCAGAGGCTGGCACAACAGAGACCTCCCAAGCCACTGAAGTCACATCTGAAACTTCACCATCTGTTTCTACAGAAACTACACCGATGAGCAGTGAGGCAACATCAGAGGCTGGCACAACAGAGACCTCCCAAGCCACTGAAGTCACATCTGAAACTTCACCATCTGTTTCTACAGAAACTACACCGATGAGCAGTGAGGCAACATCAGAGGCTGGCACAACAGAGACCTCCCAAGCCACTGAAGTCACATCTGAAACTTCACCATCTGTTTCTACAGAAACTACACCGATGAGCAGTGAGGCAACATCAGAGGCTGGCACAACAGAGACCTCCCAAGCCACTGAAGTCACATCTGAAACTTCACCATCTGTTTCTACAGAAACTACACCGATGAGCAGTGAGGCAACATCAGAGGCTGGCACAACAGAGACCTCCCAAGCCACTGAAGTCACATCTGAAACTTCACCATCTGTTTCTACAGAAACTACACCGATGAGCAGTGAGGCAACATCAGAGGCTGGCACAACAGAGACCTCCCAAGCCACTGAAGTCACATCTGAAACTTCACCATCTGTTTCTACAGAAACTACACCGATGAGCAGTGAGGCAACATCAGAGGCTGGCACAACAGAGACCTCCCAAGCCACTGAAGTCACATCTGAAACTTCACCATCTGTTTCTACAGAAACTACACCGATGAGCAGTGAGGCAACATCAGAGGCTGGCACAACAGAGACCTCCCAAGCCACTGAAGTCACATCTGAAACTTCACCATCTGTTTCTACAGAAACTACACCGATGAGCAGTGAGGCAACATCAGAGGCTGGCACAACAGAGACCTCCCAAGCCACTGAAGTCACATCTGAAACTTCACCATCTGTTTCTACAGAAACTACACCGATGAGCAGTGAGGCAACATCAGAGGCTGGCACAACAGAGACCTCCCAAGCCACTGAAGTCACATCTGAAACTTCACCATCTGTTTCTACAGAAACTACACCGATGAGCAGTGAGGCAACATCAGAGGCTGGCACAACAGAGACCTCCCAAGCCACTGAAGTCACATCTGAAACTTCACCATCTGTTTCTACAGAAACTACACCGATGAGCAGTGAGGCAACATCAGAGGCTGGCACAACAGAGACCTCCCAAGCCACTGAAGTCACATCTGAAACTTCACCATCTGTTTCTACAGAAACTACACCGATGAGCAGTGAGGCAACATCAGAGGCTGGCACAACAGAGACCTCCCAAGCCACTGAAGTCACATCTGAAACTTCACCATCTGTTTCTACAGAAACTACACCGATGAGCAGTGAGGCAACATCAGAGGCTGGCACAACAGAGACCTCCCAAGCCACTGAAGTCACATCTGAAACTTCACCATCTGTTTCTACAGAAACTACACCGATGAGCAGTGAGGCAACATCAGAGGCTGGCACAACAGAGACCTCCCAAGCCACTGAAGTCACATCTGAAACTTCACCATCTGTTTCTACAGAAACTACACCGATGAGCAGTGAGGCAACATCAGAGGCTGGCACAACAGAGACCTCCCAAGCCACTGAAGTCACATCTGAAACTTCACCATCTGTTTCTACAGAAACTACACCGATGAGCAGTGAGGCAACATCAGAGGCTGGCACAACAGAGACCTCCCAAGCCACTGAAGTCACATCTGAAACTTCACCATCTGTTTCTACAGAAACTACACCGATGAGCAGTGAGGCAACATCAGAGGCTGGCACAACAGAGACCTCCCAAGCCACTGAAGTCACATCTGAAACTTCACCATCTGTTTCTACAGAAACTACACCGATGAGCAGTGAGGCAACATCAGAGGCTGGCACAACAGAGACCTCCCAAGCCACTGAAGTCACATCTGAAACTTCACCATCTGTTTCTACAGAAACTACACCGATGAGCAGTGAGGCAACATCAGAGGCTGGCACAACAGAGACCTCCCAAGCCACTGAAGTCACATCTGAAACTTCACCATCTGTTTCTACAGAAACTACACCGATGAGCAGTGAGGCAACATCAGAGGCTGGCACAACAGAGACCTCCCAAGCCACTGAAGTCACATCTGAAACTTCACCATCTGTTTCTACAGAAACTACACCGATGAGCAGTGAGGCAACATCAGAGGCTGGCACAACAGAGACCTCCCAAGCCACTGAAGTCACATCTGAAACTTCACCATCTGTTTCTACAGAAACTACACCGATGAGCAGTGAGGCAACATCAGAGGCTGGCACAACAGAGACCTCCCAAGCCACTGAAGTCACATCTGAAACTTCACCATCTGTTTCTACAGAAACTACACCGATGAGCAGTGAGGCAACATCAGAGGCTGGCACAACAGAGACCTCCCAAGCCACTGAAGTCACATCTGAAACTTCACCATCTGTTTCTACAGAAACTACACCGATGAGCAGTGAGGCAACATCAGAGGCTGGCACAACAGAGACCTCCCAAGCCACTGAAGTCACATCTGAAACTTCACCATCTGTTTCTACAGAAACTACACCGATGAGCAGTGAGGCAACATCAGAGGCTGGCACAACAGAGACCTCCCAAGCCACTGAAGTCACATCTGAAACTTCACCATCTGTTTCTACAGAAACTACACCGATGAGCAGTGAGGCAACATCAGAGGCTGGCACAACAGAGACCTCCCAAGCCACTGAAGTCACATCTGAAACTTCACCATCTGTTTCTACAGAAACTACACCGATGAGCAGTGAGGCAACATCAGAGGCTGGCACAACAGAGACCTCCCAAGCCACTGAAGTCACATCTGAAACTTCACCATCTGTTTCTACAGAAACTACACCGATGAGCAGTGAGGCAACATCAGAGGCTGGCACAACAGAGACCTCCCAAGCCACTGAAGTCACATCTGAAACTTCACCATCTGTTTCTACAGAAACTACACCGATGAGCAGTGAGGCAACATCAGAGGCTGGCACAACAGAGACCTCCCAAGCCACTGAAGTCACATCTGAAACTTCACCATCTGTTTCTACAGAAACTACACCGATGAGCAGTGAGGCAACATCAGAGGCTGGCACAACAGAGACCTCCCAAGCCACTGAAGTCACATCTGAAACTTCACCATCTGTTTCTACAGAAACTACACCGATGAGCAGTGAGGCAACATCAGAGGCTGGCACAACAGAGACCTCCCAAGCCACTGAAGTCACATCTGAAACTTCACCATCTGTTTCTACAGAAACTACACCGATGAGCAGTGAGGCAACATCAGAGGCTGGCACAACAGAGACCTCCCAAGCCACTGAAGTCACATCTGAAACTTCACCATCTGTTTCTACAGAAACTACACCGATGAGCAGTGAGGCAACATCAGAGGCTGGCACAACAGAGACCTCCCAAGCCACTGAAGTCACATCTGAAACTTCACCATCTGTTTCTACAGAAACTACACCGATGAGCAGTGAGGCAACATCAGAGGCTGGCACAACAGAGACCTCCCAAGCCACTGAAGTCACATCTGAAACTTCACCATCTGTTTCTACAGAAACTACACCGATGAGCAGTGAGGCAACATCAGAGGCTGGCACAACAGAGACCTCCCAAGCCACTGAAGTCACATCTGAAACTTCACCATCTGTTTCTACAGAAACTACACCGATGAGCAGTGAGGCAACATCAGAGGCTGGCACAACAGAGACCTCCCAAGCCACTGAAGTCACATCTGAAACTTCACCATCTGTTTCTACAGAAACTACACCGATGAGCAGTGAGGCAACATCAGAGGCTGGCACAACAGAGACCTCCCAAGCCACTGAAGTCACATCTGAAACTTCACCATCTGTTTCTACAGAAACTACACCGATGAGCAGTGAGGCAACATCAGAGGCTGGCACAACAGAGACCTCCCAAGCCACTGAAGTCACATCTGAAACTTCACCATCTGTTTCTACAGAAACTACACCGATGAGCAGTGAGGCAACATCAGAGGCTGGCACAACAGAGACCTCCCAAGCCACTGAAGTCACATCTGAAACTTCACCATCTGTTTCTACAGAAACTACACCGATGAGCAGTGAGGCAACATCAGAGGCTGGCACAACAGAGACCTCCCAAGCCACTGAAGTCACATCTGAAACTTCACCATCTGTTTCTACAGAAACTACACCGATGAGCAGTGAGGCAACATCAGAGGCTGGCACAACAGAGACCTCCCAAGCCACTGAAGTCACATCTGAAACTTCACCATCTGTTTCTACAGAAACTACACCGATGAGCAGTGAGGCAACATCAGAGGCTGGCACAACAGAGACCTCCCAAGCCACTGAAGTCACATCTGAAACTTCACCATCTGTTTCTACAGAAACTACACCGATGAGCAGTGAGGCAACATCAGAGGCTGGCACAACAGAGACCTCCCAAGCCACTGAAGTCACATCTGCAACAGGCAGCACAGCATCTGTTGCAACTGAAACTACAGCATCTGTTGCTACAGAAACTACAATGATGAGCAGTGAGGCTACATCCGCGCCTGGCACAACAGAGACCTCTCAAGCCACTGAAGTCACATCTGCAACAGGCAGCACAGCATCTGTTGCAACTGAAACTACAGCATCTGTTGCTACAGAAACTACAATGATGAGCAGTGAGGCTACATCCGTGCCTGGCACAACAGAGACCTCTCAAGCCACTGAAGTCACATCTGCAACAGGCAGCACAGCATCTGTTGCAACTGAAACTACAGCATCTGTTGCTACAGAAACTACAATGATGAGCAGTGAGGCTACATCCGCGCCTGGCACAACAGAGACCTCTCAAGCCACTGAAGTCATATCTGTTGCAACAGGCAGCACAGCATCTGTTGCAACTGAAACTACAGCATCTGTTGCTACAGAAACTACAATGATGAGCAGTGAGGCTACATCCGCGCCTGGCACAACAGAGACCTCTCAAGCCACTGAAGTCACATCTGCAACAGGCAGCACAGCATCTGTTGCAACTGAAACTACAGCATCTGTTGCTACAGAAACTACAATGATGAGCAGTGAGGCTACATCCGCGCCTGGCACAACAGAGACCTCTCAAGCCACTGAAGTCACATCTGCAACAGGCAGCACAGCATCTGTTGCAACTGAAACTACAGCATCTGTTGCTACAGAAACTACAATGATGAGCAGTGAGGCTACATCCGCGCCTGGCACAACAGAGACCTCTCAAGCCACTGAAGTCACATCTGCAACAGGCAGCACAGCATCTGTTGCAACTGAAACTACAGCATCTGTTGCTACAGAAACTACAATGATGAGCAGTGAGGCAACATCAGAGGCTGGCACAACAGAGACCTCCCAAGCCACTGAAGTCACATCTGAAACTTCACCATCTGTTTCTACAGAAACTACACCGATGAGCAGTGAGGCAACATCAGAGGCTGGCACAACAGAGACCTCTCAAGCCACTGAAGTCACATCTGCAACTGGCAGCACAGCATCTGTTGCAACTGAAACTACAGCATCTGTTGCTACAGAAACTACAATGATGAGCAGTGAGGCTACATCCGCGCCTGGCACAACAGAGACCTCTCAAGCCACTGAAGTCACATCTGCAACAGGCAGCACAGCATCTGTTGCAACTGAAACTACAGCATCTGTTGCTACAGAAACTACAATGATGAGCAGTGAGGCTACATCCGCGCCTGGCACAACAGAGACCTCTCAAGCCACTGAAGTCACATCTGCAACAGGCAGCACAGCATCTGTTGCAACTGAAACTACAGCATCTGTTGCTACAGAAACTACAATGATGAGCAGTGAGGCTACATCCGCGCCTGGCACAACAGAGACCTCTCAAGCCACTGAAGTCACATCTGTTGCAACAGGCAGCACAGCATCTGTTGCAACTGAAACTACAGCATCTGTTGCTACAGAAACTACAATGATGAGCAGTGAGGCTACATCCGCGCCTGGCACAACAGAGACCTCTCAAGCCACTGAAGTCACATCTGCAACAGGCAGCACAGCATCTGTTGCAACTGAAACTACAGCATCTGTTGCTACAGAAACTACAATGATGAGCAGTGAGGCTACATCCGCGCCTGGCACAACAGAGACCTCTCAAGCCACTGAAGTCACATCTGCAACAGGCAGCACAGCATCTGTTGCAACTGAAACTACAGCATCTGTTGCTACAGAAACTACAATGATGAGCAGTGAGGCTACATCCGCGCCTGGCACAACAGAGACCTCTCAAGCCACTGAAGTCACATCTGCAACAGGCAGCACAGCATCTGTTGCAACTGAAACTACAGCATCTGTTGCTACAGAAACTACAATGATGAGCAGTGAGGCTACATCCGCGCCTGGCACAACAGAGACCTCTCAAGCCACTGAAGTCACATCTGCAACAGGCAGCACAGCATCTGTTGCAACTGAAACTACAGCATCTGTTGCTACAGAAACTACAATGATGAGCAGTGAGGCTACATCCGCGCCTGGCACAACAGAGACCTCTCAAGCCACTGAAGTCACATCTGCAACAGGCAGCACAGCATCTGTTGCAACTGAAACTACAGCATCTGTTGCTACAGAAACTACAATGCTGAGCAGTGAGGCTACATCCGCGCCTGGCACAACAGAGACCTCTCAAGCCACTGAAGTCACATCTGCAACAGGCAGCACAGCATCTGTTGCAACTGAAACTACAGCATCTGTTGCTACAGAAACTACAATGATGAGCAGTGAGGCTACATCCGCGCCTGGCACAACAGAGACCTCTCAAGCCACTGAAGTCACATCTGCAACAGGCAGCACAGCATCTGTTGCAACTGAAACTACAGCATCTGTTGCTACAGAAACTACAATGATGAGCAGTGAGGCTACATCCGCGCCTGGCACAACAGAGACCTCTCAAGCCACTGAAGTCACATCTGCAACAGGCAGCACAGCATCTGTTGCAACTGAAACTACAGCATCTGTTGCTACAGAAACTACAATGATGAGCAGTGAGGCTACATCCGCGCCTGGCACAACAGAGACCTCTCAAGCCACTGAAGTCACATCTGCAACAGGCAGCACAGCATCTGTTGCAACTGAAACTACAGCATCTGTTGCTACAGAAACTACAATGATGAGCAGTGAGGCTACATCCGCGCCTGGCACAACAGAGACCTCTCAAGCCACTGAAGTCACATCTGCAACAGGCAGCACAGCATCTGTTGCAACTGAAACTACAGCATCTGTTGCTACAGAAACTACAATGATGAGCAGTGAGGCTACATCCGCGCCTGGCACAACAGAGACCTCTCAAGCCACTGAAGTCACATCTGCAACAGGCAGCACAGCATCTGTTGCAACTGAAACTACAGCATCTGTTGCTACAGAAACTACAATGATGAGCAGTGAGGCTACATCCGCGCCTGGCACAACAGAGACCTCTCAAGCCACTGAAGTCACATCTGCAACAGGCAGCACAGCATCTGTTGCAACTGAAACTACAGCATCTGTTGCTACAGAAACTACAATGATGAGCAGTGAGGCTACATCCGCGCCTGGCACAACAGAGACCTCTCAAGCCACTGAAGTCACATCTGCAACAGGCAGCACAGCATCTGTTGCAACTGAAACTACAGCATCTGTTGCTACAGAAACTACAATGATGAGCAGTGAGGCTACATCCGCGCCTGGCACAACAGAGACCTCTCAAGCCACTGAAGTCACATCTGCAACAGGCAGCACAGCATCTGTTGCAACTGAAACTACAGCATCTGTTGCTACAGAAACTACAATGATGAGCAGTGAGGCTACATCCGCGCCTGGCACAACAGAGACCTCTCAAGCCACTGAAGTCACATCTGCAACAGGCAGCACAGCATCTGTTGCAACTGAAACTACAGCATCTGTTGCTACAGAAACTACAATGATGAGCAGTGAGGCTACATCCGCGCCTGGCACAACAGAGACCTCTCAAGCCACTGAAGTCACATCTGCAACAGGCAGCACAGCATCTGTTGCAACTGAAACTACAGCATCTGTTGCTACAGAAACTACAATGATGAGCAGTGAGGCTACATCCGCGCCTGGCACA
This sequence comes from Platynereis dumerilii, assembly GCA_026936325.1. Lineage (NCBI taxonomy): Eukaryota > Metazoa > Annelida > Polychaeta > Phyllodocida > Nereididae > Platynereis > Platynereis dumerilii. The sequence goes on from JAPTHN010000012.1 coordinate 41,832,365, forward strand.
ACAGAGACCTCTCAAGCCACTGAAGTCACATCTGCAACAGGCAGCACAGCATCTGTTGCAACTGAAACTACAGCATCTGTTGCTACAGAAACTACAATGATGAGCAGTGAGGCTACATCCGCGCCTGGCACAACAGAGACCTCTCAAGCCACTGAAGTCACATCTGCAACAGGCAGCACAGCATCTGTTGCAACTGAAACTACAGCATCTGTTGCTACAGAAACTACAATGATGAGCAGTGAGGCTACATCCGCGCCTGGCACAACAGAGACCTCTCAAGCCACTGAAGTCACATCTGCAACAGGCAGCACAGCATCTGTTGCAACTGAAACTACAGCATCTGTTGCTACAGAAACTACAATGATGAGCAGTGAGGCTACATCCGCGCCTGGCACAACAGAGACCTCTCAAGCCACTGAAGTCACATCTGCAACAGGCAGCACAGCATCTGTTGCAACTGAAACTACAGCATCTGTTGCTACAGAAACTACAATGATGAGCAGTGAGGCTACATCCGCGCCTGGCACAACAGAGACCTCTCAAGCCACTGAAGTCACATCTGCAACAGGCAGCACAGCATCTGTTGCAACTGAAACTACAGCATCTGTTGCTACAGAAACTACAATGATGAGCAGTGAGGCTACATCCGCGCCTGGCACAACAGAGACCTCTCAAGCCACTGAAGTCACATCTGCAACAGGCAGCACAGCATCTGTTGCAACTGAAACTACAGCATCTGTTGCTACAGAAACTACAATGATGAGCAGTGAGGCTACATCCGCGCCTGGCACAACAGAGACCTCTCAAGCCACTGAAGTCACATCTGCAACAGGCAGCACAGCATCTGTTGCAACTGAAACTACAGCATCTGTTGCTACAGAAACTACAATGATGAGCAGTGAGGCTACACCCGCGCCTGGCACAACAGAGACCTCTCAAGCCACTGAAGTCACATCTGCAACAGGCAGCACAGCATCTGTTGCAACTGAAACTACGGCATCTGTTGCTACAGAAACTACAATGATGAGCAGTGAGGCTACATCCGCGCCTGGCACAACAGAGACCTCTCAAGCCACTGAAGTCACATCTGCAACAGGCAGCACAGCATCTGTTGCAACTGAAACTACAGCATCTGTTGCTACAGAAACTACAATGCTGAGCAGTGAGGCTACATCCGCGCCTGGCACAACAGAGACCTCTCAAGCCACTGAAGTCACATCTGCAACAGGCAGCACAGCATCTGTTGCAACTGAAACTACAGCATCTGTTGCTACAGAAACTACAATGATGAGCAGTGAGGCTACATCCGCGCCTGGCACAACAGAGACCTCTCAAGCCACTGAAGTCACATCTGCAACAGGCAGCACAGCATCTGTTGCAACTGAAACTACAGCATCTGTTGCTACAGAAACTACAATGATGAGCAGTGAGGCTACATCCGCGCCTGGCACAACAGAGACCTCTCAAGCCACTGAAGTCACATCTGCAACAGGCAGCACAGCATCTGTTGCAACTGAAACTACAGCATCTGTTGCTACAGAAACTACAATGATGAGCAGTGAGGCTACATCCGCGCCTGGCACAACAGAGACCTCTCAAGCCACTGAAGTCACATCTGCAACAGGCAGCACAGCATCTGTTGCAACTGAAACTACAGCATCTGTTGCTACAGAAACTACAATGATGAGCAGTGAGGCTACATCCGCGCCTGGCACAACAGAGACCTCTCAAGCCACTGAAGTCACATCTGCAACAGGCAGCACAGCATCTGTTGCAACTGAAACTACAGCATCTGTTGCTACAGAAACTACAATGCTGAGCAGTGAGGCTACATCCGCGCCTGGCACAACAGAGACCTCTCAAGCCACTGAAGTCACATCTGCAACAGGCAGCACAGCATCTGTTGCAACTGAAACTACAGCATCTGTTGCTACAGAAACTACAATGATGAGCAGTGAGGCTACATCCGCGCCTGGCACAACAGAGACCTCTCAAGCCACTGAAGTCGCATCTGCAACAGGCAGCACAGCATCTGTTGCAACTGAAACTACAGCATCTGTTGCTACAGAAACTACAATGATGAGCAGTGAGGCTACATCCGCGCCTGGCACAACAGAGACCTCTCAAGCCACTGAAGTCACATCTGCAACAGGCAGCACAGCATCTCCTGCAACGGAAACTACAGCATCTGTTGCTACAGAAACTACAATGATGAGCAGTGAGGCTACATCCGCGCCTGGCACAACAGAGACCTCTCAAGCCACTGAAGTCGCATCTGCAACAGGCAGCACAGCATCTCCTGCAACGGAAACTACAGCATCTGTTGCTACAGAAACTACAATGATGAGCAGTGAGGCTACATCCGCGCCTGGCACAACAGAGACCTCTCAAGCCACTGAAGTCACATCTGCAACAGGCAGCACAGCATCTGTTGCAACTGAAACTACAGCATCTGTTGCTACAGAAACTACAATGATGAGCAGTGAGGCTACATCCGCGCCTGGCACAACAGAGACCTCTCAAGCCACTGAAGTCACATCTGCAACAGGCAGCACAGCATCTGTTGCAACTGAAACAACAGCATCTGTTGCTACAGAAACTACAATGATGAGCAGTGAGGCTACATCCGCGCCTGGCACAACAGAGACCTCTCAAGCCACCGAAGTCACATCTGCAACAGGCAGCACAGCATCTGTTGCAACTGAAACTACAGCATCTGTTGCTACAGAAACTACAATGATGAGCAGTGAGGCTACATCCGCGCCTGGCACAACAGAGACCTCTCAAGCCACTGAAGTCACATCTGCAACAGGCAGCACAGCATCTGTTGCAACTGAAACTACAGCATCTGTTGCTACAGAAACTACAATGATGAGCAGTGAGGCTACATCCGCGCCTGGCACAACAGAGACCTCTCAAGCCACTGAAGTCACATCTGCAACAGGCAGCACAGCATCTGTTGCAACTGAAACTACAGCATCTGTTGCTACAGAAACTACAATGATGAGCAGTGAGGCTACATCCGCGCCTGGCACAACAGAGACCTCTCAAGCCACTGAAGTCACATCTGCAACAGGCAGCACAGCATCTGTTGCAACTGAAACAACAGCATCTGTTGCTACAGAAACTACAATGATGAGCAGTGAGGCTACATCCGCGCCTGGCACGACAGAGACCTCTCAAGCCACTGAAGTCACATCTGCAACAGGCAGCACAGCATCTGTTGCAACTGAAACTACAGCATCTGTTGCTACAGAAACTACAATGATGAGCAGTGAGGCTACATCCGCGCCTGGCACAACAGAGACCTCTCAAGCCACTGAAGTCACATCTGCAACAGGCAGCACAGCATCTGTTGCAACTGAAACTACAGCATCTGTTGCTACAGAAACTACAATGATGAGCAGTGAGGCTACATCCGCGCCTGGCACAACAGAGACCTCTCAAGCCACTGAAGTCACATCTGCAACAGGCAGCACAGCATCTGTTGCAACTGAAACTACAGCATCTGTTGCTACAGAAACTACAATGATGAGCAGTGAGGCTACATCCGCGCCTGGCACAACAGAGACCTCTCAAGCCACTGAAGTCACATCTGCAACAGGCAGCACAGCATCTGTTGCAACTGAAACTACAGCATCTGTTGCTACAGAAACTACAATGATGAGCAGTGAGGCTACATCCGCGCCTGGCACAACAGAGACCTCTCAAGCCACTGAAGTCACATCTGCAACAGGCAGCACAGCATCTGTTGCAACTGAAACTACAGCATCTGTTGCTACAGAAACTACAATGATGAGCAGTGAGGCTACATCCGCGCCTGGCACAACAGAGACCTCTCAAGCCACTGAAGTCACATCTGCAACAGGCAGCACAGCATCTGTTGCAACTGAAACTACAGCATCTGTTGCTACAGAAACTACAATGATGAGCAGTGAGGCTACATCCGCGCCTGGCACAACAGAGACCTCTCAAGCCACTGAAGTCACATCTGCAACAGGCAGCACAGCATCTGTTGCAACTGAAACTACAGCATCTGTTGCTACAGAAACTACAATGATGAGCAGTGAGGCTACATCCGCGCCTGGCACAACAGAGACCTCTCAAGCCACTGAAGTCACATCTGCAACAGGCAGCACAGCATCTGTTGCAACTGAAACTACAGCATCTGTTGCTACAGAAACTACAATGATGAGCAGTGAGGCTACATCCGCGCCTGGCACAACAGAGACCTCTCAAGCCACTGAAGTCACATCTGCAACAGGCAGCACAGCATCTGTTGCAACTGAAACTACAGCATCTGTTGCTACAGAAACTACAATGATGAGCAGTGAGGCTACATCCGCGCCTGGCACAACAGAGACCTCTCAAGCCACTGAAGTCACATCTGCAACAGGCAGCACAGCATCTGTTGCAACTGAAACTACAGCATCTGTTGCTACAGAAACTACAAGGATGAGCAGTGAGGCTACATCCGCGCCTGGCACAACAGAGACCTCTCAAGCCACTGAAGTCACATCTGCAACAGGCAGCACAGCATCTGTTGCAACTGAAACTACAGCATCTGTTGCTACAGAAACTACAATGATGAGCAGTGAGGCTACATCCGCGCCTGGCACAACAGAGACCTCTCAAGCCACTGAAGTCACATCTGCAACAGGCAGCACAGCATCTGTTGCAACTGAAACTACAGCATCTGTTGCTACAGAAACTACAATGATGAGCAGTGAGGCTACATCCGCGCCTGGCACAACAGAGACCTCTCAAGCCACTGAAGTCACATCTGCAACAGGCAGCACAGCATCTGTTGCAACTGAAACTACAGCATCTGTTGCTACAGAAACTACAATGATGAGCAGTGAGGCTACATCCGCGCCTGGCACAACAGAGACCTCTCAAGCCACTGAAGTCACATCTGCAACAGGCAGCACAGCATCTGTTGCAACTGAAACTACAGCATCTGTTGCTACAGAAACTACAATGATGAGCAGTGAGGCTACATCCGCGCCTGGCACAACAGAGACCTCTCAAGCCACTGAAGTCACATCTGCAACAGGCAGCACAGCATCTGTTGCAACTGAAACTACAGCATCTGTTGCTACAGAAACTACAATGATGAGCAGTGAGGCTACATCCGCGCCTGGCACAACAGAGACCTCTCAAGCCACTGAAGTCACATCTGCAACAGGCAGCACAGCATCTGTTGCAACTGAAACTACAGCATCTGTTGCTACAGAAACTACAATGATGAGCAGTGAGGCTACACCCGCGCCTGGCACAACAGAGACCTCTCAAGCCACTGAAGTCACATCTGCAACAGGCAGCACAGCATCTGTTGCAACTGAAACTACAGCATCTGTTGCTACAGAAACTACAATGATGAGCAGTGAGGCTACATCCGCGCCTGGCACAACAGAGACCTCTCAAGCCACTGAAGTCACATCTGCAACAGGCAGCACAGCATCTGTTGCAACTGAAACTACAGCATCTGTTGCTACAGAAACTACAATGATGAGCAGTGAGGCTACATCCGCGCCTGGCACAACAGAGACCTCTCAAGCCACTGAAGTCACATCTGCAACAGGCAGCACAGCATCTGTTGCAACTGAAACTACAGCATCTGTTGCTACAGAAACTACAATGATGAGCAGTGAGGCTACATCCGCGCCTGGCACAACAGAGACCTCTCAAGCCACTGAAGTCACATCTGCAACAGGCAGCACAGCATCTGTTGCAACTGAAACTACAGCATCTGTTGCTACAGAAACTACAATGATGAGCAGTGAGGCTACATCCGCGCCTGGCACAACAGAGACCTCTCAAGCCACTGAAGTCACATCTGCAACAGGCAGCACAGCATCTGTTGCAACTGAAACTACAGCATCTGTTGCTACAGAAACTACAATGCTGAGCAGTGAGGCTACATCCGCGCCTGGCACAACAGAGACCTCTCAAGCCACTGAAGTCACATCTGCAACAGGCAGCACAGCATCTGTTGCAACTGAAACTACAGCATCTGTTGCTACAGAAACTACAATGATGAGCAGTGAGGCTACATCCGCGCCTGGCACAACAGAGACCTCTCAAGCCACTGAAGTCACATCTGCAACAGGCAGCACAGCATCTGTTGCAACTGAAACTACAGCATCTGTTGCTACAGAAACTACAATGATGAGCAGTGAGGCTACATCCGCGCCTGGCACAACAGAGACCTCTCAAGCCACTGAAGTCACATCTGCAACAGGCAGCACAGCATCTGTTGCAACTGAAACTACAGCATCTGTTGCTACAGAAACTACAATGATGAGCAGTGAGGCTACATCCGCGCCTGGCACAACAGAGACCTCTCAAGCCACTGAAGTCACATCTGCAACAGGCAGCACAGCATCTGTTGCAACTGAAACTACAGCATCTGTTGCTACAGAAACTACAATGATGAGCAGTGAGGCTACATCCGCGCCTGGCACAACAGAGACCTCTCAAGCCACTGAAGTCACATCTGCAACAGGCAGCACAGCATCTGTTGCAACTGAAACTACAGCATCTGTTGCTACAGAAACTACAATGATGAGCAGTGAGGCTACATCCGCGCCTGGCACAACAGAGACCTCTCAAGCCACTGAAGTCACATCTGCAACAGGCAGCACAGCATCTGTTGCAACTGAAACTACAGCATCTGTTGCTACAGAAACTACAATGATGAGCAGTGAGGCTACATCCGCGCCTGGCACAACAGAGACCTCTCAAGCCACTGAAGTCACATCTGCAACAGGCAGCACAGCATCTGTTGCAACTGAAACTACAGCATCTGTTGCTACAGAAACTACAATGATGAGCAGTGAGGCTACATCCGCGCCTGGCACAACAGAGACCTCTCAAGCCACTGAAGTCACATCTGCAACAGGCAGCACAGCATCTGTTGCAACTGAAACTACAGCATCTGTTGCTACAGAAACTACAATGCTGAGCAGTGAGGCTACATCCGCGCCTGGCACAACAGAGACCTCTCAAGCCACTGAAGTCACATCTGCAACAGGCAGCACAGCATCTGTTGCAACTGAAACTACAGCATCTGTTGCTACAGAAACTACAATGATGAGCAGTGAGGCTACATCCGCGCCTGGCACAACAGAGACCTCTCAAGCCACTGAAGTCGCATCTGCAACAGGCAGCACAGCATCTGTTGCAACTGAAACTACAGCATCTGTTGCTACAGAAACTACAATGATGAGCAGTGAGGCTACATCCGCGCCTGGCACAACAGAGACCTCTCAAGCCACTGAAGTCACATCTGCAACAGGCAGCACAGCATCTGTTGCAACTGAAACTACAGCATCTGTTGCTACAGAAACTACAATGATGAGCAGTGAGGCTACATCCGCGCCTGGCACAACAGAGACCTCTCAAGCCACTGAAGTCACATCTGCAACAGGCAGCACAGCATCTGTTGCAACTGAAACTACAGCATCTGTTGCTACAGAAACTACAATGATGAGCAGTGAGGCTACATCCGCGCCTGGCACAACAGAGACCTCTCAAGCCACTGAAGTCACATCTGCAACAGGCAGCACAGCATCTGTTGCAACTGAAACTACAGCATCTGTTGCTACAGAAACTACAATGATGAGCAGTGAGGCTACATCCGCGCCTGGCACAACAGAGACCTCTCAAGCCACTGAAGTCACATCTGCAACAGGCAGCACAGCATCTGTTGCAACTGAAACTACAGCATCTGTTGCTACAGAAACTACAATGATGAGCAGTGAGGCTACATCCGCGCCTGGCACAACAGAGACCTCTCAAGCCACTGAAGTCACATCTGCAACAGGCAGCACAGCATCTGTTGCAACTGAAACTACAGCATCTGTTGCTACAGAAACTACAATGATGAGCAGTGAGGCTACATCCGCGCCTGGCACAATAGAGACCTCTCAAGCCACTGAAGTCACATCTGCAACAGGCAGCACAGCATCTGTTGCAACTGAAACTACGGCATCTGTTGCTACAGAAACTACAATGATGAGCAGTGAGGCTACATCCGCGCCTGGCACAACAGAGACCTCTCAAGCCACTGAAGTCACATCTGCAACAGGCAGCACAGCATCTGTTGCAACTGAAACTACAGCATCTGTTGCTACAGAAACTACAATGATGAGCAGTGAGGCTACATCCGCACCTGGCACAACAGAGACCTCTCAAGCCACTGAAGTCACATCTGCAACAGGCAGCACAGCATCTGTTGCAACTGAAACTACAGCATCTGTTGCTACAGAAACTACAATGCTGAGCAGTGAGGCTACATCCGCGCCTGGCACAACAGAGACCTCTCAAGCCACTGAAGTCACATCTGCAACAGGCAGCACAGCATCTGTTGCAACTGAAACTACAGCATCTGTTGCTACAGAAACTACAATGATGAGCAGTGAGGCTACATCCGCGCCTGGCACAACAGAGACCTCTCAAGCCACTGAAGTCACATCTGCAACAGGCAGCACAGCATCTGTTGCAACTGAAACTACAGCATCTGTTGCTACAGAAACTACAATGATGAGCAGTGAGGCTACATCCGCGCCTGGCACAACAGAGACCTCTCAAGCCACTGAAGTCACATCTGCAACAGGCAGCACAGCATCTGTTGCAACTGAAACTACAGCATCTGTTGCTACAGAAACTACAATGATGAGCAGTGAGGCTACATCCGCGCCTGGCACAACAGAGACCTCTCAAGCCACTGAAGTCACATCTGCAACAGGCAGCACAGCATCTGTTGCAACTGAAACTACAGCATCTGTTGCTACAGAAACTACAATGATGAGCAGTGAGGCTACATCCGCGCCTGGCACAACAGAGACCTCTCAAGCCACTGAAGTCACATCTGCAACAGGCAGCACAGCATCTGTTGCAACTGAAACTACAGCATCTGTTGCTACAGAAACTACAATGATGAGCAGTGAGGCTACATCCGCGCCTGGCACAACAGAGACCTCTCAAGCCACTGAAGTCACATCTGCAACAGGCAGCACAGCATCTGTTGCAACTGAAACTACAGCATCTGTTGCTACAGAAACTACAATGATGAGCAGTGAGGCTACATCCGCGCCTGGCACAACAGAGACCTCTCAAGCCACTGAAGTCACATCTGCAACAGGCAGCACAGCATCTGTTGCAACTGAAACTACAGCATCTGTTGCTACAGAAACTACAATGATGAGCAGTGAGGCTACATCCGCGCCTGGCACAACAGAGACCTCTCAAGCCACTGAAGTCACATCTGCAACAGGCAGCACAGCATCTGTTGCAACTGAAACTACAGCATCTGTTGCTACAGAAACTACAAGGATGAGCAGTGAGGCTACATCCGCGCCTGGCACAACAGAGACCTCTCAAGCCACTGAAGTCACATCTGCAACAGGCAGCACAGCATCTGTTGCAACTGAAACTACAGCATCTGTTGCTACAGAAACTACAATGATGAGCAGTGAGGCTACATCCGCGCCTGGCACAACAGAGACCTCTCAAGCCACTGAAGTCACATCTGCAACAGGCAGCACAGCATCTGTTGCAACTGAAACTACAGCATCTGTTGCTACAGAAACTACAATGATGAGCAGTGAGGCTACATCCGCGCCTGGCACAACAGAGACCTCCCAAGCCACTGAAGTCACATCTGAAACTTCACCATCTGTTTCTACAGAAACTACACCGATGAGCAGTGAGGCAACATCAGAGGCTGGCACAACAGAGACCTCCCAAGCCACTGAAGTCACATCTGAAACTTCACCATCTGTTTCTACAGAAACTACACCGATGAGCAGTGAGGCAACATCAGAGGCTGGCACAACAGAGACCTCCCAAGCCACTGAAGTCACATCTGAAACTTCACCATCTGTTTCTACAGAAACTACACCGATGAGCAGTGAGGCAACATCAGAGGCTGGCACAACAGAGACCTCCCAAGCCACTGAAGTCACATCTGAAACTTCACCATCTGTTTCTACAGAAACTATACCGATGAGCAGTGAGGCAACATCAGAGGCTGGCACAACAGAGACCTCCCAAGCCACTGAAGTCACATCTGAAACTTCACCATCTGTTTCTACAGAAACTACACCGATGAGCAGTGAGGCAACATCAGAGGCTGGCACAACAGAGACCTCTCAAGCCACTGAAGTCACTTCTGAAACTTCACCATCTGTTTCTACAGAAACTACACCGATGAGCAGTGAGGCAACATCAGAGGCTGGCACAACAGAGACCTCCCAAGCCACTGAAGTCACATCTGAAACTTCACCATCTGTTTCTACAGAAACTACACCGATGAGCAGTGAGGCAACATCAGAGGCTGGCACAACAGAGACCTCCCAAGCCACTGAAGTCACATCTGAAACTTCACCATCTGTTTCTACAGAAACTACACCGATGAGCAGTGAGGCAACATCAGAGGCTGGCACAACAGAGACCTCCCAAGCCACTGAAGTCACATCTGAAACTTCACCATCTGTTTCTACAGAAACTACACCGATGAGCAGTGAGGCAACATCAGAGGCTGGCACAACAGAGACCTCCCAAGCCACTGAAGTCACATCTGCAACAGGCAGCACACCCTCTGTTTCTACAGAAACTACATCATCTGTTGCAACTGAAACCATAAGTTCTATTGAAACTACTGAGTCTAGTTCTTCTGTGACTACAACATCTGTTGCAACAACCACATCTGTTTCGCCTCCGCTCACTACAACTTCTGTCCCCCCTGAGACTAGTGGATCCACTGCAGAACCTGTGACGACCGCCGCACCTCCTACCCCAGCACCTCAACCTCAGGACCCAGTCTTCGGTAAGTTTAGTCTTCATTAATTTCTTTATTTGTTACGTTAAATGCTCTTGATTATTGTAAGAGATCTTGTTTTGTATTATCATGCAGTAAGAAATTGCATATTTAAGAGTTTGTATTCCTGCAAGGGCTCTCATAATGGCTTGGCTGTCCTTCCAAATTTCCTCTTGTATGCCAGTGAGGGCTATTATAATGATTGGTTATTCGCCCAAATCCCTCTTGCATTCTGGCAACGGCTATTGTAATGGTTGGTTATTCTCCAAATCCCTCTTGTATGCTCTCAAGGGCTATTGTAATGGTTAGTTATTCTCCCAAATCCCTCTTGTATGCTGTCAAGGGCTATTGCAATGATCGGTGATTCTCCCAACTGTCAAGGGCTATTATATTGATTGGTTATTCTCCAAATCCCTCATGTATGCTGTCAATTGCTATTGTAATGGTTGGTGATTCTCCCAAATCCCTCTTGTATGCTGTCAAGGGCTATTGCAATGATCGGTGATTCTCCCAACTGTCAAGGGCTATTATATTGATTGGTTATTCTCCAAATCCCTCTTGTATGCTCTCAAGGGCTATTGTAACATTTGGTTAGTTATTCCCCAAATCCCTCTTGTATGCTGTCAAGGGCTATTGCAATGATCGGTGATTCTCCCAACTGTCAAGGGCTATTATAATGATTGGTTATTCTCCAAATCCCTCTTGTATGCTCTCAAGGGCTATTGTAATGGTTAGTTATTCTCCCAAATCCCTCTTGTATGCTGTCAAGGGCTATTGCAATGATTGGTTATTCTCCCAAATCCCTCTTGTATGCTGTCAAGGGCTATTGCAATGGTTGGTTATTCTCCCAAATCCCTCTTGTATGCCGTCAAGGGCTATTACCTGATTTCTTATTCTCCCAAATCCATCATGTATGCTGTCAAGGGCTATTGTAATGGTTGGTTATTCTCCCAAATCCCTCTTGTATGCTGTCAAGGGCTATTGCAATGGTTATTTATGAATTTTATTTTGACATTTTAGGGGAAGTTCGCCTGGTTATCCCTGGGGATGTGAGATACACTGGAAGACAATGGGACGAGTCGCTGTTGGATCCTGAATCCCCATTGTTTCAAATCGTTCGTCAGGAAGTCTTGGATTCTGTAAGTAAACAAAAAGCAATTTGATAATCACAATGAACACTTCAGTGATTGCTTGCATTGTTGCACAGCAGTTTTATAAAATTGATCCTGAGAGACACAGCAGAGGTCATGACCTTTATTTTATTGTTTCACAGAAGTTTAAAGGTTGCCAAGGAAGGATAAATAGCAATTAACTTCTCGCAATAACCCAGCGGGCATTGTCATGTCAGTCTGTTGTGTATTTTGGTTATTTTATGTCGTGACTGACCTTGACTTTTAATATAAAGTGATTGTGACATTATTGTTTCCCCAACACACTGAAGTCAAAAGCCAATGTTAGCATGACATTGAACATTGACTGATCTTCTACTGACATCAGAATGAGGTCAGAAAGGGACATCACAATGATGCCAAGGAATCATGTTGTCATCAGTTAGGTTTTTGACTGACCTTCTACTAATGACGTACTTAAGTCAGATACCCATCTGGGTGTAATGCCAATATGAAGTTGTGACCATAGCAATCCATCCAAGGTTATATATTCAATGCTATTTTTTTGCAAACCCACCTTACTCTAACACAATTTGAACATCAAATCCGACTTCAGAATGATGTCATATTGACATCACAATGCCTCCTGGGAATTGTTAATTCCTAGGTCGGACCAACTTTTGGTGCTTAGTCTTTCAGTGTGTTATAATTGAAACTTAGCTTACCCCGGATATTATAACAAAACAGCCCAAGTCAGGGTCACTGAGTAACAATATCACAAGCTGCTGTGTGAATTAATATCACTCGAGCCCGCAGGGCGAGAGTGATATTAATTCACACAACAGCGAGTGATATTGTACGAAGTGCCCTGACGCGTGGTTGTTTTGTTTTTATCACCAGGTTTTACCTCAAATTTTTAATTATAAAGAGAGATTATTTTCTGCCATTACTAAATTTTGATGTCACCATGGAGCAACAATGGATGTGACATCACAATCCCATTATTTTGGCCATTGTTTGGTTTGTGATGTTGTCAGGCATCTGAAATGCCGGTGATGTCATAACCATTGTTGAAAAATATTGCCCTTGAAGGGTGGTATTTTTTACAATATCATAGGCCCTGATATTTTGACTGTAAACAGTGATATTCACAGCCAACCAGGTGATAAAACGCCTACAAAAAGGCCAGATTGTATACCAATGGGCAGAGTCAGAATGTTATGCCTTTGAATAACCTGGACTACAGACATTTAAAAGGCTCCTGTCTGATTGCACTTATTGGTTGTTTGCTACTGTATGCCACAATATTTTAAAAAATTTTCTTAAAGCTCTATAGCAGTCTGTTGTCAATGCCACTTATTGGCTGTTTGTTGCTGTATATGCCATAATATTTTACATGTTTTCTTAAAGCTCTATAGTGGTCTGACATCAATGCCACTTATTGGCTGTTTGTTGCTGTATATGCCATAATATTTTACATGTTTTCTTAAAGCTCTATAGTGGTCTGACATCAATGCCACCTTTTGGCTGTTTGTTGCTGTATATGCCATAATATTTATCATTTTCTTCTTAAAGCTCTATAACAGCCTGGCATCAATGCCTGGTTTTTACGAAGCTATCGTCAAAAGTTTCAGGTAGCCTGTAATAAGTGAATTAAGGTCATAAGTGGTGGTCGGGCAGGTAGAATAGTTTGTAAGTTATGAGATTAAAGTATCCATAAAACAAGTTGTTTGCAGGGAAGTTTACTTTCTAGGGTACTGCAGTCACTTTCCCCTTGAGTTGAGAGAACTTCACAGCCACTCTGAGCAAAAGCATTTCGAAAAAATAAAAAAGGTGATTTATAAATGTGATAATGCAGTAATTGATGAACCATCATTCTGGAAACCACATTACATGTTATTGTGTCACTGGGGGCTGTGTGCAGATAATAAAGGGTGCAGACACAAAATAAGCTCTTTACCCGTTTAGAACCTCTCTAAAATATTAAGCCCTACAGAACATTTTCAAAAAATTTACAGGAAACCCATTGAGTAATTTGCCACTCATAAATAAGGGGAAAAAGACTATGGGCTGGTTTCGAGCAAACAAAATAGTTAGCATTGGCAAGGAGTATTATTCTGTCAACAGTGCTCCATATAAAATGCTGTGAAGTGGATTTAGTTGTGGCATCATTAATAAGAAAAAAATTGTAAGAAATTAAGTTTGATAACAGTAAATTCAGAATTTTTGACATTTTTCCCTTACAGTCAACTTTCTGTTTACAAAAATAAATTTTTCCAGTTTTTCCCCCACGATCCTTTTATTGGGACCATTTTACACTCTTGACAATAAGGTTTTATATGGAACCTTTACGGGTTCTATAAGCTGGTATAGATAAGGAACCCTAAAGGTTCATTATTCAACTTTTAAAAAGGTTTCAACAGCTAACAAAAACAACATTTATATAATCCAGCTGCACTGAACTCCCAGAATGAAACCCCTTTTTCTCAAATTGGGAGAATAGGGCCCTATCATAGGGCCTTCCTACCGCATTGAACCTTTTCAATTCATTTGAACCCTTAAAAATATTTAGATCCTTTTTTTTTTGGCTGTGGGTTCTTTATGTATACCACCAAGAACCTTTTGTCAAGAGTGTAATCATTTTGCTTTTAAGGATCGGGGTCGAAGACTTTGATTTCACAGGACTGATAAAAAAGCTTCAAGGGGGAAATTAAAATTAAGAGAGATATTTTAAGGCATTATTAGATAAGTATAGGCTGTATAGCAGCTGGAATATTGAAGAATTTTAGCTTCTTAATTAAGGCATTACGTGCAGTATAATCAGCTCACTTTCCCAAATTGAAAATTAACACTGTAAAGGTCATTTGTTTCTACCAAATTTTAAATGATGGCCTTGCACCATAAAATAACATTATATTACAAGTATATATATTCAGGATTTAAAAGGTCTTCTTTGATGCAAGAGATGGTAAACTAACTTTTGTTGATAATATGAACTGTTATGAATTTTGAATGTATCACATGTGAAAAACTGGGTGTAGCTCCAACTCCAACCCCTTACTATGTCTTAGATATAAGAAATCGTTTTACTCACCCCTCACAGTTTCCTCATCACTTACATACACTGCTCACACAAATTAAGGGTGCAAGAGGTTTTTTAGTTATTTTTACCAGTTATGGCTGTTTTTGTGGAATATAATTCACCAAATGTAAGAGACATTTCACATGCAAGGAGATTTGTTACAGAAGTTCAATTAAAAAACACAGGGTTAACCAAAACTCAAGTCCTTACCCTATCCATAAACCTCACTTTATCTGTAACCCTAATTTTAAACCTAACCTTGAGTCTGTTTCCACATATGATGTATTGATCCTGTGTTTCGTAATAACATTTCTGTAGGAAACATCCTTACACACTCACTATTTTTGGCCATTCAAACACATCACACTGACACGGCCATGACTGGAAATGACAATTATTGCCACTTTGCTCCTTTAAGAAATGTGAGTATTTTGTGAATATTTTGTTCTTCCTTTGCCGATTCTGCCCCCGTCAGTTTTCAAATATTTGAAAATGAAACACAGCCTATGTCCTTCTAGTGGGTGAGAAAGGTTGTGTGCGAGTTTTTGTAGATGGGCAACTTATACTTTGGCGATGGAAAGACGGAGGGGTCCATGAATTAATAGTAGGATATTCTGAATTACAGGGAAGGAAGTATCATCGCTGACACAGATCTAGTTTACTTGGATATTCTGGATTACACCGAAGAAGAGGTTGAAGATTTCTGCAGGGACTTGACAAACCGGACGGCCGATCTCATCGTCAATGCTACTAATTCAAACTTCACTTTCGGGGGAGGTATGTTTCTTTTAATTACCCATACACTAATGGAAACTTCACTTATGCATTTTTTACTAGAATCGCCAGATTTTTTGATTGTTGAAATCTAATGCTTCTAATTTAAAGTAAAAAGTAAGTAAGTAAGTAATATTTATTTGAAGTCGGATTTACAAAAGAAACATAAATCCGCAAGGGATTTTTTTTACCGACATAATTCTACTTTCACATCGATATGTCTTATACTCCATTGGCGAGCAGCGTGCTGCTTCCAAACTCTTGGGCAGCAGTGAATATATCCAAGGGTGCCGGAGCAGGGGGGGCAGGGGGGGGGGGGGTAATTGCCCCTCCTGCCCTTTGCCAGGAGGGGCAGGGGGGGGGCAAGGTTGCCCTTCTCATGTCAAAGAAAAAACATTATCAGGCCTTAATTTACAGTGATTTAGGCCAAAATTTTTAATTATTAATTCCAAATTATTATTTACACCACATAAAATTTTTGTCACGCGAATTAGATTTGCCCTTTCTCGACCGACCGCCCCTGCCGCCCACGTTTCCTTCCGGCACCCCTGCCCATCTCATGTCTGATTCTATTGAAACAGCTACAGTTCATGTGGCAAATTCGTTTGTGGCAAGTCACTACAGCACTTTCTCCAAACCTGATCTCTAGACGTGACCGCAGTGCACTCTATCACAGCCAGGAAATTTGATATGCAAAAAGAGTGGACCGTTGCACTGTGAAAATGGCACTTTGTGACTCATGATAGCTGATGAAGTTTCATCTTCTCTTCATTCAACATGGAAAACATGGAGGCTGTTTGATTAGTCATGATCAAGAACAGGCCATTTGCTTTGTCATAACTGATTTTAGAGTAAAACTCAGATGCATTTAATCCTTTCGTTTGCCTGTCACCAACAAGCGGGATTAGTGTCCTTAAATCAAATTAGCATTGAAAGTATAGGGTATGATCATGACAAATCATCAGCACAATGACACACAAAATGCCAAATGTTTTCACAGTGCAGCAGTCCACTCTTTTTGCACATCAAATTTCCTGGCTTTAAACCTGAATAACTCTAATGTTATGATTTCCTTATGTGCTACTTGATTTTATGGAAAACATAATTTTGAATAGCGTCAATTAAAATTTGAAATGCATTTTGCAAGGATTCCTATGGGTAATGGCCAACTGTATGTTGACATCTCAACTGTACACCGAACATTTCGGGAATTAGGAAGTGTACGAATGATATTGTATTTCAAGATAGCTATATTTGAACAAGGAGATGACCACTAAAGAAATACACTTGACTATTGCCAACTCTTGTTGAGTAGTCCAGATAAGTCATCAGAATGATGTGAAATCAATTCAGACAGCAGAAATCAGTCGAATCACTGTTGTTGTACGTGTCACATATATTTCAAGTACTGGTCAAACATCCAGATGTCATATACTGCTCAGTTTTGGATCGATAAGGATATTCACAGTGGCGTATTTAGGGGGGGGGCATTGGGCCATGCTCCCCCCCCCTCAGGCCCAAAATTAACATGGAAGAGATAGGAAAAGCCATGGAGCGCCCCGTATTCACCCCATGTAATGCCCCCCCCCCCTCAAGCCATTTCTAGATACGCCCCTGGATATTCAATACAATGAATACTGTCAACAAATAAGTTACCACTACCAAAATAACCAAACATATGCTTACGACTTTAGCTGTAGCCTGTAAACAGACATGAATGCATGCTTTACCTACCAGGAAGAAAACCCAGGTTATCTACTATCCTTTATTGATGTACAATGGACACTTGGGCTAATAAGAGGTACCTAAAGGTTCCTAAAATGACCATCCACCCATAGTGCACACAAAATCACTATGAAGTGCTCTTTAAATTTTGGGTGGGAGCCACTTATGAAACCCACAACTTTTACTGAAGTCTGGTCTGAGAGAAAGTGTAAATATACTAAACATTTTATTATTGTGTTAATGTGCTGGGCACTCATATACTGGTCATGTAGTACATAATAGTAAAAGATAAAGAGCCATTTGAAAGGATCTAAAATGCTTAGAAAGTTCCTCTCAAAACTACTTGTGTTGGTTGATTAACCTTCTCTAAAGAAATTCAGGACAGGTTGGTTTTTGAAATGCAAAATGGTTTTTAAACAACCAATGATGGTTTTTGCACAGAAGTTATGTTTTTCCCAAAACTTTCAGGATTCAATACAATAAAGCTGCATGGTATTTTGACAAACCTAAATTGGAATTATATGGAGGAGGACAATCTCAAAAACCTTTAAGGGTTTTTTAAAGAACTTTATTTTTAAAGTGTGGATGGAAAATTATTGTCTTATGTCCTGAATTTATGCACTTGGTAGGCTAATTAGGACTGAAAGGGGACACAGCAATGATATAAAGGATGATTGAAACTGATGTCCAACATAGGTCCAGGTCAACATGTGACCTGGCTAGAACAGGAATCAAACCCTGGTCCCAGGGATTGGCAGCCCAGTTCGCCATCTATAAATGAAAGATATCAATAGGCCAGACTAGCCGACTATATGTTATTCCATGAGGACCTTTACAGTCTGTCACTTTGATAAAGAAAAAATGAGGACCAGTTCACTGTGAAAAATGGCACTTTGTGATTCATAATAGCTGATGAAGTGTCGTCTTCTCTACTTTCAACATGGGAAACATAGAGGCTGTTTGATTAGTCATGATCAAGAGAAGGCCATTTGAATTGTCATAACTGATTTTAGAGTGAAAATCAGACGCATAATCCTTTCGTTTGGCTGTCACCAACAAGTGGGATAAGTCTCCTTTAATCAAATTAACGTTGATAGTATTGGGTATGATCATGACAAATCATCAGCATGATGACACATTAAGAGCCATTTTCACAGTGCGACAGTCAACTCATTTTCTTTATCAAAGTGACAGACTGTATTAAACTAGTTGAGTCATTGTCAGCTTCTTGATACGGGCACACATACACGGCATGCTATCTCCTTCAACTTTGGAGCTTTATTTGATTTACGATAACAAGTTATGAACAAATAACCTTCAGTTCTGGAAAATAGCTAAGAATAATTGTCCAGACAAGGAGGTGTGAAAGAAGAACGAGTTGAGCCATATTGATTAGTTCCATAAAAATTGTTATTATTTTAAAAGTGTATTTGATTTTGCATTACTTCATTCTTCCTCATTCCAAGTGTCATAAGCAAGCATTTATGATTATGATAAACTGCCTCTCCTCACAGCTACTCTTGACATACACCGTTGCTCAAAAATATCGAATACTTCCGCATTCTTCATTGAAATTGATAACTTTAGCAACTTCTGCTGGAGTGCAAGATGCTTGTTTCAGTTGTAACTGCTTCCAATGAATGTTTAAGGGAAGAATATGCTGTAGCTTAAAATGCATGCTGCAGCGTTAACCCCAGGAAAAGTTACAGCGGCACGAAATATGGAAAGTCAGGGGGTTTTTTAGGGTGATGCACACTAAACCAAAAATTAAAAATTCTTGCAAAAAATGTAGCTAAGGCTTTCAAAGAGTGATCAGAGAAGATGTCTTGACCTTGACAATGGACCATGCCAATTTTCACACTCTGAAATTTACATTTATTTGACATTTTTCTCCAAAAAAGTATTCCATATTTATGAGCAGGAGTGTACATTGCCGGCCAAAAGTTTGGAAGCAGCATCCTGCTCGCCAATGGATTAGAGTTACAAACATGGTTTCTGAGTGCTCTGGTTCTTTTTTGGCATATTATAATAGAGCTAAATGAGTGTAGTCAGGCAAATTTGTGAAAAAAACATTACATTTCCATAGTTGCATAAAAAAATCAGGACATGTCAAAGTGAGTAATAAAACTTGGTTATTGCTTTTTGACTGGGATGGTTGCCCACTTATTTTAACTCATCTGTAGTTTTGAGACCAACAGACATTATACTGTCAAAACCCCTATTCCTATAATGATACATTTTCTTTTTTGATCAATTAGAAGAGATGTCATTTATTAAGATTCACAATTTCCTATCTGTTACACTCGGGAGTTTCTCGGACTGCATTCTAGTTCTTGTCTGAATAAGGACTGCTCCTGTTTGGAGTCTTCTGCCACTCTCAACAGCTCCTATCAGATACTCTAGGAAAAAATCCAACTAGACTCAAATGCCATCTCAAGAACAACAACATTCATGAACCAAGCCTTTTCTTCTTCAGACAATTATGGATTACTTGATCCAAAAACACATTTCTGCCAAAAATTCAGCACAGCAAACAACAAAAACCACCCCCAACCCTGACAAAGACACTACCAGTGACCTGGGATCCAAAAATCTTGAGGATTCCATGGAAACTGGTACACCACAAACAACCAGTCCATCTAGGGCTGAACGGCGGGACACAAATCCCCAACCACATCCATCTAACAAACTTCCATCAAACAACCCTCCTCCTAGACCATCCTCATCTACTAGTCCTCCAGAGGACAATCAAACATAAGGGGAAGAGGTTTAAATAGAAATAGTTTCAAAATTTAGAGTAGAAAATACCAAATATTCTACTACATTAAAATACCCTCATAAGTCATGGATAAAATAATCCAATGGAACTGTCGCGGTTTTAGAGCCAATTTTGATGAAATTGACATCCTGGCTTTTGAGCTTCAACCATCCGTCTTCTGTCTTTAGAACACCGTCATCTAAAGTATGGGAAATGATAAAAAAATACAAGGGAAGACATCGAAATCTAAGATAAGCCACCTCATAATTAGCAAATAAGTTAGCTGAAAAGTTCTCATATAATTCTTCTTCAGAAAACTACAATCCAGAGTTCCAACATTTTAAAACACAGGCAGAACGTTTGGTGTTAAATATACGTTCAAACAATCTGGAAGAACACAATACGTGTAGTCCTCTGACTATGGAAGACCTTAAGAAGGCACCGCAGAAAGCTAAAGATTCAGCTGTTGGACCAGATGAAATCCATTATCAGCTGCTAAAACACCTTCCTCCCCCATGCTTACTGACTCACCTTTACATCTTTAATATAATTTGGGATAATGGACTGTTGGAGAGAAGCTTCAATTATTCCAATCCCAAAGCCAGATAAGGATCACACTGATCCTGCTAATTACAGGCCCATTGCTTTGACAATCTGTCTATGCAAGACCATAGAAAGGATTGTTAAAAGTATTTGAGATTATGTATATACAAAGAAAATAGTTTTCTTAGTACAAAATCTCAGATACTTTTCCATTCCACTGCCATGGATTATCATTCCCTGTCATGAAGTGATTAGATATATTATATCAGTTTTTCACAGCTCATCCTCTAAATTCCATGTTATCTTTTTATCTTGACAAGTTTTCTCTTATGTGCGCAAACATTATTGGAAGCACAAGATTTTGCATGTTATTATTGAACTTTAATCTGCTTTGAGCAGACAGGTGTCATCCTAAGTGCTGCATGATGAATATATTGCAATTTTTTGTACTTAGAACAACAATCCCTAAGAATTGTAAATCAGCAGGAGTACCTTACTCTTGACACTTCCTCCTTATCTATACATTTATGCAAGATTCCAGGTGGATGGAATCTTTTATTGGCTTGTATAGCACATATATAAAATTACAAGAGAAAAAGATAACAAATTGTCAGGTTCACACTTGATTAAAAAATATTGAGCGAAAGAATAAAACAAGCTGTAGGTGTATTATAGGTATGACCATCCCATTTTTTGCATGTGCAATTTTTGTTTCCCTTTAATTACATTTAAGAATTCATCAAATCATTTCACTCTGTTACAGTCAGCTGAATTGAACTAAAATGAAAAGTAGTTAAAAAAACTATTTATCCATCAAATCACTTGAACCCATTGTTACAGACAGTTAAAAAAACTATTTATGAAACAAATCACTTCACTCAGTCACAGTTTATTGAATTGAAATGAATGAAAACTACTTATCAATCAAACTCCTTCACTCTGCTATGGTCAATTTAACTGAATAGAATAAAAGATATTTATCAATGAAACCACTTTAAATTGTTTCAGTCAATTTTAAAAATTGAATTGAATTGAATGAAAAAGATTTATCAATCAAATCACTTCGATCTGTTACGGTCAATTGAATGAACTTAATGAATTGAATGGAAAATAGAAAATTAGTTATCAATCTAATTTATCACTTCATTTACTAACTGTCAAGTGAATTGAACTAAATGAAAACCATATATCAATCAAATCACCTCACATTGTTACAGTCATTTCAATTTAATTGAATTTAATGAAAGATGTTTATAAATGAAATTGCTTCACTCTGTCACAGACTTTTGTATTGAATTGAATGAAAAGTAGTTTAAAAAACTATTTACAAAACAATTTTAAATCGCTTCAATCCGTTACAATTGAAATTGAATTGAATGAAAAATATTATCAATCAAATCACTTCACTGAAGTTCACTGTGTAGCAGTCAAATGAAATTGAATTGAATGAAAACAATTTATCAATCAAATCACTTCACGGTCAATTTAATTGAATGAATTGAACGATATTTATCATTTAAATTTCATTTTATTAAATTCAATGAAAATTTTTTAGTGTTTTTAAAAATTTTTATTATTCTTTATTTTTTTTATCATTTTATTTATTTTTTGTAAAAAAAAAAAAAAAAAATTCAATGAAAATTATTTATATCTTTTCCTTTCCTCTCTTACAGACTGTGGTGAGATAGTCGAGGAAACTCGGGCTGAGGCTTGCCAAGATAATCAGAATTCTGTCTGTAATGCGGGATTCAATTGTGACCTTGATGTATTTGACAGACCCCAATGCATCCATCCTTGCTACCAAGCAATTAGTGTAGAGGGGCGTTGTCTGTCTGAGCAAGGGTTTGAATGTTCCATCATCGTTCGAGAAGGGACGTCACAATACGATGCGGTTTGCAGGTTAGCTTCGAATTTCTATCTGTTGTTGCATAAAGAATTTGTTTCAAATTTTGAAATTTACATCGGTTCAAAGAGTTAAAAAATCGCCTTTGAATCGTTGTCAGTTAACAGTAGGGTGTCCCAAAAAAAACGAAAATCTGCAATTAATTGGGGCTAGCCTCTAAATGTGTTATGTAGTCCCTCTCTGACTCCAATGTACAATTTCAGCTCATTTAAAGGTGTTTTAGATGTTGCACAAGAGCCCCAAATATAGAAAGGGTTTAACATTAAATTTTCATGCGAAAATGGCTATTGTAGCTAATAGTTCACAAATTATCAGTTATTATTTAGAGGTTAGCCCCAATGAATTTCAGATTTTCACTTTTTTTGGGACACCCTGCTTAACAGGTATGTTAAAGAATTGTTTTTGCATTT
Organism: Platynereis dumerilii; assembly: GCA_026936325.1. Classification (NCBI taxonomy): domain Eukaryota; kingdom Metazoa; phylum Annelida; class Polychaeta; order Phyllodocida; family Nereididae; genus Platynereis; species Platynereis dumerilii. The sequence goes on from JAPTHN010000012.1 coordinate 41,855,494, forward strand.
TTACATATTTTGGCTTAATGAGTTGGTTCAAATTTCCCTAAATTTTGGCTGCAAAGGAATTATACAATAGCTGTTTACTTTAATAGATCTGATTATGATTTCATCACTGAATAAATTATCTCCATTCCAGTTGTCGTGTGAATTACCTCTACGCGGGACCTGACACGTGTATCAACCAAAACGTCATAATTATTTCGACATCTGTCATTGGAGGCCTTCTTGTGATTATCATCATTTCGATTTTCGTCGTCATCGCTGTGCGAAGGCGGAGAAGAAGGAACAACTCTTTTATGTGAGTCTTTAATTTTTTGTAGATGGCATGTGTTTTGCGATGATGAATTTACCTTCAGAGGATTCGGTTTAACATGTCCATAATTTTTGACGATGTTGCATCGTCTTCGTCAGTGGTTGTGTCGTGGGGCCGAGGTGTCACGTGACTCCCGAGAGTCACTTGACAGGAGCGGCGAGTAGATGGGGGTGAGCTCCAGTCCTTTATCTCTATTGAGGGATGGCTGGTGGCATTGAATTGGTTGGCCTCCTTGATCTTCTGGCGGTACCAGTTGCAAGTCCTCTTTTTCCAAGGTGTTGTCCATCGTGCACTTATGTCCCGTATCATTCATGTGTTCCTTGATGGCTGAGTTGGTCCCCTTTCTGCTGGTATGTTCCTTGAACCTTGTTCCAAGATTCCTGCCTGTTTCTCCAATGTAAGTTTTGTCGCATCCTTGGCATTGGATGTGATAAACTAAACCACATTGGTCTTCCTTCTTGATGCTGTCTTTAGGCTTGATCATTAGGCTCTTCAGAGTTTTAAACGGCTTGTGATAAGTGGGGACTTTGTGAGATCTGAACAGTCTCTGGAGGTTCTTTGATGTAAGGCAGTGCAATGGGTGGTTTGTTGGAATTCTCCGTGGTTGATTGATCTTTCTGTTTCTTCTTGGGGATTTGAAGTACCCCACAACACAACCACCGACGAAGACGATGTGACATCGTCAAAAATTATGGACATGTTAAACCAAATCCTCTGAAGGTAAATTCATCATCACTATGGATCCGAGGATAGAGAATCTACACACTAGAGGCATATCTTTAGTTCATATGTTTCTGCAGACCTGTTCAATCCCAGGCTGGGGCAGATGTAAAATATGAAAGTATTGATTCCAAAAATCTTATATGTAGTGTGTAGTGTAGGCTATATATAAATCTGATGCAGATGTTTGTTGATTTTTTTCTACATTATTATATGATATTTCATAGATCTTTTCACGTAAATATTTTGATACACACACTTCTCACATTCATTATTTAAGGGAGTGAAGTGGCAATCATTGTAATTTCCAGTTATGACTGTGTCCGTGATATGTGTATGAATAGCCAAAAATAATGAGTATGTAAGGATGATTTTACAGAAATTTAAGACAAAACACAGGGTCAACAGACTCAACACATCACTTGTGGAAACAGACCCAAGGTTAGGTTTAAAATTAGGGTTACAAATAGATTTAGGTTTATGGATAGGGTTTTGGTTTGAGTTTTGGTTAACCCTGCGTTATTTAATTAAACTGCTGGTCCAAATCTCCGCGTATGTCAATTGTCTCTTACATTTGCTGAATTATATTCCACTGAAACAGTCATAACTGGCAAAAAGAATGAAAAAACTTCTTGCTCCCTTAATTCGTGTGAGCAGTGTATAACAAAGTGGCACCACTCTTCATAAGGGTGCAAATGCAAACTTTGAGAAAAAAGAGAGGGAGGTACACACAGCGAGCTTGAACAAACTTTGGGGTTAAAAAAATTGACCAAGAAAACGATTAGTGCAGTGATGTAGAGGAAGGTCAGGTGAACATTTTGATGTATCAAACGAAAAAATCTGTTGGGAATTTTTTGAGATATTTGAGTTTTAAACTTTTTATTTATCACACCCTATTGTTAGCATGGAATCTCCATCTAAAAATGATAAAAACTGTCCATTTTTCCTGTTAGGTAATATCTAAGATAAAAGTCATCAACAAGACGTAAAAATATGCAGTCATTGCCACAAGAGCAAGTACATACCACTTCATTCAGACTGACAGAGTGTGATAAACCTATAACAGTTAACATTTCTCAGAAAACTTATAAAATGTGTTTATTTTCCAGCTTGTCATCAGTTTCATCATTCTGGTGAATAATTGTAGTAGAATCTACCTCACTTTTGAACTCTATGGTGTATTATTGAGGTTTTTATGTGTTTTTAAAGAAATTTCACCACTGTGAAACAAGTACTTTTGCAACCATGTAAAGTGCAGTCAATGTTGAGTGAATCATCAGAAAATGCATAGATAGAATGTTTGGAAGCATTTAGTTAAGTATGGAGTAAAATACTTTGACATTGCAGTCTTTATGTGCAATTCTTGTACATGTTTGTATTAACTACATTTTAACATAATTTACTAAATTTATGCTATTTTTGTTGTTCTATACAATTAAAGATTGGTTGATTTTGGAAGCCAGATAACCTACATTAACATTAAACACCGAACATCCATTTTAAGTACTCAAAATACATTAAGCATGAATATTACTGTTTATTTATAGATCTTAATCTTATTTGGCCTTTTTTTTTCCAATTGCAAAGAATTTTTAATGTAATATCACAGGATTCAACTTCATAGTGAAGCAGATACTTACAAACATTCGGTGCATGCATTGTCTTATAATTTACTCAACTTTGTCTATCCTTTTACTTTATTATGAAATGCTTGTTTCACGGTGGCAAAATTTGTGATAAAATGCACAAAAAACTCCACAAAGCCTGTTACAATGAGATGATGAGACCCAATGTGCTAAAATTATTTATCAGAATTATGTAACTAACACAACCTGGTATTGCAAACATTTTCTCAGGCCTTTAGCCAGAAATGTTAGCTGTTTTAAGTTTATCACACTATGTCAGTCCGGATGAAGTGGCACATACTTTCTTCAGAGACAATGACTGCATATTTTTACTTCTGAATAATGACTTTTATTTTAGATATTATCTAACAGGAAAAATGGACAGTTTTGATCACTTTTTCATGGAAATTACATGCTAAGAAAAGGGTGTGATAAATAAAAAATCTCAAAAACTCAAATATCTAAAAAAAATTCCCAACAGATTTTTTCGTTTGATACATCAAAATGTTCGCCTGAGCTTCCTCTACATAACTGAGCTAATCGTTTTCTTGGTCAATTTTTTTAACCCCAAAGTTTGTTCAAGCTCGCTGTGTACATTTTTACGTCTCAAAATTAATAATTTTTTGCATTGCGATGAATAACCAAGATCGAAAGCAACATTGCAAGTGTTATTTATACTTCCTAAGTAGGATTTTTAGTTAATTTTTGCCCATCAAAGGGAAACTAAATACATATGAAAGACCACTTCGTGATCGCAGAATTTTCGGCCTTGTAACTTAAGGATATGTATATGGCCACATATTGTGAAATTTAGTGTATTTTAGTAATCAATTACATTTCCCTGGATGTAAACTTATTATAGAAAGTTTTGCAATTGAACTGCGGAATGTAGTCTTTATCTTTGCTTCTTATGTGGCCCCCTACACATGTCATGACATTGCAAATATATGCCAAAGGAGTGTTGAGAAAATTCTTAATCGATGTCATTTTTAACCCACATGTACTGAATCGATATGAGCAAATTCATAAATCACTACAAAAAATGTCTTAGATGTACAGATCTGCATAATTACACAGTATATGATATTAATTATAAGATTGCCTGGTCTTTGATGTTTTCATGGCTGGATGGGCATCAGTCATCTGAAGTTCTTTTATCTAAACGTCTTTATTTTTTGGTTGTGCAATGTTTGCCAGTAATGTTTCTGTAAGATTAAGCTTAACATTAATTGATTCGGAGCGCCATAAGATGTTCAGAGGAGCATGGATTTTTCCTTGACTTGAAATTATTGATTTCAATTACCAGCAATAATTATTTATTGTGAGCATGCTTTATCTCAAATATTTGTTTCTAAATCAAACAACAACATGTTAGAAAATAACCTCACTAGAAATTATTTATTTCAAGACTACCCAGAAAAAATATATCTATTGCACTAAAATTAGGCAGAAATTGCTCATAAGAATAACCCAAAGCCCCCTTCCAATCAGAATTCATCTATTTCGCTAAAACTACGCAGAAATTACTTATTAAAAAAAAAAGTCTCTAACCAAACAGAGTAGTGGTTGCCTTTTAGATCTTTACCAGTTGGACTTCATTTTTTTGTGGAACTCTGCTCATGTATTTTATGCCAAACTGCCTTCATAAAATCTTGTTCAGCATCACAGGTCATTTTAAATTATTGCAGGTTCTATTAACACCTGATTGCAAGTTTGGCAAAAGGACCAAAAGTGTCCTAATATTAGGCTAGGTGCCTCGCTTATACCTTAAATGGACACAAGTCTCTCTATTGCACCAATGTTATTTTTTTACTCGTACATATTTCTCGCAAGACAATAACAACATTAGAGCCATATAAAAATGCCATAAAAATGTTTTACGAAATTGCTGCCTATGAATTATCGGTGACAAAAAAGGACTTCGCTCCCTTATCAGGGTGTGGTGGCATTTTCGCATGACTCTTCATAAAGATAAAAGATAAAGAGGCTCTTGCCTGTCATAAATGCTTCATTCACTCATAACTAAGACTCTTGTTATATGTTTATCGGAGTGCAAGTATCATGTTTATTGAGATAGGGGCTTCTCTGAGAAGAGCAATGGTGAAATCAATGGAATATGACTGTTAAAAATTAATTCAAAATTAGGGACATGTCATACATATACATATCTTGAAATGTAAATATAGTTGTATGTACATTCATCATTAAGTTATCAATTCTCAAAGTCCTAGCTAAGGGAAATGAAGATAAAGTCGGTTTAAAAATTACATTGCACTTGTCTGTCCAAATTATTAGACATTGCACCACTTTCACCCACTCACCCTCAGACAAGGGTCTGCTCTTTGCACATAAGGGCCAACCAGACGATAGTTGCCGTGAAGGGGGCTATGACATTTTTTTCATTCATGGAGCATAGACAAACAATTTCCTTCACATGCTGATGAGCGACAGACTTTTTTATCACAATTCTAACATTGCGGTACCCTAGCCACAAATGTAAAAAATTTTTTTTCATCTGCTCAACAAACCCTGTTTTCAGTGTCAAGTGGGAAATAAATTTTTCCTTTTTCCAAAAATTTCATCCGCCCCCTCAAAGATCATCTGGTGGGCCCCTCACGGCTGAGGTTTACATGGTGACCACCCCGTGATGGATTAAATGATCGATGAAAAGGCTCTTAAAGAATTTTAAAGACAAGATAGCATCTAAATAGAAAGCATATCTTCATTAATTGGGGAGGCTTTTCCGTTTTCCAAAAATTTCATCCGCCCCCTCAAAGATCATCTGGTGGGCCCCTCACGGCTGAGGTTTACATGGTGACCACCCCGTGATGGATTAAATGATCGATGAAAAGGCTCTTAAAGAATTTTAAAGACAAGATAGCATCTAAATAGAAAGCATATCTTCATTAATTGGGGAGGCTTATGTTTTGTTATTCACTCCAGTCGATTTCCATATCTAGGAAGGGTAAAAAAATGACAAATCACCTCCAGAATGACATTGTTTAAGGAGATTTAAATTGCAACTTTAATTTAAAGAAATTACAGACATTGTTCTCCTGCTATTAATAATTGATTATCTTTAAATACATTAGCATACCAATGGGGTTGACGAAGGCCGTGGCAGCTTTATTCCAAGTAAATGTTTTTGTGCATGGTCAAAATGGGAAGGGCCAGGGCTGCACTTGAATCTCTGATGTCGTATTATTGCCCAACCGTGAGAATTTCAAATGCCATCTGCATACCAAGTAAGGTTTTGACTTTTTTAGAATGTAAATAACGCTAAGCTAATGGTGGGAAAATTAACATGTAATCAATATAATGACATCTTTTACGATACGATACGATACGATAATACTTTATTGAATCATTGAAAACAATGAAACTCATTTGATTTACATGGCTCTATCACAATCACGTGCAATTAACATCAACAAAATAAATAAATAAATAAATATATATATCACAGTGCAGAAAATTATATCACATTATATCACAGTATATACATATCACAACTTGGCATGATTGAACACCTTCACTCCGTGTGGCACAAAAGTACTAGCATATCTCTTTGTGTGATGTTTAGGTACACACAGACGTTTGCCTGACCTGAGAAAGATAAACCTACTACTCAGAGGATGACAGCTTTCCTTCATAATCTTTTTAACCATTTTAATACAAGCATTATCATAGATTTTACTTAGACTCTCAGTTTTAACACCCATTTTCTTAGCTGCTCGAGTTATTTTTGACAATTTAGAATGATCTTTCTTATGCGATGGGCCAAACCATGAAACAATACAATATGATAGTACAGATTCAATGATTGATCGATAGAACAAGTGTAGTATATATTTGTCGACTCCGATGTTATTGAGCATTCTCATATGGTGTAACCTTTTGATACATTTTACATAAAGATGGTGTACATTGTCAGCAAAAGTTAACCTGTCATCAATTACAACTCCTAAGTATTTATAGTTATGTACAATTTGAACAGCGTCATCGCCTATTACAATTGGGTCATAGTCATTTTTAATTTTACGGAAATCGAGGACCATCTCCATCGTCTTCTTAACATTCAAATTTAGAAAATTAGAACTGCACCAATCTACAAATAAGTTGACCTGTTCTCTATACATGCTCTCCTCGCTGTCTAAAACATTTCCAATCACCACTGTATCGTCTGCATATTTAATAACAGTACAATTTTGATGTTTACTCATACAATCATTCGTATAAATGGTGAAAAGCAGTGGCGAGAGTACACACCCCTGGGGGGCACCTGTATTTGTCAGTAGACACTTGGAGGTAATACCTCCTAACTTCACAAACTGAGGCCTAGCTGTTAGGTAGCTGTGTATCCATCGTATTACATTTCCATTTACATTCATATCAAACAATTTGCGAATCATAACATGTGGTTGAATTGTGAATCAAAATATCTTAATTTATTAGAGAAGTCATTAGTTGTAGTTCATTGATTATGACGTAAGAAGCCCACTTCAGCATGGGTGTAGTCTTTTTCATGCTACTTAGACATATTTGCATGGTGATATGACATGTTTTCACATGTGCAATGAACTGTGCTGCATGTTACCTTTTTATCAGAGTTCAGACACATGCTTATATAATGTCATAATCTCTTCATAACTAACATGATATTACAATATTATAATACCTTCATAATTCATATATTGTATTGGCCATGTTATCAGAACACTCTCTTTGTTATCACAGCTGGGTAAATAAAGCATTCTTCAGATGTAGGCCTAAAGTATAGCCCAAAATATTTTCCTTAACCCCTTGCCCTCTGGAAGATGCCTTCAGTTCTTATTATCACCCCCTTCATGCCCTTTTTCCCAGCTCACTCACAAGCAGTAAATCGCTTAAAATTAACTAAAATTTTGAAAATTTAGCAAAACGCTGCTTTAGCGTTGAAAAATTATTGCTGTGTTCATGTTTAAAGCATTTTGAATAATTTTTTTAAATTCATCTTTGGAAGCTAATTGTTGCCTTTTTAGTTACAAGTGAGTTGAAGGGCGGGCAGGGAATGCAAGTGTGGGCACTGGGCATCTCCTTTAAAAAATATTGATTATTGATTGACTTTATTTGTTGAGTAGGAGTCTCTAAATAAAACAGAGTTGTACTATATGTAGCATGGGTGACAAGATACAGATTCATATATTTATAACACTATACTAGAACTTTGGGAGACATTACAATGATGTAATGACATTGTCATCTGTGAGAAAAATCTTTTCAAGTGGTGGAATGTCTTTGTTTTGGCAAAAGTTTATGACTTCTTTGAACTGCATGAACCTCAGACTCAGGCATAATTAATATCCGAATTTGATGGTGAAAGTGCAAAACCTCATATGTCAAAATTGTGCTATTTTCAGATTTTGAGTGGAATGACTATTTCATTATCCAATACACATTGTCAATTTGTCACCTTGCCAGTTTGCTATTTTTGGAAGCCGTAACAGACTGATTTTATCAAACCTTGTACGTTGATTTGTTCCAAAAAAATGAAAGTGCCAAACCCTGTAACTCAAATCAGAACTTTAAAGCGCATAATTTCGGATATTTCAACTTTTTTTGAAAAACAATGATTGCGTAACTATTTTTATGGCTCACATGTAAACAATCACAATATAATATAGATAGACATAAATGAGAAGACAGAGAAGATCAGTAGAGTCGTCAGATGAAAATGATGCCAACTGTCCTTCTAAGCACAATAAATGAAGATCAATTCCTTGAAATATGAGGGGGCGGGTTGGTCGAGTGACCAGTAGCGTGCTGGACTGCCAATGGCTGGGTCCAGGGTTCAAATCCAGATCTTGCCAGGTCACCTGGGCCTATGTTGGATGGCTGTTTCAATCATCTTTCGCCTCATTGCCGTGTCCTCCTCCTGTCCTAATTGGCCTACCAAGTGCATAAATACAGGAGGTAAAGCACCAAACATGTCATCCATCCATCCTTAAAAAATGCAAACAAATATTTTTTCATGCTGTGGAAAACCACTGTTTTATCTTCATATATATTGAGCTCAGAATGACAATTAGATGAATTTGGTAGTTAGTATAGGTTCTATTATCAATCCAAATACTATGTATCCTTCAATTGTTCTTCTTTGCCAGAGAGCATGGTGTCATGCTGAGGATCATCCTTGTGTTTGGCAATTCACAGTTAAAGACTAGTAATATAAACTGTAGTGATATTTACAGGCTTAAAATGATTGATTTGACTGGATTTACATTTTGTAACTGACAGCCATGACTCCATGTTCTCAGTCAATGAAGCAAATTTGAATCATACATAGTTATTTGATGGATATTAAAATGATCTTATTTTTCTGTTGAACACCATTTAGTCCAACGACATACTAGCTTTAAACTTAGGTGCTCCACCAGACCAAATCACAACAGTTGCTAATTCAAAATTTATTTCATCTAGAAGGAAAGGGAAATTTTGAACTCGAAATCATTGCGTTTTAACTGGTGTTGGAGTTCTCCCTAATTTCTATTACCGTTTTATCTAAAACTCGAAATTTATTTCATATAGCTACACGGAAAGGGGAATTTTGAGCTTGAAATCATTGCATTTAACTGTAGTTGGAGTGCCCCTTCATTTCTATTGCCATTTTATCTGAAACATTTTCTTATCATTTTATCTCAAAGGAGTGGGGGAGGATTACGCATGCAGTAAAGGAAGGGGAGCACTCTCTTTTTTTAACATAAACTTACAAAAAGTGATATATATTTTAAAAGATATAATAGTGGTACCTGCGTTATAAGACCTCCTGTGTAAGACTGACTTGCCTTATGTGACCGCCTTTCTCCCGCATTAAATAGTATTTTGCACCCTGGCAACAGACTGCACCCCCACGAGAGATCACTTCATGACCGCAGAATTGGTGGTCTTATAATGCAAGGTACATTGTCTTAATGATTTTAGCTTAGTTTTGGTCTCGGTCTATTGATACACAGCCTTTGATGACGTTTCATAGTCCTTCTTGTCTGGACAAACGTGGAAGGACTCGCTTACCTTGTTATATCTTTTGTTAAGAATACTTACATATACGTTTTTATTAATTATTAAACTATTTACGAAAAAAGCTTAAACATATGAGAAATTGGCATAGGATTGAATTCTAATTATAATTTTGGTGTTGTGACAATAAGAAACTTGTAAATGAGTCTGTCATGCATGACACTATTTGGCACAGAACGGCTTGATCCCAAATCAAAACAAACCAGAGGCATACACTACCCTCCAAAAGTTTGAATACACCAGAAAAGGTTCGATTTCTTTCAGAAATACCTCATCTTCAACACAATTTTTGTTTTATTCTTACATCAAACATTATGGAAATTCACATTGAGGCTATGAGGTATTTTGGTATAAATATATATAATTTTTTCGATATCCGATTTCATCATTTTCTAAGAGAGCTATAAAGCACTGTTATCATCGATATTTATGACATTTTATTATTTGCTGCACATTTCCCCTGGTTTCTGATGATTTTACCACTATTTTCAGACCAAAAAATGGCCGTTGAAAATTGGACAAAAATACGGATTTTGGCTAGTTTTAGGTCAAAACATTGCTGAAACAACTCAAATAGAATAATTTTCACTTGAGAAGATACATTATATGATTATTTTTCATGGGGACCCAAAATTATTATTATTTTATTTTTCAGGGTTCAATGTCCAATTTTTAAACTGTCTTTTTGGGGTTTAAAATAACTGTTACGATGATGTTACAACTCTGTAAACACTCAAATATGATTAAATTTTATAAACCTAGAAGATAACTGGGCTGTGACAATTTTTTATAAAATACCAAAATTTGGGATATCGAGAAAGGCCATAAATTTCAACAAAAATGACCTAAAATGACAAAAAAAAGACAACTTCTGTCTTCAGTGTGACTTCTGATATTGTTTGATGTAAATAGAAAACAAAAATTCCATTCAAAATCAAGTATTTTTAAAAGAAACCTCACTTTTCCAGGTGTATTCAAACTTTTGGAGGGTAGTGTATATACCTTGTTTTCTGGATAGTCCAGACTTAATATAAGAAAAAAATCAGATGACTATTCAAGTAAATTTTAAATCTAATCGAAAATATCATTTTATGTATTTTCAGGCAATCAGATGACACTAATGGACTTCATCGAACACCCTCAAGAGCTAATGAGGTATATTGCTTTTTTACACAATTATTCATGTATACATTTTTTTTAAACTTATAACCCTATTTGCCTACATGTTAAGTCATTGATGACATTACCTGGCAAATACCTGGAAATGAGCTTATTCTTTTCTTTTTTTTTCAGCTCTTCATGTCGCCTGACCACGACAATCAGGTTTGAATTTTTTCGTTTTACTCAGCCATTTTTCCACTTACACTCTTTGTGATTTCAGGGGATGGGCAGGTCTAGTGGTAACATCCTAGCAGTGGCGTAACTGGGGAGTCTCGAGTGGGGGGGCACCTGGGGGGCACGCAATTCTCTGGGGGGCCACCCTCTATACTAATTGTATATTTTAGCCAGAGTTGGAAAGTTCATATGGGGGGCACCTGGGGGGGCACAGGGTCAATATGGGGGGGCCTGTGCCCCCCGTGCCCCCCCCCCCCCATAGGGACGCCACTGCATCCTAGGCTACCAATCGCTGGATTCAGGCAGGGTTTGCTTCATCACCGTCTAGGCTTTTTAAAATTACTTTTTGGCCTAAATAGTTACTAAAAAATGGAAGAATTGCAATTTGAGTCCTCATCACCTTTAAGGCAATTTTTGGGGCTGTCTAACTAAACTTGGATCGTAACAAAGCCGGATTTCAAATCCCGTTAACTCAGTACCTGCTTGGTGTACCTCTGTGATATCTAATGGCAAACTATATTGACCAAGAGGTTACATTTGGAATGGATTTACGAGTATTGATTCAGGGCGCAGACAACAGGCGGTGCTCAAAGTTACTACTGTGGTCAAACATAAGCTAGATTAATAAGATTATGTCTAGACCTTGACACAATCCAAATTCAGGCCCTATATTCAAAGAGCCCTTAAAAATAATCTAAAATTTATGAATGTCTAAATATTGTGATTTTTCCCACATTTAAGTAACTTTTTAGGCCTACCAAGAAAAAAACCATGAACGAAATCTGAGATCTGAGTCAGTGGTGTATCAGCCTCAAAGGTGAAGTGCCTGAATCTCAGAAAAACTGCATCTTTTAAGTTTATCGATATTGGCTATTCACCAAGGCGAGCTTAAACAATCTACCTTCCCTCTCAGAATAGGCAGTGCTGTGTGATCACATGCCTGTGGTGATTTATGGTATATTTGACAAAATTTGCTGACATTTTATCAAGAAATTAACTTCAAGGATTATTCTTCTTAGTCTTTGTTAACTTTATAGACCTACAACTATAATTTATCAGCATATTATCGAAGTGAATATGACCATAATATGTTGTGTTTAATTATCTGTGCAGTTCTGAATGCTGCGCCAAGTGATTTTAAGACAATCGATTTTGAAATTAAGTACGGGTTGTATTCGTAAATAATATTTTTCACCTTGAATAGATATTTTGTGGTAAATTTTCAATTAAAGAAAAAATATTAATTTGTGCCTATCTTTGTAACTCTTTTGACAATTTATAACTAAATGAAGCACACTAAATAAATCATGTTCACATAAAATTTAAGAGGTGTTATATGACGAGCCTATAAAGTGATAAAGCTGCTTAATAATATTTTGACATAATACATCAATTGGTGGATGGAACACCATTACACGGTTATTGACATTTCGTATAAAAGATAAATTGTTTTTTTAAAGAATAGTCTTCGTTACTAAGCAAATAATTCTTGTACTAAAACAGCTAAGATACAGTACAACCCAATATAAAGTATGATTACCCCAGCAGGAAGGAAGAATCAGCCACTACTTCACCCTTTCACACGTTTTGACTACCCCTGAATCACTTCCTACTTTTACCTACTTGAAACTACCTTTTAAAATTACATTAAAATCACATTTAAACAACACCAATTTAAACTCAATCACCCTAATTGTGTTTGATTTACTTTATATTTTGCACCCATGCCAATTGCAGTTACATTGGTAGCTGTCTAAATAGAGTTCTTAATGTTGGCTAAGGTTGTTGTAAGGAGTCAAAGGGAGTTGTAAGGAGATTTGGGGTGGAGAGGAGAAAAGAGGGCGAAATAGGTAAACAGAGGACTTCTGACAGAAAATTTTCTTACTTTATTTTGGGTTGTACTGTAGCTACAAGTATGTTTACACTTTGTTGGTGGTGACTGCATGGAGGCTCCTACTGTCTTTTGGATTTTTGAAGTTTTGCCTATAGTCACATTAAAAAAGTTATTTTATGCATGTATGTTAATGTCATTTCCACAATATAACAGTAAGATGAGCAGTTATCAGGGCCAACATAGGTTTTCGCAGCTCCAGAGCCTCATTTTCAGCCCTCCAGATTTTTTTTTTGTTAATGTTGGTAATACGTGGTTCTAAGAAATCTCTTAAGCTATACAAACAGAAACAATATTTATTTTTATTCATAAATGATCTTTATTAGACATAGACAATCTTTATTCTTTCTTTCTGTTTTTAGACAAATTACATTAGTCAAAAAGGTGTTACATGTAAAATTACAAGAGAAAAGATAACAAATTGTCTGGTGTGTTACAAAGTGTTGAGATCCCAGAACCTGACCTGGAAAAGGGCAGAGGAAGTAAACCAAAACAAACCAGAGTCAGGTGTAAGGAGGTGTGAGTGTCAGGACTCACATGTGATGGTTAAGTCCTTTAAGGACGACCAACATTCCATCTCCTCCTACAAAGACCCTGGAACGTAAATCTAAGAACTAGAGCTTTTGGGTACCCCAGTATTTGTGCTGGGTACGAATTACATGCATAAATTCTACTCCCGAAACTCACAAAAAAAGAGCCGATCCATAGTCCGTAAGCACATTTTCGTACAAATTTCGTGCGAATTCATAAAAATTTCATACAGGTAGGGGAGACCGGGGCTGGTTGTCACAGGGGCATGTTGTCACACTTTTTACTGTGAAAAACTAGGGGGCAGTATTGTCCGACCAGTCATTTTTTATTTTAGAAATTATCACCAGGGGTCTCTTCACAAAATTCTAACACCAAGAAGGACATTTGCAAAGCACAATGAGCATTTCATTTTTTTTACTGCCAAAAGTAAAATTTCACCTTCAAATTGCATGCCATTTCATTCTTCGCACACAAATGATAATACTGAACAGATTGAAAAATTTTGTTTTGCTCGTATCTGTTCATGGTATCAAAATGTAAAAACTGAAGAAATGTAAACAAAATGGCAAGTAATCAGCAATTGTTGCCATGAGAAGCACTCGGGGCAGGTTGTCACAAAATTATGGGGCAGGTTGTTACACTTTCGGGGCAGGTTGTCACACTTTCGGGGCAGGTTGTCACACTTTCGGGGCAGGTTGTCACGCTCTCGTGGATATTAAATTGTCATCCCCGTAGTACATTCTGCTGATGATTGATGACGTCAGCAGAAAAGGCATAGCATCTAAATAGATCTATTTCAAATTTTCAAAAGGAATTTGCAGAAAAATTCTGCAGTCTGCACTCACCCTCTTCCTTATCAAAATGCATTTCTGTTGCCTTGATAAGTCAAAATTTGTAGCACCCTTGTACAGAGTCACATGATTGTTAAGGTCTGCACTGGGCAAGTAGAGGATTCCTCACATGTCCAAAATAACTTGTCTTAGTCAGGACTTGGCTTACAGAGTCTCACTTCCTGCATTCAAACTCTTAACCAAAAGTGCCCCGAAAGTGTGACAACCTGCCCCGAAAATGTGACAACCTGCCCCGAGTGCTGAATTTTTGAAAAAATGTCCAATATGACATCAAGATTTCGATGACATAGGTATATATTCACCAGATAGATTTAAGTTACTCATGTACTGACTTTCACATACAATGGCTGTGCTCCGACTTGCTTTACATAGACATATAGCTTGTTTAAATTTTACACAGTGTGACAACCTGCCACTGTGACAACCAGCCCCGGTCTCCCCTACTTTTCAGTTACTTTGGCCATTGTAGTGAAATATTGTTATCACAAATGGTTTAAGTTTAGATCTTGCACTGGCCTATCTAAAAAAAATTCAGCAAATAAGTCGAAATATAGCCCAAAACCCAACTTAACACGTATGAAATCCATACGAAAATTTACGTATGTTTTACGTACGTAAATTTTCGTACATATTTCATACGTGAAAACAACCAGTTTACGAATGAAACTCACAAGATAGAGCTAGGTACGTTTTACGTACTCTGCACAATTGGCCATTTAGAGATCTGACTGTCACAAATTGAGTACGACTGGTGTCACCAAAATAGAAATAAAATTAACTATTACAAATCAACATGCATTTTAATCATTAATATCTCCTGTTTCATCTTCAGGCGTACCAGCTAGAGAGTGAGTCTTACGATGTGGTCCCTCCAAATCCCAGAGCGGTCAATTTCTACGGTTCGGAAATGGAAATTCCGGCAAAACCCATCCCGAGGCCGAAGCTAAGAGAATCCCGGGACGACATGACAACAATTCAGTAAGTGGCAATTCTAAATATTTTTGTTTGTCATGCAAAAAAGTCTCATTTTCACTAAAGTTAATGTCCAGAGGGTATCGCTATAATGATTGGTATGATTGTCGTTCAGTATGGTGAGCACCGGTGAGCAGATTTATCTGGAATGGGCGCTATATAAAATCATACTATATTATTATATTATACTATATTATTATCATTGTATTATATTATTATTGTATTATATTATATTAAGTGACTAATTAATTTAGTCGTTTGACTAATGTGAAGTAAGCAAGATCGATCAATCTGCACTGCACAAAATTAATTTTGAGTCAGCTAAAAATTTAATGATTGAATGAGATGGTTACACAATTCCTTTGAGCTGACATAGCTTGTTGTTTTGAGTTATGACACCAGACAGATTATCATAACTGAAAAACAACAAGCTATGTCAGCTCAAAGGAATTGTACAACCATCTCACTCAATCATTTGGGCTATCTCAAAATTCATATTTAACATTGTGGATTTGTGGTGCGTACCTCTATTCAATAGCGGGCGTTAGTGGAACTCTCCTTTTTCCAGCTCTCCTGTGTTGACGAGCAGAATAAAACTATTTCCGAGCCGGGGTTTCCAAGGTCCGTAACAAAGTCTAATCAGCCTGACAGTACCTGAATATGGTGGCAATCCATGCTAAACATTCCATTTAAGACTCGGCAATGCAAATCCGTAATGTTTTCAATGGATTAAAAGTGCCCTGGGGCCTGGAATGCCAGCTCCACTGACTCAGCAATGGTACAAAATGGCAGCTTGTTCCCGGAAATAGTTTTATTCTGCTCGTCAACACAGGAGAGCTGGAAAAAGGAGAGTTCCACTATCACAGCCTATGGAATGACTTAATGATGTGAAAGAGGTAAAACGACATAACAATTTATATATTAATTATATGTAAAATATTATTTTCTCTTGCAGTAGCGAACCAGATTCAGAATTTCTCATTGACTTCCTCGAACCTTCGGGCGCAGATTTCATGGCAAATCTAGGAGCGGTGGACATTGATAATGACGTGAGAGTTTGAAATTGATCCTTTTTGTGTGTTAGGGAAGATATCTAGACCTTTACATCAGACCTTGTTAGTTCTATCTCAAAATAGGTATTCCATATTTATGAGCAAGAGTGGAGGCCTATGTATGTTACAATGTTGTAGTCTGTTGTCCTTTTCCTCCCCCATCTTGTGTCTGAAAGTTCTTATTCATTAAAGTAAGTAACTTTTTTTCTGAAAAAGAGGGGGCAGCACATGAGGGAGAGCTGAAATAACTGCCACCTAGTGAGTTCATACGTATCTTTTGAGGACAAATATCGTTTTATCTGCAGCCTGATCAATTTAAACAAATAGCTGCATTACATGTGGGTTATCAACTTGCTTTTACTGAGCAGACCTCCCAACCAACCCTCTAAAATAGAGTTTTCCCCTTTTTTTGGCCTAACCCTATCAGCATGCCTCGGCGGTCCAACATCGGCCCAGCATCAGTCCGATGTCAGCAGCATCGGACCAGCTTCGGGCCGACGTTGGACCGCCGAGGCATGCTGATAGGGAAAACCCTCTTACCCTGATTTTAATGCAAAAACCCTATTTTTTTGACAAAGTTCTTAAAAAACCCTCTAAAAATTCACCCTTAAACATTTATTTCATTACTTTCTGTCCTGTGAAATTGTTGAGCTGGTATGGCAACCCGGTCAAAACTGCCCAGAATAAAGCTTGAGGAGGGTGCCCAGTGATTGCTCACTGCTCAACTACTGTTTTAGATCAGATTCTGTAATTTAGCCTTGAATTGTTAAACTACAGGAAGTGCACTGTAAAACTGTCACAGTCAACATTTGAGTCTGCACAGCACTCACTGTGAGATCACAAGAAACTCGCATGGTGATGTCACGTTTGAGAGTGTCATCAAGACATCACAGTGACCTCACACCTTGTGATCTCATGCATTGCTACCTCATGCAGAGCTCTCTGAAATCTCACATACTGAGGTCAAAATGTGAGCTCACTACGAGCTCACAGTGAGCTCACATATGATGGGGTCACTATGAGATCTCTCTGGGAGGTGACAAAGAAGTCACACAGATATGTCACAGAGAGCTCACATTGTGACCTCATGCATTGCTACCTCATGCAGAGCTCACAGAATTCTCACATGCTGAGGTCTAAATGTGAGCTCTCTTTGAGCTCACAGTGAGCTCACAAATGACGGTGCCACTATGAGATCTCACAGAGAGCTCACACTGTGAGCTTTTTGTGACAGGAAGTGACATCACATGGCCATCACAAAATTCCATCCACCATTTTGAATCAACAAGTAACAGGGAAATTTGGGAGATGAAATAATGCATGTAAGTACACTTTTATATAGTTTGTAGGTTTGGAAATTATGTAGCATGGGTTTAAACACTTAGTGATTCCACTGACATAGAAATTAAGCATCCGGAAAATGACAACTATTTGTGTTTTGACAGTTAAATTATACATCAGTTTTGGCACCATCTTTTAACTGCCATTTAGTATCAGGAGCCATTGCACTAAACAAACACATACAGTTTTGTCATGTATGACTAGTAATGTTTTCCATTTTAATTGACAATTTATCGTGGAATAATTAGATAATAGACATCAACCACACACACAGTATAGGATAATTCAGCCTATATATATATGGGACATTATTGAAGTTGCTGATATATTATATGTAGCACATACATGTATTTGTATTATTTTTATTTTATTCTTTTCAGGTTGCTGGTTGATATGTATGGATTGGACTACAGGAATGAAGATTGAAGAGATTTGAATAAAGCCCCCCCCCCTCCCAATCCAGCAATGTGATTTGACAAATAAAATGATTGAACAAACTTGCTATTCTGTATGTGTATTTATCTAACTCTTGAAGAGGTCAATGAGGGTGATATGAGGTCACAGGAAGTTCACCCTGCAGAGGTCACAGAAAGTTCACCCTGCAGAGTTGACCTCAGAAAAGGCTCACAGAGAGCTCACAGAAAGCTCACAAGTGGCTCAAATGAATCTCACTATGAGACCTCACATTAGCCTCACAGGGAGCTCACAGTGTGACCTCAACTTTTGAGCTCAAATCACCCTCATTGACTGGCTTCAAAATGAGGTTGATGTGAGGTCTTTTCTGTGAGCTTTCAAGGTGTCTTTGAAGAGCTCACAGATATATCACAGTGAGGTCAAATTGTTGACTGGGACGTTTCAATTGGAAGTTTTTGCTATAATTGCGTTAATCTCAATACAGAAATTTTGTTTATTAGGACCAAGATTTTTTTGGGAAATCCCTCTAAAAAGGAATACAAAACCCTGGAACCAATGTACCTGAGGTTGGGAGGTCTGTTTTAGCAGGTCAGCGCTGAATATCAAGATACACAAACGTACTTTACGCTTGTGTGTGGCCTAGATTAATAATGTCCCTCAGGCACTCATGATTGGTCCGATTACCGGAAGTCAGCCATTTTACAGCGTTGGCGATGACTGTCACGATTTTAACTTATACCAAACAATTGCAAAAAAAATTGGAAAAATTCAGGTATTAGTAAAAAATGTTCAATTCGCCGGCACCTTATTATCATCCTTATATTCATAGTGTTAAGAGGAATAGATCAAACAAAATATTGTTGCGATCAACCAATCCTTGAATATTATCTAAATCAAAATAGGTTTGTTTCAAGGTTTGCCTGATATACTTTTAGAAATAGATGTTGTAGCTTATACATTAAAGATGCTAATTTGTCTTTTGCTTTTGCCTCTTCAGTACATCATTCAACGACCGGCAGCCGAACTGATTCCATACTACGACTTCTGAGAAGGATTTTCAATGTCAGGACAGCAATCTCGTTTTTCCGCATGGATAGATTCTAGACCAAGACGTATCTACTCAGTGAGACACTCTGATGCCCGAGAGAATGGAGGACGATTTGACGAAAAATAACTTCATTTTAAAGAGACATGTTTAATCACAGACTGATACCAAATAAGCCCGAGATCAACTAGGTCTACATGTAGCTTACCATTTTGATAGAGAGGTTTGTTGCACACATACCTATATATTTTCCCTTTTAAAAATTTGGAATGCGACGCCGCTGAAAATTTCCATTTCCATCATTGGCAAAACCTCTCTGGTAGCCTCTATATTTTGAAAGGCATCTACACGTCTAGAATCTATCATTTTACCTTTTTATTTTTCGTCCAAGAAAATCTGTGATTGCATAGCATGAAGTAAGATGCTCTTTCGTGCGATGACCAAGGGTGCTATGACATTTTTTTACCGAACAAAACTTCAATTTCAAGATGGTCGTTTGAAACCATTTTTTCCGAATTTGACTATTCTGTGCTGGGTTACTGATGAATTGTTATTATTTGTGCTGGTCTATCATTGTTTGTTGTTGCTATTGTTTACATGTTATGTCTTTATCAAGTTATTTATTAGAGTTTTGTCTACAGCCAATTTCTGTGAGACCACGGGACTTAATCATAATTACACCATTTTATTATTACACCATAACCAGAGAAGCTTACTATTTTTTAACAGAGGGGATGCAAAATATTTTTTTCATTATACAATTTTTAATTATGTAGCCTGTATGTATGTGTATTTGTTTATAGCTTTTATACTTTTATGAAAAGAATTTTTTTTTTAAATCACAAAAAAATATACCCGGTGACGAAAAAATTGTATAGGATTGGTGCATTATGTTAGGGGTTTTCATGACGTATTTGTTTAACATTATTTTAGTAACTTGTTTACTGTGCACATAATGTATATTTAATTCAGTTTGCCACTCCTTTTCAAAGTGACAATTTTGTCAAGTTATTGTTGTACGGTGTTTGTATATCATAAATCTTATACCGTGTTAGGCACATAATTATATAATATTATATATGTTGTTTTATTTATTTGTTTATATAATAAACTGAGCACAAAATGCATGATACATGTACGTCGGCTTTTTTTCTCTTTTTTTTACCCACTTCAAGTTGCTGGAGCAGGAGTAGGTATTGTGACAGATTGTCCACTTGGGGCGTATTTGGTGAATTGAACTAGGGCGCCACCTGCCGTATTATTACAATATAAGACCATAATTTTCATTCACTTGGCCTCAATTTGCGCGGTTCAAACAAAGAGGGTAAACAAACTCAGCTTTAGGTTCAAACAACTCTATAATTCTCATTCTTACAACATTGGTTTACAATTGCCCACATATTTTTTTTTTTATTCCTTTATTTCAACTCCCATGAGGGAAATATAACATGTGTATAAATACATTGAGCAGTATAAAAATGATGAGGCGAAAGTAAACAATATATATACATGTAAAAGTTATAAAACAATAAGTGATAAAAACATAGACTATGGATAAAAATTATGTGACTCAGAAACATTTCAGCAACAAGCTAGCGAGGAAGTGTTCATCAGAATAAGGTTTAACATGGTTGTCATGTAATAGTAAGTGACGCAAGGAATCGCTGATGCCATCTTGACTAGAGTGATTAACAATTTTTGGAGGACTGGTTATTATCGTTTTCATAGCTATGTGTTTTTTTGAAAACTTCGTTTTGCAGTTAAACCGTGACATCATTGGGTATCTGTCAATGTGATTGGTCTAATCTTCAATCTGTGACACATCAGTTCAGAGTTTGACATCACAGTTAATGACAAAGGAATTTAAAACTGTCAGGCAATGTCACTATTTGTGTACAACCAAAACAAACAATGCAGGTCTGAGTTGAGAGTTGCACCTCATTAATTGTTTTCCAAACAAAATGCGTTACTGTTTTTCACAGGACAGCAGTCATCAAAATTTCAAACAACATTTTTTGTCAGTAATTGCAACTTTCCTTTGAGGCTAAGTAGTCTGTTTGGTTCAGTTACAGTGCATAGTGAAACATAATCATCCATGTGTCACTGCACTTTGACAGTTTGCTGAAATCTGTGCTTGTAATAAACAAAATTATTCAACTTAATCTCCGACATCACAGTTTTGGAATGAAGCAAATTTCCGACTTGAAAAACATGTAGCTATGAAAACGATAATAATAATTTAACGGCGGAGTGACCTGCTCTAAGAACTCTTGCTACGAGTGAATCCTTGGTCAATCTGCCATTGATAATGAAATCTGCAAGGGCTCTGCTTTGAAGCAACCTGGTTGGTGAGCTGACACGAAAGACTCTGTGTAGAAGACCGGCAGTACTCTTACTGAGTAAATCTGTGACTGGTGGCACACGCACCCTCTTGATGATGTTTCCTTGAGTTGTCTTCAGTAGATTCAGTTCCTTCGTATTTAGAGAGATACTGTCAGCAGGGTTGCGATTTTTATTGATTTTTATAAAAAAATCAGATTTTTTAGATTTAAATCGGATTTTTTTAATTTAAATCGGATTTAAATCATTAATGGAAAATGTTCTTTTTCCGTATCAATTTCACCAACTGTTATTCATTTTTATGCATTGACGTATTATGAATAACACATATATGGATGTCAATAAGGCATATATATAATAGTTGTGTTTAAATTAGAGAAATTATAATGCAAAATTATGAAATCAAAGCAGGTGATGTATTAAATATAATAATCATAATGTAAGCTATGGCAGCAGTTCCACATTTTGATACGGATGTGTTAATAAATGTCTTTTTCTCTGAACATCAATCATAACTTTACAGCTTACTTGTAATAGAAGTACTCCTTCTAAAAGATAAAAAGGGATGTCAAAACGAGTCATCACTTTCCCTACTCTGCAATGAACTGAACTCACGAGTGGAGTCACCTTTTGTTTGTGATGAGCTTGTGATGAGTAGATATACAGAGTATGAAACTAGCATTTCACCTACTTTCATGGGCTGGTTTATCCTCAAATTGACACATTTTAAAGAATTGACAAAGTCTTACCTGATGTTTTTCTTGCTCCATGCAACTGCCTTGTTTTATGGGGCAGGCCAAAGGTTGTTGTCACCTCTGTATTTTAATGAAAACCACCTCTTTCCAAAGCTAGCACAGCTATATAGGGTCTTTGGCCTCGGCCAACAATGGCTGCCAGTGGATAATCAAAACAACAGCCAAGGACAAAATTTAATTCTGAGATTTAGCAACAGGGGGTCAATCACTTCTACTAGGCATGACAGCTCCTGGTGAGAAATGTAATTACAATCCACAGCTGCATTGCAATGGATCATTTGCATTACTGTGACTGCATATGTGATAAAGATAATTGCTATTACAAGGTCTTGCAAATTTGAATTATTACAAGCAATAAAGAAAACATGACAAAAGGAAAAGCTCCATTTAGAATTTTTTTAAAATCTCCTCTTCCAAACTTTTAGAGACCATGACATTTTTTAAAGACTCTGTTGACAGTAAGTAAAGATTGTAAAGTCCAGGAGAAACACAAAAGCTGCCCATTCGCCATTCATTTACAAATGTCATGTGCATAAAAGTACAAGAAGTGTCAGCGGAAAACAGATCTGGGCCTATCACTCTAAAAATGTTACTGTGAAGTGCTGCCTCTGGTGGAAATATCGGTGGTGTGTCACTCCATTTGTATGTCTAGCATATTGACTGCATGCCTTCCTGCGATATACTGACCACCAAAAATTCTATTTTACTAGAATTCCAACACTCCAACCCTGGTAGGTTGCCATTTTGGTGAAATTTCTGTGACAGAAGAATGAATTATGTAATCTGAGTGAACATTTATGATTTTACAAAATACACCAGATATACAACTAGAATGGAGTGCATGAGATGCACAAAAGTATCTCTGCTAGGAAAATAAATAGATTCTAATCATTCTATTTGACTCATCTTGAACTAAATAATTTTTGGTAGGGATCTCTGAACGAGGTGTTGCATGATTTAGGAATGACTATTTGGTGTGAAATAAACTAGATGGGAGCATTACGAGCAGGGGGTCAGCAGTGATTGCCAGACAGATAGTGTTTGCTGTAAGTCATAAAAACTTTGACCCTAGGGTTAGCCCCAACCTACGGGTGTCCCCTGAGGTGCCCCCTCCTTTTGGGTTGTCCCACTGTCCCACCCTTAAGGAGTATCCCCACCCTACCCCTCAGGGTTACCCCAGCAGGGCACACCCTTATCTATCTACTTTTCTATAGATCTATCTATAGATGTAACTGGTCCTCTCGTGCCAATTAAAAGCTGGGGTAGCCAAGAGCCTTGAAGACTAACAAAATCTCTATCTCCCAGCACTGACAATAAATTCCTCCTCTGCCATCACCTAGTGGACATAAAGGAAACTAAGCATCTATACACCACCTAGCAGGAAAAGCAGGAACTACTCCAAAGTGTGATTGATCTTCAAAGTAAAATAAGCAAATAAGCTCGAAATAAAGTCAGATTTTATCAAGGAAAAGAGTCAAGTGCATGCAATTATGTATGATGGAGCACACAGGTACTCAGTTGAAGAAAAATGAATGAATGAATGAATGAATAAGTGGAGCAGAGTAAGTGTGACAGTGTGACAGTGTGACAGTGTGACATGGGACGGGATTCTAGGAAGCCAGGACTAACAAGATCTCTGTCTCCTAGCAGAGATAATACTACATGGCCTGCACATTATCAAGGGTTAATTATCTGATCATGCAGATTGGAAACTCTAAAAAAGTCAAAAGTATCTATTCTTTGCTAACTCAGGAGCAAAAATGAAAAAAAAAGGCCCATCGTCTCACAACCATGCAGAGTAATGAAATAAAAATTAAGAGGAGACTTTCAGTATGCTGACCTAAAAGTAATGTCATAAATATTATCATTGACCAAAAGAAGCACACATGAACCTGTTTTTTAGAAACATCTTTAAGCAACTACACAGGTCTTCAGGCTACCAGGACCATATTTCAGTGCAGTGCATGAAGTGAAGCCATGGAATGTCAGCTGGCATTATGTTGTACAAAATCAGTGTTGTGTGTTATCTAATCCTTTTTTCCAAGTGTAATATCAGATTATTCTAATTAATGATTTTGTTGATGACAGTGATCACTTGGTTTGGAAGTGATCATCAGGTTTGGCCTTGTTTGTCATTTGAGGTGTGTTGCTTAAATTTTGCTTAAAACTAGGCAGACAATTATAACAAAAATATCACCATTCATGAAATAATTTTACAACAATTCCTGAATGATTTGCAACCAAGTAATTGATCATTTTGGACAAATCATTTTTCATCCAATCACAGCATTTGTTTATTTGCTGCAAAATCATTGATGCATGGATAGCTTCAGTGAGTTGGATGGCCCTACATGAAATGGTAAATGAGTTGACTGCCTCCTTCAACAGGAGGATTTCTGTTTATAACTATGAAGCTGGCACCCATAAATGGATGAAATCATTGCAGAAATACACAAGGATGGTGTTCAATTCGTTTTTCAGGTGGGTCATGCCTTATATAGATAATAATCAGCACACTAAATTTTATAAACAAATCTTTCAATATGGCCTATCATTCATACCCTTGTTAATAATATAGACACACATCACAAGCTCACAACTTTTTTTTGAAAACACTCGTGCTTAGAGCTCACTGACATGAGTCAGATCGATTGCAGTTTCTGTTATGGATTCAAGAGGGCAGCACATACACAATTTTGTGAACCCTTTGAGCTCTAAGTTAAGAGTGTGGTCAAGGTATGATAATTTAGTGTAAATAGATGTGAAGCCATTCAGAGTCAGCTTGAAACTGTTTTAATGTCAATTGAAACAATCAGCAGTTGTACACAGGAGTGTGAAATACAACTGTTCATGAAGAAGTGAAACAGTTCACGTGGATTGCGGTTTGACATGTGTGAACAACTGCCACAATACCAAGTTGGCCTTTGCTGT
Organism: Platynereis dumerilii; assembly: GCA_026936325.1. NCBI lineage: Eukaryota > Metazoa > Annelida > Polychaeta > Phyllodocida > Nereididae > Platynereis > Platynereis dumerilii. The sequence continues at coordinate 41,880,660 of JAPTHN010000012.1, forward strand.
ATGCTATTGGTCAAAATTATGACATCATTTTTTCCAGCAAACATCACTTGCTTGAAGCAAGCTGAAAAAAAGTGACACGCAATGGGCAACTTGACCAATCACCTGGCAGGATTTTCTGATGTCAGACCCGAATTTTTGCTAAATATTTTGTTATTTGAGAAATGTCTACAAATATGAAATCACCTGTAAACCCAAAAAATTAACACAAACATAAATGTGTGCTTTATACATACTGTTTCATCAATTTTGGTCTGAAAACACTTACTTTGTGTGGAACTGTGGACTTGTTTTGTTGTTCACGGTTCACCGGTGAGAATTGAATCTAAGTTTCGATTAAGAACAGTAGTGATCATCTGTCACTCACAAATTAATTCATGGGAAAGCTTTTTATCTTTTTTTCATGCATTAAGTCACCACGAATCTTCCCTGTCCTCAATCTTGCTCTGAACTGCTTTGGTGACATCACCATGGCCATTGTTGCTATTATTGTGGTTATGACATCACTATGGTCAGCTGACCAGTAATTTCTCAAATTTAGGCTGTTGTAGGATTAGGGCCTTTTACAGAGGTATATATTTTTCACTATTTGGCATGTACAAAAATTTGTAAAGCAGCAAAAACGAACATATACACGATATTTGCATTCGTGTAAGTGATAAATATTGCTATTCACAAATTTGTGTATGTGTAATTACGAACATTGCAACCTTAAACTTGGCTAAAACTAACTCTAAACCTAATTTTACCACTAAACCCTAATTGTATGGCACTTCCACGACTGTTGGTATTGGCAGATACACAAATGACTAATAAATTACATTCACGAGTGTTAGTTTTTACCTCGACACGAGCGCCTATGCTCGTTTTTTCATGTCCACAAATTTGTACTTGCTCGTTTTTACACCTCCATGAATTTGTGAACATGTCAAATAATGAAAAATATATAAATGTTTTACATGGATACTAAATTTTCTCAAGCAGTGAAAAAATGTTTTTATTAATATGTTAAAATGTTGAATTTAAAGTGAGATTTTTAGATTTTTATGGTCCCTCACTGTACTTGTTGCAGGATGACTTTCAAAATGGCTGACAAAAGCTGAAAGTACCTCTTAGAAAATTTTATTTTGCCTGGGAAAGTTATTCTCGTTAGTACCAGGTCATTTTATGACAAAAAATCTGAGATTTCCTGGTAACTGCTGGTGTACGATAGGACTCAAGCCAAGCCCTGGAGAAGGCTGAAATAGGCTTTTTTCTTTCGACCAGTACGGAAAAACTACGTGCAGCAGCTTCATGAAATTTACATATGTTCTAGACTGGGTATTTTCCTACAAATTTGAGAATTTCAGGGTAATGAACTCCTATTTGAATGCGTATGATCAACTGGAAATAGGCGTGTTAACACTGCAAAAATGGTGCTCTCCCTTTATATTATATGTGTAATATTAAGTACTAGATTTACCCATAATAAAAGCCAGGACAATAGTGCATTGTTATGTAGAGTGCAACCCAGCTGCCTGCATGCAATGCATTTTGGGTGAGTGAAATGCGTTGATTCACTGTAGACAGTGGGTTTAGGAGTGAAATGGTGAAGCAGGTGGCAGACCAGGATATGAAACGATAGAATTGAAGGCAAGGGTTTGGAAGAGCTTTAAAATAAGGGTAATATTACGCAGATGTGATGAGTAGAGGCTGGCTGTGGAGTGTGTGGATGTTTTTGGCGGGAAATGGACCTGTGGCGCCAGTCCCTGGCGATGTGATAAGCGGAACTAATGAGCAGATTCATGCGCCCCTGGTGGCAGAGAACAGTTGGCGTAGAAAACGTAAATAAGACAGCAGTGGAACTGCTTTCTGCTGGTGTCAGAAGGACAGGAGAGATCAATAAGGATAGGTGGAGAGTTTAGGTGAGTGGCATTGCTCGGGGAGGAGTTTTTAGCTGTTGAAGGTGTGAGCATGTCACCCATGATTTTTGCATCTTATACCCGGCAGGGATATATAAGCTTAGAAGTACCTATGGTCATAACCATTGTTAAAAAATATCACCCTAGAAGGGTGGTATTTTTTACAATATCATAGGCCCAGATATTTTGGCACAAAACAGTGATATTCACATCCAACAAGGTGATAATACCTATTAGGACCAGGCTTTTAAACCAAAAGAATAACACAAACATAAATGTGTGCTTTATATATGCTGTTGATGACTGAAGATGTATGCAGATATTGCAAATTTATATATACAATTTTCAAAAAAATCATTAAAATCCTACTCCAGATCAGAATGCTTTCTTGCTGATAGGCAAGCCTTCAATTGTAGCAACCTTGTACAATGTAGCGTGTTTCTTAAGGTCTTCACTGGGCATGTAAAGGATTTCTCATATGTCCAAAATAACTTTTCCTGGTCAAGATCTGCCCTAAAGAGTTCCACTTCCTGCATTCGAGCTCATAACCAAAAGTGTGACAACCTGCCCCGAGAGTGTGACAACCTGCCCCGAATTGTGAATTTAAAAAAATGTCCAATAGGACATCAAGATTTTGAATGATATACATGTAGGTATATATTCACCAGATAGGTTTAAGTCACTCCCCTTTTGCCATTCATACAGAATGGCAGTGCTCCTGCATGCTTTATAGAGAAATAGTAGCCTGTTTAAGTTTTACAAACTGTGACAACCTGCCCCTGTGCATGTATATATTTTTCAACATTTGGCACATACACGAATGTGTGTAGGTGTAACAAGAAATTCTTTAAAAAAAATAATTGTAGGAACCATTGTGTGAAATATGAGGTTTCTTCAAACACATGCTTGGACGCTTACTCATGATGTTGAGGTCTGAGCTGTCCCATCCGAAACACCAACCCAGGAACTTCACGCCTCGCCCATCCGTATTCCCCCCTCGTACCTCTTACGGACGTACCCAACCCCATTCAAGACAACAGCAACCGAGATGCTTCAACTGTGGGGAAGCATCTCACACGAAGGCCACATGTCGACATAACTCTCCCCTTCGTTGTTACTCCTGCAACGGACTCGGCCACAAGAGGAAATTTTGTGAACAGTCCCATTAAAGATCAGGCCAGGGAGAGGTGGCCGGTCCTTGCAGGAATGTAAATAACTCAGTGACTTTTAATGACTGTGATGATTGTACTGATGATTTTACTGATAATTTCACTGATGATTTTACTGATGATTTTACTGATGATTTTACTGATAATACTTGTGATGTCAATATTGATGATGTGTTTACCATAAGCAATGAGACAATATCAAATAGATCAGGAAATAACAACTGTTTCATCCCTAATGCAAACTGTACCAGAACACATTGTAATTTATCGCAAAATTGTAATGTAACAGAAGGTGCTATCCCGCTAATAAGAAATATATCAGAGTACCATTGTCCAGAAAACTCCAATATTTTTGTGGAAAATTCAAATGATTGTGCAGAAAACTCAAATTATTGTACTGAAAACTCAAATTATTGTACTGTAAACTCAAATGATTGTACTGAAAATTCAAGTGATTGTGTAGAAGATCCATATGAGGACCTTGCTAAATTTGCCAAAAGTAATGCTAAAAATCTCATTTTCTCTCACTTAAATATTAACAGCCTGTCAAGTAAGTTTACGGAGATACATGATATAATGACAAAAGGTCACAGCGACATTCTATTTCTATCAGAAACCAAACTAGATAACTCCTTCCCTAATGCACAATTCCATATTGACAAGTTTTTGATCCACAGAATCGATAGAAATACTCATGGTGGTGGACTTCTATGTTACGTCAAAGACACAATTCCACATAAAAACAGATCTGATATCGCTGTAAATGAGTTTGGAATAGAGAGTATAGTTATTCAAGTCAAAACAGACCAGAAAAACATGTTTTTCCTTCACATCTATAGGCCACCAAATATAAACATTTATAGACTTGACTCTGCTATAGAAACTATGTTGAATAAGTGTCTCTCAGAGAGTGACTGTGTTTATGTAATAGGAGATCTTAACGTGAATTTCCTTCAAAAATCGAATCAATTAAATAATGTCTGTGAAATATATGACCTCAAACAATTGGTAAAAAATCCAACATGCTTTAAAAATGTGGGCAACCCCACACTTCTTGATGTAATTTTAACGAATCGTCCAAAATCAATAAGGCAATCATTAAATATTTCTCTAGGAATTAGTGACTTTCACAACTATATCAGTGCTGCAACTAAGCTAACTCGCCCCTCTGACCAGCCTAGGATAATACATTATAGAACATTTAAGCATTTTAATGAAGAATCATATCAGAAAGATTTAGAATTTGCGCCATTCCATGTCTCTCAGTTATTTGACGATGTTGATGATCAACTATGGTTTCATAATACTTTACTATTAGATATTGTTAACAAGAATGCTCCTAAAAAACAAAAAATTGTAAAGTATAAACAGCTACCTTATATGAATGACAACTTGAGAAAAGCTATCAATGTAAAAGCCACGATGAGAAGAAAATTTCAAATAAGTAAAAGTCGGGAATCATGGCAAAATTTTAAAAAACAGAGAAATCTTGTCAATAAGCTAAAAAGAACATCCTTGATAAAATATTTTGAAAATAATTGTTATTCCAAAAAAGGTAAAGAAAAACACTTTTGGGAAATTGTTAAACCTTTTATGACTAACAATGTTAAACAAATTAACCAAAATATCACCTTGTATGAAAATGATGCCTTGATTAGCAAGCCAATAGATGTAAGCAACACATTCAATGAATATTTCATTAATGTCACAAATGATCTCTGTGAATCTGAAGAGGTGAAACAAATGTCAGCTGATGAGGTCATTGACCATTACAAAGACCACCCAAGTGTGAAACTGATCAATGAGTATGCAAACAATGAACAACAATTTGCACAAAACGAACAACAGTTTAATTTCACAACAATCAGTCAATCAACAGTACTCAGCAAACTTAAACAACTTCAGCCAAACAAAGCAACTGGTTATGATCAAATTTCTCCAAAATTTCTAAAATTAGGCTCAAATAATATTAGCAACTCTCTTACATCAATAATAAATAAAAGCATAGAAACTGGTAAATTCCCTGATAACAATAAAAAAGCAGAAGTGACACCACTTTATAAAAAGTCGGATCAGCTGGCTAAAGAAAATTATCGACCCTTACGTGTACTCCCCTCCACTTCAAAGATATTTGAGAAAGTACTTTGTGATCAACTACTAGATTTTATGCTAACTTACTTGTCAAATGACCTGTCTGCGTACCGAAAACAGTATAGCTGTAATAATGTACTTGTTAAATGTATTGAAAATTGGAGAAGAGCTCTAGATACCAACTGTTATGTGGGATGTATATTAATAGATCTCTCCAAAGCTTTTGACAGTTTACCACATGGACTTCTAATAGCAAAATTACATGCTTACGGAGTCTCATTAGGAGCCTGCTCATTTATTATGAGTTACTTAAAGAATAGGAAACAAGCTGTAAAGTTAGGAAATATTAGGAGTGAATGGTTAAATCTGAAAACAGGTGTCCCACAGGGATCAATCATGGGGCCGCTTCTTTTCAACATCTTTATCAATGATTTCTTATTTGACCTCACAAAAACTTGTGATGTTTACAATTATGCTGATGATAACACATTATCTTATGCTCATAGGGATAAAGTAAAAGTTAAAGATACACTCGAGAAGGCTGCTGAACAGGCTATTACTTGGTTTCAAGTCAATTACATGAAGGCTAACCCATCAAAGTTTCAGGCCATATGTATCAGTAGAAACAACACCGAAATTGAATTCAAAATTGATGACAATTAAAGCAGTTAAATCAGAAAATGTAGTGAAACTGTTAGGTATACACATGATAATAAATTAAACTTCAATCATCATTTATCACTTATCTGCAAAAAGGCCGCAAGGCAAATAAATGCACTCCAAAGATTATGTAAATATGTTGACTATGAAGGACGACTTAGGATATATGAGGCTTTTGTGGCTTCAAACTTTATCTATTGTTCAATAGTCTACCAAACCTACTCACTTGGACACGATAGAAAAATTGAAAAACTAAATAAAAGAGCTTTAAGACTTGTTCACAATGATTATGAAAGTACATATAATGACCTATTGGTTAAAACAGACAAAAGGATGTTGCACGTAACTTCTAAAAACAACATTGTTGAGTTTGTTTTTAAGGTACTAAATGGCCTTGCACCCCCTTTGGATACCTCATTTTTTGATAAACAAATTACTTCATACAATATGCGAGACAATAACAAATTGGTCCAACCAGCATTTAACACGATTCAATATGGCAAGAAGTCAATTAGTTTTCAAGGTCCTTCATTATGGAATGTTCTGCCCTCTCATGTAAAATGTTCAGAAGACATTGGGTCCTTCAGGTTCGCCTTACGGAAAGGCAACTACTTCAATCAATGCGATTGTGGAACTTGTATATTATGTCTGAGAAACTCATTGTAATTGATATATTTATGTCATGGATATTATTGCAACAATTTATATGAGTAAATAACAACAGAATGGCAACTACATTTCACTCATTTTTCATTTGTACATAACTTCATAATTTCAACTTGTTTTGTTATTTTAACTTGTCGGTAAAAAGCTTGTAGCTTATGTTGATTGTTTTAATTGTCACCACCGACGTTAAATAAAGTTTTATCTTATCTTATCTTATCTTATCTTACATATTTTATTTTCCGAATATTCAATTGATTTCCTATGTAGGCCTATGTGTAGTCACATCTATACCTCCAATGTACCTACTGTGTTTTGACAAACCTACTGGATGTTACCTCATGATTGGACATGCCTAATTATAGTTGTTATAAATATTTTTTGTCATTAAAAAAAAAATTTCTATAACAACAAACTAATTCTTCCTTGCTTATTGGGATTATTACACTTTTCATAAAATGTGAACATTATAGGAGTAGTGAGAAGTTGAATATCTAATGTTTTCATACAGAGTATTTGTACATTTCTATTATATGATCCCAAATCTTCATAAACTTATGCCTAGTTCTCACGACGGCGATTTGAGAGCGACGCATCAAGAGAAGTCATTTCTTGGAAGGTTGTGGCGTAGAACGTTGGTTTTGGCACATTACGTAATCAATTAGTGTCATGTGCGACGCTTAAAGTTAGTAGCCGCGGTGAGTCTTGAGGTGTCCGCGGCGCTGCTTAAGCTTTCTTCGCCGCGTTCCGCCTCTCTTTCCTCAGCGCAGTTCCAAACAGACGCGTCGCACTTTGTTTTGGAATTCGGCGAGGCTGCTTTTACTTCGCCCAATGTTGTTTCCTCTTACGCCGCTGATGGTTGTGAGGCAGCTACGTCTGAAATTGGCGACCTGCGACGCATCAGGAAACCTTCGGCGTACACCCGAGGTAAGATGCGTCGCTGAAAATGACAGCCTCGCCGAAGACTGTAAGGATGCAACGCCGCATTTAGGGACTTGTTACTGCGTAACTTGATGGTTCATCGTCGCACATGCATTCATAAAGCGCCGAGGACATTACAGGCGCGTCGATGCTGACCTTCTTCGTCGTCCTTGCCTTAAGCAGCGACGAAGGTCTCTTAAGCATCGACGAACGTCTGTTGTTGCAGCGCTGCGGCAAAGTGTGTTTGGCTGCTGCAGGAGTCACTTTTGGTCATTATAAAAAGGGACACAGAGGACCTCCTTGCTTCATTTGCTGATTGCCCTTCAATGAGAACACAACGACTGCCTACTGAACATATGCATGATGAATGAAGAAGAAATTATTGTTGTGGCTGGTGCTGCTGCTGTTGCTATCGGAGCTGTCTATTTGAGACAGAGGAGGAGGAGGGCCAGGAGACAGAAAAGGTGGTGGATTCGCAACTGGTTGCTGCAGAGGGAACAACATGGTCACTTCCATCAACTGCTGCCTGAACTGCAAGTGCGTGACGTGTCCGGCTACTACAACTACACTAGAATGCCCCCTGCCATCTTTGCTGAAATCCTGGAAGCTGTTGGACCACTCATCGCTAAGCAAGACACCAACATGAGGAGGGCTTTGGAACCTGGTCTGAAGTTGGCTATCACCCTGCGGTACATGGCAACAGGAAACAGCTACAAGTCCCTAGCTTATGCTTTCCGTGTGGCACCCAACACCATCTGCAACTTCATCCCTGAGGTCTGCCTTGCCATCGTTCATGCCTTCGAAAGACAGCTGGCACTACCCACACAGCCTGAAAGATGGAAGGAGATAGCCAAGGCTTTTGAGACGAAATGGAACTTGCCCAACTGCATTGGAGCTCTGGATGGCAAGCACGTCGCAATCCGATGTCCCAAGGCTGCAGGCTCCTTGTTCTACAACTACAAGGGATTTCACTCCATTGTCCTGATGGCCCTCGTTGATGCCGACTACAAGTTCATCTATGTGCAGGCTGGCTGTCAAGGAAGTGCATCTGATGGCGGCGTCTTCAGGGACACAGTACTTCGACAACTCCTGGACGAGGAAGATCTAGGCCTACCACCTCCAGAACCTCTACCTGGCACAGAAGACAATCCTTTCCCATATTACATCGTGGGTGACGAGGCATTTCCCCTGAAGACATGGCTGCTCAAACCAGTGCCAAGAAGGAACCTTGACATTGCTTCCAGAGTCTACAATTACAGGATTTCAAGTGCCAGGAGAGTGGTGGAGAATGCCTTCGGTCTGCTGTCACACAGGTTCAGATGCTTCCTGACCACCATGCCCCAACGACCTACAAGAGTGACATACATCACAATGGCTGCTTGTGTTCTACACAACATTCTGCGAGACAGAGTAGGCGTCCACCATGCCCGTGACAATGAAGTGATGGACAGAGAAGATCCACAGACACATGACGTGGCTGAAGGAGTTTGGAGGGGAGACCGTCAATTGCATGACCTAGGAGAACCACTTCGACACGGAAATGCCTCCAGAGATGCCAAGGCTGCTCGAGACTACCTACGTGACTGGGTCAACAGTCCGGCAGGAAGTGTCCCTTGGCAGTTGGAGAAAATCTGAAGAAGATGCAGACTATCTATTCAAAACAACAAACCCCAGGCCCTTTTAAGGGCCACCAAATCCTCCCAATTGAGCTGGCCATGTACACATCCTATGTTGACAAAACAAGCCCAAAAATCAATCAATCAATCAATCCCTCCATCCATCTATCTATCTATCTATCTATCTATCTATCTATCTATCTATCTATCTATCTATCTATCTATCTATCTATCTATCCAAGTCCAATCCATGCAAAGTGACGACAACTGCTTTTCTTTTGCTGCAGTGTATATATGTAACGAGCATTGTGTTCCATCTATCAAGCTATCTATCTATCTATCTATCTAGCTATCTATCTAGCTATCTATCAAGCTATCTATCTATCTATCCAAGTCCAATCCCTGCAAAGTGACGACAACTGCTTTTCTTTTGCTGCAGTGTATATATGTAACGAGCATTGTGTTCCATCTATCAAGCTATCTATCTATCTATCTATCTAGCTATCTATCTAGCTATCTATCAAGCTATCTATCTATCTATCCAAGTCCAATCCCTGCAAAGTGACGACAACTGCTTTTCTTTTGCTGCAGTGTATATATGTAACGAGCATTGTGTTCCATCTATCAAGCTATCTATCTAGCTATCTATCTAGCTATCTATCTATCTATCTATCTAGCTAGCTATCTAGCTATCTACCTGCCACTTGCCCTAGACAAGTGAAATTACAAAGTGATGCACTTGTACTAGTGCAACCAACCAACACAATTTTTAAAAGCAAAGCACTTGTACTAGTGCATTACATTTTAATTAAGAAATTCATGCACTTGTACTAGTGCAATAAAAATATGTTTATACCAAAGAATGCAGCACTTGTACTAGTGCTGCACTTGGTATGTTTTGGGGCAAAGAAAGGGGGAACTAGCACCTTGCTTTTATGAAGGTGATTACTTTTAATGAAGGCCAGGACCGGACTTTTGTTTTGGGGGACTTTTTTTTTGGGGATTGTCAACGTTTTTTTTGTTCTTTTTTGGCTCTTTTCGGTCAAACAAGCTCTTTTTTTTTGTCAACATAAGATGTGTACGTGGCCTGCCCTTTTGGGAGGATTTGGTGGCCCTTAAAAGGGCCAAGGTTTTTTGTTGTCTTTGCTGCATCTGGTCTTCTACTTTCGTGGAGAAAGGAGACTTGAAGTCCAACTGGGCGAAGGGGAAGGCTGGTGCTGGTGATGGGCGGTCGGTTGACCAAAGCTGGGTCCAGGGGGGTAGCCGTACTTCTCGGGGCTCTCCTGAGCATCCATCATCAGTGTCATGGTGGAGTGGCTGGGCTGCATCGGGGTGTAGCTGGGAGTCTGCCTGGAGGATCCTCCTTCCCTGGGCTGGTGCTGCTGGTAGTGATGGCTGCTGCTGGAAGCCTGGGGATGGTGCTGGTGGTGGGATGGCACATACGTCGAAGAAGGAGGAGGAGGAGGTGGCATCTGCAGGCGCTGAGGAGGATGAGGAGGCTGGAAGGTCTGCTCCTGATGATGACCTGACTGGCGGCTGGCATGATCCATCTCACTCTCCCTGTCCCAGAAGAGGGCGGCCTCTGCAATGGTCCTGACCATTTTCCTTCGGACTTCAGGGCTGGCGTGCACTCCCACGTGGTACAGGTCCTGGCACTTCATCCTCCAGTACTCCTGGTCGGGTGTCAACTCCTGGTGGTCGGGGCACATCTTGCAGCCAGAGCCTTTCAGGATTTTCTTGGCGGAGGACATGGCTTGCATGCTGCCTGCGATGACGTGCATGGCGGAGTGCATGGCTTCATCTCCTGGGGCCTTCCTCTTGGTTCCCTTGGCAGCGGCTCCAGGCTTTGGTGCTCCAGGGAAGACTTGGGACTGCTGGCTGTCAGGTCTGTCCTGTGCTGGCTGTTCAGGTGGCAGGTCCGGCATGTCATAGGAAGCTGGCAGGGAATCCTCAGGGTTGTAGCTGTCCTCGGAGTCTGAGGCTGGCCGGTTGGCAGACAGTTGAGAGATGACGGACAGCTCCTTCCCTGGCTTGTGGACGATGGAGTCCTTCAGGAACCGACAGTTGTTCAGGATGTACTCGTCCCTCTCTGTGAGCGTCTCCTTCCTGGCGGCTCCTGAAGCTTCAGGCCTGACGAGTCTGGAGAAGTGAGTGCGGACTGTCTTCCTCCAGTTGAAGATGTCCTGGGAGGTGTACTTGGGGCCCAGCTCCTTTGCTTTTTCTGAGTCCAGCAGCAGCTTCTCGTTCCCCTTGTAGCCTCTGGTCCCCTTCATGTACAGCACAGGATGCTCCTTGTACCAGTTGATGAGGTCGTCCTCTTGCTCAGGTGTGATGCCCAGGTTGTCCCTGATGTTTTTCTTGGGGGCCTTCCCTTTGCCCTTCTTGCCCTTGGACTTGGCTTCAGCAGCAGCTGCAGGGGTCTCATCAGCAGAGTCTTCTTCCTCCTCGAAGGTGTCCTCATGGATGGCCACTCTGTCTAGAGCAAGAACAGGCTGGCTCTCTGCTGTTTTCTTGGGAGTCTGCTTCGGAGTCGGAGTCTTCTTCGGAGTCTGCTTCTTTGGAGTCTGCTTCTTTGGAGTCTTCTTTGGAGTAGACTTGGCAGTAGGCTCTGGAAGACCCGTGGAAGACTTGGCAGCAGGCTTGTCAGCAGGCTTGGCAGCAGGCTTGGCAGCAGGCTTGGCAGCAGGCTTGTCAGCAGGCTTGGCAGCAGGCTTGTCAGCAGACTTGGCAGCAGGCTTGTCTCCTTCATCAGTTTCAAAGAGTTCAACTGAAGAATCTTCGTCTGTGCTGTCTTCTGGCCGGCCCTCGAAGATGGTCTCGCTGACGACAGTGGCTTTGGTGGTTGAAGTGGTGGTCTTCGTCTGGCTGCCAGCTGTAGTGGAGGTGTAGAGCCCAGGTAGAGAGAGGTCTGCCATGGCTGTAGTGAAGAAGGCAGTCACTGCAGCATCTGAAGGTTCATGGAGAGGAGTTGCAGCTGGAGTTGTAGCTGGAGTTGTCACTGGAGTGCTCCCAGGAGTGTGGAGTGTTGACCTGGTGCTGAGCTTGGTTGGTGCCCTGGTGACGACGGTGCCCTTTCTCCTCTTTGGTCCCATGTTGTAGCAGTAATTTGAAGTACAATTGTAGCAACAAAAGTAGCAGCAAATGTAGCAGTTGATAATAGTGTCGTGGATTCTAGGTGTGTTCTGGTCGAAGGTCTGAGTGGGTATGGTGCTCTAAACTGGCCTCCTCTATATATATGCAGGGTGCGGACCGCCTCTTTCCCCCTCCTTCGCCCCCCCTGCTTCGCTGCTGCTGCCCCAGCCGCTGCGCAAAAAGAGGGTGACACGCAGACAAAGGGTTGATGCTAAAAATAGAACAACGCATGCACTCAGGCGCCACTCTGTCTGCTGCATTGGGGGTCCAAAAGACGCGGCGCGCACCCTCTCACGTGCGTCGAACATGTGTCTTTCCGCGACGCGTGTCTGAAACATGTGACATGAAGCAAGAGCTTTCTGCTACACTGCTGTTTCTGCGTCGAAGCTCTTCTTTGTGCGTCGCAACTTTAAAAATCTGCGGCGCGCACTGATTTCTTTTTACGCTTCTTCTTGCTTCACCACTTCTTTCCTCGCAAAGATTCAACCGGTTGAATCTTTTTTTCCTGCATCGTCAAATTTCTAGGAATTGCGTAGAAAGACCTCTTAAAGCGACGCATGCTGTTCCTGTTGCGCCGTAAAGCCAAAATTGACGGCGAACATGCTCAAATCTTTGCCCTTTCCTGGAAATATAAGAAACGCCGTCACTTAAACCCTCTGTTACGTCTCCGTGAGAACTAGCCATTAGGCTATATTTGACCAATTTCCTGAAGGAAATCTCTATGGGATATGCTCCAGGTGTGCTTTGGAGATGGTCCCTAATCACCCAACCATGACCAGTTGACCCAATTGTTATGGTTGAGTGGCTGCTGCCTCTCTGGTGTAGCTACTGTGTATCAAGAGGGGGAAACATATACTTTATTTGTAAATTGTACTCACAGATAGCTCCTCTGTGGCATGAGTACCCTCCTAATATTGGAGGTCAATTAGGAGGGTACTCCTTGCTATAGGGAAAGTATCTCTGCAAGTCCAACTTGCCTGTGGCCCCCTCCAGAAACTTAGAAGCTCCACCACTGCAGTGCACAATAACTGATGACAAATTGCACTTGGCTGGGTATTTTTGTCCCTTTAGTTAGGGACCTTCAATGTTAAGTCTTTCATCATTTGGAGCTTGTAACATAGATCTGAGATGGTCCCTACAAAAATGAGCATAAACGAATTTGTGGACATGCAAAAACGAGCATGTTACTCGTCTATATGTAAAAACCAACATTCGTCTATATGCTGCATTTGCCACTCGTGTAACTGCCAGTGCTAGCATTCATGGAACTGCTAGATAATTAGGATTTAGGGTTAGAATTAGGGTTAGAGTTAGTTTTAGGCAAGTTCAGGGCTAGAATGTTCGTAATTACACCTGTACAAATTCGTGAAAGACAATATTTGACACTTCCACGAATGCCAAATTCGTGTATATGTTCGTTTTTGCAGGTTTACAAATTCGTCAACATGCAAAATATTGAAAAATATATACCTCCCCTGTGACAACCAGCCCCGGTCTCCTGTAAGTGACTGATAATTGTTTGGAATTAATTCCATTACATCTGCCAAACTTTGTAAGTGACTGAGAATTGATAGTCTTGAATTGCCGTTCGGACGAGTGGAAAGGTGCACTGTTTCAGGAGGCATAATGCGCCAAAACCATAATTGACAGCGTCGGAACCATTCAGCTGGCATAATTGTTCCTGACATTTCTGGTAGTTACCAGCCGAAATTCCTGGATAAAAAAAATTTAGAAAATAGTGTTATTAATATGTACATCACATGGCACTGCCATGAAATTCCCGCAGCACTTTAAAGAGTTTTTGTAGGACTTCCAGTGTTACCATAAGGCCACACATAATTGATCGTTAGCTTCTCAGATTCTCTCAAGGCACTTTTTCTGGGGTAGGTCGGCAGGACAAAAAAAAGGTGAAAAAAAATGTATAATGTCCAAAAAAAAAAATTTTTCTATATAAATTTTTTTTTTCGTTAATAGACAATCTATTGTGTTGGCGTGTCTGCGAAGCTAAGAATCAATTATGTCTGGCCTAATTTTTATTTGTATTTCATATTCAATTTATGAAAGGCAGTTATATAACCGTTTCAAAAATTAGAAAGACATATATAAATTTAGGATAGGAAAATAAAAACAAAAAATCTAATAGATAGATAAATAGATAAATAGATAGATAAATGGGAAGATATATTCATAGAAAAATAGGTAGATAGATATATAGATCGACAGACAGATGGATGGATAAATTGACAAGTATATATAAATAGAAAAATATGATTGATAGATAATCATTAATCAGCTAAATGGTAAACAGGCAGACAACACTGAAAGCTGCCAAATTCAAGTGTATTAAGTGTATGTTAGATTATTGATATAACATAATAGTATTACTGGGTCCCTATATACACTGCTGCTCATAAATATGGAATACTTTTTTGGAAAAAAGTGTCAAATAGAAGTATAGTTAAGAGTGTGAATGCAAGCAAGGTCCATTGTAAAGGTCAAGTCATCTTCTCTTATCACTCTTTGAAAGCCTCAACTACATTTTTTACAAGAATTTTTAATTTTTGGTTGAATGCACCTCACCCTAAAAAAACCCCGTAAATTTCCATATTTCGTGTTTCTGTAACTTTGCCTGGGTCTAAGGCTGCATCATGGGTATTACTGTACATGAGAGCGTATTATTACCTTAAGCGGACATTGGAAGTACATGTATTTGTTTACTTGTGACCTCAACCGTATAGTATACACTTACTGTCAAAGTGAGGGCACGACACAACTGCAGTTCCAGGGCCTGGGATGGAGATGAGTCTTGCCATGCATGCTGCAAATGGAATATTATTATTTTTATTTAAATTATTTATTGTCTAATCTCCTTGTGTTAATTTATGTTGTACACACATTGAGATTATATGTAATGCGTATGAGAAATATTAAATTAAATTAAATTAAAAACTTTAATATGTCACATATCACACAGGCACATCAATTACAACCAAGGTTTTGAAGTCGGGTAGTAAATGAACCAACTCAGACTCCCGACTCCTTTACCTTTTTGAAAAGAGACCCGACTCTGAATCTGAATCCTAGAGTGTCCTGAATTACGACTCCGACTCCTGACTCCGCTTATCGGCATTATTGCAGATAAATATTACATGGTTAACAGAGAAAAAAAAACTTCTACAAAGTTTTCATAGGATTTGAAGTTTAATGTAAAATTGAGGATTCATTTCACATTTTCAGGACCACCATTTTAATTTTCTACTCCGACTCCACCTGAAAATCAAAGTTCGACTCCGACTCCGACTCAATGACTCCGACTCCCAACTCCGACTCCAAAGCCCTGCTTACAACAAGATTATAGTCTTGACAGATGTAATATGAAAAATATGGTCCCACAACCATACATATGGAATTCACAGTTGCATTGGTGCACTCCACTGAACTGAGGTTCAAAACAGGTGATTACAACAAGCAGTCAATGCCAAATAACGCTAAACAAGATAATCAAGTTGCTACATTGTAACAGGGCCTCAGGGCATAAGAATATGTGACAGAGCCAGGGAGTATTTGCCCAAGATTCATAATTTGAACATTTGAGGGTCAATTTATTTACAAGTAATTGTTCATGGACTATATCTAGAGGGTGGTAAAAAAAAACTTTACACTTGTGAATAATTTTTTGGATGATGCTCATTGTAACAACTACTTATTTTTCAATGAAAAAAAAACAGCTTTTATTGCAAAGAACAACCTGTCTAGAGATTATTTTTTCATTCGGAGGATTTTTGGACTGATGATTTTTCTAAAGTGGGCCTTAATGATGCAGAGGTATCAAATATGTAACTTTGTATCCATTTTCCCCATACAACTTAATAGAAGCCTTCATTGGGCAACTAAGGTCTATGGTGTCTTGCACGGATCTGCCGCTAAGTTTGCCCACCCAGAATAATCACATTGATTGAGATCTTGTGACGATAGTGGCCATTTTATCCCGAGAAACTTGACAGTTCTGGGCTTTCCATGGTAGTGTGGCTGATGCCCCATCTTATTTGAAGATCAAATTATCTGTAGCACTGTATGTCTTATCTATCCAGGGCTTCAGATGCTTTTTAAGATGTTAATATGTACTTAGCCTGTGATTTTAGCGCCCTGTTCATCAACCTTCAGATGGCTTTGATTTTAAATCTTATAATGGCCATATTGCAGGCTGAACTTGGTCTAGCACCTTCTGGCTTGTGCTGAATTGTGCCACTGTCTTCTCATTTTCATTTTATGTTGTATTTATTTCGTCTTGTGAAGCTCAGTTGCTTCAAAATTGCTGATGGGCCATGATCAACCCAGAGTAGTAAAAACGCAGGTGCATTCCTGGCTTCCATTTTGTCTACTATCAAAAAAGTAATGACCCGTTTTAATCATTAACCCATTTTCCAAAGATCCAACATACTTGACTTGTATACACTATAAGTACCCAGGCACTGACTCAATCATGGCAGACTGGAAAATGACATATCGACTGTAAAGTTTTTTGGTGACCACCTAGTATAATGCCAGAGCATTTGCAGGAGGTGCCGGTGTGTCCAGGCTCCAGTGGCGTAACTAGGGGTTCACAAATGGGGGGGCACCTGGGGGGCACGTGATTCTCTGGGGGGGCACCCATAATACTAATTGTATATTTTAGCCAAGGTTGAAAAGTTCATATGGGGGGGCACCTGGGGGGCACAGGTCCAATATGGGGGGGCATGTGCCCCCCCGTGCCCCCCCATAGGGACGCCACTGCCAGGCTCTTGGGGTGCGGGGGCCACACACATTATTGAGGAGTGCACTCAAGTGACTTGAGCCAATTTCATAAATACTCACATCTGGGATAGAAGTCAGCCCGGAACATGGTCACAAACTCCGAAGCCTTGACATTAGCCGTGAGATCGTAACCAGAACAATTATGGACGAAGCAATCCTGATTCCTGATGTCATAACTGAGAGCGTTTCCATTTCTGTCAGAGCGAGCTTTTGTGATGCAGCCATCTTGGGTGACCCCATGGTAGACGCCTCTTACAGGGCACGCAATTTGCAGCTTGCCTTTTGAAGCGATGACATATGCCTGAAGCACATCTGAAGTGGAAAGAATAAATGAAACAAAACACTAATCATTGCCTTTTGTGCATGGTAAATTCTGTTTCTAGGCCCATGCATAAAATTCCTCACAGAAACAATTTTGTATATCAATGGTGAAAGTGCAAAACCTCGTTAGTCAAAAAAAGCTGTTTTTCAGAAATTGGAAAAAAGTATCACAGATAATTTTTTATGGTAATGTTCATTTATATGCGAGTCAGGCTCTACGTGATTTATAGAAAGAGAGACCCTGTTTTAGCATAATTTTTTGTCATAGGTCATTGAACCCTGCATTGATGCTACCATCAGATATGAATGAAAATGTTGAGTTAAAAGGTTTTGCACTTTCACTTTTTGCAAGTTAGTGAAAGTGCAAAACCTCGTAACTCGATCATTTATCACATTTCTAAGCAACTTGCAGCATTGAATGTACTTCCAATCTATAGCTATACAGTAAAAATTATGATTTGACCATAATAAATAACAACTACTAATTTTAATTAGTGGCTACTATAGCAAGAATGAGGAAAATAGCAATTTTTCAAATTTTCATGCACAATGTTTTTCAATAGCCTACATCACTAAAACAAATATAGGGAGGTATAGATTTTTTAATAGGGAAATTTCTTGAGAGCCATAAAAAAGTGCCGCAGTCATTCCACCCAAAATCTAAAAATGGCAAAATTTTGACTTACGAGGTTTTGCACTTTCACCATCGAACTGTTAATTTTAATTAGTGGCTACAATAGTAAGAATGAGGAAAATAGCGAGGTTTTGCACTTTCACCATCGATATAACGATTAATTGTTCACTAGAACTTACCTTTTTGACATAACATTTCAGAATCTCAAATAGAGGCCTTGTTCACATGTGAAACGTTGTGTCAAAAAAAGTAAGTTGCAGGGAACTATAATCTTTATACACGGATAATGTCGGATATACCTTGGACCAATACAACTTATTCTCTATAGAAACAATTTTGTTTGAGCAGATATATTAAATTAGTGCTATGAATGGCACTGTGAATAAAATACAGGTGATGCATGATAATTATCATATACAACAATATTACACTAAGATTTGCTACACATGTGCGAATTCCAGATACTGTGCCGCCTGTAAGTAAGTGAAATGCATATGAAATGGTGCCATTGCATCAATGCTAAATATCCCGCAATTGCGAGTGAACACCATGAAAAAACCATTGAGTTCACACCATTGAGTTCATCCTAGTGAACTCAATGAAATAAATTATCTGACGTTGTTATGCAAACAATGGGCAGCGATTGTTTATGTCATGACGTCACAATAGGCAGCTGGTGACGTCACAACAAACTGCTGCTCCCAACTTGGGAGAATTTGAAGTTATCAGACTAAAATAAAGTCATTGCGGAATATTAATAAAACCCCATGACAGTGTAGTTCATAGCTATGAACTTCATGAGTGTCAGGTCTGCTTCGGACTCGTGTTAATTCAGAGCAGACCTGACACTCATGATGTTCATAGCTGTGAACTACACTGTCATGGGGTTTTATTATAACATCCTCAACCATGCACTTCAATGATAATAACACAAGGAACATTTCTGTACAATGCTGTAACTAGTGATTCTTCGGATGTATCATATTTTTGTGGAATAGTATTATTATGCAAAGTAGATCAGATCAATCGTATGTTACTTACCAACAAAGATGTTTGTGGTCATTTCAGAGGGGACACCAGTGTGTATGTCAACAATTTTGTTACACTTTGTCCCATTCATGTAAAACCCATCACACTTTGGATCTACGAGGCAAAAATATGAGCACCTTCCTGATGCTTGGGAATCCCCTAAATCTATAATGGATGTGGTGAATCTCCGGATCGATGTTATTTCGTGGAAAAGTGTTGACGGAAAAATTCCTGAAAACAGATTATCTAGGTGAGTTACTCATTCAAAACTGCATTTGATTAGTCCGAGCATTGCCTCTGATCCCAGAAACGTAAAAAATAAGTAATACATTTTTGGAAAAATAATTAAAATTTTTCGTTTTTGGAACTACTGCAGGGCAATATACTAAAATAATGAGCTCTCAGCCAATGAGAGCTCTGCTTTTATGGTGGGGGTATTATAATAATTAATGTTAATAACTTACCCTTGACTACTAGTGAGACAAAAAGGTATTTAAGAGTAGCTTTGAGATCCATTGCAGGTGAAATACCAGTCTGGAAATATGATGTCCACCATTTCTTCAAAGGAAAGCCAAATTGAATGATTCGCTTGGCTGTCGCCACACCTTGGAGATTATTTGGAACTATTTCTGGGGAAAATGCAGCTCTCCGATTGGTCCATTCAAAATTGATCTTTCTATTAGCCTGCACAACCAGGAGGCTGTCAGTTAACTTCTAACTCCATAAATTAACAGGAATTATTGGCAACGGTTGCCAGTCAAATTGTTCATGTGCAATTAAGGTCCATCATGAGGCAAAGTTTGATAATTTGCCTTTAAAGATAACTGAAGGATTGCTACTCATAAAGAAGATTATGTAAATTACAGTCACAGAATGAAGAGTGCTTATATTTAGCTGTTTGAGGACATCATTGATGTCACAAAAAGCTCAATAGTTTGCATTGGATCTAATATTTAACTGTCAATTTGTCATTGAGCATCTTGTGACGTCAGTCGTGACTCGAGTGCTTTGACTGAGTCAATGATTTAAGTTAATATCATTGAAACGTTCATGAAAGTATTATATAGGATATGACCTCACTGGCTGTTCATCATAAAGATTTAGATGGCATGAATAGGGATATGACCTCACAAGGAACATTCCAGTGCATTTCTATTTGCGCCTGTAATTCATAAACTGTCACCAATTTATGCAGCTACATTTTGCAGCATCCAGAATTTCAGCACTCAAGCTATTGATTAACCGATTATCATAACAATAATACGAACGGATGTAGACAATTGACTCTAGAGCTCTTCTGCAGAGGCAAACAAAATAATTACGGCACAAGGCACATGCAATAAGGTCATAAGGATTCACAAGAGTTGCAGTTCTTAGTTTCCAAGAGCATCTATGATGATGGATGGATGGATGATTGGTGGCTTTACATCCTGTATTTATGCACTTGGTAGGCTAAGCAACTATGATGACAGCATGGTATTTTTCAATCTTAATTTTCTTGAAAAAGGCCAAAACTCTTAATGCAAAAGGTTCTTGATGGTATGTATAAAGAACCCACAGCCGAAAAAAGGTTCTAAATTTTGTTTAATATTCAACTGAATAGAAATGGCTCAATACTAGTGGGAAGGGCAACCAATTTTGGGTACACAAAGCCGCAATAGGGGCCTCTGAGGCCTCCTTCCTTTCTCAACCCTCAAATATACAATGGTTTCAAAAATTTACAACAAAAGTAATTTTAGTATATTATATTAAGTCAAAATGGAGGATGGTGGCAGGGAAATTGGGGAAAAGGATATATGTTATTGATAAGAATATGAAATAAGGTTTCATTAAATTTTCCAATTTTATGCTATTTTGATAAATTGTTGGAATATTCAGTATTTTTGGTTTAAACATATTTATTACTTTACCAACGAGCCAAAGGCTCAATTACAGGCTCAGTGGGTTAGTAAAGAGAAAAAAAAATAGTAGTACCTTGCAGTTATCATTTAGAATCGATTGGATGCATTAATGTAATTTAAAGTACTCATTATTATATTTATATTAACATTAGGTTCAAGTTCGTTACTACCATATAACAAAAGTTCAGCGGAAATTACATTTTCATGAAGCAAATCTCTTAATTCATTCATAAGGATTAATTCTCTGACAACTTGATACCTTGGGCACACAAAAAAGTAATGATGAATTGTTTCATCATTTTGCTGACAACTGCACTGTGCTGAAGTAATACAACCTTTGCTAAACAAGTGAGAATTTAAATTGGAAAAGCCGAGTCGAAGTTGTGCTAATATAACTTCATCTTTTCTGGACAGCCCAGGGGGAAAGAACTCTGGCGGCTGTAGGAATATTTTCTTTAATTTAAGTTTAAAAGATAGCAGACTTGTTGAATTTTTTACATTGGCATGAAGACCATTCCACAACATAACTGATGATGGCAAAAAACTCTTTTTGTACAGTTCTTTGTGCATCTGAGGTAAATTTAAGTAAAATTGGTCCATCCCTCTAGTAGCATACCCATGAGTGGGGCGAAGAGTATTAATAACATCGCACAGGTATTCTTGACTTAAACCGTGATAGATGTAGTAAAGTTTCTGTAGTTTGTGAAGATTTCTCCGATGTTCCAATGAGATCCATCCCAGTTCTTTATAAAGAGCTTCACAGGAGGTATATCTCTTCGCCCCAGTCACAGTTCTTGCAGCCTCCAACTGTACAGCCTCAAGTTTGTCAGACAGATCCTTGGTACAACTATCAAAAAATATATTGCCATATTCAAGGAGCGGTCTGACAAAAGTCAGATAGCATCTTTCAAGTGCACCCCTCGAGGCAGTGTACTTATATTGCTTTAGTAGACCCAAACGCCTATTTGCTTTGCCAATAATGCTCAATACACTGTATATGCTTTTCCCAAGAAAGGTCACTTTGGAGATTCATACCCAAGTGGGAATGGCATTCAGCATTTTTCACATTTTTTTTACCAAACTGTTCTGTAAAGTATTGGAATTGTCTTCTGACTCATTGCATACCATTTTGTGCCCTAAAATTGCAAGAGATGAGAAAAGGAGCAATGAAAATGGCTATTTTGGCCCTTGCTCTGCAAGATCCATCCCTTCAGGTGTCCATTTCGGGCCAGTTTTTTCATGAGGTCCCGTACTTCTATCATACCAGTTACATTCACAAAATCATCACTGTAAGAGTTTTGGATGATGCTGAATCCATTTTTGTAGGTTTCAAATTACTAAAAGGTCTTTGTTACCTAATTTCAGGTAAATTAATCCGAATTTTACTCGAATTTCAAATATAGGCTACATATATAATTTTATTTGTGTTGGAATTGACTGAGAGGCAAATATCAACTCTCCAAACATAAAAAAGTGACTGTGTATTTATATTGAAAATGATCTGATCTGTCATAAGTGGCAGCACAGTTGCAGTATTTTTCTACTACTCATATGACATGGACATGGGTGTGGGCCTACGAGGCCCCCATTTTGCCTTTGTGATAGAAAGACCCTCCAAATATCCATGACCATGTTCAATATCAATGAATTCACATTTTTAGATGTTGTTTTAGATTAGTTAGTCAGGGATCCAACCCCTCAAAATTGGGATTTCTGTTCGCAGCGATCCACACCTCCTCAAATTTGGTACTGTTGGAAAGGAAATTTTCTGAATTTTTTCATGGTGGCCATGGTTTTATCAATTTCTTGGACCGGAGATGCTTTATTTTGGTTTCCATGGCAACAAGTCTGCTTTTGTCAAAATAATTTTTATAAAACTTATCATGGTGTATCATGGTTGCTGTGGAAGCAAGGCTTTCATTGATGAGTAATGTGGTGCCTTTTATTGGTCTCACTACATTATGGGTGAAATTTTGATTTTGCATCTCTTTCTTGTTACCATGGCAACACTTTAGGAGACTATTTCTCAGATTTTCTTAGTTTGTGTTCTTCTTTTCTTTTAGAGAGCCACAATTTAACGGTATAACTTAAAAAAATTATAAATATCTGAAGACTGGTTGGGCAACTCTTTCAATCAGTGGGTGTTACAAAATCAGATTTTGTTTGAGTGTGTTGCTGTAGCAACCAATTTAAAATTATAGAACCAGAACTCCCACGAGGTCCTAGTTTTCAAATGGCTGCCTCTCAAAAGGCAAGCAAGATAGCCAGCTGATATTTTAGGGGAAGCTCAACCTTACTTTGAGACACTAAAACCACACTATTTTTAAGTTCATAGTAAAAAATAAGGTGTTGTATACATTTATAATTGGGATTCTGCATTTTTTTATCTCACTTGTTGCCATGGAAACCTGAATATCTAAAAAATGCTAAAGGTTTATTATTAAGACGAGCTGGCACCCCTCAGATTTGAAATCAGCACGCTCAAATTACCCAGAATCAATAATTCCATTTTGTTCGTACGCCATGTTACGGTTCACCTGATTTTGGGCAAACTTCTACTTGGCTAATTGGGTTGTTCTGGTTGTAGCATGCTAGGCTGACAATCGCTTGTTTCACCGTTTGAATCCAACTCTTACCAGGTCACCTTGGCCGATGTCGGATGGCTGTTTCAATTATCCTTTGCCCAGTGGCAACCCTATGGGGGAGGGGGTACGTGCCTCCCCCCCCCCATATCGGACCTGTCCCCCCCCCCCAATATGAACTTTTCAACTCTGGCATATCGGACCTGTACCCCCCCCCCCCATATGAATTTTTCAACCCCCAGTTCTGCCCTTATCTGACAAAAGGCATTTTCTGACAAAAGGCATTCTTTTTTTTTTTTGACTAATCAACATATTTTGGTGATGGCTATTTGCCAGTGAAATTTGGTGGCTCTACTGCATGTGTAACCTTGTCAAACCAGTACCTAGAAAGGCATTTTTTTGCACTTTTGCAGCACATTTTTCTGACAAAAGGCATTTTTTCTTGCAAATGGCATTACTTCATCCAAAATATGCCTTCTGTCAGAAAAAATGCCTTCTATGAGATAAAAATGCCCTTTGTCAGAGATTTTCATGTTTTTTTGTGATACAAATGCTTTTTGTCAGAAATTATCATGCCTAAAAAAGTAGCAAAAATATAAGAGTTGATAACATAATTATTCTGTGTTATAGGAATTATGTTGCCACAACGTGCACACGACATTGAGATATGTTTTCATAGCATTTTTACAACCTTGCCAAAATGCTTTTGTCATATTGATGTTGTTTCACAATGTTGTGACAATGAAATTCGTACCATTCAATATGATTTACTTGAACATTGCAATATTGTATAAGGTTCTTTGCAATGGGAAATGTTTTAATTCAAAATCTTTGACATGCTTTGAAGGTTTGGCAGATATTATTTTCCATGATGGCTGTGTGTGCGCAGGGAATTGAAAACGTAAATAATACTGTTGTTATGCACAAAATTCTAAAACATAATAAGAAGCAGACAAAATTGATTTGGATTCGGCTGACCGAGATATTCTTCTCTAATCATAGTCAAATTACTTTGAATCAGGACATTGGTAATTTGCCTTGAATGAAATTTTACCTCAGATACTTCATTCGAATTTTTGTATTTTTTTTAGTAAAATAGCCATAGGAACGTTCCAAGGCAGAAAAGGCAATGAATGTCTTATTGTTTGGATATCAGCTGCATAGCCAGGTGGATAGACCCCCCCCCCCTTCCCAAGTGATAATTCAGCATGCCTATGTAAAGGAAGCAAAAATAAAAGCATAACCCATCGGTTGATCTACTTGCTTGATTTTTTGTCATAAATGAAAGGTTGATCTGACATAAAATGGGGTAAAGTCAGCAATCCGGGGTAAAGTTGGCAAGCTATATTTACCTGCTTAATGGCAGAAATGTCAACTTTTCTCGCTGACAACAGATGGCTAGTTTGCCAAAGAAACCTACCCGCTTAAAATTATTGTGGTTTCGCAGGAGGTCTTGCCGAAAACAGATTCTTGACAGACAGAGTGCTGACCCGTCCTTGGTCGCATGTCAGGTGGGCCTCAAATGTGTGACATGGTAAAAATGGCTCATTTTTCAATATTCCCATAGCTTATTGTAGGCCATCACACACATCAAATACAGCAAACAGATCTTCATTATCTTTATTTATAACTGAGATATACTTGTTTATGTATAATTAATTAACAGCACTAAAAGCCTGATCTAAAAATGCATTTTTCTCAATTTGGACCTTTTTTACAAAAAAAATCATTGCAAGGTCAAATCTCAATAGAATTGACTCTGGTCTGTTTTAAATCATGGATTACAGATGGGACTATAAGATAAGGCCAAAATAACCTGCTTTATCAAAGTGTAAAGGAGTATGAATTGTGAGTAAAAAGTAGCATAAATTGTTCAGATGTTCGTAGTAAATATCTTCTCAAGTTTGCTCTTTATGACTCCTTTGATCCTATCATAGACCACAAATTATATCAAAATGTCATTCTGAATGCCTTCCCAATAAGCAAGTGCCCCCTGACACACCTAATAATGGAAATAAGTGTTCACAAGGCTCTTTTATGCACATTGTGTCCTAATGGTCAAAAACAGACGAAAAACCACTCGTCTGTGCCTGTGGAACAATCAATTTCTTTTAAATATACAGACATTACACCTCCAGAGACTTCTGAAAGGCCTAGTAGAGACATTCAAGAAACTGACCTATACATTGAAACAGTATGTTCAGGTTACAGTCAAGTACTTCAGAGATACAGGCTTGATTACTGCTTTCACCTCCTGCCATCGCCTCCGCCACCGAACCACCCCTGGATTTTTTTCATTTATAGGGGAGCAGGGCCAAAACTGTTCAATCAATTTGAATAAAGTTGCTGCCAAATTAAAGAGAACATTTAAGGCTACAATATGAGACTACAGCCACATTGATAGACCATTTAGTTCTTGTGACATAGACAGTTGAATGACCAATTTCCTTGCAGAGTGTCACAAAACCACCCTTTTCAGGTGCCACGACATGTGACCCCTTGTCCATATCATCCTGTTAAATGGAAAAGTGCTGGGGTATCTTTTTGTTGGAGAATGGAGAATCTAAAATTCCAAACACAACCTTAATGATTTTTGAAATTATCTCAATACCGAATTAATTTTGTCTTATTTCATTTGAATTTGTTGATTTTACACATTTATAATAAAATAAATAGATAGGACGAGACATTGTTACACCAAGAATTGTTATTAACATTTTATCAGTAAAAAAATAAAGTCATAAAAAAGATGCATTTAAAGTTTTCAATTACATGAATATTATTTCCAGCAGGCAATATTTTTATGTCCAGGAATCGTCGAAAATGAATCACTATTGTCTTATAGATGTACTTGTTGGAAATCCAAAATGAATGAACTTGTAAAACTGCAAAAGAAAGCAGTTAGAGTCATTACAAAGGAAAGATACAATGCACATACCGATCCCCTGTTTAAGAAATTGAATCTACTAAAAGTCTCTGACATAGAAACCCTCCAAGAATATAAATTTTGTTACAAATTAGAACACCATAGTCTCCCAGCATATTTTGATTCCAATCTTTTCAAACGAAACTCTGATGTACGTCTTCGCACAACCAGAGCATCGAATGACTATCATTTACCAAAGGTAAGAACGGAATTTGCGAGAAGTGGCATACAGTATGTCATCCCACTTGCTTTTAATAATTGTCCCCCTCAGATTAAAGAAAAGATATACACCCACAGCCTCTCTGGTTTTTCTAAGTATATCAAATATCATTATATAAATGGATATAATGATATTTGTACTGAAAGAAACTGTTTTGTCTGTCAGAGATAGGTTATTCATTTTCTTATCAGAACAATCATTGTCATACTTTCCATAGTGTACACACATTAATTTCTTTAACTCTTCTTTGTCCCTCTTGTCTGTTATACTCTGTTGTGTTACTATTGGTTCCTTCGGGATTCTTCTTTTTCGCCCTCCTGACCCACGCTTGATCTATTCTCATTTGTAGGCACTCTCTTTTCCCAGAATAAACTATATGTTTATTTACTTTATAAATCTGTTGCAAATACTGGTACATATATAGGAAAATTACCCCGGGGATTCCAGTTTTTCAGATGGGCTTTATTCTGGGGTGGCCTCTCGATAGCGGCTCTTTTGTCTTAGAGAGGTCTCCCCATAATGAAGAGACAAAACCTGCTACTGCTATGTTCTTTTTATTTCTGTAAAAATGTATTATATGTATTATTGTATATATCTTGTCTCTTTGTTATGAATAAATTTCTTGTCTGTCTGTCTGTCTGTCTTGTGTGGGCATATTTTGTAGTAAAAGTCTTTAATCAAATTAATAATATGTTTTTGCAGTAGTTATGTTGTGTATAAGATCATTGAAAAAGACCAACATTATCTTATTGATGTATTTCTGGCAATTTAGTGTGAAAACTGTTGAGATTTTTGCGAAAAAATGCCTTTTGTCAGAAATTTTTGACTCATGACTCAGCTTGAATGTTCTGACAGAAGGATTACTTTGTGATTATCTCATCGAATATTGAACCATTGAAATCCGAGTTACCTTGTGCATTTACACATTAGTGCCATACACATCCTTGAAAAAATCTGGGAGTGTGGGACAAATAGTTTTCATGCAGCATCGATCTGAATAGTTTTTGAGCTCTCCTGAAAACCTTCAATTTCTGAAAAAAATGCCTTTTGTCAGATAAGGGCAGAGTTACCCCACTGAATGAAACCGCAGTCAACTTGTAGACAGACGATTGCCCATTACATCTGCCAAACTTTGTAGGTGACTGAGAATTGTTGGGAACCAATTGATCCAATTCCCATTGGGACGTGTGGAAAGTTGCACCATTTCAGGTTGCACGATTTACTGCCAGCATAATAATTGACGGCGTTGAAATCATTCGGCTGGCATAGTTGCTGCTGACATTTCTGGTAGTTACCACCCACAATTTCTGGATATAAAAAAAATTTTAATAATATGTAAATGGCACTGTCATGAAATTCGCACAGCACTTTAAAGAGTTTTTTTAGGACTAACAGTGTTACCATAACTTTTATTTTATTTCATATTCAATGTATGAAAGGCAGCTATGTAACTGTTTCAAAAAATTAGAAAGACAGATATATAAATTTAGGATAGAAAAATAAAAACAAAAAATATAATAGATCGATAGATAGATAGATAGATAGATAAATGGATAGATAAATAGGTAGATAGATATATAGATCAACAGACAGATGGATGGATAAATTGACAGGTATATATATAAATAGAAAAATAAGAATGCAAGCAAGGTCCATTGCAACTTCTGCTGGAGCAGATGATGGTCTGATTCAGTGGTAACTTCTTCTAATGACCGCTAAAGGGAAGAACATGCTGTAGTTTAAAACTCATGCTGCAGCATTAGACCCAGGCTAAGTTACAGCATCACGAAATATGGAAATTCAGGGGGTTTTTTAGGGTGAGGTGCATTCAACCAAAAATTATAAATTCACGTAAAATGCAGTTGAGGCTTTCGAAGAGTGATTATAGAAGATGACTTAATTGACCTTTACAATGGACCTTGCTTGCATTCACACTCTGAAATTTACTTTTATTTGACACTTTTTTTCCAAAAAAGTATTCCATATTTATGAGCAGGAGTGTAAAACATATTACTGAGCATGAGATCAGAAATAAACATATATTCATGGTGATTTCCCTTAGGAAGGAATCCATGTAAGTTCTTTTAAAAAGTATTTCAAAAGTACAGTACAACCAAAACAAAGTAAGAAAATTTTCTTTCAGAAGTCCTCTGTTTACCTACTTTGCCCCCCTTTCTCCTATCCATCCCAATCTCCTTATAACCACCTTTGACTCCTCACCACAACTTTACTCCCTATTAAGAAGTCTATTAAGATAAATGTGATTGCAATTAAAAAGGGGCTCAATATCAAAGAAATCAAACACAATGGGGTTAGTGTAATTTGAATTTGTATTGGCATAGTGCACATCCATTGGAATTTTAAAAGGTAGTGTAAAGTAGGTAAAGGTAGGAAGTGATTTGGAGGGAGCCAAAAGGTGTGAAGGGTAAAGTACTGGTTGATTCTTCCTTCCTGCTGGGGTAGAGTAGGTCGGGGCATGAAGCCCGGGTTAGGTGAGAGGCCCCCCCAGGCTTATATCCAAACTTACATTTTTGGTGCGTTTATCTATTGATAGGATTGAAGCTAGAGGCGTTTTAGGCGACATCACAAATTTTCAGGGCAAACAGCGCCAAACCATAGTAGAAATTAAAGAAACAAAAAAATGTGCATGGTTTTTGTAACTTTGACTAATTCTTTGAAAGGGGCTGTCAGAAATAACTTTGGAAATTTTTCAAAGTATAATGGATATCTGCAATGCTTCACTTTATGACCATCACATAAATATGATTTGGATCATGTTTTTTGCATTTTAGTTCAAAATATAGAGGCCAAATTAAAATATGAGGGTTCGGGGCGAGAGGCCCCTCATGATATGGGGCATGAGGCCCCCTTCACTGGGGGGTCGAAGCTGCTTCAGGAACCATTTAATAATGTGTACTTTACCTTAAATATTCATAGAATAGCTAATTAAAATAGAAAAAATTTGGCTCGAAATTGAATCTGGGCAAAAAATATTAAAAAATAGAAGTATTTACGGAAAAATTCTGAAATTCAGAAAAAGTGAACAGAATGACTTAAAAATGATAGAAGAACCCTAAGAAATAACTTTTAGGCTGAATGCACTCGCAAAAAAAATTGCCATAGGATTATAATAGGGGGGCTTCTTGCCCGATGGGTGGGGTAAGAAGGCCATTTTAAATTTTTTACAAAAATGGCCGTAACTCCTTTATTAAAATTAGTAGACATTTGTTTCACTAGTTATTAGTAGAGTCTAGTGGTCCCTTCCAGACAGCATAAGCATTCAAATAATCGCCCATAAAAAGTAGGTCAAATCGCACCTCGAAGTTAAGGGGGCCGCATGCCCCGACCTACTCTAGTCGTACTTTATTTTGGATTGTACTGTATATGTACTGTATATACTATATAGTGATGGGCGATAATCATCAATGTCAGAATTTCAATGGCCCACATCCTATCTTTGTTATGGCTGAAATATGTATCATTTTATGCTGAATTTCTGATATCAAATCAAAACTTATTTCACCATAAAATATTTGTTTACTTTTGACCTCAACCGTATAGTATACACTTACTGTCCAAGTGAGGGCACGACACAAATTCTGTATCAGGGCCTGGGATGGAGATGAGTCTTGCCATGCATGCTGCAAATGGAACATGAAAATACAGTTCTCGCACAAATTAAGCAAGAGGTTTTTTTAATTTTTTTTGCAATTTATGGCATTTTCAGTGGAATGTCATTCACCAAATGTAATAAACAATTGACATGCAAGGAGATTTGTAACAGAAGTTTAATTAAAAACACAGGGTTAACCAAAACTCAAACCCTAACCTTATCCTTAAACCTAACTCTATTTGTAACCCTAATTTTAAACCTAATCTGTTTCCACATATGATGTTGACCCTGTGTTTTGTCATTAAATTTCTGTAAGAAACATCCTTACAAATTACATTCTCGTTATTTTTGGCCATTCATACAAATCCTGCTGACACAGCCATAACTGGAAATGATAAATGATTGCCACTTTGCTGCCTTAAATAATGTGAGCAGGGTATCTCACAGGCACATCACTTACAACAAGATTACAGTCAACAAAATGTGAAGTGCTTACAGAAGTAACAACATATGTAATATGGAAAAAGTGTTACATGATTAATTATGTACATGGTTCCAAAACCATACATATGAAATTCACAGTTAAATTGGAGCACTCCACTGAACTGAGGCTCGAAACCGGTGATTACGACAAACAGTCAATCCCAAACAATGTTAAACAAGATAATCAAGTTGCTATTTTGTAACAGGGCCTCAGATCATAAGAATATGTGACCGAGCCAGGGAGTATTTGCCGAAGAATTTATAATTGGAATATTTGAGCATCCATTTGTCCACATGGAATTGTTCATGGACTGTACCTATTAGGGCCCTGCACGGGACTAGATTTTTGTCTCACTCCCGCCCGTTCTTTCCAAATCTGCTCCCGCTCCCGTCCCGTTCTAGGCATTACAATGATAAAATTTTCCGAATTATGACCCACTCCCGCCAAATTTTGTCAAGTTCAGTCCCGTTCCCGTCCCGTGCAGGGCCCTAATACCTATTGTTTGGAATGGCTAACAGGACAAATTGTAGGGTATTAATTTGCAAAACAAGGTAAGTGAAATTATCCTATGGCCATGTCAACACGGCATATTTTGCCAACTCACTTTGAAGGCTGTTAGTCAAATATCAAAAATATTTTAAGGTTACACTTTGTGCAGGTTTGGTCCACAGTGACTACATGCACAGTTCTGAGTGGTTTTACATATAGCTGACAGCAATTTGATTTTATATGAATTGACTTTTTCTGAAACATGTGCTTTCTCCAAGCTAATGTTTTGATCAAACAGGAAGAAGTCATGAAGAACCCCAAGGAATAACTTTCAAGCTGAATTTTCCCCCCAAAAAAATGTCCATAGAATTATAATAGGGGGGCTTCTTACCCGATGGGTGGGGTAAGAAGGCCATTTGCAATTTTTTACAAAAATGACCATAACTCCTATATTCAAATTGGTAGACATCTGTTTCTCTTGTTATAAGTAGAGTCAAGTGACCCTTCCTGACTGCATAAGCATTCAAATAATCGACCATAAAAAGTAGGTCAAACAGCACCTCGAAGTTAAGGGGGGCTGCTTGCCCCGCCCTACTCTACACCAAGAGAGCTCTCCCAACTTGGAAGAGAGCTCATCCTTGCGAAGGAAGACAAACCAGATGGGACAACAACTAAAAGTTTCGTCCTTAATCGTCTACATCTACATCAAATGCAAT
The DNA here is from genome assembly GCA_026936325.1 of Platynereis dumerilii. Lineage (NCBI taxonomy): Eukaryota > Metazoa > Annelida > Polychaeta > Phyllodocida > Nereididae > Platynereis > Platynereis dumerilii. The sequence goes on from JAPTHN010000012.1 coordinate 41,912,519, forward strand.
TTTAAGTATGGGTTATACTGAATCTCATAGGTGTATTTCACCAGGGTATCAGCGCAAAGTCTGCCCAATATCAGGGCAGATCCATTAAAATTTCAGGGCAAAATAGTGACAACCCCTCCTCCCACAAATGAGGATTCTTGGAGCCTTATTGCACTTTCTCTTAGAATATTATACCATAGTACCTGCAAGCGTATGGGATCTTTATGCACTCCCCCCCCCTCCTGCAAAAGGGCCATCACATAATTTTGCCTGTGAATTACTGATGCATGTACTCACATCTGGGATAGAAGCCAGCCCGGAACATGGTCACAAACTCCGAAGCCTTGACATTAGCCGTGAGATCGTAACCAGAACAATTATGGACAATGCAATCCTAATTCCTGATGTCATAACTGAGAGCGTTTCCATTTCCATCAGAGCGAGCTTTTGTGATGCAGCCATCTTGGGAGACCCCATGGTAGACGCCTCTTACAGGGCATGCAATTTGCAGCTTGCCTTTTGAAGCAATGACATATGCCTGAAGCACATCTGAAGTGGAAAGAATAAATGAAACAAAACACTAATCATTGCCTTTTGTGCATGGTAAATTCTGTTTCTAGGCCCATGCATAAAATTCCTCACAGAAACAATTTTGTATATAACGATTAATTGTTCACTAGAACTTACCTTTTTGACATAACATTTCAGCCTCAAAGCTAGAGGCCTTTTTCACATGTGAAACGTTGTGTCAAAAAAAGTAAGTTGCAGGGAACTATAATCTTTATACACGGATAATGTCGGATATACCTTGGACCAATACAACTTATTCTCTATAGAAACAATTTGGTTTGAGCAGATATATTAAATTAGTGCTATGAATGGGACTGTGAATAAAATACAGGTGATGCATGATAATGATCATATACAACAATATTACAGTAAGATTTGCTACACATGTGCGAATTCCAGATACTGTGCCGCCTGTAAGTAAGTGAAATGCATATGAAATGGTGCCATTGCATCAATGCTAAACATCCTCAACCATGCACTTCAATGATAATAACACAAGGAACATTTCTGTACAATGCTGTAACTAGTGATTCTTCGGCTGTATCATATTTTTGTGGAATAGTATTATTATGCGAAAGAGATCAGATCAATCTTATGTTACTTACTGACAAAAATATTTGTGGTCATTTCAGAGGGGACACCAGTGTGTATGTCAACAATTTTGTTGCATTTGGTCCCATTCATATAAAACCCATCACACTTTGGATCTGTCAAGCAAAAATATGAGCACCTTCCATATGATTGAGAATCTCCTAAATCTATGACGGATGTAGTGAATCTCCGGATCGATGTTATTTCGTGGAAAAGTGTTGACGGAAAAATTCCTGAAAACAGATTATCTAGGTGAGTTACTCATTCAAAACTGCATTTGATTAGATCCGAGCATTGCCTCTGATCCCAGAAACGTCAAAAATTGTGTAAAATTGAAAAAAAAATTTGGAAAAGAAAATTGAAAAAAAATAAATAAATAAATTTTTGGAAAAGTAATTCAAATTCTTCGTTTTTGGAACTATTGCAGGGCAATATACTAAAATAATGAGCTCTCAGCCAATGAGAGCTCTGCTTTAATAGTGAGGGAGGGTATTGTAATAATTAATGTTAATAACTTACCCTTGACTACTAGTGAGACAAAAAAGTATTTAAGAGTAGCTTTGAGATCCATTGTAGATGAAATACCTGTCTGGAAATATAATGTCCACCATTTCTTCAAAGAAAAGCCAAATTGAATGATTCGCTTGGCTGTCGCCACACCTTGGAGATTTTTTTGGAACTATTTCTGGCGAAAATGCAGCTCTCCGATTGGTCCATTCAAAATTGATCTTTCTATTAGCCAGCACTACCAGGAGGCTGTCAATTAACTTCTAAATCCACAAATTAAAAAGAATTATTGGCAGCAGTTGTGAGTCAAATTAAGGTCCATCATGAGGCAAAATTCGATAATTTGCCTTTAAAGATAACTGAAGGAAAGCTACTCATAAAAAAGATTATGTAATTTACAGTCACAGAATGAAGAGTGCTTATATTTAGCTGTTTGAGGACATCATTGATGTCACAAAAAGCTCTATAGTTTTCTTTGAATTAAATAATGAAGAACTGTCAATTTGTCATTGAGCAACCTGTGACGCCAGTGGTGACTCGAGTGCTTTGACTGAGTCAATGATTTAAGTTAATATCATTGAAACGTTCATGAAAGTATTATATAGGATATGACCTCACTGGCTGTTTATCATAAAGATTTACATGGCATGAATAGGGATATGACCTCACAAGGAACATTCCAGTGCATTCCTGTACACACCTGTAATTCATCGACTATAACTAATTTATGCAGCTACATTTTGCAGCAGCCAAAATTTCAGCACTCAAACTATTGATTAACCAATTATCATAACAACTAAAGGTACGGAAATGGACAATTGACTAGCTCTTCTGCAGAGGCAAACAGAATAATTACGGCACAAGGCACAATCAATAAGCATTCACAAGAGTTGCAGTTTTTTTATTTCCAGTTATGTTATTAGCTGCGCAAAATGCAGCTTCCTATTCAAGAAATTTTCTTCAATGGACTTTTCGTATTTTATAACACTGTTGTCGTTTTTTTGTAAATACCACAAAGTTCTTTGCATAAAACCTAAATTTAATTATATTTGTTTAGTTCAGTGCACACTTGCTATGTTATTTTATGTGCCAGTTGGCAAATTTCAGAGGCTTGTTCCCATATTTTTTAACTATTGTCCATATTGCGGGGTGATTCCTATACAAGCTATTGTACCATGTTTTGGCCCATTGTATTGTTGCATTTATTGCACATTCAAAATAACACATCATTGACACACGTATAGAGAATTATGGACATAATCAATTTATTCCTTCAAAAAAATTAATGGATTTTAAAAGACCCCAATATATCTCAATGAATAGATATTTTAAAATACCCTAATACACTGTATGTATCTCAATTCAGTAAACCAAGCAACAGTGAAGAATTTACACTCTAAAAAATCAGAATTGGTTTTTCAAATGCAATTGTTTTTCGGAACAGAGAAGTAAGGTTTTCCCCAAAAACCAACATCATTCATGACAATAGAGCTGTGCAGTGTTTCAACAAATCAAAATTGGAGTGATATCGAGGACAACCCAAAAATCAAACAGGGTCTTTGTACGAGCGTTAGGCCACACATAATTGATCTTTAGCTTCTCGGATTCGTCTCAAGGTACTTTTTCTAGGGTCGGTCGGTAGGACAAAAAAAAGGTGAAAAAAAAATTTATAATGTCAAAAAAAGAAAAATTTTTTTTTTCCATCGGCAGGAAATCTATTGTGTCGGCGGGTCCGCGAAGCTAAGAATCAATTATGTGTGGCCTTACTTTTTAGAGCGTAGTAGTAGAACATTCAGATTATGTGAGCTTTATTTTTTAGAGTGTAGATGTAGAACATTCAGATTATGTGAGCTTTATTTTTTAGAGTGTAGATGTAGAACATTCAGATTATGTGAGCTTTATTTTTTAGAGTGTAGATGTAGAACATTCAGATTATGTGAGCTTTATTTTTTAGAGTGTAGTAGTAGAACATTCAGATTATGTGAGCTTTATTTTTTAGAGTGTAGATGTAGAACATTCAGATTATGTGAGCGTTACTTTTTAGAGCGTAGTAGTAGAACATTCAGATTATGTGAGCTTTATTTTTTAGAGTGTAGATGTAGAACATTCAGATTATGTGAGCTTTATTTTTTAGAGTGTAGTAGTAGAACATTCAGATTATGTGAGCTTTATTTTTTAGAGTGTAGATGTAGAACATTCAGATTATGTGAGCGTTACTTTTTAGAGTGTAGTAGTAGAACATTCAGATTATGTGAGCTTTATTTTTTAGAGTGTAGATGTAGAACATTCAGATTATGTGAGCGTTACTTTTTAGAGCGTAGTAGTAGAACATTCAGATTATGTGAGCTTTATTTTTTAGAGTGTAGATGTAGAACATTCAGATTATGTGAGCTTTATTTTTTAGAGTGTAGATGTAGAACATTCAGATTATGTGAGCGTTACTTTTAGAGGGTAGTAGTAGAACATTCAGATTATGTGAGCTTTATTTTTTAGAGTGTAGATGTAGAACATTCAGATTATGTGAGCTTTATTTTTTAGAGTGTAGATGTAGAACATTCAGATTATGTGAGCTTTATTTTTTAGAGTGTAGATGTAGAACATTCAGATTTCCCATACTTTGTAAGTCACAGTAAATGCTGCAAAATAACTATTCGTAACAATATCCGGAAAGCTGCACTTTTTGACGAAGCAAATCATAGAGGAACCGTAAAGTCCGTAATTGGTAGCGGAGGCATCATTGTCCCGGCAGAGGTGCTTATTACATTCCTGGTAGTTAGTGGTCTTCGAACCTGAATATTTAGGGAAGTGAAAGAAAACATTTATGTAAATCAATAACAGCTGTGTTCACTCTTAACAACAAGGTTTTATGTGGAACCTTTACAGGTTCTATAAGCTGGTATAGATAAGGAACCCTAAAAGTTCATCATTCAACTTATAGAAAGGCTCCAACAGCAAACAAAAACAAAATTAGATAATCCAGCTGCAATGAACTCCTGCAATGGAACCCCTTTCTCTCAAGGTGAGAAGATAGAGTCCTATCATCAAGCCTTCCGACCAGGTATTGAACCTTTTCAATTCAGTTGAACCCTTTAAAAAATTAGAACCTTTTTTTGGCCGTGGGTTCTTTATTAATACCATCAAGAACCTTTTGCATCAAGAATGAAGAGTTTCTTTGTGCTGCCACCTAATTGTATTTCCGTAAACTATTAGAGTGACACATTTTAAAACTAACTGGGGCTGGTTGAAGTTTGGTATGGACAAATATTATTGTTTCTGCCGGGAACTTTCCGGTCATGAATATGTTACTTGTCAGTTGTCACTGTAAAATAAAGAAATGTCATCCTTATATATTACCAGAACAAAACATGATCTATTCAGACATTGAATTTTCAAAATCTGGAACTCAAATGAAAAATGGCAATTCTTCTTACTTCTTGTTTGATTATAATGTGAATCAGCGTATACATATTTGAAAAAAGTAATACTCTTACTCGTCATAATGCAAAATGCTACGGTTTTCTCAGAGGGCGTGGAGATCAATCTTTCCATGCATGCTGCAATAGGAATTGATTTTTTGAATACAAGAAATGTATACACTCTAAACATTTGGTTGTCAATGTGACTAGTTTATGATAACTTCAGGGTGCTATTGGTTGCTGAAAGTTTGTTGTGACTTCCTGCAAAATCATATTGACTGTTCTATCATAATAAAAATAACATGCACAAGGCACTTTAAAGGGCATTCTGCAAATCATCTAACTGCTGTGGTATTTTGTCCTGATTGTTGACCTCTTGTTGTTTAGACAAATTCTCAGTGCGCTATAAATAGATTGGGGTGCGGAAGCCCCTCAATGACATCACGGGACTCCCTCCTCGCAGTTTTTCTAGGATGGTCTTCCTGGGTCTCTAAAATGGTATTTAAACAATGTGCATGTTCCTGTAAAGTTGATCAACACAATCTTTGCCAAATTAAACCATGTGTGCAAAGTTTGAATGAAATTGGTGCAGTATTTTGTCTCAAAATTTGTCCACAAGATTCCAGAGAAGACCAGTGACAATAGGGCAGAATGCCGTAAAAATGACTATGATGACTATGTAAGTGTCCGAAAGGTAGTCCATTTGATTGTCATCTGGTAGTTTTGATTACCAGAGTAGTACAGCTCACTAACCCAATAAATGTCACCTTGACAACCCTTTTAATTTTGACTCAAGGAGTTGTCGGTTTAGGCACCAGTAATTACCACTCTAGAGTTGTCATCTTGACCACCCTGTGTTTAGAGTGTATAGCATAGGTCTATTCAGGGAGCGGCATTTGGTCAACTGTAAAATCTTGTAAAGATGACATTAAGGAAGCTTTCAAAGAACTGAATAATGGAAAAAGTGCAACAATTGATTAAATATATAGAGAATTGATTGATAAAGAGTGGTCCAAAAGGGATACATGAAGAGATTGCTGAGATTTGGAATAATACTGCAATCAGCATATCAGATGTTTTCAAACAATGAGTTTAAAGGCAAAAATACGATGTAAAGAACAAAATCGGCCATGCCGGCTCAAGTAAATATAAATCAAATTTTGTTGTTTATTTTCTATTAATTTGAATAGAATAGAATAGAATAGGATAGAATTTTATTGGCAAACAAAATACAATTACACTTCAACATAACAAATAGCACAATTAAAATACCAATAGAAAATAGGAACTGACACAATGAATGTGTATTTGTTCCCTAGCAATTTCACAATATAATTTCTTAATCTTTAAGTAGCAATGAATGAATATATATAGGAAATAAAAATCAATAATAATACTGATAAATTAAAAACATTGATAAGTACTAGCATTTACAAAAGTGGTAATGACTATAACCTTAATAATAGTTAAGAATTACAGAATTACAAAGGATATTCTAGATAGAGATTACAAATTCCTAAAAATAATAGTTATTTTCTTTTTAAATGTAAATTTACTACAATTTAAATCAATGACGTTTACAACAGAATTTATATGTCTTAGTACTCACATCTGGGATAGAAATCAGCCCGAAACATGGTCACAAATTCCGAAGCTTTGTGATTGGCCTTGAGGTCATACCCAGAACAATTATGGACAATGCAATCCTGGTTTTTTACGTCGTAACTGAGGGCATTTCCATTTCCATCAGAGCGAGCTTTTGCGATGCAGCCATCTTGGGTGACGCCATGGTAGACTCTTCTCTGCCCTTATCTGACAAAAGGCATTTTCTGACAAAAGGCATTCTTTTTTTTTTTTGACTAATCAACATATTTTGGTGATGGCTATTTGCCAGTGAAATTTGGTGGCTCTACTGCATGTGTAACCTTGTCAAACCAGTACCTAGAAAGGCATTTTTTTGCACTTTTGCAGCACATTTTTCTGACAAAAGGCATTTTTTCTTGCAAATGGCATTACTTCATCCAAAATATGCCTTCTGTCAGAAAAAATGCCTTCTATGAGATAAAAATGCCCTTTGTCAGAGATTTTCATGTTTTTTTGTGATACAAATGCTTTTTGTCAGAAATTATCATGCCTAAAAAAGTAGCAAAAATATAAGAGTTGATAACATAATTATTCTGTGTTATAGGAATTATGTTGCCACAACGTGCACACGACATTGAGATATGTTTTCATAGCATTTTTACAACCTTGCCAAAATGCTTTTGTCATATTGATGTTGTTTCACAATGTTGTGACAATGAAATTCGTACCATTCAATATGATTTACTTGAACATTGCAATATTGTATAAGGTTCTTTGCAATGGGAAATGTTTTAATTCAAAATCTTTGACATGCTTTGAAGGTTTGGCAGATATTATTTTCCATGATGGCTGTGTGTGCGCAGGGAATTGAAAACGTAAATAATACTGTTGTTATGCACAAAATTCTAAAACATAATAAGAAGCAGACAAAATTGATTTGGATTCGGCTGACCGAGATATTCTTCTCTAATCATAGTCAAATTACTTTGAATCAGGACATTGGTAATTTGCCTTGAATGAAATTTTACCTCAGATACTTCATTCGAATTTTTGTATTTTTTTTAGTAAAATAGCCATAGGAACGTTCCAAGGCAGAAAAGGCAATGAATGTCTTATTGTTTGGATATCAGCTGCATAGCCAGGTGGATAGACCCCCCCCCCTTCCCAAGTGATAATTTAGGATGCCTATGTAAAGGAAGCAAAAATAAAAGCATAACCCATCGGTTGATCTACTTGCTTGATTTTTTGTCATAAATGAAAGGTTGATCTGACATAAAATGGGGTAAAGTCAGCAATCCGGGGTAAAGTTGGCAAGCTATATTTACCTGCTTAATGGCAGAAATGTCAACTTTTCTCGCTGACAACAGATGGCTAGTTTGCCAAAGAAACCTACCCGCTTAAAATTATTGTGGTTTCGCAGGAGGTCTTGCCGAAAACAGATTCTTGACAGACAGAGTGCTGACCCGTCCTTGGTCGCATGTCAGGTGGGCCTCAAATGTGTGACATGGTAAAAATGGCTCATTTTTCAATATTCCCATAGCTTATTGTAGGCCATCACACACATCAAATACAGCAAACAGATCTTCATTATCTTTATTTATAACTGAGATATACTTGTTTATGTATAATTAATTAACAGCACTAAAAGCCTGATCTAAAAATGCATTTTTCTCAATTTGGACCTTTTTTACAAAAAAAATCATTGCAAGGTCAAATCTCAATAGAATTGACTCTGGTCTGTTTTAAATCATGGATTACAGATGGGACTATAAGATAAGGCCAAAATAACCTGCTTTATCAAAGTGTAAAGGAGTATGAATTGTGAGTAAAAAGTAGCATAAATTGTTCAGATGTTCGTAGTAAATATCTTCTCAAGTTTGCTCTTTATGACTCCTTTGATCCTATCATAGACCACAAATTATATCAAAATGTCATTCTGAATGCCTTCCCAATAAGCAAGTGCCCCCTGACACACCTAATAATGGAAATAAGTGTTCACAAGGCTCTTTTATGCACATTGTGTCCTAATGGTCAAAAACAGACGAAAAACCACTCGTCTGTGCCTGTGGAACAATCAATTTCTTTTAAATATACAGACATTACACCTCCAGAGACTTCTGAAAGGCCTAGTAGAGACATTCAAGAAACTGACCTATACATTGAAACAGTATGTTCAGGTTACAGTCAAGTACTTCAGAGATACAGGCTTGATTACTGCTTTCACCTCCTGCCATCGCCTCCGCCACCGAACCACCCCTGGATTTTTTTCATTTATAGGGGAGCAGGGCCAAAACTGTTCAATCAATTTGAATAAAGTTGCTGCCAAATTAAAGAGAACATTTAAGGCTACAATATGAGACTACAGCCACATTGATAGACCATTTAGTTCTTGTGACATAGACAGTTGAATGACCAATTTCCTTGCAGAGTGTCACAAAACCACCCTTTTCAGGTGCCACGACATGTGACCCCTTGTCCATATCATCCTGTTAAATGGAAAAGTGCTGGGGTATCTTTTTGTTGGAGAATGGAGAATCTAAAATTCCAAACACAACCTTAATGATTTTTGAAATTATCTCAATACCGAATTAATTTTGTCTTATTTCATTTGAATTTGTTGATTTTACACATTTATAATAAAATAAATAGATAGGACGAGACATTGTTACACCAAGAATTGTTATTAACATTTTATCAGTAAAAAAATAAAGTCATAAAAAAGATGCATTTAAAGTTTTCAATTACATGAATATTATTTCCAGCAGGCAATATTTTTATGTCCAGGAATCGTCGAAAATGAATCACTATTGTCTTATAGATGTACTTGTTGGAAATCCAAAATGAATGAACTTGTAAAACTGCAAAAGAAAGCAGTTAGAGTCATTACAAAGGAAAGATACAATGCACATACCGATCCCCTGTTTAAGAAATTGAATCTACTAAAAGTCTCTGACATAGAAACCCTCCAAGAATATAAATTTTGTTACAAATTAGAACACCATAGTCTCCCAGCATATTTTGATTCCAATCTTTTCAAACGAAACTCTGATGTACGTCTTCGCACAACCAGAGCATCGAATGACTATCATTTACCAAAGGTAAGAACGGAATTTGCGAGAAGTGGCATACAGTATGTCATCCCACTTGCTTTTAATAATTGTCCCCCTCAGATTAAAGAAAAGATATACACCCACAGCCTCTCTGGTTTTTCTAAGTATATCAAATATCATTATATAAATGGATATAATGATATTTGTACTGAAAGAAACTGTTTTGTCTGTCAGAGATAGGTTATTCATTTTCTTATCAGAACAATCATTGTCATACTTTCCATAGTGTACACACATTAATTTCTTTAACTCTTCTTTGTCCCTCTTGTCTGTTATACTCTGTTGTGTTACTATTGGTTCCTTCGGGATTCTTCTTTTTCGCCCTCCTGACCCACGCTTGATCTATTCTCATTTGTAGGCACTCTCTTTTCCCAGAATAAACTATATGTTTATTTACTTTATAAATCTGTTGCAAATACTGGTACATATATAGGAAAATTACCCCGGGATTCCAGTTTTTCAGATGGGCTTTATTCTGGGGTGGCCTCTCGATAGCGGCTCTTTTGTCTTAGAGAGGTCTCCCCATAATGAAGAGACAAAACCTGCTACTGCTATGTTCTTTTTATTTCTGTAAAAATGTATTATATGTATTATTGTATATATCTTGTCTCTTTGTTATGAATAAATTTCTTGTCTGTCTGTCTGTCTGTCTTGTGTGGGCATATTTTGTAGTAAAAGTCTTTAATCAAATTAATAATATGTTTTTGCAGTAGTTATGTTGTGTATAAGATCATTGAAAAAGACCAACATTATCTTATTGATGTATTTCTGGCAATTTAGTGTGAAAACTGTTGAGATTTTTGCGAAAAAATGCCTTTTGTCAGAAATTTTTGACTCATGACTCAGCTTGAATGTTCTGACAGAAGGATTACTTTGTGATTATCTCATCGAATATTGAACCATTGAAATCCGAGTTACCTTGTGCATTTACACATTAGTGCCATACACATCCTTGAAAAAATCTGGGAGTGTGGGACAAATAGTTTTCATGCAGCATCGATCTGAATAGTTTTTGAGCTCTCCTGAAAACCTTCAATTTCTGAAAAAAATGCCTTTTGTCAGATAAGGGCAGTAATCTCACTGGGCACGTTATTTGCAGCTTGCCTCTTGAAGCAATGACAAATGCCTTCAGCACGTCTGGCAGTGTAATAAATTCTGATTTAGGCTTATAAAATGCCTTACAGAAACAATTTTGCTTGATATAAATTAAATTGATGCTCCTAGTGCGACAATGAATACTTGTAACTGATGGATAATATTACAATAGTGTACATTTCAGGTATACAGTAAATTGAAACCGTATAAATTTTCTGAATAGATGCTAACACTTGCATGCCCAAACACTTCTGTATATTTCTAAGTATTTGCACTCCTCAGCCCTCGCTTACAACCAGCTGTCAGTGAAATGACAATAACAGCCAGGGATGGACTATGTGGCAAGCAGAGTGGCAGCTGCCATGGGCCCAACCACTCAAGGGGCCCATGCAAGGTGCCAAAAAAAACTAATTTCTTTATTTGCGACTGTGATACATTGATACAATCAAACTTTTAGATTAGGGCCCCCATGTGAGAGGGTCCTGTATAGGAAAGGGCCCTTCCGCCTTAGCACAAATGGAGTTATCAATGCCAAAAATAGGAATGTGGGGGCCCATCGACTTATTTTGCCATGGGGCCCAAAATGCCATCAGTCCGCCCCTAATAACAGCTAATTTCAATTGACACACAATTTGACAGAATGATATTAACATTGCAAGGATATGGATATACACAAGGAACATTTTGGTACATTTCTGTAACTACTAATACTTCCACAGTAACCTATAGCAATGTATAGCATCCTTATTTTTCGGAATAATGTCATTTGATTATTTAAAATAGATAAATCTTAAATATCTGCTTAAGTTGCTTACCTACAAAGATGTTTGTGGTCATTTCAGAGGGGGCGCCAGTGTGTATGTCGACAATTTTGTTGCATTTGGTCCCATTCGTGTAAAACCCGTCACACTTTGGATCTACGAGGCAAAGATATGAGCACCTTCCTGATGCTTGGGAATCTCCTAAATCTATAATGGATGTGGTGAATCTCCGGATCGATGTTATTTCGTGGAAAAGTGTTGACGGAAAAATTCCTGAAAAACAGATTATCAAAGTGAGCCGTCGATCCTAAGACAAACGAGTTCTTCACCTAATGCCCCAGTCTCACGGCGGCTCCCGGAGAACTATTTAGATCGGCGTCGAAGTATTTCCTGGTAATTTGGATGAATTTGGGTGATCCGCCGTCGACTTTCGAAGTTTTTGTTCCCCTCAGCGGTTCCTAGAAATGGGAAAACTGCGCCGTGGATGTCAAAAAAGATTCAACAGGTACAAACAGAAAACACTCTTTCTCGGAGGATAATGTGTCAGTTCTGCACCAAGAGAACAATTGGTTCCGGAGGGGAGTAGCCGAGGCCATTCACATCGCCCAGGAGGAACCCCATCTAAACCGGGACCGGGGGAGACACACCCTCCCGGTGATCTACCGGGAGATATTAGAGTCACGTGACATTACGTCATCGTCGTCACGTGACCCAGAAACACCAACTTCAAATCATTAAGAACTGAGGAAGGGGTCTGGATGGACCCTGAAAGCTCTTCAGCTAAAATCATGTTGTGAGTATCCGTCTAAAAAGTCTACGATGAAAACTTTTTTTTCATGACGGCGGAGCAGAGCCCAAAATTTTCTTAATTTTTGGATGTCCGGCGTGGATTTTTTCAGTGAGAACGCCTCAAAAACATCTCCGCCGGGATATTAGGACATCCCCTGCCCCTGAGGGGACCTCTCCTGCCCCCGCGGGGACCTTTCCTGCCCCTGGGAGGACATTTGAAGCCTCGCCGGCAGTTTTTGACATCCCGCCGCGGTGAAATAGGTTCACTGAGGGGCAGTTATAGGTTCCCTGAGGGGTACTTTTTATATCTCGGGGCGATATAAAAGTATCCCTCAGGAGGAGGAAATTCCTTTCCCCCGGCGAACTTTTGGGGACGGCGTACAACTTTTCTTCCCCGCAGTGAACAAAAAGAACCCCGCCGTGATATGCTTTTAATTAATTATGTAATGGTTTTATAAACATTGTATGTCGCCGTGATGGTCATTTTTTTCCTAGAATTCAACTCAAGCTGAGTGGTAAAAAGTTCTCCGTAACGTGCCGTGAGACTGGGGCATTAAGGAGGAGGGTGGTCCAGGAATTAAAGGTAATAAGGCCGCTGGCAAACACAAAGTAAACATTAAATATTAAATTATTGATGAATTCAAATTGAATAATATTTAGATAAACTATGAATTTATCAAATGTTAGCTGCATTTTGTTGTCTTCAAATATTGGAAAGAAGTTAGATTTACATACCCCTTCTTTTAGATAGATATATAGCAGGGTTGGGCACGAGTACATGCAAATGTACTCGAGTACGAGTACGAGTACTTGCCACATCTACGAGTACGAGTACGAGTACGAGTACAGCCTTTTCTGAATGTACTCGAGTACGAGTACGAGTACTTTCAAATGTACTCGAGTACGAGTACGAGTACATTTATGCAGTTTCGAACCTTATTTTTGTGATATTTAAAGAAATAAAAGCATTATTCAGATAAAATAACTGAGCGCCAATAAAGGATGTCAGTGAAGGCTACTACTTATAATGCTCCCTAGTTAATCAAAAGTGAACTGTGTCAATTTAAAATGGCCTTTGAAGTTACTTGCTGGGTTTCCAAGTACTGCATGGATCCAGGGCTCAAATCCAGCTCTGTGGCCTCATGGGGCCTGTGTATGTTGGACGACAGTTTCAATCATCCTTGCCTTATTACCCTGTCCTCCTCCTGTCCTAATTAGCCCAACAAATACATAAATATAGGACTATAGAAGCTATTTGGATAGAGATCTAGTCTAAAGGACTTAAAACCTTTTTTTTTTTTTTTTTCTCCTCTTTTTTTCTTCTTACTTTTCGGCAGGAAACCTGTTTTTTTTTTTTTTATCTCTTTTTTTTTTATACTCAGACGCTAGGTTCCCATTATCCGGTTTTTCGGGTTCTACTCCAGGAGGTCACTCAGACCTCCCTATGTATACTTCCTTACACCCCTGGTAATACTAGAGCATGTCATCATAGTTAGGACCCCGGTACAGTGCATAAAATTAAAACTATTTCTAGCTTACTAAGTGTTTGTAATGCACGGTATGTGTGTGTGATTGTCATAGATGAATGAGAGTTCAGATGATAGTTTGCCATATGTTCAAATATTACTAAAATTATGCCACTTTTTCTATCCGATCATGTTAAAGCTGTTATTATTGAATCTTGTGATTCTTGTTAAGGCAGACAGTTTGTGTGCTCATGGCGTATCATATAGGCCTATGTACTCTAAGAAATGAAAGGCGGATTTTCAACTTTGATGTTATTAAAACCTTTTCGATTGGTGTCCAAATGCAAAATGAAGAAAACTTCAGTATTTTGCACAGTCTGTTAGCAGGGCGAGTGCAGACGAGTCCTGCAATGGGAACAGCATGAATTGCGCTGTTCTCTGAGCCTAAAATCGCTATTGCAGAACAAATGGAAACTGCAAAAATGGCAACCAGCTAGACCAATCAGAGGGCAGCATTCACTTCAGACATCACAATCACCAGAGACCAACATGTTCCTGTTGAAGCCACGGATGCCTGTCAAGTCCACTTAATTAAAGTCAACTCATTTTTTATAAGATAATTGGTAAATAATTGTCCTGTACATCCTGACACTATTCCGTCTAAACTGAGCCTATAAACATAATATATTCAATATATTTCCTTAGTGCCAAGAATTCGTTAAAAACACATATCAATGCTTGGTAAGGCAGATTTAGCAAAAAAGATTATGTGCAATTGATATAAATTTATTCCAAGCATATAAATGGTTATTTCGTTCAGCTAAGAACATTTTTCGTTAGATAAAATCATAATATAGTAATTGAATTAAAATCACACTTTTTAGAATTAAGATAAGCCATGGTGAGCCTGTAAACTAAATATTGTATTCCGATTTCCGTAAAAGCGTCGATTTATCCAAAAAAAGGTTAAAACGGAAACGGCTCTAGTTATGGCTAAAATTGGGGTAGAAACATAATTTAAAAACGTTGATATATCATTTAGAAGTTGCTGAATACAATGGCAGAAGTAGAAATGCTGTATCTTTAATAATAAGGTCAGCAATAGCCTGTAAGTTACGATGTTTTGATTTGCGCCAAAAGGTGTGAAAAAAGCAAATGGCGGCTGTGTTCAAATCAAAGTCAAAATGGTGTATCCTTCAAGTACTTGAAATATGATCAAATATGTGTTACTGAATGAATAATAATTTAAGACTTCATAACGAAAATCAGGCACATAGTAGTTTTATAGATGACAACACATGTGGTAGACTAAATTAATGCACAATTTGGGCCAATTCCAAAGTTTGTTATAAATTTGTGTGACTCACAAAGTGTATACTGTATTTGTCCAATATTACAAAGGACTGCTAAATATATCACTCCATTTTTAAACTACTGGTATACACATAACATTTTATAATTATGAAACTTCAGTTGAGTAATAATTTAAACATAGGCTGCGCAGCAGCAAACCTTCAGCGAATAACACCTTTAGAAGGTTACAATAATATCATAAAATTGGTGCGTTCCCGAAATTGCTTATAGGTATGCAATAGCGGTCGAGTAGTGGCCTTGCATTATCTCTATTTTTCCAATGATTCATAAAGTGTTATACGCATCAAAAAGCACTGCTAAATTAATCGCATAGGTGATTTGTTTAGAAATTTGCATTACTGTACATGCAATAGTGGGCGAGTTTTGGCTCCGATATAAAAAAATTCTTTTAAATATTTTTTCTCAATATTACAAAAACTATAGAATAGCCATCTGTCAGACCATGAAAAGGCACAACTAGACCATACAAGGCATATGTGTACCAAACTTCATCCATGTATATGGAATAGTGACCGGATGTTGGGCCAGAAACAAAAATAATAATTTTTATGTTTTTTTCAATATTTGAAAAAGTATATAATATTTTCCATCAAACCTTTCAAAAGGCACAACTAGACCATATTGACCATATGTGTACCAAAGTTTATCCATGTACATGCAATAGTGAGCGAGTCTTAGCCCAAAAAACAAAAAAAATATGCTTTTATGTCTTTTCTCCTTTTTTCAAAAATTATAGAATATCTGTCAATGAGACCATCAAAAGGCACAACTAGACCATAGAGGCCACATGTGTACCAAATTTCATCCATGCACATGCAATAGTGAGCGAGCCTTGGCCCGGAAACGAAAAAAAAATTATTTTTATATTTTGTTAATTATTTCAAAAAGTATTTAAGATCTATTCATCAGACCATCAAAAGGCACAACTAGACCATACAGGCTAGATGTGTACGAAATTTCATCCCCATACATTCAATAGAGGCCGAGTGCCGGGCCGGAAACGATCTATCCGCCCGCCGCCCGACCGCCCGCCCGCCCCCGCCCGCCCGCCCCCCCGGCGGACGGACAGCATTTTTACCCAAGTGATTACAATACCTTCTTCGAACTTCGTTCGCTGAAGGTAAAAAGCATCTTTGAAGGGTTTTAAAAGTTGAACTACAGCCTTAAATAAACCATTTTGTCATGTTAGACACCTGCTTTAGTGTTCAATTTTGCTCTTTTGACGCTTCAATTGTACTCGTGATGTACTCACTACGAGTACGAGTACTTTAGCAATGTACTCGAGTACGAGTACGAGTACTGTACTCATGATTTGGCACGAGTACTGAGTACACGCGAGTACTTGGAAAAATGTACTCGAGTACACGAGTACACGAGTACATGTGTACTCGTGCCCAACCCTGATATATAGATGGATAGATAGGTGGATAAATAGATAGCTGGAGATAGATAGATGGATAGATAGATGGATAGATAAATAGATATAGTATTTATTTTCTCTTTACGATTGAAATGTTTTTACTTACCCTTGACTACTTGCAAGACTAAGCAGTATTTCAGAGTAACTTTGAAATCCATAGTTGGTAAATAAAAAATTATCCTTATGAACTTTCATGTGAAATACCAGTCTGGAAATATGATGACCACCATTTCTTCAAAGAAAAGCCCAATTGAATGATTCGCTTGGCTGTCGCCACACCTTGGAGATTTTTTTGGAACTATTTCAGGGGAAAATGCAGCTCTCCGATTGGTCCATTCAATATTGATTTTTCTATTAGCTAGAACGGCTGGAAGGTTTTAATTACAGTAGTTTGACATGCTATTCCACAAATTAAGAAAAATTATTGGCACCGGTTGTCAGTCAGTTCCTCGTAAAGTTCGATTATTCACATTTTACCTTTAAAGATAACTGAAGGATTGCTACTCATAAAGAAGATTATGTAATTTACAGTCACAGAATGAAGAGTGATTATATCTAGCTGTTTAAGACATCATTGATGTCACAATCTGTAGTTTGCATTGAATTAAATAATGAAGAACTGTCAATTTGTCATTGAGCATCCTGTGACGTCAGTGGTGACTCGAGTGCTTTGACTGAGTCAGTGATTTAAGTTAATATCATTGAAACGTTCATGAAAGTATAGGATATATGACCTCACTGGCCGTTTATCAAAAAGATTTACATGGCATGAATAGGGATATGACCTCACAAGGAACATTCCAGTGCATTTCTATAAGCGCTTGTAATTCATAAACTGTCACCAATTTATGCAATTACATTTTGCAGCAGCCAAAGTTTCAGTACTCAAACTATGGATTAACCTGTTATCTTAACAATTATACTTACGGAAACAGACAATTGACTGGCTCTTCTGCAGAGGCAAACAGAATAATTATGGCACAAGGCGCATGCAATAAGTATTCATGAGAGTTTCAGTTTTTATTTCCAGTTACACTCTAAAAAATCTCAGACAAAATTGCTTTTTTAGATTCAAAAATTTCATTGAAATTCGGTTTTTCAAAAAACCATTTTGAATCTAAAAAACCAATTTTGTCCCAACATTTTTTAGAGTGTATTTGTCTAGCGGCCAGCCTCAAGGACCAGGCTGATCCTAAGGCCACCAACTCTTGCCCAAAGACAAGACCGAGCCAAGGCCAAGAATTGGGTTTTTCGAGACCAAGACAAAGGCCGAGGACATCAAAATAAGGCCCTGAGACCGGCCTCGTCAAGGCCTCCAACACCACTTGGCTGAGCCAGAATATAGGCCTACAGTTCTGCCCAAAAGTTTACATACCCCTTTACAAAATGGCCAATTTCTCTATTTCGAGCGCAATATTAACAACAATAGGCAAATCATACATGAAATAGAATGCACTGCATGTGGCTAAACACTTCTGAACCATTAAAAATCCAAAAGCAATGAGATTCAAAGATATTATCACTTAATTACATTTTATGACAGTTTCAGAAGTTTATACTCCACCCAGACAGTTTTCTATTGTCTTTTGCCGTGGTATAACCGACAGATTTATTAGTTATACCACTGTTGGGGATTAAGTTAGCTTGTTGCACTGCTTTTTCTGCAAACAATGCAGCTAAAAATGACAACAAAGTCACAAAATTCAGTTAAAAATCTTTCAAGAGTCATATATTGAGTATAAGTCGCTTATACAACTCATTTTCGGTGTATAACTAACATTTCAGGGGTTATTTACCTCGGGCTAAAGCCCTCGGTAAATAACCACCTGAAATGTTAGTTATACACCTCAAATTCGTTGTATAATCTATACTTATATACCCTCCTGTACTATCACATATTTTCCCGCTTAAGATCAAGAACAGCTTACAGGATTTTACCACAATATGTCAAAAGTACTCAGACTACATCAGCAGTGATTTTAATCCATTCTGCATCAAAGAATTTCTGTAACTCCACCTTCAATGTAGGTCTCGGCTGGGGCATGGTCTGTCTCGGATCAACCCATAATTTATCAATAAAATTCCAGTCTGGACAGTGTTAAACTACTCGAGAAGCTTTTCCCAACTGTCTGGAAAAAAAAGTTTGGACAGGATGGGTGGAAGGTTTTGGATTGTTGTCCTGTTGCAGCGCCTTGTTTTATCCCGTTCCTAACATTCACACTAAATCATGTTGGTTCTCCTTCAACATTTTCTGGAAATCAGTGGCGTTACCACTTTTATTAGTCTTGACCAATTTTCCAGTGCTTTTTGCACTCAAATAGCCACAATGTATAATAAATTCTCCGCCTTGGTTCACTCTGTGAATGGTACAATTTAGCATGCGTATCTGATTGATTTACTTCCAAACATAGTGCAAGTGATTATGAGACAATCTTGGATGCAATACACCAGAAGCAGTTTGTTGAGTCCCAAGCCATCTGCTAAAATGTGTTTGGATGGATGAGACTTAGCTGAGGTGTTATATCATTAAAATCCCTTGCAATCCCTTGCAATGTGTTTGCAGGAGTTCATTCAGAATTACGGCAACAAGAAGACCATTGCCAAATTGAACCAGGGTGGTGCGCTTTCAATGCTTTGCAGCTGTTTCAGTGTGAAAAGCACCAGAGACATTGTCAAGACTGAAGAATGATTTAATATAACTGATTTCTACAAAATTTTGGAAGAGAACCAACATGATTCAGGGCAAAAGTTAGGCGTGGGATGAACCAGTCATAGCAACATGACAACAATCCTAAACCTTCCACCAATCCTGTACAAATATTTTTTTCAGGACAGTTGGGAGAAAATTCTCAAGTGGTTTAACACTGTCCAGACTGGAATATTGTCAATAAATTGTGGGTTAATCCAAGACAGACCGTGCCCCAGCCGAGACCAACAACGGAACTGGAGTTACAGACATTTTGTGATGCAGAATGGACTAAAATCACTGCTGCTGTACGTAGTCTGAGTACTTTTGACATATTGCGATAAAATTCTGTAAGCTCTGCTTGATCATGTGTAGGTAAGGTGGCACTGTTGTTCCACTTCCTGTTTGATCATAACAGTGTCTTGTGAAAAGCACGTTTGAAAAAAAGTCAAATTACTATGAATCTAATTGTTGTCAGCAACATACCACCATACAGAACTGTCTATGTAATCATTGTTGGTTATATCTATGCTAAAGTACACATTCAGACTTCTTTGATACTGAATTAAATGGCTTCAAAGTTGCCAGGTAAGTTGGCAAAAGTTTTCTGTGTTGACATGGTTTTAGGAGAATTTTGATCTCTTACCTTGCATATTGTCGTCTACATGGCAATATGTTTATTTTGCCCTCTCCAGGTATATCCTTTGCAATGAAGGTTTAGTAAATAGATAATTCCATGTTGATAAATAGACCTGAAAATGTCTCAATTTAGATATTTGTGGCAAAAAGCCCATGGCTCAGCTCTGATATCTTCTGCTTTGACAGAATTCATGAGGCTCTTTCAAGAAACAGGTGACAAGATTTTAATCTTGTTGTATTGTTTTGCACTGATTGCTGGCTATAATCCCCTGTCTTGAGCCTCAGGTCAAAAGACTATGAACTTGACACACATTTAAATGTGATTAAAACTGGATTCTCATTCAAAGGGTTGTGTGACCATGTTGATCCTAAGCGGAAAATATGTGATAGTACAGGAGGGTATACATGTAAACTTTTGAAACTGTCATAAAAGTCAATCTTAAAAGTGATAATATCAATGAATCTCATCGCTATTGAATTTTTAATGGTTCAGAAGTGTTTAGCCACATGCAGTGCATTGTATTTTATGTATGATTTGCCTATTGTTGTTAAAATTGCCCTCGAAATAGAGAAATTGGCCATTTTGTAGAGGGGTATGTAAACTTTTGGGCAGAACTGTACCAGCACAACAATAATAGAAGCAGTAGAGAAGAAGAATGACAACAATGAAGTAATTCCTTTGATGTACGAGACAAACACATTTATTCAAAGGCAAAAAACATGTTATTTTACAACAAACAAAAAGTAAGACAATTCTCTAACTTCTTCGCTGTCAATATAAGACAGGCCTAAAATAGTTTAGGAGAACCGGACAGAAGAGACGATTGCTTGAATTTACAACTTGATACCACAACTTTTAGCAACTGGCTAATGTAAATGTAAGCATTGTATCAGTTTCTTTAAAGAAGATTGTGCTGAAGGTGACTTCAGAATTTGTTTTGCTACAGGTTTTCAGACAACTTTTTGCCTGCAGCAGGATTAGCTTATCATCATAGTGATAATTTGACTTCAAGCTTTAATGTTGAGCAACTGAGTTGGCATTATGTTCTTGCCAAAAAGACACTGACATAGGTAAAAAAGCCTAATATTTCGCTATGAAAACTGTCCTTATCATTCATGGTAAAATTGATCCAAAAGTGAGCTACATAACGTTCACTGATCAGACATGCCTCAAAAAATTCCTAATAAATTGTGGATTCATAAAAACCATGTCTGATCAGTGCATGAACCCGATGTAGTTCACGTTGAAAACTAGCCTTGCAAATTTGAAGCAGGGAAATTTCAAAATGGCCACAATTTGTTATTGCCTTCTGCAGAGTAGGTCTGAGCATGCCCAGTGGGAACCGGGTCACCTCTGGGCACGCTCAATGCTATCTGGGTCAGAGCAAATTTTCCATTGCATTTCTGTAGTGTATTGGAAATAGTTACAAGTGTTGATCATGAAGTCCATGAAAAATTAACAGCCGTTTTTTGCTATTTTTTGCTCTATAAGTCTCAATTTAATCATTCTTGGTACTAGATATTGGTTTCTATTTATTTGACAGTGATGAGAACAATTCAAACAGCAAAAATCACCCGTTACTAAATTTTCAAACTGTAGGTGCCTCAGTATACAGGGGTCCATATCTAGCGTGACGGAATGATTGTAAGAATCATTCCGTCACGCTAGAAATGGACCCCTGAGTGCTGAGACACTCTTAGTTTAAAACTTCAGCAGTTGGTGATTTTTACTGCTTGAATAGTACAGACATATAAAAACTAATACTTGGCACTGAGAGTGATTAAAATGAGACTTATATAGAGCAAAAAACTGCTTCTTAGCATCATTCCGTCACACGTGGACTTCATGTGATGTAGAACTTTCACAATTCCCATACTTTGTATATCAGAGTATACTTCCCTGCCGCTCTACTTGTGCTGATAAGTGGAAAGGGGCATTTTTTCATTATACAAGTAGTGCCACGCGTATTGGCAGCAGCGGAGTCGTTGTACTGACAAAGATGTTCCCTACATTCCTGGTAGGTGGCGTACGTTCCTCCTGAATATCAAAATATATATTAAAACATAATATAACAAATCACAACAACTAAAAAGACTAATAAAAATTATCAGCATACCAGTACCATATTGTATCAAGGCTAAACACGACTTTTCTTAATCTGGTTGCTGTTAATTTATCATAGTAGGATAACTTCTAGAAATATTTAGTCATGTCATAACATGAGCTTATATTCAATTAAAACCAGTTATCTGGCTCATTGTCAATCTAGACACAATATCAGTAGAATTACTTAAAACCACTTTCAGAAAATCTGTGTTTTAAAGCATTTGTACAATCTGGTACAGAGAGTGGCAGTCAACCCCCCCCCCCCTCCTCCAAAGAAAAAATTATATTAAGGAAACACTGAGTATTTGGGCAAGAAAGCTAAAAATTCACAGATAGTCAAATAAGAGCGTAAGATGTCATTGAAAATCAATCTTTTCAAGCGATCTCATTTGTAATGGTATAAAATGTAAATATCAAAATTCAGGCAAATGTCACTCGGCTCCGAAAAAGTTTGCGCACGATACACAATCATAATTGTTGACTTTGTTAAAAATCATCCAACATCACATATGTGTAAACAGTGCATCTAGGCATCTTCATCACTAATAATGAATATTTCATTTACAATTTTCTTCTAAAACATTGATTTTTCGCTTTAAAAAATGCAGGGAAAATACGCATGAAACCTAGGGTGGGGTACTAAAAATCCGCATGGAACTCAAGGGGGGTATCAATTTTTGACGGGAAGTTCTGGCAAAACTCCCACCCCCCCAGTCATAAATTCTGAACGGTCCCTAACAGACAAAAATTTAATGGACTCACTTGTTTTCCGGCAATGTTGACCACCTACTATACTGTTTGTGGAGGGTGTTGAGATTATCCTATCCATGCATGCTGTAATTGAAATATATACAAATATACTAGTCATAAGAATTACATGGCAAGGTACACTCTAGTTCATTTATGTAAGCACTAGTACAGGGTTCCCACTCAGGACTCCTATATTTCCTATAATTCCTATATATTTTTTTGGCCTCCTATATTTTCCTATATTTTGGAAAAAATACGATAGTTACCTGTATATATATTTTAGGTTTTCAAGATATTGCACGCATTTACGCACGGTTTTGTATGCATTACTTACAAAGTTTTAGCATATTTTTTCACCTGATATATGAAGTTTTTGGCAATTTTTGTCTGTGACATAAAGTTATCGGCTTGCTTATTTTACCGTGTAAAATTCCTATATTCCGATAATATTTAATGCAATGCTGGTTGGGTACCCTGCTAGTGATTTCCAAATGTAACAAACAGAACAACAATGCTTCACTCACATTTGGGATAGAAGTCAGCTCGAAACATGGTCACAAACGCCGAAGCTTGGTGATTGGCCTTGAGGTCATACCCAGAACAATCATGGACGATGCAATTCTGATTGTTAATGTCATAACTGAGAGCATTTGCATTTCCGTCCGAGCGAGCTTTTGCGATGCAGCCATTTTGAGTGACCCCACGAAAGACACTTCTCACAGGGCACGTAATTTTCAGCTTTCCTCTTGCAGCAATGACATATGTCTGAAGTAAATCTGGTAAGTGAGAAAAAAAATCGGAAAAAACAAGTATCATAATTTGCCACTTGTTAAGCATTTTTAATAAGTATGCAATTCCAGGATATTTTTTTGAGTTGTAACGCAGCATTTTTGCCTAGGACTTGCATTCTATAAGGAAAATTAAGTTTTTTACTGTCACTTTTCTCATGGAATACATATCCTAGAAATAAATTTGCATTCAGTCTGAGTGTCTGCAGTTATGAAATAGTCTGTAACTGAACTGTAAATCAACTTAAAATGAACATTGGTCTTCTGTCACTCACCAACAAAGATGTCTATGGTCTCTCCAGAAAGGACACCAGTGTGAATGTCACCAATTTTGTTGCATTTGGTCCCACTCATGTAAAATCCATCACACTTTGGATCTACTAGGCAAAAATATGAGCACTTTCCATATGATTGAGAATCTCCTAAATCTATGACGGATGTAGTGAATCTCCGGACCGATGTTATTTCGTGGAAAAGCGTTGACGGAAAAATTTCTGGAAAAACCAAATCAAAAGAACAGTGAATCCACAATGAATACATTAATGCTCTTGTCCATTTTTTTAGCGGTCTGATAGAATAGACTTTTTCCTACGTATATACTGGGAAAATTACGCTGTCAGTTTTATGTACAGTGCTAATTAGTGTTGCCATTAACTGAATAATTTTTTACGTCGAAACTCCAAGCCCCTTTAAAATCTATTGATCACCTCCTATTACTTGGTCGACAATATGCTGCATTTTGCACATTCAAAATCATTCACTTCAGGTTGAATCGAAGTATTTAACAAACCTTTGATTATGAGTATGATTAAGAAGTATCTCAGATTAACTTTGAAATCCATTGCAGGTAAATAAATCACAATCCTGTAAACTATTGTTTAAATAAACCATAGTTCTAGTAAAGGTAGGCCTATACTGAACCAGTAGTCTTTTTATGATTGTGCGCCAATCGTTGCAACCCTTCGCACATTTTTTGGACCTGCGTGTTTTTACCAGAATGTCGTGCTAAGGTTTGCAAATTTTTTAACAATTAGATTTTCCGTTATCAAGAAAGAGCGAAAGTTGTTTTTGACTTGAAGTTGTAAACACTTTCTTGGCAAGAGTTCAACTCTTGATTTTTCAATGTAAAATTAAAGGTTATTAAGATGTCGATTGCTGCAATTTACTCTCAAAATTAGCTGAAAGATCAAGTCAACAAGGAGATTATGTTATTAAGTCACTTATAATAATGGTACTACATTCCCCTGCCGCAAGATGTTGCTGCACTCAAAATAATGAAACAGTGGAACCTCACAATTAAGACCACCCATTGGACCAATCAAAATGGCCTTAATATGGAAGTGGTCTTAATTCTGAATCATCAATGTTTAAGGGGCCGACCAGATGATCTTTGGAGGGGGGCTATGGATATTTGGTGAAAAAAAAAGTTTGTTTCCCACTTGACACTGAAAAAAAAAGTTTGTTCAGCACATGGAAATAAAAAAAATAGTTTGTTTCCACCTGTAGCTAGGGTACCGTAATGTTAAAATTCCGATAAAAAAGTTTGTTGCGAGTGCGCATGCGAAAAAACTGTTCGTCGACGCGCCGCTAACGAAAAAAAAAGTTCGTCCCAGGGGTAAAGTCCATAGCCCCCCCAACTTTCGTCTGGTCGGCCCCTAAAGACTGAAATTTTGTTTGGGTGAAATGTGAATGTTGAACGAAAATATTGACTGCTTCATCAGTAAAACTGATAATTTTAGTTTTTGACCAGCACGAAATATGATAGGGGTTCCTTTGTTATCAGATAATCTTTTCTTTCACTAATTACATAACATCTTTAAGGGGTAGACAGACAGGCACCACCCCTACAGATCTGATGCAAATTTTGGGGGTGTTTGGCATATCAGGTGGCTGTAAGTCCGAGGTAATTTTGGTGTTTTGGGACCAAATTAGGTAGTCTTAGTTCTGAAAATAGGGTGGTCTTAATTCTGAATCAAATTACCATTGCTGTCAATGGGAGAAATTTGGTACAAAATAAAGTGGTCCTAAAATTGAGGTGGTCTTAATATCAAGGAGGTCTTTAGGTGAAGTGCCACTCTATATGGATTAACATGTTGATGTATGAACTAGTTAAAGGACTTTGGTAATCTGTGGGCAATTAACCCACACAAAGTGAGTGTGTAAGGATGTTTTTTTCAGAAATTTAATGACGAAACACAGGGTCAACACATCATGTGTGGAAACAGAACCAAGGTTAGGTTTGAAAATGGAGTTAGGATTACAGGTAGGGTTAGAGTTTGAGTTTTGGTTGACCCCGTGTTTTTTATGAAACTTCTGCTACAAATCTCCTCACATGTCAATTGTCTCTTGCAAGTGGTTAATTATATTCCACTGAAACAGACATAACTAGCAAAAAATTTAAAAAAATCTCTTGCTCCCATAATTTTTGTGAGCAGTGTACCTCGATGTCTGGTTGGACAAGAACTTGAACTTGTCAAATCATGTTGAATGTAATAATTATATAAGGTTAAACAGCAGCAGGTTCCATCAGAAGTATAATGGCTATCAGGAACTACATTGATATTGATACTGCAAAGCTCCTCACAACATCACTAGTCTGTCATACCTTGACTTTGCAAATTGTATTTTGGGATTAACTGGAAGA
Source organism: Platynereis dumerilii (assembly GCA_026936325.1). Taxonomy (NCBI): domain Eukaryota; kingdom Metazoa; phylum Annelida; class Polychaeta; order Phyllodocida; family Nereididae; genus Platynereis; species Platynereis dumerilii. Next base: position 41,938,795 of record JAPTHN010000012.1, read on the forward strand.
AGTGTTAAAATGTTACAGCGCATCCAAATTGGGCAGCCAAAGTTGTCCTCCATCATTCAAGACATAGAAATACATAGAAGGGACATGAGGCTCTGGCAGATAAAGCAACCAAATCCACCATCTTGGAACTGCCCTGAATACTGGCACAATGGACTGTGACGTCACCAATAATTGTGATGTCACTTATAACAATGGCATGACGTCACATCATAATTGGTCTATTGTGACGTCATGTCTCAGGGCAGTTCCAATATGGCGGATTTGGTGACCTCATCTTGAGGTGGCATCAAACAGCCTCATGTCCGTTCTATGTATTTCTATGATTCAAGATCAGTGAGTTCCTCCAGGGCGTTGAAGGCATTACACTGTCTCCTAATATGTGAGCACATTGGTTTTGACATTGAATATCTTCTGATTAGTTGAATGTCAGGGTGTCATTACGGAATACCAGATCTAGTGCACAACTGATCATGGAGGTGCCTCTTACCAGGAGAGCCACAGTTGCGGAAAAATCTTTTAGTGTCACCAGTCAAAGAATATGGAGCACTATGCCAGCTGAAATCTGACTAATTGACAATTTTTTAGTTTTTTTTTCAAAAAGCTTCAGACTGATGATGTACTTTTTTGTTCTTATACCTTCCTCTTATATTTGATATTTACATACTGTACACTATAATTTTATTATTATTTTACTTTTATATATCCAGCACACTAGAATGTTTTATGCAAAATGTTATGCAAAAAAGTTGGAGCACTATAAAAATGTTATAACATCAAACAATAAACAATAATCCCAGTGTTCCAGTGAAGAAGACTTGGCTCAAGTCCAATATAAGGATAAGTAATTCCAGATGGACCGTTTACTCCATAAAATCATTGACGCCAGATGAGGGCTACCGGCCGAACAACAACGCTAATTGGCTCAATTTGGCTGAAATGGTTGTTATGATGATGTCATCAACCAAATTGTTGCACAATGGTAATTGAACTACTTGCTACTTATACTGGACTTGAGCTCATCGGCGTAGGAGGTCAATTAATTTTTGCGGGGCTACCTGAAAAACATTGCCCAAATTTCCCTCAAATATAAAAACTCCCAAAATTTTCCGCCCGAAACTGCATGAAAAATCGCCCTGCCTCCTACACCTACGCTTGAGCTAGTTTTACTAATATGCCTTTTAGTGAAGTAATAGTGACATAGTTGTACAGTCCACAGACTCCACACCAGAGGGCATGTTAGTAAAACATTCCAATGATAGATGCCACCTTCAGCACAAATGCGTCATAACACTGTGTACCGTTTGCTCTATGCTAAGCGACCTAGTTAATCATAAAATCTTAAATTTTGGACAAGAAACCAACTCAATTGAAATATAATTATCATAGCCAGTTAGCTGTATTTATGTATCAGACATCCTGAAGTGAAATTACAAGCATGAAATATTCAGCAATTAAAAAGATTTGGCTTTTCTAATAATTCTCTAAAATTGACTAAAACTGCCTAATCTCCCAGAATAAATAACTAATTGATTCCAATTTTTTGTGTGTATTATTTGTACTATAAGACAGCATACTGGCTATATGGCAAAAGTTTATTGTTTGCTCTATATATGCGAAATAGCAAAGTGTAAACAAATAAGGGCCAATCCATGCCAAATGGACCAAGAGCTCCCACATCAGAATGCAGAATATTTCCTTCATATTCCAAGTATTTAGAATTTGATGGCATCTTGAAAATTTTGAGATTATGACGAAACATTTTAAGTGTTGCTTTGCATGATTTTGTTAAGACAGCTGAAGCCACATTTTCCAAGATATTGTCAAAATATCTGGCACATGTCATGCTGAGATATAGAACTTAATGTGTCTCAAGCATAATGTAGATGGTGGCTTTGCCTTTTGTGCACCAGCCCATTGAAATTGGTTCATTTTTGCCAAAATTTCACAAATTGCCAGTCTTTGATATATTTTTACCCAAAGACCAATAGATCAATATCAATGAAAATTTGTGCAAATGAGGCTACTATGAAGTACTACTAGTAAAAAAATTAACATATGGCTAACAATAATATTTTCTGTATAAATGAAGATAAGCCCTCAATAAAAGAATATCGGAATTTTTTTGGAGTTAGTCCTGGTTGTTTTAAACCTTTTTTGTTGAAATGGCTGATGTGATATTATCCACTATTCTGGAATTAAATATTAAATTTGGAGAAATAACATATTCATTCTAAGCTGAAGCTATTCACAAAGGAATTGGGACTAAATATAAAGTGTTGAATATTTTTTTCATGCATCTCGGTTAATACTTTTCTGATACTATTAATGTGAATTTGTTCTTTCACGTAAAACTAAACTGAAACATGATGTAGAATGGATTTTCACCTAAGTTCCTGACAGAGAAAAGTGGAAATGTTCCTAACATATTTTCCTTTTGGCTGAATAGTCTCTAGTAATAAGAATGCAATTTTTCTGAACTTATTTTTTCTGTCACTGGATGCCATTCTCAATGAGCTTGAAAATAAATATAACCATATTTCATTTATATTTCTGGATATTTTGACACTTTTTGACATTGTAATTATAAAGGATACCATTCCATAATATTATAATTGTAAGAGGACCAGGTAAGTATCCTCGCTTATCATACCAGCTCCCATCTGATGTCTACTGTGTCAATTTTGATATTTTATATTTATGATAGACTCCATCTTCATGGTAATAGACTCACTCTTCGTGAATTTTATTCCTCTATTAACATGACAAAATTATTTACCTTTTTAGAAAATTAGGATATCAGGAGATGGCTATGAGATTCATTCATTCAAAAAGATATTCAGCTCTTAATTTTTAGCCTCACCTATTCTTTTAATGGCTCCAACATAGCATGAACATCGCTTTTCTCCAAATTTCAATATTTAGTACCAGAATAATGAAAAATATCACATCCATAATTTAATTAAAAATGCTTTATGACAGCCAGGACTAACTCAAAATAAAATCTGAACTTTCTATTACGTGTCCCACATGGTCATTTTAGTATTTGAAATTTGTCAATTTCAGAATGTGTGGTGGGCTTATCTACATTTATACCAAATGCGTTGTTATTAGCCACATGTCTTTTTTTTTTGTTATTAGTACTTGATAACAGGTCCATTTCCACAAAGTTTAAAGACCGACAATTTGTGAAATTTTTGCAAAAACCAACAAATTTCAATATTTAATTCCAGAATAATGAAAAATATCACCTTCACCATTTTAACAGAAATGCTTTATGACCATATAAGCTAACTACAAAAAAAGTTTGAACTTTCTATCACCTGTCCCACATGGTCATTTTGGCACTTGAAATTTGTCAATTTCAAAAATTATGGAGGGCTTATCTTCATTTATACAAAAACTAGTATTGTTAACCACATGTTAATTTTCTTACTAGTAGTACTTCATAATAGCCTCATTTTCACAAATTTTCATTGATATTGATCCATTGGTCTTTGGGTAAAAAAATATCAAAGACCAGCAATTTGTGAAATTTTGGCAAAAATGAACCAATTTCAATTGGCTGGTGCACAAAAGGCGAAGCCACCACCTACATTATGCTTGGGAAGCATCAAGCTCTATATCTCAGCATGACATGTGCCAAAACTTATGACAATATCTTGGAAAATTTGGCTTCAGCTGCCTGAACAAAAGATAAGTAAAGGAGCGCTTAGCATTTTTCATCAAAATCTCAAAATTTTCAAGATGCTATCAAATCTTGAAAACTTGGAATATGAAAGAAATATTGTACAACTCTTCATTACCCATGTGGATGTAAGTTGTGTTAAAATTTCATCAAAATTGGAAGACATGATGTGGGAAAATGTCTCCTTTTTGGTCCATTTGGCATGGAATGGCCCATAAATCCTTAATTAGGTCACTTGGCAAGTACACAGTGATAAGTACACTAGTTTCATTGTTCTAACCTCTAAGGTGGCCTCTGATTACCCGGAACATACGGAGCAAGCACACTGGCACATGCCTATGGGTTTTTTGCTGTTTCTTTGTTATTCGGGCTGTTGTTTCGAGCTTATTTATTTGTTAGGGTTAGTGACCCTACCAGGCCTTCCTACCATACAGACATGTCGCCGTTACCTCAACTTCTATCAAAAAATCAATTCTGTTTGGGCAGTCTTAAAACAAATAATTTCTTAACAAGGTATTGCTTGATTTTGGAATATTCGGGGACTTTGCGCACTTGAAATTAATTCATTACTGCCGTCGCTATTTAAAAACCAAACTCCAACCCCCCGGATATCAAATAGTTGCCCCCTTATTAACTCTGACGCAACAAAGAAAATTGCAGCCATTTGAATCCCGCTTTAAATATGTCCTTTGTGACGCAGTACACTAGCAATTGTGCAGCGTACGAATTACGTACGTAAATTCTACGTATGAAACTCACAAAAAAGAGCCGATCCGTAAAACGTATGTACGTTTTCGTACGAATTTCGTACGAATTCATAAAAATTTCACACAGGCACTTTTCAGTTACTTTGGCCATTTTAGTGCAATATGGTTATCATAAACAGTTTAAGATTAGATATTGTATTGGTGTATGTGAAAAAAAATCAGCAAAAAAATCAAGTTAATGCCCCAAAAACCAACTTTACACGTATGAAATCCATACGAAAATTTACGTATGTTTTACGTACGTAAATTTTCGTGCGTGATTCATACGTGAAAACAACTGATTTACGTACGAAATACGCAAGAAAGAGCAACGTACGTTTTACGTACGCTGCACAATTGGCCATGTATGTTTTCGCAGGGGCACCTCATGACAGTGCCTTATCATATCGCCAATATCAATGTAAGGTCTTGGTTGCACATCTTTTGTGACACTTAGATTAATTTTTTGATGCAACTGCCACTGGGAGAAAATATCTGTTATGCTGCCAGCTGGGTTGCCAGCCAGCCCAAGCATCATTCATCACCTCCCAGCCAGCTGATATGAGTTGTTTTTTTGCCAGCCAGCCACCTGAACTGCTTTCTCATTACCTGACTACAAATTTCATCGGTTAAACGAAAAAAACTGACTCCCAGCTGACAGTCTGCGAGCCAGACAGGCACCTGCTTCATAATGTTCAGATAATTATGAACGACGACATGTCTGTATTGCAGATCATGGGGTGCCTCTGTTTTCATCTCATCAGACGAGAGTCCATTCTGCCGCAAGCAGTTCGGTTGAGGATATAGACCCAATGGCAAAATATAACCTGTTTCACCAACTTAATCGTTTTAAAAAATCATTTCCTCCGTCTGCTATTCGTTTATTTAAGAAGTCATAATTTTTGTATTCTAGTCATACCTCATATGTTTTTGTTGTTATATGTTTTTACATGTTTTCACTTTATTTTATTGCTGTTATATTATTTGATTTTCATGTCTGCAAAACGAGTTACCTGAATAAGGATTAATAAAGTTATTGCCATTGTCATTGTCATTGTCATTGCACTGTATGTGTTAATCACAGCCATGCTGCCACTTCCTAAGTGAATATTGCCCGAATAACCGATACTACGTGAGCTACACTATTCGTGTTAGTGCAGTAATGCACCATTTTGACATACTGTGTCATGACGCCTATTTTAATTGAATTCAATGAATTTATTATTTTGACCATATCAATTTGTGAAGATTTCCTCAAGATCTCTTGATGACTGGTTATCTTGTCATTTGAAGAATTTATGTACTATAGATTAGACAGCATAATATACAATGGAGGACAAAAAAAATGTAACAAACAAAATGTTGAGTTCAATAAATTAATCTTCCTTGTTATCAGCAATGTGGGGGAAGGTGGGGCTGGTTGGCCATGAGATAAAAATGGCCCTTGCAACAAAATTGCTATCGCACAGGATTGAAATTTTTTGAAGATACAAGACAACCTCTGCCATGGTGTGCAATGGGCAGGTCTCATCTGGAATGCCATATACTAAAGTCTATCTATATATAAACTACTAAAGCCCGTTAGGGCACATATACCGTTACAAGACATATAATAAAAAAGGCAAAACAAAATTTTGGAAAAAAAAATAGGGAAAAAATGCTGGAAAAAAAATATTGGGGAATTTTTTTTAGTTGGCAAAAGAGTAGCCCAGTTGCTTCAAGACAACATCACAAGTACACTCTGCCAAATTATAGTGATGCACGGATAGTGAAAATAGCCGGATACCGGATACCGGATAATCCGGCAACACCAACTGCCGGATACCGGATAACAACCGGATAGTTGGAACCGGATAGTAAACGTGCGAAAAAGGAAGTTTTTCGGCATTTATGGTTGATTATGAATATTTTTTATGAGAGCTGAGACATATCGGTCCGGCAGTAGGACTGTTCCTCTGAGGGAATGTTTTTCGTTTTGTTTTGTAACTGAATTCTGATTTTGAAGATGGTAAAATAATGTCGTTGATTCTGTCGTGGTAATGTTCCTTTGGTTATTATCAAAATTTTAGCCTTTCATTAAGTTTTGAACATGCCAGATATCCGGTTCTGATATCCGGTTCTCATACCCTCATTTTGCCGGATACCGGATATCCTGCAAATTCCACTATCCGGCCGGATACCGGATACTGTGCCGGATATCCGTGCATCCCTAGCCAAATACCTCGGACTGGAGCAGGGACTGAATCATCCAGAAGGCTACATTGTGGAATAATTACTGTTTTGAGGATGGTGGATGGATGATTGAGGCTTTAGCCTACGTCCTGTATTTATGCACTTTGTAAGACAGGAGGATCGATATTGCCCATAGAAATACATAGAACGGACATGAGGCTCTGGCAGATGAAGCAACAAAATCCACCATCTTGGAACTGCCCTGTATCCTGGCACAATTAACCGTAACGTCACCAATAACAGTGATGTCAGTTACAACAATGGCATGACGTCACATCATAATTAGTCTATTGTGACGTCATGTCTCAGGGCAGTTCCAATATGGCGGATTTGGTGACCTCATCTTGAGCTGGCATCATACAGCCTCATGTCCGTTCCATTTATTTCTATGATATAGCCCATAAGGTGCTGCAGAGGCGTAAAACTCAAACTCAAAGGACTGGAGGAGGGCACGGCAATTAGGTGTGTGATGATTGAATCAGCTGTCCAACATAGGCCCAACTGTTTTGAGGAATATATTTCTTTAATAATTCCTGTTCCCGGGCTCTGAGGGGCAGGGTGAACCAAAAATAAGATTTGTGGACCAATATAATAATTTGCTGTGTCTAACTCATATTCAAATTTCCTTAGTTAGTTGGTGTTTTTCAAAGCGGGATAAGCAGAGACAACAGTTACTGTTTATTAGCTATGTCATTTTTACCCACAGGAGAACTGCAAAATTGACGACCATAATTATGCTGCCTTGCGAGTATTTATTACTGGGACACATTACCCGGCCGTATCCTAGATTAATATCTGGAATTTCGACAGGATCCATGATCTCATGTCCTCAAGTAGATGTGATATGAATTAAAAAGATAAGGCTGTCTAAAGTGGCAAGCAAGTCAACTAAACTGGGAGGACCATGAATGGTGAGAAAATGAAATCAGCGGGGGAGAACCTGCAAAGACTTATATCATATACTTGAGAGATTGCCGATCCGCTATACATGTGGGTTTGTATTATAAGACTATGCATCGAACATTAAAGATAGATTGATAGATATGCCCAGCCCTCCATGGGCAATCACGATGGTTGATTGATGAGATTGGAGAGAAATTGGGAGTCCTCAACATTGTGAGGGATATTTTACTTGCCCAGCACGGACACTGACACAAGAGCCCGCCAATGCAACTTTTCATCCGAACGATCATCCAGCTTAGATTTTTCTCATAAAGGTTCTCTTAAAATTTCGAGATCCCTCCTGGGGTTCAAACCCATGCAGGCCAAGACCTTCAGCCACCTAGCAGTCCTAGCTCTCAATAAATTAATCCGCAAGGGGCACACAATGTTGCTAATTATTGGAGGGCTTGTCTGTGCTCACATGGAAATGTATTATGGTAGAAATTATGTTGCAACATCGGGAACACTACATCGAAATTTTTTCACTGCGTCGTCACATCGTTGCCACAACATTATAAGCTAACATCACACATTGACGTTTATTCACAACATTGTGATGTAATTTCTACTATACAATTCTATGTATTTACACCAGCATCGCAACGCTGTCAGGACGTTGTCATGTGCAACATTGCTACAACGTAGAAGTGCCCATTGGCTCGCTATCAGATCGCTTCTGATATCCACATAGGTCAAGCTTAGCCTACTTTCTATTGGCGCAGCACTGCAGGCACACTCTTAACGCAAAAGGTTCTTGATGGTATGTATAAAGAACCCACAGCCGAAAAAAGGTTCTACAATTTTTTAAGGGTTCAACTGAGCTGAAAAGATTCAATGCTTGCATTACTTGGCAGGAAGGCCCACATGATAGGACTCTATGCTCCCAACCTGAGAGAAAGGGGTTCCTTTATGGGAGTTCAGTGCTGCAGGATTAGCTAAATGTTGATTTTATTTGGTGTTGGAACCTTTTTTTTTGAGTTGAATATTGAACCTTTTAGGGTTCATTATCTATACCAGCTATAGAACCCTTAAAGGTTCATATAAAACCTTTTTGTAAAGAGTGCAAGTCTAGAATGCCATTACAGTATCTAATATAATCCGTAAGCTAATCTATCCACATCTCAATATTTATCGATAGTGCCCCCCGCCCAACAACTAACGAAAATCCAATAACGACTGTTGACAAGATCATAAAATCTTATCTGATCAGTAGTTCCACACTGAAGAAGCTAGACTGTGTGATATTATGCTGTTTACCTTTTAACCCCACCCAAAATATGGATTGCTTTTCTTGATTGGCAATTACTCGTTTATAAAGGTAAAGATATGTTGTTTGTATAATGTCATAGAAAAAATGCTGTATTTACATATTTACTCATAATTAAGAATGTATGGTGTATTACGTGAATGATTTCTAAGTGATAAGCAGTGTCGTCGGATTTCGCCATATTGTTGTTGTAATCATAACCGAAAGTTCTTGAATGTACCGAACAGATTTCAAATATTGCATTAGCATATACTCTGAAAATTGTTTGACAAAATTGGTTTTTTGAAATACATAGTGACTTTTGAAACGGCCATGCTGGTTTTTTAACTGAAGTCAGATTTTCCCGAAAACATGCAGTGTTCATCACAAATTGACAATACAGCTGTACAGAATTTCCAAAAATACTAACATGAATGACACAGGGAAGACAAGCCAAAAAACACAATCAGGATTTTTGATTTAGCTTTATTTTTAGAGTCCATGTTTGATTCTGCTTATTGTTCTAATTTCCAATTCATAGCATTGACACTGTGTACTCAACAAGTGACCTAATTAAGGATTTTCTTGTTTACATTTGCTAGTTCTCATATATAGAGCAAACAACAAACTTTGCAATAGGCTATAGCCAGTATGCTGTCTTATACCAGTGTTTGCTTTTTCTGGCCAATCAGAAGCCAGGATTTTGCTCTGATATATTGCATATCACAGCTCATACACCTGACCATGATATTGCATGCTTGGCTGACTACAAGTTGACAAAATTGAAGGAAACGCTGAAACAAAACTGACCAACAAAGGATTAAAACTGAACAACACAGACTGTAAACAAGGGAGAAGATTGTATCAAGTGTAACTGGTCTCAATGAAAAGGCTGCATTCACTCTTTTTTAAACCAATATCTGAAATAATGATCAAATTTAAGGTCACTTGATAAAATAGTTCATTATGGATAGGCAAGCTGCAAAAAAAAAATCGCGGAGCAGCAGACCAACAATTTTGGACCTATTTGTCAAGCTCAAAGAATTATTTTTTCTTCTTAATTCGGGGGCTGCCGCCCCCCAACCCCTGCTTGTTCTTAATTCGGGGGCTCCCGCCCCCGAACCCCTGCTTGTTCTTATTTCGGGTGCTGCCGCCCACGAACCCCTGCTCCTTGCTTTCTATTATTTTGTTGAATGTATTATGTAACTTCAAAATAACATTTGCTCAGCAACTGTAATAATCTGCCTCACCAAAGAGACCTTGGCTGAGAGGGCTGCACTGTCGACCTACCTATCTATCTATCCGTCTATCAATTTATCTGTCTATCTATCTATAAAATTAATCTATGAAATTAATCTATGCAATTAATGTATTGTGTTATTTCTATCTATATATCTATCTATCTTTCTATCTACCAAATTAATGTATTGTATTATTTCCTGAGAACAAAGAATTCTGACCTGTTGCCTTCAGGGCTGCCAACCTTCAAATGAACTGAGGAACATGAATGTGCAACAAATACAATGAAATGTTGTCAAACAATAAGGATTGAACGCAAACAAAGAGATTTAAATTAAATTGTTTTGTACTTAGTGGTATAAGTTAGATAACACCCTTGTTTGTGACAATATGCAATAATCCTCGGGCTAAAGCCCTCCGATATATTGCATATTGTCACAAACGAGGGCGTTATCTATTACTTATTGTATAAGTAATAGGGCTACACATAAAAACTTTGAATTCAATCAGTTAAGTTTTCGGGGAGATAAGGCAGTTTTAGTAAATTATAGTTCTTTTTTTACTAGAATCACCAGATCTTTCGATTGTTGAATATCTAATGCTTCTAATTTCTCATCAAGATGTCTAATACTTCAGTACAGCATACTTGATATGTTATGTTGTAATTGAATTGGTTTCTAGTCCAAAATTTAGAATTTAAGATTTTATGATAGTGTTGATGGGTGTAACCTTCTTTCTATTCCATTGAAAAAAAAAAGTACTTACGTATTGGTATACCTGATAAACTATATCTATGATTCATGCATTAAGTGCTGAATTGATAAGTATTTTGGGAATATCTTTAAGATATTGTCTTACATTATTTGTCATTTTTTGTTCCTCTTTCAGAGGATACACCCGTTCCATAGTATCCTCACTATACCACAATGAAATTCATCATACTCATATGTAAGTATATAGTGTCTGTTTCTTAGAGTCAGTGGTTGTTTCACCAGTAATATTAAATCATCTGCAACTCAAACTTAGTATTGGATCTTACCATAACACTTTCCCCCTCAAATATGGTGCATCGGTGGTTCAGTGGTAAAACGCTCTTCTGCCACACGGGCGGCCTAGATTCGATTCCTGGCCGATGCACCATATAACACTTTCCGCTGGTGTCTAACCAGTTGAGCTAAAGGGCCGGCCCCCAAGCCAAGTGCTTAGGAGCACCCTATTATACCCAACCCACCATACTATGTTACAACATCTTACAAGTTTTTTTGTTTATTCATTTTTTTAGTAAAGGGAAAGCAATAATTCAAACCTATATATTTTGGGGATATCATTAGATATCCAGGAGAAGCTGTTCATTTCTAAATCAGTACAGTTTAAGAAATTTACCCAGTAGATTATTTATTTAAGAACCGTCTCAAGAGAATTTTCTATCCAAGAATGGGCAAGATAAGTATTGATTCCAAGCAACCCCTCCTTTTAGATATTTGATGGTTGCCCCTAATCTAACCAGTCTAACTAACCCTAATTGTATCCTAATCGAGAAGTGCCAGTGTTAGATCTGTCCAAGAAAACAAAGATTTATGCATGAAAAAATATCAATCACTTTACTAATGCACTTTTGAACTTTCCTAACTTTGGATGTGACATTATTCTTATCGTATCGTATCGTATTGTCAATTTCAGCAGCCATTTTGGCTTTGGCGACAGCTGCCGTTGACGATTCAATTGGGGAAAAGATCAGAAGTATGCTGTTTGCAAAGTTACAGCAAGGTCAGTTTCATTTTAAAATCTATTTTTATATGTAGGGACAGCACAAACCCAAGATAAAGTATGGCTGTCCAAAAAATTTTCTGTGATGACTGTAAACCCCCCCCTTACTTTATACCACTCTTAAGTGTTTCAGTCTAATGTTTGTATTTAATTTTATATTGATTGAAATGTTGCACGTACCCACAATTCACCAAATTGAGACCAAACGTAATTTTCTTTTTAAAGGTAAGTTTAAAGTCAACTTATTCACAATCCACCATTCCCTTTATTTTTATAATTCAATATTAATTTTTTCCAAAAGTTCATTTTCATCTTTCCCAGACAGGAATAAGTAAGTATTAGGGTGGTCCACATTTCAATGGGAAAAATCAAATCTCCTAAAACCCCCAATTTGAAAGTGGAAATTGATGACCACATAAGTAAAACAAACACATGCAAAATTTCAGCCAAATCGGTTACTATTTAGAGGTGGCACAAAGCCCTCGAAGTTTATAATGTAATTCCTCATTCGTGCAACTGAAAAACTGGTCAATTACCCAGATCTTTCTTAGAAGTGGATATTTTTTCCTGATTTTTTTGTGTATGATAAAATTGGCATGGCAAAGTAATATCTGGGGGTTATGTTTTATTTATTATTCATAGTAAGTGAAATATTTGCCTGTTTTTATGAAAAAAGGCTTGATAATTAACCTATGTAATATCTATGCTGACCTGCTACGAAACATTGCAAGTTAGAAAGAATATTAGGAATGGATTGGGCATCCTGGGCACAATAAAAAAAAAGGTCACTTGATCAGAATAATATGCTGTTACAGCAAGATTTGCAAATACTGATGATTTTGAGGTATGCTGATGGGCAATCACATGTTAAACTTCAACGGCTTTGTGCCACCTCTAAATATTAATTGATTCTGCTGAAAAGTGAAATATTTGCCTGTTTTTATGAAAAAAGGCTTGATAATTAACCTATGTAATATCTATGCTGACCTGCTACGAAACATTGCCAATCAGAAAGAATATTAGGAATGGATTGGGCATCCTGGGCACAATAAAAAAAAGGTCACTTGATCAGAATAATATGCTGTTACAGCAAGATTTGCAAATACTGATGATTTTGAGGTCTGCTGATGGGCAATCACATGTTAAACTTCAACGGCTTTGAGCCACCTCTAAATATTAATTGATTCTGCTGAAATTTTTAAACAATACCTTCTACCCATATTAGATTAGAATGCAAGATTCAAATTAGAGAAATTCTGAAGAAAGTGTTTTTGGACCACCCTAGTAAGTATCCTCCGTGAACATTAAGACAAATAAATCAGTTACATTAGGTAAATCATTAACATGTAACAAGAAAAGCAAGGGGCCTAAATAGATCCCTGAGGAACACTACATGATATTACAGTTTCCTCTGATTTTGTATCATCAAAGTGTTTGTTTTCGTGTATAGATAACTAGTGAACCATTCATGAGCTATTCCACATATTCCATAGGAATAAAACTTTCGTAGTAACATGCTGTGATCGACCGTATCGAATGAATTAGTGGTGATTGCAGATCCCAAATTGGCACTTTTTTTTGGGGGGGGAGGGTATACAAAAAACAAACCTTATATGTTCATGTATTAAACTCCTCCCCTTAGTTGCAAAGCCTACAAAATATTTACTAACAACAATAAATACGAAGATTTCTTCTTTTCATGTTTCCTTCATTTTGCGTTCGTCTTTCAGAAAAGCAAGTTTCAAATGTTCCATCAGTTCAAAACGTTCCATCAGTTCGAAACATTCCACCTCCTCTGCCTCCAGATTATGGTAAATATGACTTTTTTTCTAAATTTCTCATTCTTATTTTGAGCTATATGTAATCTACATGTATATTATATATATTCCGACAATTGAAAAAATAAAAACAAACTACTTTACAGATCTTTCTATTCGCAATATGTGTGGGAAGTGACAAGTTAATTTGTCCTGCCTCCTATTACTTTTCATCTCTTTTTATCTTTCACTTTTTTTATTTCTTAAATTTGGCCTGTCAATTTATAGGAAAGACAAGAAGTATGCTATTAAGCTAGCCTCTTTAGTCACTTGAAGTGTACTAATTTCACTGGGGGTTAATTTGTCATCAACAAAAATTTAATTCTACAAATGGGAATCTGATATTTACTGTGTGAATGCCAGCAATGGATTCCAGCGGAACTCTGTGATCTTTGGGTAGGACACAGGAATTGTAAGTTAGATTTCGATAAGACACCAGAACTGCAAGTTATGTCTGGGAAGCTCACAAATATTGTCGCATGGGGAACTTATAAATATCTCAATATGCAATATTAATACACTCATAATAATAATGGAATACATCAGAAATTGATAACTTTGCCATGGAGCATGTGATGATCCGATTGATTTGCAACTACTTCCATTGACTGCCATTGGGAAGAACATGTCACTATTAAAATTGTATGTCAGAGCTTTAACCCCAGATAAAGCTACAGCACGGCAAACTATTTAAATTTATAGTGTTTGCGAAGATGGGATGCATCCAACAAAAGATTCAAAATTCTTGCTGAAATAGCAGAACTTTGAGGCTTTCAAAGAGAGACTGGGGAAGATAACTTGACTTTTGCTAGAAGTCAAACTTCACAACTCACTTTCTTCTGCCACTTTTCCCAAAGAAAATCTTCCATATTTATGAACATGAGTGTAAAATTACTGCTTAGGAAGTTATTTCAAACCACAGGCAACTAAATCCTTAATTGGTTTCAAGAATGTTGCTCATCTCCTTTGCAGAAGATGTCGAAGTTATTCTTAACAGTGACATCACAACAGAGGAGCCTTGGGTTCCCGAATATGATGACCCTGACTCTTCGGAATTCCAAACATTAAAAGCTGCTGTAGAAATGGAGGTCTTGTATATTTTTATTTTTATTGATTCATATATATAGCAGTTATATCATGAGTATATGTTAGGTGCCCTTTTGATCTTAATAAAAAACATTATTCTGCCTTATTTAATTTATATTAGGCACAAATTAGTAATTATATATATGATATGTATATTAAAAATTATTAAAGACTTGCTATTTAAATTTTGTCACGCGAAATTGGCACAAATATGATTTGCCATTTTTGGTCCGACTGCCCCTGCCGCCCGTGTTTCCTTCCGGCACCCCTGAGTATACAACTGTATGGTAGACAGATATTTATACGACCTAAGTAGTGAATATCTTTCTTCTTGAAATTTTGTTCTTCACAAGGCATTTTTGTAAAGATAGGTCTGTAGGACAAAAACCGAAAAGCTGTTTAAGTAGGTCAATTAAATAGAAATTGTGGATAACCTCAATATTTTCTTCTTTGGCATCTGTTGGCTCTAGAACTGATTTGAGAAGCTAAAAATTGGTTAGGTCTTGCCCACAATAATTGATAATTTCATTATGTCATTCTCATATTCTCATTTGAGGCTCTTTTCACCTTCTTAAGGTAGGAGACGTGATGGGAGAGAATTTAACTGTAGCAGGCGTCGAAGTTACAAGTTTCAGGTATATAATCTCATTGTATAAAGCACAATTTGTATGATATTGAATACATTGATTGGTTTTTAAGTAACTCGATATCCCTTGCCAAGTGTGTTTTTGGACATTTTTGATGTTTTCCTGCTGTGCAGCGTTATTAGGTGAATTTTTAGTCTGGCACACTCATTATGTTTTAATTACAATGCTCTGCAGCACTTCACTTTGTTTTAACAAATCTTTTATGCTGATTTAAAATATATTAGCCAATCAGAGGCCTCAAGAAGTCATGATATAATAATTTTTGATAAAAAGTTTCAATGAAAAGTTTACCCATTTTCATAGTCATTATAATAATAATCCCTTTCATCATGTAACTTTCTATAATATATGCATTTCAGGGACAGTGACGCTGTAATAGCAGTAGGGTTTGCTGTCGCAGCAGTGAATATTTCATTCACTGGAGTTCTTGGAAACGATGACATGCTAAATGAATTTTGTTTCGACTACTTAGACGTATTGGAGGACTTAAACGGTGAAGCACAGGGAGGTATCGTGATATTCTTTTTTTCAAGCCTAAATGCAATATACACTCTTAACGAAAAAGTTCTATGTGGAACCTTTAAAGGTTCTGTAAGCTGGTACAGATAAGTAACGTCAAAAGGTTCATTATTAAACTTCCAATAAGGATCCAACAGCAAACAAAAACAACATTTAGATAATCCAGCTACACTGAACTCCCACTATGGATCCCCTTTCTCTCAAATTGGGAGCATAGGGTCTTATCATAGGGCCTAGCCACCAGCATTGAACCTTTTCAACTCAGTTGAACCCTTAACAATTTTTTTGGCTGTGGGTCCTTTATAATGTTATATACCACCAAGAACTTTTTGCGTTAAGAGTGTATTGTATTGCAGGGCAAAGCCTGAAGTCTATAGTCTTAATTGTTACTAGTAACTACAAAGGTACCTTGCTCTAACAGAGCCTGCTAACTCATTCTGGATAGAAAATAGGTAACTTTTGAACTCGGCCAATCAGAAAGGATCTTACAAATATAACCTTTCCTAGAACTTTCCTGATTGGCTGATTCTATAAGTGACCTTTTTTCTGTCCAGGTGAGAGTATGACACCTTTGAATTTATTGGTGAGAAATAAAGAGAGTAATTTATTTAGGCCTCAGTAAAAAAAGCCACTTTTTGAAAATATGAATAGCTTCTGTTTTTACATTAACTAGAGTAATACCTGTGTAAGGGGAATATTATCTAAAAGTTAACAGAAGTGTCTCAGGCAGAGCCGCCTCATACAACATTGCGTTAGGCTGATGTTATATGTGTGAAAAAAGTATGTAGCCATATAGTAATAATATTTCTAGTTTGAAGCACCTAACTCAGCCCAAGTCGGAGTAAGTCCTGTCCTTCTAGGACATTAAGAAAAGTTGCTTGCAACTTGGAAATTAGTCATTTGGCTGAGAAAGACCGAGGGATCAGTGAATTAATAGTATGATGATACCTATGGCTGATCGATCCCTCACAATTGGATAGGTGATGATGATGCTTAGTACCTTGATTTCTTTTCCATTCATTATATTCAGACTGCTTCAGTACTCTTCAAGACTCGAGGCAAACCGTGTGTGATACGGACGATGGATGCCCTCCTGCCTACAAATGTGAATTAGTAGAGGATGGTTCCAGCGCAGAATGTCTGCATCCTTGTTTCATTGAGGAAAGGGATAATCCTGAATTTTCTTGTTCTGGAGATGGACAAGTCTGCTACTTGAACACCACCTTGCCTGGCATAGATCCCGTTATCGAATGCAGGTTAGATATATAATATGTAAATGCCAAAAGACAGACTATAAATTGTAATTACCAAATTTTTTTCTCGAAATTCAGTTTTGTATTCAGGTTTGTTCCATAAAAAGTTTGGAGAAAAAAATTGGGGCAAAGAAAAATAGGGTGGAAAGGTATTATTCTAAAAGAAAGTGTTTAAAAAATGTAACCTTTTTTTTTTTAAAATTTTTTTTTTTGGGGAATTTTTTTTTTATTGGAACATGTTTTTTTTGGAAACTTTTTTTTTTCGTACATTTTTTGTAATTTTTAATTTTTTCGAACATTTTTGGTAATTTTTTTCGGACATTTACGGTAGTCACGCGTGATGAGAAAAAAGTGCCAGGATCATATTATGGGATGTCTGAATCACTTTTTTTGATTGAACCATCTGGCTGGTTCACTCCTCGCATGTTTGCCATAAGGGACGAAACACCTCGCTTCGCTCGGTGAGCCGGTGGCTCTGTCCCGTCTATTACGCATAATAAACTTTGAATGATTTGACGAAAACGTTTTTTTTTAAATACCAAGTGGTTTTTTGCACAAAAGTTTGCACCAATTAGGGTTTTTGTCATTCATAAGGAAGCTGTTATTTTGATGTTATTTTGGAATCAATTTACCATCCATGATTTTATTGAATCCTTTTAATTGTTACAACTTTTGCATTACTTAATTTCTGCTATTGCACACATAAGCTGGGATCCCTTATTTGTATCTTTAATTGTTGATGGTACATCATTACATTCATACCTATTACGAGTGACAAATGTAAAATTTCAATAGACAGACCAACCGACAAAATTATTAGTAGTTACATGATTACATATCATTCATGTAATTTTATTATAAGATTTCAACAATAATATCTATGTCATATATAATATTATATATACAATGCTTACTTTTTCTAGATGTGATGCCAAATACCTTGATTCAGGGGGCGGCTGTGTGCACCAGAATACTATCATCATTCCGACGTCGGTGGTTGGAGGAGTTCTCTTCCTGGCAATCATTATAGCTGCAGCAGTTTTGGCCAGTAAAATTGCTGCAAAAGAGTAAGTCACGCAATCAGAATAAGTTAAAAATAAGTTAAGGTCAGATATAATTGTTTTTCAAGCTTCTTGAATAGACTACTCAATCCACAATATCTGTTGAGCTCACAGCTTTTCTCATCCCAAGAAAAATTGCCTCGCGAAGATCCAAGAAGCTAAAGATAGATGTTGTCTTACCAAATGACCAGACATATTGTTTTTCAGCATCTTGGATTGACCAACCCAACAGATTTTCTGCCTACAAAAAAACAATTGAGCTTACCCACAATTTTTATTTAATTGATTAAATAACCAGTTGAGATTACAGCTAATTTCTTGTCCTGCCAACCGTCCTTAGAAAAAGTTCCCGCAGGAAGATCCAAGAAGCCAAAAAAGATTAATTATGGAGCTTATGGACTGTATGTATCAGTGTGATTGGGGTTTTCATGCAATAAGACACAATGGTCATGGTGGTTGGGAAGTCAAGCAAAAAGATATGAATTCCTGACCAGTATCCGAGAAAAGACTTTCTGGTGATTTTGACTTTCAGTTGACAATTTTTTGCCTATTGCATTACTATACTGGCACATGAGAGTTCAGCTACCTACCTGTTGAGTATTATGGAGGTTGTTTAAAGAAATGTAGAATTTATGAGTGGCTAGGTCATAGATCTCTCTTTCTCTCTCTGGTGCATTTATATGAAGATTTTTTTTTTGTTACTGCAAATTTGGTTGATGAGACCAATTTAACTGAAGTGGAAGATAATACAGTGGTCCCTGCATTATAAGACTGCCCCTTCTGTGGTCATGAAGTGGTCTTTCATGGGGGCGGTCTCTCGTTGAGTGCACAATCCAATTAAAATACTACCTAACACATGTACCAGCATTCTCACAACTTCAGAGCCTCTCATGTCCCCTGGCTGTACTACGTGTGCAGTGTAAAACATGTGGTATTCGTGTATGTGTGTTTCGTTATCACCAAGAAATGTAAAAACCTTCTTTATTTTCCAGGAGAAGAGAGAAGGATGGCAGATACCTGTCTTCAAGTGATGGTGAATTCCTGGATGAGACCTTGTTCGAAAGCAAGAAATACAGAAGGGCAAGTTTTTTATGTATAAATTCCAAACCTCTATCTGTGAAAAGACAAAATGGCAGACCTTCTTGAACTGCACATTTTTTATGCTATATATTAGATACTTTACTCAAACATAATAGGAATTGACAATTGCATTGTACTTACAGAGAGGTGCATGTATGACTACTAGTGCATTGCATATGTATGCAAATTCTTACTGAGGCATTTCAGGTTCAAGGAGTGGCACAACTTTTGATGTTTTTTTTAAGTGTACAAATTCCCTACCTGGATCTGAGAAAAGGCAAACAGGCTCACCTTGAACTGTATGAAAATTTCTAAAAAGGCTGTGTACCTTCTGTATTCCAACTTGAATATTAATGTTGTCACCTTAATGTACACAAGTGCCACAATGAAATTTGTTTGTAATATAGACACTGCCACAAGCAGCCTCAAAACATTGTTTACTATAAATGATATTTCCAAGCCTCTCGTTGTACAAGTAGTATGACTATTGCCAAAGTAATACATATGGCCACTGGAAAGTCCAAAATGTAACTTAAGAAAGCTGTGATTGGTGGGTTAATTCAAGAGCAAGAGTATGGTAATGTGAGAAGACTCAGGATCTCTCTCGCTTCAATAGCTCAGTGAGAAGAGTGCTTGCCTTACAAGCGAGGGACCCGGGTTCAATCCCCAGGCTGGCCATCATGTCATTCCACGACATTATCGTTCACATCAGACGTAAATTGGAGGTGCTGTGGGCCCAACTGGAAACAAGTCACAGACTTAGCTTGGCTACCCACGTTAAATAAAAGTACCTTTACCCACCCACTTGGTGTTATTATGACACTTTGAGTAAAATATTTTCAACGTTTTTGTTTTATTCGCATTGCAGGATGAAGATGGTGACTCAGGAATTGCTGGACCGGGCAAGGTAAGATGAACATGCATCAATTGCTCTTAAGACTTATTCATGATCAGAAATTAACAACTCATAAGATTAAATTAAAAATAAGTTAATGGATAACAGCTCAATGCTATATCAGAACATTTATTGCTGAAACCTTGAAAGGAAGTAGGAATGCAGTACATGTTTAGGCAAATTGCAGTTTTCCATTTACTTCCAATGGCCTGTTTTTGTCTTAATTCAACTAAAACTCAAAGGCTTCTATTTTGCATCATTCACCTCCGACTAAAAAAGACACAACTATTATCATGTACTTAGGCCATTCTACAATGTAGGAGAACACAATGGGATATTTGAAATGTCACATGTTCTACCTAGTATAACCAAACCTTTTTTTTTTAAATAATAGCATAATCAGTTTGTTTTCTCTTCGTAAATCAGAATGGAGTACATGAAGAAGACCCTGTATACAGAGGGTTTGACGATGTAGTCGATACGATGGATGAAAAGCCAAGTCAAAATGGCGGTGTTCAACAAAATGGTGGAGTTCAACAAAATGCAGTTGTTCTAGCAAGTAGACAGAACGATGAACCAGAAATAAAGAGGGATCAACCATCAGTGAGAGACTACAATCCACTCAATGCAAGACAACAGAGGGAGGAAAATAATAGAGATTATGAACCATTCGACCGGACAGGTAGATTTTCTAATAAATTATAGTCAGTAGCTAATTTACAGGTAATTGCAGTGCTAAGGAATATGGATGCCAGCTGTGACTATGAGTCGTCACATGACTTCAACAGCATGGGAAACAACTTGGATACTTTGTCAGTGGCGGATCCAGACAGGGTCATTTAGGGGGGGGGGCCCGGGCGTGTTTCGGGCATTTTCGGCCCCACGTCGCAGCATATTTTCTTCAAAATACCTTTATTAACCTCAGTGGTCTAGGAGGGCCCCGTGCTCCCTAGGCCCAACCTGTATCTGCCATTGTTTGTAAATATGACAAAGACAGCAACCAACAAAATAATTCATGAATATTCAATATTCTGGCAGCATGTACATTCTTAGTAAATTTCTAAAGCTATCGAAGTCAGCAAGAAATTTCGGGAAAATTTTGTGTTTTAGCAATTTCAAGTGCTTCTGATTGGCATCATCCCCATTTTGTCTTCCTTTTTGTTTCGCAGGACAAGATAATGATTATGACAGACCAGGATATGCCAAAGTGGAAGATTTGAATACAGGAAGAAACGGTTACGAAGCACCACCTCCGAGACAGACCAACAGACAGGAATACCCCGAGGACAAAGACGCCCTCTACAGTCCTCTGCGCAAAAATAGTGCTGCTTCCAATCGTAACAGGTTATTGTTGTTTCAATTGCTGAAACGGATAAATTAATTTTATTTGTCTTTATATGATTTATTTCTATTCATCAAGTATAAGAAAGATTTAGATGCATCAATTGTTCTAGATGGGTCCTAGGATGTACTTCTATCTATCTATATTCATGTGATTGTGATAGAGCCATGTAAATCAAATGAGTTTCATTGTTTTCAATGATTCAATAAAGTATTATCGTATCGTATCGTATCGTAACTCTCTGTGTTTATTTTCTTCAAATATTTCAAACCATTTTAACAATAACTCTTTTTTAATTATTCAAATGGGGTGTCAAACTTGATATTCTAAGGCCTTTTCCAGCTATGGTGGGAAATTCAAATGTTGTTTTTTGAATGAATTGAGATGTCAAAACTTATGACCCACCATTTTAAATCCCAATTCCAGTAGAATATAATTATTTACACAAATAGATGTGATAGAAGGCCAAATTTGAACTAATTTTGGTGGAAGAAGTCACATGATCTAAATTATCTATTTCATAAATCTATTTATTAATCTATTTATATATTCGTCCATCTATCTACCTTTATCTTTTCGTCTCTTGCTCCAGAGTGCTGAGAGAGCCCGACACACGCTACACCCGAGGGAACCCAAATTATGACGAGCCTCGAAACAATCCTCGAGTCAGTCGTAGGAGCCAGAATGACAGTCCACCATACGACAGAGGTGGTGGCTATGGTACTGCCAGTAGGGGCTACGATAGGTCAGTTGAGTAAATTTAACAAAAGTATATCAAACTGTCTACTTGTGCCAGTGTATAAACTTCAAGTGTCTCATTTGGTAGGCCACGTCTTGGGTGGAATAGCTCTTTCTGAATGGCTGGGGATCTTACAGTTTGTCTCATAACATGCAAACTGTTGTTTGGTCTGATTCCTCCTCATCTAAAGCACATTGTAGAAATACGCATACTCACAAATAGAAGAGCCAAAATTTTTGTAATTTAGGGGAGACCGGGGCTGGTTGTCACAGGGGCAGGTTGTCACACTTTTTATTGCACAAAACTGTGCAGTCACACAGCTCAACCAATCATCGTTTACAGCTTTTAAAACCCACTGGAGTCTGGTAGGCACACGTTCTGTTAAAAATTTCCTGTCACAAAAAGTAATTTTTTACTTTCAATTTGCATGCAATGCTAGTCTTTATCAAATAGTTGTTGAAAAAGGTACAGTTGATACACTTACCATGTAGACATTTCTTTAAATCATGATAACAACAATAGTGAACATTTTGATAACAATGGCCTTGGTCACCCGTTTTTGGAATTTTCATCAATCGGGGCAGGTTGTCACAAAAAGGCGGGGCAGGTTGTCACACTTTTTGGAGCTGGTTGTTACCTATTAGGACCAAGCTTTTAGACCAAAAAACTAACATGAATATAAATTTGTGCTTTATACATGCTATTGATGACTGAAGATGTATGCAGCTATTGCATTGTGTTTAAATAAATTGATTTCAAATTTATGTGTAAAATTTTCAAAAAAAATCTTAAAGATCCTAGAGTCAAGGAGGGTAAATCCGTCCACTTTGGCTGAAGCTGTACTTTCACGAAAATTGTTACAGATACAAGAATACAAATTAGTCCATTGGAAGGGGCATATTCCATGCTATCACTGGCAGCCAAAATGAAAATAAATATTCAAATTAGTTTTGCTGAAACCATGGCAACAAAATTGAAGGTTGGGGCACCTAAATCCATCCACCTTGCTGGTAAATCCGTCCAGCAAGGATGGTAAATCCGTCCACAGGGCATACATAATACAGCCCACACCAACAATATAATTTTATTTTGTAAAGTTTTGCAATTTATTAAGTCTTATAAAAACTTTTGTGTCGATTTTAGAATAACAATTCATTGATTACAATTATAATACAAGAATTAAATAATCAAGGTTAAGTTGACTATCAAGAATTTCAATTACTGCCTAAATTTCTATTGAAGAAATCAAGTGGTCTAATTGCTCAATTTAGTTTATTTAATCAGTGATATACCATTTATAGATATTAGAAGTCATAAAAGTACCTTTAAACCCCATTTGAAATGAGTGGACGGATTTACAATCACCCTGTGAAACCAGTTTTAAAATAATGATGGTAATTCCGTCCACTTTCATTTACATTGTATATTCTTTCCAAGTGTTGCAAATATGTTATTTACCAAATCCCACAGGAATAATAAAGTTCTGCATCTCATTCAAAAACTTTTTTTTACCTTCAATATCTTCTTGTTGATGTAAATAGGCCTATAAAGATAAGTCCCACCAACTGCAAAATGGCTGTGATGACGTCACAGGATTTCATTGTACTTCGTCATATGTTTTAAATTGACCTGAAATACCATTTAAAATTCTGTCAACCCAACAAACACGGGAAAATAAGTTTAAAACTAGTTACTCTTGCTTTTTAAACACACACAACTGTATTAAATTTAATTGTATGCCCATATCAGGGGGTGGACGGATTTACCCTCCTGGACGGATTTACCATACCTGACTCTACTCCAGTTCAGAATGCTTTCCTGCTGATTGGTAAGCCTTAATTTGTAGCACCCTTGCACACAGTAGGATGTTTGTTAAGGTCTTCACTGGGCAAGTAAAGGATTCCTCATATGTCCAAAATAACTTTTTGTGGTCAAGATCTGCCCTACACAGTTCCACTTCCTGCATTCGAGCTCATAACCAAAAGTGTGACAACCTGCCCCAAGAGTGTGACAACCTGCCCCGAGAGTGTGACAACCTGCCCCGAATTCTGAATTAAAAAATATGTCCAATAGGACACCAACATTTCGAATGATATAGGTATATATTCACCAGATTGGTTTAAGTCACTCCCCTTTTGCCATTCATACAGAATGGCAGTGCTCCTGCATGCTTATATAGAAATAGTAACATGTTTAAGTTTTACACACTGTGACAACCTGCCCCTGTGACAACCAGCCCCGGTCTACCCTACTTATCACATTTTTCTGATGTTTTGGTGCCTTTTTCGTAGGATTTTTGACAACCGTGCGGCGTGCGTTCTAGAAATGAGACTGTATCTGAATGATCTCATTAGGTTGAACTGCACACATGTACAAAATCTGTAATTTTGCTGTAAGCTAATCATATGTTTTTTCGATGATGAAACGTAACTGCGTTAAAAAATTAATAAATTTTGCCTTTTTCAGACCGCCAAGGAACCCAGGTATCCCAGAACGCAGGTACAGCCGAAACGTCGACAATGACACAGACCGAAATCTGGGCCGTACCTATGACACCAATGATCCAAACAGTTACATTCCACAGCAAGGCACAAGTAGATACGGAATAAGGGAAGCGTCTATGGAAGTCAATGGCAATTCATACCGCAATAACTGGGACATTATGTAAAAATGCCTTGCATAAACATTGTGTACTTCCCGAGTGACCTAATTAAGGATTTTTTTGCTTACATTTTGCTGGTTCTCACATATAGAGCAAACAACAAACTTTGCCATATAGCCAGTATGCTGTCTTATAGTACAAATAATACACATTAAAATTTAGGTTATTTTTTCTCGGAGATCAGGCAGTTATAGTAAATTTTTGTGAATTTTTTACTAGAATCGCCAATCCTTTTGATTGCTGAATTTTTGATGCTTGTAATTTCAAATCAGCTTCTTTTTTTTTTTACTTGATAGGAAAGTTTTACTATTGAACATGTAAGCATAGGCCTACAAATATTATTTATTATTTATGGCTCTCTTGGTCAATGTGACACTTAGTGTTACATGTATATTATTGATCAATGATCGAAATATCTTGACTCAAATTGTATTATTTTTATCCATTCAACAATTTTTGTCATTTTTGGTCCTTCCCTGTGTGTACATTTACTGATAAACAATTTCAAACTGATGTATAATCAACCAGACTTCTGTTTACAATGATTCCAATATTTGTTATTTTTAAGAAGTTCTCTAACATTTGTGTTTAACTGCATATTCTCCGCCTATATATCCTGCTGCATATATTTGTATAAGGATGCAAAATTGAACAATTTTGCTTTTTAATCTATTCACTATTCAGGACCATATATATACTTCTTTTTATTGTAAATATTGTGTGATGGAATTACTTTTTTTATATCATAATTTATCTTGAGTTGTTTTCTCACTGGACATTTTGTCATTATCAAAATGAATAAAAACATATACTCACAACCTTCTTGTTTACATGCACTTATAAACGAGTTGAGATATATGTTATAGAATGCCACATAATTGCAGTTGAGGTCGGAAGTAAAATACATTATACTCACTTGGTACACTCATGGTTGCCACAACCACGAGCCTTCTGATCATTCAATTGATAGACATGAACGCTTCAGAGTAAGCAATTCCAGTCATGGTCTAGTGGTCACAGTGTACTCAGCATGTTGGAAATTCATATTTATAAGCATTTCTGGACTCCTCCAATCACCTCATTCAAAAGAATATCATAAAAAACTTACTTGGAAAGAGCCTGGTGTTTGTAAGACATTGGGAAGTAATCCAATTTTCATGTTAAAATCCAAGCTTCAATGCAACTGACTAGAGCCTATGACCAAAGTCAGCTGAAAATTAAAATAATGACAGCTCCGCACACATAAGGTCCAGGCACCAAAAAATGAGCAAAATGAATCTTCTATATTTTGAGTATATAAAAATGATATTACTTTAGTTTGTTTCTGCATTTAGATTGACATTTATTTTGGTGACATTCGCAATTAAGAAAAATGTAGGAATAAGGAGAGGAAATTTTAAAGGTCACATGACCCCGCAGTCGGAGGATCCGGAGGGATCGAGGGATCATTAATTTAATTTGAATTGATTTAATCAAACATAAAAGTTACATTAGTGGAGTTAATTTCTGTACTTAAATTTATAGTTACTTTGGTGACATTTGCTATGAAAATTATTAATTTTTTTTTCCCTCATTAATGTTCACATAGTATGCAGTGCACATTACCGTGCTATTTTTGTAAAAGAGTGATGTACAGATCTGCATGAGATGCACGGGCTCAGATATCAAGAATTAGACAAAGAGGTATGGCCGTATGAAGGCTTGTGATCAGATGGTAATTTCTAGATTTGGTTAGGCCTATGAGGACATTAAACTAAAGCAAGGACGACATACGCAGGATACTATAGAGAGGAAACCTCCTGGTGAGTACTGAGTATGTAATTTTTTTAGTTTAAGTTGGTGGCGCATTTTTGGTTCATGATCATCAATGTCTGTAAAACAAACTTTTGCCAATTATATGCTTTGATGGATGAGCTGCTTGAAATTTGGCCTCCACAGGTCGGCCCATTTCACTTCAGATAGCTGGTACAACCATAAATGCGACAAAGGAAAAATAAGTCACTCACAGGAAATATAACTTTATTTGCGTTGCAATCAATATTGGAATTTATGATATATTACCGCAAAACAGAAAAAATGTTGTCCCATAACAAGATATATTCACAAGTAGGCCAAAAGAAATTTTCAGCATAAATCTGAATATTTGAATTAGCAACATTCCAGCTAAATGTTGTGACATATATATTTCTATTTTAACTTAATCACAATTATTGATTCTTACTATACATCTCATACAAATGAAAATGATGTATCTATGTTACTTTAAAAATACTTTTATGATTTCAAAAAAGCTGAAATAAATGCGGATTGCAGATAATGGAAAAATTTGCAAAAACTATGATGCCATAAAACAATAGGCTGAGCAAGATACAATTTGAGCATTATTGACAGACCCATAATTATACTTTTTTGGATGTTTCCAATCATATAAATATACAGTCTTGGAATTAATAACTTATGTATTTTTGCATCCAATATGTGGAGTTCATCAGTATATCAGACTTTTCATCTCAGGTTGATTGATGAATATCAATATCAAAGGGCACTGTTGTCTAATGCAGCGATGTCACATCCCACTGCGCAGGGCTTTAGATTCTAGTCAAGAGTCGGAGTCGCGTGGAGCTGGAGGCTTTTTAATGGAGTTGCAGTCGGAGTTGGAGTCAAGATTTCCAGGTGGAGTCATGGTCGGATTTGAAAATTTAATAGGGGATTCATGACTCCTAATCCAATTTACAAAAACTATTTAACAAAAACGTGAAAGACATACCATTTTTTACACAAAACTATTTCAGCAAGTGTTCATGTGCCAAATCCCATGAAAACTTTGTAGAATTAATTTCTCACCCCTGTTAACCACATAATATTTGTGTGCAATAATAGCGATAAGCGGAGTGGGGAGTCGGAGTTGTAATTCAGGAGACCTAAGGAGTCGGAGTCACTTTTCTAATTTTACGCCAAAGGAGTCGGGAGTCGCTTCACTTATTACACATCTATCCACTGTGTCCACTTTATGATCCATGGCGGCGTCATCCTGGAAATAATAATTATAAATATTTACTAATTTTGTAAATGACACATCATCAGATTAAATTGCATGAATAATAAAAATTCACTTCTTGAAATAACCAAGTTGTTTCAGTTAACAGAGTTTGTATATCTTTTAAAGTGTGTCTTTATTGTTATTAGTATAATCATATTTGACATCCTAAACCGGTTGAGGTATATTAAAAAAAAATCATAGATGTGCAGCTGATACTACTATAATTACACAGTATAAAAGTTTAGGAATTAAAATAGACTAGATTTCCTTAATATTGCAATAATTTCATTTGTGAAATAATGGTGAACATGACAGAATCTGAAGCTGGTTGTTATATTCCAATAAGTAAGTGAAGAAGAAAAGTTCTCTAATTTTGAGGCACGTTTCAAGGCATTTCCACCAGATGGCAGCACCAGATTGATTCAGATGATTTCTGCTGGTGTTGAGAAAGAAGTTTTAAGATTGTGTTGTCTAAAATAGAATGATAAAAACTTTTCACAAAACAATGAACAGTAGATATGTGCCCTCTCACTAGATTACAACATTAAAAGTTACAAAATTCATTTTAAAAAATCCATTAAATCTAGTTGTATATAAAAAAATATCCTTCTACAAAAATGACCACACCAACTGTACGACAGACAACACTACAACACAGTGACGGAAAAAGAAAATATTCTTCATGAGCTCTTTGCTGGAGCAGTAGCAGCCCGAGATTCCAAATCTTTAAAGCTGAAATAGGCGGCTACTGGAGCCTTATTTTGACAAAAAAGAGCTGGAGGACTGAAAGAGGGAACATGATCACAAATTTCACCACTGATCATTTGGTCAGCTGTAGCAGGGCAGAGCTTCCCCAGTTTGTTTTTAAGGGAGCTCAGCTCCCCCAACCTCCCCCGCCATTTCCATCACTGAGTGTCACCCAGGAAATGATGACATATGTTCTGAAGTTTTGCACAAAAGATATATCAGATGGACTAAATTGATACAAATTCAAAGAAAGAATTAATGGAGAAAATTGCCACATTGGTAAAAAGGCAGATGTCACCTGTTTTTTAGGCATGGAAGCTGACTTGTGTGCTTCAAATCGTAAATTCGATGTGCCTTTTAGGGCGTTAATTTTTTACCTTGTCCCAGATCGGCCCGACTTTGAATTAATTAATTTAAATTGAGCTAAATTTGCCTGGTAATGGAATAAAGTACAGGTTTCAAATCTGTGGGAGATGCACATATCTGTTGGCAGAAAAATGTCTATCTACGGAGTTTTGCCTTGAATTTCATTGGTATTTTAGTCATGAAAATTCATAAGGCTCAATAATATTTTTATATTGTGCACCTTTCTTGACCAAATTCTGGGATGGGCCAGCTAGGAGTGTTTTCTCAAAATTTCCCAGAAAGTATTTTTATGATCAGGTTGGATTTTCAAACATGTTTTCCAATATTTCTTGATTTTAACCTTGTCCGACCTATCAAAGGCTTTGAGCAAACTTTTAAACAAATAACCAAATGTTTACATGTGACTGTTGTAATAATGTGGTAATTGCTTTGGTCCTTCAAATCAGGTATTTGAGGTAGTAGTAAAATAATATTTTACTGGCAGTTGCAGTTTTGGACCACTCTACAGTTTGAATACATCACACGGGTTTCATGCCGTTTAACTTTACAGCTTTATAAGACTTAAGGTGGCTCGCTACTCACGAAATTACGTCACCTGCACATGTTTCCACGCAGCCAGGCAGGCCCTATCTATCGTAGCGTCACCACAGCAGCTGAGCTCTGCAGACACTTTTTCAGGATCTTTTTTACTTTTGAGAATTTCATGTGTCGGCCGCTTCGTTTGCGATTTGTGCCACTTCTATTGGGGTTAGAGACTTCTCGTTTGGAGCATTAGATGCGCAATGAAGAATACTATACACAGCCGGAGATTCAATGTGATACTCAAAACAGAAAAGTTTTACAGGCGATTTTCGGCAAGCAGGTCTAATTTCTCAAAAATGACTTTGTGATATAAATAAATGTTTATATCAATTTGAAGTGTGGTAGGAAGGCTTGTCTATATCATCATGTTGTTCCAAACTATTTTTGGAAATAAATGACAAAGAAATGAAAAATCCTATCTCGTCAATTTTTTTTTGCACCATGGTTTGTAAAAAAAGTTAAAATTGTCAAAATCGAAACTTATATTCCGAGCCCCTTGGAAAGTCATTTAAACTAAATATATCTCTATGAAATTGTTATCACCTTTTCCATGAAAGTGTGTTCTTTAATTTCATGCTTCATTGCATAATATGGGATGCATGACCACTGAATGGCAGAACAAACATCACAGTAGGAAAAATAAGAAAAAAATTTAGTTTTGCAGGTTTGCGTGGACCGACTTTGTGGTACATAACCCCAAATATTTTTTTTAAAAGGCTGGTAGCGACCACTTTTGCTTACATATCCTTGCTATAAACTATATTTTGGATCATTCTAAACTGTTTTTAAGAAATCCTATCTTGGAAAGTTCACGAGTATCGAGCCACCTTAAGAGTACTTTCTTTTCTGATTTTGAAGCATGCAATAGTCATGTTATCAAATTGTAAGCCATAATTGGCAATATACTCACATGTTTTTTTATCCCTTACCTATGTCAACTTGATGAGCATGTAGTCCATTGAGGTTGCTGAGTATGTATGTCTTCAGGCTTTATAAATGAAGCGCAGCCAAACCAAATTATGTATGTTGCATGGTCACATCTGCAAAAGCAATTTTCAAACTACACCACCTGATGCTTTGAATGCTTCATAACAGCTTATTGAAATTTACAGTTCATTCAAAAGAATGAATCATGTATGACAGGCTTAAAATTTTCAGAATTTGCTATCTTTTGTTCGCATATTTTAATGATAGATACTTTTTTAAAATGTGTTGCTTTTTCTTAACATAAATGATAACTTGTTTTATTAATGAGACTTAAGAAAATAGAATGATCCATTTAAGGAACAACAGAAACCATACCGCAGCATCCATCATTATATTTGATGATGTCAAGAAGGTGTGCGCTTGTCAGAAAATGCCCCTTTCACAATAGCCCTAAATTGCATTGCGCCTCTCTTCTCACAGAAAATCATGTTGTTGATAATCCTGCTGGAATTAAAAGCATCACTGAATCATTTGCAAAACATGAATAATATTCAATATATGCTAGGGTTAATTTTCTACCAAACTTTACTACTAAAATGCCTGTCACTTACATGCTGTGATAAAAACATAAAAAAACATAAACTTCAGACATTTAAAAATATTTTGGATATAAACCGGTGGATGGAATCACTGTGATGATACAGTTTTGTTCATGGGTTTTCTGATTTAAAGACCATTATTAAAATTATAAAACCTCAATGGGTATTACTTGTGTTTTCTGTACTTTATGAATGAACTTGGCATTGTCCAATATAATTTTTTGTATAATAATATCGTACTGACAGTTGATCATGTTGATATACTCACTGAAATTGATCCATCCTGGCACTGTGCAGGCTAAATGTACAAATAATTCTCAAAATGTGTGTCTTTCAGCCAGTGCTATTGTTGCACCTGTTTGTAAATAAGATAGAAGACATGTGAAATAAATCTTAACAGTTTATCAATTAGAAGACAAATGTTGTGCTCTTAATGGCAGGTTAGATTGTTGAATGTTGTTTGTGACAGCTACTGGTTATTTGGATAGATCAACAAAACAGTTTGAAGCAGCTTACACAAGAGCAGAAATGTCAGCTGATTAGCAATAACTGTAAATTAAATATGCTCAATCATCCTGAGAAATAAAATTGATAATTCAAGCATTTTTTAATAGAAATTTAGGCAGTTATATATACCTATGACAACAGGTTCACAAAAAAATAAAAGCATGATTAAATTACAGCTTGCTGAAGGAATTTACTGTCCATTAAAATCTTTAAAAAATAAAGACAACAACCACTTACTGTAATATTGTTTTCCATAATTTCCCATAGCCTTTTCACCTTTCTCAACAATGTGGTTTATTTCCAGTGCTGGTTTGACATTATATATAGTAGGAATGCTGTGTCCACTGGTACTCTTGCACTTGACCAGCATGTTTTCAGTGCCTGACATGCTGGGATCAAATGATCCTCAGTCATGCTTGATGGGTGTGGCAGCACTGTAGCCAGTATGCAAATTTTGAAAGTGAAGCTTTTGTACAATTTTCAATAGTTGCTTAAAATTATCCTATGGCAATTTATAATTTGTTAAGCTACATTAAATATATGAAAAGGTAAAAATATGGAGCTTTAAAAAAAGTTAATAAATAATTGGCCTTTTCCTGACCGATTTCCTGACCTGCTCACTGACTCCTGTTTTACAGGAAATGCATTGGTCATAGGCTCCACCAAGTTGACGAAAATCACAAGAATAGTAAAATATTATGCAAAAGTGGGAGACTTTGAAGTATTTATGAAAGGCCCAGGTGTGCAAGGTAAGTTTTGTGAACAGAATGCACTATTGCACATATTTGAAAACCATGCCGCTACTGCAAGGGAAGCATTTTGTTGACTGAATCGGGCGACTCTCAGCAATGGAATCGCATGCCCTTAAGTGTTTTTGTCTCATTCTTGATACATCCGCCCATGATCCAGCCTCCTATTTTGTAACAGCGCCTCTTGAAATGCTATCAGAATGTAAGATTTATGTGGCAAAGCCAGCACAGGCGGAATGATCACAATGGCTTAGCAGTTCTAGAGATAGAGAGGAAGGTGTATGGCTCAAGTGCCGCCTGGTGGAGTGCAAATATAGAAAATTGATTAAAATTGCTCAAGGAGCAGCCTTTCACAACATTCTTGTTGGTTCTGTGAGATAATAGTCTCTCAGCTACACTTAGAGATGATTTTCACCCACTACACTGCATTTAGACTCACATTAAACCTTGTTTGGCCAATCTTACCTATGTGTGCACCCATATCAGCATACATCACAAGGGAATTCCCTTTGACAGCCAATCAGAATTTAGGAGACCACAGAGCCATCTCTTGATTAAATTGGAACCTCAGTCTGCCCTTTGGTGAGCATACTATAGCCTGTTTCCCAGCCACCACAAAACAGGCCTGGTGGCCATGGGATATATCCCGCGAATACTATTTATGGCAACTTCCGCAAACATGACCGCACACGACGACTGTCATTTTCCCATAGGGGGAGCTTGAGCAATACACCTTGATATAATATAACAGAATAAGGGCAAAGCATGTGAACACTGCCTGTGAGCCAGGGAATTTTTGCCCAAGAAATGATAATTGAAACATTTTAGCATCCATTTATAAGCATATAATTTTTCATGGGGGGGTGACCATTTAATTTCCAGAGGGGGGGGCGGAGTTTCCCTTGATGGGACTATATATCCAGAGGCGTACTCAAGGGGGGTATAGGGGTCAGAACGCCCCCCCCCCACTTTGGCCCAAAACCTAAAGTCACACATTTACCATACTTTTAAAAGTAACTCCTCAGAAGTGCCAAAAGCAGTTAGGAACCTGAAACTACAGGACAATATACCCAGCTTCATTATCTATGATGCGGGTCTGAACTTATTTTACTCTTTAAACTACCAACATTTTGGGACACTTGAAAAAAAAAGAGAGTCTCACTGTGCCCAGATCTCCCATCTATTAAGTGTGATTTCTTTCTATCCACTATTCCTTAAGAAAGTTTTTATTTACTATTCTCTCAGGAATGTCCGCTATTCTCTCTAAAACTACTGAGTGTGTTTTTTTACATTTTGGCCTTAGGAGAGTGCAGCCCATGAATGACATTATCATATTTTTGTTGTCTTCTGTAAAATGTTATATAGTGACGAACAAGATAACCTGTGTCAACCAGTGCACACAGTATGCAAATTTGGCAAAATGATCATGCATGCAGAATTGCAGATCTATCCTTTGGAGGACACCATTATTTAATCTCAAGGGGGGCTTGGAGTAAAAATAAATAATTTCTTGCTTCGTTTTGGTGAAATAAACAATTCTCTCTGGGCAGTCTTTAAAAAAATAATTTCTGGTATGTTTTTTTTCTTAACGTAATAACAAGGTTTTGCTTGATTTAAGAATGAATATTCGGTGACAACGTGCCCCTGAAATCTGAAATAAATAAATACTGCTGCTCTTACGGTGTAATAATTTCCCATCGGGGAAAACTCAAAACACCCCCCCCCCTGGAAATTAAATGGTCACCCCCCTAGTGAAAACACGAACAGAATACTAGAATATTCAACAATGTTTAACATGATCTACTGCAGGCGGCTTATCTATGTATAGGCTTATCATAGGTATTATCGATCGCAAAGAAATCACATGTTAAACTTGTCCGTTGTCAGTTTAAATTTTATGATGAATTTCAGATAAAATTTTGATTTAAGGAGCATTGGAGGAGATCAACAATAAATTAAATATCTCCTTTCTTCCACACTGGACAATATCCCAACTCGAAGAAATTATTTATGAGATTTATCAAAACGGATTGAGTTGTTCACAAATGTCTTATATTAGTACACCTTTTGAAACCTCTTTTGCAAGAACAGTGTCAGTGAAGCATTATACATTGAAGGGATAACATACACTCACAGACGTTATACTTCATAAATCTTTTATTAAAAGGGATTTGATTTGTTTCATTACAAATATCTTGCATAATACACCTGTTGAAACCTGACTTTTGAAAATCTGTTGGAGGAATATGGTGTCTGTTAAACGTTTTATAATATCTTGAGGATTATATACATTGACAGATGTTATACAAAAGATTTACCAAAAGGGATTAGTTTGTTTATAAACGTCTTACATAATTCACCTGTTGAAATCTGATGTATGAATCTTTGTTGAAGGAATGGTGTAAGTTATATATTATATAATACACTGACAGGATTAAAAGCATATACACTCACAGATGTTATACAAAAGATTTACCAAAAGGGATTAGTTTGTTTACAAATGTCTTACATAATACACCTTTTGAAACCTGCCATATGAATCTTTGTTGAGAAGTTCAGAAGTTATAAGATTTATCAAAAGGGATTGGTTTGCTTGTATACACTAACAGAAGTTATAAGATTTATCAAAAGGGATTGGTTTGCTTGTATACACTAACAGAAGTTATAAGATTTATCAAAAGGGATTGGTTTGCTTGTATACACTAACAGAAGTTATAAGATTTATCAAAAGGGATTGGTTTGCTTGTATACACTAACAGAAGTTAAAAGATTTATCAAAAGGGATTGGTTTGCTTATACACTGACAGACGTTATAAGATTTATCAAAAGGGATTGGTTTGCTTGTATACACAGACAGAAGTTATAAAATTTTTCAAAAGGGACTAGTTTACATTTATACACTGACAGAAGTTATATGATTTATCAAAAGGGATTAGTTTGCTAATATACACTGACAGAAGTTATAAGATTTATCAAAAGGGATTAGTTTGCATGCATACACTGACAGAAGTTATAAGATTTATCAAAAGGGATTAGTTTGCTAATATACACTGACAGAAGTTATATGATTTATCAAAAGGGATTAGTTTGCATGCATACACTGACAGAAGTTATAAGATTTATCAAAAGGGATCAGTTTGCTTGTATACACTGACAGAAGTTATATGATTTATCAAAAGGGATTAGTTTGCTAATATACACTCACAAATGTTATAAGATTTATCAAAAGGGATTAGTTTGTGTGTGTACACTGACAGAATTTATAGGATTTATCAAAAGGGATTAGTTTGCTTGTACTATACACTGACAGAAGTTATAAGATTTTATCAAAAGGGATTAGTTTGCTAATATACACTGACAGAAGTTATAAGATTTATCAAAAGGGATAAGTTTGCTAATATACAATGACAGAAGTTATACGATTTGTCAAAGGGGATTAGTTTGCTTGTATACACTGACAGAAGTTATAAGATTTATCAAAAGGGATTAGTTTACATTTATACACTGACAGAAGTTATAAGATTTATCAAAAGGGATTAGTTTGCTTGAATACACTGACAGAAGTTATACGATTTGTCAAAAGGGATTAGTTTGCTTGTATACACTGACAGAAGTTATAAGATTTATCAAAAGGGATTAGTTTGCTTGTATACACTGACAGAAGTTATAAGATTTATCAAAAGGGATTAGTTTGCTAATATACACTGACAGAAGTTATAAGATTTATCAAAAGGGATTAGTTTGCTAATATACACTGACAGAAGTTATAAGATTTATCAAAAGGGATTAGTTTACATTTATACACTGACAGAAGTTATAAGATTTATCAAAAGGGATAAGTTTGCTTATATGTACACTAACAGAAGTTATAAGATTTATCAAAAGGGATTGGTTTGCTAATACACACTGACAGAAGTTATAAGATTTATCAAAAGGTATTAGTTTGCTAATACACACTGACAGAAGTTATAAGATTTATCAAAAGGGATTGGTTTGCTAATACACACTGACAGAAGTTATAAGATTTATCAAAAGGGATTAGTTTGTGTGTGTACACTGACAGAATTTATAGGATTTATCAAAAGGGATTAGTTTGCTTGTACTATACACTGACAGAAGTTATAAGATTTTATCAAAAGGGATTTAATTGTTTGATTACAAATAAACAAATATCTCACAAGCAAATCAGTGCAGCCTTTAAAACCAGACATTTGAATCTCTGTTGCAGGAACATTACATTCATTTAAATTACTATGCGATTGTAGGTCTCTTCCCAATTTGTTACATGTATAGCATTTCTGCATAATCTCATTGGCTCCAGAACAACAGAATGTCAAACAGACTCATACGAATGGACCAGCATGCTTACCTGATACTCTGTCTGAGGACTGCTAATTTAAAACTATTCAGATTCTTCATTGCCAAATAAATTACCAGAATCGCATGGTCAACAGCTGCAAACATGAGGATGATCTGCACAGTGGATTAGTAAAATACATTACATAATATTGAAAACTGATCCTGAAATTGGCCCACTGCATTCAAAAGGAACACCTGCATGTACCACTGTAGTACCACAGAAACACAACTTTGTGATACTTTAACACACGAAAGTCTGTATCTCCACGCAATATTTTTGCAATTCTCCTAAATATATGATGATGACACACACAAAATTACACTCAGTAATATAACTTTCACATTTCACCATCTATCAATTTATGGTGACATTTTTATCATTCTATTTTTTGGAAATCCAAAACGGAGAAGACAGGCAGTGATATATGAATGTCGTTCGCTCAAAAAGGATAGCTCTACTTAGGCCTGTTTCTTTAGGTATCCTTCAAGGAAAAGTTCCCAGACTTTTTTAAACAATAGATAAATTCACGATGGATATCATGGACAACCCCGTAGGACAGGAACGCCGCGGCTTCCAGTGGTACGACTACCTCATCTTTATAGCGACGCTGGTCGTCAGTCTTGGCATCGGAGTCTACAGCGCTCTGGCGGGCGAAAAACAGAAAACGACAAAAGAATATTTAATGGCTAACAGGCGCTTGGGAATGATTCCTGTAGCTCTGTCGATCTTCATGTCATATACGTCAGCCATTTTGGTAATCGGTAATACAGCGGAGATTTACCAGTACGGCCCAACGCAATGGTTAGGAGCCATTGGCCAATCCATGGCCTATTTAAGTACGGCAATTTTCTTTGTGCCCTTATTCTACCCGTTGAAGATCACCAGCTCTTTTGAGGTATGTCAATTTATGGTTTGATCTTTTTTTTGTCATTAAACTAAAGGCTAATCAAAATCTATATAATACAGTGTATTGAAAACTCACCAGCAGAAGGCAATGCTTGCTTTTAGCTCATATTTTGCAAATAATTGTTTTTTATGAGATTGCTTCTATTATGGACAAACATGATTGAACCAAAAATCATTTAACTGTGAGCGTTTTCTGTCTTTCTTTGGACCGTTAAATCAAATTCAAGATTTTGCAAAAGAAAAAGAGATCCGACCTGCAAAAAAAATTGATGAAGGTTGTATTTCTTTTGCCAGTGAGAGTATGTTGTACCCACTATATACAGTACAACCCAAACAAGAAAAATGTAGTAAGAAAATTTTCTGTCAGAAATCCTCTTGTTTACCTAATTTGCCATCCTTTCTCCTCTCCACCCCATATCTACTTACCACTTCCTTTGACTCCTCACCATAACTTTATGATCTTTATCCCATATTAAAACCTCTATTAAGACAGTTGGCAATGTAATTGCAATTAGGAAAGACAGTGATGGAAATGGAAAATTTTCGTCGGGGAAGCTCACTGATCATTTGGGGAGCTGTAGTAGGGTACAGCTCCCCCTGTTTTTTTGGTCAAGGGAGCTCAGCTCCCCCGAGCTTCCCCCCATTTCCATCACTGAAGGGATTTGGGGGGAGCTCAAAGATATGAAATGATAAAGTAGTGGCTAATTCTTCCTTCCTGCTGGGATAGTCGTAATTATCCCCCATGCTATGCTATGGGGGATTTTACTTTTAGTCTCCATGTCATGGCGTCCATCAAATATCTCAAACACCACACAATGCACAATGCTCATCCTTTCCCAACATTCAAAGACCCCCCTAAACTTGTCAAATCTGACCATAAATCAATAAATATCATAACCATTTCCACATCCCAAATACTTTTTGCTGTGCTTTTGGCCTGCTGCCATGTTATTTTTAAAAGCAAACTCCACCCCCAGGTGTCTCCACCTCCTTACATGTATGCACAATTGTGCCCCTGGTGGAAATATTTGGCATAACTAAAATTGGAATTCTGGTGGGTATTTGTAGATGTGTAGGGCATGGGGGATATGGAGGCAGTATACCTGCTCTTGTTTAATTTGACTTGCAATGTATATACATTGGTTTCACTTATTCCAGTATCTGCAGAGGAGATTCAACTCAAAATCAGTCACACTGTCTGGAACCTTACTTCTGATGTTATCGCAGGTAAGATGAATAAATTATCGCGAAAGAATAGTTCAAGTTTTGAATCACCTATTAATTTTGAACTGATTGTTCATTCTATAGGTGCGTCAATTCTTAATGTTTATTCCCTGAGGTCCTTAAACACATTTTAGGCACTAGTGCTTTTTGAATTTGCATAAAAAATTGAAATTGACACACCCTATTGACATACAATTAAGCCTGCTGTACATATCAAATTATCAATTATATTTCAGATTTTTTACATGGGGATTGCAATGTTTTCGCCTGCAACAGCCCTAGATGCTGGTAAGCCAATTGGTTATTTCAATCTTTTTTTTCTTTTATAATGAATTTCCCCTTTTTTTTCAAATCCATTTCTTATTTTTCAGTGACTGGTTTCCCAACTTGGGCTTCTATTTTGGCAACAGGAGTTGTAGCAACAGTATACACCTCAATTGTAAGAGCTTGTGAAAAAAGTTTTAAATGTCCAAATCATAGATTTGTCCTAGGACCATTTTAAAGAAATGTTTGGCTTTTAAAATCATTTTTAGGTTGGTGTTGAGCCTAACGAAAATGATTCTCATACAACAATCATGATTGGTTCTGAGGTCTGCAGTGGCTGATCCAGGGGCCTAGGGGCCCAGATTCCCCCCTCCCGGGGCCCAGATTCCCCCCTCCCGGGGCCCAGATTCCCCCCTCCCGGGGCCCAGATTCCCCCCTCCCGGGGCCCAGATTCCCCCCTCCCGGGGCCCAGATTCCCCCCTCCCGGGGCCCAGATTCCCCCCTCCCGGGGCCCAGATTCCCCCCTCCTGGGGCCCAGATTCCCCCCTCCCGGGGCCCAGACTCCCCCCTCCCGGGGCCCAGACTGTAATTGCACCACTGCTGTTGAAATTGAACCAAAGTTCACTCTAACAACCGAGACTTTCGGTTGTCAAATTAAAATTATTGGCAAAATCATGACCTGTTTACTCTTACCAAGAATGCACCATCTTACAAAGTTAACTTCCTTTGATATTCTGGACTTAAAAAATGGGCACGGATCGGAACTTAACCGCAGACTGCAAAATCGTGTTGTTCGCATCGCAGATCACAGATTTTTAGCTAATTCTCCAATATCCAAAAGCGGGGCCAAAACCGCGGTTCTCGGGACAGAAATAACCGAAAAACCAAACCAAATCAAATATATATATATTTATCAGAACCGCCCAACACTATATGATACAGCTGCACTATCATGCATACTGTAGGTTTCTTTGAAAACCAAACTTCTATTCCGAAAAACCATTTGGTATTTCGAAAAACCTATATGTTCCATATATTTTAGTGTATAGGTTGTTAATGCTACATGGTGGAGAACTTGGTGATTCTTGCCTTTTTTTTTAAAATCTTTTATCTGTTTTCTAGGGAGGAATGAAAGCCGTTGTCTGGACTGATGTGTTCCAGTGCGTAGTTTTACTTGTTGGAGTCATTGTTGTTTTTATTGTGGTAAGTCTCAATATTGCAAAATGCATACCAACCCTCCCCTCTCTCAGTATTTTGCAGAGTCAGTCAGCAGGGTGAGTGCAAAGTAACAAAGTAACCCTGCAATTGGAAAACAGTTGTTGACACTGTGTACCGTTTGCTCTATGCAAAGCGACCCAGTTAATCATAAAATTTTTAATTTTGGACTAGAAACCAATTCAGTTACAATATAACATAGCCAGTATGCTGTATTTATGTATTAGACATCCTGATGTGAAATTACAAGCATCAAATGTTCAGCAATCAGACGATTCGATGATTCTTGCAAAAAAATTCACTAAAATTTACTAAAACTGCCTAATCTCCCAGATATCATTACTGATTGATTCTAAATATTTTATTTGTACAAGACAGTATACTGGCTATAATGTAAATTTGTTGTTTTCTGTACGTATGAGAACTAGCAAAATGTAGGCCTAAACAAAAAATTCCTTAAAAATTCAATTATACTGTTTTTGTTTCCACCAGGGCAGCCTTAATTTGGATGGATTCGGAAACGTTTGGAATATCAGTGAGAAATACGGTAGAACAGATGCCTGGGAGTGAGTTAAATTTGCTTCATAATTATTTTACTTCCTTTGTGTAAAATGCTTGGTAAATGCAATGTAACCGAAGTGGTATTAGTAGTAATTTATTGACCTTGTTGTGTATGTAGGGGAGACCGGGGCTAGTTGTCACAGGGGCAAGTTGTCACAATGCTGATTACTCAGCTATGGATTATAGCAGCTGCGTGGCAATTAAATCAATTTTGATATTTTTTATTATGGAGAATATTTATGTGATGATATCACAAAAATGTGTAGTCTGTCATGCGCTATGTGAAAATTTCTGAAAATGACAGTTTAAACTAAATCTTTTCACCATTTTCAAATTTGTCATTGTCTTCCAATTTGAGACAATTTTTGGGAGATTAAGTGGTTGATTCATGATGGCATTAACCCATAGTCTCCGTGAATAATGTTTCTGTGTTTTCTAAGTGGAACCAGAATATATTCTCTTTTTATTACTGAGATATCGGATTGACTTCATGATCGTGACGAGGATAGGCCGGGGCTAGTTGTTGCAGGGGCAAGTTGTCACAATGCTTATAACTTAGCTATAGGCGGCAGTAGTTGTGTCGTTATTAAAATAAATTTCAAGGTCTGTTTGTTTGTAATGCTTTTTGTATGATGTGGTTGAAAGAAAGTGTAATCTGTCATGTGATATGCGGACTTCTTAAAAATGACTTTTTCAACAGAAATTTTAGAATCACTTCATTGTCCTCCAATTTGAGAAGCAATTTTCTGGTAGAAATAAGCCCTGATTTATAATGGCATTCATCCAAAGTATTCGCAAGACGTGTATTTTGTTTTTCAAAAGGAATCCAATGTATTGCAAGCTTATATTACAGAAAATCTGTCAAGAGATGTTAGATTTGCCATATGAGTGAGACAACTTGCCCGGGGCTCGGGCAAGTTGTCACATTTTCACAAGAATGACTTTGAGTCACAACATGGCCTACAAGGAAACACATGGTTGATAAATCAGGATGAAAGCTGAATAAAAACTTTCTCAAGACTTGCAAAAATGTTACAGGGTTGGAAGTTTCCAGACAACCTGAACCTAGAGACCTCTCAGATACAGTCAAACTTGAAGTTTAAAAAATTGTGACAACTAGCCCCGGTCTCCCCTACAATGTACATACAATTACATATTATGTCCAAATCAAGCATGTTAGCTTGTGGCACCGTCTTATATATAATCAAGCTATTACAGTCTGGAAATTCGATATGTAAAAAGGGTGGCCTGTTGCATTGTGAAAATGGCACTTTGTGGGTCATCATACTGATGATTTAATATCATGCTCATACCCACTAATTTCACTCTTAATTTGATGCAAGGAGACTAATCCCACTTGTTGATGACAGGCAAACGAAGGGATTTTGTATTTGATTTTTGCTCTAAAATCAGTTATGACAAATCTAGTGGCCGGCTCTTGATCATGACTAGTCAGACAGCACTTACAAAGTGCGTTATTCACTTTGAACTCGTCCATTGTAGTGTGTGCGTATTACAGCCTATCCATTAGGTATGGAAGAAGAGAGTGATGGATGCACATTAATATTTTATAAATTTAGTTACAAGTGGATGCTAAATGTTACCTTAAAATTATTAGAAGTTTTAGGCACTAATTTCCTGCAAATAATATGCTACTTGGCATAATAATTTTATACTCTGAAAGTCTGCCAAAAATATATTTAATTTAATATAATATAACGGTATGAATGAGTCTGGATGAAACTCATATATAATGATATTTTTCACAGAGTGACACTGGATCCTTTTGTCCGCATAAGCGTGTGGTCGGCCATCTTTGGAGGATTTGTACGATCCACGCAAACAGTTGGAACTGGACAAACAGGGGTCCAGAGGTACTGCGCTGTGAAGACCATGAGCCAAGCAAAATGGTAAGTGTACACTTTTAACGCATAAGGTTCTTTATGGTATATATAAAAACCCAAAGCCTAAAAAAGGTTCTAAATTTTGTTATTGTTCAATTGAATTGAAAAGGTTCAATACTTTGTGGGAAGGCACTATGATAGAACCCGCTGCTCCCAACTTGAGAGAAAGGTTCCATTGTGGGAGATCAGTACAGCTGGATTATCTAA
Organism: Platynereis dumerilii; assembly: GCA_026936325.1. Classification (NCBI taxonomy): domain Eukaryota; kingdom Metazoa; phylum Annelida; class Polychaeta; order Phyllodocida; family Nereididae; genus Platynereis; species Platynereis dumerilii. The sequence goes on from JAPTHN010000012.1 coordinate 41,981,911, forward strand.
AATTAATGTTGTTTTTGTTTGCTCTTGGAACCTTTTTAAAGTTGAGTAATGAACCTTTTAGGGTTCCTAATCTAGAGCAGCTTATAGAACTCTTAAAGGTTCCATATAAAATCTTTTTTGTTAAGAGTGCATAGGAAAAGATGGATGGATGATTGGGGCTTTACGTCCTGTATTTATGCACTTGATAGGCTAATTAGGACAGGAGGAGGACACAGCAATGAAGCAAAGGATGATTTAAACCGCCATCCAACAAAGGCCCAGATGACCTGGCAGGAGCTGGATTCGAGTCTGGGACTCAGTGATTGGCGGCTTCCCCCCCCCCCTTTGGAAACGTTGAAGTTCGCAATAAGGTCAGCTGCCACAGGCACCCAGACACACACAAAAACACTTTTGATATTTTTGAGGCGATGCATCAGCCCATCGCTGATATATTCTTAGTTACTCTATTTGGCGCCATGCGCCTCTGTATAGATGGCCACAGGCCTCCCGACAAGAGGCCAGAGACCAAAATTTGAAATTCAGGCTGTGAGGCCACGTCAGTAGAACGGGGCTAGAGTGGTACACAGTAAAATGCGGACCGTGCAAATTTGCGGACTGGCGGGCCGTGGGATTTCATAATAAAACGCGGATGGGCAGGTGCGGAACCAGACGCTTTTTGCGGGATCGGTGCTAAAAACATGCGCATGTGGAATTTGCTGATCAAGCTGAATTTGCTTTAAAAATCGCCTCTATTTTTTTTTTTTTCTTGTTTAGCTTCTCGGAGCTTCTTGACGCATTTTCCTAATTCAGTAGGACAAGGAAAAACAAGCTGCTTTCTCCCTTTTTATATAAATTAAAGAAAAATTGTAGTAGACTCAATTATGTCTTTTAGTGCATCAAGTTCAAAACTACTGGACGCTAAGTTACAGTCATCCACCCAAACATGAATGAATTGCTTGTACTATTTCTAAAATGTCCAGTGAGTCCAGACGTATTTTAATAATAACAATTTTCTGTATATTTCATTTACAGGGCGGTGTTAATGAACATCCCTTTGCTATGCTTCACATACAGTATAACCAATTTAGTGGGATATGTGGTATTCGCCTTCTATCAAGATCGAGGATGTGATCCACTAAGAAGTGGGGAGATCAGTAACTCCAATCAGGTATATTTGCTATCTAATTTACAAAGGTCGTTTGAAAAGTTCTGAGCCTAACTATGAAGGAGTAACTAAGTGGCATGCGACCTCTGGTGGAATGCATCAGAAGCAGCCAGAAGTGGGCGAAAATGGGGGAGTTGGCAACATACAAGCACGTTTTTGCTCTAAAAAAGGTTGTTTGAGGTCTTACTTTGGTCGAATTTGATAAAAATCGATTCTAGACGGAGGGGGATGAGCGTTTGCGAAATGGGTGTCTAATACAGAAAATACGGTGCCTAGTCTTTTTTTCCAGTTGCTGGTTGTTTAAAATCTTGATGTCAGACACTTGTCAAGCTCAAAACTTTTCAAACAACCCTTGTATCAACCAGTGTGATGTATCTGCCTGTCTGTATTACATCGTAAAAGGGCGCAACTTAAAGCCGGTTTTCCTGAACAAACTTGGTATGTTTTTTAAAAGCTTGATTCAAGGAAATCACCAACAAAATGGCTTGTAATTCATAGCCCCATGACATTGTTGTCCAGTGTATCCAGTAGGTGGCATCATAAGCTTAAAATGCCACCTGATTTTTTTTATCGAGTGAGCAGTTCAATACAAATAAACAATACCAGATTTGATTTGTTTTCAAAGAATTTTCTTACTACATTTATAATAAATATAATTATGATTTCTTTCTCCCCAGCTTTTGCCATACTTCATTGTGGAGGGACTTCAGCTGCCTGCATTGCCTGGTCTTTTTGTGGCTGTACTATTCTGTGGCGCCCTCAGGTGAAATTATAAATTAACTTGAAACAAAGCATCACAGCAGTTTAATGCTGTGTACATGTGGTCCAACAATGTGGCAGCACTGTAGTAACTGTACATGACTTAATTTTTGATCAAAACATTGGCTTGGAGAAAGCACGTGTTTCAGAAAAATAAAACACTCCAGGAACTGTGTGTGTAGTTAGCGCGGACCAAACCAGAGGCATTTCAGTCATTTTCCAACCCAGCTCTCTGGCCAGCAAGATACTGGCCTTCTTAAACAGTACAAGGAAGGTGGGATCTGGGCAATTCCCTTGAATCAGCCACCCTGCACCCCATTGGCATAACATTACGGCAGGGTGGTCGATTCAGGGACTTTCCCACCTTGGTGTATCTCTGCAGAACTGTTGTGAACAATTGTGGTGCCTGTGGACCAAACCTATGCAGGGTCAAAATTTGGTAAGTCTGAAATTCTTGTCTCCAGTGTTTAACAATAATTTATAATGACAGGAAGGCAAAGGCAGGACCTCTGGTTGTTATTTGTCATAGACTAGGATATTAGCAAAAATTGTATCACAAAAAATATGTCACAGGTTATTTTTGTCCCATCCAAAAATAGCGTTGAAGTGGCCAACCCCCCTGAAAATGGCCCGTCTCCACCAACATTTTCTTTGAAAGATCGCATCACAAAAACTAGTAAAGAATACTGATTCAATTAAACTGTTCCATACATTGAGACTTGACTATCGCGGGCACCCTTCTAAAATCTAATTACCAAGAGCTGAAATAATATTTTGTATAAGAGCAGGAGATTATTGTGTCAATGTCCCCAATATTGCGTCAGTAGCATCACACCAGATTTGTTTCTTAATAAAAAGGAAAGGGACACACATTCCATGAGAAAACCTTGAAATGTGTCTGATTTTGTCCCAGAACCCTAGAAAATGACTGCACTATCTGTAGCTCTTCATCTTTTATGTAAACCACAATATTTGAGTATTGCTGTTGGCATGTCAGTTGTCCTATCTTAATTTGTCATTAGCAAACGCCTTTCTACTCTATTTTGACTGCATATTTCTGGGCCAGAATCACTGTGAACATGTTTCTGGTGTTCATAAGTACATTGCATGCACATTTTCCCAGACTGCCAGTTTTGCACTGGTCCCAGCAAATATTTTTACCTTAATTATCATTAGCATCACGCTGTCATTAGCATCATGTCAAAAATGACTTATTGCCTTTAACTCACTAAAATTTTGTTGCAGGTCACTGCAGTTGAAATTGGTTGAATATGTATTATCAATAAATGTTTCAACAGAATATTACATGACATTTCTGCATTTTCCTTGAATCTGACATGCTTAGTATGAAGTTTGATGCTCCTCTGAAGTTACTAATCAAATATGGGGTGCCACTGACATTTTATCATTGTCTAGCATCTGAAATATGGTTCAGCAGTGATATTGGGCATTTGAGGGAGTAGTGGAGATCATCTTCGTTATTCAGAATCCAAACTATTAGTGAAAATAGTATTTTTGTTTCTGTTCGTAAATTTCTGGTTCAAGAAAATGTTCTATCTCAATAACTATCGGTCATAGAGACCGGAAATATAGTTTAATGTGTGCAGAATAGCCACTTTCCCATACGTTGGTAATACATCCTTCAACTCTAAGTGGTGCGGATTTCAATTTATAGGAGTGATGCTAGTGACACACATATTTGGTATTTTAATTGACAAAAATGCAGTATCTCAAAAATAATTGGGCTAGAGACCTGAAACTTGGCCCAAAACGTGCATACCACTTTCCTAATCATTGGTAATTGATTATTTAGCCCTGTGTGGTCAGGATTGTTTAGTTAAAAGTGTGATTTTTAAGAGAGTCAAAAAACATTACAGATGTATTTATCATATCAGTACAGATCACCAGAGCATTGGGACCCTTGGACATGAAAGTGCAGTGATAGCTGACAGTTCGACCTACCCAATGCCAACTTAAATAGGGATTTCTGGACCGAAAAATTTCAGCTGAAATTTCAAGGTTTTCAAATTTTGACCCTGCAAAGTAGGCCTATAACCTTGAAACATCTTTGATATTTGATTAACTGCCTCCACAGTTTTAGTGTGAGTTGGCAAAAAAATTGTTTTACTATATCTCTGGGAGATATCCTGTGCAATATAGATATAGTCCATGAACAATTCCATGGGGACAAATGGATCCTCCAATGTTTCAATTATCAATTCTTGGGAAAAAAGTCCCTGGCTCTGCCAGATATTCTTATGTTCTTATAGTGTTTCAAGAGGCCCTTTTACAAAATAGCACGCTGGATTATCTTGTTTAGCATTGTTTGACAATGCATTGACTGTCTGTTGATCGGTAATTAAATAAATTTGAAGGTTGATATAAGGTAAATTTGTGTCTAATATTTCCTTTGAGCATCTTTTAAATATTGAGATTTAATAAGTTATTACTAATAACTTTAAATTGGGAGATGGATGGATGGATGATTGGGGCTTTACGTCCTGTATTTATGACCTTGATAGGTTAATTAGGACAGGAGGAGGACACAGCAATGAGGCGAAGGATGATTGAAACAGCCGTCCAACATAGGCCCATTAAAGTGGGAGACAATATACCTTTAAATCTTCTTCGGTTTCAGTACATTATCGTCTTCCTTAAACTCCTTGGCAGCTATCACTTGGAAGGATTTGCTGGAGTGGAAATACCATCATATCCCTGAAGAGAGGAAGGCACTGGTCAATAAGGTTTTATGTGAGTCATTTCTCAATTGTACATTCTCTATTGTGTTTATGAATTGAGAAATGCCAAATATCATCAATTCCTAGAGGGAAAAATTCATATGGGAAAAATATATCTCCTAAACCCCCTTTTTTTTTTCATTATACAGATTCTCAAAAATGAAAAAGTTCTTTTGCAGCAAAGAAAATTAAAACAATTACAATTTAACGTTGAAAATATATGATTTAAATGATTATTGTCTTATGCAACATTGTCTCAATGAAACCATATATATTGCCTGCAGCTGTTCAACAATGTAAATTTACTTCAGGAATTTACTGATTATCTGTTTTAACAGGTGCTATTTTTGGTGCCACTGGAATTGGTTTTGCATTCTTGGCTGAAATCCTGGGTGGACATGTCTTTCAGGTATATTTCAGATTTCAGACCTTCTATGCTTTTCAAAAAAAATTAGGCGTAAACCAATACGTACCATCATCCCTGACCACCCCCCTCCTGGACCGGACCACGTCTCTCTTGCAGGGGCATAGATTTTTCATTTTTGTAGGGGGGGATGATTTCGGCATAAGCGTACTACGCGCATGACCCAACACCCGAAAATCCCCCAGCAGCTAATTTCCAGGGCCATCTGACGGCCCAGAAGCCAAACTATTTTGGATTATCAGAAAGTAAAATCTGATCAAACAGAAGCATGTATTTTTTTCATAATATCCCACTAGTATTATGGCAAAAACAGCTAAATTTTGCAAATAATTCTCAACACCAAGTAATATGATTTCAGATTCTAGGGGGGGGGGGGGATAATCATATGATCATCCCCCCATGCTCATCCTAGGTTGGGATGCATTCCCCCCCCCCAGGATCTACGCCCCTGCTCTCTTGGACTGAACAGTTCTGGACCGGAGGGGGAGGTACTTTTTGGTAATTTTTAAGCGAGACACACATATCCTTATATTCCTTACGATGCTGCATAATTTCTCTCAGTGATGCACTTGTAATCTTTGTAAATTCCATTTTCACATAATTTTTCAGGCTGCCCAGAGTTTTGTCAGCGGTGTAGCTGGACCCTTACTGGGTGTTTTTGTATTGGGAGCATTCTTTCCTTGTGCTAATTGGATTGTAAGTATACTGCAAATATCTCCTGTAAGAAACGGACACGTGCATGGTAGAGAATGTTAAAATGTATGGAAGAGAATGTCAAAATGCATGGATGATAATGTTAAAATGTATGGAAGAGAATGTTAAAGTGTATGGAATTGTTCAAAAAGTTAATTACCGCCCATGCTATGCATAGAGCTCAAATGCAATGATCTTGAAGGGGTGAAATTCTCAAGGTTCCGGTCTTAACCAGCCCTGTGTGAGAGTTCTTCTGAAATGCATATCACATTAATGACATTGTAGATGTGCACAGCGGATCGTTTTTCCAGTTACATGAAATATTATTATATTTATTAACATCCTCTCTATTGTCTAGCGCAGGGCAGGTCAGGCTGATTTTGCACCACAATTTTCTTGACAAAACTGAGTATACTACAATAAACAGAAAGAAAAACAAAAAAGAAGAAGAATGGAGAAATGCAAAAAAAGTTGGATCCCTGTTAGGAGACTAAGAGGATATCAACAGAAGAAAACAAGTGGCTACAGTCGCAATGAACAGATTACAACCGATATGGTCCAGGAATCAAGTAAAACAGAAGACGAAAATCAAATCGTATGTCCATGAGTGTTAGTACATGTAAAATCGGTTTTGCTCTATAATTGTAGCCCAAGGGGAGTTTCGTAAAACATTGAACAGAGGCTACATGTTTTTCACAGAAGGCAATTAAGAAGAGTGTTAGGCATTAAATTCCCTATCAAAATAACAAACAAAAATTATATGAAAAAACAGAAGAAATGCCCTTATCGATTACAATGAAAAAAGCAAGATGGGAACTATTTGGACACATACTTAGAAGAGACCAAGAATTACCAGCTTATAAAGCAATGGAACTGTACTTCACACCAAGAAAAGAAAAAGGATTTAGAGGAAAACCAAGAACTGATTTACCGCAAGTGTTGAAAAATGACTTGAACAAATATTACCACAGCAATTTCATTTCAAGAGATCATAATTATAGCCGTAAACTTAAATTTAGCAAGAAGCAAGACCTAGAATTTTTAAGCAGGCTTCTTGAACTTGCAGGACAAGATTCTTTATAGTATAGGATTGGCGACACAGCCTGCATCTTACCTGACTGCATGATACGGAAAAGTGTTCGCCTACACAATCTCTTGACAATGTGACATTATTCCCCAGAGCAGAGGCAAAATTCTTGTATGTGCAAATCATTACATCGTCACATTGATATCAAAGTATACCTACCATGTCAGAAAATGGGAATTGGTTGCTTATTATAGTGGCAGTGCAGTGATACCTCGTGTCGGTGAATAGTACAGGTATAAATGCTCAACACACCGCTCTCGTGTCTCAGTGGGCCTGGGGCCATGGCAGAGTCAACATGTGTATTGAAGGCTTCCCAGTGCAAGTATTGGTAACAGGTTATTACAGTGGTTGTATCAAACATAATTTTAAAGCCATTTTATACTTTAATTTTGTCCAAGTTGAAGAATCACTATGGTAAAAGCTGGTAAATGAAAAAAAAAGAAATAAATGTACATGCAACATACAGCTGCATGACAGAAATCATGATGGGCTATAAAATGTATTTCAATATTTATGTTATCTGATGTTACTATGTTTAAAAATGTAAATTTGTATGCTAAATGCAGGTATGTTTGTATAAGAGACACTTCAGATAAATACATATTTTCTAAAAATGGCTACAAGATCCCACAGCAGGGCTGAGAAAAGATGAAGGACATGTACATGTATCCAATTAACGCACCTCATTGAACTTTCAAAACTAGAACTTCACGATTTTGTGATGGAAATCTGAAGAGCATGACCAGAGTAAGAAAAAGTTACATATCTAATAGTAACTCAGCCGATATACTAGCTAATACCTATAGATAGAAATGAAAAAACCTGTCTGTAGAAATTATGTGACATTTTAACCTGAATCTGATGATTCAAGACCTGTATCTTAAAATAAATTCAGCAAATTTGGTTGAGGGCTTTTATAATACTAAATTAAGTCATTTGATGGATAAATGGACAACAGGCATCATTCATCTACTTCCTTAGGCCTATCTGTTGCATTGCTGGTTTAAATTATGGCTGAGAATTATTAGCTGAAGACATTTACAATAGAATTTTTAATATGACAACCAAAATTTTGTGCAGTATAATGCCAGTGTTTAAACGTTACTGAGAGTACATTGGAACCTTTTCTTCATCATAATAACATCTACAAGCCGAAATTTTGATATAGAACATTTAAAATGTGTTGCACTTTTTTCAAATAAGAGACCCAGATAAATATAAAATAAGAATATATAAATGAATTTACAGAACAAACAATAAAACCAGTAAGCAAAGCCAGTATGAGACAAAAGATTAACAACACTATTTTCTGCTACACAGGATATTTTTTGTCACAAGTACAATAAATAGAATATCTATTAATATTCAAACAAAAATTTATTTGAAATTTGAAATGTGTCATAGCTGCAGCCTGCTTATCTTGTTTTTTGAAAAGATTTTCTTGTTAAGAAGATTAGCACAAAATCGAGATGAATGGCGCCATCTAACGAAAGGGATTTGGAGGACTGGAGAAGCAGTGACATCTGATGATTAGCAGTGCAAAATGTAAAATCAATTTTCTTTTGTATTCACGCTCTCATCTGTACATGTACACAGTGGACACTGGCATCAAGTCACAATCAGGATGTAGAAAATAGGCTATACACTGTGTACCGTTTGTTCCATGCGAAGCGACCTACTTTGTCATAAAATCTTAAATTTTAGGCAAGAAACCAACGTAATTAAAATATAACATAGCCAGTATGCTGCATTTATGTATTAGACATCTTCATGTAAAATTTCAAGCTTTAAAAATTTAGCAATCAAAAGATTTGGTGATTCTAGTAAAAAATGCACAAAAATTTACTAAAACTGCCTAATCTCCCAGAAAACGTAACAGATTGATTCCAAAATTTGTATGTGCATTACTTGTACTATAAGACAGCATACTGGCTATAATGCAAAGTTTGTTGTTTGCTCTATATATGAGAACTAGCAAAATGTAAACAAAAAAATCCTTAATTAGGTCACTTGGCTGGTACACAGTGTATATTTGACCCAAATTTTATGTGCGTGTTTAGAATATATCAGAGGTTATGACAAGTTCGACAGAACTTTTGGAAAACCCCTGGTAGAGACGATGGTTTGAAATAAAGTATAATATTTTATGTAACTGGAAAAATGATCTTTTGTGCACATCTACAATATCATTAATGTGTTATACATCTGTAAAGAACTACCACACTGGGCTGGTTAAGGCCAGAACCTGGATAATTTCACCTCTTCAAGATCATTGCATTACCACCTATGCATAGCATGGGCGTTAATTATAAACTGCCCCCCAAAATAGATCGCTTCTTTTACGCCTATGCCCATAACCCTCATACCTCATGACAAGATAAACCCCCCGCTCCCTTTTTGTTATTCCCGTAATATCAGTTACGCCCCATTTTACCCCCATTGCCCCTTCTTCCCCCTTTTCCCCCACTAACCCCCCTTTATCCTCACTAACCCCCCCCCCCCTGCCATCCGCTAGTCCACTCACCCCGCTTACCCTTCACTTGCCTCCACTAGCCCGCTTACCCCCCACTTGCCCCACTAGCCCCCGCTTACCCCCACCTGCCCCCACTAGCCCCCACTTACCCCCAAGGATGCCAGAATAGGGGGGGCAGGAGGGGCAATTGCTGCCCCTAGCCAGGAGGGGCAAGGGGGGCAAGGTTGCCCTTTTCATCTCCAAGAAAAAACACTATTACGCCTTAATTTTCAGTGAATTTAGGCAAAAATCCATAAGTATATATTCAAAATTGTCATTACTGCTCAGTAAATTTTTGTCCCGCGAATGCGATTTGCCCTTTCTAGACCGACCGCCCCTGCTGCCAGTGTTTCCTTCCGGCACCCCTGCTTACCCCCCACTTGCCCCACACTTGCCAGCACTTGGCTCCCACTAGCCCCCACTTACCCCCACTTACCCCATCTTGCACGCCACTTGCTCCCTGCATATAACCTCCTCCTTTTACCCAATTCCCCACATTACCCCCTATTTACCCCTATTTACCCCATAGGGTGGGGGGTTATCCTGTCATGTGGCCTACCCTCCCTCCAGAGCCACAACTCTTATCTACCTTCTTTCCTTCATCCAGGGTGCAGTAACAGGAGCCTGGAGTGGACTGGCGCTTGCCATGACTTGTATTCTAGGAAATTATATTGAAAAACCTTATCAGGAAACAATGGAGACTAATGTGGACAACTGCACCTTATTTGTGGGAAATTCCACCATCAAACCTATCCCCACCAATCCGTGAGTACACCTACACTTTCTGTTTCCATGGCAACTAGGCCTACCGAATGACTTAAAACTATATCCAAATTGTGTCCAAAATTTGGAAATCCATTCCAAAACTGCTGAATTTTATTGTGTTTTGAAAAATCTACATTGATAAGAAGTGTCCATATAAAAAAAGCTGTGAACTTTCTGAACGCCCCTCGTAATCTGTTTAAGTTTACATTGATGATGTTCTGTATGCTATACAGGGGGAAGATCAGCTCAGCAGTAGGTTTGCATGCTGGGCTGCCCATCGTTTGGTCGTGGGTTCGAATCCAGCTTATTACCGGGTCACCTGGACCCATATTGGATGGCTGTTTCATTTCCATCATCCTTCGCCTCCTTGCCATGTCCTCCTGTCCTAATTAGCCTACCAAGGGCATTAAAATACAGGACGTAAACCACAATTATCCATCAATCCTTGAAGTATGCTTTCTTTTCTTTTTTCAGACCAGCATCTGACGTCAATTTATTGTTCCGGGTGTCCTTCTCCTACCATCCTGCAATTGGAACTGTGACTTGTGTTATTGTTGGATTTTTTGTATCTTTAATCACAAGTGAGTCAACCTTGGAGATTTCTTCACTCTGAAATCATAGAAGTGAGTTAGCGATTTACAAAAGTGGTCTGGTCCTGGTCTGGTGCAGGGTGAGGTGGTCCGATTTTGTAACTGGACCAGTCCAGAAGTGGTCCAGAAGCATAAAGAAAGTTATGATAAAAATGATGATGGTTTAAACAAGCTAGGCCTATATGATATGAATTTGATTTTTAGACATGACAAAATTCGCAGAAGGGGTGGGCTTATAACACAAGGATCACTGTACCCATGTAATGACAAATTAGCGTTCCTTAATGTGAAAGATATTAAACTTTCATCGAATACATTTTATTCCGTTGGGCAACTCAGATGTGTTTTCCTTTTTTTGCTTCAGAAAAATTTGCCGGCCCAGAGACGATCGGAGAGAGCGACCCTCGTCTTGTGATCCCGGTGTTCGACAGGGTGCTCTGCTGTCTCCCTAAAAGTTGGAGGAGAAAGTTGTGGTGTGGAATTCCTTACGATGATGTGGAAGTTGATTCCAAAGGGTTTTACATCAACAATGATAAAATGGTAATGTTTTTTACATTTTTGTAGGCCAGACTTTATTAAAATGAAATTCGAGTTCACATAACATCACGAGAAAAAACATTCACATAATTTTAAATGCATTTACAAATTATGCACTCTGAAAAGTTAATGGTTCTTGTTCAGTTTATTTTGTCTGATTCCTAACTGCTTCCTGCCGTAATACCTCTCTCTGATTGGTCAATAGACAGGAAGTATGGCTTTTGACTGTGTTACCGATGTTGGTTACGTTCTCAATACTGCCAAATAATCAGAACATAGGCTGCGCAGCAGCAAACCTTCAGCGAAAGACATCTTTAAAAGACACAAAGGCAATGTTGACAAAATTGGTATAATGCAATTGTGGCCAAGTCTTGGCCTGAAATTATCTGTATACCCGCTGCCCTACCATCTGCCCGCCTGCCTGCCAGGGTATGTAAAACCATGGAAAGGCTGAACTAGACAAGTGTACACATATAATGGTGCAGTTTCATACATGTACAAGGAATAGGTTATGAGCTGTGGGTCGAAAACCAAGAAGTATATTAATTTATATTTTTACCTTCAGCGAATGAAGTTCTAAGAAGGTATTGTTATCACTTTGGTCCGCCGGGCGGGCGTCCGGGCGGTCGGGCGTCCGGGCGGATAGATAGTTTCCGGGCCAGTACTCAGCCTCTATTGAATGTATATGGATGAAATTTGGTACATATGTAGCCTATATGGTCTAGTTGTGCCTTTTGATGGTTTGATTGATGGAACTTTTGTAATTTTTGAAATATTGAGCAAAATATAAAAAAAATATTTTTTTCGTTTCCGGGCTAGGACTCAGCCCCTATTGCATGCACATGGATGACATTTGGTACACATGTAGCCTGTATGGTCTAATTGTGCCTTTTGATGGTCTCATGGATTGATATTTTGTACTTTTTGAAATATTGAGAAAAATATAAAAGAATTATTTTTTTAATTTCCGGGCTAGAACTCAGCCCCTAATACATGTACATGTATGAAATTTTTTACACATGTAGCCTATACAGTCTAGTTGTGCCTTTTTATGGTCTGATTGATTGATATTCCATACTTTTTGGAATATTGAGAAAAATGTATTACAATTTCTTTTTTTGCATTTTGGGCCAAAACTTAGCCACAATTGCATGTACATGGATGAAATATGTTACACATGTCGCCAATATGATTAATTTGTGCCTTTTGTGCGTGTGATTCATGGATATTCTATACATCTTGAAATATTGACAAAAAATATTAAAATTATTATTTTTTGTTTCCAGGCCAAAACTTGGCCATCATTGCATGTAGATGAAATTTTATATACATCACCTATATTATAATTTTCTAGTGCCTTTTGTTGCTCTGCTTGATTATTATTCTTAATGCTTTTTCAACTATTCTGACCCATACATCACAATTGATTCCTTGTTCATGCATGAAACTGGTCCATATTATATGTACATTGGTCTAGTAAGGTCTTTCCATCGTTCCACATACCTTGGCATGCAGGCGGGCATATGGCGGGGCGTATAGATAATTTCAGACCAAAGATCGGGCCACTATTGCAAATACTACATGCACTTTGGTTCACATCACTTTTATGCTGTAATGGTGTCCTTTATAAATGTTGTTTTTCGCTGAAGGTTTGCTGCTACGCAGCCTATGTTTTAAATTTTTTCTAAATATTTAAAAAGTGTTAAGACTACCTATCAATTAGACCAGTGAAATATCTTAATAGGCAATAATTATGTAGATGTATTTTTATCCAGGTACATGCAAGAGAGGCTAAGTTTTGGGCCAGAAACCAAAAATTATAATTTGCAATATATTTTGTCAGTATTTCAAAAAGTGTAGAATGACCATGAATCACACCATCAAAAGACACAACAGCATCATATAGGTGATATGTGTATGAAATTTCATCCATGTGCAAGCAATACAGGGCAAGTTTTGGGCCAGAAATGAAAAAAATTGTTTTTATTCTTTTTTCTCAATATTTCAATAACTATAGAATACCCATCAATCAGACCATCAAAAGGCACAATTGGACCATATAGGCTATATGTGTACCAAATTTCATCCATGTTCATGCAATAGTGACCGAGTCTTGATCCGGAAACGAAAAAAAAAGAATTTTTAATTTTTTTGTTCAATATTTCAAAAAGTATTACTTATCCATCAGTCAGACCATCAAAAGGCACAACTAGACCATATAGGCTATATGTGTACCAAATTTCATCTATGTACATGCAATAGGGCCCGAGTTCTGGCCTGGAAACTATCTATCCGCCCGCTGCCCGCCCAACCGCCCACCCGGCGGACGGACAACATTTTACCAAAGTGATAACAATACCTTCTTCGAACTTCGTTTGCTGAAGGTAAAAAAGGAATTAGATAACAGTCAATACCATGACCAATTTCGGTAGCAAAAAGTACTATTATAGGCCATTTATTTTCTTAGTGTTATGGTTTGTAATAGGCCTACACAACTGTTGTGATGTTTGTATAATGATGTTACAGTCGACGAATGTCAAGTGCTCACAGAATTGGACTGAAATGTTCCTTTTAAGGTCTTATCCCCAGTCAATGTAGAGATCACCCCATAGTGAAGTCTCCCCATAGTAAGGAGACATACATAACTGCTGTAATTGTTTGCATATTTGCAAATTATTTTATAGTGTATGAACTTCTTTTCGTTCATGCCTCTTTACTGTGATCAAACTTTATGTCTGTCTTTTTGTAAATTTTGTATGAGTTTCGATATTATCGAAAATAATTTTAAAATATTGCTAATTTTAGGACAATGAGGTTAAACCGTTTGACTTGTCAATGAAGGCGGAAGAAATCGAAATGGTTTCGGAGGCTAAAAACGGAAAGGTATCAGAGGCTACGAATGGAGATATTTTTACAACTGAACTTCGGAAAAGAGATTCTCCGCCGCCATCTTACAGTTATGGCAACAAAGCCTTTGACCTTGGAGATACTGTTGAAAATACGAGACTTTGATGACATGATGTTATCACTCTGATGACATGATGCTATCACTCTGATGACATGATGTGATCACTCATAATTTAATAAAGTAATGTTGTTTTTATTGTAGAAAGTTGAAGTTATCTCACCCAAGACCAAATAAATAAATTCTGATTTTGGGTCAGATGTTAGAAGTCAGTCTTCTTTAGCATAGTCACTTCATGTGATTGGTCAAGACACAAAATTACACAGTAAAAATCTAATTTGAATAGCATGAAACGTTTTTCAGAGCCAGTGACGTGTCTGGAGAGGAAATTGACTGTTGGTGTTTAACTGCTAATCTTATCAACTGACCAAACTCAGCTGCTCACTGAAGTGGAATAATACATATTTCATTGCCTCCCACGTATTAATTCCATATTTGGAGGACTTTTATTGCACATGGGCCAATCCTGGAAGCAGAAAATACTGCGTAGACAGTGAGCAAACCAACCACAGAAACTCATACTAAATGAACCTGCAGTAATATGATGTTAGATGCTTGTAATTTCACTTCAGGGTGTCTGGTACATTATACGGCGTACTGGCTATGTTATATTGTAATTTAATTGGTTTCTAGTCCAAAATTTACGATTTTATGACTAACTGGGTCGCTTCGCATAGAGCTAACGTACACAGTTCCGGAAAATTCATTATTTTCTCTCAGTGTGCCTACAAAATGATATTCAAAATGTTGTTCTGTTCACTCTGTAGATATGTGCACCATCTTACAACCGCCCAGTGCCCACATCTGATCTTTTATGAACTGTGAGAGATTAAAAAATAATCTATGCTTCATCAAACTTTAATTTTGTAACAGTGTTTAAAGCAGTAATTCTGTGTGAATCTTAGTCAACCATGATGCTTTCAATTTTAGGTCATGCATAATAGATTGCATCTCCTGCCATGATACTTGCAAATTTTAAACAATCTTTTGAAATGTATTGGTGCAGCTTGATTGGTTAATTGGCATACCAAGATCAAACAATCTTGCTATTAACATCTTCTTTGATCATGCAACTTTAAGATATTTGTAGCCATTTTAATGGAGGTTAAATTGACTGCCATTGAATGATTCTTCATCATGTTCATCAAACCGCTATATTTTTTGCATTAATTGCATTTTATGCATATTTTATAACTGTGTGCAATGTGTGGTACTTTAAATTATGAAAAACAGAAGAAGCTACTTTGTAATTGAAGCTATTGATCAAATTATAGGTCTCAAAATATAGTGTAGTGTACAACTTCATTATTCTTGAAGATTTCCTATGAAAAGGTTCAATTCAGAGTGAACCAACAAAGAGGAAGCATGTTTCTCACAAATTTCTGGACAAGCGCTTTTCTCATCTTCGTGAAGATCAAGTTTGGTGAGTCACTGTTTATTTGATATTTATAACAACATTTTTTTAAAATAATGAGGCGATTCCTCATTTCTAAAGAGTGAATCATATTGTTTGCTGCCTGATGATTCTTAAAATTTTTTGACATCCGCGAAGTATTCACACCCATGCTGAAGTGAGAATTCAGGTCTTTAGGGCCAGTTGTGTGGAGAAAGTCACGACACATACGGCCATTACAGTCTGTCACTTTGATATAGAAAAAATGAAGACCGGTCCACGGTGAAAAATGCACTTCATGACTCAAAATAGCCGATGAAGTGTCATATTCTCTACACGGGCAACAGAGAGGCTGTTTGATTAGTCATGATCAAGAGAAGGCCATTTGAGTCGTCAAAAGTGATTTTAGAGTAAAAATCAGATGCATAATCCTTCCGTTTGCTATAGTAACCAACCAGCGGGATTAGTCTCCTTAAATCAAATTGATAATTAAAGTATTGGGTATGATCATGACAAATCATCATCATCATGACACACGAAGTGCCATTTGCACAGTGCAATAGTCCACTCTTTTTCTATATCAAAGTGACAGACTATAAATAACATGATGTCAGTCACTGAGGTGATGAGCACTAAGGACTGTGGTTGCCTGATTATAACAATGACCTGTGGAGGGCATTATGGGTTGTTGACAGCCCAAGGGATTGCCTATCAGCCCTACGATTTCTTGATAGTTACAGTTCAAACAAATGGAGGCTGAGCTTGTTGTATTCTCTTTCAGATTTGAGTGGCACTTCAAAACATTGCGTACTGGCATTTGGTCCACCTCAAGAAGCAACTCCTGCGCCTCGGACAAATTTCAACGTCACATGGTGGTGCGAGAAATACAGAGCCAATCACGGCTCGTTTTTGGAATCCCACAGCAACAAAACCATCGAAGAATGTAAGGTATTCTGCCTGGCAAACCCGCTATGTAAAAGTATCTTGAGCCGAATCTCCAACAAGCAATGCTATGTCATGAACAAGGACTGGCATGATGAGAACTACTCGATAGATATGAATATCGAAACCTGCGAAATTGGTAAGTTGAATTTAATTAAACGTAAAATAGGTACAGCACAACAACAAGCCAAAATCTAAGAGTCTTCATTTTGCTTGTCACTGGTGGGGGGGGGGGGTGGGTCTAGTGGTAGCGTGGACTGCCAATCGCTGGGTCCAGGGTTCGAATCCAGCTCTTGCCGGGTCACCCGGGCCAATGTTGGACGGCTGCTTCAATCATCCTTTGCCTCATTGCCGTGTCCTCCTCCTGTCCTAATTACCCCAACAATCATCCTTCCATCCAATTGCTTGTCACTGGTATATTCAAAGGTGCCATGTTCCTACTGGGTCTACTGACATCATCAGGACAGAAAGTAGGTCATTGTTTATAATTAGCCAATCAGAGAAGTTCTTGTATAGTTCATATTAATTTATGAAAGATCTTCTCAGATTGGCCCATTTCAAAAGTGACCTATTTGCGATCTGCAGTGGCGTCACTAAGGGGGGGGGGCTAGGGGGGGCTGAGCCCGCCCAAATGGAGTATTCAGCCCCCCAGAATAAACTTGGCCCAAAAAAAAGATATTTTCCTTGTATGATACTAGTGGTGAATGAATAGTCCATGAAAGGACACTGTACATGGAATGTTGTGCACTATGTGTCGTTATTTTTGCAGTTTATCTATTTGTTATGTCACAGAAATGTAAAATCTTTGGATTGTGGGGCGAAAGGACACTGTACATGGAATGTTGTGCACTATGTGTCGTTATTTTTGCAGTTTATCTATTTGTTATGTCACAGAAATGTAAAATCTTTGGATTGTGGGGCGGCTCACGCTTCGACCCTTCGGACCTCTGACAACGCTTCTAAACTGTGGGGCTTTAGCCCCCCCTAACTCGCATTTCTAGTGACGCCACTGGCGATCTGCCTAGAAAAGTTAGCAAGCTCAGTCAGAGCATGGCACCTTTGAATAAACTAGTTGCAAGTAAGACCAGAGTCACCAGACAATCAGGCTTTTGTCTGTAGTCATGGCTGGAAAAAGTAGGGAATTTGGGCATGTCATTGCCTGGAAATTTCTAAATCTCCCTGGAAATTTTTGAAAAAAAGTTCCAAAGTTTTTACTTGGCAGTAGTCGCTTGATCTGACTGAGCCAAGTTTCAGCAAAACTCCGCACCCCCCCCCCTCAGTCATAAATTCTGAACGGTCCCTTAGAGATCAAGAGAATGCCATTTGATTTGTCAGAGCTGCTTTTAGAGTAAAAATCAGATGCCTTATGTGCCCTTATCCTTTTGCTTTCTTGCCAACACAAGCAGAAATAGTTTCCTTAAATCAAATTAACATTGAAAGTATTTGGTATAATCATACGAATCATCAGCATGATTGCACGCGAAGTGCCATTTTCATAGTGCAGCAGTCCACTGTTTTTGCATATCAAATTTCCTGGCTGTAAAGGGGCTATGCGGCCTCAATTAACTTTTATTTCTAATATGATAACCATCAATCATGTGAGAAATGAAATTGTTTATTATCATCAATAAACATTATTCAAAAATATATTTCTCAGTGAGTCCTGGTCGCTGCGCCCTACAGAAGGACAACTGCTCCAAGGCACTGACATCACGAGTGGAGTCACCTTTTGTTTGTGATGAGCTTGTGATGAGTAGATATACAGAGTATGAAACTAGCATTTCACCTACTTTCTTGGGCTGCTTTATCCTCAAATTGACACATTTTAAAGAATTGACAAAGTCTTACCTGATGTTTTTCTTGCTCCATGCAACTGCCTTGTTGTATGGGGCAGGCCAAAGGTTGTTGTCACCTCTGTATTTTAATGAAAACCACCTCTTTCCAAAGCTAACACTGCTGTATAGGGTCTTTGGACTCAGCCAACAATGGCTGTCAGTGATAATCAAAACAACAGCCAAGGACAAAATTTAATTCTGAGATTTAGCACCAGGGGGTCAATCACTTCTAGACATGACAGCACCTGGTGAGAAACATAATTACAATCCACAGCTGCATTGCAATGGATCAATTGCATTATTGTGACTACATATATGTGATAAAGAGAATTGCTATTACAAGGTCTTGCAAATTTGAATTATTACAAGCAATAAAGAAAAGCATGACAAAAGGAAAAGCTCCATTTAGAAATTTTAAAAAATCTCCTGTTCCAAACTTTTAGAGACCATGACATTTTTCTAAGACTCAGTTGACAGTAAGTAAAGACTGTAAAGTGGTCCAGGAGAAACTTGAAAGCTTCCCATTCATTTACAAATGTCATGTGTTAAAGTACAAGAAGTGTCAGGGGGAAACAGATATGGGCCTATCACTCTGAAAATGTTACTGTGAGGTGCTGCCTCTGGTGGAAATATGTGTGGTGTGTCACTCCATTTGTATGTCAAGCATATTGACTGCATGCCTTCCTGCAATATACTGACACCCAAAATTCTATTTTACTACAATTCCAACACTCCAACCCTGGTAGGTTGCCATGTTGGTTAAATTTCTGTGACAGAAGAATGAATTATGTAATCTGACTTATCTGAGTGATCGTTTGTGATTTTACAAAACACACCAGATATACAATAACACATGCCTGCACATTATCAAGGGTTAATTATCTGATCATGCTGATGGAAAACTCTAAAAAAGTCAAAAGTATCTATTCTTTGCTAACTCAGGAGCAAAAATGAAAAAAAAGGCCCATCGTCTCACAACCATGCAGAGTAATGAAATAAAAATTAAGAGGAGACTTTCAGTATGCTGACCTAAAAGTAATGTCATACATATTATCATTGACCAAAAGAAGCACTCATGAACCTGTTTTTTAGAAACATCTTCAAGCAACTACACAGGTCTTCAGGCTACCAGGACCATATTTCAGTGCAGTGCATGAAATAAAGCCATGGAATGTCTGCGGTCATTATGTTGTAGAAAATCAGTGTTGTGTGTTATCTAATCCTTTTTTCCAAGTGTAATATTATTCTAATTAATGATTTTGTTGATGACAGTGATCACTTGGTTTGGAAGTGATCATCAGGTTTGGCCTTTTTTGTCATTTGACAGGTGTGTTGCTTAAATTTTGCTTAAAATTAGGCAGACAATTATAACAAAAATATCACCAGGCATGAAATAATTTTACAACAATTCCTGAATGATTTGCAACCAAGTAATTGATTATTTTGGACAAATCATTTGTCATCCAATCACAGCATTTGTTTATTTTGCTGCAAAATCATTGATGCATGGAGTGGTTCATTGAGTCTAATGGCCCTAAATGAAATGGTAAATGAGTTGACTGTCTCCTTCAACAGCAGGATATCTGTTTATAACAATGAAGCTGGCACCCATAAGTGGATGAAATCATTGCAGAAATACACAAGGATGGTGTTCAATTCGTTTTTCAGGTGGGTCATGCCTTATATAGATAATAATCAGCACACTAAATTTTATAAACAAATCTTTCAATATGGCCTATCATTCATACCCTTGTTAATAATATAGACACACATCACAAGCTCACAACTTTTTTTGAAAACACTCGTGACTGACAAGCTGTGTGGACAAACAATTTGGACAGTTTGAATGTGGTGAGTAAAATCCTTGAAGTTGTATGAATATGTAGTTCTCAGGGGTGGACTGGCCTATGTGCAGTGGCGTAACTAGGGGGTCTTGAGCAGGGGGGCACCTGGGGGGCACGCGATTCTCTGGGGGGCACCCATAATACTGATTGTATATTTTAGCCAAGGTTGAAAAATTCATATGGGGGGGCACCTGGGGGGCACAGGTCCAATATGGGGGGCACGTGCCCCCCGTGCCCTTGCCCCCCCCATAGGGACGCCACTGCCTGTGTGGCAGAGTGGCATGTGCCACAGGCCGAATCATTCAGGGGGGCACATACTGATCTTAGGACACTAAACTTCCTCTTCATACAATACGAAAAATCATATCTTTTCAGAGCCCGTATACCACGATGGAAACTTGTCATCCTGCATGAGACCTAACTCGACCTATTACCAATTGCCGGTGCCGATTATTGGCCGACCTCCAACGATGGTGAACGTGATTGGTGAAAAACTCAGCTGCATTCCACCAGAGGGCGTCATGGTCCACCTGGTGACAAATGATAGAAACCAATGTGAATACAATGTGTGCGCTCCACTAGCTGGCAGCACTAGTAGCGAGTGTCAGTTCAAATGTCCCATTATGAGGGATGTTAAAAATCTCATTCTGCAAGTGATGGATTTCCGTAATCAGATCATTATTTGTGAGATGATACTCGAATAAATGAGAAGAATAATTCGATATAGAATTGATGACAAAACAAAATAAGTGTCAACATGAACAACTCTTGATTTTACAACTTGCTGTGGATTAAGATATACAAATGAGATTTTCTCTGACAATTTGGGATGCATATCTTAAAATAAAATATTCCTATAACTAAATAGAACTCTCATTTTTGTGCAAAGCCAAAAGGAGCATTTATTCATAATTACAAAACTTGAGTCTTTACTAGTTTAGCAAACTGAAAGGTTAATGACTTCGTAAGCGACAAAATGGAATTCATATTTTTTTATGTCCTCCTGTCTGAGCGTTTTAAAATCTTGCAAAAGGGTCATTCCACAATAACTAAGACAAAACTGTCATTGGTGTTACAATATAAGTAAAGAAACACCATTGACTTGAAGTTAAACTAGTGACCAACTTAATATTTGTTTGCACTTCAGAGTTAATTGTAAACATATTACTGACTGTTATAATTTACTGAATACCCTAATCTATTGATCCATATTTGAGACTTGTGAATACCCCATGAATTTTTCTCCAGCTAAATTATACTTACATAATTAGCTTAAATTACATAATCACCTTGTCCAGGCATATTACCAGTCAATTTTTTAGCATTGTCAACCTGAATTTTGGACACCTATAATACTTTCCACTTAAAAGTCCCTATCTATAATACGTTTTGTCATAAAAGATAAAACAGTGTTACTGCTGCCAAAAGGTTCAACTTAATAGATTTGCAAGTCAAAAAGTGGCCTTTCAGTGTATTTTTCTAATCGAAAAATCCATCTCCTCAAAACTGGCCGACGAGAGAGCTGTATTTTGGCTAATGGGGATGTTGCTACAATTACAAAGCTCTACCCATTTTGAGCATTGACACAGAATGATGGCAAGACAGCCGTTTTGACAAGAAGAAATCAGAACTTCTATGTCGTATCGACTGAAGAATTTTAGATTTGATTTTTCAACAATGAAATTGATAACAACTGTGAAATACTTCTTCGTCATTCTAATAATCGGAGGTAAGTCGATACTCTTAAAACTAGGTTTTATAATTACATTTTTATCAACCCTTCAAACTCATCATCCCAAGTCATACCATGACAAAATGGCCCATAACCTTTGCTAATTCATGAATGCTTAATTAACTGACCCGGTTTTGGCTCAGCCAATCAGGGACTGCTACATCACAGTTTGAAATTGTTGCTTCTGTTTCACACAATTACAAATGGAGAAATTGTGTATTGCTGAAAGGTGCTATCACAGTTCCGAAAATTCCATTGAATTATGTATTTTCACAGTTCTGAAATGAAACTGGAAAGTTTGCTTGTTTTACACTGTTTTTCTTAGTTGCCAGTAATCCTCTAAGTGTCCATAATCGGACTCAATCTGCCTGCAAAATGCTTATGATCTTAATAAGCAGCCAATCACAGAAGAGGTTGGAAATAGTAGAAAGCCCTGTCCATTTTAGCAGGGCTTGCGTGGGGAGGATGTTCAAACTAAACTACCCAAGAATACAAAACTGCCCAATAATGCAAAGTACAGAGAGATTTTAACATGACTGTGTTTTTTTCTTTATTCTCAGATTTGAGCGGCACTTCAAAACGCTGCGTGCTGGCTCACTCTCCACCTCAACATGCCCCTCCTGCGCTTCGCACGAATGTCACATGGTGGTGCGAGAGGTACAGAGCCAATCACGGTCCAGCCGTGCAAAGCCACAATGGCAAAACCTTGGAGGAATGTAAACAGCTATGTCTGGCACACCCGTTGTGCAAAACTGCCATGAGCGAGCTCTCAAACATTTATTGTCATCTGATGAACAGAGACTGGCGGAATGAGGGTTACACAACAGATACGCATACCGAAACTTGCGAGATAGGTAAGCCCAATTCTAGCGTCCAATGGCAAAACCTAGAAAGTCACATTTCGGGCAAAATTGAGTTAAGCTTCAAAATAGGACTTCCAATACATGTTTCTATACATCTATTCAATTTTGATTTTCAAGAAGTGGCCTTTTGCCTCAGAATGACACCAGCAAGTCCTATCCCAGGTATTTTTTATAGCAAGGACTGGAATTTAAAAGCCAATTTTCCCAGAAACTCCTTTAAGTGCCATACTAGGTTTTGCCTTTTGACGCTAGAATTATAGTAATTACAGCATTTGATACCACTGCATGTCAGCCAATCACATGCTACACTTTTAACAAAAGGTCTCTATGGAACCTTTAAGGGTTCTATTAGCTGGTACAGATAAGGAGTGAGTCCTAGGGATACAACTTTTCAATTTTTTTCCTCAAAATCAATTTCCTGTGTCATAGCAGGATGAGCTTTTGTATAAAATCCACTGTAGTTAAGTCATTTTTTAACTGTCTTCAAAAAAGTTCACCCATGAACTCATCTTTGTGTTGGCCATCTATTATAGTCAGAAAATGGCAATTTCCGTCAGTGGAGTGCTTTATTTCATCTTATAACTTTTTGCCTATTGAAGATACAGCAACCAAAGTGATACCAAATTAAAGCATTTGAAATTAGCTTTTCAGTGGGACCATATAAGACGCTTCACATATTACCTTGTATGAGCTAATATTATGCATTTTCCTTCCAATTTCATCAGTTTTTGGTTGAAAATGTATTGGATTTGTCAACTCTTTTGCAGAGAATTGTGCTATAGCATTATTAGATTTTCTGATGAAGAACACAATGCTATATTACTATTCCATGCCACCACATATCAACAAAATTAAATTGGAGTGAGGATGAAAGTCACCGATAGCACAAATGATTGGCTGCGGACAGATTCTCAAGTATCAAGAGACAGCTCACCAACCTTTCTTATTAAACCTACATATTTGTCAACTTTGAGGCACATTCCTGAATTTTCTGGTATTCATATGCATGTCTGTTAGTCCTTTACACCATATATGTGTGTTGAAACTATCTCTGCAGCATTGTAAACTGTCAAATTCAGGAATTTTGCTTCTTTGGCCATGTAAACAATATTCACTTGTGAAATGTGTTTCCAGATGTTGTCACATCATGACAAGTTCATTGAGGTTGTCACAACTAAATATTGCTAATCAGGAATAGTGTTATAAAAATGTATCTCAAGTCATGGGACATTATTTTCAAAGCACATTATGTTCTTGCTGCACTTCCAGTCCTAAACATTTTTCATAAATTTGAGTGAGACCGTGAGATTTTTGCACAGATACCGAATTTTATTCGCTGGCCACTACTCATGGTGGGTTTATCCATCAAAACAGTTCTGAAGTTGTTCTGAAGAACAAAGAGAAATGGAAGAGAAACAGGTCCATTCCCATTAATCTGGAAGTCATGTGCCTGTATAACAGAAGTCTCACTGGCCAGCAGAAGCGAAATTGCACTCAAGAAGCAGGTTGTTGGTGGCACCTGTTTCTTGGGTAGTCAGTTGAAGGCAGAAAAGACAGATTGGCACGATTACCAACTGAGTTCATACAGCTGGGGACAATTAAACTTAACTTTCCAATGATTTTTGAGCAAGTGACATGATCCAAGCTCGAAAATGTGCTACATTGGTATGACGTATTAGTGTGAAAAACAAAAATATGAGCCTGTAGCACAATTATTGAATGGCTCATGCAGATAACAAATTTAAGCTATATTCTATCAGAGTTCAAAGTGGGCTATTTTGCAAAGCTGCAAGTAAGTGACTGGATTACAGAAATAGTAGCTATGTGTGTCAAAGCTGTGATATGTCAAAATTTGTGAATTGTCAACACCATGTTTTAGAGTGAATTCCATTCATTTTCATGGATCAGGAGCTTGCAGACCAAATGAAGTCACTGAATATATAATATATTTGTCAAAGATTTATAGTAAAACATTATGAACTCCAAGGGTCCTTCCAGAATGGAACTCATGTCATTGATGGTCAAACCTCTTACAACTGGGCATACCGCTGGATCAGTGATCAAATGTATCAAGCGGGAGAGAATGTGAAGCTTTCCAAGCCTTGTAAAGTAAACCTTCTAGCAAAGTGATTGAAAATCATTGAAAGCAAGAGCCATTAAGACAGAACATCAGCAGAACTAAAATCAATATAGTGAACAAACAATTAAGGTCATGAAAAAACTACACACCAAATGCAAAAACTAAGGAAACTTGCGATTGCACTTCACTGTTACTTATGACTTGTTGTAGCTTAAAAAATCCATATTCTGCAACCTTCCTCTGTATGAATTGCTTTATAATTGCATTGAAGTATAAAGTGTAGCTCTTCTAGTTGCTAACAGTTATATGATTCCAAAATATAAGCCATTTCATTAATGATCCAACCACATTTACATTTCTCGGAAAATGCGCCAAATTGACACAAAATGCAAAAATTTCAATGAGAGTCATGGGTGAACTTTTTTGATCAAATACCAAAAAGACATTGATTTTCAGTGTTTTCTAGCAAAAGTTCATCACAATATGATACAGGGTTGTGACGTTGCAAAAAAGTTGTATCCCTAAATTAAGGACCCTATAACTGGCTATAATTAAGGTTCATTATCAAACTTTTTTTTTAAACAAAAACAACACTAACAAAAACAACACTAAGATAATCCAGCTGCACTAAACTCCCACAATGGAACCTCTTTTTCTCAAGTTGGGAGCATAGGGTCCTATTATGGGGCCTTCCCACCAGTATTGAACCTTTTCAATTCAGTTGAACCCTAAACAGATTTTTCGGCAGAGGGTTCTTCACATATACCATCAAGAATCATTTGCGTTAAGAGTGTACATAGTATTATATATTTCATTTGGTGTTTTTAAGTATTGAGGGAGAATGATTGAGAGCTATGCAATTTCATAAATGTAAACAAAACAAGGGTTTTGTACAGCATTTTAAAGAATTGTAAACTCATATCTTACAGGGTGCGGCAAAAAAACTTGCACCAGCAATAGCTATGAATTACAATTGCTATAATTTCCTAACCAATGCTTCGATTAGTATGAAATTCGGACACAAGCAAGCCATGTATATATAAATTTACTTGCTCAAAACATTTTTCATTTTTATGAATTACTTTTCACGTTCTAGTACTAAAAACAATGTGCATCAGTTTTTTCATGTGCATCTTGTTTTTGTCAATTATACCCAAATTGAAGCGTTCAATCAAGCTATTGAAACATTGGGGGTGCTTCAGACACCTCTCTCTATGTTTGCCCATGTAAAAACATTTGAAATTTCGAGGTCTGATGAATAGGGGGGTCTCTGATTTTGGACTGGAGGATAAACTCGAATACTAATGACCTCTCTGGGCTCCTCTTGGCAGAACATACTATGCCTAATCTTGCTAGAATATCACATTGCAGTGGATCAATACATAGACAGACATATTTGGTGAGTGCAGCCCTCCAAGACAATTTGTTGGTACTCCAAGGCTTGATTGATGAGCTGGGAGAGTGGGGGTCCCATACATTCATGTTCACCCATCATGTCAAGATATTTTACTTGCCAAGCCCAGAAACTGATGCTGGAGACAAAAAATTCATTATCTCATCTAATTTACACCCATCAGGCATTTTGCACATGAAGATCCACTTTAAATAATTTTTATTCATTTCCCAAGTTTTGAACCCATGCAATCAAAAACCTTCTGCAAAGCGGGCTTGAAATGATGTTGTTCAGCCACCAAACTGCTTTATACTGTTGGATTATACAATGGGTTTGTTGTGGCCAGAATAGAACGCACTAAATCACCCCAGTGTTAATTTTTTTGCCCTTATACGGAAATGATGATGAATCTTTCTTTTATCAGTAGCAAATAATGCAAAAAATTAACACCTGACCATAGAAACTGGTCTTATCATGCCAAATACTCACTGGAGTTATTCTCTTTCCTTAAACCACCTTATGATTTAAAATTCATGGCATTCAGAAATGATCAGTAGGCCAGCAGTCGCCAAAGTATTGAAGCCTCTTTTGGTTTGGGCAAGCAAGATTTTGCAGAGGCTGTACATTATTGAGAATAGCCAGTGTGCTAACTTTAATTTTACGCTAATTCAACTTCTAGGCAACTGCTAATATGTTTGGCTAGATATCCCATCACTCAAACCTTCATTTCGCAATTTTTTCTTTGATCTGCTAGAGATGTTCAAGTGGTGCAAATTTTTTTGCCGCACCCTGTACATTTTGCGTGGCAATTCAGATGATTTTTCTGTTCGAATATGTTAGATATCAGTATGGATGAAGTCTACCTGATGACAACTCTGGTCCCATCTACCAATGACTGCGTCTTCAGAGTTTTTAAAATATGATGTACTTTATGAGATTTATCGATTTAAATTCCAGCGAGTCCTGGTCCCTGTGCCCTGAAGATGGACGATTGTTCAAAGCCGTTGACAACCTGTGTGGACAAAGAATTTGGACAGTTTATATGTGGTAAGTTAAACTCTATTTCACTGAGAGCCTTTTTGACTATAGATCGTTTAGTAGGGTACCAGCAAATTGTCAAATAACTATTTTTCAGAACCTGTATTATACTATGATGGAAACATTTCATCTTGCACAAAACCGAGTTCAACCTATTCCCAATTGTTGGTGCCGATTATCGGTCGACCTCCGATGATGGTGAACGTGATCGGAGAACAACTCAACTGCATTCCACCAGAGGGCATCATGGTCTACTTGACAACCGATGACACCACCAGATGTCCGTACAATGTGTGCATTCCTCTAGGTGGCAGCACGAGTGAGGAGTGTCAATTCAAATGTCCAATTAAAGAAGATGTCAAGAATCTTGTCCTTCAGGTGAAGGATTTCACTAGCAATATTGCTGTTTGTGAAATTATTCTCGATTAAACAAGAAGAATGGAGAATTGATGACAAGACAGGAGCCAATAACAATAACAATAACAAAGTTTTATTTAACGTCGCAGATTAAAAGGGATAAAATACCTTTTGGATAAGTGTATCTCATGATAGGAAAGGAACGTCATCTGAAAGAGATGTAGGGAAAAGGAATAAATCTGTGTGATAGGTGGGCAGGAGATTGGCAAGGCTGACAAAGACATTCAAATAGCACAAAGTCTTTCAAATCACACAAAAATTTGAAGCAGAGGCAGACCTAATGTTGGGAAGGGGAAGTAAAAAGTGAAATTGTACAAATGGTAAAAAGGTGTTTTGGTGTGTTTGTGAAATAGATAGGCCAATGCAGAGGTCCCGAAACAATACTTGGGTTGGCAGGGGCGATCGAACGAAAAAAGGGCACATCACATTCGCACTACAGAATTTAGATAGAATATCAATAATAATCTTGAATACATACTTTGTACATTAGGGTGTCCCAAATAAGTGAAAGTCTGAAATTCATTGGGGCTAACCTCTAAATGTGTTCTATACATTGTAGCCCCTCTCTGACTCCCATGTAAAATTTCAGCTCATTGAAGGTGTTTTGAATGTTGCTCAAGAACCCCAAAGATAGATGGGGGTTTAACATTGAATTTTCATATGAAAATGGCTATTTCAGCTAATAGCTCACAAATTATTTTTTTTCAGTCCACCCAAACACATGGATACAAAGATGTATAAATTATTCTGCACACTTTGGTACCAATTTGATATTTTTAACTTGCTGCCCTCTTTGATAATCTTAACTTGACTGTCAAATTACCAGTCTGACGCTTTGCCCCCAGTTGCAACCCAGCACTTTACTCTGAGTGAGGCCCATTGCTATATATAATACAACTACCTGTACAAATACATGGATTTTATGGAACTACTAATGTGTCAGCTCCAACCAGTGTGCTAGATGGTGAGGGATGACAAAATTGGTTAAACCACTGTTGATTATAGTGTTCAATCCCCCAAGGCATTTTGTTTACATTCCTATTTTCACACTCTTTATGTAGGCCTACCAATTGTGTCTATTAGTGAATCCACTCGTGGGTTCATCGGCCTGAGGCTACTCAGAGGTAGCTTTTTCGAATCCCAGCCTTGGTGGCAGATGGCATTGAGGTTAAACCGTGTACTTTTGCATATAGCCAACAATGACAACATAGACAGTTCTGCGTGGTGATGTTATGTTGCTGACAACAATTAGATTCACAGTAACTTGGCTTTTTTTTAACATGTGCTTTGCACGAGGCATTGTTATGATCAAACAGGAAGTGAAAATTGTAATTACATGATAAGCTAGACAGCTTAATTGCCTTGTATCTGCCTGTTATTTACAATCTTCGTCAATTTATGCAGCTAAATTGTCAAGCTGAGTCACAATTAACACACTTTTTGGTATAAAAGATAAAGATGTGTTATTGCTGCTGCCAAAAAGTATTACATTTTAATGTATTTGCAAGTCAAAAAGATGTCCTTTTACTGCGTTTCGCAAATAGACAAATCCATCTCCTCAGAACTGGCCAATGAGAAAGCAGTATTCTGGCTAATGGAGTTGTTGCTACCACCAGAATCTAGCCATCTTGAGCATTGGCACAGAATGATGGCAAGACCGCTGCTTTGACATCGAGATAAGAAGTTTTATGTTGTATCGAATGAAAAATTTTAGATTTGATTTTTCAACAATGAAATTGATAACAACTGTGAAATACTTCTTCGTCATTCTAATAATCGGAGGTAAGTCGATACTCTTAAAACTCGGTTTTGTGATTACATTTTTTATCATCTCTTAAACCGGAAAATAATTGGCCATTGCCACAAGATTTGCAAATACTGATGATGTTGAGGTCTGCTGATGGGCAATCGCATTTTAAACTTCAACGGCTTTGTGCAACCTCCTAATATTAATTGATTTTGCTGAAATTTTTACATGATTCCTTCTTTCTATATAAAATCACAATGCAAGATTCAAATCAGAGAAATATTAGAAGAAATGTTTTCAGACCACCTTAAGCGACCTTTAAATATTTTTAACAGGATGAGCTTAGAGATTTACCAGGCTGGAAATCACAGAAATGTCCAACATAATTATTTCATTTGAAGATGCGGTGTGCTAAAAATTCAGATTCTGAATTTCCTGACTGTCTGGGAAGATTTTATTTCTCAACAGAACTAAGCAAGATTTTTTTTTTACTCCACCCTACCGCCCCTGTGTATCTAACGGCTGAGTCCCAACCAATTTACATCTCTCCAACTCCCTTCCCCCCACCTCAAAAATAGACATCTGGCATAAATTACAGTTTTGTTCAAGCAAATAAGAGCTTAACATGTAGGGATGCACAGATATTCAGCAAGGTGCCCGGTATCCGGCCGGATATTGGAATTTTCAGGCTATTCATAATCAACCGCGAATGCTGAAAATTTTCGTTTTTTTAATGTTTGTTATCTGGTTCGTACTATCTGGTTCGTACTATCCGGTTCCTATCCGGTTCCTATCTGGTTCCTATCCGGTATCAGGCACTTGGTGTTGCCGGAATCTGGATATTTTCACTTTCTGTGCATCACTATTAACATGTGTTTTTTCTTTATTTTCAGATTTGCTGGCTGACTATCCACCTCAATATGCATCTGCTGCACCTCGCACGAATGTCACATGGTGGTGCGAGAGGTACAGAGCCAATCACGGTTCATACGAGCAAATGCACAAAGACAAGACGTTTGAGGAGTGTAAACAAGTATGTCTGGCACACCTGTTTTGCAAAACCGCCATGAGCAGGCTCTCAGACGATAGGTGTTATCTAATGAACAGAGACTGGAGGAATGAGAGTTACACAACAGATACAGATATCGATTCTTGTGAGATAGGTAAGCCCAATTCTAGTAATTATAGCATTGGACACCTCTGTATGTCAGCCAATCACATGCTACACTCTTAACAAAAAGGTTCTATATGGAACCTTTAAGGGTTCCATATGGAACCTTTAAGTGTTCTATATGGAACCTTTAATAAATAAATAAATCTTACGAGATAGGTAAGCCCAATTCTTGACTTCGACCTCATCTCTTCATTTCTACTTCACTTCATCATCCCCGCGTACCTCATACAATACAATCATCAGGTTGCCCACCAGCAGTGACAATAATTTTGTTTTTGGTGGGTCTCCTTATTATCCGTATTATACAGTCAACGTAGAAATTATTTGCACGCTTTGACTTTTCATCATATTTCACAGAAAAATGGCAGGATGATAAAAAGAACTCCCATATGTTTTAGAGAAGTGTTAGTAGGTTAGGTTCCCATGCATTTCATTTTTTACCAAAATTTATTTTCTTGGAAAATGTGAAAAAACGGAATTTTGAAAACAAAAAAATATTTGCACACTTCAGCCAACTGCCAGAAACTGAATTTTTAATGATGATACTCAATATTTTCTTGGAACTACTGTTGTTTATGGTATATTTAGCTCATTTACATCAATCAGACTTTATTTGGGGTTCACAGGCGGGATTACAGGTGTTACTCAAGGAGAACACCCATTCCCATGTTTTTCTCCTACATTTAATATGACTATAATCTTTCTTTTGGACATCCTTTTATTTTGGCAACATACTAGCTTTAAACACACTGGTCCCATCTACCAATGACTGCGTCTTCAGAGTTTAATATGATGTACTTTGTGAGTTTTATCGATTTAAATTCCAGCGAGTCCTGGTCGTTGTGCCATGATTTTTTAGTAGTATGTATTTTTTCCCCCAATGTGATTTGCTTACAGTCAATAATCATACGATAATTGACCAGTTTTCCAAATGGTTCAAAATGCGATTCAACTGTATTCTGGATTTCTTCATCAGGACATTCGAACACAAATTTGTCTGCACCAAACAGTGATGTCCAGGTTGAAAGTGTCCCACTGTAATGGTTGAAATAATAGCAATGATATTGCATACATCATTGATATGAGACATGGGATGATCGTGGGACATGATCTGTCAAAAAGTGGCATTTTCTGGGCATGCCCCTGATCCCTATGATGTCTGCTCATGATTGTATACTGTTCAGTGATTCATAGTTCTTTAATCCAAGAACTCTTTATTTAGTTTCTTTGGACTGGTTTATTTAAATCACTGTTAGTCATTTCACTTTGTCCAATACTCTGGTGAAAGGTAAAAATTAAAAAGACAAAATGAAAAGCAAGGGGCACTTGACTGGTTTGTCAAATGGTCAAATGCGATGCCACTGTGTTATAAACTGTCCTGGGTGCGGACATCTATGTAAGTAACACACAGTGCTTTGCGACAAATTTGTTCCCAGAGCATGGTAATCCACTTTATCCTCAGTCCAGTGTGAATCCTTGATTCTGATTGGCTGAGAGCCGCGGTGTATGACACCGTACACCCTGTTTGTCGTCACCAGACAGGGTGTATGAGATAAACAATGATGTCACAATTGCAACCATAGGATTGTTATGACGTCATCCTTGTAGCAACAATAGTCATGATGTCACAATGCCATTGTTTGAGCCATTGTGACATCATCAAGGTGACAGCTCTGGTGATGACATCACAATGCTGTTGCTTTGTTACTGAAAGACATTTCAGACTCAGTTTGCAAGATAATATATGGGCATCAATAAAACAAGAAGTCTGAGGATAAAACCGTTACACCCTGCTCGTTTTTCGAGGGTACGGGAATATACACCACTCAGGCCTCCATACACCACTCAGCCTTCGGCTTCGTGGTGTATGGAGTCCTTCGTGGTGTATATTCCCGTACCCTCGAAACGAGCAGGGTGTAACTGATAATACCTCTATTCACTGTGGCCTGAATACCTGTTGTGTGCTGTCCCAGGTCATTCAGTTGCCTTGGACACTTAAATTCTGCCATATTAAATGCGTCCCAATGTGCCCCGAATTCACTGTCCCAATGAGCCCCGATATGACTTTTACACCAAAATGCTAATTTCCCGGACACCAGTGAGTGTGTTTATCACGATAGCAATTCATAACTGTTCGTTACGATATATAAAATTCATACAAGCAATGAGAAAGCCTCATTGTTCATGGTTTGTCCACAGAATGGTTCGAATTGAACCCGTCCATATTTACTTTAGTGGTAGGAAAACAAACTTTTGCTCGCCATACTTCTGCATGTGGCTGTAATTTGTCTATAACACCATGGAAACATCAGGATGTGAAATTACAAGATATGATGGCACTACCATATCATATACCTTGCCAGGATCCAAGAAAACCCCACCGTCCCACAGTGCCCCGCGTCCCAATGTGCCCCCATTCCCCCTACTCTAAAACATAGGGCAGTTCTTTTTATCATACTGCCATTTTTCTGTGAAATATTATGACGAAAAATCCAAAGCGTGCAAATAATTTCTGCGTTGACTGTAACTCATCTCATGTCATCATCATACTTTATGCCTTCTTAATAATAATACAATGTTTTGAAAGGATGATGATAAAATAAAAGAATTTGTCTGTCTGTCTGTTCGTAATTATAGCATTTGATACCTCTGCATGTCAGCCAATCACATGTTACACTCTTGACAAAAAGGTTCTATATGGAACCTTTAAGGGTTCTATATGCTGGTGTAGATAAGGACCCCATAAGGTTCATTATTAAACTTTTAAAAAGTTCCAACGCAAACATAAACAACACTAAGATAATCCAGCTGGTCTGAACTCTCACAATGGAACCCGTTTCACTCAAGTTGGGAGCATAGGGTCCCATCGTAGGGCCTTCCCACCAGTATTGAACCTTTTCAATTCAGTTGAACTCTGCACAAATTGTTTCAGCTGAGGGTTCTTTATATATACCATCAAGAACCGTTTGCATTAAGAGTGTAGTTTTATATTTAATTGTGTTTTTTAAGTATTAAGAGAGTTTCATTTATTTCATTTCTCCAGGAGAACTCTGCCATCCAATAAATGTAAACAAAACAAGGGTTTTGCACTGCATTTTAAAGAATTATAACCCCATGTTTTACATTGAGCAAGGCAATTCAGATGATTAATCTTTTTAGTTAAAATATGTTAGATATGGATGAAGTCTACCTGATGACAAATTAGCTTTAAAGGTAGTAAGTCTGCCTATTCTATGAACAATTCAACTTGTAGTTATTAGATTATAAGTATAGTATAAACTTCCAATCAACAGAATTGCATATTTTCCATAATTTAATTGAGTTTAATTGATTGCTAAGCCTTAAATAACTTCAGGAGAGCCCTGCATTGCTTGAAATGTAAACAAAACAGGACTTTTTCATGGCATGAAATACTGTTTGTTTACATTTTTGAAGACATTTATATTTATATCGATATATTGACCTTAAAATGACAGTTGAGTAAATTTGGCTGTTAGAATAGCTTTAATAACTATAATCTTTCTTTTGGACATCCTTTTATTTTGGCAACATACCAGCTTTAAACACACTGGTCCCATCCACCCATGACTGCGTCTTCAGAGTTTAATATGATGTACTTTATGAGTTTTATTGATTTAAATTCCAGCGAGTCCTGGTCGTTGTGCCATGAAGATGGACAATTGCTCAAAGCCACTGACAACCTGTGTCGACAAGGAATTCGGACAGTTTGTATGTGGTAAGTTAAACTCTATTTCACAAAATACCTTTTTGACTATAGGGACGGTTCAGAATTTAGGACTGGGGGGTGGGAGTTTTGCCCGAGGGGATACTAACTTTTCTCACGTGTTTCTAGGTGGGGGTAAGAAATTTTAACAAAGAAAGAATGTTAAAAAACATGCATAACCTCATTTTATCTAGACTTTTTTACAAAAGTCCGCAAAATGATGCGAATCTGTATGTGTGACCTTGTATAACAGTATATATGCATGATATGTGTGTATTGCTTTGTATGTCGGAGGGGGGTACTAAAAGTACGCATGAAACCTA
This sequence comes from Platynereis dumerilii, assembly GCA_026936325.1. Taxonomy (NCBI): domain Eukaryota; kingdom Metazoa; phylum Annelida; class Polychaeta; order Phyllodocida; family Nereididae; genus Platynereis; species Platynereis dumerilii. The sequence continues at coordinate 42,016,630 of JAPTHN010000012.1, forward strand.
AGGGTCGGTACTAAAAATACGCATGAAACTTAAATTTTTGACAGGACTTCCAGCAAAACTCCCATCCCCCCCCCCTAGTCATAAATTCTGAACGGCCCCCTAGATAGCTCAAGTGGGGTGCCAGCCGAATGTCAAATAACTATTTTTCAGAACCTGTATTATACTATGATGGAAACATTTCATCTTGCACAAAACCGAGTTCAACCTATTCCCAATTGTTGGTGCCGATTATCGGTCGACCTCCGATGATGGTGAACGTGATCGGAGAACAACTCAACTGCATTCCACCAGAGGGCATCATGGTCTACTTGACAACCGATGACACCACCAGATGTCCGTACAATGTGTGCATTCCTCTAGGTGGCAGCACAAGTGAGGAGTGTCAATTCAAATGTCCAATTCAAAGGGATGTCAAGAATCTCGTCCTTCAGTTGAAGGATTTCAACAATATTACTGTTTGTGAAATTATTTTTGATTAAACAAGAAGAATTGAGAATTGACAACAAGACAAGAGCCAATAACAATAACAAAGTTTATTAAAGTCACAGATTAAAAGGGATAAAATACTTTTTATATCAGAATCTCGTGTGGTCTTTTTGTTAAAGTCAATAACAGCTCATCTGGAATTATTATCATTGTAGATGGCATTGTCAAGCTTTTAACACCCAGTTCATGCACAGCTGCTTTTACCCCAAGAATTGAATGCAAATCAAGTTAGCGCGCTGGTGGTTGCGTTCTTTCAATTTCATCCACATAATAAGGGACCGTACAGAATTCACGGGGGTTGGAAGTTCTGCCAGAACTTCCGAGGAGTGTATTATTTCTTTCTGTAGTTCTGCAGTTCTGCAGTTCAGCAGTTCTGCAGTTCTGCAGTTCGGCAGTTCTGCAGAAAAAAACTGCAGAATTCTGCAGTTCTGCAAAAAAAAACTGCAGTTTCCAAAAAAAGTGCAGAATTCTGCAGTTCTGCAAAAAAAACAACTGCAGAATTCTGTAATTTCCTCCCAAATGGCAGAATTTATTGCAGAATTCTGCAATTTCCTCCCAAACTGCAGAATTTATTGCAGAATTGCAGGAAGAAATTTAAATGTACTAGAACTTCCCGTCAAAAAATTATACCCCTCATGAGTTCCATGCAGATTTTTTTAGTACCCCACCCTTAGGTTTCATGCTCATTCTTACTACCCCCTCTCGACATTCAAGCAAAACATATTGTAAAAGTTAGTTACTTATTTTATTGACACAACTTTCATTTAAACAGCAGGAAACAATGTGGGATGGAAATTTTAAGTATCGATTAAATATACATGTGTCCCTTGAACATTCGCGTGCACAGATTCGCAGACTTTTGTGCGTAAAAATGCGTGATCAAACTGAGTACAGGGCTATGAATTTTTGTTATGTTAAAATTTCTTACCCCCCCTTGGACATGTTGTCAAAAATAGTAACCCCCCTTGGAACACGTGTGAAAAGTTAGTACCCCCTCAAGCAAAACTCCCAACCCCCCAGTCATAAATTCTGAACGGTCCCTAAGCCCAAAAATATCAGGACGAGCCAAATAATTTATGGAGAGCCAAGGCCCTGGCACTGACAACCTCTGATTTTGAGCAAGACCAGTTAATGTTAACTAGTCCTCCAAAAAATGATATTGACATGATCGAAGAAAGGGGCACCACTGTGCTTTTAAAAGTCAAAAGTGTCATGACACCAGTTGACCAAAAGAGCCAGCGATACCACCATGCACTCTTAACACAAAAGGTTCTTTATGGTATATATATAGAACCCACAGCCGAAAATAGGTTCTAAACATTTTTGGGGTTCAATTGAAATGAAAAGGTTCAATACTTGGTAGGAAGGCCCTATGATAGGACCCTACTACTACTAGTATGCCCCCAACTTGAGAGAAACGGGTTCCATTGCGGGAGTTCAGTGCAGCTGGATTATCTAAATGATGTTTTTATTTGCGTTTGGAACCTTTTTCAAGTTGAATAATGAACCTTTTACGATTCCTTATCTATATCAGCTAGTAGAACCCATAAAGGTTCCATATAAAACATTTTTGCAAAGATTTCAATGATTTCAAATTAATTAGAACAATCTTTGAGTGAACATGTTTTATTCAAATGCTTTTAAAAATCTGTTGTATGCGGGAAAAGCCACACACCGAATGGTTCTACCTTTGTCAAAGAGATAAACATGCTATCCTCTACTTTTAAGTTGAAGATAAATTTTGAGTTCGAGATCTCACCAGGAGCTTGGTGTGGTACTGTTGTGCTGTATGTCTATAAATAGCTCACTACCCTGTGCATCACCTGTCTGATCCTCTATGTGAAACACATTGGCCCTTGAGTAGAGGTTGCAATCTTTAGCTGAATCATCTAAGGTGTTTGAATGTTAGTAGACGCAGAAGTTGCAGAACACACGACAAAGACATGACAGACACAAATTCAGCATTTTTCCAGAGTAATATTAGAAGACTACATATACATGACAATATTTTATAACAATTTATACACAAATCACATAAATCAATTTGAACACAATCATCAAAATTTCGTGTTTTCAATTGTTTCAACTGTCTCTTCGCGGTCATAGCCTTTGTTGGCGAAACTATAAGATGGCGGAGGAGAGTCTCTTTTTCGGAGTTCAGTTGTAGTAAATACATTTCCGTTATAAGCCTCCGAAGCCTTTCCGATCTCTTCAGATTTCATTGACAAATCAAATGGATGAACTTCTCCAATTGGTTTTTCCTCATCTCCCTGGAACGAAAGAGGTTTCCAATTTAGAATCAGAGCAATTTATATATATATATATATATAGTAAGTGATACGAGGATACAAATTTTAAAATGTCATCTAAAAGTAATTTTGTTACACTGTAAAAATGTGAAACCCCATGAATAGAGTTATGATTACTTTCTCAAGGATGGATGGATGATTGGGGCTTCGCGTCTTGTATTTATGCACTTGGTTGGCTGATAAGGACAGGATGAGGACACGGCAATGAGGCGAAGAATGATTGAAACAGCCGTTCAACATAGGCCCATGTGAACCGGCAAGAACTGAATTTGAACCCTGGACCCAGCGATTTGCAGCCTAGCACACTACCACAAGAACAACCCTCCCCTTGACTACTTCCTCAAGCATGGTCATACCAAAGAACTTAAATAACAGGTTTCTATTAGCTTCGTATCCCTGCATTACAATGATTAAATTTTTAAAAGTTCTACAGAATCACCCACCAAGAGTGCAGAAGACTCAAGAATTTTTTTTAAAGAGGGTGAACCAGGATTCTCTAATACCATACTAAATGATCTACATATTTATAAAATAATCAAGGAAACTTCACTTATATAATTTTAGAAAACATCACAAATTATGTCACAAAATAGATGAATGGTAAGTAATTACTATTTGGTTTCCATCGGCGTCAACATAGATACCCTCATCATCTAACTCCAATTCCTCAAATGCAATTCCACACTGTAACTTCCTCCTTAAACTTTTAGGGAGACAGCAGAGCACCCTGTCGAATACCGGGATCACTAGACGAGGGTCAGTCTCTCCAATCGTCTCTGGGCCGGCAAATTTTTCTGTAAAAGAAAAAACAGAAAATCTGGCTCATCTTTTGCTTAATGCTAAGTAACAGTCCAACATCGGCCTATGTAGCTCTTAATAACAGCTGCAATTTATACCAGTTATCTAATAGAGTCATAGTTGATTAATAGAAGCTTGAAAATGTGCCTATGTGTGACAAACTGCCCAGTGGCGTCCCTATGGGGGGCACGGGGGGGGCACAGGCCCCCCCATATTGGATCTGTGCCCCCCAGGTGCCCCCCATATGAACTTTCCAACTCTGGCTAAAATATACAGTTAGTATAGAGGGTGCCCCCCCAGAGAATCGCGTGCCCCCCCAGGTGCCCCCCCGCTCGAGACACCCCAGTTATGCCACTGAAACTGCCCCAGAAGTGTGACAACCTTTGAAAACCAGCCCGGTCTCCCCTACATACATGTGGTACTCATGTGATGAATGTACCTTTTACGACAGCGCTATATCTTTTAAAAAACAACAAAATAATAATAAATAAATACACCTACTCGTGATTATTGATACAAGGAAACCAACGACAACACAGGTGAACGTTCCTATACTCGCATAGAACTGGAACGACACTCGGAAAAGTGCATTGACACCAGGACTGAAACGAAAATTGGCAAACACATCATAAAATTGGTATTTAAGAAATTTGTGAGCACATAAAAATTGGTGAGCACATCATAAAATTGGTGAGTGAGTAAACAAGAAAATCTTTTTGAAAAAAAAGATATATGCTGGCTGTAGTGATTACGATTTCAAAATTTACAATAAGAGTATATATGTTTTGCCAAAAGAATTTTAAAATATGGTATAAGAGAAACTACAGATGAACCCATTTATATATAGTATAAGAAGCTATAAGAGGAATTATAGATGAACCCATGATAGATCTATCTATCTATCTGTCTATCTCTCACCCTCTCTATCTCTTCATCCCAAGGGGGGCATGTGATACTCCGGAGACACCAACTATACTTTTTCTATATCTCTCACTAACTAGGTCTTGAACACACACACATCATGGGTTCATCTATAAATCCTCTTATAGCTTCTTATACCTGCTCTGCTGATCTACACTAACTGGTGCATTGTATTGACTGTTGTTTTTATTCCTATGACAGTTTAGCTTGAGTTGGCAAGTTCATATGGGGGAGCATAGGTTCAATATGACTCACTATTAATTAGTAAGTCACTATATATGACTGCCAATCCTTAACTGTTAATCAGGCATCCCTTACTGTTGTTCATCAGTTAGACACTACCTGTTAGTCATTAAGTCCGTTGTTTTGGTAGTAACTATTTGTAAGCCACTAAATATGTTATATAGTCACAAACTGTTAGTTAGTCAAAAACTGTTAGTCAGTCGAAAACTGTTAGTTAGTCAAAAACTGTTAGCTAGTAAAAAAGTGTTAGTTAGTGAAAAAGTGTGAGTTAGTACTGTCAGCCAAATACTGTTAGTTAGTCAAAAACTGTTTGTATTAAAAAAACTGTTATTCTGTCAAAAACTGTTAGTCAAAAACTATTTGTAGTCAAAACTGTTAGTAGTCAAAAATGGTTAGTTAGTCAAAACTGTTAGTCAAAAACTGTTAGTTAGTGAAAAGGGGAGATAGTCAAAACTGTTAGTAGTCAAAACTGTTAGTCAGTCAAAACTGTTAATTTGTCAAAAACTGTTAGTTAGTCAAAAACTGTTAGTTAGTCAAAAACCGTTTGTAGTAAAAAAAACTGTTATTCTGTCAAAAACTGTCAGTTAGTCAAAAACTGTCAGTTAGTCAAAAACTATTAGTAGGCAAAACTGTTAGTAGTCAAAAATGGTTAGTTAGTCAAAACTGTTAGTAGTCAAAAACTGTTAGTTAGTGAAAAGGGGGAGTTAGTCCAAACTGTTAGTAGTCAAGACTGTTAGTCAGTCGAAACTGTTAATTTGTCAAAAACTGTTAGTCAGTCAAAAAACTGTTAGTTAGTCATAAACTGTTAGTTAGTCAAAAACTGTTAGTTAGTCAAAAACTGTTAGTCAGTCAAAAACTGTTAGTTAGTCAAAAACTGTTTGTAGTAAAAAAAACTGTTATTCAGTCAAAACTGTTAGTAGTCAAAACTGTTAGTTAGTCAAAAACTGTTTGTAGTAAAAAAAACTGTTATTCAGTCAAAATTGTTAGTAGTCAAAACTGTTAGTCAGTCAAAACTGTTAATTTGTCAAAAACTGTTATTCAGTCAAAAACTGTTAGTTGGTCAAAAACTGTTAGTTAGTCAAAAACTATTTGTAGTCAAAACTGTTTGTAGTCAAAAACTGTGAGTCAAAAATTGTAAGTTAGTCAAAACTGTTGGTAAGTCAAAAACTGTCAGTTTAGTGACAAACTGTTAATTAGTCACTAATTGTCACTAACTGTTAGTCAGTCACTAACTGTTAGTCAGTCACTACCTGTTAGTCAGTCACTAACTGTTAGTTAGTCATGTAGTCAGCTAGTCCTTAACTGTTAGGAAACTTTAAGTTACTAACTGCTAGTCCCTGACTGTTAGTCATTTTGTCCCTAACTGTTGTTCATCAGTTGGTGACTACTGTTAGTAAGTCACTGTTGTTAGTCACTTACTGTTAGTAAGCACTAACTGTTGTTGATTCACTGTTTGTTAGTCTTGAACTGCCAGTTAGTCACTAACTGTATGTCACTAACAGTCTGTTAATCACCCCAAGGATGTGCCACCCAGAAATTGGACCTATAAATAGAACAAACTGCTCTCATTACTATTCACCCCCAATTGTTACAACTCACCCCCAATTATTTCAGGTCCTGCAACAATTGTATCTGCACCAATTGGTCGATTAATGAGTGGCAGGTGTACTTTTACATCAATGCAACAATATTAAGTATTTGTGATCATAAGATATTTTGTAATGCTCTAGCTGACATTACTAAATGGTGGGGACCAGACCGGTTGACACTTTTCCGTATGGGGCAACCAGTATAGTATGCTGGCTGCATAGCCAATACTGTACTATAACAAATCTTGTCCTAAAGTTCAAGAAGCCAGCATAAAAATTCCTCTTGTATATAGATATTTATAGGTTATTACATGGCCAAGAGCTGTATCTCCCTGGTATCATCACCCGAGACCCTGTATCATCCCGAGACCCGAAGGGTCGAGGGATGATACAGGTCGAGGGCGATGATACCAGGGAGATACAGCTCTTGGCCATGTTATAACCTATTTATCCCATGACTTTTATTTTTGACTGTTAAACCTTCAATAAATAGATCCCCCATAAATTAAATAAATGACGAGTGTTAATTCAGAAGCAGACCTGACACAAATGACTTTCATAGCTGTGAAATACACTGTTATGGGGTTTTATTTATATCCTGCGATAATTTTACCAGTGATTTTTACACAATTTTAGTGTGATAACTTCAAATTCTCTTAGTTGGGAGCAGCAGTTTGTTGTGACGTCATTAGCAGCCCATAGTGATGTCATGACATGAACAATCACTACCCATTGTTTGCATAACAATGTCAGATAATTTTGTGACGTCACAACTGCATGGCCAAGAGCTGTATCTCCATGACGTCATCATGGTGATTGGAGATGCTGATATCTTCCCTCTGAATTGGCCAATCATATGGCTCAGATTTGGTATCTTCCCTGCTAGACTGATATCTTCCCTCCAAATTGACAAATGGCCTGTATCTTCCCTCTGTTTCAGGGAAGACGGTTGAGATCTTCCCCCCTCTAAAAATATCACCCAGGGAAAAAGGCTTGTATGAGGGAAGAAACATGCTTGGTCATGGGATAAATATAGATATCACAATGGGAATTACATCTTACATACTCCTTACTTCTGAATGGTTGGGTTAAAAAAGTCTTTAGTTTTTAGATGTTGCTCTATAAACTGTCCAATTATCCTTGACTTACCGGTAATCAAATTATGAAAATTCTATATTATCATTAAATATTAATTTAAATACACCTGAGGTTTCCACAATGCTCTAAAAAATAGGTTTTTTGAAATGCCAAATCGGTTTTTGAATAGAAGTTTGGTTTTTCCAGAAACCTATAACATTGTATGGGCTGTATTTCTTAGTACTTTGAGACTATATAATATATATAATACACATGGTCCCATAACCACATTTGTGGAATTCACAATTAAATTGGTGCATTCTACTGACCTGAGGTTCGAGACAGGTGATTACAACAAACAGTCAGTGCCCAACAATGCTTTGGAAACAAGATAATCCAGCTTGCTATTTTGTAACAGGGCCCCTTAAAACACTGTCAGAACATACAAATATGTGGCAGAGCCAGGGACAATGTACCAAAGAATTAATCATTTGAACATTTGGAAATCTATTTATCCACATGGAATTGTTCATGGACAAAAATGATATTACATGGGATATCTTGTAATGGAATGACCAACAGGACAAATTGGAGGACACTAATTTACAAGAAAAGGTAAAACAAATTATCCTATGGCCATGTCAACAAATAATGTTTTGCCAACTCACATTGAAACTGTGGAGGCAGTTAATCAAATATCAAAGATGTTCCAAGTTTATACTTTCCGTAGGTTTGGTCCACAGCAACTACACAGTTCTTAGTGGTTTTCCATAGGTGACAGCGATTTGATTTTATATGGGTTTGGGGTTTAACGCCTCTGCAGCACCTTATTGGGCTATATCAAGATTTTGATACTTTTTCTGAAACATGTGCTTTCTCCAAGCCATTGTTTTGATCAAACAGGAAGTTATGTCGTGCTGCCACGTTATTGCATGATGTGTATACTAGGGCACCACACCGGTTCGATAAACACCTTCCGTACCGGTACTGTCAGGACGGTTCCCAAACCGGTTTTGAAAGCTGCACTTTCGGTTTGGTTCAGTTATGTCACATTCAGTTAAAAACCGTTTATTGTCGAGATTCAAGAGAAAATGTCCACAAAATCATGAAGTGAAATCAAGGACATCGTCACATGAGTTGATGTCTGCTCTAGGCGAGGTCGAATTTCCGGGCCAAAAATTCGGTTTTCGGGAAGCGGATTTCTCTAAAATATGGATCGGCCCGAATTTGCGGACCGACGGTATGAATCCTGTATCAATCAAGTGTATCGATGATAGGTATCATATCGAATGTATGTAGGCAACGGTATAGTATGTACTCACGGGTCAGTAGCTGGGGGCTTCATTGTAACATTTCCGACAAATGCAGCACAGTTTTCTACGGTAGTCTCCAGAACTTCCCTGTACGGCTGCTCGACATAATTTCCCACAGTGCAAGCCATGCAGAGTATCAAGCCACTCCAGGCGCCAGTTACTGCTCCCTGAAAAAAAAAGATTAAATAAATCACAGCGAAAATCAGTAAGTGAAATGGGTGAGCACAACACTCTTAACACAAAAGGTTCTTTATGGTAATATAAAGAACCCACAGCGAAAAACTTTGTTAAGGGTTCAATTGAATTGAAGAGGGTCAATATAGGTGGGAAGGCTCTATTGATAGAGCCCTGTGCTCCCAACTTGAGAGAAATGGGTTCCATAGTGGAAGTGCATTTTTGTTTTGTTTTTGCAGTTGGAACCTTTTTAAAGGTTGAAGAATGAACCTTTTAGGGGCTTATAGAACCCTGAAAGGTTCCATATAAACCTTTTGGTTAAGAGTGCATTTGTGCTTGTGGCAAACTACCTCGGTGGCTAAAAGCTGAATTCCAATATGGCCAAGCCCTATTATACTTACAATCCAATTAGCACAAGGGAAGAATGCTCCAAGGATGAACACACCAAGAAGAGGACCAGCTACTCCGCTGACAAAACTTTGAGAAGCCTATAATGAAAGAAACATTATTGTATCACTCATTGATCTGTGCAAGAAGGTGAAATTTTAAGAAACAATGTTGTTAATTTGTGAATATATATGTTATCGGCACAGCCAAAGATTCTCACCCTACATTTATCAGATGGCTTCAAGAGCTTTAAATACAACAATATCAAAACCTTTTCTGTGTAGTCAAAATTGAAATTATTATGCAATTGGACACTGATATTGCTATTGTAGCCTATTTCAGAATATGACACCACCCGTTCACACAACTTCACACTTGCGAATGTTATCCCTTTTCAACCAGAAATATTGCTCTTGAATAAAATTTCAATTCTTATGTACTGTCAATCTGAGGATTTCAGTAGGAGATCAAATTATGATCAGTAATAATCACCCACATCCGACAATTTTCTATGCCTTCAAGGCTGAATGAACAGAAAGATTATATTTATTATTATTAGCTTCGCTGAGAAGCTATTGTGGTCCCTGGCACTTCAGCATGTGCGTTAGTGTGTATGTGAGTTGCCTCCTGCAAAAACTACTGAATGCATTTAGATTTCCTTTGGCATGATGTGTTCATTTGTACTACACAAGACCTGATTAAATTTTGGTGACTATTTGAGCTTTTTTGGGTCCACAATTCAAGAAATCTGAAAAAGGCCTCTACAGTGCAGCATGCACTATCACTTTTTGCTGTAGCACTAGCAGCCAAGAGAGTACATATTATTTCTACATTTTCTCTGCAAAAACGGCATAAAACATTTGTAGATGGTGCCAAAGCCCTAAATTAGCAACATTTCAATGTTTATTTGCTGAAAATCCAACCAGATTCGCCAAAATTAGCATGCAATTGTAGATAATCCAACGAATGATGCTGAAATAACATATATACATGTATATAGGATTTTATTAGACAGCGTAATATCATCAAGATACATGTGCCATATGTACAAGTAGAAGTGTTGATCAACTTATGATCTTTGGGGGGCTATGGCTTTTTGGTGAAAAAAAAGTTTGTTTCCAACTTGACACTGAAAAAAAAAATTGTTCCGCCCATGAAAAAAAAAGTTGGTTTCCATCTGTAGCTAGGGTACCGCAATGTTAAACTTATGAAAACAAAGTTTGTTGAGTGTCCGCATGCAAAAGAAATTGTTCGTCGACGCTTCGCGCACAAAAAAAAAAGTTTGTCCTGGGGCTAAAAGCCTTAGCCCCCCTCCAACTATTGACTGGTCGGCCCCTTATGTGCGGCATCTTGCAGTATTCAAAGTTCAATTTTAAATGGACAGCAAAGCTATGTGCTCTCCGAGCGCCCGTTCTAGTTCTGTTTAAAGTACCAAGTAAAGTTATCAGATTTCCTTTTTGAATATGAACTTCATGCTGAACCCTATATTTATGTTTTCTTCTTTTAATAATCTTTTTCATGATATCTATCTCTTACCTGCAATACGTGTCCACCAAGAATTTCAGCCAGGAAAGCAAAGCCAATTGCAATCGCCCCAAAACCAGCAGCTGCAAGTGCAATTAGGTCAATATACATGTAAGAATACAGACACTAATTATTATTCAAGAGCAATTAAGTCAATATTTTCAAATGTGTAAGAGAACAAAAAAATATTTGTTACTCAATCTTGATAAATTTCTTTACAGCAAACGTCAAAAGGACTGATTTGCCTTCAGTGTGATATGTTCATAAACGAGTGAATGCACTATATATATGCTTTAGCATGACACAGGTATTTCACAGCCAATTAAAATGTCCCTCAAGTTGTTATACTGTTATAAGCCAATAAAATACCTCGAAAATATGACATATTCAAGCTCCTTAAATACTGAAGTTTTACTTGAATCAGTCCTTTTTTTACTTCGGTTGTAAAGCAATAAGTGGATACTATCATCGTTGCAGCCAATCGACAGATCCGTTTCCAAAGTAATTATTGAAAAAAAATTTGATCTATCATTTAACCTTTAGAAGCACAGACTTGCTAACATAAAATGGAGATTATCATAGAAATTCAAATATCTCACACAAGACTTTAGTGACGATGGCTTTCCTCTCTTCCGGGATGTCATGATATTTCCATTCCAACATGTCCTTCCATGTGACAGCCGCAAGAGAGTTGAGGGAAGACGACAATGTACTGAAATTACATAGCGCCGATGATAGCGGGGATAATCTGGGACTTCATAATGCATTTTTACTTGCATCCTACTATATATTTATCCGACCACCAAGGCCAATGCTTGATTCTGATTGGTTGAGAACTGTGGGTATATATCCTGTATCTGTCAGGCTGCTTGGCCTGTACAGATATTTTCTGTATCCTGCAGTGATGACATCACAATCACCCAAAAATTATGTGACGTTGTCATGCAAACAATGAGCAGTGATTGTTTGTCATGACGTCACAATGGCATGGCTGCTGGTGACGTCACAACAATCTGCTGCTCCTATCTTACAGAATTTGAAGTTATCAGACTAAAATTTAGTAAAGACCACTGATAAAATCATTGTGGCACATAAATAAATCCCAATAGCAGTGTAGTTAATTCACAGCTATGAACATCATTTGTGTCAGGTCTGCTTCTAAATCACTCATCATACCTGGCACTCATGATGTTCATAGTACCTCTGAACTACACTGTTATGGGGGGTTTATTATACCGTGTGGTCGGATAAATTCGTAATTTGTTGTTTGCTTTTGGCAGATACAGGATTTACCTTCCCTCAGATAGCTGTATCCGGGCTCAGCTTCGCTTCGCCCAGATACAGCTATCTTCGGGAAGGTAAATCCTGTATCCGCCAAGCAAACAACAAATAACTAATAATATCCTACTATAAATTCATGGACCCCTTCGTCTTTCCCAACCAAAGTATAGGGTGCACTGCCTATCCACAAAAATGTGCATGCAACCTTCTCTGATCCACTAGGAGGACATATGCTGCACTCTAAAAAATTTCAGACAAAATTGGTTTTTTAGATTTAAAATGTTTTTTTTAAAAAATCCATGTTGGTTTTGCATTGAAATTTGGTTTTTCAAAAAACCATTTTGAATCTAAAAAACCAATTTTGTCCCGACAGTTTTTAGAGTGTACTATAAACTCATGGACCCCTTCGTCTTTCCCAACCAAAGTATAGGGTGCACAGCCTATCCAAAAAAACTTTCATGCAACCTTCTCTGATCCACTAGAAGGACATAGGCTTGGTTTTATGTTCAAACTTTATAATTGATATTTTCCCTTCCCGTATACCCCCGTTTCACAGGTATTCTTCTAGTCTATTAAATTTGGCTTTGTAGTACAAGCAAACATTCATCATTTTCATAAGCCTAACAAGCAATTTCAATATCTCACCTGAGAGCCCCGCTGAAAAGCACAGCCACGAAAAGACCAGGTAGAGCCGGGATCTGGAGACCCTCCACTATGAAGAATGGCAAAAGCTGGATGTATCAGAGAAAATGTATAATATTATACAAATATTGAATGGGAAGGAGTCCAATATAGTATAATTGGATGAATCCAATCATGTAACTTTTTTAGGGTCCAATATAAATTTTCAGGCTCCAATATAACTTTTCTCATGATAATATAGCAAGGATATTATTAAAGAATACTCGCTTGTGATTGGCTGACAAAATCCGAGTGGAGAATATAATTTAAGATAAGGTTCTAAAAGGAATATTGGGAAATTTCTCATCCAATGAAAGGAAATCATATAAGGTCATAAAGGCTGATATTTGAGGCATATGGATAACAATGGCTGCCAATTATCTTTGTTGTATTCGGAGTTAGGTATGGGGCAAAGTCTTTGATAAGTAAGTGAACCACCCCTCCCATTGAAATAAAATTGGGCCTGTGTTTCACCTCCTTATCAAAGACTTTGACCCGTACTTAACTCCTAGTACCGCAGAGAAAATTGGCAGCCATTGTTAACCCACATCACTCAAATATCGGCCTTTATGACCCAATAGGTTTTCCTGTAATCGGACGAGAATTCATGTTTCTGCAGTTACTGTACTGCCGCAATGGCAAAATATCACCCATTTCACGAACTTACAAGCAGTTGATAAAGGGGACAAATCAACAAACCTGATTAGAGTTAGTAATTTCCCCGCTTCTTAAAGGATCACAACCTCTCTCCTGATAGAAGGCAAACACGACAAAACCCACCATGCAGGTCAAAGTGTAGACGATCATCATTAATGGGATGTTCAGAAGTACAGCCCTGCAAGAGAAGGAGGTAATTAGATCAGATTATATCAAATCATAGAAATACATAGAATGGACATGAGGCTCTAGCAGATGAAGCAGCCGAATCCACCATCTTGGAACTACCTGGCAGCCTGGCATTTGATAACCGTGATGTCACCAATAATAGTGACGTCACTAGTAACAATGGCATCATGTCACTTCACAATCACCCAAAAACAACATCTTGTTGCTCCTGCTGTGGAATTTATATTTTTCTTTGCTAACCAAATGAAACTTGAGTGCAAATAATGCCGAAAAGGGAAGTCGGGAGTCAGAGTCGAAAGTCAGGAGGTGTAAGGAGTTGGAGTCGTTTATCAGAAAGAAAAAGTAGTCAGGATCCATAGTCTGTTCACTTTCCAACTCTGAAGCCCTGTCTAGTGTCTAGAGGTCTAGTTATCCAAGTCAAAATTACATGTTTTAAAAGAAGATTATTTTTAAGTTGCACCTCTCCAAGATAAAAATGCTGAGATGAGTTGTACACTCTAAACGCAAAATGTTCTTGATGGTATATACATGTACTATAAAGAATCCACAGCCGTAAATTTTGTTAAGGGTTCAACTGAATGAATAGGTTCAATACTGGTGGAAAGGCCCAATGATGGAACCATATGCTTCCAACTTGAAAGAAAGGTGTTCCATTGTGGGAGCTCAGAGCAGCTGTTGTTTTTGCTTGCCTTTGGAACCTTTTTAAAAGTTGAATAATGAACCTTTTACAGTTTTTTATCTATACCAGCCTATAGAACCCTTAAAGGTTCCATATAAAACCTCTTTGTAAAGAGTGTCTTACTTACCATATGCCCCCTTTCATCGTCTTCACGGCGCAATATCTCTGCACTGCCGTCTGTCCTGTTCCGACGGTTTGGGAACTGGAGACGAATCGGCCGAGAATGACGGACCACACGCTCAGACGCACAAATGGACTGGGCGTCAACCTGTGAGGAAAAATATAAGATACTGTAGTTTATTTTTCATGATCTTTCATTAAAATCTAGTGAGAAGTTGGATTACATCTTGCAACATGTTAGGTCATGGCCGACCAGGGTCAGGAAAAACTAGGAACTGGCAGTAAGCATAGTATAAGATAAAATTAAATTTAAGTTAACTTCACATGGCCCCATACTGGAACTGTTTTAGACTGTAAACATGTTTTACCCTTAAGGAGGCAAACAAAGATCGATCAGACTTCATTTTGGAAGGATGATACACATAGTTGATATGAATATTATGAAACAGAGCTGGATTGACAAATAAAAAATTACTTACTCCCAGGTATTGGTTCGACCATATTCTGAACTTATATTCCAGACGTTTGCGAAACCTCCCACTTCATTGCTTCCCTGTGAAAAAAATAATAATTATGATACACATTTATTGTTGTCCATGTACCTGGAATCCTGGATTTTGCTTAGAATATATTACAGTCAAAGAAAGATGAACAGGTGCTTAAATTCAACTGTTTTTGGCCATCAATGACCTCACAACAGGCCCTACAATTTATCTGTTGCATTGAAATGAACTGCCAATTTATCGTTGAGGAACTTGTGACCTTAGCTTAGTAGCTCTCAGTGGTGAGTGCTTTGACTATGTTGGTGACTTGTTCTGATAGCATTGCAAGTATAGGATATGACCTCACAAACTGCCTATGAGTCATAGAGAATAACATGGCATGGATAGAGAAATGACCTCACAAGGAAGTGTCAGTGTAAGCACTGTCATTCATCGACTTTAAATTGAACATGTGGCTTAAGAGTCCAATTGTAATTGTAATTGTAAATACACTCAGTCACGCACTGCAATGCAGGCACGAAATTCATGGTGAGCCTTACACAATGATACAGCTCAGGGCAGCCATAGTTAGGCACCCATGGGCAGAGACTAGAGGAACATTGCCCAAGGTTCTCATGCCGTAGAATTCTCCAGTTGGTGACTGCCGTATGATGATGATTGATGATAAGACTGGGAGTCTGGCACATACCATATTAATTCAGGGATGCTTAGGGTCTTTCAGTTGCCTAAGCACAGAACACTGGATACAACCTGCCTCCATTTAATGTCCCATGGACTTGGACCAAATTGATTTCCAGGAGTGGTCCGAGTGGGAATCGAACCCAAGACCTCACAGCCAGAACGGTAGCACAAAGAAGCACCTTAAATCATTAGTCATCCACCAGAAAACAAGAAGTCTTTGTATGATGAGATGTCCATGTTAGCAAGTGCGGCAGCATGACAAATATAAAACTGTGATGTCCAGAAACCGTGATGGTCTCTTGACACTGTGTACCAACCAAGTGACCCAATTAAGAATTTTCTTTGTTTACATTTGCCTGTTTTCATATATAGAGTTAGCAACAAACTTTGCCATATAGGCAGTATGCTGTCTTATGGTACACACATTACACATAAAAAATCTGGAATCAATCAGTTAAGTTTTCTGGAGGATTAGGCAGTTTTAGTAAATTTTAGTCTATGTTTTACTAGAATCAGCAAATCTTTTGATTGCTGAATATTTAAAGCTTGAAGTTTCACATCAAGATGTCTAATACATAAATACAGCATACTGGCTGTGTTATATTGTAATTACATTGGCTTCTTGTCTAATATTTACGATTTTATGATTAACTAGGTCGCTTCTCATAGAGCAAACGGCACGCGGTGTTGAGATTAGCATGATTGCATTGTCATGATGATGATGCAAAACGAAAAGCACCAACTGTGATAGAACTGTCACAGATTAGAGATGGTTTGTTTGAAAGTCAATTGACAAGGATGAAACAGAAACTAATTTGTCAAATTTCAAATTTACCTGCCATGTACTCGAGATATGAAAAAACTACTTAAAGGATGCCGGTTCGAATCATGCTTGTGGTGACAGGTGGAATTGAGGTGAGATTGTTGACTGGAGTGTGTCAAAATCTCAGGGAAGTTGAGGTATACATGTATAGTATAGTATATAGTCTAATGGCTTGGGTATAATAAGTTGCTCCTTAGCACTTGGCTTTTGGGCCGGCATCTTGACAAGTCGCTGCGAGTAGTATGGGGGCCAGGTTCTGTTTCTCTTCCTGAGTGATTTTTAGTAGTAATACTTGTATACTTACCACAATCAAAACTGCGATCACACCCGCCATTAAAACAATGCATTGAAATACATCGGTCCAAACAACTGCCTTCATTCCTCCCTGTAAATAGCCATGTGGAAATTGAAATATTAGGCCTATTACCATTACATTATCATTAATAAGCCGTTTCTTCCCATTGTATCAACATAACAGATATTATCAATAGTTATAAAAACAGGAACCTGATGGTTGCATGATGAAAAATACATTCACATCAGCTCAGAATAGTTCAGTATCTACCAATAGGTGGCAGCAAGAAATGCCATTAGAGTTTAAACTACAAACCAATTGTTAGTATTGTATTGTGAGGCATTTCTGTTTATGAGTATGCGGTTATGGGTCAAATCAAAATTATATTATTTCAAGTCAGTTTTGAGTGAACTTACAACTTACACTAGCTAAGTAGCTAATATCACTGACTATACTTACAAAATGACAAACATGACATTTTACTGTCCCTTGTAATCTCTCTAACTTTTTTTTAAACAAAATATTTCGACTTACAACTGCTGTGTAAATTGTGGCGACAACTCCGGTAGCCAATATGGAAGCCCACGTTGGAAAACCAGTAACTGAAACGGAATTTGAACAAAAATTTAAAAACTTTCCTATTGATATATTTCACTTGTATCTAACATATACTAGCAAGAAAAGTTGTATTATTTGTAAATGTATATCCTAGAAGTAACTTATTGGTAGTTAACTTTTTTTTATACTACCTGCATAGCTTGAAATGTAAACAAAATAGAGCTTTTCACAGGTTCAAAAACATTTTGTTACTATCTTTCAAGGAATTTGCTTTCATGTAGTATTGAATTTAGCAGGGCAGCTAAGTACATTTATCAGCTAGGATATGTTAAATGTGACTGAAATCTATCTATAGAGTGTCTTTCGAATTTGCTGACCATATGGCTTTAATTTTTACAAAGAGCTTTGTTGGAGTGTTGGTCAATATTGGAGTAAAATTTGATATCATAAGAACGGTGCTAATTGACATGTACACTATAGATCTTACAATAAAGCAATAAGCTTGATGTTTTTAAGTTATCTAACGCAACTGTGTCTTGTGTAATGTATATATAGGAATCATAAATTTACATGTAATCTAAAAATATGTTGTTGATGATTGGATGATTGGGGCTTTATGTCCTGTATTTATGCACTTGGTAGGCTAATTAGGACAGGAGGAGGACACAGCAATGAGGCAGAGGATGATTGAAACAACCGTCCAACATAGGCCCAGGTGACTCGGCAAGAGCTGGATTCAAACCCTGGACCCAGTGATTGGCAGTCCAGCACACTACTGCCAGACCAACCCTCCCCCGATATCTATATGATTGCCCCCTCTTGGAGATATTTTGAGAACAATTTACCTGCATCTAAAGCTGTGGCAGGAGAATACATAGCAATGCCCATGTACATAATCTGAAATGTAATAATAAAAATTATATTTTTAAAATATTATATCTATCTTACCACTAGACCAAAAAGTTTTCCAATCTAGCAATTGGAATAAGAATAGATTTTATTGAAAACAGCAGATCAGAACAGGTCTTTTTTCGACTTTTGAAACAAGGTCATTGTGTGAAATGAGTCAAGAGCAAAAATTATCAAAATAAAAACATCTTACGGCATATTGAAAACAAATTTTTAAAACAGTTAAAATCACCTGTGATAACATGAGGAGCATAGTTCCTGTCAGTGTCACTGCCTTTGAGTTGAATCGTCTTTGAAGATACTGGAGAAAAATAGATAATTCAATTCATAGAAACGGAAAAATCATACCGTCATCTTGAGTCAGGTACAGAAAGACAGAGTCAGTACATATAATGACTGCGATCAAAAGATAGGCCACTCAAACTGAACCTCTACATGTTTCCCCATAAGTCATGTCTTCTGTATTCTGTGAGGGTATATACATTGGGAGGCCTCGTGACAGGATACATCCCCGCTCACTTTTGTTATTTCCGTAATATCAGTTACCCCATTTTACCCCCATTTTGCCCCGTCTTCCCCTTTTCCCCCCTTATCCCCGTCTGGACAGATGTACCTACACTGCACCGGAGTAGGCCTAGGGATAAAGACTTTTACCCTACCAATCCATTAGAATATATTCTTAAAATTAAAATGCACCTCATCAGAATTTTTCATGTTGCCAGCAATGCAGCTTTCTAACGGCGTACATCACACTAGGCCCTCCTCCGGGCCATTTGTATAACCATCTCCCCCTTCCTTTGCATGTGAAAACAGAGAGGTACGTCTCAACAATGAACTTGATAAAATTAGCACTTGGTTGAAACTGAATAAACTCTCGCTCAATGTTGGTAAAACTAAAGCCATGCTCTTTCACACTCCTCAGAAAAGAGTTATCAAACCTAAAATACATATTGAAAATTCTGTCATTGAATATGTTGATCACTTTAATTTCTTAGGTTTTATAATTGACCAACACCTAAATTGGAAACCGCATATTCACTACATAACTCAAAAATTAACTAGAACTAATGCAATAATTAACAAGCTAAAATACCACCTACCTAAGACTGTGCTATTAACAATATACAACTCGCTTTTTCTACCTTACTTAAATTATGGAGTGCTGCTGTGGGGCGCAAGTTCTGGGGGACTATTCAAAATCCAAAAGAAAGCTGTAAGACTTATTACCATGTCAAAGTTCAATGCGCATACTGAACCCATATTTAAACATTTAAATCTACTGAAACTGCAAGACATATGTGTGCTGCATGAGTTAAACTTTTGTTACAAGCTTGAAAATAATTTGCTGCCTGCATACTTCTTAGATGGGCTATTTAGAAAGAATCATGAACAACATCAATATGAAACAAGACAAAATAATAATTTGCAATACCCAGTTATCAAGCATTTCTTTGTCAAAAAGTCACTTAGGTATCGAATCCCACATACCTTTAATAATTCTCCAAGTATAATTATAAGTAAAATCTACACTCATAGTTACAGTTCCTTTTGTAAATTCAAAGCTCTATCACAAGTGGAAGTGAAGAAACTTGTCTCTGATATGCCAGTAAAACACTGTCAACTTGATCCCATGCCCACATGGCTACTGCTAGAATGCATTGATGTATTCCTTCCTATTATAACAAAGATTGCCAATCTGTCACTCACCCTTGGAGAAATGCCTCTTGATTTAAAGCATGCACTTGTAAAACCTCTGTTGAAGAAGGCGGGCCTTGAATCGACAAAAAAGAACTATCGTCCTGTCTCTAACCTCTCTTTTCTTGGTAAACTTATTGAAAGTGCCATCATTAAGCAATATGTTGATCACCTCACCCGAAACAAACTTGATGATGATAAGCAGTCGGCATACAAGCAGTTTCATAGAACAGAAACCCTTTTAACAAGAATCCACAATGACATAATGCTTAATATGAGCAATGGAGAAGTAACAATGCTGGTTCTGTTGGACTTGTCTGCTGCATTTGATACAATCGATCACGACATTTTGCTTGACAGGTTAAAAAATCGATATGGTGTGCAAAGCTCTGCCCTGAAATGGTTTAAATCATACATTTCCAATAGATCACAGTCAGTTATGATACATGACACAACGTCAAGCAAACTTCCACTAAAGTTTGGAGTACCACAAGGTTCCAAACTTGGTCCGATCTTGTTTAACTCCTATATTGCTCCAGTAAGTGAGGTTGCGCAAAGAAATCAAGTGAATGATCAAAAGTAGAGTAGGTCGGGGCAAGAAGCCCGGGTTAGGTGAGAGGCCCCACCAGGCTTATATCCAAACTTACATTTTTGGTGCGTTTATCTATTGATAGGATTGAAGCTAGAGGCGTTTTAGGTGACGTCACAAATTTTCAGGGCAAACAGCACCAAACCACAGTAGAAATTAAAGAAACAAAAAAATGTGCATGGTTTTTGTAACTTTGACTAATTCATTGAAAGGCGTTGTCAGAAATAACTTTGGAAAATTTTAAAAGTATAATGGATATCTGCATTGCTTCACTTTATGACCATCACATAAATATGATTTGGGTCATGTTTTTTACATTTAAGTTCAAAATATAGAGGACAAATTAAAATATGTGGGTTTGGGGCGAGAGGCCCCACATGATATGGGGCATGAGGCCCCCTTCACTGGGGGTCAAAGCTGCTACGGGAACCATTTAATAAAGGGTACTTTATCTGAAATATTGATAGATTGGCTAATTAAAATAGAAAAAATTTGGGCTGAAATTGAGACAGGGCAAAAAATATTAAAAAATAAATGTACGAACAGAAAAATTCTGAAATTCAGAAAAAGTGAATAGAATGCCTTAAAAATGAAAGAAGAACCCTAGGAAATAACTTTTAGGCTGAATGCGCTCGCAAAAAAAATTGCCATAGGATTATAATAGGGGGGCTTCTTGCCCGATGGGTGGGGTAAGAAGGCCATTTTAATTTTTTTACAAAAATGGCCATAACTGCTTTATTAAAATTGGTAGACATTTGCTTCACTAGCTATTAGTAGAGCCAAGTGATCCCTTCCTGACAGCAAAAGCATTCAAACAATTGCCCATAAAAAGTAGGTCAAATCGCACCTCGAAGTTAAGGGGGGCCACATGCCCCGACCTACTCTATGCTGATGATGAACAACTTATTCTTTCATTCAAACCAGCCTTTCATTCAAATCAGCCTTTTTTAATCAAGAGCAAGCTGTACAGAAAATGGAAAAATGTATTGCAGAAATCAGGGGCTTCCTGTGTGATTACAGGCTATGCAACAATGCTGATAAAACTGAGCTTCTACTGATTGGTGCTCCGAATCAGTTAAAGAAACTGCAAGTTTCTTCGATCAATGTTGACAATGTTGAAATTAAAACTGCAGATCATGTGCGCAACTTAGGTGTGCTCTTTGACAAAAACATGACCATGGAAAGACAAATCAATAAGATGTGCCGCAATGCCTTCCTAAATCTGAGAAACATATCAAAAATTCGAAAGAACCTAGACAAAGAAACTGTTAAAACTGCTGTGAATGCCCTTGTCACCCCTCACCTGGACTATGGCAATGGTCTATTGTATGGCATAAACAACAGCATGTTAAGTAAGCTTCAAGTTGCCCAGAACTCAGCTGTTCGATTGATAGAGAGATTGAAAAAACAGGACAGTGTAAGTCATAGCAGAAAGCAGCTTCATTGGCTACCAATTGAAGCAAGAATCCAGTTCAAACTGATGATAATCACATGGAAGGCTGTGAATTCTCAAGCACCATTATATATTCAGGAACTTATTCAAGCCAAGCCTCATCATCCCAAGTCATACCATGACAAAATGGCCCATAACCTTTGCTAATTCATGAATACTTAATTAACTGACCCAGTTGTTGCTTCTGTTTCACACTGTTACATATGGAGAAATTGTGTACTGTTGAAAGGTGCTATCACAGTTCCGAAACTTCCATTGAATTACGTATTTTCAGTTCTGAAATGAAACTGTTTGAAAGTTTGCTTGTTTTACAATGTTTTTCTCAGTTGCCAGTAATCCTCTAAGTGTCCATAATCGGACTAAATCTGCATGCAAAATGCTTATGACCTAAATAAGCAGCCAATCACAGAAGAGATTGGAAATAGCAGAAAGCCCTGTCCATTTTAGCAGGGCTTGCATGGGGAGGATGGCCAAGCCTGAACAAAACCGTAATCTGAGAAGCAACTACAAACACCTGTTAGCAGAGCCTACATCATGCAGTAAAAATAAGTTTGAAGACCGAGCTTTCTCACATGTAGCCCCAAAACTCTGGAACACCTTGCCCGAAAAATGTAGAACAATAAAAACACTGGAAAGCTTCAAAAAGAACTTAAAAACCCACTTGTTTAAAAAGTTCAATGATTAAATTCACCTGAAACGCGCTAATGAGCAGTTTACTGGAATTAGCGCTATATCAAGTTATTATTATTATTATTATTATTATTATTATTATGTTAAAAATTATCACATAAGCTTGTACAATCTGTTATGTGACAGAGTTGATTGTTACGTTTGCAGAGGCTAATAGCCTCCTGGTCTCATCTATACACACAGTCTTCCCGCAGTTATAATTTATATTTTTTTATTATTCTATATTTTACTGAAGCCAATACCGTAATGTGTGATAGGTAAGCTCTGTGCACCTTCATCTCATCATCTCACTGCATCTCCTCATTCATTCCTTGGTGGCCCCTTGCAAGCGTCAGTTTCATTGACTTTAGGGGTCTCCTTCATAATTACATTCATCACTAACATCATCACTCCATTTATTGTATGTATGAATGTAAAAATGTAACAAATAATTATGAAAATAAATAATGTCTGTCTGTCTGTCTGTCTGTCTGTCTAGCTGTCCCCACCTGAACTTCTATTACTACACTTGACAAAATTTGAAAACCTCTAAAGAAACCAAATTGGAATGATTTCAGTATTGATAGAAAATAATTGGAGTTGGACGTCTGACATATCAAATAAACAGCCAAACGAAAATTAAAAGTTTTTTGCCAATAATTATGATATTTATTATACTTGCCTCGAATGAACTGGTGATCTTCAGTGGATAAAAGAGTGGTACAAAAAATATTGCCGTGCTTAAGTACGCCATTGACGATCCGAATGCAGCTAACCACTGATTCGGGCCATATTGGTACATTTCGGCCGTATTTCCGAGAACCAAGATGGCCGAAATGTACGACATGAAGATCGAGAGAGCAACAGGAATCATTGACAAACTCCTGTTACCCATAAGATATTCCTTCGTAGTTTTCTGTTTGTCTCCCGCGAGGGCGCTGTAGACTCCGATGCCAAGACTGACGACCAGCGTCGCTATAAAGATGAGGTAGTCGTACCACTGGAAGCCTCGGCGTTCCGGTCCTACGGGGTCGTCCATGATATTCATCGTGAATTGTTGATTTATTTGTTAGTTAAGACAATAATGAGAATAGTTAATTGTCTCTTAAAAACATTTATATCCCCGATGAAGAAAATCAGACTTATATACTTCCAGAATATTTTAAGGTGATGCAAGGGCCAGGGCAAAGTTTGTCAAATATGCAAAGTCAGGTAAGAAATTAAATTGATGTTTTAAATTATTGCGCATCAATGATGAAATGTCAATCCAAACGCTCCGGCCGTTAATTTGCTTGCTTTGAGTCCTAGATCACATGTATTTCTTCCTCGTTGCTTGATAAGACTTCCTTGTGTTATTCAATGTAAAAGCTTCATTAATCCATTTTAAAATTCCAATTATTGAAAAGCTCCTGAATTTTTTTAGAATTCCGTTTTGCAAATTTTGAAAAGTTTGTCGTCAAGACGAGCTACTTCGGTTTTAGTAACCAACCTCAGAAATCTCATCCACGAAAAACTTCCTTTCAAAATTGATTTACAGATAAAAAGAAAGTCAGAAGCACTCACAGGCAACTTATATGATGAGTATATTTTAATAAAAAATCTTTATCTCATACGTCTGATCAAGGAGTACTCTTGAAGTGTTGATATATATGAGATTTATGTTTGATTTAAGTTCAATTATATTATTATCAGTTACAGAATGCAGATCCGCATTTTTTTTCATGACGCTGACATAACAAGGCCAGACATGGTTAACTATTAGCTTTAAAAAGTTTTTTGCCTAAAAAATTTAGTTTACCCACATTTTCTTCAATTTAATTGACATAATAAAAAGGTGAGATTGCAGCTTTTTTCTTTACCTACCGACCGACATTAGAAAAAGTGCTTCTAGAATATCAAAGAAAATCCAAAAAAAATCCAAATGGATCCGAAAAGAGCCGAAAAGATCCAGCAAGATCCGAAAAGATCCGAAAAGATCCAAGAGAATCCGAAAGATCCAAAAAGATCCGAGAAGATCTGAAAAGTTCCAATAAGATCCAAAAAGATCATAAAAGATCCAAAAAGATCTGAGAAGCTAAAGATCAATTATGTCAGGCCTATTTGCGCGTGATATGCTAGGGTCATGTTTGTCATAATTTGTGACATTAAAACGATATCATATCAATACGGAAGACGAATGACAATTTCAGTCTGCAGCCTTGCACACTGGTAAAATTTGTTAGAATTTCAAATGCAATAACTTATTATTGACAATTTTTGGAGAGCCGAACAAGACTTTAAATTTACATACATCCTGTGATGATTTGTTTCACAAATTCCATGTATCTGTAAGACGGCCAACGTTTGGTGATTTTTTATGAGTGCATCGGGTCGGAGGCATCTTTAAATGTTAATAATTCAAAAACTTTCAGATTTTCCCTTAGGATTGCAGGCTAATAAGTCACTTGATAAAAAGCTGCACAAAATCAGTGTGATAGAGTATGATAACTTGGCTGAAAGTCTGTTTGCATGTGTTCAATCAAACTATTTTCTGTTGACTTTCAGGAGCAAAATTCCAACCAGATGCCAGTCGGATGAGATATACAAATTAATTTTCATGGTTTCAATTGCAGTTAGTTATAACACATAGGACTTAAAGCTCCAATCAGCCATGATGCATCCCTTTACTTTGTAGTTGTATCATATAAATCAAACAGCTCTTCTGTATTGTTAAATTCATACCAGTCCAGTACCTACATGTTCTTTTAAAATAAACGAATCATAACAGCATGCTATTTTTAGGCATATTTTTGTAGTGGAACGAACGTAGGACATTTTTTTAAACCACCTTCAAGACAAGACAGTCCTGCTTTTGTGATAAACTCTTTCGATATTTTATAAATTATCACACTAAGTAATAAATAGTGTTATCAGTAAAATGTTTTTTTAAAATTCAGTACTAGAACAATTTTGAACAATGATAAATCAAGAAATATTTCAATGAACACAAATAAAACTCATCATATACATCATTCGCCTGTGAGAGTCTCTGGAAATTGTGATGAAAAGGAGGTCAAATTCATGCTAGATGTAGGCCCAAATTCAAATGAGTCCTTTAAACCAGGGCACTTGTATCTGCTTGTATCAGTTCCAGACTCTGCATGCCAAGCAGGGCCAAATTCTATTTAAAGCACAACTTTTTATTTTTTTCATTTTATTTATTTATTTTTTTGTTGCTTGTATTGTACTACATGAGACGTAATGAGAGTCATTTGTGTCAGCAGTAGTGGATTCAGGGCAGTGGCGTAACTGGGGGGTCTCGAGCGGGGGGGCACCTGGGAGGGCACGCGATTCTCTGGGGGGCCCCCTCAATACTAATTGTATATCTAACCAGAGTTGGAAAGTTCATATGGGGGGGCACCTGGGGGGGGCACAGGTCCAATATGGGGGGGCCTGTGCCCCCTCGTGCCCCCCCATAGGGACGCCACTGATTCAGGGGGGGGGATATCTTCCAATTAGGCAGTGGCATCCTTATTGGGGAGGACGAGGGGGTTCCCCCCATATTAGGCGCTGTGCCCGATATTAGACCTGTGCCCCCCATGTGCAGGTGCCCCCCCCCCACGAAAACCACTTGTTGCAGTGGCGTCCCTATTGGGGGGACGAGAGGTGCCCCCATCCATATTAGACCTGTGCCCCCAAATTTGACCTGTGCCCCATATTATACCTGTGCTCCCCAAATTAGACTTGTCCCCCCATATTTGACCTGCCCCCCCCCCCACCTCCTATGTGCTGGTGCCCCCCCCCTCGAGAACCCCTAGTTACGCCACTGATTAGAGGGTCCAAACCCCCTTCTATTCCCACTTTGCCTGTAGATTATGATTTTATAGTGAAATTGCTGTATTGCCTATATATTTTGGCACATTTTTATTCGTAACCCCCCCCCCCTTCATCATTTTCTCGATATGCCCCGGATTAGTATCCACATTCTTTATGCAAGGCTGGTAATACTATCATGAAGATTGAAGACCACATTAATCCATTTATAGTGCTCATACGTTTTTGTTTTTGAATTTTGGTCCTTTTTTTTGCATTTTATTTTACCATGTAGCACTAAAAAAACTGATTGAACTGAAGAGTTCAATGGGATGTACATCAAAACAAGAAAAAACACACAGCACAATTTGTCACAAATCACTTATATTATACTGACTCTTGTGGGCCAAAAAAGACTTCTCCTTTTTGACAATAGTCACTGAACCTTTGAACAAGTAGGGAAGTATACCTATATTGGACCGGTACTTAAATTGGACCATCGGCATATCTCCCAGTTGGAAGATGCAGTTAAAAGCATGTGAGGCATGCGGTGGATATAAAGAATATCACCCTCCATAGTTGGCACAGAAAGTTTCTAGGTGGCAAACATGAAAAATGAGGGGAATTATTTGATTTTTACCATATTTCTTATTAAAAAACAATGAAAATGGCAGTGGTGCATAGAGTAGGTGTTCTATGTTGCAAAAACTGATGCCATACTTTTTTTTCATGCGCTGAACAAACTTTTTTTTTCCAGTGTCAAGTTGGAAACATTTTTTTCACCAAAATCCATAGCCCCTCCCCCCCCCCAAAATTCATATATGTCTAAACGAGAGAATAAAAATGACAATTTTTAAAAATTAGTGAGTATATATGATACATGCAGCTCTATAAATATACAATAATAGGGAAGGGTGGGGTATTGAGTGCCCCTAAAACTTCTTTGCTTAAAATATGGTTCTGCACCATTGTTATAACTGTAATTAGGCCTATATTGATATGAGTTACCACCATTCTTTAAGCCCTATATGTATTTCAAAAAGTGTGTTATCAGAGATAACGCGATGTGTTGGCTATCAGCCTATCACACTTTATTTGCTCAAAGATGGACAAAAAATGTCTCTTTTGTTCAATGTGTCTTTTGGCCCAACCTTACCCTATATATCTCATCTTTGGGCAGTTTGTGCCCAGGTGGACCATGTATTCCCATCTCTGGTTATTATGTAACACAACCATATCATGCAGGGAAATGTTATTAAGGCTAGATATATTTGATTATTAGTTGCTCGGAATGACCCACCCAATAGATTTTGTGCAGGCCGAAAAAAAATTGCGCATACAGACAATTTCTATTTAATTGTAAAAATTAATGTTTAGACAATTTTTATCAAATCTACGTAAAAAAACTGACACTATACAATTTTTTTGTCCTGCTGACTGACTTCAGAAAAAGTGCCTTGAGAAGATCCGAGAAGTTCAACATTGATTATGTCACCATTGTCCGGCCTAAATAATTCTGGTTCCTTTCACATGCCACCTTCCATAATAAATTATGAAAATGTACACATGACTGTCTGTAGATAACTTATCAACTTTTGATCTTCACATACATAAGAGGCACTCATAATATTTATTGCAATGTCTTCATAAAAATTGTCACAATTTAGTTACAATTTATCTGTACAAGTTTATCTTAAGTGCAACCAGAGGCGTAGGCAGGGTAGGAAAGATGGGGGTCAGAACCCCCTCCCCTCCCCCCACCTCCCTTTTACCCAAAGCTAAAGTCACCTTAACCAATTTTTTAAAATCTCTTCACAAGTTGCATTTGAACTTCATTGCAAAAGGTAATTTAATATTTTTTCCTCACAAAAGTTTCAGGGTTTTCCTCTACATCAGATCCATATTTTTATGGGGCAATGACTGCTAATATGGTAAAAAAGAGAAACATTTTTTTATTTGTTCCATTTAGATCTACCGAGGCAACCATTTAATCCAGGATGGATAAATAAATTCTTTTTGGGCAGTCTTGAAATAAATCATGTCTGCCAGGGGTATTTCTTACCAAGGTGTTGCTTGATTTTGGTAAGAAATTCTCAGCGACTTCGCTTGCTTGAAAATAAATCATTACTGCTGCGGCTGCCCTGAAATAAATCTTTTCCCGTCGAGGAAAACTCCAAATATCAGCCCTTTCCCCCTTCACTGGTTTCTGGCAAAAAGGTAGCTCGGAAAAATAGACAAAGTCCTGAGTTCCTGAATTATAAGGATTACCGTAACCGCCTGAATAATATTCGAAGAAATGCAAAATTTGCTTATTATGGAGAACTCATAAAAGAAAATCGACAAAATTCATAGAAAATTTGGGCTATAATTAATAAATTAACTGGCAAGCTACGTAACAAAAAGGAAATATCAGATGAAATTCTGGTTAATGGCATCAAAGAAAATAGAGCAGATATAATAAGTGACGCTTTTGCTAAACACTACAGTGAAGTTGGAAAACAGTTGGCTGACAAAATAGAAGAGAAGCATAACATAAAGGATCCAATGCAAAACATGGCAAATCCAGTACAGCAAAGTTGTTACTTGTTTCCAGCAACAGCCAAAGAAATAGAAACTATCATAAAGAATCTGAAAACTAAAGACAGCAGTGGGTATGATGAGTTCTCAAATAGAATTCTGAAAACAATATGTCCTGCAATAGTTGAAGCTCTGAAAATATTATTCAACAAATCTATGCAAGAAGGTGTATTCCCAGATAATATGAAGGATGCAATAGTCAAACCACTTTATAAGGGCAAGGATAAGACCGAAATAGTAAACTATCGTCCAGTCGCCTTACTTCCAGTAATATCAAAAGTGTTGGAGAAAATTATTCACAACAGAGTTGTAAATTTCTTTGCCAAACATAAAGTATTATCAGAGGGGCAATATGGATTTCGAAAAGGAAGAAGTACTAATGACGCCATCTTAGATTTTACAGGAAATATTCTTGAAAATATGAATAAAGGATGGTATACAGTGAGCCTCTTCTTAGACATGTCAAAGGCATTTGACAGCATAAAACATGAGACGTTATTTAAGAAATTGGAATTTTATGGCATAAGAGGCAAAGTTCTTTCATGGTTTAAGAGTTACTTAGTCGATCGACATATAAAAGTGAAATATAAAGATGTTACTTCAAATAGCTATTTAATGTCTTATGGTACCCCGCAAGGCTCTGTTTTGGGTCCACTTATGTACATTGTGCTGGCAAATGATCTTGTCAAATGCTTGAAATTCTGTGGCTGTGTAACATTTGCTGATGACACGACTGTCTTTGCTTCTGGGAAAAATTTGAAGTTTTTATATAGAAAGGTGAATGCAGATTTGGAGAATCTAGCTGACTGGTTCAATAGTAACTCTCTCACACTTAATGTGGATAAGTCAAAATACATCATTTTTCGAACTAAAAGGAATGAAGTGGCATATCATGGTAAAATAAAGTTAGGGGGAAAAGAGATAGAAAGAGTCAGTAGCATAAAATTCCTAGGCATTTCCGTCGATGAGTTTTTAGATTGGAATACACATGTTAAAAATGTAATAAGAAAAATAGTAGCTGGCAACTACAGTCTCAGCATGGTAAAAAATATTCTCCCATCTCGAATTAAGCTACAGATCTATCACTCGAATATTCAAAGCCACTTGAACTATGCACTGAATGTGTGGGGCCCAATGTTGAAAATTAAAGATCTAAAACATATCAGGAAACTACAGAACAGAGCTGTCAGGGCTATCTTCAATTCAGGAACAAGAACTAGACTATTGCCATTATTCAAAAAAGCGAAAATACTTACAATAGAGGATGCTATACAGTTAAGCCTTGCTAAAATTTCATTTAGGTATGTCAATGACACCTTACCTCCAAGAATTATTAATTTATTTGATGTCATAGACCACCAGTATCTTACAAGAAATAGAAACATTTTACGAGCTCCACATCATACAATAGAACAATATAATAAAAGTTACTTAGGTCGAGCACCAAACATTTGGCTTCATCTAGATGAACATCTAAAGAATTCTAATAATATTAAGTGTTTTGCCAAAAACTATGTGATATCCAAAGTGTTACTTTATTGAAATTTCACATAAATATTAATGTTCTGTTTTTACTTTTATTATTATTTTTATTTTTTTCTCTAATATTTTCTTGATATAAAAATATCTGTTTACTCATCAAACCATTTTCTTGTTTGTATATATTTTGTGTGTGTGTGTTATATATTTGTGTACTAGTAATAGGGGTGCAACTTTAAATAGTTTATTAACTCTGTTGTGTCCCTTCTTGTTGTTATTTGTAAAATAATTCACATTTGTAATTATCATGTAAAATGTATGTGTTTTGACAACAAGATGAATAAATATCTATCTATCTATCTTTTGTTTACTAATCTCAAGTCAGCCACTTCTGGCACTTCAAGGAAGTTGATGTAAATTGTCCAATTATTCTTTCTATCTTTCTTTCATCAGGGTTGCTGAGTAGAACTAGTAGTTAGGGGCCGACCAGACAATAGTTGGGAGGGGCTATGGATTTAACCCCTGGGACGAACTTTTTTTTGTCCTCGATGAAGCATCGACGAACAATTTTTTTCGCACACGATCGAGCGACAAACTTTTTTTTATCGCAATTTGAACATTGCGATACCCTCGCTACAGGTGGAGACAAACTTTATTTTTCATGTGCTTTTTACCAAAAGTGGGAAACAAACCTTTTTTTTTCACCAAAAGTTCATAGACCCCCCCCCCCAAAGATTCTGGTCAGCCTCTTAGATACCAGCAGGCCTGTGCATGCTGTTCAATATGGGTGGGGACCAAACATTTTCAGACTGAAAATGTTTCAGTGAATCTTCATGAGCAAAATCCCAGCTGTCATGTCATTCGGATGAGATGTAAAATTGGTACAAGAAAATATTCAAGATTTCAAGATTAAAGATCCCTCACATTGTAATTACAGCAATATGGGATGCCTCAATAATCCATTACAGTCTGTCACTTTGATATAGAAAAGAGTGGACTGCTGCACTGCGAAAATGGCACTTCGTGTGTCATCATGCTGATGATTTGTCATGATCATACCCAATACTTCCAATGTTAATTTGATTAAAGGAGACTTATCCTGCTTGTTGGTGACAGCCAAACGAAAGGATTATGCATCTGATTTTCACTCTCAAATCAGTTATGACAAGTCAAATGGCCTTCTCTCGATCATGACTAATCAAACAGCCTCTATGTTTCCCATGTTGAAAGTAGAGAAAAAGACACTTGTTCAGCTATCATGAGTCACAAAGTGCATTTTTTTCACTGTGAACTGGTCCTCATTTCTTCTATATATCAAAGTGACAGACTGTAAAACAACATCAGGCTCATACAACACTGATTTTCATGGACTGCAAATTATGAGTAGACAATACATGATAGCAATTTTCAGAGACCAGCTGAATTTTGTTGTTGGTCCAATGGTCTTGGGGATATAAAACCTTGCTACCAACGTTAAGTAGCTATTGGTTGAGAATAATAATGGATGACCCATAGACGCGGATGTTTCATCATCAGGTCCTTTCGACATAAATTTTTTTTTGGTCCGTTCATCATCAAATTTGGACCATTCATCATCAATTTTTGGACCATTCATCATCCAGTTTTGGTGCATTCATCATCAAAATTTGTGCTGTTTCATCATCCATTTTGGACCTTTCATCATCCCATATATTTTTGGCTGATTCATCATCAAATTGAAAAATAGTTACTATGTATATGATTAAAGCATGATATAAGAATGAAGTATATTATTACCCAAAAAGTAACTGTTATTGTTTTAATCTGAATGAAAGTTATAAATATATAAAACTTAAGACATGCACAATCTAGGATGAAATATAATTCAATTGAAAATGATGTCAGTGAGTTTTAAATTTGTGCCTGCAGCATTTACACGCAATCCCGCCGGATTCAGGGGGAGGGTTTGGGGGAGATCAACACCCCCCCTTCAGCTTGTAGATTTTAATGGAAAAAAAAATTAATATCTCGATATTTCCAGTACATTCTCATTTGCAGACCCACCCCCCCCCTTCTGACATTTTCTGGATCCTGCCCTGTTTGGTGACTTTTCTACGGATCTTTATAATAATTATAATTATTATAGGCCTATATAAATTATATCAAACTACTGGTATAAGCCATTTGACCTTCTGACTTGGAGCTGTTGCTTTTTTGTCCCTTTTGCCTGTCTGAATCCCCTCATGCTGAATCATGGTGACAGCACTTTAATGTAATAGATTTTTGGGAGGAGTTGCTTTTGTTTACACTGTGAAGATCACAACATGACATTGTGCAGGCCTACATAAATTGTATATATTCAAACTGAAATGGACACATTTGAAATTGAAAAGTTCAGAAAGCTAGTAATTATCAAAATAAAAAAATACTAAAACAAACATGTGCTCAATCTGAGGTTGAGTCATATTACATAATTAATCCTATAGTCAATATTCCTTATCACCAATTATGTGAAAGTGAAATTTTGGATTTCAGAGTCATTTTCCTAATTGCCTTGACTCTAATGAGGGTATATTTGAGTATTGCAACTTATTATGCAAGCTGTTAATTGCAATTAAGCACTCTCTCCACCCTATTTAACTCACTAATTGATTTTTGGCCAATTGCAATTAGAGTGAGCACTTCCCCCTGCATAGCTCCATGTATAGGGGCTTGATAAGCCTAATTGTGTATCTATCTCTACTTTAGTACAATTATAATACACAAACATAGTGTCAACATGGGTATACCTTAATTATATCATTCTAATAATGTCAAATTCTCTACACGAATCCAAAAAGTCAACATTTTGACTGCCACAAAATGTAATTCTACCAATATAATTAAGCCCCATTGACTGATTATTGCAATGCTAATATGCCTGTGTGATTATGGGAATATATATAAAGTGCACACATTTTTGGAATCAGTAGTCATTGAACTAGCATCAAGTCAAGTGGTTACAGAAATAAGGAAATCTTTTATGCAGTGTTGGAAAAATTAATATCAAAATGAAGCAAAAATCGAGAAATATGAGAGAGAGTCTCCCACACCATCCCTACCATAGAGATGGCGTCAAGGTAAATCATTCTTCAATTTCTAAAAACTTTTTATCTATTTTTCGTCATATATCAAAGAGAGTGGTCAAATGTAAGAATTATTTGAAATAAATGAAATTGGGTTCAGTTGAATCATTTTCTTTTCTTCATACAGATGATAGGCATGTCAACTGAATGACATTTTTAGGAAGTTTTAGCAACATATTATGCCAAAACACTCACTTTATGAAGTGGGTCCTTCAAAAGACAGACAATTTAGGGCATGCCCTGATAAGTGAACAATTTGCCAGAAGTCAGATTTTCTCGAAGAAAGGGACAATGATTGATCTGGCCTTCTGCTTCAACATTTCAAATGATTTTCAAGCTGTAAAAACACCATTCTCAAGAAAATACATGCATTTTCAAGTCATTGCTTGCTTTGACTCCTTTATTCTAATTCCAAAATAATACCACAAAGTATTATTCTAAAATAAAAATCATAAATTTTCTTTTTTTGATCACTCCAGATACCAATTTCCAAACCAGCAATGGAAAGAAGAAGAAGATCAAAGACAAATGAAGTGATCAGCAGAGTCAGGATGCTCATACAGCCATCTATTCCTGAAGAGGTAGATGATACTTTTTCTATCTATCAATCAATCACTCTGTCTATCTATCTATCCGTATCTACCTGTTTATTATAAATTTATTTCATTCATCTAAAATACTTCAGTAGATGTAGCTTATCCTCCCTTTATCTGTCTATCTTTCTATCTTTCTTTCTTTCTTTCTTTCTTTATATCCATCTATCTATCCATCGATCTATCTATCTATCTATCTATCTATCTATTCATACATCTGTTTGACTATCTATCCGTCTATAATTTAGGTCTATATCTTTAGATCTTTGTTCATCAATATATATCTGCAATGCACAGGGTTGCTGGATTTAAATCATTCGATTTAAATCATTGATTTAAATCATGATTTAAATCACTCAATAAAAATCATGATTTAAATCAAAGTTGTGATAAAAAGGCTTAAAAAAGCACAAATAAAGCTGGCAGTGAGATATTACAGCTTGCAACCTACCATTTAGCAATACTCTTTCATAAATATGTCTAGTGACATATCACACAGGCCCCTTGTATATATAAGGTATAATTTTAGATATATATGATAAAATATTTCTGATAAATATTTCCGAGTAGAATGACTACATACATGTAAATAAAGATTTAAACAATTTTATTTCAATCATGGCAGTCTCATGATTCTCTAAAACAATTTCATTGCTGTAATGAAAAACAAAGCCATTACAGTCATGTTCTGCAGCACTGTCCCCAAAGCCCCTACTGCTAAACTGATATCAAATACACTGCATGTGAAACAAAATTAACAGGCATCGTGAGACTGAGTGCTGAGACTGATGATTTAACATAGCAGTTCAGTTCATTGCAGAGTAGGGAAATGATGACTCGTTTTGACATCCCTTTTTATCTTTTAGAAGGTGTACTTCTATTACAAGTAAGCTGTATAGTTATGATTGATGTTCAGTGAAAAAGACATTTATTAACACATCCGTATCAAAATGTGGAACTGCTGCCGTAGCTTACATTATGATTATTATATTTAAAACATCACCTGCCTTGATTTCATAATTTTGCATTATAATTTCTCTAATTTAAACAAAATTATTATATATATGCCTTATTGACATCCATATATGGGTTATTCATAATATGTCAATGCATAAAATTTAATAACAGTTGGTGAAATTGATACGGAAAATGAACTTTTTCCATTAATGATTTAAATCCGATTTAAATCAAAAAAATCCGATTTAAATCAAAAAAATCTGATTTTTTTGATTTTTTTATAAAAATCAATAAAAATCGCAACCCTGAATAATCTGCTTTCTATCTATCTACCACCTATATATCTACTATCTATCTATCTATATATCTATCTATATATCTATCTATATGTCTATCTATCTATCTATCTATCTATCTATCTATCTATCTATCTATTTATCTATCTATCGATCGATCTTACTTTCTATTTGTCTATTTATCTCTTTATCTATCCAAACATCTATCTGCCTGTAAATATATCTCTATCTGTGTGAAATCTGCAAAATTAATTTGAAAGCTCACATAATCATACTAATATTTAACTAAGCAATATATTATATTGAAATATGAACTGTTTGTATCTTGAAATAGCTTCATTGTTTGTCATATTAATTCATAGTTGTCGCTTTTTCCACCAGGTGTCGCGTCAGGGTAGAATGGAACGAGCGGACATCTTGGATTCCACGGTGGAATACGTAAAGAAAGTGAATTCAGAAAAAATGGCCTTCAATGCTCATAAAGATGGTAAGAATAGTTTTTGTGCTTATAATTTTTTAACAGATGTTTATCATTTTATTGATGTCTGGTTGAACTTTGGTGGCCCTTTCAAAAGTACTTTTTATGTGTTGCAAAACAATATTATTGCCAAAGCTGCATGGTTAACACATTGGCATGATGTGGCATCATGTCTTTGTTTCATTCTTATGCAAAATAACACTACAATTAAACTCATCTGGATATTTGAAGTTTGTCATAAAAATTCTTAAAATGCCCACAATATTTCTGGTTATATTTCTGCAATAGTTCTGCAATCTCTCTATTTCTTCTTATCACAGGTCACATCAAAGAGCAAGGGTACATCGATGGCTTCTACACGTGCTTATCGGACGTCTTATCGGTCTTGGATCAAGAGGATCCTTATCAAGCGGAGATAAGAGCGAAGTTATGCGGATTCATGGCTGACGTACTGGAGCAGAAGTTGAACGAAGGTGCTGCCACCTCGGAGAAGAGTAGTGCGACATCTGCACATACTGGTGCGGTGGTTCCCCCTGGTGTTATTGGTGGGAATCCTCCTATCATCCACAGCACTCACTATCTGCAGCCCCAAGTGCAACCACAAGTTATCAGCAGTCAGCATCATCTCCATGGCAACAGCCCTAGCAACCAAGATGGCGGAAGGATCACCCCTACAACGAGGCTCACACCTTCACCCCACTGTTACGCTGGAGCGACGTTGTTGTCGCCCGACCTCCATAATTTGCGAAGTTCTCCTCCAGTTCACGTTGGCTACGATTCAAAATCAGATACCGAATCATTGCCCAGTCCAAGAGAGTCAAGTCATGGTGCCAAAGAATCAAGAATCAACAATTCTGAGTCAGTGAGACAAGTTGGAGAGTCTGCGAGATCAAATATGGAGTCTTCGGTACTGAATACGAAGTCACTGGTATCAAGTACAGAGTCAACATCAGTGCAAATCACAGAATCTCTTAAGTCAAATACAGACATTCCAGTATCTTTGAGGACAAATAATGAATCTCCAGTTTCAACTTTGGTTTCACAGACACCAAACAAACAGTCATTCACAACCTTTCAGTCATCGACACCGAATGCTGAGTCTCTGAGGTCCAATATGGCTTCATCATTGATGCACAGAATTCCGCTATCTCCAATTGTTGAATCAGAGACATCACTTACTGGAACAAGAGGAATATTAGCAGAACCTGGAAGCGCAGTTGGAAACTCAAAAGGTGGGCAGCCTGAAAATTGTCGGCAACAACGTTCGGGAAAACGAAAGATTTCTGGTGATGAAGAGTCACAAGACACACAAACCAGACATTCTGAGCCTTCTGAGTCATCAGTGCCAAAGTCAAAGAGACTTATGACTCAGAATGTAGCAGAAACTACATCCCAGACAAGCACGATATCCTACCAAGATGACAAAGACGGACATTTTGAAAGGGTTGATCATCAACAAGGGTTAGAAGCCAGAACTATTCATAAACCCATTGCCATGCCAACTGCTATGTACCCCCAAAGTGTGCTCCCTACTTATGACTATTCATATCCTCACCCTGGTTATGTCAATTACCAACCAGACTACAGATTTAATCTCCAGTTCCAACCAGCCAATCACATGCCTTTTCTCCAACCACGTGATATGCCCTGGACCAATGAACACTCTCAACACATGTCGCAGATGTCACACATGTCACATGACTTTGTTTCATCCAATCAGACCACTCCTCTGAGAACACTGTCTGAGTTTGTCAACTTAGCATGTGAGTTGTAGTCATCATAGATAAACA
The DNA here is from genome assembly GCA_026936325.1 of Platynereis dumerilii. Taxonomy (NCBI): domain Eukaryota; kingdom Metazoa; phylum Annelida; class Polychaeta; order Phyllodocida; family Nereididae; genus Platynereis; species Platynereis dumerilii. The sequence continues at coordinate 42,054,299 of JAPTHN010000012.1, forward strand.
GACATTATTATTCATCATTATTTATAGACACAGGCTCAAAGTCAAGAGATATTGATCTGCTAACTTATTTATTTATTCATTGCAAAGTCAAGTGAAATTTATGCATTCAATGCCTGTATTTATCTCATGTTTTTCATTATTCATTTTCATTTCATATTCTCCCAAAGACAGTTTATACCATATCATACTTCATTAATTCCTTTGCTTGCTTGATTGCTAAAATAATTGTTTCCTTTACTTTTTGTCGTACAAAATTGTATTATAAATATTTCTGTATACACAAACATGCATATTTATCTTCTTTAAATATACAATGCTTTGGCAAAATGTATATCATCTTGTGTGTCTTATCTTTTCATTGAAGCACTTGGAGATTGATTTAGATCAGACTGATTCAGATCATGTTGTATATCTAACTATAATCATTGCATTGTGATTATACAAACATTATAAATGGTATCTCACTTGAGTCAGCAATCAAAATGACTTTATTGTCTTATTGTGAACTACATAGTCTTTAAAATATAAACTATATAAATCAAATGTCAAAGAATTGACAACTGACACTTGCATGTGCAAGATAACTTTTCATGTTGGTTCCTGATGTGCACAGCCCTGAACATTAATATTTTGGCATATTTACCATTTTGAAAAATATTAACAAGAATATTGCCTCAACTAGTTACATGTGGACTCAACGAATGCCAAGTTAGGTTATTTGGCAGCGAAGTAGTTTTTGTCAAATCGCCAAAAGCCCGGGCCAGAAGCTTTTTTACAGCGAAACACTTTGATATAGAATTAAAGTGGACTGTGGCACTGTGAAAATGGCACTTTGTGTGTCATCATGCTGATGATTTGTCATGATCAAACCCAATACTTCAATGTTAATTTGATTGAAGGAGGCCTATCTGACTTGTTGGCGACAGCCAAACGAAAGGATTATGCATCTGATTTTCACTCTAAAATTGTTATGAGAAGTCAAACGGCTTTCTCTTGATCATGACTAATCAAACAGCCTCTATGTTTCCTATGTTGAAAGTAGAGAAGATGACACTTCATCGGTATCATGAGTCATGAAGTGCCATTTTCACAGTGCCACAGTCCACTTTTCTATATCAAAGTGTTTCGCTGTATTATCTTAATTTCCTTTACCCAATACCCATAGTTCTGGGTTGGGGCAGACTTCTCTCACAAGGGGCAACAACCAGGTTTCTATGGCAACAACGTAAACACAACCTTGCTAATTAGTGGAGGGCTCGTTCATCTTGACTAGAAATGTATGCAGGGGCGTAGATTTTTCATTTTTGTAGGGGGGGGTTGATTTCAGGGATGGCAAACTTCGCGCGTGACCTAACGGGCCGAAAGTCGTGCAGCGGTAGATTTCAAGGGCCATTCTGGGGCCCAAAGCCAATATATTGCAGGCTATCGAAGGTTAATTTTGAGACTTTTTTTTTCCACACAACATGCAACTGGCATCATGGAAAATTGCTAAATATGACAGATAATTGTAAATACCAAGTATTAATAATTTGAAATTCTAGGGGGGGATAATCATATGATCATCCCCCCCAGGTTCATCCTAGGGGGGGATGCATCCCCCCCATCCCCCCCAGGATCTACGCCCCTGAATGTATGGCAGAAATTATGTCGCCACAACATGAATGCGACATTGAGGTTTTTTTTTTTTTCACAACTTGGTGAACGATGCCACAACATTGCATGCTAATGTCATACTTTGACCACAAAATTGTTACAACTTCATTTCTACATACAATTCTACACAATTTTTTCAAACACTGCGACATTGTCACAGCTTTGCTGCAACGGAAATGTACCAGGCTCTGGCTTACTTGACACCATTGACTTGGTTCAGTGCAAATTTGTGCCAATTAATGGATGCCATTGGATGGTCGGTTATCATACAAAGGATGAAGTTTGAAAGAGTTTCAATGATGCAAACATGGGGGGGGGGGGGAATTTTGCATTATCATCCTTTGTATGCAATGACAGAATATTGCACTAATAACTGTCACACATTTTGGGAGAGTGTGGTCATTGGTCAAGGTCATCAGTTCAAACACATGCACAATGCATTGCATATTATATATTCTCCAAAAGACTATGTGGACGACATTACTGTCACTTTTATCACTTCTAAAGTTCACTGTTTAGAACCACATTTCCCAGATAATAGTCACTGCCAGGCAATCTCCCTGCAGTATTGAAGACCAGACATCTTCACCTGATCAGAATGTTCAATATCATGCAACGCAGACATGCACTATCTTCAGGCCTATGTCAGTATTTGACAAACCAGAAAAGATCATTAGTAAATTTCGATTAACAATTATTATACGTGCTATACAGTCATGAGTTTGATCTTCAATATGATATGCATGTTAAAGGAGACTGCTTGAAAAGGGTGACCTAAGAAACATGTATACATCGAATTCAGTAGGCGTACATCATTACCAACCTGGTGTCTGTGAAACTAATAACCAGTTACATTTGCTCCACCGACGAACCATGCAAGTAGAACTCGTTGTTTTTTAATGAACAAAAGCATGGAAAGGACCTACCTCTGGTTCCTGTTGATTCCATGAATGATCATCATCTTGTTATTTCCTCCTCTTCTACAGTTCTACTTCTTGCTTTCTTCAGTTGCAAATTAACCCTAAGATTAGGTTTAGCTATAGACTCTTAAGACAAATATTCCAAGTAAAGTTACTGGACACATTGGAACAAGGGATACTCACAGAAAAGTCTTGAGAAAACCAACATTTCAACAATTCCATCATATGTTGGCTAATCTTGATTTTTAGCTCTTCATGCCAGACCTTCTCTGACATAACAATAACCTCTTGATTTCTGAAATGCTCAGAATTAAAATCCAGCATTGCAGAAACTATTGGCTTCTGGTCCGCAAAGGAGACCCCTGTCGCCTGGTCGCAAAAAGTGTCACCAAATCATTGTTACAGATTAATTCATATTTGTAGACACTAAGACTAAATTAAATTATTTTTTTATGTAAAAGTATTCTATCGCGAAAACTGACATACAAAAGTAATGACATCACTTTGTCCAAAGGATTAACATATCCTAGGAAAAAAAATCACATTCAGTCTCTGTGTCTACAAATATGAAATCATCTGTGACATTGACAACATTTTCACCATTGGGAGTCTGTGACCGTTTCGCCAAAAAACCACAAATCCTGGAAGCTTAGAAGTTAGCCGAGAAGTGTGTCCTGCATCTGGGACTGTGCTTCTAGATCTGAAGGTGTTCTAGCATTGTAACACTCTATCTAGGATGCCTAGTATTTCCTGGTTTGTAGGAGAATCTAGGATGCCATCCACGAATCTAGGAATCCTAGTTTCTGGAGACAAATCAAAGTCAAAGACATTCTAGAACTCTCAGTGCGACAGTTCCCAGAATATCGAACGGTCAAATTTCATTCAGTTGTTTTTGTTTTGTCTGAAATGCAGGCCAAATCTCAGGGTTTGTTGTTGTTATTGTTGTTTTTGTGCAAATGTTTCCATGGCAACCATACCTAAACTTTTTTTTGTCATTGACAAATTCATTGTGAGAGAGCAACAGTTTTATGAATAATTTAATATTCTTTAAAAAAAGAACAATGCTGGCTTTACTTATAAAGAGATACTCCTCATGCAACAGATTTATGTTGTTTTTTCTTTTAGGGGCCGACAAGACGATAGTTGGGGCAGGGGGCTATAGCTTTTACCCCGAAGAAGCGTCGACGAACAATTTTTTTGTGCGCTTAATTAAAGAGGGAAAATGAGAAGAATGTTTTGGCCTAAAGTTAAGTTATGCAATAAATACACATATTTTTAATTTTTCTTTCTAGATCCAATAAATCAAAATTACCGGTAGCAACTTTCACTCAGCACAGCAAGCAGACTTCTTCAGTACTTATTTAGCTTGCGTTGTTGGTGTATGAGACGGTGTGACATTTTTATAGAGATGCGAAAGCTCATAACATCCTTCTTCTCTGTTGATGCCCCCCCCCCCCCACGTAAGACAGATCCAGATTGTTTCTTTCACCTGTCCCTTGTCTGTTTCCTTCCTTGTCTATGACCTTGCTGCTCTCCCAGTTTGTGATGTGATTTTTTGTATGCTTCGAAGAACCATCTAATGAGATTATCTAGAACAACAGAACTTTGTGCTTTTTGTTCTGAGAAGAAGGCTCAGCACCGTATGTCAGATGAATTTGAGTAATATAGATTGGAATTACTTTTATTATGACTTTTTGAGACTAACACATCTTTTGACTGCCCTTCTTCGCATTTTTCTGAGCCAAAATGTCTATATTTTCCCATTGACATTTCACTGCTTTCCAAAGCTCCTATATGTTTTACTGAACTTGTGACCACTTAGATTTACATCAAAAGTAAAAAAGAAACGCAATTTCATACTAAGATAATGTTGCTATATTGATTGAAATGAAACTTTGTTATTGTGCATTGAAAGGATGTGAAATTCTATTGAGGTCCATTTTGTGCACAGGAATGTACATGAAAGTAATTTCTTGCAAAGAAAGCGCACCTAATTGCCACAAAATTTGTGAGGCAGGTTTCTTGAAGCGCTTCACTGCAGGTATCCAGATAGATTCAGTCCTCCAGATGCTCAAGCACAAATGCTTATTGATTCAAATTTGCTTTTGCTTTTCAAAATCTTCAGTAGTGTTTAAATGTGCCAACAGGTAAATGAATTTTTTTTTATAATTCTCTATGAATTCTCCATAACTGCATACAAATGTATGATGTCCAAATTTTGGAAAGACCCAATAAAGGTGTTCACAAGCAATTTCTTGTTGTAGCTTGTGATCGGGTCAATATTTCATAAATATATATCATACAAACAGCATGTGTACCTTAACTTCCACTCTTCACCCTTATCTGCAGATGATTTACGTTCTTATCACAAGGAACTGTTCACGAATGTTCTTAAGATGTTTACCAAGCCAAAAATTTAACTGTTAATTATCTCCATATTGAAAGCGATTCGTGACCCCAGTCATGTTTGAAGAAAAAAATATCAAAAGTTGACTGCAAGGGATGCAGTTCTCTTGAAATATGTTATTAGGGGGGGGTGATAATTCCAAAATGTTTCTGTGTGGCATTTTTTGTGTGACCTGGACCTACTTAGGCAACACGGTTGCCTCCGTTTGTCAATATAAGCCGAAAACCCATATGGACGGAGCCTTTGAAGGTTGACGCGACAAAATAATGACGAAAATTACCAAAAAAAATCATATCTCGAGAACTATTGGTCTTAGAGACTTGTGAATAGGCTCAAATTAACCGGAATCCTCACTTTTATATCAGTGTTTCATAGTAACTATAGGCCTAAGTGCAATATTTTTTTTGTTAATGGACAAAAACTGTTTTTTTGCTCTTTTCCGACAGTATACAAGCGTAAACTATCATTGCAGACTGTGTTTGTAGTGTTAGAGCCTAAATAATTGCAAAAATTGCTCAATCTATGTTTACATTTAATATATATATGTATTTGACAGTTCTATTCCATATTATCAATTACTGAATCATACTATACCAAGTTGTTGTATACCGTGCATAGATTATGCCTAAATTGATTTGATCAGCGAGATACTTGATTTACTTATGACAATAACATTAATATTTAGTTTCATATAACTGTGTGGTACTCTGTGTGCAGCTATCTTAAAAGTCTTGAGGTTCACTGACAAGATCTTTGACAAGTTTATAAAACAAGTGACATTCACAACACCATAATAATTCTATTTCACATGTGAGACAGCAGTAATGCCAGTAATGGCATGAAATTAACTTGAAGAGGATAGCATAAATAATGAATCTATTAATACTAAAAGTCACATCTTCGTGGAAGATGTCAGGGGAAAAATTATATATCTTTTTGATTCAGAAACATGTATACTTTGGTTAAAAAGTGGTGGGGCAAATGCAAATGCCCCACCAGCCCCACCTACAATGACACCACTGTGCAGTAATGATATATTATAACGAGAAAATAGAGGATTTTTCAAGAAGTCTTAAGAGAAACAAGAAGATGAGACAGGATCTAATCATTTTTACCAGTAGTATGACTAAACAAAACAATTTACATGTATTGACTGTGCCTGACATCTTAATGCACAGAATTTTTATCAGGAATATTGGTCCATACCCTCAAAGTTTGGGTTTGCATATAGCTCTGAAAATAGAGTAAGCTGTTTCTCTGAGGAGAGAAAGATTAAGCTGAAACATCTACCTCTGCCAAGTGACCTTGTGCCAATCCCAGGGACTTCTTAAAAAATACAGTTCCTTCTCCAACACCCCCTTGCTTAATTCTGTGGTGAATGCCTTCAGTGACATTGAATTCCCCAGCATCTTGTGACTGAGCACTTTGTTTTTAGCACTCTTTATCTCGTTGAACCAACTGACTTTTGACCAATGAACAGGTAACCAAAGAAAAACAAAAGTTACACAGACAACATGTGACAAAATATGACTAGGAAGTACTACTTGAGGAGAACAAGTCAATCAATTTCTTGTTCAGAAACAATTTCAGGCATGAAACTGGGATGTTGAGAATCTTTCTTCTCTAACAAGTTAGCCATGCAAGTCAATAGAGATGTTGACAATCTCTGTAAAGTAGCAAAAACTAAAAATTTAAAAAAAATTGTCAGGTCAGGTTATTTATTTAGTCAAATCAAGTCTGTTTGAAAAATGGCTACACTTTAAAGTGGATGTGGCTGCACAGTAAAGAGAAAAATGTTACACATATGTATAGAATTATAGACAGATTGTAAAATTTGAGATACAACATGCCAAAAATACAAAATTTCTCAATTCCTAGAATTTGTGACATGTTTCTACAGAAGGTGGAATAAACATAAGCCTTTTTTTGTGAACGGGAACTAAATATTTCTGCTTACCAATATTAGGTTGAAAATTTAAGATCACCTTTGTATATCAGAATATCTGATCCATCACCACCATAAGAAGCCACACAAATGTCTCACTAAATACTTAAGACTTACACATTCACAGCTTCAACTTGATAATGCTGCTTCAGTTTGCAAAACCTGTCAGTGTCCTCTCGATAAGAAAAGAAACAAACCAAAAAGTCAAATTACAAATATAGCGAAATGTGCTGTCGCTAGGAGACTCCTTACATTTTCTTACATGAAAATTGGTAAACAAAATTAGGCCTACTTTTCTTCATCAAACACACACTTACTTTAAAATATGAGGAAATGACTGAAGACAAATAAATCCCAAGTCATTATAGTGCTGACGAGGATACAACCAGTACACATACATCACCTAAGACAAAGATAGACACTGTTACACAGAAAGACTGATTTGGCTAAAACTGCAACATCAATATTCAATGTTTAGGATGATACTTTAACTTTTGGATGATAGAGCAAGTGGAGCAGAAATTTTTTTACAGCTAACATTCTTCAAATTAAGCCTATAAAGTTCCTAAAAAATCGAAAATATAAGGTTTTGCACAAAATCAAGGTTTTTTGGCTATATCTTAAAAATAAGGCAGATAGGCATATATTTTCTATGAAAGACGAATATAAACTTAGGGATTGCGAATAATTTGAGCCTATTTTGAAGTCTGTATGTGCATTCGTTCTCGAGATATGGCATTTTCGGGTAATTTTGCAGTCGGCGCAAAAGCCGTTATCTTCAAAGCCTCCGTCCATATGGGTTTTTAAAACCAAATAATGCGATTGAGGTACCTTTGGGTTTCTTTTGACCTATATTTTCATATTCCATCCACACAGGTATGATTTTCTGAAATTTTTAAAATAACACCCCCCCCCCTAATGTTATATTTAATATCAAATTAGTTTTTTTCACCAATTTACAGGGAATATTATACCATTTGACACCTCTGTCAGCCAATCACACGCCAGTATTTCATTGTGATAATTCCCATTTTCCTTATTATGTATCGTCCCATGTTTACCTGTTTGAGTGTTTGTTGATAAATCACACATCCCCTCTCCTGTGTTGAATAACCTAATCGATGGTGAAAGTGCAAAACCTTGTATGTCAAAATTTTGCCATTTTTAGATTTTGGGTGAAATGACTATTTCAATATCCAATACATGTTGTCAATTGGTCACCTTGCCAGTTTGCTGTTTTTTTGAAGCTGTAACACACTGGTAACAGAATGATTTCATAAAACCTTGTATGTCGATTTGTTCCAAAAAGTGAAAGTGCAAAACCTCGTAACTCAAATCAGAACTTAGAAGCTCATATTTTCGGATATTTCAACTTTTTTTTAAAAACAATGATTGCGGCACTCTTTTATGGCTCTCAGGAAATTTCCCTATAAAAAAATCTATACCTCCCTATATTTGTTTGAGTGATGTAGGCTATTGAAAAAATTGTGCATGAAAATTTGAAAAATTGCTATTTTCCTCATTCTTGCTATTGTAGCCACTAATTAAAATCAGCATTTGTATTTGCTATAGATTGGAAGTACATTCAATGCTGCAATTTGCTTAGAAATGTGATGAATGATCGAGTTACGAGGTTTTGCGCTTTCACTAACTTGCAAAAATTTAAAGTGCAAAACCTTGTAACTCGACATTTTCATTCATATCTGATGGTAGCATCAATGCAGGGGTCAATGACCTATGACAAAAAATTGTGCTAAAACAGGGTCTCACTTTCTATAAATCACGTAGAGCCTAACTCTCATATAAATGAAAATTTTCTGTGATAGTTTTTTTCCAATTTCTGAAAAACAGCTTTTTTTGACTTACGAGGTTTTGCACTTTCACCATCGCTATACTATAGCATCATCCGCGCTTCTCAATTTATTTTTAAAAAATTATGACTACAAAAACAATTCTATAAGCATGATTTCACCACCGGGCAGCAATAATGTTATGTTGTTTGATACACTAGAGTCGCTTCCCAGTAAAAAAATTGAAAACAAGAAAAAAATTTGTAAAGAGATTTGGGAGAAGTTTATGAGCAACAATGTACCAAGAAATTATCATTCACAAGGAGTTTCGCGAGACATAAAGAAACAGATTTTGGTGCTTGGTCAATTTTTAATTTATCCTGTGAAAATCAAACACTCAAAACTAATAATAAAGTAACAGTTTTATGGCATGTGCAATCATAAATGAACAGCAGTGCAAGACTGTGTAAGAAATTCACATAAAGTTCTTGATTGATCGGAAATTACAATTTTTTGGCGTAAGCGATCATCGACGCGTCACCGTACATGGCTGTGGAAGGCAGAATTGTTGCCGAATATGATATATAACATTATAACCCACAATATATATATCATGTTTGCTTGGGTTATAATATATAACAATATTACATTATTAAAATCATGTTCAGGTTATAGCAAAAGATAACAATTGTTACAAAATAGATAGCCCTAGATGAAAAAAGATAAGAGAACAAAATGTGCCATTATTCATACACAGCCCAGTCTCCGCGTGCAATCACCTGTTGCGACATTTGTCCGAGCATTTCAAGATGGCGGACTCCTTGCTGATGAAGATCTGCATTGCCAGTAAGTTTATAATGAAATTTTATTCTATTAATTTTACCCCCTCCCTCAAAAATAAGTTTCTTAAGAGCTATCTAACCTTTATTTTCATTGTACAATTAAATAGCATATTTTGTTTAATTGATTCTATAATTCTCTGTTTCCAATTGTACTCTATTAATGTTGTTAAATAAATCAAATTAAATCAAATCTATTTAAATTTTCATTACAAATTTCTGCAAGATATTTTCTAACAGACCAGTAAAATATAAGAATATAAATAATTATAATCTTAAAACTTGTTGAGAAATATTCTATTATTTCAACTTGATTCAAAGGTGAAACTGAAATTGAGTCAAAACAACCATATAAACAACTGCCAGATATTTCATTTCCAATTTTGCAGAGAGATTTTAATTGCACATAATACAAAATGATTTAAAATGAATTGTGTTTTATAAACTTAGCAAGTATATCATACCAGGAGGTGGCAAAACAAGTGCAGAATTTCATCATTTTAGACCCTTATTTGGCTGGTTTCTTACCTTTACTATGGCAATATTTAAGCAAACTACTATATGTGTGCAAGACAGATTAAGCAAACATAAGCTTGTGTCAGTAAAAACTTTTTTTGTAAAATCAGACCAGTGGCGTCACTAGAAATGCAAGTTTATCTATTTTTGGTGTCATCTGGAATGTCACAAATTTCCATCCCTCAAAATCTGTGTGATGAAAACACATGGTTCTTCAATACTACCAGGTGCAGAAGATTCCCCTCAACAAATTCACCATGTCATTTGGCCTAGAAATCCAAATCAAGTCATTTTTCTTGGAGACGAAGATTCATTGTTGATAATTTATGTGCAAGCATAGCACCCGTGAGAATGCGTATGGTGAGAGTAAGAATGGAAGTGAGAGAGTGAGGTTTAGGGTATGATGATTATTGGAACAATTAATAAAGTGGCAGATACACACATCAATGCTCAAATTGAAAGTGATTAATGATATTCCCATGTAAGATTAAGCTATTCTAATGCTTATTATGAGTGGTAAAAACAATTTTTGCCCACCCATCAATGGTAATGACCCCAGGAAATTACCGGTAACTATCACTTCACTAGTCGACTTTATATGGTCGACTTGGGGGTCTACTCACAACAGTCACATCACAACATAATCAAATCAAGTGGCAATTATAATAACTTTCGAGCAGCCTCGCTTCCCGAAAAAGTGAATATATCTGGCAGTCTTGCCCTGTCTTCAACTTATTCACTCTTTTATTTATTTTTTATAAAATTATGATGATGATAATTCAGCAACAATCATATTATTTAAAACACACACTGGAAAGAGATGAGAAAAAACTGCCTTAGATGAACTGGTTAGATAACCAAGCTTAGCCTCCATTTGGGGTAGCAGTCAGCAAATCAATAACAAAATATAATGTCTAATGGTACAAGGCAAACTATGGCCCACTTAAATTATCAATGATTAGATATGTATCGCAATTCATGCTGTGTTAGTCATATTTATTTCGGTCAAACTACCCTGATCTCCCAATTCAAGGCAACCTATACTTTCACATCATCAGCTCCCTAGCAATCTCATTGACAGCAAAAACCTGGGCCCTGTTTTAATATCAGTTAGGTACTGGCCTGTGCCTATTCCTGACTCTGCTTGTTGTTATTACCAGGGCTGTATTAACCATAGAGGGCCCATGACCTTTGGGGGGCCCATTATGAAGCTGAAAAGAGTTGCGACAGTAAAGGAAGTGCGTCGGGTAACTGACGCAACAACATATTTTCAGAATTTAGAGAGCTTTTGAGGTGCAAGGGAGGCCCAGGGATGGACTAGCCCTATGGCATTTAATGCCCTGGGGCCCACCGCCTGAGGGGGGCTACCAGCAACCTTAAAAAAACAGAAGTATGAAAAATGATGTGAAAGACTTAGAAGTCAAAATTGGATTTCAGGCCTTATAGAAAAATGTGTTTTGAAATTTGTGGGCCCTCCTCAATCCTCATACTACTTATATTTTGCTTCAAAATGTCACTTTTCCTTTCACGGACCTAAAAGGGCATGGGCCCCTGAGCCCCCTACACCCTTCCTGAATCTGCCAATATCTGCCCCCTTCAATTAAGTGTATAAAGCAGGAGTCCAAGGGCCCCTTTCCTGATTTTCGTGCAGACGTTTTTGTCTAATTTTATATTCTACTATTCATGATTTCATATTATATCATGCAGATAAAAAATTCTGCAATAACTGTGGTTTTTGATGCAGGTATATCAAGGTGCAAATTAAGTCAGAATGCTAGATTGAAGACGACGCTATCGCGATAACAGGGGCCTACCAATTATTTTGTCAGGGGCCCACTGTGGGGTAAGTCCACATCTGGGGGCCCATTAGAAACAGTTTGCCCCGGGCCCAAAAATGTGCTGATACAGCCCTTGTTATTGCCAGGTTGTGAATATTAGTTTTCTCTTTTATAATCTCCCAACGAGTTACAAAGGTATACATATTTGTTTTGAAGGAATTTCCAGAGTGGTTATAGTCTAGGCCTGCATGCAAGTGTAAGATGGTGAAAGTGCAAAACCTCGTATGTCAAAATTTTGCTATTTTTAGATTTTGAGTGGAATGACTAATTCGATATCCAATACATGTTGTCAATTGGTCATCTTGCCTCTTTGCTATTTTTCGAAGCTGTAACAGAGTGATTTCACCAAACCTTGTATATCGATTTGTTCCAAAAAGTGAAAGTGCAAAACCTTGTAACTCAAATCGGAACTTTGAAGCACATATTTAGGATATTTCAACCTGTTTTGAAAATTATGATTGTGGTACGTTTTTTATGGCTCACAGGAAATTTTTTTTTTAAAAATTGTTTACCTCCCTATATTTGTTTTGGTGACAAAGGGCTACTGAAAAAGAGCGTGCACAAAAATTTGAAAAAAGAGTTATTTTCGTCATTCTTGCCATTGGAGGCACTAATTAAAATTAGCTGTTGTTATTTATCATAGTCCAATTATATTTTTTACTGTTTACCTATAGATTAGAGGTACATTCAATGCTGCAAGTTGCTTTAAAATGTGATAAATGGTCGAATTACAAGGTTTTGCACCTTACTATTTAATACTAACTTGTAAGAAAGTGAAAGTGCAAAACCTTGTAAGTCAACATTTTCAACCATATCTGATGGTGACATCAACGCTAGGGGTCAACGACCTCTGACAAAAATTATATTAAAACAGGGTGTCACTTTCTATAAATCAAGTTGAGCCTAACTCACATATTAATAAACATTATTTTTAAAAAAATATCGATGATAGTTTTTTCCAATTTCTGAAAAATGGCTTTTTTGGCATACGAGGTTTTGCACTTTCACCATCGAGCTGCTGAAGGTCTTTCAACATCTTTGCCTGCCCAGGTTCAAACCCCAGCTGGTGAATCCAAAAATATTTTCAGTGAACCTTCAAGAGCAAAATCCTTAATCCTATATAGCTGAGCTTATTCTGAGCTGTCTTTCAGATGAGATATTGAATAGGCAGGTCATTGTATCAGTGTCTGAGATTCCCTTATGTGGGTAAATCAATCAACCCTTACAAGTGAGCACCTAGAACTGATCAAAGATGGCTGCACTTACCATTTCTATATCTGTTGACATTTACATCTATCCGAAGGGTATATTGCAGTGTTGCTTTACTTCCTTGTCATTTCAAAATAAAAATCGTTCAAATTATCAATGCAGATTGCGAAGCATCAGGTTAGTTATAGTCGGGAAATTTGATATGCAAAATGAGAAGACCACTTCACTGTGAAAATGCACTTTGTGACTCATGATAGCTGATGAAGTGTCATCTTCTCTACATTCAACATAGAAAGAAGTTGTTTGATGAGTCATATGATCAAGAGATGGTCATTTGATTTTTCATAACTGATGTTAGAGTTAAGATCAGATGCATAATCCTTTCGTTTGCTTGTCGCCAACAAGCGGGATTAGTCGCCTTAAATCAAATTATATTGACATTAAAAGTATTGGATATGATCACGACAAAGCATTGATCAGTATAATGACCCTCAAAGCGCCATTATCACAGTGCAACAGTCCATTCTTTTTGCATAGATATGTTATTGTATTTTAAAAATTGACAGACTGTTAAGGGTCTCCTTGCTCCACATATTTCTTCTATACTTCTAGTTCTTTTTTTCTCAATTTTTTTTACAAATTGAGCAGACAACTAATAAATCAATCCGTAACAGGTTTGTAAACCAAGTCTTATCAATTCTGAGGAGTGTTATAAATGTCTTCTTCTTCTTTTAGGTTGCCTGGTGATAGCCGCAGTGAATGCGAAAGCTATGGATCGTCTGTACCAAAGTAAGTACCAAGAAAAAAATTTGAAGTACACTTATCTGAACAAAGATCGTAAATCAGAATAAAAACTTTAAAAAATAAGGAACATATTTGATAACCTGTGCCTCCTAGACGCAAATATATCATTCTGTGACGTCCATGTTGTGATGACCTGCCCTTATTTTACGATAAAATTATCTCTCAATTTATGATAAGGCGCTGAACTTTGTCCAATAATCGAAAACTTAGTTCAAATAACATGTATTATATCTGACAATAGCAAGACATAATCTGTCACAAAGAGCAGACAATATGTGTTAAAATTAAGGTCCCATATAATAAGGTGCATCATAATTTATGGTTCTCCAACTTCTCCTGAAAGAAGTAGGCAATTTCTTGCACATCTTGAAAGTTTGAAGTTCAGCATAATGTTTCTTGGTGTAGCACAGTCACTATCATAATGATTTATTATCTTTTACTACCAATATATAGATATAATAACATAATAATAAAAAATAATTGTTGTCTTTTCACTCGTATAAATTTACATAAAATGTCTGTAAGAAACAAGGGCAACCGTCCTCTCCAAGTTGGGACTTTCTTTGGCTTCCCATATCAAACAAAGTCACTGTAATCTTTTCCACAATTTACAATCAGAGTAGTAGAAGTGAATTAAACAATTTTACAAAAAAAAAAATAATTAAAATCTATATCTAGGAGAGGGAAATTGAAAAAACAAATTCTCCACATTCAAAGTTACATCTGTCGTCACAATGGCATTATTCATTGATTGTAGCGTATGTGAACATATTTTTGTGAAATGGTTGCATTTGTATATAATAATAAACAATTGTATTTGCATATAATTTCATTGCACCATTTTATTTCAGTGGACAAGTATGTCTTGTATACGGATGCAAATGCAGAAGACATCGACCAGCATGTCATCCACGTTGAGGGATATAGAGCAATGGTCTTCAGGGTCAGAGCCTGCGCAAATGCCCGCTTGCTAATGGCTGGCATTTATGATGTAAGTTCAAACATATTTTCATTAGGGACCATTCACAATTTATGACAGGGGGGTATGGGAGTTTTACTGGAACTTCCCGTCAAAAATTGATACCCCCCTTGAGTTTCATGCGGATTTTTAGTACCCCACCCTTAGGTTTCATGCATATTTTTAGTATTCCCCTCGACATACAAAAATTAGCACCTCCCCTTGATACACATATGAAAAGTCAGTACCCCCTCGGGCAAAACTCCTACCCCCCCCCCTTCAAATCCTTACACATTACACTGAAGGCATGCCAAAGATGTAAATTTTCATTTACAGTCCTCGTCATATTTACGTGGAATCTCAAGTTCTTTTCTATTCTGTTGAACTGTGATGTCAGAGATGACACTATTCTATCATTTTATATGTATATTAACTACAAGCTGTGATGTCATTTCTGTGTTGAAACTGTGACGCTCAGTTCAGTAGGATCAACATTGGCTAGAAGCTGGGGAATCTGACCCAGTTTGAAATGACATCACAGCTTGTAGTTAATTTGCATATATTGCAATGCTAGAATAGAATCATCTCTGAAATCACAGTTCAACAGCATAGAAAAGAACTTGGGATTCCACAAAAGTATGACGAGGACTGTAATATCATGTAGAGTTCTCTCAACAGGGGCTTGATGAGCAAGTCTGCTATGCTGTGTCTATAAATAGCATTACCTTGTAAACGCCCCATACCAGCTCAGATCCCTGGCTGTGTGAAGCTACCCCAACACCTTGGCCCTAGGCCATTGGTTATAATCTTTGGCTGTGTGAAGCTACCCCAACACCTTGGCCATTGGTTATAATCTTTGGCTGTGTGAAGCTACCCCAACACCTTGGCCCTTGGCCATTGGTTATAATCTTTGGCTGTGTGAAGCTACCCCAACACCTTGGCCATTGGCTATAATCTTTAGCGGTGTGAAGCTGCCCCAACACCTTGGCCCTTGGCCATTGGTTATAATCTTTGGCTGTGTGAAGCTACCCCAACACCTTGGCCCTTGGTTATAATCTTTGGCTGTGTGAAGCTACCCCAACACCTTGGCCCTTGGCCATTGGTTATAATCTTTGGCTGTGTGAAGCTACCCCAACACCTTGGCCCTTGGCCATTGGTTATAATCTTTGGCTGTGTGAAGCTACCCCAACACCTTGGCCCTTGGCCATTGGTTATAATCTTTGGCTGTGTGAAGCTACCCCAACACCTTGGCCCTAGGCCATTGGTTATAATCTTTGGCTGTGTGAAGCTACCCCAACACCTTGGCCATTGGTTATAATCTTTGGCTGTGTGAAGCTACCCCAACACCTTGGCCCTTGGCCATTGGTTATAATCTTTGGCTGAACCGCTGAGGTGCTGGTATTAAGCTCTGCACACAGAATATTAAATTTCATAAAGCCTGTTGTACAATTGTTGTAATTTTGTCCTTTATTTTTCCAGCATGCCACAGTCACCACAGAGCTTGTGATAGGAGCTGAATCAAATACGAAAACGACGTTGGGATACAAGGGAACTCTAACGCAGGTTGCTTCCGTGGACACACCTGACGTCTTGCATTGCAATGAGATGAGAGCTTTTTGGGTGTCTTGGGCATATGGGTAAGTAGGGGAAAGTAGGGAGAACTGGGCAGCAGGGAGAACTGGCCCACCCAGCTTTCTGTTATATAGATCTAGAGTGGAAGAACTTCAACTGACTAATCAGCTAAGTTGTCAAACTCCGACTTCACTTGACTTCAAATAACTTCAGCTGACTAATGACCTTCCTTTAAAAATTATCAACAGTACATTAGGCCTACAACTTCAGTAATTTCCGAATTTTAAACTCTGCAGGATACAAATGTGTTGCATAGATTTTCCAAAGGTCCTCAACGATTGTGATATACATGTTGTGCTCTTTATGCCATTGAAAATACGATCCGATACGATACGATGTGATAAACTTCATTCAATCACAGAGGGAAATTTTACATAGTTATGAGTTCAGTGTTGCAAGACAATGCAAAAATTAAAAATATTTAAATTAAAAAGACAAAATCAAACTGCTCGCACAGCTCCCACAATATTCTGAGGGAGCTTCTTCTTCTCATTGGACTTCCCTTCTGTGTTAGGAGGACCCCAAATGAAGGAACCTTATGATGTGGTGCTTTTTGTTCAAGCATCGGCGGGGGGGGGGGAGGAAAATTGTTTTGTATGAAAATTGAAAAGATAAAAAAAACGATTTTTTGAAGATTTTTGTTATCAAGTTCTTCATTTGACAAAGTTTTCACAGAAACTATCGATGCTACCATTCATTTGAAAGCTCATCTTTCAAGGAAATATGTAGTCTATTTAAATATCAATTGAGATTGCCTGAAACTATAGGAAACCGCGAAAATGCTCTATTTCAACAAAAATTCCAAGAAAATGGACCCTGACCACCATGAAATTTCTCTATTCAATCCAGAAATCAAGTGATTGTGTTTTTTAGATATATAGAAGGAATAATGAGTACTGTTTTCACATGGTTAAACTATAGGGGCTCAACAGAATGCAGGAAAATGATAGAATTAGCCGCCATTTTGGAAAATGGTCAACCAGGTCAAATCTGAAGTGGCTCCCTATCTAAATGTATTCTTTAAGATGTTTTTAAACTCTGTGCCATGTTTCATGCTTCTATGTATAAATGCAATATTACTACCCTATTCATGACAAATCTGCCCCGCTATCTGACTTGACTAGACAGAACACTGACTTGCTGCTGAAAGCTAACTATGACTTCACTTGTTGACTTTATGTAGTCGACTTCGAGGTCTAATTGGGATATTCCTGCATTTCAGTCACATGACTAGTGCCAAAAAGTTTGTTTCACTTTTTTTCAAAAGATGGAGAAAGTGGTCCCCTACTTGGTCTCAATTTCACTACTGGGGATTAGGGGTGTCACGATACACCTATCCCACAATACGATGCATACCTCGATATCATATCCACGATACGATACATGCTCCAGACAGCCACAGCATTGCAACAACAAAATTTGCCACTTCCACCAGGCAGAAACTAGTGTGGCACGTATTTCTTAAGACACATCACACCTTCCGTGAATCAGATTTCCACAATGTGACGATTTTGACAGATGTTTGTGGTGTTTTCAGTGGATTTGCAGGCTTTTGCAAGGTTTTTTTCAATAAAATATGTATCTCGGTACATGACCCATGATACGATATGTGTATCTTGAGGCAAAATATCGCAATATATCGATGTATCGAAATTTCGTGACACCCCTACTGCGGATCCCAGTGACATCAAGGTGGCCCAGTTTTCCCTAATTCCCATAACAATACTGTTGATTGCATTTACTAAAAGTGAGGGTGGTTTTTATGAAAAATCACTGCCACACATCAAATTGACATTTCATCTGAATTTGTAAAGTTTCAAAACAAAAAAAATATCTTTAAATCATATTTTGAAAGGTTTCAAAAATTACCATTTCAACCTGCACCAAAATCATGTAGGCAGTCATGCTATTTTTGCTCTCGCTTTTTCATTGCAAGGAACATAATATATATTATATTTTGATGCAAAATTTGACGACCGTGTGTCACTTTCAACCCTTTAAATACTCTGGTAGCCTGAGAGTTGATTTTTTATGCCTATAAACAGTGTACTTACAGTGTACTTACGTGCGCTGTGATTGCATTTGACAGCTTACATGTCTATGAGTTTCACACCAAGTATTACTATTTTCAGCTACTTGCGAGTGGGTTCCGGTTCCTCATTGGGCATTGGAATGTTTCTGGAGCTGCAAAAAACGGGCGATCTGAATCATGACGTAACGACAATTAACGTTTTCACTGGCGACGGTCTTGGAGGTGTCTGGGAAGTAGAAGAAGGGTCATGTAAGTGAAATACACTACCTTAAACGTTTAAAATAGAAAAAGGTAAGACTTTGTTTCACTGAAGCATAAACCATCACCCCCAGGTGATCCCCCATTTGCTAGTTCTTCATTTTATTCGGTCTCAAATAGTTTAAGAAATATCCCGTAACCACTCATTTTGAATTAATTCGATAACACAAATAAGAAATTACTTGAAAACCCATGACAGCCCTGATGGCTGTGGATCATGTCTCAACACAACTTTATGATGCCATTTTATTTGAGCAATGTGCATCAACTGCATATTCTTAATCTACATATCTTCTTTGACATTCTCGCCCTTGCTACGATGCAATGTCAGGATATAGCATTCCATTCCCATTTGAAGTTTAACTTTGCTTAATATCCACTACAATCTGTAGATCTATGCTATTCCCTTCCCATGTGAAATACATCAAATTATGCAGCCTTTGCATTTATATACATGGCCAATTGTGCAGCATACGTAAAACGTACGTTGCTCTTTCTTGTGAATTTCGTACGTAAATTGGTTATTTTCACGTATGAAATATGTATGAAAATTTACGTACGTAAAACATACGTAAATTTTCGTACGGATTTCATACGTGTTAAATAGGTTTTTGGGCTATATCTCTACTTATTTGCTCTTTTTTTTTTAGATAGGCCAATGCAAAGTCTAAACTTAAACTATTTGTGATAACCATATTGTACTTAAATGGCCAAAGTAACTGAAAAGTACTTGTGTGACATTTTTATGAATTCGTACGAAATTCGTACGAAAATGTACCTACGTAATACGGATCGGCTCTTTTTTGTGAGTTTTGTACGTAGAATTTATGTACGTAATTCGTAAGCTGCACAATTGCTAGTGTATATATATATATATATATATATATATTATACAAATATGGACTGATTTCGAGGGCATTAGTCAAATCCATTTCCCCTGAGGGTGTGTAAGTGAAAACTATTTCACGAGGCCGAAGGCCGAGGGAAATAGTTTTCCTTACACACACGAGAGGGAAATAGATTTTACTAATGCCCGAGATAGTCAGTCTATATTTGTTTTATTATACCGAATAGATAAGCAGACACAAACATTGCACTTTTACTAGTTTTGATGAGGTTTTTTTGATTTATGGACTAATGCAGGGCAATTACTTTATTATAGTCTTTATTAATGCACTCATTTGAATTTATTTTTCCTGCACTATTGCAGGGAAAAATTGTGGAAAACAATATTGAAAAAAAACTTTTTTTTTTTGATTTCGGAAAAAAAAATTTTTTTATAAGGCCCACGGGGAAAAAAAATTTTGAAAAAAAAAAATTCGGAAAAATTTTTTTTTTTGAAAAAAAATATATTTTGCACAAAAAAAAAATTTTGGAGGGCAATAGTCCTGGTCAATACGCTGAAATAATGACTGACATGTGACCAGCTCTCGGCCAATGACAGCTCAGCTTTCATGGTGGAGGTATAATAAATTCTTATATTAACACCAATAACAATTTGTATACATTTGTAACACGGAATAGATATATAATATATATATAGCACATGTACATCTGAGTTATTGCTGTCAGGAGGTGAGTTTAAAAACCCGAAAAGTTGTGACTACTCACCCCCTCTACCCACCACCAGATATAGACGATGTTAACCTTTAACGTGAAGAGAGAGATTAACATTTTTTTATAAAAAACAACTTTACTTAACAACGGTTTCAACCCACTGTGCATTTCATTTACAGTTCTCACCCTGGCTGCGACTCCTCCTGCCCTCACCCAGACCCCATACCCCGCAATGACCTGGCGTACTGTCGAGTACGTCAGCGGACGGACATTCTTCTTCACTGTATTGGCTTGCAGTGACGTCAGCATCTATTTGGCAGAGAGCCAAGTGGGAGCGGCCGATTATACCATCCAACTCGGGCACAGTGGAAGAAACAGAATCTTGAAGGGAACACAGCAACTTTATGAGGCAATTATTTCTCTTTATTTAAATTTTAACTTTTAAAAATTGCGTATACATTGAAAAATTTAAGCATAACAATTGTCCTGGTCTCACACCACTTGTATGCGGCTCTGGACCCGAGTTTGGTTCTCAGTTTTAGAACAACTTTATGAGGCAATTATTTCCATTTATTTAAATTTTAACGGAGAATCAACTTTTAAAATTTGTGTTAAGATTTAAGCATAGCAATTGCCCTGGTCTCACACCGCTTGTATGCTGCTCTGGACCCGAGTCTGGTTCTCAGTTTGAGAGCAACTTTATGAGGCAATTATTTCCATTTATTTAAATTTTAATGGAGAATCAACTTCTAAAATTTGTGTATTGAAAAATTTAAGCATAACAATTGCCCTGGTCTCACACCGCTTGTATGCAGCTTAGGACCTGAGTTTGGTTCTCAGTTTTAGCAGTCAGAAATCCAATGGCATAATATTATACAGAGCTGTTATACAGTAATTCAAATTAAGATAAGTATCCAAAGTTAGGCAGGAAATATTAGTCCAGAAGTGACACGTTAAAGTCTTGGTAATCAAAGGTCAATCTTGATATCTAAGCAAAATAAAATACTTTATAAAATTTTATCAGGCCAATTTACGGAAAAACAACATGCCAAGGAAAGTTAGGCCATCAACTTGTGAGCGCATGGAAGTAGTTTACACATATAAAGAATTGACCTACAGAGCTGAAACTTGCCTCAAAATGTAAGATATACAATGTCTGAAATAGGAGGTATATATTTTTCAATATTTTGCATGTAGACGAATTTGTAAACCTGCAAAAACAAACATATACACGATTTTGGTATTCGTACAAGTGTCAAATAGTGTCTTTCACGAATTTGTAGAGGTGTAATTACGAACATTCTAACCCTGAACTTGCCTAAACAAACTCTCACCCTAATTCTAACCCTAAACCCTAATTATCTAGCACTTTCACGAATGTTAGCAATGGCAGTTACACAAGAGAAAAATACAGCATATACATGAATGCTAGTTTTTGCACATAGACAACTAACTTGCTCGATTTTGCATGTCCCCAAATTCGTTTATGCTCGTTTTTACAGCTACACAAATTTGTGTATATGCCAAATGTTGAAAACTATATACATGGAAATAGTGGTATCAGTCAGAGGATGCTGCACCAAATATTCATAGTGCTACGACGTCTTCTTAACAAGCTGTGATCACCTTTTTTCCTTGTAGGACTCAAATGATTATTTGTCATGTGACAAACCCCGAGTCTTCTGGATTACCTGGTGGAATGCACACATCATCATCGGCAGTGGTTTTGTGAGAAACGATTACGAACTAATGAGTGTAAATGAAACGGGAATCGACACCCTTAACTCCATAGGATTTGCTGCAGGGCCAAACTCACAGGCGACATTCGATTTTGTGGCTGATATGGGTAAGAGCACAATAAGATGTGATTTCACCAATTTATATGAGAATATGTGACTTCTTCAGACATACAAAGACTTTTGTTTATTTTTAAATACATTTTAAATTGGTTAATCACTCAGCAAAACAATCATACTGCCTTTCAGTAATGATCTTAACAATAAAAAATATGTGGAAGTATCAAAACAAAGACTCAAAAAAACAGAATGAAAAAATGTTTTCACATTGCATTTGACAGTGTATTAAAACAATTACAATCTACATACAACTTACAAAATATTTTAAGTCTGCAAATAATTTACAAGAGCTAATATTAATTCATTATATTTGAATAATAAATTAATAACAATTGCAGTGTCAATGTTTTTTAAAAAGTGTTTATTCTGTGAAACAATATTTAAATGTAATTTTCCCAATAGGGTGAGTCAGCATATATTTTTGAACTGCAGCTTAATATCCTACTTTTTTACCCCTATGTAACCATAAGGCCACACATAATTGATTCTTTGTTTCGCGGACCAGCCGATACAATAGCCGACACAATAGATTTTCTGCCGATAGAATAAAAGCTTTTTTTTGTCCTACCGACAGACCCTAGAAAAAGTGCCTTGAGAGGATCCGAGAAGCTAAAGATCAATTATGTATGGCCTAGAGTATTGCAAAATGTTCTGATCAATCAATCAATAAATCAATCATTTCAGATGATTTCTACACATTTGAGACCAAGGAAGACAACACAGACACCTACCAGCACTGGTTGCACGTGACAGAGTCCAACTTTGTTACGTTCTTCGTACGAGCTTGCAGAGACGTTCAGATTGTGTTCTCAAGCACTCTCGGAAGCGTGTCGGACAATGCAGTCGTCATGCAACTGAACCGGGGAGGAGAGACAGGCAGCAGTAGACTGATAAGACAAAGTAATGGAGAAGAATTATCCACCTTCGCCGATCAAGTCCTGGAGTGTGATGTTATGACGCCCTTGTGGGCCAGTTTTGCAGACAACAAATTTAGGTCAGTATCAGTATTTCTACTCATATAACAAAACAACCCAAGTCTGGGTCAATGAGTAACAATATCACGAGCTGTAGGGTGAATTAAAGTCACTCGAGACAGCAGTAGGTTGAAAAGACAAAGTACAGGAGAAGAGTTGTCAACCTTCGACGATCAAGTCCTAGAGTGTGATGTTATTACGCCCTTGTGGGCCAGTTTTGCAGACAACAAATTTAGGTCAGTATCAGTATTTCTACTCTATAAAAAACAACCCAAGTCTGGGGGCAGGTTCTGATTATATTACAGTGATAACTGCAACAATGCCTACAATGCCAACTTTGATCTCACTTTAACACAGAAGATATTACAAATGTGTCTAAGCCTTCCTATAACCTGCCACTTATACCTTTAAATTAATTACAGAGCTGGGCGTTACACTGTCAAAGGTCTAGACACATTTTTTGCCGCAACGACAGATTTTGATATTCGAATGACGGGAATCGGATTTGGGTCAGATGTGCAAGCATCTTGGGGAGTGCCAACTATAGAGCGTAAGTATTTATATATTGAAACAGGATTAGTTAAATCAATCGATGCCAAACAGACTTCCAAATGAAGCATCTTCGCAATTAGCATGACTACTGTTCAGTTTAATTTTTCTGAAACGACCCGAGGATCTACAGATCTACGAAACATAACAATGAGATCTTTCCCAAGCTTGTCACTGATTAGCACGGAAACCAAGACTATGAAATTTTCAAAATATTTCTAATTTTCCGAAAGGCTGGGTTGAGTGAGGTGAAAAGGTTGGATTGAGTACAGTGGTCCCTGCAGTATAAGACCGCCCCTTCTGCGGTCACGAAGCGGTCTCTCGTGGGGGTGCGGTCTCTCATCGGGGTGCAAAATGCACTAAAAATACTGCTTACTGCAGGAGGAAGGCGGTCACATAAGGCAAGGTGGTCTTACAGCAGGGGGTCTTACAATGCAGGGACCACTGTAGTGTGGAAATGTAAACTTTATAGGGCAATTAGGGCATGCAAGTGTGAGAATAGTGAGTATATTATATGGAAACTGTTTTAAGTAGTAATTTATAAATGTGACATTACTGAATCATTTCTTCTGCTTCTTTTAGCGGGACTGCTTCGCCTCACCACAGAGGGTGGCTTCACTACTGAAAATCACGACACTTGGGCAACTGGCAACAGGAAATTTTACAGAGAATTTAGACTTAAAATGTGTCCAGAGGGAACAGCCAGAATCAGCCTTACCCCTTGCATAGGATGCTTCAGGATGGGTATGACATCTACTTTCCTGTTTTTTATTTTCTACACTCTGTTCCAGTCATATTTAGTCTGGAGTTCCAAAATAAATGCATGAGATGATATTCAGTTTTTCAATTAATTTTTATCATTAAGGGTGCTAGCAATCCAGGAAAAAAAGTTTACCACTTTTCGCCCAGTGGCCTAAATATTTAAATCTCTGAACCAGAATTATAGTGGACTACTCTATTTGCTATTTATAGATAAAACATCAATCATTCCGACCTTCAGGGGTAACTGACCTCCCACACATTAGCCACTGAGAAGTCTAATATAGTATGGACCCTTTTTAAGGATATATCAACCACTCCAAGTACGGTGCAGATAGATCGATAGATAATTTATTTTCCAACAAAGCAGTTACATGTATATGAAGTGGTATATAGTAAATAATATTGCATGAGATGTATGAAGCTTGTTGGAGAGGTACCAAAAGAAACTTAAAAGTTTGTTTTTGGACATCCCAGATGAGATGAGATGAGATGAGATGAGATGAGATGAGATGAGATGATGCTAAAGCAGATGAGCTGATGGCTGTCGACAGATCAAATCAATTATGCTAAATTCTTGAAAATAATCTTACTATTTAAATAATCATATGATTTTAAGTGATAAGTATGCCATAACTATCAGTGGATATCCCTATTGTTTGTGTTTTTATACCTACCCCCACAAAATCTTTCGCTTTCTTCTTGCTAACCACAGAGCGAGCATCAGGCTGGCGATGTCAGACATCTGGCTATTTTTCCTAGCAAGCAACATATCTTATCATTAAAGTAATGCTGGTCAACAGTGGTCATCCATTTCAATACAAGCACAGTGCTCCAAAATCTCAGGTTAGATATTTTCTAAACAGCCCCCTACTAGGCAGGGGGATATTGGGCCATATCCTCCCCCCTCAGTCCCAAAATAAACACGGAAGAGATAGGAAAAGCTGCGGAGGGCCCAACATTTACTCCATGTAATGGTCTCCCCTAAGGCCATTTCTAGATCTATATGCCCCTGTTTCTAAACCTGCACTCAGTAGTACATTATGACAAGAAGGAAACTGATACAAAAACTTGTGTAGAATAATAATACCATTTTTGTTCAGGCTCAACCGGATCATACCATGTTCAAATAGAAAAAGATCAAGTGAGGATTATTCGCATTGAATGGATGGGAGATATTGAAGACGTGATGCCGCCAAGATCTGTGGTGGGTATTAGGGGTCTAAACCGGTTAGATAAATACCGGCCGTACTGGTACAGTCTGGCCGGTTCCCGCACCAGTTTTCAAAGCAGCACTTTCG
Organism: Platynereis dumerilii; assembly: GCA_026936325.1. Classification (NCBI taxonomy): domain Eukaryota; kingdom Metazoa; phylum Annelida; class Polychaeta; order Phyllodocida; family Nereididae; genus Platynereis; species Platynereis dumerilii. The sequence continues at coordinate 42,080,096 of JAPTHN010000012.1, forward strand.
GTTCAGTTCAATAACGCTATATCCAGCTAAAAAAGTTGTTTTCTTGCCGAGATTTGACAGAAAATGTCCACAAAATCATGAAATGAACTCGAGCACTTCATCATCTTGACGTCCGTTCTGATGCGAGATTGACTTTCCGGACCAAAAATTTGGTTTTTCGGCAGGCGGAATTCTAAAATGCGGACCGGCCTGAATTTGCGGACCGATGGTACGAATCGTGTATCCATCAAGTGTATCGATAATACATACCGTATCGAATGTCGGCAACGATATAGAGCCCTAGTGGGTATGACAGTGAATTTTAACGACGCTAACCATTCTGAACGGCAATCATACCAATCGTTATAGTGTTAACCTCTGGACATGGCCGGAGCGGCGTTTGAACCAGCATCCACTGTGCACAATGCAGACATGCTCACCAAGTTTACCTTACATTGTTATCATTTTCTATCTTTCCTGAAGAAGTAGACGCTGTTTCAATATATTATAGCACTTCGAAGGAAATGACATTTAATTTACAAACTTTAGACTCCAAGAAATACTATGTGGTGCTACTCCTTGGTCTATCTAGTTCAGATGTTTGATCATCAGGGATTATGTGTCAATACCAATACCCGTTTATGGTATTTGTGGTATCGGCATAAAACCCAGTATCGGTGTCCGATCGGAGGCACAGCTATATATAATCGATCATGTCAAACCAACGGTGTTGGAATATTTTCGGTATAAGAAAAATTCCAGCATTTTCCATAACCAGCGTTGGTATTGGTAGTGAAATTAAGTGTTTATCACAAGCATACTGCAACAGCGAAATACACCAATCTACATTTCATTTGATTGAATATTTATATAATTTTCTGTAATTTCCGGCCTCAGCCAGATTAGCCTCAGATACACTCCATTGTGAAATGAATTTAAAAAACAACCAAAACGCATAGTTACGGTGTAGAAAATATGAACATTATGTTTTCTTTCTCTTTCAGTCTGGACTTACAAACTGCAATGAGTACAGGTCATTCTATGTCAGCTGGTACAATGACATTGTTGTCTTCGGGCGAGGAGACCTGACCGACGGTGATGAGCTCATTCGTATGGATGAAGAGATACCTTACGATGTGACGGACATCGCGATCAACAGTGAGACCAAATGCACATGGGAGTGGGACATGGAAACAGGTACAACAATAAAAATATATTTTAAAAAATTTAGGCTGTCTCCTGCCTACAGAGGATGCTGGAGTGTCATCTATTATCCTGTGGGAGCCTAATCATTAACAGAGCATGGAGGGCAAGCTCATGTTTGGAAAGAAACCAATAACCATTCCATTGTCAATCATGTGTACTGCTCCTTTCCCTATAGTTGTGAACCCCACATCATCAGTCAGCCATATTGAATTTTCAAGACAGGGTGGTTGACCACCTCTCTGAGGTATAAAGGATCTCCTCTGAGGTATGAAGGATCTCAAATGAGGAACAAACTGAACGAAGAGACTATTATAAAAGAGAGAGACTGTAGCATTCCAAAAGCACTAATTGACTATAAAGGAACAGTCTGCCAGTGCAAAAATCAAGGGCTTCCCATCATATTTGAGTCCGTTACCATTAGATATCAGGGGAATGCAAATAGAATGCAACCTCTAACTAAATGGCACAATTTGCAATGTTATGAATATGCTAAAAAATATGCATTAATGCATGCTTTAGTTACTTACTCACCTTCACTCTGAGAAGTGTCAAAACTATGTTCTGGGATGTTTCCGTTGAGATATCAAGCCAAGTAACTGAGCCAGAAAAATTAGCAGCTGGTGGGTGACACAACAAAAGGAAGTAGTTGACCCAAGGTGAAGGCAATTATATATTTTTTTTTAAGGATAATAAAATTCCGTAGACTGGGGCTTCTGAGGCATTTTATAACACAAGAAAGTTCCATAAATAGTTTTAAAGAATTAATAAATAATGTTATGAGCTTGATGCCAGAAATTATGTCAAGATATACTTTCACTTTTGCTAATTGACCCAGTTTGTTGTCTAAATTATAAATTGTCACCTCAAGAGGATCAAGTTGTTTCTACCTGAGGAATTTGTGAAGCTGTGAATGACATGCTCAACAGTTTGATAATCAATATGCCATTGTTTTCTAAACATTCTGACTGACTGAGTGGAGTAAAACTGTTAGAAACTCATGAAATAAAATAACCTTCTCAAAACAATATTGCTATGTCCAAATAAAAATGAAATACAAAACTGTATTTGGGCAATTCCGTAAAGTCTGATTCACTGGTTTGACACTTTAGCAGCTTGTTTAGCCCTCCCATTATAGTTTAGCTATTTCATCGTTATCCAGGCATGAGGGCAGGTAATAGGGTATCAGACAAGCCATCAACCAAACCTTCTAGTGTAAAAGGAGTCGAGCTATGGCAAAATATCATGGTGTCGGACGTACACCGTGTGATGTACGTCCGACACCATGATATTTGCTTTGTAGCTCAGCTCCTGTTACACTTGGAGCTTTGGTTGGTGGCTTGTCTGATACCCCTATTACCTGGCCTCATCCCTGTTTAGCAATGAAATAGCTGAGGTGTAATGCCAGGGCCACACAAACTGCTAAGGTGTCAAATCTGTGAATCAGACTTTACGGAATTGCCCATTTGTCATACATATCACTTAACTGTAGGACAATCAGAAATATTTGTAGGCCAAAAGTAGAATTAAATAGGAAAAAGGTTATCAATGGTTTGATAATTGCCAATTCTTTTGCGTAAAAATACATGCCTGGGTCAAAATTTTCACTATCTTGGGGAAAATAGCAGGGCAGTACCATCATGCTGCAAGATCACATATTAAAATATTATATAATTTCTTTCAGTCCATCAAAGCGCCCTGCAATATTATGTGATCAAAGAAGCTACTGTTGAGTAGGGTCACCAGGAGGTGGTGCCACCTACATTAGGATAGTTGAATCATTACAAGTACTCAGTAATGCAATACCAGTTATAAAAAATAAGGACAGGCTATAATTTTCTATCAAAAACATTTTTTGTCACAATATCATAACATGAGAAGGTTTAACAGAAGGACCTGGACATTCTCCTCTTAAAAATGATGTGACATATGAATAAAATACACAGTACATCTATACTACATGTTATAGAATTTGCAAATAAGATTGATGGAAAAGTGATTTCAGGCAAGTGGGTAAATAGTTAATCAAATGTTGAATGCATTTATTTGGATTTTTTTTTCCAATTTTAGTTAGAAAGCCTATATATATTAATGTTAAAAGAAATCTATTATGTGGGCCTGACTCTCTTTCAGATGAGTATTATTGTAGAAATTGGATAGTTTTTAATGGTTTGATAGTTGTTTGTGGCTGTTTCTGTTTTGCACCGACAACAATCACAATAGGATCAACAAATGCCTCATCAGTGATACCAATTGAATGCTTTGTCAAAGCAGTCAGTGGAGCATGACATCCACAGTAATATGAACAATGTTTTCATGATATTTGACCCAGAAAGGGCTCAATCATTTATGAAAGAATCAATTGGAAATAAGTAGTTAACCAGGATTATTGCAACAAATCTTCAAATCCCCCAGGATTCAAATACACAAATGGACCAGATGAAGCTGAAACTGGATTTTTTTGGCAGATTTTGAATATATCTATTTTTCTGTGCCTGGGAATTTTCTGCAGACCACTTCTAATCTTGCAAGTCTGTTCTTGAAGGCTTACCTAGCAATGGATTCAAAATGGACTTGAAGTATTTATGACTCTTACAGATAGCAGACTGGCCTGCAAGTCACACAACTAACCAAAGGTGAGGTAAACTTTATTCAGAGCAAACATTTGACAGAATTTATTGAGGCTGAGCATATTATTTTGACTCTTTATTAGCCATGGTCAATGAAGCATGGCATTCTAGCTTCAGTCCCCTGGTATTATATGAGTAAGTCCTCAGCTGACCTGAGCATCAAAATGCTGGGAAGCCCTTGGCAAAAATGCACTATTTAAATACTCATGTTATGCATATTCTCATATTTTATCCTTTTTGTTACCTATGTCTTGATATATATTTAGTATATACAGTATAATATACAGTTTTTAATACTTTCATTTGGGCTCCTTGGGAAATAGCTCAACAGCTGATGCTTTATTTTAATATAACCGAGAATACATAACAATTTGACCTCGAACTTCTTGATATGAAAACTGCTTGTTAATTGTCATTATGGTTTTTAATATTTAATAATAATTTTAATACATGTATATTTTTGAATACCCATGGATATTAGTGTTTGGTTTCTTGCTAAAAATTTATCTTTCTGTTGCGTTGCAGGGGAACAACTGTCTTTCCAAGAGAGGTCGATCTCTCTCGGCTACAGCTGGGTGAAAGTTTCTCCCCGTTTGACGTGGCAGCGTTTCTGGATTACCAGCACTGGCATCGAGATTGTCTTGGCGGCAACTTATGGCGACGCCTCTACAGCTTATAAAATCACATTCCAGGGATCAGAGATCAAGCTTTTCAAAAATGACGTAGAACTGGAATCATTTGGTGAGACATCTTGTTTTCAAGATGATGTTTCAAATTTGTGTAATTTTCTGGAAGACGGAATGTTTGCAGTAGGCTATTCAATAACATACACGCAGTTAATGATCTTTTGTATTCGATAAATAGCATCAAAACTTACAAGGGGGTGTCCCATAACGCTCATTTTCACTGATTGATGTTCTTCTACTTTTGCATGACTTTATGTCCAGCATTTTGTGTTGAATATAAGTTGAAGTGACAGATCAATGAGAGCGTGTTGTAGAAGTGGGAAATTTATGATCAATTTCAGAAAAATGATAATTATTACAAGAAATCTTAGACTCAAGACTCAAGACATTTATTTCTTCCTGAAACATACAAGTTACTATGTTGCAGTAAAGAGGGAGTACATCTCTAAGACAAGATTTTTGTCGCTACCGAGATACCCCCCCCCCTAAAAAAAAGACCAGTCGTCATTGCAGAGAGGCCCATGAGGTTTAGATGTAAAGTGCTTAATATGTACTATCCCTCTAAATTGCATACTATATATCGAAGCAATGTGCATCTGTGGTAACCAGTGTCATCATTCATGAGTGTGTGAGAGGAGGCAAAGCAAAATAAAAACCACACAAAATGGTAAGGTATGCCAGCCCTTGAAGTGTGTCGTATTTTTGCAACCCACTTTATTTCACAAAAGTCAATGTCATATTGATGTAAATACTGTTTCAGGCAAGACCCTGAATAAGGACCTGAGGGAGTTAATGGTGTTGAGCTGGGAAAGTGGAGTAATCACTCTGGGTCCAGAGACGGGAGGCAACAACTACATTGAACATACTGACAACTCGCCGTTGTCCATTTATGGCATCGGAGTCCTGCCCACCGGTCAGTCTTCTGAGATCAGGATGCCTCACACATTTGGTAAGAATATTAATTCAATAACTTGCCACCAGAGGATCAGCACTCACCTGCAGCTCCCCCTATATTCTCTCAGTTAACACTAGGGGAAAAGTTGTAAATACTTAAATCCCATTGGCCAAGAGATTTCCCGCCCTTGCCTCTGATTGGTCCAGCCAAGGTGACCCCAAGCTGGAGTATTTTTGGTGCATTTTAATGTAACTTTAAGACTTTATAACTTGGTCATCCTTTCAGTTTAAATTTTGAAAGTTGTGGTTTTGGATTTGGAGTGTATACATCTCCTATGTGTGAAAAGCAAATGAAGAATCGCAGAATTACAAAAAAGTTATTTGGGATCAATGTTCCGGCCATTCAGTGAAATAGGACTATTTCCACAAAATAACATACCACCACTGCTCATGCATGAGCCAAACCTTCAATCAAACACTGTTTATCAGTTTTAAGGACTGAACTCTCTGTTCCTATAGCAACTGCAAAATCACTTTAAAATGTCCAAATTGTCCAAAATCTTCAAGATCCGTCCAAAAACTGCTGAATTTTCTTTCTCCTGTGAAAATTTATAATTCTACATTTAAAATGAGTGTCCATATGAAAAAAAGCCTCAAACTTTCTGAACCCCTCTCGTATGATAGCAACCACAGGGGCTTCACAAGTTCTAAACCAAGTTTATGCACATATTATATAACTAGACATACCCATTGAGGGACATTTTTAGGGGGAATTGAGCGCCCACCCTCCTCCCGACCCCCCACTATATGTGAAAGTGAAGAGGTAGATTCCCAGTGATGGCACTGGAAAGATTGACTGGGCAATGATAAAAATCTGCAGTTTGTCTGAAAGCATGTTCTTTGAGTGAAATGGTAGAGAAATACGTGAGCAGGGGAAATACGTTAATGGAGTTCAGGAAGTATATTGGTGATGAAAATTGTAAGTGATATTATTTTGGCACATTGCCAAATCCTACACAGCAGGCATGTACAGTGAGTCCTCTGCTGTGAGATTGTGCGTGAAGATGAACCTGGCCAAAATGAAAAATGCATTGGTGATTGGATGCTGCTATGCAGATTAGACTTGAGAGGTAGCGCGTAGGAGGTTAGATAATAGTTGAGACATCTTGATACGTTTAGGGCTTGGAAAGAGCTTTAAAATGAGGGTAAGATCACGAAGATACGATGAGTAGAAGTAGGTCAGCCAGGGTGCAGGCATGGAAAGCAGCTGACACTGGAGTGTGGTTGTGTGTGGATGTTTTTGGTGGGAAAATGGAGCAGTGGCGCCAGTCCCTGGTGATGTGATAAGCGGAACTACTGAGCAGATTCATGCGCCCCTGGTGGCAGAGGACAGTTGCTGTAGAAAAACGTAAATAAGACAGCAGTGGAACTGTTTTCTGGTGTTGTCAGAAGGACAGGATAGATCAATAAGGATAGGTGGATAGTTTAGGTGAGTGGCATCCCTAAGGGAGGAGGTTTTAGCTGTTGCAGGTGTGAGCATGCCACCCATGATTTTTGCATTTTATACCCGGCAGGGATAAATTAATGTCATGTACATTGGTTAAGAACACTCTGTGATAGCAATTAACTGCTGTATTAAAGCTGTATCTTGACTTAACCTTTCGTTTATCTTTTCAGCCTCAGAATTGGCCTTTACCAGCACCTCTGGAAGAACCACCATCGAAAACTGGATGGAATTGAACCACCACGACAGCCTCATCTTCAATGTGAAAGGCAGCATGGATGCAGAAATTGTACTAGCCCCTTATATGTACCATGAGGGAGTGGACGATTTCTACAGACTGGTCATAGGAACTAGTTCCAATCAGAAGACCTCAATCATGTAAGTATTTAAAAATATGTTAGGTATTATATTATTTACTTTCTACTGGTAATAATGCCCGTGAAAATACTTTAAAGAGGGGGGGGACTGGTTGTAACCTTATAGGCCTGTGTATGGAATTATCATCCGTCAGAATGAAATGTTATTCTAATCTGGTGCTAAAAGGAAGAGAACAACTGGTAGAGACCTTGTGGGTGCTGCCCTCTTGTGTATTGTATATGAATCAGCTCAAAAAATATTATCATTAATAAGGACATTTAGAAGAATCCTATTTAGATGAAAATACAGACACTGTAATTCTAATATTAACAAGAAGAGTTATAGAAATATTTATATTGGTTAATTAGAAACTAAAGCTCGCAACCAACTCCACATATTTGGGAATGGTATGCTTATGGTTGAACAAGAAAGTGAGAGGCAATGGCTTCTGATTTGTTGAAGCCCAAAATGATGTAGAGAGGGCGAGCATCCCTCTGGGGGGTTCTATTCTTGTTCTCTACGTATGTGTCGAAATTGAACACCAACAATACATGTATAGGATTTAACCAGACATCTGACTTAGGGACCGTTCAGAATTTATGATTGGGGGGGCGGGAGATTTGCCAGAACTTCCCGTTAAAAATTGATACCCCCCCTTGAGATTCATGCGGATTCTTCGTACCCCACCCCAAGGTTTCATGTATATTTTTAGTACCCCCCTCGATATATAAACAACTACACATATATTTACTGTTATATATGGTCACGCTTATAGATTTGCACCATTTCGCGGACTTTTGTGCATAAAGAAGTGCGGATAAAGTTAGTTTATGCGGGTTTTATAACATTTTTTCTCTGTTAAAATTTCTTACCCCCCCCCCTTGGAAGTGTTGTCAAAAATTAATACCCCACCTGAAACACGTATGAAAAGTTAGTACTCCCTCGGGCAAAACTCCCACCCCCCCAGTCATAAATTCTGAACGGTCCCTTACTTGTTTCTACACTCTTAACAAACAGTTTTCATATGGAACCTTTAACAACACTTAGATAATCATGTTGCACTAAACTCCCGCAATGGAACCCCTTTCTCTCAAGTTGGGAGCATAGGTTTCTGTCATAGAGCCTTCCCACCAAGTATTAAACTATTTCAATTGAACCCTTGAAAAATTTAGAACCTTTTTTCGGCTGTGGGTTCTAATATACCATAAAGAATGTTACACCTTAAGAGTGTATCTAGAATTCTACGTCAATACAACATAATTTAGGTTGTATGGTGGAGAATCCGGGTATTAATCCTACAATATTTCGTGGACCCCTTCATCTTTTGAAGTATAAGGTGCCCAAGGCCCATCCTAGGAGACTCGAGAAGTTTGGGGAAGTGCGTAAAATACACGGGACACTCAGTCGGGACAGGGGCCAAAAGTGTAGAAGACTTGAAGGAGTCAGGGCAACAGTGAAGGATACAAAGGGCAGTTGGAACAATGGCATAAGAAACACAAGGCAGTTGGGGAACAGCCTACGAGACAGTGCAGGGGTTCATTGACGTAGGAGACATGATGGGTCTAGGGGGAGACAGCGAATTAAGCTCTGGACAACAGTTGTGTAGGGGAGGAGGTGAGGGGCAACGGGATAGCAGACACTAGACAAGTGTTTGGAAAAAGTTCTGGCAAAAAGGCATAAAACAAATTTGACTGAATGAGAGCAATCAATTTGCTTATGATTTTTTTATGATACTGTTAATTCATCCCATACTTCGACCAAACTACTGATGGCCAAGATTTGAAAATTTGACAGCAGCTTTTTCTAACAACACTCTCTACAACATCCTTAGTCATGTTTCAGGTTCCAAATTACTGCCACAGAAAATTAAAGTGATGTTTTCATAAGATCTAACTAGGTCTTCAGAAAATTCTCCATATTTTTCCCCCTCCCCTGACATATCTAATAGGTATGCTAGTTCAGTAAAATTAACTGAAATCAAAACACGAGAGATTTTTGAGATTAAAATGCATAATGGGTTACAGAGTCAAGTCTTAACACAACACCGAGAATCAACCCTTACATGGAGTGTTAGTACAGTTGTTTATTGGTAGAGGGGGCTCTTGTGTGGTGATAGGGGTTTGGACAGTAATTTATAGCTACGGATTCGGATGGCTAGCTATGGATATCTATGGCTAGGGATAGTAATTACCAGCTACAGATAGCTAAGTTGAGCCACATTTAGAAATTTGTACTGTACATTTTCTGTCACTCCAGGCAAGGTGCTGACACCACTCTGGCAAGTGTGAACACCCCAAACATTCTCGCTACCTCTGTGACTACAACATTTTGGATCCAATGGTACCACGGAGAGATCATTTTCGGACGGGGAAATGTCGCTGGGAGAGATGTTGTGATTTCTTACTATGACCCATCGCCAAATCCAATTAATGCTGCAGCTTTTGTGGGAAATGCAATCGAGTGGGAAGTCGCGCTTGTGCCTTGTAAGTACTATCAGTTATGTACATTTACCATATTTTTCGTATAATGCATGTATTGAGCAATAAGATGAGCCAGAATTAATTTCACAATATGGCAGAAGCTTATATTATCACCTGGTTGGCTGTGAATATCACTGTTTACGGTCAAAATATCAGGGTCTATGATGTTGTAAAAAATACCCCCCTTCAAGGGCGATATTTTTTTTAAAACAATGGTCATGACATCACCAGCATTTCAGCTGCCTGATGACATCATAAACCAAACAATGGCCAAAACTATGGTGCTGTGACGTCATGTCCATTGTTGCTCCATGGTGACGTCATATTTTTGTTATGGCAGAAAATAATCTCTCTTTTCAACTAAAAAATTTGAGGTAAAACCAGGTGATAAAAACAAAACAACCACGCGTCAGGGCACTTTGTACAATATCACTCGCTGTCGTGTGAATTAATATCACTCTCACCCTTTGGGCTCGAGTGATATTAATTCACACAACAGCTCGTGATATTGTTACTCAGTGACCCTGACTTGGGTTGTTTTGTTATAGTATTCAGTGAGCAACCAACAGAGGGAGCTCAAGTCACTGTCAGCCCTCTTGTGGATCATGTAGGAGTTGCATTTGTAAAAGCTTTTTTAAAAAAAAAGGTTGCTTAAGTTGATATTTTGATGGAATTTTGATAAAAATAATTCAATGGAGGAGAATGTGTGCAGTAATTACGTGATGTGTGCCTAATATGAAAAATAAAGTAAAAAACTTTGGAAGGCTGAAAAAAATGTTTTGACAGGTGACTATTAGGCCTATTCCGAAAGACATAATTTCTTGAATTAAAATCACAAGCGCGAATATTAAGGATAGTTTACTTGGCAGTTCCCAATAATTATTCTGCCAGATAATTATGCAAAACAAGTGTTTTGTCATGACACAAGCTAACATTTTTTGTCACTTTCACAAGAAACCTATTTTTAGGGTGCACAATCACAATATATTGACTACCAGTGACTACAGCACCCCCTGTGGCCAAAATCGGTCCCTAGCGATCGTAACAAAATCTGTAACACTTATTTTCAGACGGTAGTCTCGAAGGCTTGACTCCTGAGCAGGGCGGCGGCAACGAAGGTGGCGGCGGCCTATCTGGCGGCGCCATAGCGGGTATCATCATCGGGGTATTGTTTTTGGTCGTAGTGATCGCAGGAGGAGCCTATATGTATCAAAGCGGAAGAGTGAATGCTTTTACTAGTTCATCGTCAGCTAATACCCTGTCTCGGGAACCCAATCCGCCCAGAACATTTAACAATCCTATTAGCTACCCTGACCCCAATGCCATGCCATCATCCAACAATTCAGCAGCATAGGATGACTTTCAATACTAGTAATAATACTACAGTGCTCCCTGTATTATAAGACCAACCCCTCTGGAGTCATTGAGTGGTCTCTTGTGAGAGTTACAGTACAACCTAAAATAAAGTATGATTTCCCAAGCAGGAAGGAAGAACTAGCCACTACTTTACCCCTTCACACCTGTTGGCTCCCTCTGAATCATTTCCTACCTTTACCTACTCTAAACTACCTTTCAAAATTGCTTTAAATATACATTAAGCCAATACCAATTCAAACTCTATCACCCTATTGTGTTTGATTTCTTTGATGTTGTGCCCCAAACTAATTGCAATTACTTGGCAAGCTGTTTTAATAGAGTTTTTAATATGGGATAAGGTTGTGGTGAGGAGTCAAATGTGGTTGTGAGGGGATTTTGGGAGGAGAGGAAAAAACAAGGCAAAATGGAAAAATAGATGACTTCTGATAGAAAATTGTCTTACTTTGTTTTGGGTTGTACTGTAAATATTTCCTTGGGTAGAGGCTCAAGCTTAATAATCTCATTTTATTTGTCAATGGTATATTCGAAGGTAACATGCTCTGCCTGACGCTGCTAATTTCTTCTGACAGAAAATAGGTCACATTTGAATACAGCCAATCAGAGAAGTTCTAACAAATGTGACCATTGCAAGTAAAGATCTTCTCTGATTGGTCGATTAAAAAAATGACCTATTTTCTGTCCAGATGAAGTTAGCTGGCCCAGAAGAGCATGGTACCTTTGAATATACTTATGACAAGTGAAGAAAAGACTATTTTAGGCTTAGGCCTGTGCTTGGGGTACAAAGATGCACTAAGAACATTACTCGTCAAATGAAGGCCGCCACATTAGCAAGCCAATCTTATAACAAAGGGTCTTATAATGCAGGGACCACTGTATTGATAATCATTACAATAATTATTAAAATCATTCATGGTTATCTCAAGTCTGGACAAGATTTGTGATGTAAATAAGTGGTAATAAGCAACAATTAAAGGATTTAAAGCGAAATTCAATTTTTTTTGCATCTTTATAAATTTTTATTTTTAGTTTTCTTAAAAAAAACAGCTGACTCTGTACACAGTGCTAGGGCTGTTATAGGCAGCAGTTTTACATATTGTGACTTAATAATATAATCAAAGTGCAGATGTATTGTGATATTTTGTTATGTCATCATTCAGATGTATTTCGAACAGTGTGATGAAGGTATGCACAACTTGACGCGTATTTTAAACATGGCCAGGTCTATTGCAATAAAGACAATATGGAATGATTATATTCAAGTGGTTGAACTTTAAACTTTATATTTGATATGTATATAAAATAAGGATGTATCTATAGTTATCAATCATGTATTTTTTACATAGTTATTTCTGTAAAAATTGTGATATGGAAATCAATGTGGTATTTTAAATAGTAAAAATTGATGTATACCATTTGTCGATTGATTAGTAATCCAAGTTACTTAAATAAAAATTAGGCTCATGATACTTGTCAAGCTTTAGTGGTGTATCAGGAATGGGCTACTGATAAGAGAAGTTGCATTTTAAAGAAAACAACAACGCCCGATAAGCGGAAAAGGGTAAAAATTCCCAGAGCTGCCAACTACCAAGTCTGGATCTTCCACTCAGCTTGATACTTAATCATAACCTGGGCTTCATCTAAAGCTTTGTACATTTGATGTGTGGACCTGTCTGTAATTAAATTGTTTAAAATGGAAAAATATTTAAACATATTTGTAATGATTAGAATCTTGATTGATAATGACCTCTTCGGTTCAAGGATCACTTGGCCATTATCCTGGAAAATGCTCGTTCCAATTTTTACAAATGTTTTTTACTCCAAATAAATCTATTTACTGTAAAAAAAAAGAAGATGTCTTGTTTTCATTGATCATAACTTGGAAATTAATCCAAGATTTCAAGCTACTTCCTTGCCAAATCTGGAGCATCTATCTCCAAAATTGATAAAGTTATACAATGTTGAAAGAATAATGGTTTTCAAATAGTCTGTAAAAGATTTGACTGTTTATAATGCCTGCTGCTCTTTCCATCTCAGCCATAGAGCTGTAATAGTATTATCATTTTGTTATTACTTTGATAAATACACATGCAATGACTGTCATACCAACTGCCAGGCCACAAATGTTGAATGACAAGAATTTGATAATTCAAAAAACTGAAAAAGAGACTTGTTGACCAATTATAATAGCCATTGACAGCCAGAGGGTGCTAATTTGAGAATTTCACCACTTGTCACAAGTACTTCTCTGGGCAGAGGTGTAGATAATACAATATCTATCCTGGGATAAGAATAGAATCAATTTTTCCTGGCTCAGCAAATTTCAGCCCGAGCACCAGGTGTTGAGATGCATTTGGGCACCTGGAGGAACCCTTGTGGATTGAACCGGAACTTTTAAAACAAAGCTCCTCAAATGGCCTTGGCAGTGACCATGCTGTCAGAAAAAGTGACATAGCCAAGTCAAGTTCAGTATTGCACAGGGCAGTGATGCAGGGCTTTGATGCCATGAAGCAACATACTAGATCTCCTAAGCTATGACTGCAAGTGAACTTTGTGTTTCAGTCAAAAACAACGCTTCGGAAAGGTTCCTTTATATATATATATATATTTATTTATTTCGTACTCGTGGTACAATGCAAATAGAAATAAATATGAAATTAATTAGAATTGTGAAATGCAATTAGTTAATTCTAAAAGTTCATTTTGATCAAAGCCTTTGATCTCTAAACAGTCATTCTCCAGGACTCTTCTTATTTCCTTGATTAGATTTGCCCTGTCACAAACCCTTGGGTACTGTGACAGGCCCCATTTAACCTCATAATTCCCAAATGGAGGTCCCATTGTGGAGTTCAAGGAGTAATGAAATATTATGAGGTTTTAAAATTTTTATAGGGACAATAGGGAATTGCTGGATATTGAAACTATAACCAGGGGTTTTGTGGGATTGATCTGACTAATTGGGGATAATGGGATATGTGTGGACTTTTGGAAACTGTCAGGGAAATAATTGAGATATTCAGACTTGTGGGAATTAGAAGTTCCGATTTAAGCCACCAGTGTGAAATGATAAGGGCCGACCAGATGATAGTTGGGAGGGGGGGGGGCTATCGACTTTAACTGCGGGACAAACTTTTTTTGTGCGGCACATCGACAAATAATTTTTTCGCATGCTCACTCGTGACAAACTTTTTAATCTGAATTTTAACATTACTGTACCCTAGCTACAGTTGGAAACAATTTATTTTTTTCCATGTGTTGAACAAACTTTTTTTTGTTCAGTTTTTCTTTTTCACCAAATCTTTTTTTTTTCACCAAATCTTTTTTTTTTCACCAAATTTCCAATACCCCCCCCCCCCCAAAGATCATCTGGTCGGCCCCTAACATACACTTTTTCAGATCTGTGTGCAATGATTGTTGTCTCTGACAAAAACAACACCCAATCGGTGCATCACAGTTTGTCTGTTTGTTTGTTTTAGTTAACAGAATAGATTTCTTGACAATTAAAGGATTGATCCACAACTTAAATATACAGAGCACTTAAATATCACCTTAAATGATATTTTGCAGTCAATTGTTCTGACTGCATTGCAACAGGATTCTAATGCTGTGGCCAGGTTGCATTCACCAGAAATGTCAAGGTACTTTTTCTTGTTTATTTAAGTGTAGTAGATTGGTGAAAGACAGGCACATGATAGGCTACTAACAAAGCAGTGATTATTTTGACCAAAAAACAAATTTATTCAATGAGTGTTTCTATATATATCAAAAGGTTATTTCAAAATCAAAAGGTTATATAATTCAATTATGGTTTACTATTTTTGTTAGCCTTTTAAAAACCTTTTGTAACACTCTTACTGCATGCTGGGCCATTGATGACAATGATAAAAAACAGGATGTGCAGCAGCAAACCTTCAGCATTTAGCTGTGACACTGCCAACAGCTGAAACAATCCGCATGTCTTTTGAAAGAATTTCAATACATTCATGACTGTTTAATTTTACAATTCATGCTATTGTTGTAATTTATATCAGGTTCAATCTTATAAACTTTTTTCAGGAAACTTGCTAGCCTCTGTATTTTCATCATCGTCAATGCATATTGCAAATGGGTATTGTAGTTTCTTTTGGTGGTCGCTGGAACAGAGGCGGCCCACTTGGTGGTTTAATTTATATGGTACTACTTCAGTTCCTTTTAAAACATTGGAAGAATAAAAATAAGCTGTTTTCAATACCGGAGCAGATCTAAAAAAGAAAAAAAGGTTTACCTTTGATGATGAAATTTGCTAATGTTGCTGTTTTTTAAATACCGAAGATAAGGTTATGTGGGACTTAAATTTTAAAAGAAGTCATAAGTTTGGAAATTATTCTGTGACACACCAGAATTGTCATTTTTGGAGTTAGACAGGTATTAAACCTCGTAAAGTCAGCAATTTTTCTGAAAGCGACTGACCCTCAGCTGAATATGCACAATAACTTTGCAAGCAATCCATTAATATAGAATATGGACGGGAAAGAAACTGGTCTAATGTAGCAGAAGAGGCCCCATAGGACAGGCCTAATGTTTTCTTTTGTGGGTGTCTGTTCTTCCTTCTGTTTGTCAGTCTGTCACTCTAGCTGCCAAGCTGTATGAGTTAATGAAACACTGTAGTCTTGCAATCACCACCACAACAAAGAACTGATTTGATTTTGATAAGCATCCATGCAGTGGATATGGCACAATGGGACAGTTATGAAAATTATTTTAAATGTTTTGGCGCAGGTTCCGTTAATATTCTCAGAGAAATGTTTTTTAAACTACAGGATATCCCAAAAAGTTATTGCACATTTCATAAAGACAGTACTTGTTGACAATTGATCAAAAAGATAATGATTATCGATCAACTTCAATGCCGCTATCGTGGTGTTTCACCTGAGCCTGAGGCTGGCACTTCAGGTCTCAGTGGCCTTGAGAAGACATTCTGGGAGCTTATGGATTCTCAAGAAGAAGGACATCAGATTCCTATAATATCACCATGGAACAGTTACACAATAGTCCCATACAAGCTGTATGAAACTGGTGTGAAAGGGGTATAAGAAGTAATGCTCGAATTTGTTCTACCTGATTGCTATGGTTTTCTTTCTGAAGTGGTTTCAAGTATTAACATTTCGATGGTGAAAGTGCAAAACCTCTATGTCAAAACTTTGCTATTTTTAGATTTTTGGTGGAATGACTATTTTAATATCCAATACACGTTGTCAGTTTATTACCTTGCCAGCTTGCTATTTTTGGAAGCTGTAACACACTGGAAAACAGAATGATTTCACCAAACCTTGTATGTCGATATGTTTCAAAAAGTGAAAGTGCAAAACCTTGTAACTCAAATCAGAACTTTGAAGCACATATTGTGGGATATTTCAACTTTTTTTGAAAAACAATTACTGTGTTACTTTTTTATGACTCCCAGCAAGTTTCCTGATTAAAAAAATTTTACCTCCCTATATTTGTTTTGGTGATGTAGGCTATTGAAAAAGAGAGTGCACGAAAATTTGAAAAAATTGTCATTTTCCTCATTGTAGCCACTTAATAAAATTTGTTATTGCAATCTGTCATAGGCAAATTATAATTTTCATTGTATACACATAGATTGGAAGTATATTCAATGCTGCAAGTTGCTTTAAAGTGTGATAAATGATCGAGTTACAAGGTTTTGCACGGGTAGAAAGTGAAAGTGCAAAACCTTGTATGTCGACATTTTCAATCACATCTGATGGTAGAATCAATGCAAGGGGTAAACGACCTCGGACAAAAAATTTGCTCCAACAGGGTGTCACTTTCTATGTATCTAGTTGGCAATAACTCACTTATTAATAAACATTACCATAAAAAAAGACACTCGAGAGTTTTTTTCAATTTCTGAAAAACAGCTTTTTTTGACTTACGAGGTTTTGCACTTTCACCATCGATTTGCAAGAATGGTCATTTACTTCTTTTGCAATCGTAAGCGAATATTCAATCTTTTGACTTCATTCTGAATCTGTAGTCACTTTGATTTGAACTGGCCCCTCAGCTGCAGAGTTCACCTGACCTAGTTGTCTTAGCCTTTGTTTTCGAAGGGCTTTGTTACATTGCCACAACACAGACAAAAAATGGGAAGACAACTGCAGAAGCATTGGCAGAGAATGTTTCATCAGATCCAATTACTCCAGATGCTGGACTGCCAATCGCTGGGTCCAGGGTTCGAATCCAGCTCTTGCCAGGTCACCTGGGTCTATGTTGGACGGCTGTTTTAATCATCCTTCACCTCATTGTCGTGTCCTCCCCTGTCCTAATTAGCCTACAAAGTGCATAAATTTAGTACGCAAAGCCCCAATCATCCATCCATCCAGATGCAGGTTCTTCAGCAACTTTTTTTTTTTTCATCAGTGGCGTCAGTGTAGGTGAGGCTGGTGGGCATTTGCCCCACCACGTTTTGGCCAAATTGCACATTTCTGAATTGAAATAAAAAATAATTTTTCACTAACACCTGCCATGAAGGTGTGACCACTATTTGCCCCTCCACTTTAAAATGAAACTGACGCCCCTGACTGGTATCAACTTTATTGCCAGTTGAACACTCTGAAAACAGTTTTGTATGCAGTGTTCCAAGTTCTTTCATGAAATTTATTAGTTTTTCCATCACCTGCCCCAAAAGGCCATTTTGTGGCTTGAAAATGAGTTATAAAATTCTGAGATTTAGCACTCAATATTCTTGCTACAGCTGGGCACTCAGAGAATTTAATTAGCCATTTTTAAGGGGATGTGAACGCCATCTCCATTTTCGAACCCCTGGGTTCTTGTTCATTAATTGTACATTTTACCCCACGATGTGATGGGACTGGGGATGACCACCAGTTCATGGCAATTGTTGCAATCCTTCCATGACTTCAGGATAGGCTTTTGCATTAATTGCATATTGTAGTCCCGCCATGTGATGGGACTAGGGATGACAACCAGTTCATCCTAATTGTGGCAATTCTTCCACGACTCCTGGATGGGTTTTTCATTAATTGCACATTTAAGCACCACCATGTGATGGGACCGAGGCTAGCAACCAGCTCATGGTTATTTGCAATGCTTTCCATGACTTCAGGATTGGCTTTTGCATTAATTGCATATTTTAGTCCCGCCATTTAATGGGACTGGGGATGGCAAGCAGTTTTTTGGCAATAAGCAATATTTTCCATGATTTCTACATGGGTTTTTGCATTAATTGCACATTTTTTTCCTGCCATGTGATGGGATTTGAGTTGGCAACTAGTTCTTGGTAATTGTGGCAATCCTTTTCATGACTTCAACACAGGTTTTTGCATTAATTGCATATTTTAGTCGCGCCATGTGGTGGGAGTGCAGTTGGCAACTAGTGCTTGGTAATTGTGGCAATCCTTTTCATGACTTCAACGCAGGTTTTTGCATTAATTGCATATTTTAGTCCCGCCAAGTGGTGGGACTGCAGTTGGCAACCAGTTTTTGGTAATTGTGGCAATCCTTTTCATGACTTCAACACAGGTTTTTGCATTAATTGCATTTCTTAGTCCCGCCAAGTGGTGGGACTGCAGTTGGCAACCAGTTCATGGTAATTGTGGCAATCCTTTTCATGACTTCAACATTGGTTTTTGCATTAATTGCATATTTTAGTCGCGCCATGTGGTGGGACTGCAGTTTGCAACCAGTTCATGGTAATTGTGGCAATCCTTTTCATGACTTCATCACAGGTTTTTGCATTAATTGCATATTTAAGTCGCGCCATGTGGTGGGACTGCAGTTGGCAACCAGTTCATGGTAATTGTGGCAATCCTTTTCATGACTTCAACACGGGTTTTTGTATTAATTGCACATTTTAGTCGCACAATGATGGTGGGACTGGAGTTGGCAACCAGTTCATGGTAATTGTGGCAATCCTTTTCATGACTTCAACAAGGTTTTTGCATTAATTGCATATTTTAGTCGCGCCATGTGGTGGGACTGCAGTTGGCAACCAGTTCATGGTAATTGTGGCAATCCTTTTCATAACTTCAACAGAGGTTTTTGCATTAATTGCATATTTTAGTCGCGCCAGGTGGTGGGACTGCAGTTTGCAACCAGTTCATGGTAATTGTGGCAATCCTTTTCATGACTTCAACACGGGTTTTTGCATTAATTGCATATTTTAGTCGCGCCATGTGGTGGGACTGCAGTTGGACACCAGTTCATGGTAATTGTGGCAATCCTTTTCATGACTTCAACACGGGTTTTTGTATTAATTGCACATTTTAGTCGCGCCATGATGGTGGGACTGCAGTTGGCAACCAGTTCATGGTAATTGTGGCAATCCTTTTCATGACTTCAACACCGGTTTTTGCATTAATTGCATATTTTAGTCGCGCCATGTGGTGGGACTGCAGTTGGCAACCAGTTCATGGTAATTGTGGCAATCCTTTTCATGACTTCAACACAGGTTTTTGCATTAATTGCATATTTAAGTCGCGCCATGTGGTGGGACTGCAGTTGGCAACCAGTTCATGGTAATTGTGGCAATCCTTTTCATGACTTCAACACAGGTTTTTGCATTAATTGCATATTTTAGTCCCGCCAAGTGGTGGGACTGCACTTGGCAATCAGTTCTTGGTAATTGTGGCAATCCTTTTCATGACTTAAAGACAGGTTTTTGCATTGATTGCATATTTTTGTCCTGCCAAGTGGTGGGACTGCAGACGGCAACCAGTTCATGGTAATTGTGGCAATCCTTTTCATGACTTTTAACATGGGTTTTTGTATTAATTGCACATTATAGTCCTGCCATGTGGTGGGACTGGAGTTGGCAACTAGTTCTTGGTAATTGTGGCAATCCTTTCCATGACTTTAGGATGGGTTTTCATTAATTGTACAATTTAGCCATACCATTTGATGGGTTTGAGAATGGCCACCAATTCATGGTAATTGTGGCAATCCTTCTATGACTTCAGGGTGGGTTTTGCATTTATGCACAATGTGGATGGCAACCAGTTCACAGAAATTTTTGCAATCTTTTCCATGACTTTAGGATGGGTTTTTCATTATAAGCACATTGTAGCCCCGCCATGTCATGGGACTGGGGATGGCCACCAGTTCATAGTAATTGTAACAATCCTTACCATGACTTCAAGATGGGTTTTACTTTAATTTAGTCCCGCCACAAAAGCCACCATGCTAAATTTTATAACAATTATTTAAGTTGCAGGGCACCTTAAAAATCCAGTTAAAGTGACTACAATTTCATGTTGTCTTTCTGCAACTCAAGATGAAGTACCACCCAAAACACTCCTGCTGACGTCAGCATCTTATTCCTTCTGTTGTGTTTGACACATCATCCTTCCTGGCTAAAATAACAACTCCAAAAAATACATTATATCACCATCTCAATCTTTCCTCTGCTTGGTTAATGCACTTGTCCACTTTTTTTTGGACAGCACGGAAGTGCCCTAAAATGATGCTCAATTAAAGGCATTTGTGCAGTTTTTATTCGAAATTTTCAGCGCCAGTAGTCTAAGTAACTATGTCAAGGAAAAAAAAATTGGGGGGTCACTGTATTTTTTGATAGGAAGAAACGCTATTTTTAGCCTAAAATCTGATAAAAACGCTGAAATAGAGGCCGGGATGAATTTTAACAGTAGAAATGCAAATAAGGCGTTAAATGAAAGCAGAGAAGTAGCACTGTGTGATGCTTGAGGCACTTTTTTAAATTTTGGTCTGTGTACTTTTTGTACACAAGTACACATGGTTTAGTTTCAACTAAAACCCCATTGTTCAGGGATTAAAATCAAAAATTCAAAGAAGCGCCTGCACCATTTTCTAGCACTGCTTCTTTGCTTTCATTTGACACCTCATTTGCATTTCTACCATTAAAACTCATCAGGGGTTTGGACTGAAAACATTAAGGCCTCTCTTCCTGAAATCCAGGAGTCAGGGAGTCAAGACACAAAATTTTGAAGTTGGCTGGAAGATCATGCCATATCAAATCAACCAGAAACTTTCAAATGAGACTGATTTACTACATACACTAAAATCAAAATTTATAATTTTTAAAAATACCTTTAACACATCCAAAGCTGTCACATTTCACATTGCAGCTCTCTACTGTACAATATATATTTTTGTACCAGAACCACCTTCTAAAAAAGATCTTATGGCATTCGTTGAGAATAGATAATTTCAAGACCAATCAGAGCCCATTTGATGTATGGAAATGTGTGCGATCAGCCATGTAGCTCAACCTCCTTTTTGAGAAAGCAAAGTTGCTCATTCATTTTGAGGACTATCGTATGATAATAAGGCGGGAAGACTGTAGTGGCAGGCCAGAGAACCTTGTTTTATCCATCCAATGATTGTTTTTTGCTTTTTCTGGTAGATAGGCATCTGCTAATCACAAATCAGCTGGGTGCAAAGGTTGCACCCTTGGGGAGATTTTTTTATTACCAAATTCCAAATGGCTGCCCTCGATCAGTTAAAAAACCTATTGGTGTATCTCAGCTTCTAATTGACAGAGAGACTTGATTTTGGTGTCAAAATATACATTTTCAGGGTCAAGGAAAACATTCAGATAGGTTTCAAATTAATATCTGATGCAAAATATTTTATTAAATAAATGTTGATGAGATTTGGAATTAAATTAAATTTATTATATAAAGTTGCACTCGTCATTGCAGAAGCTAGGTTTTCAAAATATATGAGATTACAGTCATTAACTATTCCATACAAGGTAAATTGGAATATATACTCAAATGTATAGCCCACAGGAAGCGTTAACATGTGACATTAACTGAAAGAATAACGATGTCATACAGAGCATTTAGTCATTTCATCTAGTTTCAGGCAAGACTGCCGTCATTGCATTACCACCATCCTCAACTTCAGCTGTTTTATGCCAGTTTTGGCAATGATGATTCATAATACTCGTACCATTATTGTTTCTAGGACGTTGTTCGTTCCAGTTAAGGTCACTTAGTTCAGGATTGTTACCAGACATTACAGACTATTTAAAGTGCAACCTTGAAATTCGATCAAGCTACCATCATGTATGTTATATCAAAGCTGATCTCATAAGAGGGCCTGATCACAAGAAGCCCAATATCTCATTTTGTGTTTTTTGACTATTGAGTGAACGAATATCCAAGCTTTCTCCTCTAAGTGTATGAAAAAAAATTCTCAGACTGTGGTATGTAATTTGGAAGCTAAATAAATAAATATTAGGGATGAAAGATCCAGGATGGAGAAAATTATGGGATAGACTGAATGAAGGCTGGGAATTTTGAATTGAATTATGCATGGAGTGAGCACTTAGTAAGTAGGAAGGGATGGATGGGAAAAGAGGCATTAATGAGACTAGAGAAGGAGGGGACAAGGACAATAGGGAGGATGCACAGGTGGAGTAGACATAAGCTACTACAGAGGTGTCAGAGGGAGGGGTTAAGATCTATTTGGGGAGAGCTCAGAGGCAAGAACTGTTGGGAGACCGAGTGGGGAAGAGGCAGATTGAGGTAGCAGAGGGAAGCAGCAGAGAATAACGGCTGGTCATTCCTGGGAAAATCAGAACATCAAAAGGCACAACTAAACTTGACCTTGTAGCCATTTGAAGTGATTACAATACCTCTGCACACACTGTGGAATTCAAGGAGAAAGGAGTTTCTTTTGAGGGCAAAACCTTTGTTTCATCTGTTGTCAAGTTACGACTAGTAAAGCTTGTAATACGATGTTCAGTGATTGTTCACAATAAATCTTTAATTGTACACGAAAGCATGTGTCACCATTCCTGAGAAAAAAGTGAAAATCTGTCCTGATCAAAAGTCAAAAAAAATCATCTAGGCCAATGTGTATCGCTGCCCACAACTCACAGGGGCATCAATTTTACACTTTCAAAAGATATAGAAAATTACAGATGAGTTTAGAATTGATACCAAATGTTTCTATGCGTTTGAAAATTTTTTTGCCACTTAAGTTGTTGTTACGGGTGCAAAAGGATCAATGCTTGGCATTTATTGCTTAACAATTTTTTCAAAATGATTTCAGGTCTTGCACAGGAAAAGGAGGATCGTCTTCTTACATCCAGTCTTTTACTAGCTTCAGAATGTGGTTCAAAAGACATGAAACCGTGCAGGTATCAAATTTTCTTCATAACAAAACATTTTTATTATAGTCCTGCAGCTGAGCATAAGAATTGTGCAAAATGTGAAAGAAGCATGAAACTTGGCAGAATGTTTCTTTGGACCATGTTTTACAATTCTGGATATAGGGCCAACTGAAAATCATCTCTTGGGAAAAATTCAAGATGGCGGACAAAATGGTCGCTGATCCTATGAAAGCTTATATCTCAAGGTGTATTATTCATAGAGATGTGATCAAAAAGTATATTTCTGGGTTTTTAGGTCAAGGAATCCATTTTTGATGTTTATTGGTGCCTATAAGGAACAACTGATAAGATAAGTCCTAAAGTACTCAATTTGAGTGTCCAAAAATGGGCTCGCTGTTTTCATTTAAATAGATATTTTAAATTCATTGGTATTGATAAATTCCAGTTGGCAGGATGTGTGATATATGCATCTATTATCATGATGATATATGATTGTCTTACTCATATAGCTACTTGATATATATATATAATGCCTTGCTATAAGAATGCTTTACATCAGTGTGTGTCATTTATGCGAAGTTATACAATTGATTCATTACACGATTTTTCTGGCGAAATGCAAGGTGATGTTGTGAATGGAACCAATTAAGAATTGGTGGTTGTTCGTGCATCATGTGTGGCAATGATCTCATCCCTTGTTTCTGTAGGTTAAATGTTCATATATGTGAAATGCTTAAATGATCCATGATAATAGCAGATTTCGCTCAACTAATACTTGTCAATAGATGCACATTAACCTAAAATGAATTGATCAATATTGTGTTTTGATGAGACACTAGAATGATCAACAATCGAAAATAAATGAAACATGTGTAAGCTACCCCTGGGGGAGAGGACTGGCGTATGGAGTGGTGGGGGGGGGGGGGGGGGGCTGTCCCTCACTTTCACTTGGTAAAGATGGCCCCAATTTTTTAAATACCAAGCTGTAATATTGGGCTGCCAGAAAAGGATTGCTATTCATGGATAGATCTTTAAGATTTTGTGTTATTTCTTTATTACTATTTACATTATTTAGAAATTTTGGTATAGGCTACTTTTCCTCCCAGGTATTGACTGTCCCTTTTATAAATGAAAGTGTTTGATAAAGCTCATGAAGCTAGGGCCATCAAAGCAAGCATAATAGCATCACCAACCAGAAACATTGGCGCACTCTTCTACCAATCATGTGAATTTTTAATTATTTGGGTGACCTGCGTGCTGCTCATGTTGAATGAGGCAGTTTGAGAAACCAAATCATGGTCACAGGGCCAACACAAATGATGTCAATGTCACTATGTATGCAGTGTATTATGCCATTTGTGTGGTCTCACAGAAGTGAGGTATACAAAATTGTTAAAGGACATTGTTTGGACAATTATAACAGCTTTTGAAGCTAATCTCCCCTAATGTCAAATTCAGCAACACAATCTGCAACTTACCTCAAAGTAAAGCAGATGAAGAGGTAACACAACAAAAGTATCAGGCTCATTTTAGCCAAACTTATTACCTACAATGGAGGAGACCAGGCCAGATTTTGACCAGAATTCTAGTAATTGAGTATCATCCCCAATTTATCTAGCAAGCAGGCAACCTCATTGTGAATTTTTACATCTAACTTACTTCATATAATTGGAAAATTTATGTTGATTCAGATTCAAAAGCCATCTGGTTATCCATTTGATGGTACTTTTTAAGAGGAAGACTTGACTCATAAATTGAAAATATTTCAGAAGGTCCTTATGTCATATTTGTCAATTTCCTTGATCAAGCAGTGTTAACACTGTCAGTAAATATAAATATTTAAACTGCAACAGTAGTTCAGTGTAGTGGACTAGTGGTACAGGGCCCTTCAGAGACTAAAAAGACAAGAGAAGCAAAGATTTGACAGAAGTGTTGCACAATTTTGGAAAACAACTGCCTTGCACACTGTAGTTGCATTGGAGTTTGGGTGCTTGGAATGCCTCTACAAACTAAACACCTCTAGGACAATTGACATTCAGCGCAATACAGGGCACATGATTGTTCATTTAATGCAGTTGCACTGGTCACCTTAAGCTTCGATTCTAGCTTTTTCTATTTCATGAGGTTTGAATTATTATTGCTGCGCTTGAAAGTGATTTCATCTTTTGCACCATCAAGTTTACAACTGGACCTGAGTGAGATTGATGTCTGGATGAACTGGTGATAGGGAAGTATGATCTATCATTTAGTCTGATCATATGGCACTTAATGTCTAAGATTCAAAATTGTTGGAACGTTTTCTTCCCTGCGAGATATAATATGGTACACAACCAATTCAAATTAAACACTCAATAATTAGTCCTACCAACTCTGTTTATACACACCAGAAGTTCATTGATTTAGCTTAGCTGGGGACACCAAACCACACAAGTGAGCTCTCTTTGTCTCAAGCAGTCACATGAGTTCTGTACCACTAACCAGTTGTGAAGCACTCCAATAATTTTTCTCACCATTGCCCAAAAATAAATTAAATTTCTCAGCCCTGACTTAGTGACACGCAATAACTGATCAAAGGTGATAAATGGTATAAAGTCTTGTTATCTTGATATGGGCAGCTGCTATCACCATGCTTTCTTTTCTTGAAGAACCACATTTTGTACAGACATACGTTCACCTTCAATGATTCCCTGCACATTGGAATATATGTGATTTGTAAATTGGTTTGTCCTACTCATTTGCGTCAGTTTTGCCAATCTGTATCATGAGTGAAAAGTTATGAAGTGCTGAATCAACATTACATCAACATTACAATGTAACTACATCAACATTACAATGTAACATTATATAATGTTCTAAGTTTTTATTCCGAATTCGAGAATGGTATACCATGTATCATTGCTGGTTGCCACGATGTACTTTTAGACAAATTAATTACCAATGAGCTGGGATAGCATTGGAAATTAATCAAACAGGCATATGGTGCTTGGTTCGCTCTCAGTTTGATAGATATCAAATAGGGCAATTCCGTAAAGTCCGATTTACAGATTTGACACTTTAGCAGCTTGTGCAGCTCTGCCATTACACTTCAGCTACTTCATTGTTAAACAGGTATGAGCCCAGATAATAGGGTTATCAGACAAGCCATCAACCAATGCTCCAAGTGCAACAACAGCTGAGCTACAAGCAAAGTGTCACTGTGTTGGACGTACTCACATGATGTACGTCCGACACAATGACTTTTTGAAATAGCTCAGCTCATGTTGCACTTGGAGCTTTGGTTGATGGCTTGTCTGATACCACTATTACCTGGCCTCATGCCGGGATTAAAATGAAATAGCTAAGGTATAATTGTTGGGCTACACAAGACGCTAAAGTGTCAAATCTGTAAAGCAGACTTTACGGAATTGCCCAATAATCTGCCATATTAGTCATCCTGAATTTTGGTTCTCCTTGTTGCTGCAGGGTGTTAAGGTGGTTAACTGCAGATCTAGCTTATGTGAATACATTTAGTATAGACCAATAATAAATCTGAAAATAATTCCATATAAAACAAAATTTATATAATTACAGCTTAGTCTGCAGTTTACATTTGTAATGCATCCTTAGACATTCCAAATTTGAAATACCGGCATCCATTTTGGATGCCATATTGATTTTGAATAATTGGTTATTTATCCTAGACTAAAAATTACAACTTTAACAAACTCCTTGACATAAAAAATATAGGATTAGACTCATTGATCAGCTCCCACCTGCAATGCATCCCTGGATACTTCGTTATGCAGTATTGGCAGCCATTTTGGATTCCATATTGGTTTTTATGCACTAGATATTTATGATAGACTAATATTGACATCTTGAATGAACTCCTTGACATAGGATTAGACTCTTTAATTGACTCTCTATTTGCATTGTATCCAGAGATATGTCATTTTTTGTATTTCGGCGGCCATCTTGGACGCCATCTTGAATTCCAGCCAAAATAATTAAAATTTGTGTTGGCCCTATATCTGAAATGAAAGACAATATTGTTGGCTACAACTCTGCCAAGTTTCATGCTTCTTTCACCTTTTGCACAATTCCTTTGAATACTTGAGTTAAGCAGCAGGACTATTATCGTAATTTTTTACGAAGTAAACACCAAAACTAGTGTTGTTTGATATTGTAATAAAAAAATTATTGGCACTTCTGAGAGTCTCAGCCTCCACCGTTAATTAAAAGATGAATGGCAGTAAAATAAATAATTTCGACGATTGTGTTTTTTCAAAAACATCTGTGGAAAAGCCCGATTATGTTGAACAACGTAAAAAGTTAACAGGAATAGGTCAAACTTGAATAATTATGGAAATTATGATAAAAATCATGTCCTGTATTCTTATTGCTGGTGAGTGTGTTTCAAACAACACTTCGGTGTTGCCAGTTTGCAAGACAGAGTATGATATCTATCTGTGAAACTAATTGAATTGTATTGCATTGCAGGAACAAGGTGACAGCAGATTGAGGCATTGCTGAAGAAATTTTGCCTGTCCAGGTCGAGATCACAGGAAGATCATACCAAAGAAATTGAAAAAATCATGATTATGCTATTAAATGTGTAGATCACTAAATAAACTGCAGTAAATTGTCAGCGTGATTGCTTTTTTTTGTTGTATACAAGTCTTCCAGAAACAGTAAAAGCTATAATTCTTGTAGTCCGTTACATTTTGACCGGGTATTCTAACGTTTAATAAACAAAATTAATGTGTCTCTCTGCGTTTTTCATGATTACTTTCTTTTGCTTTGATGCAAATACTAGTCATTAGTTGGAATGATCAATGGGGGCTTGTCTTTAAAATAAACTATTGAGAATTGGCATAATTGTGCAGACCTAGATGTAAAAACGGAGAGTTATGTAAATTGTTCGAAGTGTAGAAATGCTTCACTAATTTCAATATCCAAAAAAAATTGGCTCACAAGATGCCACTTTCATCAGTCGAAACCATATTTAGTGTTCTATATGGACGACCATATATAGGCATTTATATCCCATAAAGAACTTCTACAAGTTATAATAGTCTTCATTGTGGTTAAGATTATGACACTTAACTGTACCTGAATTCAGGGAAGTGGTTTATATTTTGTAAAATACACACTAGGGCAAAGCGTATAATGACATCATTCATTGTCATATTGTGCTATATTGATATGTCGGAAAAGAGTTAGTGGGAATTAACGGGAATTAGTGGAATTAGTGGGAATTAATGGGAATTGGTGGGAATTGATGGGAATTAGTGGGAATTAGTGGGAATTGTGGAAATAAGCCTTCATACCTGGGAGTTACAGAGATCACTTGGGACTTGTGTCGGAATTGTACGAATTAGTAGCATATGCAGGGACTTGTGACAGTTAGCAGGATTTGTTGAGAATTGTAGAGATTGGTTGCACTTCCGGGGAGTTCTGGGAGTGAGTGGGACTTGTAAGAATTCTGAGCATTTGAAAGGATTTGTGGAAAATTCCTAGAATTTGCAGCACTTGCGGGGAGTTGAGGGAATTACTGGGAATTGTTGGGAGTTATTTGGGAATTATTAGGAATTACAGGAATTATGGGAGTTGCGGGAATTATGAGGTTAAATGGGGCCTTGTGACTCACTCATTGGGAGAGAGCCAGCTCTCTCCCTCAGGGATTGGTATGATTGTCAGAAATTTTTGGATCGCTTGTCAGAGACAAGGGAACACTTTCCAAAGTGTTTTTTTTATTCAAGGGACTAATATGATGCATAAAAGAGGCGTGGTAATGACTCTTGCTTCTTGTGATTCTGGTTTATTTAATATTAAGGTTTTAGTTTTCAACCAAATGGGTGTTTATTCACGCTGGAGCAGCCAGTAATTCATATTGACAAGAAAAATTAAAGTTTTAAAATTTGTTACTCACATGTTAAATTTATTTTGTTATGTCTTTAAGGTTGTACCTGACAAAGTTAAGAGGTAATTTGGTAAATATTTCGAGGAAAAGGACAAATTCCAGTGTTTTATCAACATTCATAAATTCAGTTACATTCACTGACTGCTCCCTCAGTGTTACACACAGAGTCAGCCATGGTGTAAATGTAAAAGGGATTCTGATTGGTCAAGATCCTAAGTTCATGCTACCTGGTTCATGATTGGCTCATGTCTTTCTGATAGCTTTTTGGACACTTCTATTAGGGCTAAAATTAAAATGTTAGGCTCTTTAGAATCCTCAATTCATAGACTATATTATTTCGTTTTTTCATGGAGATATATTTATTCATTGCTGAGAATTCGTTGAAAATGCATATATCAGTCATGGTGCAAATGTAAAAGGGATTCTGATTGGTCAAGATCCTAGGTTCATGCTACCTGGTCCATGATTGGCTCATGTCTTTCCAATAGTTTTTCGGACACTTCTGTTAGGGCTAAAATTAAAATTTTAGGCTCTTTAGAATTCCCATATCTTAGACTGTATTATTTCGTTTTTTCATGGAGATATATTTATTCATTGCTGAGAATTCGTTGAAAATGCATTGGCCTATACTTTTTTTGTGCATTGTTGATGCTAAATGATGTTAAATAGCACATTTTTACAATAAGAGGATTTTTTATTCTTCTTTATTAAGTACAATCACACTAATTCAGTTTCATTCTATCTTTGTGATAAAATAAATATTTTTTTATTGTCAAGACAATTGATCTCTTCAAAAGCCATGAATTGGAAGTGTAGGCTGTAATCTGGAGGTGCCATCCAATTGAATGTGTATTTTCAATTGAATTTGATCCAAGCCAAAGAATGGCACTCTCTGTAATCCAATTGATTGCAAGACCCACTTCTGATTGCCAGATTTGAATATAATTGCACTTTCAGTCATGTCTTTTGAATAACTGCCCTTTCATTTCTTGATCAAAGTATATTTGCTGCAAGGTGTGACAGTTCTTTTAGACTTTTAGTCTGAATATTAATATTTAAAGATGATCCTCTTATCTCCTATTGGTTGAAACTCAATCTGTTCTTATTGGCTGTTGGAAGTACCTGAACTAATAGACTAATTTCAGGGACAGTTCTCTCAGTAAACACTAGGGGAAAAGTGGTGCTTGGTGTCAGTACTCTTAAAATTTCATTGGCTGATAGATTTCCCGCCCTTGCCTATGATTGGTCAACCCAAGGTGTCTCCAAGCTGGAGTATTTTTAATGCCTTTTAATATATATACCATTTATTCGTGCTTATCACACCATTTTACGTATTTTGAAAATAATACAATCAATAAATGTAATTAAATTAATAATTATATTCGGGAACCAAATGTCAATTTAAGGATAAATAGAGGATGCAGTCCTTCATCTCCTGTGAGGTCCAATTGTTCAGTTTTGAAACCCTCTGCACCGCAAGCGAAAGTTCCCTTATGGCAGTTGCTGAGCCTTCCAAGCCTGAGTCCAAAATTAATCATAGCATTGTTTGTCCCCATGCCAATTCAGATTACGTGCTTTAATGCTGCCTTTGGATGAGCTCAAAACCTTAATAATTGCTGCAACTCTCCTGTTGTTCCCTGAGATCATAGTATTATACAACCTCAAGAAACGTGAACGCAGGGCACTTTCCATGGGTATTGTTTCATGTAACTTTGAGCACTGTTGAGGCTTTATAACTTCCTAATTCTTTCAGATTAAATTTTGGAAGTAGTGTTTTTAGGTTTAATGGGCATACATCTTCCATGTGCGGAAAGCAAATTAAGAATCATGGAATTACCTAGAAGTTATTTGGGGCAAATGTTCAGCACATTCAGTGAAATAGGTCTATTGGCCAATAAAAAAAAGAATATGTTGTCTCTGTCACACATAACTACATTCAACTTTCAGACTATATATATACCAAACAATTTTTAAAAAGTGGATTATTATTACTTCTAAATAAGTAATATTAAAGCCTATTTCTGAACTTTAGTAAGCAAGTTGATAAACAGGCATTCCAAGTATACTAAGTATGTGGACCAAAAAAACGGTGCGGAAATAGGCAAGCCTATTCACGGCGCTTTAGTCAGTGCTAGTTGAGTGCCATTGCTTAAAAAATATAGGCCTATTTTGTCTTTAATCTGTCTGGTCCGCATTAATCTGGGTCTGCAGCTACTTGGTCCGCCATCAACTTTTGGTAAACTTCTGGGACATTAAAATTTTTATTTACGAAACTAAAATGTTCATTTTTTTGCGCGAATTTCAAATGACCATGCAGCTCCATGAAACCAGCACCAACAGCAGCAGTCAGATTCAATAGAAAGAATGAAGGAAGGGATGACAGAAGGATCATATGAAGGAAGGCAGGAAGGAATGAAGGAAGGGATGAAGGAAGGGATGAAGGAACGAATGAAGGAACGAAAAAAGAAAGGAAAGTAGGAAGGAAAAAAAGGGAGGGGAGGGAGGGAGGATAAACATGTGGATAGATAGATAGATAGATAGATAGATAGATAGATAGATAGATAGATAGATAGATAGATAGATAGATAGATACTAAGTCTATCTACAAGCAGCTGTTAAAGTGCTTGCTCGTTATTTTGAAGTTATCTTATTTTCAGAGCTATAAATGGCATAAAAACGATCTGTATTGTGATCCATGAAATGTGAAAGAAACACAGCACTAGGATGACATAAATTTTATTGCCTGCCTCGAGTCTGTAACTCAATCTATATTGCAAAACAAGGCACTGAGTTTCCCACCGACTTGTCCTGCGAATCTGAAGGACTTGTTTAAGGTCTCACAAATCTACGAGATTGCTGTACTTCAGCTGAAATCCTGCAGATCTAAAGGAATGTTGGATTTCACTGTTTTCCCAATCATGCATTGACAGCAGAATTTCTTGTTTTCCTCGAGATCTGCGTGAGTCTCGCTGCGACACTCTCTCGAGTCTTTTACATCGATATCTACCTGCGTGCGGCGAACTCCCGTAGGTTCCGCTTGCGACACGAATTCTAGTTTATTTAACATGTGGGACGAAAGATTCAAAATTAACTCCACACAAACTTAATAACCTCCTGTAATCTCTGACCAAATAAACAATCAGGAAAATTTACCAGAAAGAAGAAGTTTGAGATATCATACTTTTTGAGATCTTTCATTCATTGGACAATCATCAGAGGTGTGATGTAGTAATTTTGACATGAAATCACAGATTTTAGCCAATGTACAAAACAGCTAATCCATTTCTCATTTTTACGTGCAAGTTGTGCAAGTTCTGTTGGCAATAATATAATGTTCCAATTGAAGAGCTAACAGAAATTTTTCCTCAGTGAGTGTTCCGACAGTCTGAGCCCATGCAGACGGCTTATTTTCATACAGATTTTGGACCAGCACCTCAAATTTAAAGGGAGCATGGAGTCTTGCATTGGCCTGCCACCTGTTGTTAAATTGGGAACTATTTTTGACTGAGAAAATCTGGGCTCGACCATTTTGCATCAGTATATTTACCTGATCAACCAACTGACACAAGTGCCATTAAAATTTCAGGCAACATAATACCTTAACTGACTACTGGTAATGCAAAATTGCATGCACGTGAAACAGTTTTCATGCAAAAACTGGCAAAAGTTGGACAAAAAATCAGCAAAAATGGCCCTCAAAACAGCCATTTTGCCAATTCGACACAGTTTCGTAGGCTGCAAAATTGAGAAGTTAGCAGATGTTTCTGTGCCCAAGACCTAAACCAAACGAAAGATGATAAAATTTAATGCAACTTAGTGTAGGGATTTTTTTTCGAATTGTCTAGTTTTCAAGTAAATTAACTCTGAACTTGAATGTTGGCCTGAATTTCAGCTGTCAAGAATCGTTTTTTGGTCAATTTTACAGACGGTCCACTTCAAGTGCTTGGATCTTCCATCTGAGGCCAAAAATTAAAAATCCCTTACACTAAGTTGCATAAAATGATGTCAAAATTGATGTGCTGTAACTGAAAATAATTACCCATTCCTCAATTCTTCTGAATCTGCAGCCTACGAAATGATGTCAGTCTCCATTTCTGTTGTTTTTGTCCTGTCAGACCTCTTCACACTAACTGTGACGTCCGTGTTACTGTGCCGATTTGAAGAAATCCCAAACGGACAACCAAACTGCCAGCTTTGCTTTCAATCATTTAAACTCCTACATGCTATGGCTGTAAGACTATGCACTGAAGGTCAATAAAATATTTCAATGGCAAATTCTTGGCACAGAACTGGGAACTATTTTAGTCAGGTCATTCACATCATTCCAGCTCTGTTCAGGCTGTGACGTCACCTTTGACGTCATCAAAAAACAGTTGACTACCAGATGACGCCACGAGAGAGAGAGAGAGAGAGAGAGAGAGAGAGAGAGAGAGAGAGAGAGAGAGAGAGAGAGAGAGAGAAATTCTTTTATTCGTACACGTAGCTGTAACCAGTTCAGACCAGTTGAGGAGAAAATTATTTCTTTCTGCAGTTCCGCAAAAAACTGCAGAATTCTGCAGTTAAAAAAAAAAGTTCTGCAGTTCTGCTGCTCCGTGCATTATTCCTGAACCTGTGTTACTTCCTGTAGTTTATTGCAATGCATCTTCAAAGTCAGACCTCTTTGACATAAGGCTTGCCACTACCAAGAAAACGTTGGTTAGGGGTGTTGTTTGGGGGATCAGGGTTTTTGGTTGTCCTCAGTCACTGCAGCGTTTCTGAAAAGTTTCCGCAGCAAAATCTGTAATTCTGTAGGTGATAATTGTACAGCCTGGGAGGCTTTATGCACTTGCTGAAGCAGTCTGTCAGAAGCTGCAGAATTCTGCAGTTCTGCACACAAAAAAACTGCAGAATTCTACAGTTAAAAATTCTACAGTTTCAAAAAAACTGCAGAATTCTTCAGTTCTGCAAAAAACTGCAGAATTTCGCAGCTTCCTACAGAATTCTGCAGCTAGCTGCAGAAGTGCATAAAACCTCCCAGGCTGCAGAATTCCTACAGAACTACAGATTCTGCTGCAGAAACTTTTCGGAAAGGCTGCTGGGACAGACGAGCATCAAAACCCCAGACCACCCACCCGACCCCCGAACCGCTACCCCTCCCCCAACCAACGTTTCCTGGGTAGTGGCAAGACCCTTGTCAAAGAGGTCTGAACTTGAGGTTCACAAATACTGCATGGAGCTGCAGAACTGCAGAATTTATTGCGGAATTGCAGAATTCTGCGGCCTCCCAAACTGCAGAATTTATTGCAGAATATGCAGATGCAGGAAGAAATTTAAATGTACTGGGCCAGTTCACATGCAGCCAACCACCACCGTTTTTTAGCAGCTTGAGAGCATTTATAATCAGTTTTAGAGCAATTTTACAATTGATGCCTTGGATTGATTTTGTGAACTACTGAGAACAGAGAGCTTTGATTAGTAATACTGGAAATGACATTTAGCCAATTAGCCCCTTCAGGATGGAAATTAGCCCCTTGATAAAGCCTGGTTCACAATTTGCATGGCGATCCGTTTTGTCCTCACTATTATATCCAATTAAATAGGCTTAATTTATTTTCAATTGTTACGCAATTCATCTTCATTCATGGAATCACCTATTACTTATGCTCAGGTTACGCTGAATAAAAAGTTTGTTTCGACCTTGGGCTTAGGACCTTGGGAGGTCCTGTTAAAATCTCTTTTTTTTTCACCTAAATCTGTTTTTCTAAAATCTATGTCTGACAAAATCTACTTTTGACAAAATCTCCAATTTTTTGGTCAAGATATACATAATTTTACAAAAATCTACTTTTGACAAAATCTACTTCAAATAATTTTAATTTAGTTACTTTGATGAAGTTTTGTTCAATTCATGCCATGATCAAGAGAATAAATATGGGAATATCAACAAGGTGAATGATCCCAAGTTATATGTCATCTTTCGTGTATTTCACAATAAGGAAAGTTATTGAAACAATATATATATTAGCATAAAACCCGCGAAGTGAGAAGAAAATAATCAGGAGCTATCAGGGGAGCATTTTAAAGATCTTGGGGGTGATACTCAATCAATTGAAAGCTGTGGTCCCAACACAGGCAGTAAGGCACGGATATGCAAAGAAGAAGATGGCATGGTTGACCTTTGACCGTGAAAGCCAGTCTGTTTACTTCCTTAATTAATTTTTCCATCACAGAAGGGCACCAAAATTGACTGGTCGAAAGTTAAAAACTTGCTGAGAATGAGATTAGTGAAAGAGATCGACCTCCACGATTTCCATGCGAGGGTCATTCTACAGAAATGTTCCTATTTGGGTGGCAATTTTGCAGTTTTTCAAAATTTTTAAAATGCATGATTTAATCCGTGTGGAGGTTAAGATAGGTTCTGAAAAACATCTAGCAATGGTTGCCATGATTCTTTCTTCAATTTTAATTTTGGCTAAAATTAACATGCTTTTCCTATGAGTCATTATACCGCAACAGTAGCAAATTGTTGCGGTAATGACGTGTTGCGGTAATGACAAATTCAGCTTTGGTATTTTTTTAAAGAGGCCCAGCAGCACAGAGAGCATGGGAGGTAAAAGGAATGTGAACTAGAACAGCATCACTTCATGACAGTTAAAGAAAAATTTCGCTGCATGCCTTTCTTGATTGTTTAATGTCTGTTGCGGTAATGACGCATAATAAACCTACTCGCTCAAATTTGGGTTTTAAATGGACATATTTATCTCTTTCTCATGTGTGATTTTCTTCAGCACTCAGCAGACAACCTTGCTATCAAGCTGCTCGAGCAGTTGTATTATGCCATGTGACTGATGACATCACTCGTATAAGAAAATGAATGGTGCCAAAAAGAGTACTATGTTGCTGTAATGACAAAAAAACGAAGGGACAGACTTTTCAGCTAAGTTTCTCAAAATTCAATGGGGAGTAAGAAATTAAAGCATGCCCATCATTTCAAGGACATTGTTTTGGCTACTCATATTAAAATTACACTTCTCTGGGTGTAAAATTATAGCATATTCAGACAATTTTAGATATATAAGGGTTGAATTCGCAAAAATTGGTGCAGGGACATGCAAAAACAGGTACAAGTGCGACTTTAGGCTGTAAGATATTGTCAAAAATATATATATGAATGACAAAATTAACACTTAATGTTTTTGCTTTGATCCTGCTTGCGACCACTAACTTAAAAAAAGTGATAAAGAAGCTTTTATTATTGATTTAATGACATTTGAAACCTAGGGACAGGAATAGGAACATTTCTGTAGAATGCCCCGCATATACACTGCATCCATCATGTCACCATTTGTTGGTGAAAAGCAAACGAAAGGACTATGCATATGATTTTTATAAATAAGTTTAGGGCAATTCCGTAAAGTCCGATTAGTAATAGATAACGCCCTCGTTTGTGACGATATGCAATATATCCGAGGGCTTTTAAACCTATTGCAAGCGCCTCGTCCAATATAGCCTTTCTTCATCCAATTTTACTCTATAGTGGACTCCTCACCATCAAATATGTTCCTCAGTTCATTTGAAGGTTGCCAGCCCTGAAGGCAACAGGTCAGAATTCTTTGTTCTCAGGAAATAATACAATACATAAATTTTGTAGATAGAAAGATAGATGGAAAGATAGATAGAAAGATAGATAGATAGATAGAAATAACACAATACATTAATATCATAGATTAATTTTATAGATGGATTTATAGATAGATTGATAGACAGATAGACAGATAGGTAGGTCGATAGTGCAGCCCTCTCAGCCAAGGTCTCTTTCGTATGGCTGATTATTGCAGTCACTGAGTAAATGTTATTTTGAAGTTACGAAATACATTTAAAACATAGGCTGCACAGCAGCAAACCTTCAGCGAATAACACCTTTAGAAGATTACAATAATATCATAAAATTGGTGCGTTTACGAAATTGCTTATAGGTATAATAGCGGTCGAGTAGTGACCTTCCATTATCTCTATTTTTCCAATGATTCATAAAGTGTTTTACGCATCAAAAAGCACTGCTAAATTAGTTGCATAGGTGATTTGTTTAGAAAAATGCATTACTGTATATGCAATAGTGGGGAAGTTTTGGCTCCGATATAAAAAAAATTCTTTTAAATATTTTTTCTCAATATTACAAAAACTATAGAATAGCCATCTGTCAGACCATGAAAAGGCACAACTAGACCATACAAGCCATACATGTACCAAACTTCATCCATGTATGGAATAGTGACCGGATGTTGGGCCAGAAACAAAAAGAATAATTTTTATGTTTTTTTCAATATTTGAAAAAGTATATAATATTTTCCATCAGACCTTTCAAAAGGCACAACTAGACCATATTGACCATATGTGTACCAAAGTTTATCCATGTACATGCAATAGTGAGCGAGTCTTAGCCCAAAAAACAAAAAAAAAAATGTTTTTATATTTTTTCTCATTTTTTCAGAAAGTATAGAATATCTGTCAATGAGACCATCAAAAGGCACAACTAGACCATATAGGCCACGTGTGTACCAAATTTCATCCATGCACATGCAATAGTGACCGAGCCTTGGCCCGGAAACGAAAAAATTTTTTTTTTATATTTTGTTAATTATATCAAAAAGTGTTTAAGATATATTCATCAGACCATCAAAAGGCACAACTAGACCATACAGGCTAGATCTGTACCAAATTTCATTCCCATACATTCAATAGAGGCCGAGTGCTGGGCCGGAAACGATCTATCCGCCCGCCGCCCGACCGCCCGCCCGACCGCCCGCCCGACCGCCCGACCGCCCGCCCGCCCGCCCGGCGGACGGACAGCATTTTTACCCAAGTGATTACAATACCTTCTTCGAACTTCGTTCGCTGAAGGTAAAAATTATGGAAAACAAGGAGCAGGGGTTGGGGGGCGGCAGCCCCCGAAATAAGAAGAAGCAGGGGTTCGGGGGTGGCAGCCCCCGAATTAAGAAGAAAAAATAATTCTTTGAGCTTGCCAAATGGGGCCAAAATTGTTGGTCTGCTGCTCCGCTTTATTTTTTGCAGCTTGCCTATCCAAAATGAACTATTTTATCAAGTGACCTTAAATTTGATCATTATTTCGATATTGGTATAAAAAAGAGTGAATAAAGCCTTTTTATTGAGACCAGTTTCACTTGATACAATCTTCCTCCTTGTTTACTGTCTGTATTGTTCAGTTTTAATCCTTTGTTGGTCAGTTTTGTTTCAGTGTTTCCTTCAATTTTGACAACTTGTAGTCAGCCAAGCATGCAATATCATGGTCAGGTGTAAGAGCTGTGATATGCATTATATCAGAGAGAAATCCTGCCTTCTGATTAACCAGAAAAAGCAAACAGTGGTATAAAGAGATTTGACACTTTAGCAGCTTGTGTAGCCCTACCATTACACCTTAGCTATTTCATCGTTAAACAGAGATGAGGCAAGGTAATAGGGTATCAGACAAGAAATCAACCAAAGCTCCAAGTGCAACAGGTCTGAACAGGAGCTGAACTACAAGGCGTAATGTTATTGTGTCGGACGTACTCACACCGTGTAGGCCTACTAAGTGCCATTTTCGCAGTGCAACAGTCCACTCTTTTTGCATATAAAATTTCCCGGCTGTAATACAATTTTCCTACTGCCTACTTAATGTAAAAGTTGAAATATAGGTTTTTTAAAGTAGATTTTGGCAAAATGAAGTAGGTTTTGGTTTTCAAAAAAGTAGATTTGAGTGTCAAGTTGGAAACGAACTTTCTTTTCACCAACATTATCATTTGGTCAGCCCGTAAGATGCCACTGCTTATAAATTATGTTAAGCACACATATTATAGGCCTAATAAGCAGGAACAGGAATATTTATTTCATAGATAAATTTGGTTTACTTTTATGGAACCATTCTGGCATGTGGTCCAAGAAATTTCTGGTAAGAAAATTCGACAACAGTCGTCACTTTGTTGCAAACATTTTTTTGCAATTTTGGCGCTGGGAAAGTATCATAAAATTGATTATGAAAGTGAGCCATACATGATCTTTACTACAAGTTATATGGTTAGCAGAAAACCGCAGCCCTGTATCTATTGTAGAAACCAAGTACACTGTATCAGCATTTTGTGAATTTGGGATGAAGTCAGATTTCTTCAGGTGATTTGTAATTAAGTTGAAGATGTTCAGGTGCAAAGGTCAATCAAGCGTCATTGAGTAATATCAAAAACTTATTAGACCAACAAAAAGTCAGACATTGGGTTGTCTGGAAATGCTAAACTAGTTAATTTGTTGCGCTCTGTTACAAATTGTTACATTGTGAGACAATAACAGGCTTTAAGGTCACTGACATGAAATAAGGAGCCAAACTCTCAAGTTGTCAACAAACAATACTCTTTCGTGATTGGCTTATTTGAGACAGTGAGAGGAGACTGACCGTCTGGCAGCAATTGTCAGGTGATGTCATGTTTCTCAAAGCTGCTGGCCTATTAGCTATTAATACCCTAATATTTTTCCATCTGAGTCCAAAATAATATTTGCCGTATCAAAACACAGGGAATACATAGAAATATTTATGCTTGCATTGTTTATGTTCCCTGTGTGAGTAATTAATGGTTTATTGTTGTTTATGGTTTACCTGGTCTAACCATAGGTGTAAAAACAAGGGGGCATGTGGACGGGACCTGCCTTCTTAATATCTGGCACACTTTAAAATTATTTATATCAAAATAAAAAACCCAAGCCCCCCCCCCCCCTGGCTCAACCAGTTTGGATGTTCTTTATCATCTTGTCAATGACTCAATTCATTTTGCTTTTCCAAGCATTTTCGATAAATCACAGAAGCAACAGAAACACTGTTGTGCTTCATAAATGGCTCTGCTCAGCCATCCTGCAGCTGCATGTCAAGAGTCCAGACGCTACGAGGTCAGTGACCTTTCATTGATGACGTCAACGAAAGTAGTACGGCAACTGGTGGGATGACGTCACAACCTGAATAGTGACGATTCAAAAAGCCAGAGGGGGCCACAATGCAAGACTCCACGCTCCCCTTAAAGTCCCTCAATGACATGCCAAAGTCTCCAAAAGTAAAAAGTGCTTTCTAAAAAGTTCAAATAAGCTCCCCCTAGATACTATCTGGACCTTTCTTAAGAAGGTCAAACATCCATAACATGCTGTTTGGATACTATTTGGATACCATTTATAGTTGGTCAGATACCATTTTGTTGGATGCTACTATCAGATACCATTTCAATTTATCAGGTTGTCTACAGACGACTACTTTTCTTCTAGAATATCCATGAGAGGGCACTTTGTGTAAGTTGAAGGAACCCCTGGTGGTTTTAATTAAGGGAGAAAGGGGTAGTACATGAGCTAGGTTCTTTTGGCATATTGAAATATTTTGTGAGGGACATTTCAAAGCATGATTATTTTGGCCGGGGAGTAGCTATTCAGGCCAAGACCCGTGAGAGCATAGATCTGGCACCCAAAACGCATGCCCAATTAGCTGATTGGGAACATATAACTTTTGGTAGTAACAATCAAGAAAAGAAATATAAAATATATAGGGAGAGAGACGAGAGAACATCCTTTTTCCAACCAGCTGCACTGTATGTCCATTAATTCTTTTGTTTGTGTTTTACGCCTCTGCAGCACCTTAGTGGGCTATATCGAGGCAGGCGATCGCCGTATGATGATGAGATGAGAAGACTGGGAGTCTGGCACATACCCTATTAATTCAGGGATGCCCAGGGTCTTTCAGTTACCCTGGCATAGAACACTGGATACAACCCGCCTCCATTTAATGTCCCATGGGCTCAGACTAAAGTGAGTTCCCGGGGTGAGATTTGAACCTGTGTGTCCATTAAAATTCTATGATTATCTAACATCTCAACATGATATCATGCCAAGGTACCTTCGGGAGGTCTCCCTGCTCCATAGTAAATGTAACTATTATGCTATTTTATGAATTTATCTCTTTTTTATATTTACAGACTGTTGACACATTGAATGAAATAGGACTCCATTTAAATGATATATCATCTGTATGGGCATTCCATCAAACCTACACAGTATACAATGTACTACACATGACATTGAGGTCCGGTAGATAAGAAATAAGATATTTATTGCACGCGTCTGATTAAATATACAGGGAGAGAAGTCTAAACAAGTTTATCAGCCAGAAGCACTTCATTTCTTTGAATGAAATCTAAATTAGCTGGGTTATATTTGCTGAAGGAAGGAGTAGAGTACAATCTGAGTAAATCCAGGTAAAATATGAATAGTTACATTGTTTCAGCCATTACTCTTGAGCATGTAGAATTGTAGATTCTTCTCAATAATACTAATGCTAATTAAAGATTACACAAGGAATATCTATTAGTCTGTTAAAAATCCCATAATCAACTAAATAGTATAATACATTCCCTTTAAAGGTCCGCTATCAAACCTATTATACCCAACCCACTATACTATATCCCCCAACTTCCCTGAGATTTTGACACACTCCAGTCAACAATCTCACCTCAATGCCACCTGCTACCACGAGCGGGATCCTAACCGGCTACCTCTGAGTCAGCCTTAGGCTGATGCAACATACATGTAACACTTTCCCCTTAAAGGTCCGCTATATAACCATTTGAGCTAAAGGGCCGGTCCCAAGCAAAGTGCTTGGGAGCAACCTATTATACCCAACCCACTATAAAATAATAGATAGATGGGTAGATCTACAGATAGATAGATAGATAGATAGACTGATTGATTAACAGATAAACAGATAATGATAGAACGATAAACAGATAGCTAGATAGATAGCTAGATAGCTAGACAGACAGACAGCTAGACAGATAGACAGATAGATAGATAGATAGATAGATTATATCAACCGATTAATTGCCAGACAAACAAACGCACAATAGATCATTTTAAACTCTGTTAATATTGTCAAAAGGTCAAAAGCAACTTTTAACAACAAGGCCAAAACCATCATTATAGACGACAGAATTAAAGGATCCCGAAAACCAATTCTGAAGACAAATAAATAGATAGATCTACAAATAAAAATAAGATATGACTAAAATCGAGACTGCGGAAATCGCGATGACACTGATTCACCAATTCTAGGTGGAGTCAATAGTTTCGAATGGGCTAATATATGAGGGCATGGCATCATCAAGTATCATCAAGGATTGGATCCTATCAGTGTAAAGTGCATTGATAAAACCTTATCTGATTAGGTCAAATAACTTAGACACACCTAGCATGCTAAACAACAGGAATTCAGTGGAATTTATTTGGATTTAACAAATTACAGGTAAGTTGTTATAGTATTTCTTGAATATTTTGGTTAAAAAATTGTTGTACTTAGTTGTGATTTGTTAAAATTATAAGTTATAATTGTTATTAACAAACCGGGAAGACAAGATAGTGATCAATGTTTCACCAAAGATAATATTTAGGAAGTCAGCAAATGTGCTTATTAAGTGATTTTCGCAATCACACCGATGTTGCTACTTTGTTTTGTAAAAATAAAATTTATAATCACAGGCCGTACTACAATACTACATCACACAAATGGGGGTTTATTTCTCAAGTCTTCCTATCTTCATAAACAATCAGTTATTTAAATAATATTGATATATATATCAGTAGTGCCCATCTTCAAAGCTAATTGGGCTACTATGGATGAAAGGAGGATTGGGCCTTCATGTCCTGTATTTATACACTAAGTAGGCTAATTAGGACAGGAGGAGGACATAGCCATGAGACAAAGGTAATTAGTGGAGGGACAC
Organism: Platynereis dumerilii; assembly: GCA_026936325.1. Taxonomy (NCBI): domain Eukaryota; kingdom Metazoa; phylum Annelida; class Polychaeta; order Phyllodocida; family Nereididae; genus Platynereis; species Platynereis dumerilii. Next base: position 42,122,983 of record JAPTHN010000012.1, read on the forward strand.
AATGTTAACAAAATGTTGCTAATTAGTGGAGGGACACAATGTAAACACAATGTTGCTAATTAGTGGAGGGACACAATGAAAACACAACGTTTCTAATTAGTGGAGGGACACAATGTTAACAAAATGTTGCTAATTAGTGGAGGCACACAATGTAAACACAACGTTGCTAGCTAGCGGAGGGACACTATGTAAACACAACATTGCTAATTAGTGGAGGCACACAATGCAGCTGGGTGGTGTAGTGGTTAAGATTCCTGCCTGCTCCGCTGAAGGTCTTTGCTTGCATGGGTTCAAACCTCGGGTGGGGAACTCAAAATTTTCAGTACACCTTCATGAGCAAAATCCCAGCTGGATGTTGTTCGGATGAGACGTTAAATTGGCGGCCCCTTGTATCAGTGTCTGTGCTGGGCAAGGAAAACATCCCTCACATGGGGTAAATGTGTAACATGTTGAGGACTCCCGCTCTCTCTCTCATCTCATCAATCAACCCTCGTGAGCGCCCAGAACTCGGCTTAGAGGGCTGCACTTACCATATCTATCTATCTATCTATATAATGCAAACACAATGTTGCTAATTAGTGGTGGCACACAATGTAAAACACAACATTGCTAATTAGTGGAGGCACACAAACACAACGTTTCTAATTAGTGGAGGTACACAATGTAAACACAACGTTGCTAGCTAGTGGAGAGACACTATGTAAACACAACATTGCTAATAAGTGGAGGCACGCAATGTAAACACAATGTTTCTAATTAGTTGAGGCACACAATGTAAAACACAACATCACTAATTAGTGGAAGCACACAAACACAACATTACTAATTATTGGAGGCATGCAATGTAAACACAATGTTGCTAATTAGTGGAGGTACACAATGTAAACACAATGTTCCTAATCAGTGGAGGCACACAATGTAAAACACAACATCGCTAATTAGTGGAGGCACACAAACACAACATTGCTAATTAGTGGAGGCACACAATGTGAACAAAATGTTACTAATTAGCGGAGGGACACAATGTAAACATAATGTTGTTAATTAGTGGAGGCACACAATGTAAACACAACATTGCTAATTAGTGGAGGGACACAATGTAAACACAATGTTGCTCATAAGTGGAGGGACACAATGTAAACACACTTCTAATTAGTAGAGGGACACAATGTTAACAAAATGTTGCTAATTAGTGGAGGGACACAATGTAAACACAGCATTGCTAATTAGTGGAGGCACACAAACACAGCGTTGCTCATAAGTGGAGGAACGCAATGCAAACACAATGTTGCTAATTAGTAGAGGGACATAATGTAAACACAGCATTGCTAATAGGTCTGTCTCCATATGGGGATTACGACAGGTATTATCAGTAGGTGGTGCAACCATAAGGTAGGAATGCTATTGTTGTCTTGGGGAAGCCCACCTGATGACATATTATCTGGTTTGTTTGCAAAGTAAGTGAAATCCTGTGACCAACAGCTGATAATAATCTAATTGTTAACACGTTATAATCCCAAAATCTGTATGATAAAAATACTCTTTTTGTGTCCGAGAGCAGGGCCTCGGGCCCTTTGTCGTCATCAATGGGATTGTCATATCAAAGTTGGTGTGGATCGAAAAGCATTTCACAGATGCAAGAACAACCCAAAGTTAAGATGCCATTATGATGCCCAGTGTTTAAACTGTTGCACTAGATGCCCTGGCTTTAATCTTATGTCTCACTGCTCTAAATAGTTAACTTTAATCCCCCAAATTCCTCCTTGCTCAGCAGACGATTTCTGAGAAGCATCTTCTTCTTCTTCCCTTTGGCCCTTCCGCCCTAAGGCAAAGTGGGGTGCACCACAACCTGAGATTTATACTTCAGCCAATTACTAAAGATAGACAGATAGACAGATAGACACATAGATAGACAGATAGATAGATTGATAGGTAGACTGATAGATCTATAGATAGAATGCAACTTTTAACAATTTATAGAGATGTGTTAATGTAATGATCATATCTCATTGAGTTATAAGGGTTATTTAATTGCTCGAGGACACGGTGCATGCATTGCATGCTATTTTTTGTTGAACTGCTGTTTTGAGAACATAATAAATACAGTTTAGCTGAACCAAACAATCAAACATTCAACAAAACACACTCATTAAGTCAGACTCCTTGGCTTGGTCAACAACACCAATCATCTTGCTGAAAGCAAAGGGGATTCCATCAGAGCTCCTATTGCTTGGAGACACCACCTGTACATAAATTCAGAACTACAAACGGAGACAGACCTATTGGTGGAGGGCTTTTATGTGGTTGCATAGAAATGTATGGAAGAAATTATGTTAACAGAATGAGATCTTTTCTCAACATTGTGATAATGTTGCTGGAATGCTAATCGTAATGTCATATCGTGACGTTGTTTCACAACATTGTGACAATATCATTTATACCATACAATTCTGCGTAATTTTCAACATCGTCACGACATTGTCCCGACATTGTCACGACATTATCACAATATTGTCATGACATTGTCACGACATTGTCATGACGTTGCCGTAAGATATATATGTATATATATATGTATATATATGTATCATTAATTTACTTTTTTTTTCTAAAACTGATTGCACCTTTGTGAAACCACATAACAAGTACAGTGAGCCATGTCTCCACAAAATTGTGTGCCCCCCCCATGCCCACTCCCGTTTATGCCTCATCTAGTTAACCAATAAGTAAAAATACTGAGTTTACTGTAGCCAGATTCTCCAATTATGCAGCAGTAGACAGTTAAGCTTCATCTGTGATTTTTATTGACAATCATAGGTTTTTATTCATACCTATCTGCCTACTCTTCTTTACATTGCTCAATATAAATTCAATAAAGACCCTCGGCCTCTTTAAAGAATAATCTTGGAAAACTTAAAAAATTATAATAATTTGAGGCTAATCAGTGTTCATAATGTCACAAAAATAATATGCAGAGCTCTTCCTTACTCAAATAGGCCCACTGAGCAAAAGAACTGTTCAGCAGCTAATGAAAGTCCTCGTAATTTGAAAACTGATAATTAGAAAGCACCGCATCAGACGCAAAGCTGGTGCCGTTCTTCAGTCTCCATATTTGATTTTCACCCTTCTTGCATTTACATTATAACAAAACAACCCAAGTCAGGGTCACTGAGTAACAATATCACAAGCTGTTGTGTGAATTAATATCACTCAAGCCCGCAGGGCGAGAGTGATATTAATTCACACAACAGCGAGTGATATTGTACGAAGTGCCCTGACGCGTGGTTGTCTTGTTTTTATCACCTGGTTTTACCTCAAATTTTCAGTTGTAAAGAGGGACTATTTTCTGCCATTACAAAAATGTGACGTCACCATGGAGCAACAATGGACATGACGTCACAATCCCATTATTCTGGCCCTTGTTTGGTTTGTGACATCATCAGGCAGCTGAAATGCTGGTGATGTCATAACCATTGTTAAAAAATATCGCCCTTGAAGGGTGGTATTTTTTACAATATCATAGGCCCTGATATTTTGACTGTAAACAGTGATATTCACAGCCAACCAGGTGACAATATGTCACTAAAAATTTCTTTTTGTTTCAGAGGAAATATCTTCTGGAACCTCTCATACCAATAATGAAAATAAAATTCTCATTCGGCATCTGTTTATTAGGTAAGTTCATGTACTTCCTACTCTTGGTGATTTCATATAGTCAATCCTTAAATTGTGAGGCTCTGGGTGGGGTTTTGTGTCCCCTTTCCCTTGGCGATCTTACTTTTGAATTTGGCCATTTAACCCTTGAATTTCTGCATGTCCCTTGGCCATTTTGCTTTTGAATTATCTGTCCATTGGCACTTTTTACTTCCCTGTCCCTTCGCTATTATACTTTAGAACTTCCTGTCCTGTGGCCATTTTACTTTTGAAGTCCCAATCCCTTGGCCATTTACTTTTGAAGTCGCTGTCCCTAGACCATTTCACTTTTTAACTCCCTGTCCCTTGGCCAGTTTGCTTTTGAATTATCTGTCCATTGGCACTTTTTACTTCCCTGTCCCTTCGCTATTATACTTTAGAACTTCCTGTCCTGTGGCTATTGTACTTTTGAATTCCCGGTCCCATGGCTATTTTACTTTTGAATTCCCTGTCCCTTGGCCATTTTACTTTTTAATTCCCTGTCCCTTGGCTATTTAACCTTTGAATTCCCTGTCCTTTGGCTATTTCACTTTTGAATTCCCTGTCCCTTGGCTATTTTAGCTATTTTACTTTTTAAGAGCCTTCCCATGGCTATTTTACTTTTGAATTCCCAGTCCCTTGGCTATTTTACTTTTGAATTCCCTGTCCTGTGGCTATTGTACTTTTGAATTCCTGGTCCCATGGCTATTTTACTTTTGAATTCCCTGTCACTTGGCACTGTATAATTCCCTATCTGTTGGCCATTTTACTTTTGAATTTCCTGTCCCTTGGCTATTTTACGTTTGAATTCCTGGTCCCTTGGCTACTATAGGCCTACTTTAGAATTCCCTGTCCCCAATAACCACCCATCCAGAGCCTCAATTGTGGGTTATAAATACATAAAGTGCTATAGATATAATGTAACATTATTACGATTCATATCTTATGGAAAGTCTATTTTTTATTTCAGTATTGATCCTCTCATTACATCACCAAACTTCAAAGTGTGAAGATGAGTTGGTGATAATTGAAGAACTTGTGTTTGAAACAGATGATGGTAAATATCTTTTGCATTTGTAATTTTTTACTCCATTGCATAGTTTTAATTAGTCCCTGGGTTTTATGCAGATTAGTAAGGTCAACTTTTGGATATTTTTTGAAGACAGATCGGGAACAGAAAGTGTTCATTTCTTCCTTGACCTTCAGGCCAAACATAATTACATAATTGATCTTTAGCTTCTCGGATCTTCTCCAGGCATTTTTTCTAGGGGTCGGTCGATAGGAAGAAAAGAAGAAGAAGCTGTAATCTCAATATTTTGTAATGTGATTTTAATAAAATTGTGGGTAAGATCATTTTTTTTCTGTAGGCAGAAAATATGTTGGGTCGGTTGATCCGAGAAGCTAAAATTAAGAATGTCTGGCCTCACTGCAGTCAGTTCTCTATACCAGGAAGTTCCAGTTGTAAAAACTCATAAATTGTGCTATCGATAATTAGATATGGCTATATAACTTATCATTTTGTCATCAGAAGTACCCAATACATGCTAGACCATCATGATAGTGGTTCCACTTGACACGCCCAGTAAATTATCCAAGGTCACTTCTAGGCCTATAACTCTCCACATAGTGTGATACCTCATTGTATCCTTTCAACTCAAATTCAATTGTCTAGTTACAATCAATTACCTTATAAATAACAAGAAAAGTACCCTTAAAAAAGGGTACTGTATCGATCTTACCATGAACCTGAGGGCATAAGGCATGTAATAAAAAGTTTTGATATCTCAAAGTAAGCATTTCTATGAATAGTTGGCCACAGAAAAAAATTCCAAGACCCCTTCCTTTGTTTTATGAAAATCTGACACAACTATAAGGATTTGTGAAATAAAAGTAAACTTCAGTTATTTCTGCAACCTAAAAAAAGTAAACTCCATTTCTTAAAAAAAAAGAAGAAGCAAATATCTCCCCTCCAAAAATAATCCTGGATTTCCAAATAAAAGAAGAAAGTTTGCTGTTCTCACTGGTTTTAGAAATTTTGCATCCTCACACCGTTATGCGCCGAAACGCATGTTGCGAGCTTACTATTGCAAATAGAGGCAAATGAATCAGTGCATTGAATGCGGGGGAGTTTATTTGATATAGGTAGGTCTTTAAATTTTGAAAATCGGACGCTTATTAAGGATTTTAGACAAGTTTTGCATTGAGCTCAGTCTTGAAATTGTACACAATTTTTGATGACGTTTCACACGGAAAAAATATTGCCTGTTGATTTCCCTTACCTTGATGAATCGATGAACTGTTAAGAATACTTACATGTAAGTTTTTTTTATAGGTTAAGACATCGATACAAAAATTGTAATGTGTCAATCATTATCTAAGTTCTAAGCTTATTCTTGTATCAACTTACACTAAAATTTGCTCTTAAAAATTTTCGACACAGTATACATATAATGGTGCGAATAGTGCATGGTTGCTAGAATAGTGAAAAAGCTCATGAAAAGTGAGAAAGCTCTAGGTTGCTAGAATATTTTTAAATATTTTTGCTTTTCTGTTCCACTTTCCTGACCGTAAAATATATCAAAATGTGCCAAAATGGTAGGTTGATTACAAAACCCTATAGGATGAGCATGGAGGGATGATCATATGATTATCCCCCTCCCCCCCCCCCCGGTGTTCTGCAGTTCTACAATAAATTCTGCAGTTCTGCAATAAATTCTGCAGTTCTCAGGGGTGTCGGAACAGGGGGTGCAGGGGGGGCAATTGCCCCTCCTGCCCTTGTCCAAGGGGGGCAGGGGGGCAAGGGTGCCCTTTAGATCTTAAAGAAAAAAAAGCATTATTAGGCCTTATTTTACTAATTTTAGGCACAAATTAGTAAGTATATATTCAAAATTATAAGTGACTCTCTATATAAATTTTCTCACGCGAAATTGGCGCGAATATGATTTGCCCTTTTTCATCTGACCGCCCCTGCCACCCATGATTCCTTCCGGCACCCCTGGCAGTTCTGTAGGAAACTTCAGAATTCTGCAGTTCTGCAGCTCCATGAACCCCTATACAAGAATGAGGACTGTTAGGAAACAAGTGGGAACGCAAAAATGTCACTTTACAAACTGCTGTATCAAAATAAACTTCCATGGCCGTTTTGCCTCTCTGGTCGGCCATTTCTCAACCAAAATTCATTCAGAAAAAAGTTTCAGTTACCCTACAACCAGGTCTATTGACAACAGTAGTCAGTCTTTGTCCTTCGTTGTTTCTTTTCGCCGTAAGACCCTTTTTTCAGCGATCGGTCAGCTCGCAAAAATGTCAGTCTTTGTCCGTCGTTGTTTCTTTTTGCCATACGGCACTTTTCGGCGATCAGTGTGCTCGCAAAAATGTCAATCCATAAACTGCTGACAGTGCTCTATCAAAATAATGAAACTTCCATGGACGTTTTGCCTCTCTGCTCGGTCAGTTCTCAACCGAGTTTCATTCCAAAAAAAGTTTCAGGTACTCTGCAACCAGGGCTATTTAATACAGTAGTAAGTCTTTGTCCGTCGTTGTTTCTTTTTGCCATACGGCATTTTTTTCGGCGATCAGTGTGCTCGCAAAAATGTCATTCCACAAACTGCTACCTGGTAGAACTGCAGAATTTGCTGCAGAACTGCAGAATTCTGCAGCTTCCGGCAGAACTGCAGAATTCTGCAGTTTCTGACAGAATTCTGCAGTTAGCTGCAGAAGTGCGTAAAACCTCCTAAGCTGCATAACTCCTACAGAATTACAGATTTTGCTGCAGAAACTTTTCAGAAACGCTGCAGTGACAGAGGACTACCAAAAGCCCAATGTCAAAGAGGTCTGAACTGTGCAGATGCAATACACTGGAGGAAGCAACAGAGGTTCAGAAATCATGCAGGGAGCTGCAGAACTGCAGAATTCTGAAGGTTCCCGCAGATTTTTTTGAAACTGCAGATTTTTTTGAAACAGCAGAATCCTGCAATTTTCTGCAGAATTCCACAGTTTTAGCTGTCTTTGTTATGATACCTGAACGGGTGTTTCGTAGAAAATACAAGCTGCACTTTTTTGTTATTACCTCATAGAATACAAAATATACTGGGTTTCGGGCATCTCAAGTGGACCCTGAAATCCTCCAACCATAAGACTTGCGCTCATTGAATATCGCATTTAGCTTAATATGCCAAAATCATCCCCCCCCCCCTACAAAAGCGAAAAATATTTGCCCCTGTCGCAAACAGTAGGAAATATTAATAAATTAAGTTTTATCCCACTAGGTCTCTGATTTTACCACAGATCTATCCCTGAGGAAATTTTTGGACCCCTGCGCAATAAACTTACCTACATAATTTTCTAATTATTTATTATTTATTTACAGATGTCTCTTCCGTGGGCCCAACAGGTAAAGTATTTCTCTTTTATTATATTACTTTCTGTTCACTATTTAAAACATAGCCGTAGGGTGGGGTGATAATCATCAATGTCAGAATTTCAATGTCCCACCATCCTAACTTTGTTATGGTTGAAAATACGAATTCAGTGATGTATGACACAAGGGTGTACCTTCATTATTGATGCCTCCCAAGCGGCTTTGAAAATAACACAGAAATCCTGTTCTTTTGCCAATTTACGGTAACTCGCGGTTCTCCGTAACTCAGTTAATATTAGATGTACATGAAAGATAATGGTTTCTTTAGAAAGCCCTAGCCAAGGGCTTCAAAATTAATACCAACAAGCTATGTTTCAATGCATTTTAACTAGTTTTATTGGCCATTTAGAAGCAAGCGTTGTGGCTCTTTTACGGGGTTTAGTTCTGGTTCAAGCATGTTCATGCAGAATTGATCAACAGACTAATATACAGTTGTGCTTGAAAGTTTCTGAACCCCTGACACTTCTTACCTTATTTGTGCGTATCTCTCTAACAAACACAGGAATAGCTTTTAAAATGGGTTAATAAAAAACTGAACACCATCTTTTATGTGTAAACATATATTCATAGCAAATAATTAAATTTAAATACGATTTTATGATGAAAGTCTGGAAAACTGTGTGTTCAAAAGTTTCTGAACCCTTCTGAAACGTATAAAATAAACAGTTTGTTTTGCCCTTTTTTTCTAAAGTAAATGCTTCCAAACACTTCTTATGGCTATGGAGTAACAATTGGCAGATTTTCCTTGAAATTTTTGACCATTCTTCAAAAGAGTATTTTCTAAGCCCTCGTACACTGGTGGGTCGTCTGACGTGAACTACTTTGTCAAATCTGACCAAGGCATATCTAATGAATTTTGATTGGGAAACTGTCCAGGCCATTCCAGAATCCTAAATTTGAGGGATTCTAACCAATTTTAATTGGATTTGCTTGTATACTTTAGGTAATTGTTCTGCTGGAAGACCCACTTGCGGCCAAGCTTCAGGCTTATAAGTGAAAGCTGTACGTTGTCTTAGCGCACATCTTGCTATTTCACAGAATTCCTTATGATATTAACAATATTTTATTCTCCTGTCCCATTTATAGCAAAACAACCCCATTCCATGATGGAGCCAACGTTATCTTTCATAGTTGGGAGGATGTTAGGTTCCTTGAAAGTAGCACCTTTCGGATGTCTGACATAGCCGTTTTGATTATGGCAAAAACGTACAAAAAAACCAAACTGTACTTCACTAAAAAACATTTTGATGAATTGTATGATTATTGGAACCATGTCTAGTGGACAGACTAATTGAAAATCAAACCACTTGGCCAAAGTCAAAATTGCTTTATATGGCGTCATGAAGGTGCTACTTTCAAGGATTATAATATCCTCCCAAATATATGAAAGATCACGTTGGCTTCATCATGGAATGGGGTTGTTTTGCTATAAATGGGACAGGAAAATGAACTATTGATAGTATCATAAGGAATTCTGTGAAATATCAAGATATGCGCTAAGAAAATGTACAGCTTTCACTTATAAGCCTGAAGCTTGGCCGCAAGTGGGTCTTCCAGCAGAACAATTACCTAAAGTATACAAGCAAATCCAATTGAAATTGGTTAGAATCCCTCAAATTTAGGGTTCTTGAATGGCCTGGACAGTTTCCCAATCAACAACCATCAGATATGCCTTGGTCAGATTTGACAAAGTAGTTCACGTCAGACGACCCACCAGTGTACGAGGGCTTAGAAAATACTCTTTTGAAGAATGGTCAAAAATTTCAAGGAAAATCTGCCAATGTTACTCCATAGCCATAAGAAGTGTTTGGAAGCATTTACTTTAGAAAAAAAGGGCAAAACAAATTGTTTATTGTATATGTTTCAGAAGGGTTCAGAAACTTTTGAACACACAGTTTTCCAGACTTTCATCATAAAATTGTATTTAAATTTAATTATTTGATATGAATATATGTTTACACATAAAAGATGGTGTTCAGTTTATTATTAACACATTTTAAAAGCTATTCCTGTGTTTGTTAGAGAGATACACACGAATAAGGTAAGAAATGTCAGGGGTTCAGAAACTTTCAAGCACAACTGTAAGTTAATGAAAGCATGCTGATTTCAGATTTAATGGTTTCCACTTCCCACCTCTTTTGGTAAGCCCTCAAAATCACCTTGAAATTTGACCCAAAAATGGTGATTAAAACAATAACTTCCATACAAAAAAGCTCTTGAAAAATGATATGACATTATTTTTTAAGGTTTCTTCGGTCTAATCCAATCAGGAAAGCTTTAACACTGTCAAATTGATACATCAAGCCATATTTAAGTGGATATTCTCGAAGCAGGTGCATGTACAATATTTAATAAACAAGAAAAGGCCATAAAAACTGGAGGGGGGAGGGAAATAAGTTTCTTTAAATTTGAAATGGAGAAAGTATCTGAAGATAATATTCACATGATGCAACACTTCACCAACATGGATGCCCAAGTGTGATACCAAGCTGGGGGGGGGGAGGGTTTGTCTAGCGGTAGCGTGCTGGACTGCCAATCGCTGGGTCCAGCGTTCGAATCCAGCTCTTGCCGTGTCACCTAGACATTGTTGGACTTTTTCAATCATCCTTCGCCTCATTGCCGTATCCTCCTCCTGTCCTAATTAGCCTACCAAGTACATACATACAGGACATAAAGCTCCAATCATTCTTCCATACATCCATAGAGCTTGGAAATAATATGTATAGAACTAACAATGTTTGAGCATTGTATCAATAGTACAAAGCCAAGTGTTTGTGTGTGTGTGTGTTTGTGTTTGTGTCTGTGTTGGTGTTTTACGTCTCATCAGCACCTCAAGTACAAAGCCAAGCTGAGTAAGTAATTAATCATTACAGTGAAACACTTTGATATAGGAAAAATCCTTTCAAGTTCATGTTGATTTTTGCATTCTGTGAGTCATGATACACCATGATTTGTCATGATCATTGCATCAGTATAGGTAGTATAGGAAGCATATATGCTGTTGATGATTCATGATTGAGATTACATGCCATAGCTGTGAATCAGTAAGATCCAAAGCTGTGTATGAAAGATATTGACATGGGATGATTGGTCATCATTTGGATGATTTGTCATAACCAGGCTCTGGCAGTGATTGGTCTTCCTTCATGATGACAATTTCCTATTTATTTGCCAAAATGAAGGCGTATCCACCTGAGCTGAGATGGAGAGATATCTGAAAGCCTTTGTGTCAGCAAGGGATTTGTGTATAGAATGGTACAACTACATGCAGAAACAGGTGGTGTCCATTAGAAGGAAAGGCCTGGAAGAGTCAGGAAATTGAACAGTAAGTACATTTGGGGTCAACCATTACATATTGGGGGGGGGGGGGGGGTTGTAGGAGAAAGTACTGCACTGTGATACATGTACCAGAGTCAGTTATTTATTTCAAGCACTCGCAATACAAAACTTGATTTCAAGATCGAACAACACATTGTGAATAAGAGAAAGAAGGAATGATTTTTTATACTGAGGCTAGACAGGACATTATTGTCATTTGGGCCAGACTTTTTACATTTTTCGCTTCTCAGAGCGACCTAGCCAACCGATTTTCTGCCTATGGAAAAAAAAATTATCATACCCACAATTTTTATCAAATTGACATGTATAAAAAACTGAGATTTCACCTTCTTTTTCGTCCTACCGACCTACCCTAGAAAAAGTGCCTTGAGAAGATTAGAGAAACTAAAGATCAATTATGTCTGGCCTTACAGAAAGCACCAAGCCTTACAGAAAGAACCAAGGCCGATTCAACATTGCAGTACCCAAGCTAATGATGGAAGTATATTTTTATATTATCCATAACCGCTCCTCCTCCCATGGCATCATCCTGTTGGCCTCCAGTTGCCTTGGACTGGCATTGGTGCTGTCAACAGCTGACAAACAAAATCTCTTGAGCGTATGGGCTGTGGTTATGCAGTTATGACAAATCATGCCTATGATGACTCATCATCCCATGTCAAAGTGTTTAGTCACATTTACAACTATATTACATGGTAGTGATCATGAATCATCAGCTGCATATATTTTTCCAATACTAATGTAATGATCATGACAAATCATTGTGTATCATGACTCACATAATGCAAAAATCAACATGAACCTGAAAGGATTTTTCCTATATCAAAGTGTTTCACTGTAATGTGACTTGGGATTCCATTGACACAAATAAAGTTTACAGAAGTAACATAAATATTGGATAGCATGGCCATGGAGTCCAATATGAGCTGTATTTGGGCAAAGGAAGCCTCTTGGTGTCAGGGAAGTTTTACATAGTATCAGTAACATTAAATTAGGTACACACAATGATACACAATATGACACAAGACTTGCAGGTTTTGCTGTTCATCAAGATAATTGTATGTTAACTAGTCTAAATTGAGGGTATTTATGGTACTAAAAACTATAAAATAAGTAAATTGTGAAACATGACTGACAGATACAGGATATGTATGTACACCCTCAAATGGATTACACAACTTGTCTGTCAGGTTTCTTTGTTGCACAGTGACATTATTCACATTCCAAATTGTCTCATTGATATTTCACAATTGCACATTGTCCAGTATGCCTTTGCTAAATTTCTTGGAAATGTAGTTTTATGTCATTTGTGACAATTGAGAGAGTGACATGGCTCATCACAGCAGAAGTCCATAGGACTGATTCAAGTAAAACTGAGGAGCCTAAGTATGTCACGTTTTCCCAGTATTTGATTGTATTAAAACAGCCTAAGCCCTAAAGGACCTTTTGATTGGCTTTAAAATACATTTATTTGTTGTTGAGCATATAGCCCATGCACTCAAGGTCCCTCAGTCAACGGCAGTCACTCAAATAAGTTATGCAATCCGAAGACAAATCTTTACCGACGATTTTGCTGTGAAGCAATTTTTGCCGTAATGATGTTCCAGTGTATATCAATGAGAAAATATAAAGACTTTCCAGGTGGCATAATTGGTTTCTGGTCCAGGCGGAGCAGAATAGATATTATTATTACTTAGCCTTGTACTCACTTGAGGAATAGGTAGCCTCAAATTTAAGAATTAGCAAACTAAAAATAATTGAATGCTAGTCTATGGATACCATTTTCTGCCATGGAGTGCTTCAGATATGGTTATTTTCTGATTTTTTCCTAAAATATAAATAATTTGTAAAACAACTTAATCAGCTCAGTTAATTAAAACAATCATGCCTCAACAATTTGTCATGGATAGTGAAAACAAATATTAGATTTGTAATGAGAAGAAGATAAAATACATGGTCAGGCAATGAACTACTTGTCACAGATCCATGTTGTTGGTATTCAAATTGAAGCTCTTTTTATTCCAAGTACAATTATGGGCTTTATATGATTCTAAATAAAATATTAAGAAAGATATGGCTTTTCGCGACTTAGCGCTAATGCTAAAATTCATCAAAAAATGTCAGAAGCTTCAATCGGTCTTGGGAGGCATCAAAAATAAAGATATATGGACATATTATACATCATTGAACTCGTATTTTCAACCATAACAAAGTTAGGATGGTGGGACTTTGAAATTTTAAAAAATAATTTTTTCCATTGATTATCACCCCACCCTGACATAGGCTGCGTAGTAGCAAACCTTCAGCGAAAAATACTGTTAAAGCACACTATAAAAGTGATGTGGTGTCAGCCTGCCATGTATATTGTATTTTGGTGATGGAAAATGTAAATAGCATTGTATATATATATAATATGGTCAATAAATACTTTACATAACTTTACTTTAAAATAATAAATTAATCCCAGCCCTTCAAGATCATGACTAATACACCCAAAAAGAAGAAGAAATCTTCATACCACCAAACACAAGAGATCATAAATGCGTAGCTATCAGACAGCCAACTCTGGATATACACAAGAACAACAATATGCCGATGATAACGACAAATAACATCAAGTGAAAGACATCAAAGAAAGAATACACTCTAAACATTTGGTTGTCACAGTGACTAGTCTATGACTACTTTAGGGTAGTAATGGTTGCAAAAATTTGGTACTGACTTCCTGGAAAATCATTTTCACTATTCTATCATAATCATAATGACTATGTTGACTATGTCAGTGTCCGGAAGGTACTCAATTTTATCACCATCTGGTAGCTTTGATTACCAGAGTGGTACAGCTTACTAATCCAATATTTGTCACATTGACAACCTTTTAGTAATTTTCACTCAAGGAGTTGTCGGTTTAGGCACCCGGAATTACCACTCTAAAGTTATCATCTTGACCACCTTGTGTTTAGAGTGTACCTGGACAATTAGCAGAAATAAATTTACAAACAAATAAAAGCAAAACAGAACATTACATTGTTACATCCTCCCCACGCAAGCCCTGCTAAAATGAACAGGGTTTTCTGCTATTTCCAACCTCTTCTGTGATTGGCTGCTTATTTAGGTCATAAGCATTTTGCAGGCAGATTTAGTCTGATTATGGACACTTAGAGGATTACTGGCAACTAAGAAAAACTGTAAAACAAGCAAACTTTCAAACAGTTTCATTTCAGAACTGTGAAAATACATAATTCAATGGAATTTTCGGAACTGTGATAGCACCTTTCAACAATACACAATTTCTCCATTTGTAACTGTGTGAAACTGCAGATACAATTTCAAACTGTGATGTAGCAGTCCCTGATTGGCTGAGCCAAAACTGGGTCAGTTAATTAAGTATTCATGAAATAGCAAAGGTTATGGGCTATTTTGTCTTGGTATGACTTGGGATGATGCATTGTTAGAAAAGATGGCCCGGACACATGGAAGAAATGCAAATAAATTGGAACAATATTAGGAACATCAGAAGACACGAAGAAGAGGAGAGGATTAGCTTACGTTGCGTTCAACAAAATCAGCAAGAAATCGTCAATTCAAAACAAAATCAGAAAACTTGAAGCTTTTGTATCATCCATCTTTTTATACAATTCCGAACTATGGACTCTGACAAAAAAACTTGAACAAAAAATTGATGTGCAACAAAGAGCCTTTCTAAGAAAATGCCTGAATGTCACCAAAATGGATAAAATTACCAATGAGCAACTTTACAAAAAATACAGGAACAACAGCTTGGAGAAAATCCATCAAAGAAAGAAGACTTATATAGATTCCCATGCCACATCATGAGACCATCCCAAGAAACACCAACAAAAGGCACTAAAATATTATGTACGAGGGGTGTCCCAAGAGTTCTGACCAATTCTTTTGGCAGATCTTTCTATTTGAAGTAGCTGTATGAAATTTTCACAGAATCAATTTCAGGTATTTCACTATCCATTTTGAAAATATGGTACCTGTTTGAACATCTTAAATAACTTTCCTGTTGCCATGGAAACAGAAGGTCAGTGCACCCAGCGCAGCTCAATTTTTTAGGCCAAATCCAAGTGTGTAGGCTTGTGAATAACCAAGGAATTTACCGTAAATATGCAATGGATGATCATGAAAAATATTATTTGGAAACCTAACAGTATCTCAAAGTTTTTCATTTACATTTAAAGTCACTGTGAATCAGTTTTACCCATGTGCTGAGGCGATCACCTGGGTCCTTCAAACTGGGCTGTTCCTAAATTGCGGAATTTCAGAGTATGTGGCGACTGCTTCATTTCTCGTTATGACTATTATTTCTTTAAATTTTGAACTGGTGTAAATACTTTAGAATCACGCAAAGTTACAGAAGGCCAAATCTGGTAATTAAAGCAGATGAGATAAGGTTTTGAACCTAATGTTCTTGGGCACTGCCTCTTGACAGCACATTGTTTCAGCCAAACTGTCTCAAGCGCTGTCAGGCAACTGCCGGAAAAAGCCTTTGGTAATTGCCTCAGCTGATCAGGTTGAAATATGAATAAATATTTATAATCTAATGGAAGATATCTTGAAAGACTGCAAGCTTATCAGGAAAAACATTTTCTTGCAATCATTTGCTTTTTTACTATAAATTCTCTGACTTTTGACACAGCTAATTTGCTGAATTTCGTCAGAGAAATTGAGCTGCGCTGGGTGCACTGACCTTGCGTAACCATGGTAACAAAACAGAAACTTAAACTCTTCTTACAGTCGTGATTTTTTCAAAATAGATGGTCAAATACCTGAAATTTATTCTATGAAAATTTCATTTAGCTATCTCAAATAGAAAGATCTGCCAAAAAAATTGGTCAGAACTTTTGGGACACCCCTCGTATATCAAATTTCATCTATGGCCATGCAATGATTACCTAGTTTTGGCGTGGAAACAAAAAATTATTTTAATATTGTTTGGTCAATATTTCAAAAGTTATAGAATATCCATGAATCACACCCACTAAAAACACAACTACATCATACATAGGTGACATATGTACCAAATTTCATCGATGTACATGCAATAGTGGCCAAATTTTTGCCCAGAAATGAAAAAAGAAGTTTTTTTTTTTTTTACATTTTTCCCAATATTTCAAAAAGTACAAAATATCCATCAATCAGACCATCAAAAGGCACAACTAGACCACACAGGCTACATGGGTATCAAATTTCATCCATGTACATGCAATAGGGGCTGAGTCCTGGCCGGGAAACTATCTATCCGCCAGCCGCCCGGACGCCCATTCGGCGGATGGATAACTTTTGACCAAAGTGATAACAATAACTGCTTCAAACTTCGTTCGCTGAAGGTAAAAATGAGCAGAGTTTTAAGGCATTACATACTGAAATGTCCTTTTCTTTGATGCAGAAGAATCAACAACTGAAGCCACACAGCCAACTACAGGCACAACTTCAATCACATCAGAAGAGCCTTCATCAGGACAGCCAAGCACAACAGAAGTGGTGACGGATAGACCTAGCGCTTCCACTACTGGGGCGCCAGGAACAACAACTGCAGAGACTGAATCAACCCAAGGTGATTACAGCGAAACACTTTGATATAGAATTAGAGTGGACTGTGGCACTGTGAAAATGGCACTTCGTGACTCATGATAGCCGTTGAAGTGTCATCTTCTCTACGTTCAACATGGGAAACATACAGGCTGTTTGATTAGTCATGATCAAGAGAAAGCCATCTGACTTCTCATAACAAATTTTAGAGTGAAAATCAGATGCATAATCCTTTCGTTTGGCTGTCACCAACAAGTGGGATAAGTCTCCTTCAATCAAATTAACATTGAAAGTAGGCCTACTGGGTTTGATCATGACAAATCATCAGCATGATGACACACAAAGTGCCATTTTCACAGTGCCACAGTCCACTTTAATGCTATATAAAAGTGTTTCACTGTAAACTTCTTCATCATGGAAACTTCACTAACAAGTAGCTGCATATATGTGGTATATAGCTGTTCTTTTTCACTGCTTGGCTGCTGTTCTATATCAAAACCATTATTACACAGAAACAACACCAACCACAGAAAGACCCACCGTAGCAACGTCTACTTCATCCGAAACAGCTCCCGTAACAACGTCTACTTCATCCGAAACAGCTCCCGTAGCAACGTCTACTTCATCCGAAACAGCTCCCGTAACAACGTCTACTTCATCTGAAACAACTCCCATAGCAACGTCTACTTCATCCGAAACAGCTACCGATCCTTCAGTGTCTACTACAGAAATAGTGAGTGAACCACCATCAACAGAGACTACCCCAGGCACATCACAGACACCGGTTACTGGAACTGTGCCAGGTAAAAACATAGGCTGCGCAGCAGCAAACCTTCAGCGAATAACACCTTTAGAAGAAGACAATTATATACCATAAAATTGGTGTGTTTAACAAATTGTATATATATAGGTATGCAATAGTGGTCAAGTCATGGCCTTCAATTATCTCCATTTGCCCACTGCCCCGCCCTCTGCCCATCTGCTTGCCAGGCTTTGTAAAACCAGGGAAAGGCCTTATTAGACTAATTTGCGCATATCATTGTACAGTTTCATGCATGTACAAAGTACAGGTTATGAGCTGTTGGTTGGAAACCAAAAAATATGACGCCGTTATATTTTTCTCAAGTTTTTCCAATCATTCAAAAAGTGATTAATACACATCAAAAAGCACTGCTTCATTGCATCTATCTTAATAAAGTTCATGTTCTTGAGCCACATATCTTTCACCTTTAGGATTGAGGAATCTGGGTGGCCTACGACTGCCAAATTCGCACAGGGTACTTACATTGTCCCAAAGAGGCACCAGAGGCACTTTTGGTAGTTCAACGGACCCTAAATTTGTTATTTCCATCTTTTCATGTGCTGCAGCAGTTTTGAAAATCCAGCCTTGAGCGTCATGTTGATAGTCTGTTATGCGCATGCGTCGTAACCAGGTAACCGTCGCCATCATGAGGCTCTGTTATGCTACGTTGAGTTGCCTAGCAACCTTAATAGGGCATGACGTCATTGAGATAAAGAGCACTTGGCGTGACGTCACATGTATGTTAGATTTTTTGGAAACCAGTAATCATCCACCAGTCACCAGCAGTCCAATTCCAGTTCATTTGCATACTAAATGTGGCGGATTTAACAGTGCACAAATCTGCCTTTCCTTGCTTGCCTTTACGTCATTGTGAAAGGGCTTTAATCAAAGTAAAATATGTTGGCTAAATTATATTAAAGTAGACTCAATTAAGTAGTCAACTCAGGTCACTGCATCAAGTCACCCAGCTGACAATGCACATGAAGATCACATGATTAACAAGGACAAGGGGGTAAAATTGATGAACATGACAATTACCCCACATTTAAACATTGTGATGCCCGTCTGTCACCAGATTATCACTTGATAATTTTACTTAGATAAACATGTGAATTTAGATCTCAACAGTGTGTGACCCAGTGGGCTTTTCTAGTAAGTGATATGGGTAGAAAATTTCATTGCTGTATATTCAAAGTTGGGCAAGTTTTGGCTCCTATATGAAAAAGAAATTGTAATATTTTTTCTCAATTTTACAAGAAGTATTGAATATATATCTATTAGTCAGACCTTGAAAAGGCACAACTAGACCATATAAGCCATATGTGCACCACTGCACCAAACCTTATTCATGTACATGTAATAGTGACTGAGTCTTGAGCCAGAAACAAAAAACCAAAAAAACTTATTATTTTACAAAAAGTATAGAATATCGATCAAAAGGAACAACTAGGCCATATCGGCCACATCTGTATCTATCCATCAGACCATCAAAAGGCAAAACTAGACCATACAGGCTGTATATGTAGGGGAGACCGGGGCTAGTTGTCACAATTTTTGTACTTCAAGTTTGACTGTATCTGAGAGGTCTCTAGGTTCAGGTTGTCTGGAAACTTCCAGCCCTGTAACATTTTTGTAAGTCTTGAGAAAATTTTTATTCAGCTTTCGTCCTGATTTATCAACCATGTATTTCCTTGTAGGTCATGTTGTAACTCAAAGTCATTTTTGTGAAAATGTGTCAACTTGCCCCGAGCCGGGGGCAAGTTGTCACACTCATATGGCCAATCTAACATCTCTTGACAGATTTTCTGTAATCCAAGCTTGCAATACATCGGATTCCTTTTGGAAAACAAAAATACACATCTTGTGAAGACTTTGGATGAATGCCATCATAAATCAGGGCTTATTTCTACCAGATAATTGCTTCTCAAATTGGAGGACAATGAAATGATTGAAAACTTTCTGTTGAAAAAGTCATTTTTAAGAAGTCCACATATCACATGACAGATTATACTTTCTTTCAACCACATCATATAAAAAGCTTAGCAAACAAACAGATCTTGAAATTTATTTAATAACGACAGAACTGCTGCCACCTATAGCCAAGTTATAAGCATTGTGACAACTTGCCCCTGTGACAACTAGCCCCAGCCTATCCTCGTCACGATCACGAAGTCAATCCGATATCTCGGTAATCAAAAGAGAATATATTATTATTCTGTTTCCACATCATGAATCAACGCCTTAATCTCCCAAAAAATTGTCTCAAATTGGCAGACAATGAAAAATTTGAAAATGTTGAAAATATTGAGTTTGAACTGTCATTTTCAGACATCTTCACATAGCACATGACAGACTACACATTCGTGTGATATCATCACAAAAATATTCCCCATGTCAAAAAATATCAAAATTGATTTTATTGCCATACAGCCGCTACTATCCATAGCTGAGTAATAAGCATTGTGACAACTTGCCCCTGTGACAACTAGCCCCGGTCTCCCCTACCAAATTTCATCCATGTACATTCAATAGGGGCTGAGTGCTGGCCCGGAAACGATCTATCCGCCCGCCGCCCGCCAGGTGGATGGACAATATTTCACCAAAGTGATAACAATGCCTTTTGTAAACTTCGTTTGCTGAAGGTAAAAAGTAATTCATTGTAAATTCCCACCTCATGAAAAAAGACCTTAAGCTAGTTGGCAAGTAGGCCTATATAATATATGTCTCAAAACTGAGTGATTACAGGCAATCCTATCAATATTTTTTGTTTCAAATTTCCCATGGATTGAATTTTTTTTATTGAATTGAATTGATTAACTTAATATAGCGCACCTATGGTGCAAAATCACTCTGAGGCGCCGCTGATGGATTAATCATAATACATATATATATGTAAATAATTCTTTATATTTCTGCCGGAGTCCTTTTACCTGAGTGTTTTATTTATAATTATATGTATTCTTTATATTCACAGAAGACCCTGATGAACCCACAACGGAACTCCCGGACCAGGAGACAAGTATGGCGATATGTTACTGCAAATAGCAATATAATATAAAGCTAATATGTCAGCATATTTAAACTAAATTTTAAAATGTTCCTGTTGATGTATTTAACCTACATTCTAATGAAAAAAAAATTATGTCAGTTCTAAAAACAATTAATGCATAATTGAACTCATTTTACACTCCAGGAGACCATGCATTCCTTGATTTGTAAACAAAACAAGGGTTTTCCAATTTCCACTTCATTAAAAACTATTTGTTTCCAATTTTTGAGGAAGTGACCTTCCTATACCGAGATCAGAAGGATAATTTCCACAGTAAACAATAGGTTAAATATGGCTCTAATCTTTGAAGAAATTTTTATATCGGGAGACAATAATAATGTCGCGGCCAGTGGGTCATGTCGCGGGGCATGTCGCGGGTAATGCCCCATTTGTCCCACTGCTATTTTTATGTATTATTTTGATTATTCAGCTCCGGAAAACAATTTTACTACTCCGGTGACACAATCAACTACTGACCCCCAAACAACGGCTTCAACGTCAGCGCAACCTCCGGTCAACGCTCCTCAACCTATTCCTCCAGTATTTGGTTAGTATATTCTTTCTTTATTAGACCTCACTGAGTCACCATTATACTTCTACTATTGGAATAGATCAGCTGCTGTATAACTGAAAATTTTGCATGTTAACGCCCTACATCAGATTATTATTTATTCTGCAAAAATTACCACTAAATATCATAACACTCACATTTCAGGTCCAATTAACTGCTTCTTCAACTGTCTTCTCCATTCTGGTGCTATTTTTTAAAATTAAACAGGAAATCACATGTGCAGCTTTAACTAACCATGTTAGACATTTTGACTAAGTGTGCATTTTTCTTAGACATTTTGACTAAGGTCAAAAATAAGTTAGCTTTCTTGACCAACGTAGTCATAATGTCTAACTTGTCAAAGTCTGAAATTTTTTCAGTACAGGTTAAGTTTAAGATGTCAGTTAAACTCCTCCTTTTTGGGTTCTACCGGCGATTAACGCTACATTTATCTTTGTCGGGTAATTTTATAAACAAATATTGACTGATTTCGAGAGCATTAGTCAAATGAATTTCACTTGAGGGTGTGTAAGTGAAAACTATTTCATGAAGCCAAAAAAAAAAATTTCGAAAAAAAAAAAATTTTGAAAGTAAACATTTTGGAGGGCAATAGTCCTGGGCAATAATGACTGACATGTGACCAGCTCTCAGCCAATGACAGCTCTGCTTTCATGGTGGAGGTATAATAATAATATCTGTTATTGTTTCTTTCAGATGTAGAGGTGGAGGTTGTTTCAACAGTGCTGTTTACTGATCCACAATATACATATAACTCAAGTCTGGAGAATCCGGATCATCCATTTTACCAGCAGATGCAGACAGAGACAATCGATAAGGTGATTTCTTGAATTTAATACCTTGATATTATCCTGTTATTATATATTAATATAAGATTAAATCTCCAAACAACAGTGACAGGGGAAACAGACTATGGTTTAATTTTACCGAAAATTGTAGGATGCGATAGACGCTACAGAGCCATCGGCTCACCGAGCGAAGCGAGGTGTCTCGTCCCTTATGGCAAACATGCGAGGAGTGAACCAGATGGTTCAATCAAAAAAAGTGATTCAGACATCCCATAATATGATCCTGGCACTTTTTCTCATCACACATGACTACCAAAAATGTTCGAAAAAAACAAAAAAAAATTACCAAAAATGTTCGAAAAAAAAAAGAATTACATTAAATGTTCGAAAGAAAAGTATTACCAAAAATGCTCGAAAAAAAAATTTATTTTTAATTTACCAAAATGTTCGAAAAAAAAAATTACCTAACCTGAATACAAAAATGAATTTCGAGAAATAATTAGTAATTAAAATTTAGAGTCTGTCTTATAAAATTTATTTTTTGCATTCAGGCGGTCCTGTCTTCATGCTTTGGCATTTACATATTAGCTTAAAATTAAAACACCAGATGGTGGAGAATCCGGTTATCAAAGATCTTAATTTCCCTCCTCTGAAAGTCTGACTGACTCTTTCCCTTATATTAATTTGTTGAATATGTGATCAATGATTGAACTCATCATCTTAACCCAGAACCATGACTTTTAGTGATCACAGAGCTTGTAAGCTCTTGCAGGCAACCGCACAAGTTAGTTATCGTATATTTCACAAGTTTACGATTTTACACATTTTAAAATAATTTTTTTATGTCCTTTCTTTTTACAGATGGACGACTTTTTCGATTCTGTGCCTGACAGTGGATATATCGAAACCATTGTTACAGGATTCAGGTATTATGACAAATCTTTTTTCTTTAAAATTTTTCGGCAAGAGCTAATTGCCACGATAAAGAGGAAAATATTTTTTTATTAACCAAATTGAAACAAAATCAGAAAATGTCTGGAAATTCATCTATAAAACATGATCATGATCATTCTGTTTGAAAACAAAGATAAGTGGTATATACTGTTAAAAATTTACTTATACAAAATGTGTTTTTACCTGCATACCCAAAATAACATGCTGGTAATTATACACCACCATGTTTAGGTCTTAATCATTTACTTAGTGCATTTGTTGAAGGGTCGGCGACATTTTTTATGAAGTCACTTAAATTGTGATTTAAATCTAATATATTGATTGCAATTAAATAAGTCATGAAATGTTCCTCTATATCCTCTTGATTTAAATCTGCCAACCTTGATTGTTGTTTTTTTCATTGTTTTTTTCTTTATTTCATTTTGTTTATGTTCAATTATCAATTGTTTTATCAATTTTCTAAACAAGTGCCATCCATGTACATTTGGTTTTTTTTTCTTTCCGCCCTGCAGCAATGGCAGTATCATTGCAGACACGATTGTCGTAATGGAAGATGCATTGGAAAAAGATCCTGAGGGAGTATTTCCCGTTTGCGATATCTTTTCTAGTCTCCCAGATGACCTGAGTTTTTTTGATGGCGCAGGTAAGTTCAAAATGTTTGCTGTATAAGGTCAGATATAATTCATGTCCTCGGATCGACAAGAAAAAAAAAGAAGCATACCAACACTTATACTATCATTTCACGGACCCCTCACTCCAAGCAAAAAAACTGATTGCCCTTTTATAAAAACTTTTTTGCATCTTCCTGCAACTCTCTACAGGTCCTTAGCCGGGTTTGCTGCTCCAAAATAAAGTTCTATTGATCTTATTACTCCCTCCCCCGTCCACAATGGGTAGGCCTACTATGGCTTTGCACCAAAAATGCAAATGGAGGAGAGT
The DNA here is from genome assembly GCA_026936325.1 of Platynereis dumerilii. Lineage (NCBI taxonomy): Eukaryota > Metazoa > Annelida > Polychaeta > Phyllodocida > Nereididae > Platynereis > Platynereis dumerilii. The sequence continues at coordinate 42,147,070 of JAPTHN010000012.1, forward strand.
GACGGACAGTGATATTAGGGATTGTAATCAGAGGTAAAAGGAAAGAGGCTTAGGTAAAGGAGAGAGCAAGAGAAGTGAAGAGAGGTAGAAGGGAGAGAGGAGGAGGAAGGGAGTAAGGAAAGGAAGGGAGGAAGGGAGGAAGAAAGAAAGGAAGAAAGAAAGGAAGAAAGAAAGGAAGAAAGAAAGGAAGAAAGAAAGGAAGAAAGAAAGGAAGAAAGAAAGGAAGAAAGGAAGGGAGGAACAAAAGGAAGGGAGGAAGGAAGCAAGGGAGGATGGAAGGAATGAAGGAGTGAGAGGGAGGGAGGAAGCAAGGGAGGATGGAAGGAATGAAGGAGTGAGAGGGAGGGAGGAGTGAGAGGGGGAAGGATCGAGTGAGAAGGAGGAAGGGAAGGAAGGAAAGAGTGAAAGGGTGAGGGAGCTTGAATTAAGTTGAAATCTCATCTTTGTCATCATCATAATACTTTTATCATTGAATCTCTTTCAGACTGCCAGACATATATGGGTGAACAAGAGGCGGCGACCTGTGAATCTGAAACGTTTACTGGTTGCCCGGACACATGGCGGTGTGTTTATGACACTACCGCCGGCGCCCAATGTCAGCACCAATGTTACATAGCTATGACGGCTGATCCAGACTTTTGTTCGGCTGCTAACCAATACTGTACCGTGCGAGTAGATGGAGGCACAAGTCAGGCTGAGTGCACGTAAGTATAGGCCGTGATAGTGGAACTCTCCTTTTTCCAGCTCTCCTGTGTTGACGAGCAGAATAAAACTATTTCCGGGAACAAGCTGCCATTTTGCACCATTGCTGAGTCAGTGGAGCTGGCATTCCAGGCCCCAGGGCACTTTTAATCCATTGAAAACATTACGGATTTGCATTGCCGAGTCTTAAATGGAATGTTTAGCATGGATTGCCACCATATTCCAGTACTGTCAGGCTGATTAGACTTTGTTACGGACCTTAGAAACCCCGGCTCCATTGTAAATTCCCAGGCTGATGTTTCTGCTCGTCAACACAGGAGAGCTGGAAAAAGGAGAGTTCCACTTATATTTATACATGTATATTATAACATTTCTAGTTTGAAAAGAAACTTAATATGTATCAGTTAGTTCATATGCCTGCGTCATTACGTTAGTTTTTTCTGCTGTTCAGCCTTGAATGCTATTACCTACAGTACAATTGTGTACAGTTGTAGTTTTACCAAACGTTTCGGTGTCTGACTTTTGTGTCCGAGGTCGCCTCGGGCCTTTTGTCATGAATCAGCTTCGTCAAGTGTAAACAATGAAAGTATGAAGGTTGTTATGATCCCTAAAACATTTCACAGGCAAAATTACAACTCAAAGTAATGCTTACCAGTTGTTACACTAGTCATAATGATACCCTACCTGGAATTTGATGTCTCTCCTCTTGAATATAAGATTGTAATTGGCCAAAATCATCTCAGATTGCATGCAGCATTTGATCCAACACACATTTGATTTGCAAAAACCGGATAGTGATGGTAGTTTGGTTCTCCCTTGACTCCGAAGAGGGAGGGACATAAACAAACTCCAGACTGCCCTGCCACCTACCAGGCAGAGAAACAAATTGATTTGATTTGATTTTATTCAATGGCCCGAGGGCACGGCGCATGCATTGCATGCTATTTTGTAAATCAATCTTTGTGACTTCCACTCAGCCTGAAGGGCAATAGTTCTTAGAAATCAGCTTAGTTCCCTAGCTTATCCTGAAGTAAAATCTGTTTAATAATTAACCCATAACTATTGGTAATGGCTTAATGTTTGTAGTAGTAGTTTACAAAAAATTCCTTGTGTAATAGACCAATTTCATGGATGGTTGTCCCAGTTAACACTTGGGGAAAAGTGGTGAATACTTAAATCTCATTGGCTAATAGCTTTCCCGCCCTTGCCTCTGATTGGTCCAGCCAAGGTGACTCCAAGCTGGAGTATATTTACAGTTTAAATTTTGAAAGTTTTGTTTTTGGATTTAGAGTGTATAAATCTCCTGCGTGTGAAAAGCAAATTAAGAAATGTTGAATTGCAAAAAAGTTATTTGGGGTACATGTTCAAGGCATTCAGTGAAATAGGTCTATTGCGTATCTTTGTCTATTTTCAGGTGCGATTCATTATATCTAAACGCAGGAGGAAGTTGTATTCATCAGAATGTCGTTATCATAACAGCATCTGTCGTGGGAGGCATCCTGCTCATCATGTTCATCGCTCTCATATCTGTAATGGCCGTGCGGTTAAATAGAAAGTAGGTATTCTGGTTGTAATTTATTATAAGCTAGATTGTTTTAACACCCTTCCAAACTGATTTGGAATTTCTAAATTGATTGAAATTGAGGAGACATCTAAAGTCATTGGTATTGTGAGGAGACAAAGGCAATCTCTCACTAGAATATATCTATCAATTTCACTGGTAACAATAACATCAGAAGCTGACTTGCAAATTTGACAATGAAATGGATTTGAAAACTGTTAGTGTATATAGTACTACTAGATAAAGTCACATAAGCCCTCCAGTTAACTGTATACAAAGTTCGCATTAAGAAACAAATAATTCTTACATATTTGCACAGCAAAGCTTTGAATACGTTGATGAATTTATTTGAAGAATAATCAGCATTGAAATATGATAGAGACCTATATATTTCATGTTATTTCATTCCAACAGACCGTATGATTACATTGACCCCTACAAACCTTCCAAAGGGGGTAAAAGAGCCGCAGATTTATGGGCTTCGGTGCCGGACGACACAAGTCAAAATGTTTCTCCTTATGCTGATGAACTCGCTGGAAAACCAGCTGTGCAGGTGGGTAGTAAAACTAGCATGAAGAAATACAACCAAAATAAAGAAAATCTTCCGCTTCTGAAGAGTAAGCCTGCTTTTCTCCTGGGAATCAGAAGCAGAAGGACGGTGCTGCCTCCTGGCACACAAAGTACAAGTGCTGCCACCACTGCACAAACCCATTTCAGTCTCTCTCTCTCTCTGAAATTTGTATCTATGAATCAGTTGATGATTAGTCATCTCAAACACAATTTAGCAGAATCAACAACCTTGGATTGAATAAAATTATCAACCATGGAAATATATTTCTGCTTCTCATGTGTAAAGAGTAGTTCAGAAGAGGAAAATCACCTATTTAATACGTCTTTTGAGAATATAGTACAGATATAAAGTCCAAATTCAGATACTGTGTTGAAAAGCTTTTTTGTTAAGCTGAAGATTCCTGGTAGCCAGTGGTGTAGCCAGACATCCGCCACAGGTGGGGCAGTGGGTGGGGCAGGACTTCTTGAGGGGGGGGCAAGACCTTTATCGACATTTATCGACATTTTTCGGATAAAATTCACATGACTCCCACAATGGTCACTATCATCATCATTAAACAAGTTAAATTGACCATGAAGTGCAAGAAATTTACTTATGTTATATTTACATATCATTTTTTAAGGCATTAGTTATTTTGCTGTTAAATGTTAAATTATTATTATATCTTGCATAAATTTGCTTGACTGAATGCCTCTAAATATTGAATCTAGATGATTGGATCCAAAGATGAAGAAGACACCACAGAAAAACATCAGAAAAGTGACATTTTTATCAAAACAAGAATTCTGGTATCAATGAAAATATTCTTTCAGTCTTGAACAAGAAACAGAAAAGTTATAATGCTCATCACATGGCAATCATCATCTTAGCAATGTCATCACACTAGAACAGAAAAATTGCATGATTTTTCCTCAGACTAGGCCTATAAACCATACATTAGTGTCATATAGAATAATGAAAAACTATCTCTACCTTTAATTAGAACAGAGCAGTGTAATAATAAAAGCAGGCCTCCTAACAGCCCTCCAGAAAAAAAAATTGAGTTTGGCCCAAACAATTAGGATCATTAATTGTGGTCATGTAGGAGCCCTGTTTTAGTCACATTTTGCCAAAAAACAAGACAAAGGGACAAGACATTGTCTTCATTTTTGACTCCTTCATTGAAAGTACACAATTTCTTCCTTCAAGATAAGTCCCAAACCTTGTCGAAAGAATGTAAAATGAACTTTAAGATTTTTCAATCAAATATCTGACATTTCTGACTCAAAGCTTGAACTCTGTCCTATGAAGAGACATGATTTGCCACTTCACTAAATTTACCATTTCTGAATTTTTAAAAAAAAGTAGGACTGACCAAAAAGGAAAAGTAGGATGATTTCCAAAAAAGTCAGGAAAAGTAGGAGTTCTAGGAGCCCTGCAATAGAGACACTAAATTTCAATGTAGCTACATCAGTCTCTGATATGAGTTATGAAGCATGATTCTGTTTGAAAGTATCTCTACAAACTCATCCAAATCAAATGAATTTGACCTTTGTCATTCAATATGGATGACTCTTAGGCTTGAGAGCCTCTCATCTGCCATTGAATTTTTACAATGGTTTTTGTCCTCTTCATGACAGAGAAGCTTCGCTCACAAGAAGCACTGGATTCTGGGATTGTCATTGTAATTTTACAGAGCCTCACTGCATGGTTGAATAAATTTGACAAATTCAGGAGAGTTCAGTTGGTGTTTCGAGGCCCTGCTTTTTTCGGCTCCACCAGTCGCTTGGCCCGCTAAAAATATTAGGTCAGCGTTTGAAACACTATTTGGTAGAGGCCATCCGAAGCAGAATAGTAAAACCAGGTCATGCACTGGACATTTCAGGCTAATATTATTTTATTTTACTCCAAAGCCAGAGGGGGGGCAAGAGGGGGGGCAAGAGCAGCCACAGGGGGGGCAATTGCCCCACCTTGCCCCCCCCCCCTGGCTACGCCACTGCTGGTAGCCTAAAGAAGTTCCTTATTTACAAAAATCAAGATTAATATATCTGCTTTATAAATATGGGTTTACTGAACATAATTGATATCTCAAAATATTTTTAAGACTCTTTTATACCAAACTTATCTTCATTTATCTTTCATAGGGCAATTCATCGAATCGCAACAGTCCAAGAGACTCTGATTCTGGAAGAGTCACATCTGGCCATGAGAACCAGGTATCAATACATTTTCATGAACTATCTACTGTTTATATTAGTCGCTGTGTAGAGACTAGAGGGTTACTTATGAATTAGTTATTTTCCCTTGCGAAATTCTTGAAAGATTCTTTTCATCATAATATGTAAATCAAACCTTTTTTCCTCCAAGACTGATTCTGAATAACTGAAATTGCAGGCATTTGAAGGCGATGATAATCTCCAGGCATGGAGCAACATTCCCCTGAATGACAAACAACCCATTGAGGAAACCAAAACTCCTATTGATGATGACCTAGATAAGGTTTCCGATGTCAGGTAAGATTTTTGAATACTTATGAGTCAATAGGAATTTTGATTGCAAGAAACGGCACATGCTGAGATTGAGAGATTAACAACAAATGACAGGATTGGCAAACTTTAATAAACCGAAGTAATGAAACATCTTATGTCAACAGGCTAAGCTCTGAAAACCCTGGAAATACAGTTTTTTACAGTTTGATTTCAATCTAAGAGAAGATCCTAGAATATTTTTTTTTCTACAGTTTTGATGTCAACAATCTAAATTAAAGAGAAATACTGTTTTTCACAGGTTGATGTCAATTTAAAATTATAGGCTGTATAATGTACAGTTACTGAACATTTCACACAGCTATGTCATTGCAATTTTACTGCAAGTAACAAAAGTGAATGTTGTCAGGAAACGGCTTCTCTACCATCTTCCCCCAAAAAGTATTTAGGACAAGTTTCAGCCCAATTGTAAAACAGACTAACTGAAGCATCAACCGAACACTAAACACACCAATATCATTTTGTGAGCAGAACCTGGTCTTGTAGCCAACCTTACTGATATCATTTGACTCATCCATATGATTAAATAATATATTATATTATTTTGCCGACAGTGCCCTGGATATAGATGACACCTACATGAGAAGCCTTCTGTCTTCCTCTGCCTATCAAGAGATAGGGAACACTGATGTAAGTCAAATATTTCACACTAATCTACAAACTGTATAAAATTGAATGAAGACTTATACTTTCGATGAAAAAGTATTGGCGGCATAACAATTCATTGTGAATCATAGATCAAGAATATTATTATGTGGTACCTGAGAATTATACACCTTCTGATTTTGTTTTCAGTTCAAAATAACCAGACCAGTGTTCCGAATGGGGAACATGAAGAATGGTGCAACGGTGAGTATTTTTCGATGTTTCGAGTCTTTTTAAAACATTTTTTGTAATGGAGCAGACGAGCAGTCCCTTGTCCACAATAAAATGTAACTAATGTGAAAGGGAGATTTTTCAAAAAATAGGACTGTTGCGTTTTTGTATTCGGTTTACTGAAGTCAGTGAAGTGGTTATCCCTTACTATAACATAGGCCAAGGAATTATCCCTTTATATATCTTGTGTCCCCTTACATCCGTTTCACTTATAGTTACCCAATATACTGTCGTTCATATCATAAATATTTCTTCTTTTTTTTTCTCAATCAGCCAAGAAAAGAGGACGAAAAATCAGAAGGGGAAGAATTTGTTTTCTGAGGAAGACTTCTTCTTTTGTTATTAACAAAAACAAACAACAGGACATTATACTTCCCCTGATATCAAGATTAGAAGGCTGCTAGCCCATTTAGTGCACAGCTTTGATTGTTATTTTATGGGAGTTATCTCCTAGAAACCTGCATAGTCTACATAACTATATTTCAAATTGACTTTTAATGCACAATTTTACTGAGAACAAATTCACTTGCTTGTCATAGCATCCATATGAAGGCAAAGAATTTTGGTGAAAACATATTGAAAACAGATAGGCTTATTCACAGTTGTTCAAGCCTTTTGATACCAATTCTCATGTTTATTCAGGCAGGGAGAGTTCTCTCGAATTCTATTCTACATTTGATATATCATTTTTAGAGATGCTTGCTTGCTTGTGGGAGGAAGGCTCTGAAACTTATGACAACTGACTTGGTCATACTGTTTCGTCTCTCTCATTAAAACTTTGCACACAGTCTTAATAGAATTTTATCTTGCGTTGATAAACTTTTGGTGTCTTTCTGAGATGAAGAAATTAATAAAGAAAACACAAACAGGCTGAGTTTCTGCAGGTCAAAGGTCAATCACCAAAAGTAGGTCACAGGCCAGATACTCTCCAGCAGGTCTTAGTGACAAATACGACAAGCAAAGGGGTAGATACTATCATGGGCAGTCTATCTAAAAACATCTCTTAAAAGTGCTTGCACGTTATTTCTATATCTATTTAAGAATATACTAACCAAGTTAATTATGTGTAAATATTAAATAGCCTGTACAATAGTATGCATGCATGTAGTTACTATCACCCAGTCCTTCTTCACAAGTTTCTTGATTGCCCAATTGTGCGGTACTGTCATTCTATATGAATCACTTTCATTATACCCTGTTGTATTTATATTTATGTTAAACCACTACACCTCGAATGTTTTGTAATTTCAAGAGGTAGATGATTGTTTGTAAATAGATTTAATAGCAATGCTCAACTGACGCAAAAATGTAAATAGACAGTGAAGCAATATTGATGTACAAACTGCAAAAAGGTCCAATGGAAACTACTGCATAATCATCATCATAATTACTGAGGCTATCTTTCATCATGACAATGTCATCTAAAAAAATTTTTTAGAATATAATTGCTTTGCGACAAATGTATTTATTACAATTTAATTACATCATTGTAACATTTCTGAAAATTCTGAAAATTTGTTCCTTGTAGCAAAGTAAAGTGACATGAGTTCTTAAAAAAGGACGGAAATATAGGAGTGTCAATTTTAAAGAAATATGGGACTATGGTTTTAAAATGAAATACTGAAAGTTGACTTTAAAGGAAATGTTGACTTAAATATAAAGGAAAATATATGCCTTTTGTCACTTTTAATCTTGGCAAGATAAATAAAGAAACAAGTTGTTTTGCCACTTTTTAAATGCAAATCATCGTTATATATAGATGAGAAGGGATCCTTGAACTAATGAACAAACATTTTATGGACCAATGATAAAATGTTTGTGTGAATGAGCAGATGAATGAATTTTATCATTGTTAAGTTATGAATGGACAAATATTCTCTTTTCATGAACATAAAAAGATAATATCTGTGGACAACATGTAATTATTATTTATTATACATCATCAGATAATTATTGACTTTTTAGCAATGGCATTTTATAGTTGATAGCTAAGATAATTATATCATGTTTTCTAATATGTCATGCTATTTTTATTTATCCATGGTATATATGTTTCCTCTCTATACTGTACAGTTAAATGATTTGGATGAGTATTGTATTGAAAAAAAAAATTGTATCATTTTCAAAATTATAAGTATACTATTATATATCTCTGATTACTTCCAAATTCACTGTTTTTGCAGCATTTTTCATAAGATTATGTTGTCACTTTTGACAGACATATGAGTGTACCATTTTCATATAATTAAATTTTGACATAAGAAAAAATCGCTTTGTTGTTCATGTTTTGACGACGACAAAACTTAATTTAGGCTAATGTGGGCATGGAGCCCCTGTAGCCTTGTCTTATTTTTGACAGAAATCAAATTTTTCCTTGCTGAGGCATAACGATGCATTAGAAAACTCCTACAGTCGGTCCACCAGTCACAAAAAAAGAGAGGACCATTTCATCGTGAAAATGCATTCTGCGACTCACCATAGCCGATGATTTGTCATCACCATACTTTTAAAAGGGGAACCATCAGGGCACTTTAAAGGTATGAAAGTGGTTGGGAATAAGCCCACCAACTGCTACAGGTGAAACTTCTACATAACCGATTTAGCTATTCCGTTATGCAGATTAGCTGGTGACGCCATTTTGAAGGCAGCAGCCTTATTAGGAACTGCAAGGGAGAACAGAAGGCTGGTGACTCCATTTTGAAGGCAGCAGCCTTCTTAGGAACTGCAAGGGAGAACAGAAGGCTGGTTACTCCATTATGAAGGCAGCAGCCTTCTTAGGAACTGCAAGGGAGAACAGAAGGCTGGTCACTCCATTTTGAAGGCAGCAGCCTTCTTAGGAACTGCAAAGTAGAACAGAAGGCTGGTGACTCCATTTTGAAGGCAGCAGCCTTATTACGAACTGCAAGGTAGAACAGAAGGCTGGTGACTCCATTTTGAAGGCAGCAGCCTTATTAGGAACTTCAAGGTAGAACAGAAGGCTGGTGACTCCATTTTGAAGGCAGCAGCCTTAGAAGGAACTGCAGGGTAAAACAGAAGGCTGGTGACTCTATTTTGAAGGCAGCCGCCTTAGAAGAATCTGCAAGGGAGAACAGAAGGTTGGTGACTCCATTTTGAAGGCAGCAGCCTTAGAAGGAACTGCAAGGTAAAACAGAAGGCTGGTGACTCTATTTTGAAGGCAGCCGCCTTAGAAGAATCTGCAAGGGAGAACAGAAGGTTGGTGTCTCCGTTTTGAAGGCAGCAACCTTAGAAGGAACTGTAAGGGAGAACCGAAGGCTGGTGACTCCATTTTGAAGGCAGCAGCCTTAGAATTAACTGAGAGGTAGAACAGAAGGCTGGTGTCTCGGTTTTGAAGGCAGCAACCTTAGAAGGAACTGTAAGGGAGAACCGAAGGCTGGTGACTCCATTTGGAAGGCAGCATTCTTAGGAACTGCAAGGTAAAACAGAAGGCTGGTGACTCTATTTTGAAGGCAGCCGCCTTAGAAGAAACTGCAAGGGAGAACAGAAGGTTGGTGTCTCCGTTTTGAAGGCAGCAACCTTAGAAGGAACTGTAAGGGAGAACCGAAGGCTGGTGACTCCATTTTGAAGGCAGCAGCCTTAGAATTAACTGAGAGGAAGAACAGAAGGCTGGTGTCTCGGTTTTGAAGGCAGCAACCTTAGAAGGAACTGTAAGGGAGAACCGAAGGCTGGTGACTCCATTTTGAAGGCAGTAGCCTTATTGGGAACTGCAAGGTAGAAGAGAAGGCTGGTGACTCCGTTTCGAAGGCAGCAGCCTTATTGGGAACTGCAAGGCAGAACAGAAGGATGGTGACTCTATTTTGAAGGCAGCAGCCTTATTAGGAACTGCAAGGTAGAACAGAAGGCTGGTGACTCCATTTTGAAGGCAACAGCCTTATTAGGAACTGCAAGGTAGAACAGAAGGCTGGTGACTCCATTTTGAAGGAGCAGCCTTAGAAGTAACTTAGAGGTAGAACGAGGGCTGGTGTCTCCATTATGAAGGCAGCAACCTTAGAAGGAACTGTAAGGAAGAACAGAAGGCTGGTGACTCCATTTTGAAGGCAGAAGCCTTCTTAGGAAGTGCAAGGGAGAACAGAAGGCTGGTGACTCCGTTTTGAAGGCTGCAGCCTTTTATGAACTGCAAGGTAGAACAGAAGGCTGGTGATTCCATTTTGAAGGCAGCAACCTTAGAAGGAACTGTAAGAGAGAACCGAAGGCTGATGACTCCATTTGGAAGGCAGCATTCTTAGGAACTGCAAGGGAGAACAGAAGGCTGGTGACTCCATTTTGAAGGCAGCAGCCTTAGAAGGAACTGCAAGGTAAAACAGAAGGCTGGTGACTCTGTTTTGAAGGCAGCCGCCTTAGAAGAAACTGCAAGGGAGAACAGAAGGTTGGTGTCTCCGTTTTGAAGGCAGCAACCTTAGAAGGAACTGTAAGGGAGAACCGAAGGCTGGTGACTCCATTTTGAAGGCAGCAGCCTTAGAATTAACTGAGAGGTAGAACAGAAGGCTGGTGTCTCGGTTTTGAAGGCAGCAACCTTAGAAGGAACTGTAAGGGAGAACCGAAGGCTGGTGACTCCATTTTGAAGGCAGTAGCCTTATTGGGAACTGCAAGGTAGAAGAGAAGGCTGGTGACTCCGTTTTGAAGGCAGCAGCCTTATTGGGAACTGCAAGGCAGAACAGAAGGATGGTGACTCTATTTTGAAGGAGCAGCCTTATTAGGAACTGCAAGGTAGAACAGAAGGCTGGTGACCCCATTTTGAAGGCAGCCGCCTTAGAAGAAACTGCAAGGGAGAACAGAAGGTTGGTGTCTCCGTTTTGAAGGCAGCAACCTTAGAAGGAACTGTAAGGGAGAACCGAAGGCTGGTGACTCCATTTTGAAGGCAGCAGCCTTAGAATTAACTGAGAGGTAGAACAGAAGGCTGGTGTCTCGGTTTTGAAGGCAGCAACCTTAGAAGGAACTGTAAGGGAGAACCGAAGGCTGGTGACTCCATTTTGAAGGCAGTAGCCTTATTGGGAACTGCAAGGTAGAAGAGAAGGCTGGTGACTCCGTTTTGAAGGCAGCAGCCTTATTGGGAACTGCAAGGCAGAACAGAAGGATGGTGACTCCATTTTGAAGGCAGCAGCCTTATTAGGAACTGCAAGGTAGAACAGAAGGCTGGTGACTCCATTTTGAAGGCAACAGCCTTATTAGGAACTGCAAGGTAGAACAGAAGGCTGGTGACTCCATTTTGAAGGCAGCAGCCTTAGAAGGAACTGAGAGGTAGAACAGAAGGCTGGTGACTCCATTTTGAAGGCAGCAATTTTAGAAGGAACTGTAAGGAAGACAGAAGGCTGGTGACTCCATTTTGGAGGCAGAAGCCTTCTTAGGAAGTGCAAGGGAGAACAGAAGGCTGGTGACTCCGTTTTGAAGGCAGCAGCCTTATTAGGAACTATGAGGTAGAACAGAAGGCTGGTGACCCCATTTAGAAGGCTGCAGCCTTTTAGGAACTGCAAGGTAGAACAGAAGGCTGGTGACTCCATTTTGAAGGCAGCAACCTTAGAAGGAACTGTAAGGGAGAACCGAAGGCTGATGACTCCATTTGGAAGGCAGCATTCTTAGGAACTGCAAGGTAGAACAGAAGGCTGGTGACTCCATTTCGAAGGCAGCAGCCTTAGAAGGAACTGCAAGGTAGAACAGAAGGCTGGTGACTCCATTTTGAAGGCAGCAACCCTATTAGGAACTGCAAGGTGGAACAGAAGGCTGGTGACTCCATTTTGAAGGCAGCAACCTTAGAAGGAACTGCAAGGTAGAACAGAAGGCTGGTGACTCCATTTTGAAGGCAGCAGCCTTATTACGAACTGCCTGGTAGAACAGAAGGCCGGTGACTCCATTTTGAAGGCAGCAGCCTTAGAAGGAACTGCAAGGTAGAACAGAAGGTTGGTGACTCCATTTTGAAGGCAGCAGCCTTAGAAGGAACTGTGAGGTAGAACAGAAGGCTGGTGACTCCGTTTTGAAGGCAGCAGCCTTATTGGGAACTGCTAGGCAGAACAGAAGGATGGTGACTCTATTTTGAAGGAGCAGCCTTATTAGGAACTGCAAGGTAGAACAGAAGGCTGGTGGCTCCATTTTGAAGGCAGCAGCCTTAGAAGGAACTGTGAGGTAGAACAGAAGGCTGGTGACTCCATTTTGAAGGCAGCAGCCTTATTAGGAACTACAAGGTAGAACAGAAGGCTGGTGACTCCATTTTGAAGGCAGCAGCCTTAGAAGGAACTGTGAGGTAGAACAGAAGGCTGGTGACTCCATTTTGAAGGCAGCAGCCTTATTAGGAACTGCTAGGCAGAACAGAAGGATGGTGACTCTATTTTGAAGGAGCAGCCTTATTAGGAACTGCAAGGTAGAACAGAAGGCTGGTGACCACATTTTGAAGGCAACAGCCTTATTAGGAACTGCAAGGTAGAACAGAAGGCTGGTGACTCCATTTTGAAGGAGCAGCCTTAGAAGTAACTTAGAGGTAGAACAGAAGGCTGGTGTCTCCATTATGAAGGCAGCAACCTTAGAAGGAACTGTAAGGAAGAACAGAAGGCTGGTGACTCCATTTTGGAGGCAGAAGCCTTCTTAGGAAGTGCAAGGGAGAACAGAAGGCTGGTGACTCCGTTTTGAAGGCAGTAGCCTTATTAGGAAGTGTGAGGTAGAACAGAAGACTGGTGACTCCATTTTGAAGGCAGCAGCCTTATTAGGAAATGAGAGGTAGAACAGAAGGCTGGTGACCCCATTTAGAAGGCTGCAGCCTTTTAGGAACTGCAAGGTAGAACAGAAGGCTGGTGACTCCATTTTGAAGGCAGCAACCTTAGAAGGAACTGTAAGGGAGAACCGAAGGCTGATGACTCCATTTGGAAGGCAGCATTCTTAGGAACTGCAAGGTAGAACAGAAGGCTGGTGACTCCATTTTGAAGGCAGCAGCTTTAGAAGGAACTGCAAGGTAGAACAGAAGGCTGGTGACTCCATTTTGAAGGCAGCAGCCCTATTAGGAACTGCAAGGTGGAACAGAAGGCTGGTGACTCCATTTTGAAGACAGAGACCTTAGAAGGAACTGCAAGGTAGAACAGAAGGCTGGTGACTCTATTTTGAAGGCAGCAGCCTTATTAGGAACTGCAAGGTAAAACAGAAGGCTGGTGACTCCATTTTGAAGGCAGCAGCCTTATTAGGAACTGCAAGGTAGAACAGAAGGCTGGTGGCTCCATTTTGAAGGCAGCAGCCTTATTAGGAACTGCAAGGTAGAACAGAAGGCTGGTGACTCCATTTTGAAGGCAGCAGCCTTATTAGGAACTGCAAGGTAGAACAGAAGGCTGGTGACTCTATTTTGAAGGCAGCAGCCTTATTAGGAACTGCAAGGTAGAACAGAAGGCTGGTGACTCCATTTTGAAGGCAGCAGCCTTACTAGGAACTGCAAGGTAGATAGAACAGAAGGCTGGTGATGCCATTTTGAAGGCAGCAGCCTTATTAGGAACTGCAAGGTAGAACAGAAGGCTGATGACTCTATTTTGAAGGCAGCAGCCTTCTTAGGAACTGCAAGGGAGAACAGAAGGCTGGTGACTCCATTTTGAAGGCAGCAGCCTTACTAGGAACTGTGAGGTCGATAGAACAGAAGGCTGGTGACTCCTTTTTGAAGGCAGCAGCCTTATTAGGAACAGTGAGGTAGAACAGGAGGCTGGTGGCTCCATTTTGAAGGCAGCAGCCTTACTAGGAACTATGAGGTCGATAGAACAGAAGGCTGGTGACTCCTTTTTGAAGGCAGCAGCCTTATTAGGAACAGCGAGGTAGAACAGGAGGCTGGTTGCCCCATTTTGAAGGCAGCAGCCTTACTAGGAACTGTGAGGTAGATAGAACAGAAGGTTGGTGTCTCCGTTTTGAAGGCAGCAACCTTAGAAGGAACTGTGAGGGAGAACCGAAGGCTGGTGACTCCATTTTGAAGGCAGCAGCCTTAGAATTAACTGAGAGGTAGAACAGAAGGCTGGTGTCTCGGTTTTGAAGGCAGCAACCTTAGAAGGAACTGTAAGGGAGAACCGAAGGCTGGTGACTCCATTTTGAAGGCAGTAGCCTTATTGGGAACTGCAAGGTAGAAGAGAAGGCTGGTGACTCCGTTTTGAAGGCAGCAGCCTTATTGGGAACTGCAAGGCAGAACAGAAGGATGGTGACTCTATTTTGAAGGAGCTGCCTTATTAGGAACTGCAAGGTAAAACAGAAGGTTGGTGACTCTGTTCTGAGGCCAGCAGACTTATTAGGAATTGCAAGGTAGAACAGTAGGCTTATGACTCCATTTTGAAAGCAGCAGCCTTAGAAGGAACTTAGAGGTAGAACAGAAGGCTGGTGTCTCCATTATGAAGGCAGGAACCTTAGAAGGAACTGGAAGGAAGAACAGAAGGCTGGTGACTCCATTTTGAAGGCAGAAGCCTTCTTAGGAAGTGCAAGGGAGAACAGAAGGCTGGTGACTCCGTTTTGAAGGCAGCAGCCTTATTAGGAACTATGAGGTAGAACAGAAGGCTGGTGACTCCATTTTGAAGGCAGCAGCCTTATTAGGAACTGCAAGGGAGAACAGAAGACTGGTGACCCCATTTAGAAGGCTGCAGCCTTTTAGGAACTGCAAGGTAGAACAGAAGGCTGGTGACTCCATTTTGAAGGCAGCAACCTTAGAAGGAACTGTAAGGGAGAACCGAAGGCTGATGACTCCATTTTGAAGGCAGCATTCTTAGGAACTGCAAGGGAGAACAGAAGGCTGGTGACTCCATTTTGAAGGCAGCAGCCTTAGAAGGAACTGCAAGGTAGAACAGAAGGCTGGTGACTCCATTTTGAAGGCAGCCGCCTTATTACGAACTGCCTGGTAGAACAGAAGGCCGGTGACTCCATTTTGAAGGCAGCAGCCTTAGAAGGAACTGCAAGGTAGACCAGAAGGCTGGTGACTCCATTTTGAAGGCAACAGCCTTAGAAGGAACTGCAAGGTAGAACAGAAGGCTGGTGGCTCCATTTTGAAGGCAGCAGCCTTAGAAGGAACTGTGAGGTAGAACAGAAGGCTGGTGACTCCATTTTGAAGGCAGCAGCCTTATTAGGAACTGCAAGGTAGAACAGAAGGCTGGTGACTCCATTTTGAAGGCAGCAGCCTTAGAAGGAACTGAGAGGTAGAACAGAAGGCTGGTGACTCCATTTTGAAGGCAGCAGCCTTATTAGGAACTGCAAGGCAGAACAGAAGGATGGTGACTCTATTTTGAAGGAGCAGCCTTATTAGGAACTGCAAGGTAGAACAGGAGGCTGGTGACTCCATTTTGAAGGAGCAGCCTTAGAAGTAACTTAGAGGTAGAACAGAAGGCTGGTGTCTCCATTATGAAGGCAGCAACCTTAGAAGGAACTGTAAGGAAGAACAGAAGGCTGGTGACTCCATTTTGGAGGCAGAAGCCTTCTTAGGAACTGCAAGGTAGAACAGAAGGCTGGTGACTCCATTTTGAAGGCAGTAGCCTTATTAGGAACTGTGAGGTAGAACAGAAGACTGGTGACTCTATTTTGAAGGCAGCAGCTTTATTAGGAACTGTGAGGTAGAACAGAAGGCTGGTGACTCCATTTAGAAGGCTGCAGCCTTTTAGGAACTGCAAGGTAGAACAGAAGGCTGGTGACTCCATTTTGAAGGCAGCAACCTTAGAAGGAACTGTAAGGGAGAACCGAAGGCTGATGACTCCATTTGGAAGGCAGCATTCTTAGGAACTGCAAGGTAGACACAGAAGGCTTGTGACTCAATTTTGAAGGCAGCAGCTTTAGAAGGAACTGCAAGGTAGAACAGAAGACTGGTGACACCCATTTAGAAGGCTGCAGCCTTTTAGGAACTGCAAGGTGGAACAGAAGGCTGGTGACTCCATTTTGAAGACAGCGACGTTAGAAGGAACTGCAAGGTAGACCAGAAGGTTGGTGACTCCATTTTGAAGGCAACAGCCTTAGAAGGAACTGCAAGGTATAACAGAAGGCTGGTGGCTCCATTTTGAAGGCAGCAGCCTTAGAAGGAACTGTGAGGTAGAACAGAAGGCTGGTGACTCCATTTTGAAGGCAGCAGCCTTATTAGGAACTGCAAGGTAGAACAGAAGGCTGGTGACTCCATTTTGAAGGCAGCAGCCTTAGAAGGAACTGAGAAGTAGAACAGAAGGCTGGTGGCTCCATTTTGAAGGCAGCAGCCTTATTAGGAACAGTGAGGTAAAACAGAAGGCTGGTGACTCCATTATGAAGGCAGCAACCCTATTAGGAACTGCAAGGAGGAACAGAAGGCTGGTGACTCCATTTTAAAGGCAGCAGCCTTATTAGGTACTGCAAGGTAGAACAGAAGGCTGATGACTCTATTTTGAAGGCAGCAGCCTTCTTAGGAACTGCAAGAAAGAACAGAAGGCTGGTGACTCCATTTTGAAGGCAGCAGCCTTATTAGGAACTGCAAGGTAGAACAGAAGGCTGGTGGCTCCATTTTGAAGGCAGCAGCCTTATTAGGAACTGCAAGGTAGAACAGAAGGCTGGTGACTCCATTTTGAAGGCAGCAGCCTTATAAGGAACTGTGAGGTAGAACAGAAAGCTGGTGACTCCATTTTGAAGGCAGCAGCCTTATAAGGAACTGTGAGGTAGAACAGAAGGCTGGTGACTCCATTTTGAAGGCAGCAGCCTTATTAGGAACTGCAAGGTATAACAGAAGGCTGGTGACTCCATTTTGATGGCAGCAGTCTTAGAAGGAACTGTGAGGTAGAACAGAAGGCTGGTGACTCCATTTTGAAGGCAACAGCCTTATTAGGAACTGCAAGGTAGAACAGAAGGCTGGTGACTCCATTTTGAAGGCAGCAGCCTTATTAGGAACTGCAAGGTAGAACAGAAGGCTGGTGACTCTATTTTGAAGGCAGCAGCCTTATTAGGAACTGCAAGGGAGAACAGAAGGCTGGTGACTCCATTTTGAAGGCAGCAGCCTTAGAA
This sequence comes from Platynereis dumerilii, assembly GCA_026936325.1. Taxonomy (NCBI): domain Eukaryota; kingdom Metazoa; phylum Annelida; class Polychaeta; order Phyllodocida; family Nereididae; genus Platynereis; species Platynereis dumerilii. Next base: position 42,164,267 of record JAPTHN010000012.1, read on the forward strand.
GGAACTGTGAGGTAGAACAGAAGGCTGGTGGCTCCATTTTGAAGGCAGCAGCCTTATTAGGAACTGTGAGGTAGAACAGAAGGCTGGTGACTCCATTTTGAAGGCAGCAGCCTTATTAGGAACTGCAAGGTAGAACAGAAGGCTGGTTACTCTATTTTGAAGGCAGAAGCCTTATTAGGAACTGCAAGGGAGAACAGAAGGCTGGTGGCTCCATTTTGAAGGCAGCAGCCTTACTAGGAACTGTGAGGTAGATAGAACAGAAGGCTGGTGATGCCATTTTGAAGGCAGCAGCCTTATTAGGAACTGCAAGGTAGAACAGAAGGCTGATGACTCTATTTTGAAGGCAGCAGCCTTCTTAGGAACTGCAAGGGAGAACAGAAGGCTGGTGACTCCATTTTGAAGGCAGCAGCCTTACTAGGAACTGTGAGGTCGATAGAACAGAAGGCTGGTGACTCCTTTTTGAAGGCAGCAGCCTTATTAGGAACAGTGAGGTAGAACAGGAGGCTGGTGGCTCCATTTTGAAGGCAGCAGCCTTACTAGGAACTGTGAGGTCGATAGAACAGAAGGCTGGTGACTCCTTTTTGAAGGCAGCAGCCTTATTAGGAACAGTGAGGTAGAACAGGAGGCTGGTTGCCCCATTTTGAAGGCAGCAGCCTTATTAGGAACTGTGAGATAGAACAGAAGGCTGGTGACTCCATTTTGAAGGCAGCAGCCTTATTAGGAACTGCAAGGTAGAACAGAAGGCTGGTGGCTCCATTTTGAAGGCAGCAGCCTTATTAGGAACTGTACAGAAGGCCAGTGGCTCCATTTCGAAGGCAGCAGCCTTATTAGGAAGTTCGAAGTAGAACAGAAGGCTGGTGGCTCCATTTTGAAAGAAGCAGCCTTATTAGGAACTGTGAGGTAGAACAGAAGGCTGGTGGCTCCGTTTTGAAAGCAGAAGCCTTATTAGGAACTGCAAGGTAGAACAGAAGGCTGGTGGCTCCATTTTGAAGGCAGCAGCCTTATTAGGAACTGTGAGGTAGAACAGAAGGCTGGTGACTCCATTTTAAAGGCAGCAGCCTTATTTGGACACTGTATTATTCAAGTCATCATTGTTATAACCGTCCGCTTATCACCGTCCACCTACTTCACTGTATTTATTGAGGATTTCGTCCCGCTTATTGCATGATCGCATCAATACATAATTCACTCATCAACATGATCAAGACATCTGAACATAGAGGCCCCATCAGGCCTGCGTTCAGTATTTTTCATTTCACTACATTACATATAGTAAGAATAAATTATTACCTGCAGATAAGCCCAGGTAAAAGCTGATAGCCTGATAAACATGCTGAAAGTACTTCACATCACATTTGCTTCTGAAATACCTGTTGCTCACCAGGGTGTTCTGCCGTATGATTTCTAAACAGCCCTCTAGTGAGAAATGTCCGAACGTTACGTAACACCAAACTCGCCCTCACTCGGATTCCCAAAACGAACTGGCTCTCCGCTAGGGCGAGTATGACGTAACACCTGAATATCGCTCACAGCAAAACGCCGGTTGCAGAGAACTTCAGTAGTTTACAGAATCTATAGGTAATTTTGGTAAATATTGATGATCCAGGCTTTTCTGGGCAAAACGCAGAAACCATTCACATGATGTTCACATTTCTTAACATTTTTACATGTTGAAAACTGGGGTGTCTAAAAACTAAGTGAAAGTACTTGTAAATTAAAATTTTTCATTGAAATTTAAATGCACAATGTAAATGCATATATACCATAGAAATGTATTTCTGAAATGTATTTCTATGATATATACAGTGGTCCCTACGTTATAAGACCGTCCCTTCTGCGGTAATGATGTGGTCTCTCATCGGGATGCGGTCTCTCCTCGGAATGCAAAATGCACTAGAAATACTAGGCCTACATGTACTGACTCTTAATGTGGAAGGAAGACGGTCACATAAGGCAGTCAGTCTTACAACAGGGGGTCTTACAACGCAGGTAACACTGTATTGCAATATTGACCTAACAAAAGTCCTAAACTTGATTTTATTGGTAGGCCTGCAGTGACTGGGGTCTTGGAGAGTGGGGTGTTTTCTTTTTGTAATTTTAACTTTAAACATGGAATTTTCTATACTTATTGGTGGTATCGGCATCTAAATTGTAGTATCGGCAGCAATTGTTAACAAACCAGGAGGCTATCAGATCGGAACTGGTATCGGTGCACATCACTTCTGGTATGTGGGTCAAAATTTGAAAACGGTGAAATTTCAGTCAGGCAAAAAGTTGATTTGAAAGCGGGTTTAAAGGAGCTCCTTTCGGTTTATTTTGCTAGGTAAAACAATCTCCTTTCATTTTACTTTGATGTCCAAGGGTCAGGAAGCACCGTTTTTATGTGCAGTGGAGGTAAATACCAGGGTACTGCTTTTAGGCGTCGTTAACATCACGCTGTAAAAACCCCCTATATTTCTCAAAATTAACACATTCATACCACCTGCACTAATGCAGAGGTAGTATGAGGTACAGACAGAACAATCACATAATAAAAAGAGTACTGCTATCTGCCTGACAGCAACCACAATCAAAGTAAAGGCAAATAATTACATTTTTCATTTTTTATACACTTCCATTAAGTTTTTCTTTCACCCTACTTGATTTCAGCACACCAAACTCTGTTTAGTTACTAAATTGTACACATGCCAAATGATTCCCGAGAAAAAAGATCCTTTGTGACACTTTTTAAACTTCAAATCAAGCAATAAACGCCCCAAAATTAGCTATTTTTGACCTGTGAATTGTGACGTTAATGACAAAATATGATGCTTGTGACACTAACGGCTGGTAAATTACTCCTGAGCCTCTTACTTGTGCATATAAGTTAGTAATATATCATAAGTGCAAAAATTATTGGAAAATGTAAGACATGTTAATGTTTTTATATGTATGCTGCACCCAGGAAGCTTACTGATTTGGTATACTGCTGCAACTGTGCAAATAAATCGGCACTTCCAAAATGTATGTGACGTCACATTTGCCAATGACTATTGTCACTTCCATTGGGATTTTAGAGTGATAGCGCCAAAACTGCCATTAATTAGTATCACACATAGTTTATTGAAACCATGTTCGCCAATGACGTGTGACGTTAATGACAATTTAAACAAATATTTCCTTGAACCAGTGAATAAATTATGTGATGCCAATCTTGGCTTACATTAAGACTTGTGTACACTAAAGCAAGTTCCACAGTGATTTTTGTCCAGATAAACATTGCCAAAAATAGCCAGGAGGGCGTTTGTTAATGACAAATCAAGGTAGGACAACTGACATTTTGTTATAAATACTGTAATTATCTATATTCTGTGCAATTTATGGACTTGCAGCTGAATCAGTCAGCTGCTAGGGTTCTTAAAGATCATCAAAATTGAATTGGTATAAAAAAATGTTTGTCGGTTGATTTTTTATGAGAAAAATCAGTGGGTGTGACGTTAGTGACATGAGATTGGAGACAAAGACACAAGAGCCCCCTATTGTTGGGTAACAATATCAGTCAAGCCACTGGTTCTAGAATTTGAAAGGGTGTTGGTCAAGGTTCAAGTTGAGGTGCGAATGAGGTGGATTAAGGTGACAAGTTAAATTATTTGAGGTGATTTGTGAAGGAAAATGCTAGTGGAGACAGGCCATTTTCAGGGGGGTAGGGCACTTTCATTCAATTTTTGGAAGGGATAAAAGTTGTCTGCCACACATTTTCTGTGCCAAATTTTTTGCTGATATGTTGCCCTAAAACAAATGACCACCATGAACCTTGCATGTACATTCATGTCCGTGTGAATTGCTCTAAGACACTGGAGACAAGAATTTCAGCTTTACCAAATTTTGACCCATGTGTATCCTTATATGAACGCCCGGGGTTCACAAAATCCTTTCAATTTTCTTTTTTCACTTTTAGTGTAAGATGGAGGAATTAAAGAAAGGCACGGTGCGAATGAAGGACCCGGAAAGAGTGAAGAGCCTCATTGAAGATATAGTCGCTGGAGGCAAGGACCAACTGCAGGTGACATTTTTGTGATGAATACAATACTTTTTTTTGTAGCAGTTCAATGTACTTTAGGATGGACAACGTATCACGATATATTGGTTAGACTGTAATGATCACTTGATTCGATGCCCGAAACCAAATGATAAACAATATCGTATGGAATCGAAACTGCCTCCGCAGTATTATTTTGCTTGAAAAAGTAATTAATTTGCACAGTTTAGGTATTTAAGTTGTAACCCTAAATGTTGAGAAACATGTGAGGTTGTTGCCACTGAAGTAGACCTGAGAGATTGAAATCTGTTTTTTTGTAAAACAATTTGGTTTAAATATTGATCTTCGTTCTGCAGGTGATTGCTGACTTTGACAGAACGTTGTCGAGATTCAAGGATGATGGAGACAACCTGGTCCCCACTTGTCACAGTAAGTAACTATTTACTATTACTGGGTTTAAAACTTGGATGGATATGCAATAATAATATGTAGCCGGTCTTACCAGATAGTGATATTAATCAGATATATGGAGGACATAGTTCTAGATATCTATAGCTAGGATTCTTCAAAATTAAGTGAGATTGCTTACAAATTTTTGCACAACAAGACCACAGGGGTTTTTAAACGAAACATTTTTGTTGTTTATAACTTTTTATACCTAATTACTTATGTGCGGTATTTTTTTTTAGTGTTGTAGAAAAAAGCTGACTTTTACCATACATATAAAAGGTGATCAGACAAAGGCGGCAATGTTTGAGAGTTAAAAGATGTAAAATTGCTTTTTATTTAATTTAATGTTTTTTTGGGGTTTTTTTTTTCAGATGTACTGGAGAGTCCCAAGTTACCTGTGTTTCATGAAGCTGCCAAGGGGCTAATGGCCAAGTACTACCCAATTGAAGTTGACGTTAATTTGACAATAGAAGAAAAGATCCCACACATGATAGAATGGTATGTGGAATACTTTCTGAGAATTTATAGATCTCTCTCACAGTATTTTATTAGAAGAAAGAATTTCCAGGCTTGCCAATTCTGCAGTCTTGCCAGTTGAATAGGTTGGTCAGTTGAATTTTAATCCTTGTAAAGTTATGTGCTGTTTGTGAAATTAAATTTCTCTTTTGGAATGTGTCTTACTAGCCTAAAGTCTATCACTGTATCATTCTTTTTATGCATGTAGCATTAACTTGAAACACTGGACATTGGGTTTTTTCTGCGGGAAAATCAAATTAAAAGAAGATATGATCTTTTCAGGTGGACGGAGGCACATGAGATCTTAACATCATGTGCAGTCACAAAGCAGTTGCTGAAAGATTTAGTAGAAGATGCGCATATCATATTGAGGTTGGTGTTTCTGAAAATTTCAACATCAAAATTTAAGTGTACTCACACTCACAGGGTTGGCAAGTGTATGGCAAGGCGATTTTTGCCGGTAAATAACACCTTGCCAAAAACTGGTTTAAGACACTTAAATTTCTGCCGTAAACCCTAAATTTTGGTCAAAATTCGCATTTTTGCTTGGTATAACAGAAATGTACTAGAAATTGGAATTTTTTTGCGATATTAGCTCTAAGAAGTACATACCAAACATACGAATGATGAGATGTTGTTACTGTGTTTCAGAGATGGGTCAAAATGGATGTTCGATTCCCTGCACAGCGCTGACGTCCCCCTCTTAATATTTTCTGCTGGCCTCGGAGACATCATAGAACTAACCATTAAGAGATATTACGAACCTTTCCACTCAAACATGAAGGTCGTCTCTAATTATATGTCATTTGACGACCAGGTGTGTATTTTAATTAATTTCATTCTATTTAGGGGCCGACCAGATGATCTTTCGGGGGGGGGGGGGGCTATGGATTTTTGGTGAAAAAAAAAGTTTGTTTCCCTCAGGACAGTAAGAAAGAATTTGCACAGCACATGAAAAAACAAAGTTTGTTTCCACCTGTAGCTAGGGCACCGTGATGTTAAAATTGCGAAAAAAAGTTTATCATACGTCTGCATGCAAAAATAATTGTTCGTCGTTGTTTTGGCTTTGCAAAAAAAAAAAAAAAATCCATAGCTCCCCCCCAACTATCATCTGGTCGGCCCATTATTTTGAATAACATGTTGGATAGAATTGCATTGAAGCATATTTCTCCCCTCTTAATCAGCCTACAAAGTGCAATCCATCCATTTTACGCTCTATCAACATCTGTTTTGTCTGTTACAGGGTAAAATCACAGGGTTTCACGGAGAAATGATTCACGTTTTTAACAAGAACGAGAGTGCGATCCACGATTCTGACTACTTCAAGAAACTGGAGAACCGCAGCAACGTGATCTTATTGGGAGATTCAATGGGAGACTTACGGATGGCTGAGGGAGCTAACGCCAAAAATCTGCTCAAGATTGGCTTTCTCAATGATAAGGTAATGATCGTTGCAAATATACAAGTTTCACTGAAGCTTTTCTAAATGAGGCGAGATCTGAATGTTCTATTACTTGCCTCTGATTGGCATGGCTGGAAAAAGTAGGAAATTCGGGCATGTCATTGCCTGGAAATATCTAAATCTCACTGGAAATTTTTGGAAAAAGGTGCAAAATTCCAACTTGGGAAGAAGTCGCTCGATTTTGTTGTACCCAATAAAATTGCCTGGAAGTTCACATTTTTTCTAGCCCTTCCGATTGGTTCAATTCATGTGCAACCGAAATAGAGTGTCAGTTCTGGCCACACAAATGTGATTTCATACTTGTTGAAATTTGTTAATTGAACCAAAAAATATCCATATCTGACTGGCACGGGATTCGTAAGCAACAGGAAAGGGAACTATTTAGTTTATTTCCGATTATGTATTCAAACGTCCTATAATTGATTGAAAAAATCCTATATAATGCCTATATTGTTGTCGAAAAATTCCTACGTTTCCTATATTTTTCATCCAAGTTTTAGCTGGGAGGCCTGTCATTGGCTTCATGTTCCAATAAGTAGTAAGGGGCACCAATGAGGGTCGAGTAAATTTTCCCAGCAGCACTACTTGCAGTAGTCTTGTACTGTCACCGGAATTTCCATGCAACTCTCTATGGTGCTTGTTTCACACAAAAATGCTCAATATGTTGTACGTGTTTGTGACCTATTCTTCTCCGTTCTTTTTGCAGATCGAAGCCTGCTTGCCGAAATATTTGGACGCCTACGACATTGTTCTAGTCTCTGATGAAACTATGGACATTCCTAACGCTTTGATAAAGAACATTCTGAAGACATGAGTCACATGATCATGATGATCTGCAAGTCTAGTCACATGATCAGCTTGACAAGTCACGTGATGCAAGTCTCAAGAGTCGTGAGAGTTGCAAGATTTGAAAAACATGGTTGTAAGAAACTTAAGAAAGAGTATGTACTGGAAGTTTAAAAGAGAATGAAAGTTGAATATCGAAGAGATGTGAGTACCTTGCATCAAAGATTATTCCTTCTTTAGGGGAAAGCCTTTTTCAGTGGGTTTGGAATGAGATACTCATTAAATGCATTTAAAAGAAAATTCAGGTATCAAAATTTATAAAATTGTGTCTGTAAAAATTTGTGGTTTTGGGGTGATAAATAGATCGATCTATTCTTAGAGTTGGGTTTTTGGGATGTCAGATTTGGGTTTTGGATATTGGAAACTAAATGGCTGACTTCAGCTTTTGTAGTGAGAGTTTGAAATGTTTGTCCAAGTGAATCCTGGCGGAATACATGGTTTTCCACTTAGAATTTGGGTTGTCTGGGGGAAAAAACAGCCATACCAATCATAATCAAAAAACAATTTTATTACGTCATCTTCAAGTACATTTCACAAGACAGTTGGATAACCATGTCGATATTGAACACCAGATCTTTGTGTCTTCTTTATGATTCTGTTGGTCTTACGCAGTCCAGAATCACAAATTTCGATTTTAAGGGGGTCAAAAAGTTTGAAACTACCTCATATAAATAACTATGGTGGCTACATAACGTTGCTCAATGCTCATAGTCCTTGCTCTTGGCTATGTACCCACTATACTACATTCTAAAGGGTAAAATTACTGATGCATATATACAGTTCATGAAAATGTTGTGACCCATGATAACGAGATCTGCAATACATATGCCGCTATACTGCTGTGAATTACTGTATTTTCACATATATGCAAAAACTTTGCTGAAGAGATATTTTTCATTGTTTTATTCGGTTTTACTGGTTGTGTGATGTGAATGGTAGGACTACCATAGAATGGGGTAAAGTTGGCAATCCAGGGGAAAGTTGGCCGGCTATTTTAACCCACTTAATCATGTTAATTGAAGAAATGCCAACTTTCCTCACTGATACAGGTATCTTTGGCATAGTTGCCATATGTTACAGTGATGAGAAATTGGCATTTTTGCCATTAAGAGGGTCAAAATAGCTTGCCAACTTTACCCTGGATTGCCAACTTTACCCCGTTTTACGGTAAATGGTAGGACTATACAGTTACATTTTTATTTAACTGAGAACTTCAGTCTAATCTGCTAATTCTGCTATTGAATGTGATCTCTCAGTTTCCTATAAATATAATGGAGATTTCTTTTTCAATGAGTCTATATAAAATTAGGCATAAGTACAGGCTTAAATTTTTTCTTTAAGCTGTATACTGTGTGGGCATACTTAAAAGATTAATTTTTGCCGATCTCAACATCAAGCTGATGTAAATCGATGTAGAACAGCAGAAATTTGCAATTTTCATGACATTCTTCCAATAGTAACTGTAATTTTCCTTGGGTTGATATTACAAATTATACTTGGTATTATAAAAATTATATTTTCTTTTTGGTTATTAATGGGAGGCTACATGTATGGGGACGTTCTGTTTTTTTTTCTTGGTATCATTTTATTTAAGTAATAATCTTTTTCCTCACTTTTATTCGTTGAATTTAATTTTTTTTTTTACTTTAAATATGTTAGTTTTCTAACAAAGTGTCTATTTTTTTATGACTGACAAATTTGTCGATGACAAGACAAAAATGATTGGTTATGTGTAACCTGATTTTTTAATTGCTTATTTCAGTTCTTGATAATATATATTTGGTGTTTCTTATTATACATGTACATCATATGTGAAAGAAAAAATAGTTGAAGGTTTTTATACATTGTGAGTGTGTGTGATATGACAATGGTCTCAATGAAAATACCATATCATTCAATAAAAAAATTGGTTTACTAAATTTTGTCCTTGTACAATCTTTACAGTGTTTTTAAAAGCATTTAGGTCTATTAGAGCGTAACATCAACACTAGGGTAAAATTCCATTTGTATTAGACAATAAATGTAAATGATATTATATATTATATTTAATATTATATATATATATATAGAATTTTATTGACATGAAAAAGCATCAAACAGATACATATGTGAATATTTATATGAAATATTGGTCCCAAATTATAACATGTCTAGTCACGTACAATTGCGAAACATTTTAAATCCAAAAACACAACTTTCAAAAAATCAATGTGAACAAATGTTGAGACGTACGACTAATAAGCCTCAAAATGCCTTAAAATGCATTGTCAATCCTCCTTACCTGTGTCACATGAGTTATTGAAGCTTTAGTGAATTGGATATATATTAGAACTGCCTTTATGGTTTTCAGAAAGGGGGCACAGGTAACTCGTGTGACACAGGTAAGGAGGATTTGTTTCCAATTACGCCAGACTCGTCAATTCTCGCAGGTTTTGTGACTGGCTACTCCCCTAAATGTGGGGAGTAAGAGATTCTCGAGTTTTATACCATGAGACAAACGGGTTCCTGCTCAAGTAAAGATCTCCAGTTCTGCTTTTGCACTACCCTCGTGCATGTTCGGAAACAGTTACGTGCGTTACCAAAGTTAGCTGTGTTAAACGTGTGAATCTTGAAAACGGCCTAATAGTCACTCTATGGCCTAATTGAAGATATCAAAATTATATACACAGAGGAATATTCCCCTGTGCTATATTGCTCGAAACTTGCTTGCAGGTGTATTATTTAAATGCAAGCTGGTCTGAAAATAGTTTTAAGTATTATATTTTATGAAAATATAATCTCATAATTTCCATTTCACAAATTGTAATTGTTACTTATTTGGGACAGTGTTGCTATTTAATTGTTTTGTCTTGTACTACTTTTATTGCTGCGTCATGACTTGGTTTCATTAGAAGATCTATTAGTGGCAGAACGACCATGTAACTTCACTGGTGAAACTGCGCACGAAACTCCTAGGGCATTTGTTTTGCGCAGTTTCCTTGATGTTTGAACGCCCTCTGTGGAGCAAAGTTTCTTCAAATTTGATGACGTATTGTTTAAATGCGGATGCTTGTATAGGAGATAATCTTGTAAACCTTTATAACATTCGGGGATGGCTTCTACATTATCTGATCGAAACGTCAATGCGCTTGATCTTGTTGACGTTGCGGAACCATTTTTCGAAACGTTATTTGAAGAATGAGGGTCAGAACAACTAACGCCATCTACGTGTAGTTCCGGGCTCTCAATAGATGGCGTTGTGCTCGTGTTCCATATTCGACTTTTCTTCTTCGATTTGTATCTCCTTGGAGTGGGTTGAACTGGGTCATCAGTGAGAATTATTCCTTCCAAAGGAGGAACAGGCTGGTTATTCCTGCCAGAGAGAGGGTGATTAGTCTGTGAAATGAAAAAGAAAGCAGACTAAACGGTGTGAGTTCTGGCTTTGTAAATGTTATTCAGAAGCTTTTGAGGACTGAAAGTCTGTGCAGTTACATCGTAAGAGAAAACTTCAAACTTTGATTCTTTTACAAAAATTTGCAGGGTGGCCACTCTTCCCATAAATTATAATTCCTTTTTTTTGGCCTCCCATAGTTTGCTATATTTTGGAAAAAGTCCAATAAATTCCTATATTTTTTCAGATGATATTTGCACATGTGCATTTTGTCTGCGATATGAATTTTAAGGCACATTTTTGTTTGAGACGTGAAGGTTTAGGCTTCTGATAGAAGCCATTTAGACATTTTGCCAGTCATTTTGCAAGGAATAATTCCTATGTTGTCTTGACAAAGTAGGTGAAATCGTCCTATATTTTATCGTTAAAAATTCCTAAATTTCTACAATATTTGATGCAATGTTGGTAGGGCACTCTGAATTTTTCATCAATCATGGAGGGGTCGATCGAGAGCTTCAGTGGAATAGGATTTTTAACCAATTAAGCTAATTGGGTAACACTGCATGAATTATAATATAGTTACGCACCTGATTTTCTTGAACTTCCTCAGTTATCAACTTAAACTTTTCCTCTTGTCGCGATTGATGGCCATTTTGATTTGGAGTCGAATGACCTTGACCTTTGGTTATCAGAAGGACCTTGAGATTTTCACTTTCATTTTGAAGGTCACTTGGACTCCGAGTCCATCCAGTTGCCCGAGGAGTGTTTTTCATCATGATTTTTAAAGGCGACAAAAATATCGTAAAAAATAAGTTCCGTTTCCGACTGTGAATTGGTCAGTGCATTTGATCCACTTCTATGGAACTTATGGAGGATTTTAAATATTATGATTTACTCATCAATTCAATACAATGTCATAAGTTCATAGCATGATTTCCAAGTCCTTTAGTCAGCAGATATTACAGAATAATATCTTAAACTTCTCTGAGTTCCACTTGATTTTATAAAAATTCCACGGTTTTCCTAGGCTATGGTTTTTTAAATCACAGTTCTAAATTAATTATAAAACTTGTACAATGTTTCACTGTGATTTTCTCTCTGTGCATTTATTATCCTCTATGACATCAGAAAGAAGTTATTTCCCATGGCTAATCCTTTCTAAATTTTCAAATTCTTGTTTCCATTATCCTTTATAGTTTGTTAACATTGTGTTTAATACAAACTAAATGTTAAATGGATAAACTTGTATTAATACATAATATCCTCAATTTGTAGAACATCCTTTATATGAAATGTGAAGTTGTGAACTTGCAACTGAATGAGCCAATCTGTTTTGTGTTTCATAATCTGTTTTATAACTTCCATAGAGATCTTGAAGTCAATGTGGGTGTAGATTAATAGATTAAGGTTGGCGGAAATTTGTGACGTCTGAATAAATTATTCAATAAGATTATCGGCTTATGTTTCCTACTAGAACTTTCAAGCTCTTTCAGCGAGTGCGAGTTTACATGGCTAAAAATAATGTCCAGGTATTGTCATTAAACAACCATTCCTAAGTATGCTTGTGCGCTATTATTTATATCGCTATTATGTTATTACATGTATGAGCTTTATCTATTATGTATCTTTTCTTGCCAAGCTTAGTATTGGTTTAATAAGAGGATCATCAGACCGTGAAGATAATCCGAACATCAATACCTTGTCAATATAATACCATTCGGCACCAATGGATTTTGATCATTATTGATTTCTTCATGTTGACTGATTTAGACTTTAGAGAGAACGCTATTCAAAATAATTCTAATCATTTTTGTTTGACTATAGTTATAGAATAGAAAAGATATGATTTCAAAAATTCAAATATTTCTTTTTCCAAAAAAAAAATTTGAGCACGGAAATTTTTTTACGAAGCATGAAACCATTTTTCAAAATGAAGTGATACATCATGGTGGGGCATCATAATTTTTGCTTGTTCTGAAATATCTGGCAGCTCTGATTTTTTTTCACCGGAGTGGGCAGAGTCAACCCCCCCCCCCCCCCCCCCAAAGTTTGGGAAACAGGAAAATTCTGCCAAAAGGTAAAAAATGTATTGATTTCGGAGCGATTTCATTTGAAGTGGTGTAGAATTTAGATCCTGAGATTAGGTCAAATTTATTTATGTCGCTCCCCCCCCCCAAAAAAAAAAGGCTGCACGCCATATGCCTATCCCTTTGAAGAAATGCCCCTGATCACATTCCATCGTATAATAAGGAAATAGACGGAATAATCATGACTAATATTGACCACCCAAATACATTCTGCAAGTCAAGGTGTAATAAATTACCTGGTAGGCCTATCTCGGGCCGGTCCGCATTGGTGATCCACCCGCGTTTCACCTGCGACCCCAGATCCAGGCCAGTGCGCACGAACTGATGACGTCACACACAGATTTGAGGCTCCACGTTTGCTGAGAAAGGAGACAGCTGTCAGAAAGCAGAGAAGTTCAGACGGTTTATACGCAATTAATTGAGGAAAATGTCGTCCACAGAAGAGCCAGAATTGAAGGCAGGACACCCTCCAGCTGGTGAGATGGTTATTTCTTGTTGACACAGCTTTAATTTGGTGGGATGGGTGAATTTAGTGGCTTGTTTGTCAACCTGAGTTTTGACAGTTTTGACAAACAGCCAAAATCACAAAGCCATTTGAGGACACATGAGATGAATGGGTATTTGCAACCTTGGTCTTCACTCATATTGGTTTATTGTGTGAAGATAATGAGCATGGTTCAAACTGGCAATTCATTCATACTATCGTAGTCAATTTTATAGTTAACCACAATTTTTGATAAAGTATTTGTCCAAGTTTGTGTAATCTCTCAAAAAAAGACTTTGAAAAGTTGAGTTTTGAAACTAATTTTGCCCAGGTATTTTTATAAGTTCATTTTTTTAATAGAAATTCACTGCACTACCCATATGGGGTGCGCATATTTCAATGTACCACTGTCCCTATGTCAAGTTTTACATTCTCTTGAAATTCGGATGTTTTGACGCGCTATGAACTTTCATTTTGAACTTAACACCTTGTTTACAAACAAATGGCAATATTGATTTATTAACAGGTGTTAGTCATGGCTCATCATGTGAGTCCTAGTCCTTCGGCTACGCAGCTGAAATTTTGAGCTGGATTACATTTTCATGAGCACTGAAAAATGTTACAAATTGCATGATTGCTCATGCTCAAGTAAAATATGTCTTTGTCAGTATAGCCTGGCTGCCTAGGACTAGAGAGTTTGATTACTGACACATGACATAATTGAAAAGAAAATTGTAGGCCATTTTGGGTCCCGTTAAGTTGACGTTTTTCAGATACAGCACTATGAATATCACTGGGTTACGTTTGGGTCGTTGCAACTCTTCAAGCAGTTTAATGTGTCAAATTTCCGGCTCTCTGATTGGTCAGATGACAGGAAGTCGGCCGTTTTACTGTGTTGGCGACGACTGTCACGATTTTAACTTGTACCAAAAATTTGCAAAAAAAATTAGAAAAATTTAGATGTCAGTTAAAATCGTGACATTCGTCGGCACCTTATTATCGTCCTTATATTCATAGTGTACAGCTAACTGAGGCAGAACAGGACTCCCAGAAAAGCCAAGAGGGGGAGGATTAGCTCAGTGGCAGTGTGTTGGCACTGTTTGGCTGCCAATTGGGTCTAGGGTTTGAATTCAGCTCTTGCCAGGTCATCTGGACCCATGTTGGATGGGTGTTTCAATCATCCTTCGCTTTATTGTCCAGTCCTCCTCCGCCTAACAAGTGCATAATTACAGACTTAAAAGCCCCAATCAATGGCAATCATGCATCGATCCATCCAGGAAAGTCGAAAAACAATCCCAGCTCAGTGCTGCCATCCAAAAAAGCAAAAAAAAAAAATTGAATTTTAATTAAGATATTAAATTATCATCAGACTCACTGTTCAGTTGCAGACTTTTGGATATTTCACACCCTTTTTTTTCCGCTGATAGGCCTAATATTAACCATATTGCTCAACCTCTCAAAGACTCATTTGAACTATAAATAAAGATAGTAATGAAATTAATCTTTTATTTGATTGCAGTGAAAGCTGGTGGCATGCGCATTGCCCGTACTCATCGCAACTCCGCCAGTGAGAAGACAGAACCAGCCGCGGCCGAAAATAAGGAGGATGAAGAACAGTACGAGCAGTGAGTAGAAATAAGAGGGTGTCAGATAGTCTCCTACTGTCCTAATTAGCCCACTAAGTGCATGAGTACAGGAGGTAAAGCCCCAATCATCCATCGATCCCGATAATCCCAGTAGTATATTCAAAGGCAACTTGCTCTGGCTAAGACTTCCAACTTCTGCTGGACAGAAAATAGGTCACTTTTGAATTCGGCCAATCAGAGTAGTCCTTACAAGTGTGACCTTTGCAAGAATGTTTCTGATTGGCCGGTTCCAGAAATGACCAATTTTCTGTCCAGATGAAGTTAGCTGGGCAGTAAGAGCATGGCACCTTCATTCATTAGTGGCAAGCAATTGAAGATGGGCTAGAGCCTGTGGTGCGACCTGAAAACACTGGGCCTAAACTGAGATGCTAATATTGGGAAGGGTTGGTCTAGTGGTATTGTGCTGGACTGCCAATCGCTGGGTCCAGGGTTCGAATTCAACTCTTGCCGGGTCACCTGGGCCTATGTTGGACGGCTGTTTCAATCATCCTTCGCCTCGTTGCCGTGCCCTCCTCCTGTCCTAATTAGTCGACCAAGTGCATAAATGCAGGACGTAAAGCCGCAATCATCCATTCGTCCATCCATCTGAGATGCTTGTACTTAGTTCTATGTACTTTTCTCTTCCAGG
The DNA here is from genome assembly GCA_026936325.1 of Platynereis dumerilii. Classification (NCBI taxonomy): domain Eukaryota; kingdom Metazoa; phylum Annelida; class Polychaeta; order Phyllodocida; family Nereididae; genus Platynereis; species Platynereis dumerilii. The sequence goes on from JAPTHN010000012.1 coordinate 42,179,774, forward strand.
CCAAAGAAGCAAGAAAAGACAAATATCATGATAGGAGGCGTTCAGACGAAGGTAAACTTTACTCTATTTTATTTTGGAGATTTTCTGTTTAGGCTTTGATTAAATAATTTCTCCATAAAGGTGGCTGTGCAATTCATAAATTTCTACTATGGTTGATAAGTTTACTGACTGAAATATTTCTAATTTATGCATGCAATTTCTGGTGAGATCAATAGCTTTTAGCAGCTTGCAAGAATGACTTGGTTCAATTAGATTAAGGCTTCAAACCCAATTGGCCGTTTGATAATGTTCATATAGAATTAAAAGCATGTATAACGCCTTTTTGTCCCCTTCCATTGTTTTACCATCTTGTTTCATCCACTATTCTTTGTTCTGATGTTTTTCCAGCATGATATTTCACATGTTAATTATTTAAATGTATAGCTTTCATTTTTCGGGAATTTTTCTGTCTTTAGGTCAATCATTTGTAATGCAGCTTTCAAGTTACTGCATGACTTAGTATGCTTGATTTTACAAAACTATCCTTTGATGGTTTCTCGCTATTTATGAATGTGCTTCCATTTTTCTCCCGTCTTTACAGAATGCAAGTATTTTTATATAATTTCAACATTTTTTGGTTTTTGGACGAATAATTTGGTTAACAATACTTTTATTTTATTCAGTTCACAAATAATATAGGGTATAATAAGACTTCACCTATGTTAGTGCTGTCACACCGCTGTCTATAACATAGTTCGAGGCAACATTTTGAAATTTACTTTGAGCTATGAGTGTTTACAGATTTTAACACCAGAGGGAGTGGTGATTAATGGAGGTTTTTTCCACTAGGAGTCGCCTGTATCACCTTGTACAGCATTTGAGTATTTAAATTAACATGGTTCAAATAGTTGTTTATATGATTACATACTATTTTGAATTGATTTGCCGAAATTTTTATCATGTTTTTGAAATTTTATTAACTATTTACTTTTTAAAACAGGGCGACAAAGATTTCACTCCAGACGCAGTGAGGCAATTCCACGATAAACCCCTCCCCTCGAAAGAGAAATCACACGCTAAGGTTCACCAAAACATCAACCAGCCCCGATAGACGTCTACCCGTCTGCCGTCTGTATCCATGGCGATTGCGTAAGTCATGTGATCATTGCCCCCGACTAAGATGAAGCTCACGGAATGGAATATGGTTGTTGAAAAACTGAGAAATCAGAGAAAAGTTATAAAAAACAAACAAAAAAATGGAGAAAATTGAAGAAAAGTACGAAGAAAATGAGTAAAGTTTTAGAGAAGACTTACGGTTGATTTAAGGTGAATGGTTATGTAAGGGGCGTACTGTGTTAACCTAATATACTCGATGTTAATTGATAATTTGTTATTAATTATGTATGCATTTGATGCATTTAAGAGCTAAATTATGATATAATTTATGTGTACATGATTTGTATGATCTTATAATATTATAATTTTGTGCTCATCTGCTGTTTAATTCCTAAATCGTGCCATAAATTTGAGAGTTTGTGAATTAATTTTATTAGAGACCTATCATTAGTAGTTTGTTGACGTATTGTTTGTTTTTGGTTGTTTGTTTTCTTAAAAGAAGTGCTTAAATTTTTGGATTTTGAAAAATCTGAATTTTGTTAAATCTTTTTTAGTTTCGGAGACTGATCCAGGATAATGATAATATTAAGTTAGAAAAAATTTGAAAATTTATATTCTTGCATAGCAAAAATCTTGGAAATGTATACATCTATTATTATTTTAAGTTATTTAAGTTAGTTATTTCAAAAGTATTTGTTTCTTATGTTTAGTAAATAAAATTATTTTATGATCTCTCATAACATGTGATCAATTAATTGGTCAATAACGTTTTTTTGGAGGGCATTATTGGGTATTAATCAGTTATGGCCTGAGGGAAGAAATCATTAACTTAATGCCCGAGCCGCCAGGCGAGGGCATTAAATGATTTCTGCCCGAGGGCCATAACTGATTAATACCCCATAATGCCCAACAAATAAATGTTATTATCATTATTATCATTTTGAAGACTATCCATATATCAAAGAAGAAAACTACCCTTTTTTTTGGATTCATTAACGCCCGCTCCGTTTTCGCGTTATCACGCTCTTATTATTGAATCTAGAGCAAAACAGATTACATAACAGTGTTCTCCTCTTTGTGGAGATAATTTTAGGCTTTTAAATATTTCAATTCTGACCATTTTTGGCCGTTTTAGCCCCAAAAAAACAGCAACATCACCATGACGTCACTTCTGATGACATCACAATACACCAGGTGGCGTTTTCGCGGGCGTTAACGGCCATTAACGCCCGCGAACTGGGCGTTAATGGCCAGACAATGCCCTCTAAAATGATAATAATCTGCTTTAACCCTCAATAAGTATAGAAAAAACAATCATTTATCAATCATGGTTAAAATTGTGGTAATTGTAAAGGACAGGTCGACAGGATATTCGATTATTTGTCGTTAATTGTTATTTGATAACCAAAACGTTATATCCAAGGTTGTGGTATTAGAAATGTTAAAAGGTGTCCCTTCTTAGTGCCTATGTAATACTATCATAATATCATAACATTGTCATATTAAAATTGTACTTGACTGAAGTATATACCACGCAAGATGAAAATTGCGTGCCCATTACATTAAAGATATTATCTATAAGTCATATAATATAATATTTTATAAATAAGTAGTCTGTGTGCTTTGGTTTGCAACGTGTGACGTTGTACGTTGCAGTGCCCGAAGTTACCCGATGCTGAAAGACGAGTGCGATATTCATCGGCTTTTTCTCGTTCGTTCCGATTCCATTCCATAAAAGTGTGTTCTATGTGCATTTACTTTACTTTTATACACAAGTGTGGATATATTCAACAGTTTGAAAGTCAGTTCATTTGTAATTTAGGTGTTTTCTGTAATTTCGAGTATGATAAATTCAGTAAAACGATAACTGCATGTAATTGTTGTAACAGTAGTGAGTTTCTTACCTTGAAACTTTGATGTAGTGTTTTGATATACAAATGGGTTTATATATATACTAGGCCCTATAACAGATTTCTAAACTTTTATAGAAGTTTAAAAGAACTGCAAATTACATTTTGTTCAAATTCAGAAGCTTTCTGTAATAATTTCTGCTGTTTGTGCATTTATGACTTTACATCAGAAAAAGTCAATTTCTTTTGACAGTAATATTTGTATAAGGTAAATACTGCTATAGCTATAAGCCTAACTATTTTAAGTCTGGTATTTAGTCCAGTGAAAGATATTTTCACGTTTTGTTAAAAGTTGAAATGGATGGTGAAATAATCAGGATATGTTCGAAGACTAAGCAATTGTTGTAATGTTGTAAATTAACAACTTGTCATTTCAATAAAGACTACTTCTTAAATTCCTCGCTTTGTTTTCTTTGTACTAAAACTCATGAATAGATTTATATGGCTCAGACTAGTGCTTCCCTCGAAGATGTGTTTTTGCCACTCATCAGGGAGAAATTTTAAGGTTGTTCAATGGTTGGAGCCTTGGATTTTGATATAAGTTCTGTCTTTTATATATAAACCAGATCAGTTCCAAAGTTGCGATCTTGCTCCTTGTCCGTGCATAAATGCAGAATGTAAAGCCCTATTGCTAACCTCGCTTTGGTTGGCCAGCCAAGGATGATCTTGCAAGTTAAAATGAATCTTCATTTTGTACAGGCGGCAATAGAGAGACTAGAAGTTCGTATATATTTGTACAGTTTCTTTTATTAAAGAAAACATGCATAACCAACAAATTGGGTAGAATTATTTCTCATTTAAGTTTATCACAGATATATAATAAGTACGATAATTATAGCGGGGCATGTTCCAGTCCTATACTTTTGTTAGCTGATCTTATTGCGATTGTTCAGATCCGGAAAATTTAATTGTTCAAGAGTAGCTCCAATTAGGTCAGCAGGTAGGCGCAGATGGTGCAGCCTTCAGAGGAAAGTTCTTGTTATAAACCAGGAAATAGTTGTTCGAAACACATGAAGGAGTATTTTTGTTCGTGTAGTTCATTAAAAACTTGTCCTGACAAAAAATATTGATATTCTAAGACATTTCGGTCAAGAGTATGAAACGTACATAGATCTGTCTGTATAGTTCATGAGTCTCCACGTGGCCTTACTTTCTGCTCAAGGTTGAGGACTGTCGTGGTAACATTGCGACCAATCTCGGTCGTGCGGTGATGTTGAACTCTTGACCGAAAGCTTCGTGCATTACATTAACGATTGTGTTCTCCAGTATCGACTCGGCTAAGCTTCCAAACAGCGGATCCCTGTAGAGAAAGAAACGTTTCAGTATAAAAAATCTTCACCATTTCAAAGTTTTTCTTGAAGATGCGTATTATAGTCACATAGACATTCATAAATACAGACTCAGAGAGAGACTAAAAAAGATGAGTCAAATAGATCATTTCGAAGACACTGAAAATGTAGCTCTCTTAGACTTGGCCCAGTTCTTGTGGCAAAAGTTTTTGAAATTTTTTCAATTGCCTCATAGTGAACAAAGGATACATATGTACGGTATAGAATATAGTACCTACATTGACGGTTCAACATTATTCAGTCAGTGAAGTATTGATCTTTGGAAAGAATATTTGTCAACTTACTTCTTAATTTGTTGCTGTTCAGCGAATACTTTTTCTCGGAATGAGTCCTCAGGAATTTCAAAGTTTTCTAGCGTTTCCTGCAAATTAAAACAAAATAATCTTGTCATGCACCAGTTCAGTGTCAACAATTATTAAATAAACGCCAGCTTGACAAGAATATTTTAATGCTTAGATAAAATTTGATAAGACATTTACGAGACTTTCATATTTGATGCAATTTTTGAACCCACCTCTTCTTCCTTGTCAGGAGAGTGCCTAGATGACCTAGATACCCTGGATGACCTAGATACCCTGGATGCTTTGGAACTGCATCTGCTCATAGAGGGCACCTCTGTCTCTTTTGGAGGTTCTTCTGAATGTTCCTATGTAAAAGATTTTGTAAACTTTTAATATTTTTTGAATGGATTGAATTAAAAGTTTCGTTGCATTATGGGCATTGCGTTTGGGCTACATTGTAATTAAAAAATAACCATACCTTATCCCGAGGAGCAGCCTCATCTTCAGGTGACCTTGACCTTTGACCTGTAGGAGTGACCTTCACTTCTGACCTTGGGGTCTGACCTTGAGAGTCTCTTGCCTCTTCCAGTTCATCCTGTGATTGAGCAAAATAGTTTTGAATTCATTTTAAAATAGATTCAAGCTTATTTTAAAAGTTCCCGGCCAGAACAATTGGATGGCTGTTTCAATCATCCTTTTCCTCATTACCATGTTCTCCTCCTGTCCTAAGTAGCCTCCAACGTGCATAAATACAGAACGTAAAGCCCCAATCATCCATCAGGCCAGAACAATGGATGACATCACAATTGATCTCTAGGATTTTTATTAAATCTGTATTGTGACATCATCAGTTGTGTTTCCTACATCCAGGAACCATTTCTCAAGTTTCACACAAATTACACAATTCACATCCTAATACAAATAAATTAAGACTCAAGCAATTTAATTGAGTGCCGAAATGACCTATTACAAAATATTAAATGACTTCATAGTCGATAAAACATTCTCATCTGCTAACAATGATAATTGCAAAATCTAACAGCAATTGAACAACTCCTACTTTACCTCATAATCCTGGACGAGGATTGACGGAGCAGGAGTCGCTGGAGTCTGAGGGGGCGGTCGGTCGGGTGTCAGTTGAGAGAAATAGGGAGTCACTTCTTCCGATAAAATGTTCAAGACATCTTGGAACATGGAGTCGTCTAGGACACCTCTGAAAATGTCAAATTTGAGTCATTTAGAGCCAATTAATGAAAAAGGGATGTCTAACCTCTCAAAGGAAATCTGAATCGTAGGGCTTTTGGAGCAGGTTCAATATGCCTTTCAGTTTCTTTATTATTGTAATGATGAAAATAATAAATTTATGATACAAAATATGACCCCAACTAGTGCCTCTTTTGCCTCAGCTATTTTGAAGCACATTTGAGATTGGAGTGAACCAAAAGGGATGTTCTTATGAGGCCTTAACACCCTTTCATAAAAGGCTCTTCTTGCCTTAAAAACGACATACAGTCCATCCCAAATATGTGCACCTACCACTTAGGTCTAAATACGAAATTTTATGAAATTTTCCTTTGCATTTATCGTACTGTTATATTGTTTAAAAAATATTTTGTCACTAAAATGTCCTACACCCAGAATGAGATCATCATGGGGTTTCCAAACTTGATGCTCATAAATTAGACAGAAATATTGTGCTGTCCTCTTAACTCCTTACCTTATGATATTTGAGACGGCACCGTTCAGAATCTCGGTCTCGGATTCCAAGCACTTGACTGTGGCGTCCTCTGTTGGTTTGTCTTTTCTTTCTACAACTGAGTTTGATTCTCCCAGGGTCCTGAAAAGTACAGAAAACATCTAAATTTTCAATTTCAATTTCAATTTATTGACCATCTCAACAGTTTAAAACAATATACAAATGATTCACACAGATTGGTTGGCTGACGCCTCATGGCGTATCTGCCATCACCATACATAGAATAAATATAACTTACGAAATATATTACTCTACAGGCTGATAGCCTATACTATCACTGTTCTGTTGTGTGGGACATAGGCATATCAACTTTGAGAAAAGACCCAAATTCGGACAAGGAGGCTAAAAATTCGGGCAGATGATCAGATAATATTAATAAAAATCAGTGGTTTCCAAGCAATTTCATTTGTAACCTTGTCTTTACTTTGCATAGAAGGGGAAAAGAACATTTGGTCAGATTGACGCTAAATATGTTTGCTGCCAAATTAATAAGTTGGTGCCAAATTACCGATATTGGTTTACGAACCTCACCTGGGAAGGAAGGAAGATTGACTGATAAAAGTTGCACAAAAAGTTGCATGTCAAAATAAATATGGCACTTTTTTGGTAAAATCTACGGAAGTTGGCATTGCATTAATTAATTTGAGAAATATTTATTTATTTCATGCCACAACTTACCTGTCAATGTAGAACGTCTTATATTGCTCGGAGGGGAAGTTAGTTTGGAATTCTGGGATGCCATGAGTTCTCGCCGTCAAACAGAGTCGCATTAAGTGGGGTTTCGGGGGCGTCGGTCTCTCCCACAATTCCTTTTCCAACCTGCGTTTCTTCTTCCATTTCAAACGTTCGGCTTCTGTTGATGTCAGCTTGATAGGAGGCAGTGTCTGAAGAAATTTTGGATATATTTAATTATTAAATAGTGGATGGGGCAACATCGGGGTTAGTAGATGGATTGGTAGCTCCAATTTGGGATTGAAATTTGTAGATTGATCATAAGATGTAAGAAAAGACACTCGCGAGTTCCTCCGCCAGCCAGACCACGAGTGAGTTTCAGTGGACTGATCCACCACCCGGAGTGGGTTTTATTATATTAGCAATTTAGCATGAATGGCCAATGGATAGATACAGCTATATAGATTAATAGATAGATAGATAAATAGATAAGATAGTTAAATATACGGATAGGTAGGCAGATTGATCGACAGACACATAGATAGATGGATCGATAGATAGCTAGATAGGTTCAAGTAGATACACAAATAGATAGATATGATGGAGAGACAGATAGATAGATTGAAGAATAGCTAGATAGATAAACTAATCGGTTGACAAAGATGCATGCACTGGTGACAATAACAATACCTTCTTGTCCTTGCGCAACTTTAATGAAAAACACAAAATTCTAGAACGTTCTACGAAACAGTAGCTAGTAGATTATAGCAGATTTAACCAGATTTAATTTAATAACCAGAATGCAATTTATCAAACTATAGAATTTTTTTATTTACCTTGTACTTGGCTAGTTCTGCTTCAGGTGACGGGGTCCTTGTTTCGAGAGACTTTAATCTTCCACTAGGTGGCCGATCCTGGATAAAATAATTTAAAATATCTTGAGAAAAAGATTTAAAAATTCTGATAAGTCATCTTAAATACAAGACCTTAGACCAATTGCACTATATTACTTCTTCTTACCTCTAAATCGATAATTCTTGTGTCAGCGTCTGGATCATCTTCGGTGACTGTGAACTCCACCTGTTGGCGATGTCGTTCGGTCTCCCACTCCACTAACGCCCTCTGGTATTTACCCGCTTCTGTTTCGTTAAGCACCTGGTGGAAAAAATGGAATATTTTTGATAAAATAGAGTGGATTCCTCTGTTAAATTTTAAACAGAGATATAGAGATCGAAATATTGATGACAGTAGTTTCAATCATCCTTCGCCTCATTGCTATGTCCTCCTCCTGTCCTAATTAGCCTACCCATTGCATAAATACAGGACGTTAAACCCCAATCATCCATTCAATACTTGTCAGGTATGAAAAGACTGACTAACAAGACATGATGACAGACAGATACAGATAGACACAAAAGTAATATCATTAGGCCTTTAGGCCACATATAATTGATCTTTAGCTTCTGGGATCCTCTCGAGGCACTTTTTCTAGGGTCGGTCGGTAGGACAAAAAAAAATTTATTTTATAATGCCAAAAAAAATAATTTTTTTTTCTTCAATTTTTTTTTCCTTCGGCAGGAAATCTATTGTGTCGGCGGGTCCGCGAAGCTAGGAATCAACTAGAAGGCAAATTGCAATTTGCATATCTGGACGCTGATAATTGACCTAAACATTGTAACATAATATTGGTCTGGTAGTCTGGTTGGCTGAATTATAATAGCAGTAGTCAGAAGTTATCAGGGCATAATGGCCAATGGGCCTTAAGAGAGAGAAATAAATGTATTGCTACATAGCGATGCATGAAGTTTTTTGATTAATTCTTGTTAAATTTGGCCAGCATAGAATAACTTTCCATGGGTGATGGAGTTATGTGTTTAACAACTTGACATAGTTGTGTTAAGCTGACAGAGGAGATACACAACCACAGCTCATCATTGCTTTGGACATCTTAAGCTAAGGTAGATACAGCTCATCTTCATGAAGCAGACACACTTTTACGATTTCAATAAAACCTGAGATGTTCGAGACAGAAAGTAATAAAGTAATTTAAACAAAGTCACTAGCCCAGAGGCTATTGCCCTACTTCATTGCACACTGGCCTAGAAAAATGGACCAAGGGCAGAGTAAATGTATTTACCCCTTTTCACACCTCTTTCAAATGACCCAAAAATCTTGCAGTATGTGTATGTGTATATAATTATATAGGCATATGCAGCTTACATTTACCATGACAGTTACCCTTGTCACTGTCATGCATTTACTAAAAGTACACTGTATAAAGTTTATAAACTTCAAATTAAAAACATATATATATCATGGGAGAATTCTTTTTATTTTGTTTCTATACATTGTCAAACAAATGGACCAGTGTAGTTTGCTTCCTCAAATAGCCATTCTTTAGGTCAGAAGGAGGTGTGAATGAGGCCATGGTTGTAAAACAGTTCATCCTGTCTGAGCATAAGTCGGTCACAAGTTGGTCAATAGCTTTAGAGCTCTTTAACCCCCTTTTAAATTGTTTCTTTATGACACTTCCAAGATTTTTTTTGAAATCGAAATAGTGTGTCTGCTTCATGAAGATGAGCTGTACTATTCTAGAATTCTGTAATCATGTAGAAGATGAATACGTCATTCAATAGCTTTCTAATATGTAATAGCTTTGAGAAATTAAGCATCCAATTTTATTATATAAACTACTATACAAGCTGCTAGGAAAAACTACAACCTGCTGGGAAAAACTCAGATCAGTGCACTACATCAGTTAGCTGGCACTGTGTGATATAGATATTGTAGGCCTATATCCCAATAATGACTAAATAAAATTATTTCATTTTTCCATGGATCTATAACACAAGCTACACAATCATTGTGACACCCACCAGTCCCATATATAATAGTTATATATAAATGTAGGCTTTGGGAATGGTGGTTTGTGCAGAATGATTGTGAGGCCTGTGATGTATAAGTTAAACTGAACATTAGACCTGTATGCATGCCAGTTTCAATCTAATGATCTGGTTGCTGAACACCTGCAAATCTATATGGCTCTCTCAACCAATAGCATTAGGGCAAGTTGACCTAACTTCAGCCTCTCACCCAACTTCAGCCCCCCTACAGAAAACTCCCTGTAATTAAATTTTGATGAGGCCAAGGTGCCAGTATGTGGGTTTAAAGTTATTGTCAATGTGTTTAGAATAAATTATCAAAAAGTTATGACCATCATAACAGTTAATCAGGAATTTTACATGTTTTTTTGGTGGACCGCATTTTACTTGTTTTGCGACGCGAATACAACACGAAACGAAAAAAAGTTTGATGAAACGTTAAATCTGTCAGTGGTCTGTACAAATTCACTAAAGCAGGAGCAGCCCAAAAAAAGTTTCATCACAAGGAAAAATTAGTAATCTTCCATAAACTAAGGTTTTTTTCAATATTTTCTACTTGATCATTCAATGAATTAGGTAATTTATCAGACATGTCAATCTTACCTAACTTCAGCCCCCATGGTCCTAACTTCAGCCCCATATGACCTAACTTCAGCCCCAGGTTTTCCAAACTCCAGCCAATACCACTCGCATGAGAAGTTTGTTTATTCATCCCTGAATATCTATCTATCTAAAAATTTAATTTTTAAATCATTTTTACATCTGGCATACGGGAATAGACCAGTTGTCTGAACTGGAGTTTAAAATAAATTTTTATCCTCTTTGCGTGAAAACGATGACTTCTTTCGAAGCTTTTTGAAATACATTTTTGCAGCATTGATTTTTTTCAGACTGTCATGTTTAATATACAGGTAAGTAATTAAGGCCAAATTTAATCATTCTGCTGTTTTTTATGACAGAATAGGATCAATTGGTTGGAGTTAGGTGGGGGGCTGAAGTTAGGTACACCCTAGGCTGAAGTTAGGTACAACACGGCTGAAGTTAGGTACATTTCCCACTATTGTCTTTTGAACACATTTGCACTGCCTTATAAAGCATGTGGTTGTTTTTTTACAATATAGTCGTAAAGAGGAGTGAAGGCTGGGACTAGGTCCACAGCTACAGGTTATTCCCATGAATAGCCAGCCAATGACAAGCAATCAAAAACCAAAGTAGGCTGAAGTTAGGTCAACTTGCCCTAGTGCGTATTTTGCATGCTAGGTGGCTACCATGTGTTGACGACGGGTGTGCGCTGAAGCATATCAGGTTCTGGCAGACTGGTCCCCCCTCCCTGGTGTGCCATAGGGACAGTATATCAGTTATAATTCTAGTACATTGTCCTATTTAGAATCCAGTCCATTTTCCATGATTGCAACACAGATTTCCAGCTATTCTCGGTGTTAAGGACCAATTCACCGGGTGATATCTGTAGATCTATCCACTATCTGTTTGCTACATCAGTCTGATCCACTGGGATCATGTGTGTGCAACATAAAGTAAGTTTGATGAGTTTACTGTGCACATCACTATGTGTAATGTTCAGCCAACAGGAAACTGAAAAACACGAGAAAAGACAGGAAGTAGCGCGTTGTGAAACAGTATCTGGACTGCGTCCAGATAATTATGTTTGGCCTTATTACTTACCTCACAGACTAAATTGACGTCGTAAAAAGCAGGTAGACTAGAAGCGATGAATGTCACTTTGCAGATGGTGGCTTGACCAGGAGCCAGGTGGCCAGACGAGGGAGACACGGACACAAACTGGAAAATAAAGTATGCTTTATCGTAATTATCGGCACTTACAGGATTAGATTGAAGGAATGAGCAAAAAGTGATCACTCAAACAAGTTCATTTTGAAACAGTTTGAAGTCACTTCAGCAGAGCCTTCAGTGATTAAGTCAGACACACCCACGAAGCTGACCAATGAACAGACATTCAAGCATGTTATGCAAATGAGGCCGATTTCGCTGTTTCACACTTTCCCATAAGGGTTACGGGTGTGATTCTTATATGAGTAGATAGGTCTCTCTGAGAGCTTTAAAATGATGTCTCATACGTCTCTGAGGAGTTAATGGTTGCTTCGCGAATTGCCGGCAAACTTTTGAAGTGGAGAGAAATGCTGCACAATGATTGGCTGAGACGCTCTAACGCAAAATTGTATGATAATATGTGACGATGGTGGGATTAGATTCTCTGGGTGTTTGAAGTTTGAACAGAGTAGCAGGAAAAGATTCCATACAATCGCAAAAAAAAATGCATTTAGGCCTACTCACTTTGCTATGATTAGCTGACGTAACATTCCACCGGAATGTCATTCCATGTTCCTGGGAGTTGTTTGAGACAGCGACAATCTTCCTAGCCTTGCAGAATAAGGGGATGTTTCCGAACGATAAGGTCTCATTTGACAAACAGCAAGGCGTACCAGATTTCTGTAGGTTGCCAGTCGCTGGTACACCTGAAAGGATATACAATAGTAAAATATATATCAAGTTGAAATACTGGGTGCTGATTGGTCGAGAGCCACGCAATATTGATATACAAGAGTAAAATACATCAAGTTGAAATACTGGGTGCTGATTGGTCGAGAGCCACGCAATATTGATATACAAGAGTAAAATATATCAAGTTGAAATACTGGGTGCTGATTGGTCGAGAGCCATATTGATATACAACAGTAAAATATATCAAGTTGAAATACTGGGTGCTGATTGGTTGAGAGCCACGCAATATTGATATACAACAGTAAAATATATCAAGTTGAAATACTGGGTGCTGATTGGTCGAGAGCCACGCAATATTGATATACAACAGTAAAATATATCAAGTTGAAATACTGAGTGCTGATTGGTCGAGAGCCATGCATTATTGATATACAAGAGTGAAATATATCAAGCTGAAATACTGGCTGCTGATTGGTTCAGAGGCACGCAATATTGATATACAAGAGTAAAATATATCAAGTTGAAATACTGGGTGCTGATTGGTCGAGAGCCACGCAATATTGATATACAAGAGTAAAATATATCAAGTTGAAATACTGGGTGCTGATTGGTTGAGAGCCAGGCAATATTGATATACAAGAGTGAAATATATCAAGTTGAAATACTGGGTGCTGATTGGTTGAGAGCCATGCATTATTGATATACAAGAGTGAAATATATCAAGCTGAAATACTGGCTGCTGATTGGTTGAGAGCCATGCAATATTGATATACAAGAGTGAAATATATCAAGTTGAAATACTGGGTGCTGATTGGTCGAGAGCCATATTGATATGCAATAGTAAAATATATATCAAGTTGAAGTACCTACTGGGTGCTGATTGGTCGAGAGCCACGCAATATTGATATACAAGAGTAAAATATATCAAGTTGAAATACTGGCTGCTGATTGGTCGAGAGCCACGCAATATTCTGTGTGTAGACTGTGATATTGAATGGTCTGATATTGCATGGCGAAACTCTCGCACAATTTTATCAATCCATCTCCTTCACTGATATTCAACTCGTGTGGCAGGTGATTAAAATATGATTAAAGTCTGAGGTGTTGAAAAAACTTTTCGATCCATTAGTAATTTTCCTTTAAAATCTTGAGGCCGATACTTCAAAAAGATTAATTGGGACTTATGTATGTTTTTGATAGAGAAGCAAAGTTGGAATTGAATAATGGTCCAAAATTCAATTTATTCGAGATGGCTGCCATTTAGATGGGGTCTTCTCCTCTGATCTGATATGTAAAGCTAGAAATCGGTACAAAGAGTAGCACAGATTGAACTTGCACCCAAAAAAAAATTACTATTTACCAGTAGCATCACTTCCGTCCTTCAAAGGCATCGTATTACCCATAATCCTCTTGTCGAAGCCAATTCCGGAAAATGTGACAATCCTAGTGTCGCCCCCTGTGATGCTAATTGGAACATCAACCTGAGAAAGAATGTTTTAAAAAAACGTTAATGCACAACGATGATTTACGCACACCTTTTTGTCCTTTGCACTGTCAGCAACAAAACTGAAATAGGGCTGTACGATAATAGGTTGAGACGCAATAAGTAAGTGTGATATCGCGATGTCGATTAAGTCCTGGGATAAATTGACCTAAAATTAGCAGATTTATTTTGTTCTTGAAATTATAATTTTGGAAATATAAATGTACTTTTTGGTGAAAAATACTGAAAATTATTAAAATCAATTCATTACACTTTCTTCCATAAATTTAATGCATTCACTACTTGATACCTCAACGATATGATTTAGCAATTAATGGTAGCGCCTTCGACTTAAATAGATAAATTCCAGTAAAAATCAACCAATTATATTACCATATAAGTTTTAGCTTCCAGTGGTGAAAACCTCCACTGAATTTCGGCCATTCTGCCTGGTAGGACCTCTCCAACTGGGTTGAGGCATTCGAATATTGGGTGGTCAAAGTTATCCTAAAAAGTAGAAAATGTTTATATTAAAGGACTGCCTTAAAAATTTGCGAAGACAGAAACCTTCCATCTAGGAGGCCAAACATTCGAACCAACAATCAACTATATTAAAATTCAACGCTTCCCAAGATATGGCATTTGAAACAGTTTGAAAATATAGATTATGACATGATACTACAAATTAACGGACCCTTCATGCTACTCCAACCGAACTACTGATTGCCAGTTATGAAAACTTGCAAGCAACTTTTTCTACGCTCTCTACAATGTCCTTAGCTGGGTTTCATATTCGAAATTACAGCCACAGAAATTGAAGTGATGTTTTGTCACACTTGGTCTTTAGAAATATGCCCCATATTTTTCCCCTCCCAAGTCTTCACGGGTGTGTTGCTACTTCACTTAATTCAGGCAAATATCCTTCACCCCCCTCTCCCCACAATAAGTTTCAATTAAGGTACGCCAGAGCCTATCTTGGGGGGGGGGGGCGGGTTGGTCTAGTGGTAGCGTGCTGGACTGCCAATCGCTGGGTCCAGGGTTTCAATCCGGCTCTTGCCGGGTCATCTTGGCCTATGCTGGATGGTTGTTTCAATCATCCTCGCCTAATTGACGTGTCCTCCTCCTGTCCTATTATAAATACAGGACGTAAAGCCCCAATCATCCATCCATCCAAAGCCTATCCCATTTACAAATTAACAAATTGTTGTTCCAATTAGTTGAAGCTACACTTACATTTCTCATAATCTGCAATGGCACAGTATTTAACTCATATTTCACGGGCAGAGCCCCTCCGTTGTACATTTCATAGACTTGTAGCGGACTGCTAGCATCACTGATTGGTACGGGGGTGAACATGTGTCTGTCAGTTGTGAAGTGGATGTAGCGTAACGAGGGGTCCACTGTGACGCCAACAAAATTGAGCTGCAATGAAATTAAAGAGGTACATGAGCTGGGATAGCAGAGAGAGACATAGACAGACCAATAGTGCTTGGAAATGTAACCATTTAACATAGTTCCCACCCATCATCCAACAAAATATGATAGGAAGATATATAAAGACATAGTTTATTTTTACGGCAAAATACAGGAGGATGTTATCTTCTTTCATAGGAAAATTAGTAATTTTTCATTGCGAAACAATTGACAAAATATCCAAATTACTTCCATCATGTGTCTATAACTTCATGTAGCGAACAAAAATGTGCCTAAACAGGCTAAACTTCCTATCAGGGACAACTAGAACCTTTCGGTTGAAATGATCTCATAAAGAGGTTAGTTGGGAGGAGAAATGTGATTAATCGTTTTGAGTGCCCTAACTTTTACGCCATGTTAGTTTAGTTAAGTCCAGATAGTTTCTAAACTTCTATGTTGCCTGTCTTACCATTATTTCTCTGCCGCTGCCCAACTTGAGCAAGACGGGCAATCTGTCTGTTCCTGTGCCCATGTGATTGTAGGTCAAGGTCACCGCTTGACTTTGACCTGGTTCAAGGTCACCACAAGGTGGAGACACTGTGAAAATTTGATTCTCTTGGATTCTCAGCTGCAACAGAAACATTTTCAATCAATAAGTCCTTTTTCCAGTTTTTCAATTTTAAAATGTTACTAAAGTGTCATATCCAAGGCACAATGTTTACCTGGTGTAATTCTTCAATGGTGAATTCTCCTGATTCAGCCCAATATTCCAGTTCTAATTGCAGGTCTTTTGGAAACATGGCTTGCCTGAAATTTACCAAAAAAACACATGATGTAATAAAATAACACCTACAAGTAAGCAATACTATATGAAGATCTCTGGCGGACCGCCCTATGTATAAGATTTTACCTCCGAAAAAATATCATTCGATCATAATTATTAATGCGCTATATAAGTAATAAACATTGAAACTTTATCTTCACGAGAGCATCATCTACTTCCTAACACATTGGCGTACCAAGCACAAACTTTTTTTTGAGGGGGGGGGGGTGTAACATTTGCCTGAATTTCAAGATCTAGATTTTTAAAATAAATACCATTCCAAATAAGATCACTTGGAAACCATTGATTTTCAATAATGTCTATTTAAAATCATCTGCCCAAATTGTTTAGCCTTGTATGACTATAAGATAAAATACGAAATAGGGCAATGAATTACACATTTTTTGCAATTTTCGAATGAAGCAATTTGTATTGAATGTAAGAAAAGCTGTATCTCACCATTTAGTGTTTATTGTTCCCGTATTTTCTAACATGATATGAAAGACGCTAGGATCACTTGAAACAGGCGCCGCTCCGAAGTTGAATTCCACCATGGACCGTGTTAGGATAGGAGGTCTGCGTCTTGGTCTGAAAAAAATTAAAGCTCAGTTGATTTTGATATCATGATATTTCAATACATTAAAGTTAGAACGACCATTACAGTCTGTAAATTTGTTACGCAAAAAGGGAGGACCAGTTCACTGTAAAAAATGCACTTTGTGACTCATGACAGCCGATGAAGTGTCATCTTCTCTACTTTCAACATGGGAAACATAGAGGCAGTTTGATCAGTCATTATCAAGAGAAGGCAATTTGATTTGTCATAACTGATTTTAGAGTAAAATCAGATGCATAATCCTTTCGTTTGTGTGTGTCACCAAGTGGGATTAGTCTCTTTAAATCAAATTAATATTGAAAGTATTGGGTATGATCATGACAATTCAGCAGTATGACTTACGAAGTGCCATTTACACAGTGCAACAGGCAACTCTTTTCGCACATCAAATTGACAGACTATAATTATTTAAACTAACTTACGTAGGTCTGGTAGATGCATTGTACATAAGTTCAGCAGGAGACGGATCAGCATCGAGACAGGAATTGAGGCTGAAAAATAGAAAATGCAATTAGTAGATGCCACAATGTCCGACTTAGTCAGATTGCCGTTCACTATAAATTTCGCAATATGAATTGATTGAAACATAAACATTGTATATAAGAGTTAAGTGATACCAATATGCTGGTGCTCAGTTCAAGCGAAACTCCAACCCGAAGTCTATACAACAGAAAGACCGGTTTCTTTGGCTTATTTAACCAGTTTTGAGAAGCAAAGCTTGAGAACACAACAACGGCATATTGATTATGTTTTGGCAACACTGTCAACAGGTTGTTCACTGATGTACAGACAGACTGACAAGCACACACTACTGAACGCATACACCTCTCGCTGAGGGTCTGAGACTGTAAAAGACACAACTTGTTAAACCTGATTGAATACAATTGATACTTACTCATCAAGGCAGAATTGCGACCAAAGCTGCTTTTTACTGACATTTGCTGCACTGCCGGCTCCTCTGATGTCCGTAATGGTCATATTGGGGTAAACTCCTGCGGCCAGCAGGTGGCATAAGTGTTGCTTCTCACCAACCAATGGAACGCCTTCTACCCCTGGTGGAAAAAAACAAGAGATTTACACATCTTGAAAGTAACATTCCAATCTCGAGAAGATGTTAAAAATTATAGCTTGAAAATATGAAAATGAGAACATTTCCAGAGGCTGTTTTCTGTGTAAAAGTTGCAAAGATGTTTGTCAGATATGTTTTGGGAAAGTAAGTCGAAAGAGTCTGCACATGAAAGTTGGCTCATTCCGCAGGGGAAATGTTGGCGTTACAGTTTGTAACGTGAAGCATTGAGACAGAAATTTAGCATAGTTTGTACAGGCCATAAAAATCACCACAATGAGATTTGAGGTCTATTTAATACCAACTTGACAAGAACTAAGTCTGGGGTGGTGCTGCAGTGCACTTTTATGACGTCACCAACCATTGTGTGTCAGATTGGCAGCATCACAAATGTCAACATTTTCTGAAATTTGACTGCCATTTCCATAAATTGTCAAATATCGGACACAAACAGCACCAAAACATTGTGAAAATGTGATATTCACATTACAAATGAGCTAAGCTTGTGGTTGCTGAGATATTTGGGAAAACGTCTGTCCTCTGCTTGACGTGACAAACTGTATGTCCTGAATTTAAGCACTGCTATACACTCATTAGTACAGAAGTATGACATAGCAATGAATAATCTCTCCTACTGGATAATATGGAATTTTAATTGCTAAAGTCCTATATATATCAATCAAGCCATTGAAATTAAACACGGTAAATAATAAAATATAAATTTAAGAAGCTATTCCAACTTACCACTTGGAGCAAGGAGTTGGTATGACAGCGCACATTGGTATTGTACTCTTCTGTGAGGCTGAATCGTTGCCACGACAACTTGCTTGGCTCTAGCAGGGAGGACTCCTTCTCTGACGTCAAGATCAAGAACTGTTGAGGAAAAAAAAAGGAATTAAAACCAAGCATTTTAATGACTAGAATAATTGTGAACAATGATATTAAGAATAAGAAAGAATAAGAATAAGAATAAATTTTATTTAGTCTCGAAACAGTACAAAAGGAGAACATTAGCTCAGTCGAGCTAGTATTCGAGGGCTTCTATATGTGCAGAAGTAAAATCTACTGCTTAAAAAGATATCAGCGTTTCAGCACCAGCGCAACGCGTTTGTGGAAGCCATGAACGGAGGTTGATGCACGGCGTCATACGACGCAATCAAACACTGGGCGCATGCGCGCTCTCGCTCCCTTCTCTTCCGCTTCAAAAAGCACGAGGGACACGCATTTCGAAAGTGGGATAAAAGTCGTGGGTTTTTGCTGGTTTTCCTCATTTTCTGTAGCGAAAGGTACCTTAATTTTGTTGGAGAATGGCCTGCACTTGGGCCGGGTGCACATGGCGAACGGCCAATGTGATGATCGTAGGTGATAGTTTTGTGTCCAGACTGGAGAATGCATTGGCGCTCGAGCACGCACGTGGTCCAGATGCGGAGGAGATGTGTATCAGGGAGGCGGCTTGGGACCTGTTAAAGGCCCCGAAGGAAGTGAGGTTTATCCATTTCTATGGTGTTCCCGGGGCAGGATGCACATCGGGTGCGAGTAAGCCCTTTGTCCTCCCTGAGGAGAAGATCTTGAGAGCCAACCCTAAATTTGTATTGCTCGAGATAGGCGGGAATGA
Organism: Platynereis dumerilii; assembly: GCA_026936325.1. Classification (NCBI taxonomy): domain Eukaryota; kingdom Metazoa; phylum Annelida; class Polychaeta; order Phyllodocida; family Nereididae; genus Platynereis; species Platynereis dumerilii. The sequence continues at coordinate 42,199,216 of JAPTHN010000012.1, forward strand.
CGTGGATTCCCCAGCTTCTATAGAAGATATTGCTCAATCAAAAGTGGCACTAGCCGAAGAGATCATTTCCCGTTATGATGTGAGAGCTGTGGGTATCTCAACGGTTCTTCCAAGGGACAACCCAAGGACCATGGATGGTGGATCCTTCAGAGCCAAGGCCTTGGATGTCAATCTGCTCACGGAAGAATTAGTGGCAAAAAATGTGCGGATCTACTTCCACCGCCACAGTGGGTTCTGGAACACAAATGACTGGTCAAGGGACGGAACCCACCCGGACTCAGTGATAGGCATCAGGAAATACAAGAAAGCAATCACTTCGGCCCTCCACAAATTAATCAAGTCCTTTAATACAAATAATAAATGAGTGACTTTTACTGATACAGGTGGCTCTACTGCGGAATGCGGAGAGTCAGGAATAAAGTTTTGAGACATTGTGTTTGTAATATTAAGAAAAAAGATCTGGTCAGAGTGTGGATTGGGGCAAGCCAAAGGCTCTTTGCTATACACGTTATTTCTTTTATTCATATCACTTGTGTTCGTCTAAAAAGTATTGTGAGAAGAGTGCCAAATGTCATGCGAATTAAGTTCTCGTTGTGAATAAACTGAAGTTGCCCGACTGCGGAATGCGGCGGGCATAAGAATCACAGGCCTACAAAATTATGTTTACATATATACTGGTTCACGGCCACCGCTAATTTGTGGCCAGAGCAAATCTGATTCCGGTTACCAATAGTTTGAGAACATGCATTTTTATTAATTCCAGTCACCACTATTTTGTGACTAAATATTAAGTTGATTCCGGCCACCACTGTTTTGTGGCCAACACATGGTTGATTCCGGTCACCACTATTTTGTGACCATATGTTGTATTAATTCCAGTCACCACTATTTTGTGACTAAATATTAAGTTGATTCCGGCCACCACTGTTTTGTGGCCAACACATGGTTGATTCCGGTCACCACTATTTTGTGACCATATATTGTAATAATTCCAGTCACCACTATTTTGTGACTAATGTTGAATTGATTCCGGCCACCACTATTTTGTGACCATATATATATTCTAATTCCAATCTCCACTACTTATGTCTAAATATTCCATAATCACAATCACCACTATTGCACCTAAATATTACTCAAGTGGTTCGATCTCCAATATTTGTGACCAAATATGGTTTACAGTATACTGATACTCGGTGGCCATCATACTCTTCACAATCGCCTGCTCGCCGGTTCTGGTTAAAATTTATTTGATATTGCAGATGCCGAAACACCCAAAACGTGGCACTAACCAGCGGCAGAGCCGTCCACCGGTGAGATTCACACCGTCAGAACCATCCCCACCGGCATGGCAGGCAACGCCGGGGTCGGCGTGGCAAGTAACGCCAAGAGCATCGTCCCCAGGGGGACAAAGGGATGAAAGTAGAACCATCCGTCGTCTAGAACAGCGGATAGCCGAGTTGGAAACCTCGCTGGGCAGCCCGGTCAGAGGTACTGCCGGACAAAGTTCAAGGCAGGGTGAGTATGTCATCTCGTCATACGCACTCCCTCTCCATGCATCTGTAGAGCAGGAAATGAGAAGCAAAGTAGAGAGAGGAGAGTACATCGACCTGCCACAATTAAGCCCATCCCGAATGGGAGATTCAAAGCGGCCAGACCAGAAGCTTCGTTGTATCACCGCTTGGTCAAGGGCATTCCTGCGCTTAATGTCGGTGTCGTTGGATGTTGCGAAAGTAGACCCGCAAGAGATGATCGTCCACATGGACAACGTTCTGTCCTTAGCGCAAGAAAGGCACCAGTGGGAGGCCTACGATGTAGAGTTCAGAAGGCAGCGAGTGAATGCTGGGTACACATACGCGCACACCAGGGTTGAGCTCTACACGCGGGCAGTCACAAATAAAGGGCATCCCTTTCGTCAAACCCAACAACCCCAGTCCCGCAAGTCAACCGCTGGCCTACAAATGGGAACCTGTTTCAGATTCCACTCCCCTGGCCAACGCTGCGACCTCCAGTCATGTCAGTTTGCCCACAAGTGCCCACACTGCGGCGGAAGACACCCCCAGTACTTATGCTATCAATCCCGCTCGAAGGCCCAGCCGAAAGAGGCAGAGAAGCGGGAAGAAAAGGCCTCTAAGCGCTGAGCGAACTGAAAGCAGAGTTGATGTTACAGGAGCAGCTCCTGTCAGCGGAATGCTGCAGGGAGCCGGTAATAGGCGGCTATCTGAGATTACTGATGTGTCTAAATGGTGTGTTAACCCTGACGGCGGAATGACGCAGGGTGAAAACTATTCTACAGCGCTACCTAGGGTCCCTGTCGGCGGAATGTCGCAGGACGGATCTATGTCGATACTTACACAAAATCATTCTATCAATGGAAAGTGTGGAAAAGTTGGTAAATCAGAAAATCTTGGTAAAACCCCTAACGGCGGAATGCCGCAGGGAATGTTGAAAACAGTGGTGTCCCCAGTGAATGTTAGCTTGCTAAGGAAACTCCTTATTGGTTTTGAGATGGCAGACGTAGTAATAGAGGGATTCACCAATGGGTTTAAATTCCATTTTACGGGATTAGAATGCGACATCCGGTCGAGGAATTCACTAGAAGCTAATACCAATCCGGCTGCTGTGGACACAAAACTGGCAAAGGAGATTAATTGTGGCAGGATTGCTGGTCCGCTAAAGTTACCACCTTTCAGTAACTTCAAGGCTAGCCCTTTGTCATTGCGCCCAAAAAGTGAATCAGGAGCATATCGTCTGCTACACAATTTATCTTACCCCTATGACAATACATCGGTGAACGGAGGGATAGATCAAAAACACAAGACGGTGAAATATGCTTCTATTCAGACGGCAATACGTACAATCAACAATCTGGGCAGGGGTTGCTTCATGGCTAAAGCGGACATAGAATCTGCCTACAGAATTGTGCCTATTCACCCGTCACAGTACCACCTGTTAGGATTCAAATGGCGAGGCCAATACTATTATGACAAATATTTACCAATGGGGATGGCTGAGTCATGTTCGATATTTGAGATGATATCAGATTCAATTGTGCATATTATGAAAGGCGTTGGAATTACAAATATAGTAAAAGTCCTGGATGACTTCTTGTTGTTAGCCCCAACGAAGTCCGAATGTGATGTGGCTATCAATAAATTCAAATTCATGTGTGATCGCCTCGGCATCCCACTGGTGGCGTCGAAAACATCAGTGGAATCATCGCAACAGATAGTCTTCCTGGGAGTCGAAATTAACACAAGTTCAATGGTGGCTAAGCTACCAAAGGACAAGCTGGAAAGGTACAGTCAGGATGCAAGCAATTTCCTGCTGCAGTCAACCACCTCGCTTCGAGAGTTACAGAGCCTGATTGGGAAACTCCAGTTTGCTACGACGGTCATTCCCATTGGCAAACCATTTCTCAGACGTTTGATTGACTCAACAATGGGTAGATGTGTCAACTCGAAAATAGCCATTACCCAGGACATGAGAGCGGATGTCAAAATGTGGCAAATATTCCTGCAGAGCTATAATGGAGTCTCTGTCATAACCTCATATAAGCAATGCAAGGATGACTCCATCAACCTCTTTACAGATGCATCGGATGCAGGTTATGGTGGAACGTATGGTTCTAGGTGGATTCAAGGCAGTTGGAACAAAAAGTGGCGTAGCTTAAATATCGCTGTCAGGGAGTTATACCCAATAGTAGTGCTGATTAGCATGTTTGGTCACCTCTGCCGCAACCAATCCATTGTATTCCAATGCGACAATCAAGCCATTGTAGCATGTATAAACAAACAGACCTCGAAGAACAAAAACATCATGTTGCTCTTGAGACCACTGGTCCTGAATCTTATGCTTAATAACATCAAGTTTAAAGCTGTTTACATCAAATCTAAAGACAACATCTTAGCAGACGCCATTTCTCGTTTTCAGGAGGATGCAGAATTGTTGACTCGCTATGGGATGAAGCCCTCATCAACGCCGGTGCCCCTCCATCTACAGCCGGAGCAGATGATTACCGACAGCGAGTAAGATCTCTCCTGAACCGTTCCTTAGCCCCAGCCACACGGGCCAATTACAACCATCACATCGCGGCGCTCCAGACCTTTCTTTCGGATCGGGCCCTGCCAAGTACGTACCCGATAAGTGTTTTCGACATCATGGCATTTATCACGTCATTACACGAGTCTGGCAAGAAACACTCCACCATATTAGCTTATGTATCGGCAATTGGATTTGCTCATAAAGTACGGGGTCTGACAGATCCGACCTCTACTTTCTTATTTGCGAAGTTGCTAGCGGGAATCAAAAAAGGATCTTATCCAGATGCTAACGACAAACTACAGCCCATTACGTTCCACATGTTAAAAGAGTTAGTCCATCTCGTAGATGACTTGAGAGTGTCAGCATATATACAGACCCTCATTAGAGCAATTATGTCACTCATGTACCACGCTTGCTTACGAATCAGTGAGGTGGGACACTCCGGCAAGGCAGACCACGCCCTTCGCTCATCGCAGGTGTCCTTTTCCCATAAGCCACCTAGTCTCTATCCCCACAAGATCACACTCACGCTGACGACATTCAAACACTCCAAAGCCCCTCAAACAATTCAAGTAAGGCAGATTAAGGACAGCCGGGTGTGTCCTGTCCGTCTGCTGTGGGAGTACAGCAAGGCTAAAAGGGCGGGGATAACTTTCTTTTGTGATGAAAACGGAGTCCCAGTCACTCGTTCATTTGTAATGTCGGTATTACGGCAGTTGGTTGGAATGTCATCTTTCTCTGACAAGAGAGTGAACACTCACAGTTTCCGGATTGGCCGGACAACAGACCTAGTAGTACGGGGTGGAGTCAGTGATGCCTACATACGACATGTTGGCCGCTGGTCGTCGAATGCCTACCTGAAATATATCAGATCAATTGTGGTTCTTTAAACTGGTAGCCAGTTGGCGGAATGTCACAGGTGTGACAGGGTTCTTTGTTCGTTGCCTTCTCCCCTCCTGCTCTCTCCCTGTCTTGGCGCAACCCATGCGATGGGTTGTTCGGCGGGTCTCGGTGTTCCCACCAAGACGGGAGAGATCACGTACAATTGATGAGGTCAAAAAAGGACATTTTTCTCCAGTGCATGTGCTCTATACTCAAGACTAGTTATATTAACTCTATACCCAAGACGTTCAGTATTAATTCAAAGGTGCTTATTACCCATGGCGGACCTGACGGCGGAATGACGCAGGCCCGTTCATGTGGGAAGTTATCATGTTCATGCGTTGTTATGAAGTTAGTATTGTTACATTTAATAAATATTTTAACAACCTTTCCTCGTCGGAGTTCTCGCTTCACACAAATCAGCGTTTCAGCACCAGCGCAACGCGTTTGTGGAAGCCATGAACGGAGGTTGATGCACGGCGTCATACGACGCAATCAAACACTGGGCGCATGCGCGCTCTCGCTCCCTTCTCTTCCGCTTCAAAAACCCTCCTTCCTCCCCATCTGCCTCCAGGGTTATGGTCCAGAATAGGCGGTAGCCCCTATCTCTGTCAGCGGAATGTTGCAGGGGCCTGGCGGGTCTCGGTGTTCCCACCAAGACGGGAGAGATCACGTACAATTGATGAGGTCAAAAAAGGACATTTTTCTCCAGTGCATGTGCTCTATACTCAAGACTAGTTATATTAACTCTATACCCAAGACGTTCAGTATTAATTCAAAGGTGCTTATTACCCATGGCGGACCTGACGGCGGAATGACGCAGGCCCGTTCATGTGGGAAGTTATCATGTTCATGCGTTGTTATGAAGTTAGAATTGTTACATTTAATAAATATTTTAACAACCTTTCCTCGTCGGAGTTCTCGCTTCACACAAAAACATTGCATAAATTTGAAAGTACAAATTGAAAAAGGAGCAAAATACAAGACTACAAGTGCATTTCAAAAATTAGGGATGCACCAATACCACTTTTTCACTTCCGATCCGATACCGATATTGGATTTTTTTTTGCCGATACCACCGATATCCGATGCCACTCTGATACCAATCCCATTAGTTAAATATGGAGCAGTGCCTCCGATACCGATACTGCTTTTGGGTGCTGATACAACCGATGTACCAATACTGGTACATCCCTTTCAAAAATGTGAAAAAATACTCACCAACTAAATCGTTCTTGTAATCTTCATCGGAATACGGTCCCGTAACAGTTTGATCTACGCACAATCTGTACGGTAGACTGCAATTACTGTTATTATAAAGAGTGATATATGTTGATTCGTTGGACCCTATTAAGACTGTCCCGTAGTCTACATACATCTGATCGCACATGATTTCTCCTTCCGTACCCTCTCCGAGGACTCGTACTGGCGTAGAGATTTTCTTGGAGCAAATTTGCGGGTTCTTCTTGTTCTGGGCCCACACGGCCAATGTTGGCTTCAAGACGAATTTGTCCAGGCGTGAAGGAGTGAATTCCCAAGTGTGGTGCTGTAGAGGAGATGATGTAAAAGAAATCAGTTAAAATTTTGGTTTGTTCTTCAAAATGACACGATTATGAGACTGTATTTATCATGTTGATGGAAGTATAGATTAGATAGACGTAGCCAAAGATTCCAGATTTTCTGGGTGTCCAAGACATCCACATTATGAGAAGATGACTAGGTAGATAGAGATAGATATATACATTGTAGATAGGCCTATATTAGGGTGGGACTGGTGCCCCACATTTTGGAAATCTTAGGCGGATCAAACCTGACTTTCTTCACAACTGAGGTTGGCAAATATCAGTGTGTGTGTAAAATATCAGCTCATTCTATTAATATTTAGAGGTAGCACATTTCACTTTAAGTTTATAATGTAAATCCCCATTGGCGAGACCTGAAAAAACCTGAAAAAAGCATGATTTTCCAAAAATGAGACTTAAAATAAATATTTTTCGACCATTCAAAGACTATGGGGGATGGTTTTGGGAGGGCACTTCAGAACAGGCGTCCATTTTGCTATAACATATGTTGTGTGGCCGCTATGAGGAGCTAAAATCTTGAAATTTTGGCGTTTTTGAGTCATTTTCGTCATATTCAGCTGATATTGGACATTAAATTGTGCAGAGATGAGCTGCCCTCCCAAAACCCTCCCCCATACTTTTTGAATGGTCAAAAAATATTGATTCTAAGTCTCATTTTTGGAAAATCATGCTTTTTTGCAGGTTTTTTCAGGTCTCGCCAATGGGGATTTACATTATAAACTTCAAGTGAAATGTGCCACCTCTAATTATAAATAGAATGAGCTGAAATTTTACACACATGCTCTCATATGCCAACCTCACTAGCAAAAAAAAGTCAGGTTTGATCCGCAAACATTGGGGCGCCAGTCCCACCCTAGCCTATATAGATTGATAGATAGATAGACAGATAGATTCTAGATAGATAGATGGATAGTCGGGTTGACAGATAAACAGAGAGACATAAATAGATGTAAATAGACAGATAAAGAGGTGGATGGATAGACAGATAAATGTAGCTTCATTAAAAGAAAGATATAAAGATATCGGACAGATCCACAGATTGAAAAAGCTGACATTTTACGAGACATTCACCAGTACTATTTCCGAGTAACAATCACTCAACACCTTTAAAACATTGAATTATAAAGTAGCAAAAAGTAGGAAACTCCACAGTACCTGTATCTCATTGGGTGAGATGACCCCCGTCGGACAAGACACCCCTAACACCTTCGCGTCTTGTGATTTAATCTTCCATTCAAAATGCAAAGGCATCCTTGTTGTATTCTGTATCCAATAAGTCCTCTGTGACGATGCTCCGACGCACGTAGGTTTAAAGTGCATCTCTCCTTTGTTTTCTAAGGTGACTTTTGGTACTTCTGCAGAACCTATTGCTTCGATTGTCTGTGTAATGAAGAAGAGCTAATTAGGTTAAGTTTAATGTCGGATTTTGATATATTAGGATTGCTAGATATTCAATATCATACTTAAGGTTCAAGTGTGTCCAAGTGTGCAGCATATTCATCTTAGAATTCTAGTTATCTATGATAGTCTATCTAGATATGGCTTCTAGTTGCCTTATTGCATGATGCTTGTAGTTACCTAAGCTTTCAAACAAATAATGCAATTTAAATATCATAAATAAATTAATATTATCTGCCAGAAGAAGCACTCAAGAAAACTGATCTATACTAATTTAAAAGTAAAAAAACTGTTTGTTCATTTCACAGATTTCACGGAGTCATTTTTGAAGAAAATCTTAGTTCGATAAGACCTGGCGCACTGACTGGCCAATCTTGAATAAGATAGAATTTTTCGATCTAGAAAATCTTCTGACGATACTTCTAAAATTAATCTTTAACTTTCAATAAAGAAGCAAATAAAGCAAAAAAACTTACTTCTGTATTCTTGTCATCATTGTTGATCTGCAGTCGCAGTGAGTGATTGTATTGCTTCATTTCTTTCGGGGAACATTTCAGCACAAATATTTGGTAGGGAGTCTTGGCTAAGCCTATCGTTGGCTTCATTGTAAACGCTCTGAAATTAAAAATTAGAGATTGAAATATATGTGATATGTTTGAGATTTTTGGCAGGATGGGATGCTACAATTACCAATTTTATTTGGGCCTACAGATAGATAGATAGATAGATAGATAGATAGATAGATAGATAGATAGATAGATAGATAGATAGATAGATAGATAGATAGACAGATATGGTTAGTGCAGCCCTCTAAGCCCAGTTCTGGTCGCTGACGAGGGTTGATTGCTGAGATGAGACAGAGAGCGGGTCCTCAACATGTTACACATTTACCCCATGTGAGGGATCTTTTACTTGCTCAGTACAGACACTGATACAAGGGGCCACCAATTTAACGTCTCATCCAAACGACATCCAGCTGGGATTTTGCCTACGTAATAGATTGATTCACAGTGCGTTTGAGTTGGAGTCACGAGTCAGAGTTGTGGGCTGTAAAGGGGGAGTCGGGATTCAGAAGATTTAAATTTAGTTTGGATGGAGTCGGGAGTTGGAGAAGAGTCAAATACATAATTGAAAGGAGTCACGAGTCGGGAGTCAAGTTTTGGAAATGGTCGGGAGTCTGAGTTGTATATTTTGAATGGGGGAGACGTCGATAGTCAAAGAGTCAATATCACCTCAGACTGACTCTGAAGCTATGGCGACAAAAGCCTAGATCGGATATGCGCAAACTCCCTGATATCTTTTCCAATATTTCCAACATTTTTGAGTCTCAAATTAACTCCCCATAGCTGGTGATGGCCGTAAGTGGCCGACCAGACGATAGTTGGGGGGGAGGGGGCTATGGACTTTACCCCCCTGACAAACTTTTTTTTTGCTTGCGAAGCATCGACGAACAATTTTTTCGCCACGCGAACAAGCGACAAGCTTTTTTATCGCAATTTTAACATTACGGTACCCCCGCTGCAGGTGGAAACAAACTTCTTTTTTTTTTCATGTGCTGAACAAACTTTTTTTTTCGTTGTCAGGTGAGAAACAAACTTTTTTTTTTTTCACCAGAAGTCCACAGCCCCCCATCCCCCAAGATCATCTGGTCGGCCCCTAATGAAAATTTGACAATACGATGGTGAAAGTGCAAAACCTCGTAAGTCAAAAAAAGCTGTTTTTCAGCGATTGAAAAAAACTGTCAAGTGTCTTTTTTTATTTTTATGTTTATTAATAAGTGAGTTATGGCCAACTAGATACATAGAAAGTGACACCCTGTTGTAGCAAATTTTTTGTCAGAGGTCGTTTACCCCTTGCATTGATGTTACGATCAGATGTGATTGAAAATTTCGACTTACGAGGTTTTGCACTTTCACTTTCTACCCGTGCAAAACCTTGTAACTCGATCATTTATGACACTTTAAAGCAACTTGCAGCATTGAATATACTTTCAATCTATGTATATACAGTGAAAATTATAATTTGCCTATGACAGATTGCAATAACAAATTTTATTGAGTGGCTACAATGGCAAGAATGAGGAAAATGACAATTTTTTCAAATTTTCGTGCACTCTCTTTTTCAATAGCCTACATCACCAAAACAAATATAGGGAGGTAAAATTTTTTTAATCAGGAAACTTGCTGGGAGTCGTAAAAAAGTAACACAGTAATTGTTTTTCAAAAAAAGTTGAAATATCCCACAATATGTGCTTCAAAGTTCTGATTTGAGTTACAAGGTTTTGCACTTTCACTTTTTGAAACATATCGACATACAAGGTTTGGTGAAATCATTCTGTTACCAGTGTGTTACAGCTTCCAAAAATAGCAAACTGGCAAGGTAATCAACTCAAAACGTGTATTGGATATTAAAATAGTCATTCCACCAAAAATCTAAAAATAGCAAAATTTTGACATATGAGGTTTTGCACTTTCACCATCGAATAGCTATTTGAGTTTAAATTGTTTTCTATAACTGTTGTTGGATTATAACACCATTATTACTAAAAATTCTAACTAGTACTCACAAAGAAGGATCTTGATCAAATTGGAACATAACAGGTGTCGTTCCCGTGTTGCCTAGCAACAGAGTTCTGTAAGAACACTCTCCAGTGGTGGAGGGAGGAAACAGAAGGGCGTTGGTGCTCAGTTTGGTTCTGGGCAGAAAAGTCTCCGTGTTAGGTTGAAAGGTGTCCCCTGAAAGACATGAACAACAGATGTTGAGAAACAGACAATGATGAAAATTGTATACACTCAGTGGCGTCAGTTTTAAGTGGTGGGGCAAATCGGGCCAAAGTCTTCATGGAAAGCGGTCTTCAGATGCCCACAATTTTTCTTTATGTGTGACATCTATGCTTTGGCCAGAAAGTAGTGGGGCACCAGCCCCAGGATGAATCTGAAGCACTGTAAATGACAACGTACTTGAACATTTTGGAGAATTTATCAAGTGAAATTTACAGTGTCACTGACTTCATCTGTGATACAAAATCAGAAAAGGCTGATATTATTATATAAGAATTAGGCCAACCAAATTTAAAGGAATGGTATCAAATTTAAAGAGAAATTGTCAAATTTGAGGAGAAAGTGTCAAATATTAAGAAAAAATGTCAAATTTAAAGGGAAAGTGCCAACTTTACAGGAAAAGAATCAAATTTCATGAGAAAGAGTCAAGTTTTAATAGTGGGAAACTCAAATTTCGAGGTAAAATATCAAATTAATGAAAAGCGTTAAATATAAACAGACAAAGGGAAGCATCAAATTGAAGTCATACCTGTAGCATTGAGGGTCAAGCACCAAGGAGGACACATGATGTTATCGTCCACCAATCGATGATCTCTCTGGCTCTTGTAGAAAGCATAGCATTCTAATTCAGCTCCGTAGAATTGGTTAGGAGCAGGCTGAAACAACAATTGTTAGATATAGATCAGGCAATCTCTTCAGCAGTTGTGGCGGAAAGCTTCAAAAAGTGGGGATGTGGCACCGTAGCCCAGGGCAATAATTTCAGTCATAAGCATAGGAGGCAGAAGGGCTTTGGCAGCTTCCCCCCCCCCCAATTTTGGAAAAGCAATATTTTTAGGGGAGTATCGGCCAGCAAATTTTTGTTCATTGTGATTTCTTGGTTTCTTGAGACAGTCTGTGCAATATTTTTTGGGCAGTCCCCCCCCCCACCTTCCCAAATTTATTGACCTCCCACGCCTATGATTTCAACGGAAAAAGAGGGCATTTTAATATATATTTTTTGGCACAAAAGTGGGAACCCCACAACAAGACCAATAGAAGATCATACTCACTGGTTTAAATGTGACAGTAAATGGAGCAGATGCGTTGGCTGGTATATCAACTGTCGCTGGTGAAACTGAGAAAACATGGTCTGGTCCTGAAAATATTTTTAAAAAGAAGAGAATTATAGTTTTTTTTCAAGACAGAGGCAAGAAAATCTCTAGACTTTGTTTTCATTGCAAACACAGCATAGCAGTAAATGACAAAAATATCAACAGACAACTTGAGTATTTACCTCCCATCCAGATGACAGTTATCTTTCCTTTTGTGTGATTGGTCAGATTGACGTTCTGGAATGATTCAAAGTGAAAATTGAGGAAAAAACATTTCAAAATGGGTAGTTCAACATTAAATTCATGGGAGAATACAACAAGTAGTGTTTCTCAATTAAAATGAAGGGGCATAAAAAATATCATACCATTTTACTGACGAGTCTGGCATCAACTCCTTTCCCAAAGTCTGCCAGGTGGTTGTCTAAACTGACATGGGGAGATGAGTTCTGAAAAAAACAGATGTCATAATTATTCAAATTATTATGAAAAATGTCAATCCAGTGAATCAAATGAAATTGATTTATGGAAATCGTAGAGAATCTCATTAAAGATTATGTCTCTGAAATGTATGGGTCTCAAAAATTGTATTAGGCCTATAACAATAATGAATTTTTAGAACAGAGAAGAAGTATAGGTTAACAAAATAAAATAGAAAAGGAAGAAATGTTTCAAATTACCACTGTCTCCGAATGATAGCCGTCATTGAAATACTCGTCCATTGGAGAAGACCTGGCTGGTGAACTTTGTTTTTTGATTGCGTCTCCTTCTGTTGAAGCCTTGTGAAAAACCAGAAATTTTTTTTATTTCAAAAAGATTGGTATAAAATGAACACAAATTCCTACTACTCAGATCATAAAGATTGAATTTTGTTTATTTACACATAACCCACCTTTGTATCAATTAATGTCCCTCTGTCATCCATTTTCAACTGGCCGTCTTTCAACATGGTGCTCAGTTGCTAAAAAAAAAAAAAAAGAATTGTGAACAATTTTAATTTCTTGAAATTAATAGTGCTGGTTCGAAATCTTCTCCATCTTCGGCACTGTATATGATGTACATAATACTCATATCTCTGAGGCTCTGAATTGGGGTTATGGGGGACAGGGAATTCAATAGTAAAATGGCCAAGAGACAGGGGGCGCAAAACCCTATCCAGAGCCTCATCTCTCCAAAATGTCTTATTGTGAGAAAAATATTTTAAAAACATTCGCATCCAAAGATAAAATATTTATGAAAAGTTTGTTAAAAGTTACTTTTGGATTATTTGGTGACTTGTAAGCCCATATAAGGCTGGATGCATTTTACACACTGTCAATAAAGAATTTGTTTATTTGACAATAATCTATAGGTGTATAATAATTAAATCAATTATTAATGATTTTATTGATATTTTTTTTGTTTGATTACGAATATCTTACAGCAAAAAGTATTCAATATTTCCTTGAAATATTTCAATGACAACTCTGACGAAAGGGCAATTTTTAGGTGGCCAAAGTTGGGTGAGGGTCTGGCCACCTTTGAATCCCCGGATTCTTGTTAATTTGCAATTAAATTCAATGCAAAAAAATAAGCCGTACCTCCGGAGCGTAAAAGGACAACCCTCTTTCGGAATGGATGTAGAAATTTTCCACATGTTTCTTCTCCATGACTACGGGTTTCACAGTTTCTGTGTGACATGTTCCCATCAGGTCTATAAATAGAGGACCCTGCAAAAAGGAACAACATTATTATCACGTTCCAGGTGTTGAAGATAGAAATATCAGTGTTCAAGCTAGGCCATTTGAGCATGCCCAACCCTTGCCCACCATTGCCAAAAAAAACTGAAAAAAAAACTTTTTTTTTTGGAAATTTTTTGGGATAAATGCATTCCCAAATAAAATTCTAGCTGAAGTACGGAATATTATACAAATATGAGTGCAACATGAATATTTATATGCATGAGAAAACTCATATTGAATAAGGGCGCAGAAAAAAATTTTGGAATAAAAAATTGCAAAAAAAAAAAGAGCGGAAATTGGAATAAAAAAAGTAGCCCTGTAGCCTAAGTATGACAATGTAAGCTCACTGTGCGAATATGGTAGTCATGAGTAAAAAAACAGGTGATTTTTTTTGTTGTTGAAAAAAATGGTAGTATTGGCCCCTAAGTATAACAATGTAAATTCACTGTACAAATTTGGTAGTCATGAGTCACCAAGACACCTTGTGAGTGGGAACGAAACTATAAAAGTTTCCCTTTACATAGTAAGATATATAGTAAGATAGAGAATTGCTTTAAGTTCACAAGGATTCAATAAAGTTATATTCACCTGATCGTGGACCACACAAGCAATCCTGCGGTAGTAGTTCATTCCGATTGAGGGGTTAAAAGTGATCGTCACCATATTTTTGCTTTGTGGAGCAAGGATGCCCGAGATGGAGTCAAACTTGAACACACTCTCTTCTGAGTCAATCATGAACTGAAACAAACAATTTGAGGAAAAAGATAATTAATTGAGAGAGAGGCAAGACAGTCTATGTTATAAATGTTTCTATGTTGCAAACAGAAGTCCCAAACTAGCCCTGGGACCCATGCGTAGCATGGGTCATGGGTCGTCCCCATTCAAAAACGTGAGATTTTGACTTTGCATCAGGCGATTGAGGACAGCACTAAAACTACTGATAAAGGCTTTACTAAAATTTGATTTTCATTTACCTGACATGTTAATCTACCGACGGCACTATTTTTGAAGGTATTATCTCATTGATTGGTCAGAGTAATTCATTCCTTAAGTCATAGAAATGCTCAAAAATCGTTTTCCTCAGCCATCAGCCTCATTTTCAGCTGTGATGTCACCACTGTGACGTCATCATAGCTCTGTTATGACGTCACCATCACTGCTTGTGATGTCACCATTAAGGCTAGAATGCTGGCCAATCAGAGATCGCCTTTTTCTCAATGTATTAGGAAGAAATCTCTTCTGTGGAGTTCAGAGGATAATTCTGAGGATGCCAGGAAGACTGAATTCATGGAAATAGGTGCCGTCAGTAGCAAATTCTGTCTATTTTCAAAGTGTGTTTTTGATTTTGGCATAAGTATAAAAATAACAGAGAAAATTGAAATCTCCCAAACCCTTTCTTTCAAATCTCATGATTTTTCAATGGGATGATTCATGACCCCTGTCCCACAGGGGTCCAGGGCTAGTCCCAAACTGGGGAGACTGAGACAGGGCTGTGGAAAGTCAGAATTCCATCTACCTGGCTCCTAAATTATTTATAATATTTCAATGTAGAACTGTCTTTGTAAATTAAATATATCAAAATTAAATGATGAGTTGAAGGTTACAGCAGTTTTAGTAAGCACGCGAATCAAACATTTTTTTCCTCCGCTTATCGGCATTATTGCACACAAATATTGCATGGTTAACAGGGGAGAAAAAATTAATTCTACAAAGTTTTCATAGGATTCTGTATATATGAACACATGTCTAGAAAGTTTTGTGCTAAATTTGGGACACATTTCATAATTTTGTAACTGTGTTTTTTTGTAAATTATATCATTTTTAGGAGTCAGCACTTTAATTTTCGACTCCGACTCCAACTCCACCTGAATATCCAAGTATGACTCTGACTCCGCCCAAAAACCTCTGACTCCACGACTCCGAGTCTCCGACTCCTTGACTCCGACACAGTTGTTGCAAAATGAAAGAAGTGCAACGGACACAAAAAAAACCCTTACATACCTGATAGCACGAGTCCACATTGGAGTTGTTCACAATATCTAATGTTTTTGTGACTGTGTTTCTTGAACTAACCAGGTGGAAATTAAGTGCAGTTTGGCTGAGGTGAACTAGGGGACCTGAAATAAAATGAAATAGTCAATTTCCAAAACTGATAAAATAGGAAATTAATCATCATAATGATACCAAAATTTTTTTTTTAAATTTGTTTCAATTTCAATTACACTTTTTTGGAATATCAAACATTTTTAAGATATATGTATGTGTAATATTATGTAGCTTTTATTTGAATTGCAATATTCTGCAATATCTAAATTACATTTTGCATTAATTTCCATTCCAATTTCCAATTAAGTATTTTTATTTTAAAAGTCTTAATCGTTGCATGCCATGACTTGATAAGTCAAAAATACAGATGTGCCGCATCTGCGATGGACTATTTCTATTGTATCCTGTTAAAGCAGAGCAAGCAAAGACATTCAAGATTCTTTCCAATAAGCAAATATTCAATATTTTACAACATCCCCACCACACAAAGTATACTCCACTTACCTATTGATCTGCCGACAAATTTGACAGTCGTCTTGCTGATGTTACTGATCGGCTTAATCTGGATATAATCTGTGCTAGTTTCTCCAACTACGGTAGGTGTGTAAGTAACCTGGAAATTCAAATAAAATCATGAAATTGTTTAATAACAGCGATGACTGAGAGAATATCAATCAAAAACTAATCAACAATGTTATTCTGCAAATTACAGATTGGCTGAGAATGAAACAGTAAATTGATCATCTATGATTTTATATAATGAATCAATATCCGTAGCTAGTCATTGCACAAAGGTCTAACTACAGACAGGAACTTCCAAAGGTCACGATTAAGTTTACACAGTAATAGATTAATAGTCGGAACAGTTGCTTTGGCTTCCATGACAATCTTTACTAATTTATTACCAAGATGCACCCCAAAACAAATCCATGAAATGACGCTTGTTTCCACCAAGTCCACCACAAGAGCCATAGCCACGGAAAAAAAAAGAAGCGAAAATCAAGGCCAAAATGTTTTTTACCCTGAATTTTGACATTTTTATTTTGCTTTTCTATGACCATAATCTTTTCCCAGACAGTGGGAACCCTGGACTCTCCTTATTACAAAATCAGAAAATTGACAGAAGGGCAATTCCGTAAACTCCGATTTACAGATTTGACACTTTAGCAGCTTGTGTAGCCCTACCATTATATCTCAGCTATTTCATTGTTAAATAGGGATGAGGCCAGGTAATAGGGGTATCAGATAAGCCATCAACCAAAGCTATAAGTGCAACAGGAGCTGAGCTACGTCAAAAATATCAGCGTTTCGGACGTACATCACACGATGTACGTCCGAAACACTGATATTTTGACGTAGCTCAGCTCCTGTTGCACTTGGAGCTTTGGTTGATGGCTTGTCTGATACCCCTATTACCTGGCCTCATGTCTGGATAGCAATGAAATAGCTAAGGTATGGTGGTAGGGCTACACAAGCTGCTAAAGTGTCAAATCTGTAAATCGGAGTTTACGGAATTGCCCAGAACCAAATAATAATAGTAGAACTTACAGGAATTCTCAATGAGCTTTTTGCGGGAACAACTCCCTCTTTTTGCAGACAATTGAATACGATATCCGCTCGATTGCTTCTAGAGGGTTGTTCTATTTTGAATGGAGCATTCACCTGAAAAATGTATTATTATTAGTTAGCATACAATATAAATAAGGCCACACATAATTAATCTTTAGCTTCTCAGATCCTCTCAAGGCACTTTTTCTAGGGTCGGTGGGTAGGACAAAAAAAAAGGTTTAAAAAATTTTTTTTTTCACTTTTTTTTTCCCATCGGCAGTAAATCTATTGTGTCGGCGGGTCTGCGCAGCTAAGAATCAATTATGTGTGGCCTAAATTGCTGGATGCCATTGGATAGAAGGGCAGGTGACTTATTAGGACAGGAGGAAGACACTTTAGGGGGGACTCCCGGGAGGGTTGGTCTAGTGGTAGCATGCTAGGTTGCCAATCGCTGGGTCCAGGGTTCGAATCCAGCTCTTGCCGGGTAACCTGGGCCTATGTGGATGGTTATTTCAATCATCCTTAGCTTAGTTGCTGCGTCCTCATCCTGTCTTAATTAGCCTACCAAGTGCATACATACAGGACATAAAGCCCCAGTCATCCAAATTTCAATTCAAGGAAGACATATAACAATGATAAAGACACAATAACCCATACACCAGAAATAAATAATTAGAAAACAGAGATAATATTTGCCTAAGTGGCCAGTTAACTTAATTTCAAAATGTCTAAATACCTAATTTCATCTAAAATCTCACTCTTCATTTTAATGGGCATCTTTTTGTCATCAAAGGCCACAGCCAGAAAAGCTTAGGTTTTTCTGCAGCCTCGTAATAAATTTATTAATAATTAGAAGTTCATCTTACCGGTGACAAATTCTGCAGATCTATCCATTTCTCTCCTCGGCAACCGGCAGCAACTTCTCCAAAATCCACAACCGTTTCCATGGCAACGGAACGTTGAGTTTTCATTCCACTAGCCACCACTAGGTGGGGATACTTGCCTAGCAGGAAAAAACAAAATGAAATTTCACAAAAAAATTGGAATTTAACTTCGGTATGATCTCTTATTTTAAATCAGCTAATTTAACTTTGTTCATGATCATTATCAACATCAAAAAGTGATGACATCATCAGTTTGTGTTTATATTAGAAGCTATGTCCTTACAAAGTTTTCTTACTCTTTTGCTCAGAGTGATTGTGTACAAGAAAGGAAAATAAACAAATCTATAATATATGAAAATTCAAATAAGTTTCCTGGTTCAATACAGTTTTTTGGGCTATTAAATTTATATCAAAATTAGTTTTTCTTTTTCTCATACTCACCTATTCCAACAACTTGAATAACTTCTTTAAGACTTTCTGTTTCGGACCCATAATTCACGACCAAGTTGCCTTGATACACAACTGCGGACTAAAACATATATACAGGGATTAATTAAATTAAATTGATAGTACGACAGTCTACAAAATTTCATCTAAATCATACCAAAAGTCAGGGAATATTTGCAGATAAACTCCTTGAAATATGATTGTGTATGGCCTCAGAAAGATGACCTTTTTAGACAGCAGTTGACCTATTTAGACAGCAGTTGACCTATTTAGACAGCAGTTGACCTATTTAGACAGCAGTACATTAATTTGCCAATGGAGCTCTCTGCCCTAATTTTTCTTTCCTTTGCTCTAATTTAATGTTTATTAATGCGTTCACATTTTTAGAGGGGCAGCTGCTTCACCCTTGCTTTCTACATAGGTCTTCGTCTTTTTTAGAGCATCAAGCAAAATATTTCTTTTTCCATATTTAACGATGGCTGCGTGGAAATCAATAAATAAATAAATAAATTTTTTAAGTTTTATATATCGTAAACCCTTACCATAGGTCTAAATGTAGCCGTGATACAACAAGACTCAAATGGCTGAAGAAATCCCTCTGAAGGCTTGACGGAAAATGGAGCGGCTGCCTCTACGTTGAATGGCGACAATAATTCACTGTAAAGAAATTAAATGATTTGCATCTTTTCATAGAATATAATATAGAAGCGGGGACACAAACCGTGCTAAGGCCAATCATATTAAGGGGAGGTATGGGTGAGAAATTCCCCAAAAATATGTAAGCTTCACATATTCATTTTATGGCACATCTTTGACCAGAACCAACTCAGGCAGCCAGTCCAAGCTTCAATTATATTAAAATATGTCTCTGTCATCACTTAAAGCCTTGTCAAATACCAAGTCATCGCAAAATTTTAGTGAGTAAATAGTGGCGTTGTGTCACTTCAAAGATATCCACGCAAAAAAGTAGTTACCATGGCAACATGGAATTTACTGTGGTGAAACATAACAATGATAACTAAATCGTTCCAAAATTTTGTACCTTTAGCTTCATTAGATTTGGAGAAATAGCCCCAAATATTTTATCTAGTGGTCAATTGCCTGAAATGACGTTAATGTCACGTTTTTGCCATTTTCCGCAACATGTGAAAATCAACTTTTACCCTGCACGGGATGTGAAAAATCTTGACAGCCGTTTGTCGTAGGAACCTGTGGGATACATCATCGGAATCCTCAAAAAATTGTCTTGAAAATTACAGACCAGATTTTAAAAATTTTTTTTCGTTGCAAAATTATATGACATCGTAGCGATAGAAACGAGAATTTTTTCAATAAAAATGACTTTTGACTACTTTACCCTAATTTCTGACACTATGAAAAGAAATATCAAAAATCCGCTCTGTAATTCCCTGCGTCTTGCCTGTCTTCATTTGTAAATTTTTTCAAAATTTTTCTATCATGTCTGTAACTTAAGAAATTTCACATCCCGCGAGCAGTAAAAATCAGCCTTTTTTCGCCTTTTAAACTGGTTACCATGGCAACCATTCATCATAACAATGCAAAATGACCTGAAATCATCTAATTTAACTAAAACCTAACTTTTTATACCAAACTTTGTTCATTAAACTTAAAATTGCAGAAAAGTGCCCTTCTCACCCATACCTCCCCTTAAAATTTTAGCTTCTCTGATCGACTGACCCAACAGATTTTCTGCCTACGGGGGAAAAATTTAGCTTACCATCAATTTTTGTTTATTGACATCGTAAAAAATTTAGATTACAGGTTTGTTTGGTCATACGGCCTAGCTGGAACACTGAATCATAGATCTAATTATTGATGAAAATTAATTATTAGTTATTTTACCTTTTGTTCTTGATACTGAAAGACAACTGGACTTGATCGTTCACTGCACACATGTTGAAACTGATGTCCTTGGGAGCAGCAAGCGCCATTTGAGGAAGAGTGGCTTTTAATGGCACTCTGAACGGTCCTTCCTATAACAAGAACATTTTTTCAAAAAAAAAATAGAGGCGATTTTTAAAGCAAATTCAGCTTGTTCAGCAAATTAGACCACATCTGCATGTTTTTTACGACGATCCCATAAAAAGCGTCCCGTTCTGCACCTGCCCATCCGCGTTTTATTACGAAATCCCGCAGCCCGCCGTTCCGCAAATTTGGCCCCGTCCGCACTTTACTACGACGCTGGCCACCCGTTTCTGATGACGAAGTTTCACAGGCTGATTCTTGAATCTTAGAAAAAAAGCCTCCTGTCGGGAGGCCTGTGGCCATCTATACAGAGGCGAGTGTATATATATAGAGTCACTAAGACTATATCAGCGAGGGGCTGATGCATCGCCTCAAAAAAACATTTTGGCAAAATTACATTTTTTGAAACGGTTAAAAAATAATATAATGACAAGATGCCTTCTAAAATTATGAATAAATCAGTAATATAGAATATCTTACATTGGTGGAAAATTCAATATTGTCCTCATGAACCGTCCTATCCAGGGGCCTAAATGTCACAGGGAGAATGAAGCTTGTTCCAGCACTTAGCACAATGGGTCGAGGGTACAGCGTGGAGAAAGGTCTTGTCCATGGAACCCTAAAGAAACATTCGGATGAACAAATTTAAAGGATTTAATTCTTTTTTGTGTATGCCTAATTTTAAGTCTTTGTTTCAGCTACAAACTTATAGAAAGAGAGAAAGATTGATATGGTAAGTGCACTTAGTGCAGCCCTCAGAGCTATCTCTAACACTATCAAATTAAAAAATGCAGACTTATCAGATTAATCTGAACTTTTCACCAAAACTCATACCTCTATATATATAAAACTATTTTTCACATCATTAAAATAATTAATTTTTTCACATCAATCAAATTTATCAATTTTTCACATGAAATTAATCAATTTTTCACATCAAATTTAATCGTTCACATAAAATTGATCACTCACCTATACCACAACTTGACAGTCTTCAACCCCAGATTCTTGAGTGTAATTCTCTTGACATATTCTTTGCCTGGGTCCCATCCTTGCCACAGTAGCATCTTGTTTACCTCAATGCCGTTGTAGTTTGCTTTTCCACTAGGAGGAGCCATCGTCATTCCGGGCATGTTGCAACACTCTCTGAATTTTCCGTCAAGCACCTTAAAATAATTTTGAATTGAATTAAAATGGTGAAAAATTATTAATGACAGAATGATGGAGAAATGTGACAGATTTGTAGATTTGAAATAGGCTAGGCTCCCTGTTGTGTCTATTTTTGGACTCTCCTAAATAACAGGGACATGTAAATATCGTTTAAAAGACCATAATTTTGAAAGCAAGATCGACTCTTGCCAATTTTTCCATGACCTTTACAAATAATCACCATAATTGAGGGGAGCCGGTTTATTTGAGGGGAGGTATGTTTTGTTGAGGTTAGGCAAGTTTAGTTCATGGTGGGCGAGTTTAGTTGAGGGGAGCAAGGTTTGGTTGAGGGGAGTGGAGTTTAGTTAATGAAGCCAAGTTTAGTTGGGGGGAGTCGAGTTCATTTGATATAAAATGGTTGAAACAAAATGTTAAATAACCAATTGTTGAATCATTGAATGCGAAATACGGAAAATCAAAACTGGAAAACATTTTCAACCAGAAGTATACTGTAATTTGCATAAATCTCACACTCTCCAACACTGAAAGCATATTTTTGAAAAACGAACAACCAAACCAACTGCAATTTAACTGTAAAATTAACAAGAAAAAGACGCAGAATTATAGACACCTCTTGCACCATGCCTCGTGGCGAACTAAGAAAGGAAGCCATGTTTTCCTGCAACATTAACATTGATACGTCCAACTGAATAATATGTAAATGGCACTGCCATGAAATTCGCACAGCATTGTCATAGAACTACTGCATTATCTTCAACATTCCATGCAGAAGGCCAATCTATCTTTTTATAGGACATATAGACAAGGCAAATGGGCAGATAGATAGAATAGATAATAAAATCAGATCTATAGATAAGATTAGATAGATAGATAGATAGATAGATAGATAGATAGATAGACAGATAGATAGATAGATAGATAGATAGATAGATAGATAGCAGTGTTTGCGTTAGCCACTTTGGAACTGGAGTCCCTGGGACTCCCTGCCTTCAGGATTCGGAGTCCCAATGAGGATTTCAGGAGTCCCACACTTTTAATGATTGTCAAGGTAATGGTAAATTTTTCAAGCACATGATGTCCCTTTCTTAATTGTATTAAAGGCCATTTTACTGGTATTCCATTCACTCCCAGCAGATTTGTCAACAGGAAGACCTCCAAATGTAATGATACAATTTGATACATACAATATTAACTTCCTAAGATTTCAATCTGAAAAGTTACTTGTTCACTCAACCGCCAGAATTGAATTGATAGGCCTAATATCTCATGGACCCAGAGCTTGTCCAACTTTGGAGCCATATCCATTATACATCATAATATGATGTTAGAAGTTATTAAATCTGGTGCTTGTGCCAATGTACTCATTGTACTGTATATCGAGGGATTTGATTTTCCTTCTTTCTTTTGCTGTCTTCAGGTCAACATTGACTATCGTGAGCTGTGTGGTGAAAGCTTCCCATTTTGTTTTAGTCATCTTGCTGATGATGTGTCATAAACCATTAGAATGTGAGATAGTTTCAGTTTCACTTCAATTTACAAGTGCTGTTTGTTGGTGGCTGAAAAACAAAGGATTGTGAATCTGATTCTTAATCTAATATCAGTTATCAGACATCATTTTGATCATGACTAATCAAGTGCCCCATCATCTGCCATCATCAGGCCTCTACTCACTCAGTGCACATTTTGCAGTGAAATTGAAAATCTTCCCCACAAAAAGTGGAACTACTGTAATGGTTTCACACCAGGCAAATAATTATTAAGCATAGCCTCTACTCAATGCACGGCAGGTACATGCTTGATACCTGCATGCTCAATACAATCAAGGCCCTGATTTCAAAGTACAACACCTCAGCATCAATTAGATGGGATTGGTAACTCTTAAGGTGACCATTGACACTTCAATTGCAATCAACTTTGACACCTCTGTGAAGGTGTCAATTTCTAAATTTCACTTGTCATAACCTCAAGGGAGTGACATTGAATTGGCTGTAATCCAACCTGTTCAAATCCTGCGTCCTTTGGGACTCCAGAGACTTGAAATACAGAGTCCCCAAAGAAATTTTAGCGTCATTTTAGGGTTGGGACGGCGTAAACGCACACACTGATAGATAGATAGATAGATAGATAGATAGATAGATAGATAGATAGCTTGACAGATAGATAGACAGATTGCATTAAATTGTTGATGTTACATAACTGAGATCAATAAAACCATAGCTATTCAGAGGTGCCTGTTTACTATTAGACTGTTACATAATTTGTTGATAGTTAATGAAGATGGTGTAACCTTAGGTGTTGTTACTTGATGATCTATTCAAGCCATTAACATTTGTATTGACTTTTAATTTTTATTCACTTCTTGCAATCAGGTGGTATGGAAAAAATTATTTCCAATGTTGATACACATATTGATTCAAATCCCTGAAATATGTCATTGGACTTTGGAGGTTATAGGACAAGACTGATATTTCAAAGCTACTTTGAAGATATTTGAGGTATTTTAATTATTTACCAAACTAAACTCTGACTAAACTACTAGCTCCACTTTTATGGCAACTACAGGCAGTCACTGTAGACAGGAGCACCAAACAGAATGAGCTGTCCTTGTGCCTTTGGCAGCCATGAGCTGCGCTCATATCAATGTCAGAAAACTAAAAGAGTAAAAACATATTGAAGTGTGACTTGTTTATGGGAGAAGCTGAAGTGGTGACCTTTACCACAGGACAATTAATAGTCAAAATATACAATTAATTTACATAATATTGGGTAAATGTAATGGTGCTAACGAGTTTCGAGCAAAGAATCAATTGATGAAGTTTTAGGCCTATCTTGCAAGTAGCGGAGGTAGAGGGCAGTGGCGTCCCTATGGGGGGGCATGGGGGGGACACATGGGGGGCACGTGCCCCCCCATATTGGACCTGTGCCCCCCCAGGTACCCCCCATATGAACTTTCCACCTCCGGCTAAAATATACAAATATTATAGTGTGTGCCCCCCCAAGAGAATCGCGTGCCCCCCCAGGTGCCCCCCCCTGCTCGAGACCCCCCAGTTACGCCACTGGTAGAGGGGTAAAATAGGAGTGGGTAGACAGGTACCGTATGTTGTACTATTGTCCATTGAATAGCACCCTGTTGGCTTAGGGTGCTTCTTATTGTTCGCTGTGTATACATGTACATCCACTACCCGCTTCTTTCAGTCCGCTTTTTAGTTTTTCCCCTATCTTCTCCAAAATGATAAAGCCCATTACTGAGTGACCACGGAATGCAATGATTGAATGGTTGGCATGATAATTGATACGTCACGTCACTCTTATTCTTAATCTAATACTCATAGAGGATAGATCTATATTGAGTATATTTCACCAATATGCTATCATTCTAAAAACATGTCATCATTCTAAAACTGTCACTGAGAAGTTCAAAGACATACATAGCCTTGATCTAGTCCAGGGAGCCTCAGATCCAAGCGTAGATTTATCAGAAACTTGATTCATGACATGATCATGCAGTTCACTTTCAAGTTTCATTGACATTGTTTCAACTTAATAGCTCTTAATTTAAAGCCCTTGCCTTGGGCATGGGCCTTGGTGACGGTTGGTCTTGGCACTTGGATAATTTAATGCCCTTGGCCTGGGCCTTGGGGATGCTTGCAAGTTGCATGTGAAGTTACAGCACGACAAACATTGTGTTAATGTTTGTTATGTGAAAATTATGAAAAGAAAAGGACAAAATTGATGTTTGCAATCTCAAATCTTGGCCAAGTTGGTGTGACAAGTTTGTGGATGTTTGCAACACTCCAAAAATCAAAACATTTTCACGCACGTTTTTTAGCTCACATATTCGGTGTCATCGATTAAAAATGGATCAGAAACATTCTCGAGTTATAGAACAACATATCTCACCTATTTTCGCAGCCTTCTGCGGCTATTTTCTTACTTAAAATCCTTTAATTGTTGGCCAGATCCACTCTCCTTCACTTCGTGTCAGCCATGATGTTTACAACATGGCGCCGTTGCTATGGGAACGCGCACCTGCCACCCAAACTAACTGATCACTATTTCCCGCGCAGAACTCTTTTGGCCTGATTTGGCCCACACCAGAGCCTATATATATGAGCCCAATTTGCTCGCCAGGGGTCGTTCCTCCCACCTTTGCCTTCACTGGATTGCTCGCCCTCGTGACCGAAGACAGGACCAAGCGGAAGCAAACAGAAACCACCGCAACAACAAAAAGGGAAACGTGGGAAATGAAAACCGCAGAAAGAAGGATCCAGTGCGCTCGCCCCCCCGCCCCCGGACGACACATGTGCCCCCCACCCGAAAGGCTAAATCCCAGCCTGTTGCAGGAACTCAGGCCCGTACTGAATCCCCACCTGTGTTCTCTCCCTCGTCTCACCAGCGTCCGCTTTACCCCGATTATCCCCCTTCCCCTAGCCCCAACGCCGCCCACGGCTCCCCCTACAGCCTGGGACCTACACCGCAAGCGTACTATGGTGGCTTACAGTACCCGTCCTATTACCCCCATCCCGGTTTCCCTCATTGGCCCATGACCATGATGAGGTCAGCGCCAATGAGCTCATGGGGCCCGATGTACTGAGCCCTGTTCTGCCATCAATCACAGAACAGCCCCATGAGCTACGAACAGTGTTGCAAGTACCGTCCAGGTCTCCACATTGTCTTGTAATGACTCTGAATGTTTGCGGACTGAAGTCTAAATTGTCTATTCCTGAATTTTGTAACTTGTTGAAATGTCATGATATCATTGTGCTATGTGAAACCAAGTGTGACGATCTTGATTTAAGTGTCATTGAAAGTAGCTTCCATTGCTTAGGCTTTGATATTTTTGTACAAAATAGGGAACCTATATCTAAACATAGATCCGGTGGTGTTTTAGTTGCCATTCGGTCTCAGATTGCAAGTAATTTTTCACGCATAAGTTATATTCACAATTTCCTGTTGGTGCTGAAAGGTTCTAGTACTGTTTTAGGTACAGACAAAAATTTGGTGGTAGTAGCAGCATATATACCACCCTATGGGAGTAGATTCTCCTCAGTTGAAATGTTTCATACGCTGGCAGATGTTCTGCTAGACTATGATCCTAGTGAAAATGATGTGCTGTTATGTGGAGACCTAAATGCTCATACTTTATGCAAGGATGACCTTGTTGAGCTGGACCTCAATGTCCATCATGGTCTCGATATGTCAGATTTAAGTGAAATTGATATGCTGCAGACAAAGCAGACGCTACTTCGTCTTGGCCAAGTGACTGAGAGGCACAATTCCGACACCAAAGCTGATAATGGTGGTTACGGAGAGGCATTAGTAGAACTTTGTAGAAATCACTCGTTGGTTATATTTAATGGTAGAACAGGCGAAGACAGATGTATTGGGAAAGCTACCACTACAGATGGTTCAGTCCTCGATTATGTTATTGGATCTCCAGCATTACTGAGTAGTGCTCAGAACTTTAACGTTCAAGATTTCGACCCACTCTTTTCTGATAAACATTGTGTTATACAGTTTTTATTAGGGAGAGGGGTCACTCAGTTTGTCAATGATGCTCGTCCAGGCAGTTTCTGTGTCGCAGGCCATGCTGGGCAGCAAAAAACAGTGACTAATATCGGCAAATGGTCACATGACAAGGGTGGAGCGTTCTCGGAAAATATTGATGCTGGGAAAGTCCAAGACGTTCTTGCCAAAGCCGATGCACTCAGTGTTGACCAATTGACAAACGAAATTAACAGTATAATGATTAAAGGTGCAATAGGTACCTTTGGTCAAAAGACTGTTAGGAAATGTAACGCTAATCTCGGAAAGCCCAAAACGAAAAACAAATTCAAGTTTGTGCTCAGCGAGAATGCCAAAGCATGTAGACTAGCCTATCATAGAGCTAGGAAAGCTTTTAACACAAGTAAGTCTCAGGCAAAAAAGGATGATCTCCTAGCTAAGAGCAAACAGTATAGAAAAGCAATCAGAAAAGCGGCCTTTGAACACAAAACGAAAGTTGTAGCCGATATCAGAAATCTTAAAAAAACTGACAGTAGAAAATTCTGGGGTATTCTCAACAGTAAACCGAAGGACAGTCCCCCAGTGTCTCTACAGCAACTTTGTGAGCACTTCAGAGAGGTGTCAAGAGGGACTGAAGATAATTTCTTGTCAGATTATGTAAATGATCCTGTCACACCAAGCCTGCAAAACTTGAATACCGAGCCGCTGAATACGCACTTCACTGAGACTGAGGTTAAAGCTCAAATTCTCAAACTCAAAAATGGGAAAGCGGCTGGCAGTGATGGGATTATAAATGAGTATATCAAAAACTCTGCGGCTGTACTCATGCCCCTGTACTTATACCTGTTTAACAGAGTTTTAAACGAAGGCAGAGTGCCTCAGGAATGGCTTGTTGGTCTAATTATCCCGCTGTATAAAAACAAGGGCGAAAAGACTGACTGTAACAACTATAGGGGCATCACCCTCCTAAGTTGTTTTGGGAAACTATTTACTGCAATATTAAATACCCGCCTATATAGCTTCTGTGAGCAAAATGAAATACTAAGCGAAATGCAGGCAGGGTTTAGATCAGGTTACTCAACCATTGATCACATTTTCTTGTTGCAGAGTGTGATTGAACTACTTTGTCACAGGAAACAAAAATTGTTCACAGCTTTTGTGGACTATGCAAAAGCGTTTGACACTGTCTCCCGTGAAGCACTTTGGTATAAGCTTCTCAAGTATGGGATAAATGGAAAAATCCTAGAAGTAATGAAAAGTATGTACAGAAATATAAAGTCATGTGTTTTTCTCAACTCTGTTAAATCAGAGTTCTTTGTTAGTTTGAGAGGTGTGCGTCAGGGAGAGAACCTGTCTCCCCTGTTGTTCTCACTCTTTATAAATGACTTGGAAGCATACCTCCTTGCAAAAGGATGTCAACCAGTTTGCCTTGACTCACAGGAAACTGGAAATTTTATGAAATTAATGGTTCTGATGTATGCAGACGATACTATAATGTTTGCAGATAGTGCAGAGGGACTTCAAAAAGCTCTCAGCGCTCTAAATGATTACTGCAATACTTGGCAGCTTCAGGTGAACTGCTCAAAGACGAAAGTTGTGGTGTTTGGTAAGAGAAAGTTCGATCCCAAGAAGTTTACCTTTTCATTAAATGATAGCCCATTAGAAATAGTACAACAATACAAGTACTTGGGCCTAACAATTTCATATAATGGATCTTTCAAGACTGGTGTGGAAGAACTAAGTAAACAAGCCTCAAGGGCGATGTTTGCGCTACTGGCCAAATGTAGAGCTCTTAGTCTGCCAATAGACATTCAATTGTACCTCTTTGATACTTTGGTGACACCAATACTTCTGTATGGTTGTGAGGTATGGGGTCACCAACAAATCCAATGTGTCGAGAAGATGCACCTCAAATTTTTAAAATATATACTTGGAGTTAAACTATCGACATGTAACTCTGTTGTGTATGGTGAACTGGGACGCTATCCACTCAGCATCACCATCAAACAGCGAATGGTTAACTATTGGATTAGAATCATAGCT
The DNA here is from genome assembly GCA_026936325.1 of Platynereis dumerilii. Lineage (NCBI taxonomy): Eukaryota > Metazoa > Annelida > Polychaeta > Phyllodocida > Nereididae > Platynereis > Platynereis dumerilii. Next base: position 42,228,341 of record JAPTHN010000012.1, read on the forward strand.
GGAAAGAATTCTAAGCTTTCACATGTTATGTTGAAAAATCTCACCACACTGCAGAAAAGCAAGTCTTACTCCTCTAAATGGACAAGCTCCATCAAAGGTATTCTTGACGCGTGTGGTCTGAGTAACATATGGGACAGCTCGACGCCAATTAACATTGAGTGGCTAAAAAAGGCAATTGCCAGAACCCTTAAGGATCAATTTCTGCAGGAATGGAGGCATGATCTCGGGTCTAAGTCGTCCTGTGACTTTTATGCCAGTTTTAAACTAAGCGTTAAAATGGAGAATTATTTACTGTTATCCAATCAAAAGTTATGCAAGGCCATTTGTCGCTTTCGTACTTCTAACAACAAGCTCCCCAAAACAACTGGGAGATATAGGAACATTCCACGAAGCGAGCGGTTGTGCACTGTGTGCGATAGGAAAGAAGTGGGGGACGAATTCCATCTCCTAGTAGAATGTTCCAACCAGATAGTAAATTCGGCTAGGAAAAAATACCTACCGAAACACTTATTTGACAGGTCCTCTGTAGCCAAGTGTTCATCTTGGATCGCGGAAATTTCTCGCAGAGATGTTATATCTTTAGGACGCTTTTTAGACAGTGCCATGTCAGTTTACCTGTGATTTACTTTATGTCTTAACTGAATATCAATCTTTGTTTCAACTCCACGTTGCAGCTTATCTTCATACCGTCTGTACTGTTTAATTTCTGTGTTGTAAATGTAAATACATGTTAAATTGCATACACTTTTTCAATTGCTACAGTATTAGTATGGTGCTAGCGTACTTAGTCATGCTTGCATGCGTGCATATATGTTATTTTACTTCTAATGGTGCCAAGAGTGTTCGCACTCAATATATACTTTTGTGAGTTCTTCTTGTGTTGCATTGGTGCTACTTAAGAGATGTTGAACATATTGTAAATATGTAGTCGTTTACCTAATCCGATCCAAATGTGCATAATGGGAGTATGTTACTTCATCCTGCATTTTATGTTTTTATTGTATATACATATTGTGTTGATATACCTTGTGGTCTAAATGGCCTATGATAAGAGTCTCATTGCTGTCACGGATATATATGGAATCAATCGGACTCAATCTTCTTGAGGACTCTTTCTGTTTACTGTAAAAGGCTCTGAGATTAACATGTAAATATTATTTTTTACTACAAATTGTGCCATTAGAGTGTTCGCACTAAATCGGTCTATTTTTACTACTTGTGCCTCATTTATTGTATTGGTGCTACTTAAGCAAAGTTAAATATACTATAGATATGTAGTCTTTTAACTAGTCGATCAAATTGTGCCTAATGGAGTATGTTATTACATCCTGAATTATTATGTTTTTATTGTATACACATAGTGTGTTGGTATACCTCCTGGTCTAAATGGCCTATGAGATGCTCATTGCTGATATGGATACATGTATATGGACATCCCTTGGACTCTTTAAAAATTAATGTAAAAGGCTCTGAGACCTAGTCCTATTAAATCTAACTTTTGATGAAATGCAGTATTATAAAATATATGCCACACGGCACCACCTCAGTGTAACTGTGAACTGCCACTCCCTCTACTGGGTTTTAAGTGGCTTTCAGCAATTTTATTTTCGCACTGAGTGATTTTCTCCTGTAAATATGTAAATATGTTTGAGTAGTTAGATTTCTTTTCTTTTAACAGTTTGTTAGTTGTATTTTGATCATTATGTTTATTTTTTGCTCCATATCACATTGTCTGATCTGAGCTAATAAAAACTTGAAAAACTTGAAACTAGCTATGAGGCCGATCGCAACATGCGCATATTAATTAGGAAGATGACCCAGTTTGTGACACCATTCAGTATCGTGATGACAATGCAGTTGAAAATATCCTAAACTTGTGTTGTCAATGCTCCCACATACGAAATGCTTAATTAAATCAACTGACTTGATGTACAACTGGAAATATGCTTGCTCATTGCAAAGGCATAGTTCCAGCCTGAGTGCAACAATTTTGAAACTTCAGATTCATCCTCACGCACGTGCGAGCCTCTCCGGTGTGATTGGCCAAGACGTCACTCTCCTGTCACGAAGTTAGACTTGGTGAAGCAAGTCCGTTGGATTTGTTTACAATTCACGGGAACATTTACACTGCAATTTCGGCCCTTATAGCGTTGGTAGACTGTTCCTGATGACATGAATGGGTTCCTGTACATCTACTAACTTGACAACAAGCCTATGGTAGGTGCGACAATCCAAATCCTTTGATTTGGCAATTTTGACAGATCTGAGCACATGGCCTCTACGGAATATTTTCGGCAGTGGAGGCAGCGATGGAAGGAGGCACGATGGGAGGCGCTGCAAGCAGCTTGATATGAGCCCCGTCACTCATTGGTTAGCAAGGCGCCGACATTTTAACTACATGCGCCACGACGCTGCAGCGGCTGGCAGCGGAAACGTCACATCCAAACATTGAAATTCATAGGAGCAGGCCCACAGTCCCATGTTCAGGGGCTAGAATCACGAAAAATAAACGTTTTTGAACCCGGAAAAAAATCTCTGTTAAGCAGAAGGAATAGGAAAATCAAGTGACATTGTATTTGGTGAAGTTTTTACTGTATTTACCTTGTAAAACGTCCGTGATTACAGCGTTCCCGTCACTGCAAACACAGAGCTAATGTAATGGTTTCTGGGCTAGAATCGCCGAAAATAAACATTTTTGACCCTGGTAAATTACCTGAGTGAGTAATGGGAATGGGAGAAGGCCACTGACATCAAATTTCTGCTATTTTCTTCAGTAATATGCCAGTGAAACGTCCGTGAATACAGCCAAAATCGCCACTTCAAAATGTAAACATGTGATCCAGAGCAACTAAACAGCCTGACTCCAGGGCCCACCAGGCTGACTAAAACACCCCCATCATATGTTACCCAGGAAGCCTGGTTATATATATTAAGAGCTATTAAGGGCAATTCACTTACAATGGATGATGATTACAAACAGCTAACTGCTTCTTCAGTGCAGTTGAGTCTGTAAATACAGTGCAGAGCCTATAATTGGCCTCATTAGGCCTACTGCATTAGCTGCCACCCAATTGGAAAGCCTTCTTTTATTTTAATAATTGCATGATCTAAAATCAAGGGACCTTAGTCTAGGGAAACTATGTGGAATGTGAAGAAATAGCAGTAAAAAAGAAATAGACAATTTATTTCTTATTCTTACTTAAGAGGCATGGATGGCATAGCCTCCCCCTCCCCGGGAAATTTTTTTGTTATATTTCTAGATAATTTTGTACATTACTATGAACACCACAGAAAGTCTTAAAAATTAAATGAACTGATCACAGTCAAGTTAAGTCTTACCTTATTGTGCTCAAATGAGCAGCCAGCTGGCCTCAAGGGGGGCGGGGGGTTAAGAAAAAGATTGCAAGATTGCGTAAGAAATTTCCTGGAGGGGCAATAACTGTACTAAAGGTCTGTATATTTTGACCCAGTTGACCATTTTCATATATATTTCCAATTGCAGCTAAAAATTGCAAAACATTTTTTATTTCCACACAAACTAAATTCCAGGTCTTTCAAGGCCTTTTTGTTAAAAATGCTGGTTTTTCAGGGCTTTTCATAAGGTATGGAAATTGAGAAACCAAATTCAAGGCGTTTCCAGGATTGGCAGACACCCAGTACGAGGACTGCTGATTAATATGCCCTATTCCAAATTTTGGGAGCTATGGTGTGGTGTACCCTTCCCCCCCAAGAGTTATGCCACTGCGGCTCGCATGACCGTATAGATAATATTTGGGGATGGGGGAGGCTTGGATTTTACCATGAAAAAATTAATATATTTTAAAGTATGGACGTGAGTATTTATTTCGCAAATAAAACCTGCTGAAATGACCAACATTTTATTAAAAAAATAAAGTGTTAAGAAAGAGATTCAATGTGCAAGGCCCAGCATAGCCCTGGACCCATGGGACAGGGGTCATGAATCCTCCCATTGGAAAATCATGAGATTTGAAGGACATGGTCTGGGAGAACTGAATTCTGACTATTTTTCCATGTATTTTCTTCTAATTTTTTCATACGTTCTGAAAGTACACCTTTTATTTCATCTCAAATGGTCAGAGAATAAATGTTTAATAGTCCTCTGAAACTGGAGAAGTGATTTTCATCCTTATACATTGAATAAATGGCCTCTTCTCATTGGTCCAGAGAGTGTGATGTCATAACAAACACCTATGATGTCATAGGTTATTCTTGTGACGTCACAATTGTGACATCACATATCAAAGTGAGGCTGATGACGGCCTCTCACAATTTTTTGACATTTCTCTCATTTAACATCAATTTTTGCCATGTCAATCTTTGTGGAAAAGTTTCCAAAAGTAGTGCCGTCAGTAGTAAAATATGTAAGCTACCAAAATCCAAAATTTCACCAAATTTGGGTAAGAATTGTGTAATCTAGAGCAATTCTCCCGATACCATGTCAAAATCTCAGGATTTTGAATGGGACGAACCATGACCCATGCTACGCATGGGTCCCAGGGCTAGGCCCAGCAGGGGATTTTACAGGGCCTGGAAGCCAACAAATTTTATATCATAATTCATAAATTTGAGGTAAATTCTGAGCAACCATGCACTGCAGTAGTTTTCAAATTAAGAAGTCTTTCTTGATAAGATCATCAAGAAATATACTGGCTCATCAATGTGAGAAACAGGTGAAAATTAAAACACTAAGAACAGCAAACTGGGACAGGATACAGTACTTTTAAAAGATGGGGGAACATTTTATAAGAACTGTACGTACATGAGCTGTTACTGCAGCGGTGGACAGAATTTTGGGCTGGGCTAGTAATTGTATGCACAATGAAGTCATTTAATTGTCAAACCTGAGGGACTTATTCATATTCTTTGACACAAGGGCTGCTAGCATGGTCTTTTTCTGCACAAATATTTTATTTAAAGAAAATTACTATTACATTATTACAAACTTTATTAGGTCCATATACAAACTACATACACGTAACAATTACATAACACCATGTAACAATTACATAGCACCACACAACAATTACCTAGCACCAAACAAAAATAAAAAGGTTCATTCAAAAATTATTATTATGTTTGATGGCTAAATTGTATATTTCACTAATTTCTTCCTTCAAGAATAATGTTTGGAAAGTAGAAATGTAATAATTTATTGTTCAATATTTGAATAAAGCACTTCAATTGGTAGCATAGCTTAACCCCTGTAGCCGCAACAATTTTGAGTACACAAAGCCGCAATGGGGCCTCCGAGGCCCCCACCCTTTCTCAACCCTCAAATATACGATGGTTTTAAAATTTTACGTCAAAAGTAGGACTAGTATATTTAATCAAGTCAAAATGGAGGATAGTGACAGTAAAATTGGGAAAAAATGAAATCTGATTGCTATAAGAATATGAAATAATGTTCCATTTATTTTTCGCCATTTTGTTGGAATATTTAGTATTTTTCAAGTTTTTAACCAAAGTGTTCTCTAAAGTATTGGGATCGTCTTCTAATTTCATTACATCCATTTTGTGTGCTATAAATTGCTAGAGATAAGAAAATAGCAGAGAAAATGGCCATTTTGGCCCTAGCCCTACCAGATCCATTCCTTCAGGGGTCCATTTCAGGCCAGTTTTTTTCTGAGAATAAAGATCCTGCACTTCTATAATACCAGTTACATTTGCAAAATCATCACTGTAGGAGTTTTTGTCTTTTTGACGATGCTGAATCCATTTTGGTAGGTTTCAGATCACTAAAAGGTCAATGTTGCCTGATTTTAGAAAAATGTATCTGAATTTTACTCAAAATGCCAATAAATATAATTTGTATCAAGTATTTTTACTGAACGCAGGTCCTCTTTTAGGTCCTGTATGTTCAGATCTTCTTAATGCTCTGGGGGGTCATTGCCCTCTACAAGCATGTAGACCATGTTCAACATCAATAAATTCACAACTTTTGGATGTTGTTTTGGTGGACTAGGAATACATGAAATCTGAATGTGATTGACAATATTGTTACGCGCAAGCTACGGTAACTGGAGACGAAACTCAGATTTAGGGAGATTTCAGCCTTTATTGAAAACTTGAATAATTATTGATGGAAGTTCAGAAATAAGCAGTCTTGATTTCTTTGAGTCTATGTAAAATGAGATGAAATTCATAAGAGTCAGGATTATTGAGTCTTGCTTGTCTTGATAAGAGTTAGCTTTCTGTTAAACTGGATATCTGTTACTATTGTCTCTTGAAACGAAAGTCTTGCCACTCTCGGAAATCAATCAGCTGGTAGCGTGTATTATTATCTGGTCCTGCCCTTGTCCTGGTCTCAGAATATGGTGCCCTGGTCCTGGTCATGGAATATGGTGCCCTGGTCCTGGAATACGGTGCCTTGGTTGCGGTCCTAAATATGGTGCCCTGGTCCTGGTCCCGGAATATGGTGCCCTGGTCCTGGTCCCGGAATATGGTGCCCTGGTCCTGGTCCCGGAATATGGTGCCCTGGTCCTGGAATACGGTGCCCTGGTCCTGGAATATGGTGCCTTGGTTGCGGTCCTAAATATGGTGCCCTGGTCCTGGTCCCGGAATATGGTGCCCTGGTCCTGGTCCCGGAATATGGTGCCCTGGTCCTGGTCCCGGAATATGGTGCCCTGGTCCTGGAATACGGTGCCCTGGTCCTGGAATATGGTGTCCTGGTCCCGGAATATGGTACCCTGGTCCTGGTCCCGGAATATGGTGCCCTGCTCCTGGAATATGGTGCCCTAGTCCTGGTCCTGGATTATGGTGCCCTGGTCCCGGAATATATGGTACCCTGATCCTGGTCCTGGAATATGGTGCCCTGGTCCTGAAATATGGTGCCCTAGTCCTGGTCCTGGAATATGGTGCCCTGGTCCCGGAATATGGTGCCCTGGTCAAGGTCTTGGAATATGGTGCCCTGGTCCCGGAATATGGTGCCCTGGTCAAGGTCTTGGAATATGGTACCCTGGTCTTGGAATATGGTGCCCTGGTCCCGGAATATGGTGCCCTAGTCCTGGTCCTGGAATATGGTGCCCTGGTCCCGGAATATGGTGCCCTGGTCAAGGTCTTGGAATATGGTGCCCTGGTCCTGGAATATGGTGCCCTGGTCAAGGTCTTGGAATATGGTATCCTGGTCCCGGAATATGGTACCCTGGTCCCGGAATATGGTTCCCTGGTCAAGGTCTTGGAATATGGTACCCTGGTCCCAGAATATGGTGCCCTGATCCCAGATTATAGTGCCCGTAACCAAGGAAAATAACAAAATTATTTTCCTAACTGTCAGATAACTTGAAATGTAGTTGGAAGTAGTTGGTTGGGTCTTGAATTGTCTTAGAAAATTTAGAAAGTCAGAATAAGTTAATTTTCCATTGTTGAGCCTTGGTCCTTGGCCTTGGACAGTTGAGTCAAGACTGACTCAAAACGGTGGTTCCTGCCCCCTATTTATCAACTTTTTGGATTGAGTCCATTGTCAACAGGGGGAGCAGGGTCAAGAAACTTTGGATGAGTCCATCTTGGATCTTTCCAATTCGCGCCTGAACTTTGGCAGCCGAAAATGGTTTTCTTGACCAGACAAGTGGTTGTTTCATCCTGACAATGGCTGGAAGTTGACTGGAGAAAGTGTAAGATTCATTTTAGTCTAAATTTGACTGTTCTACGTGGCTTTTAGGTGATTTGACAACATGTGAAGTTGAACTGCTAAATTCCATGTTTCGGAACTGAATCGGCGCACATTATCGCTCATCAAAACACGCTCGTTTTGATGAATTGGTTGTTCTGAGCTCCTTCTTAGTGTTACTAGTAGGTAAATTGGCATTTTTCTGATCATTTTGGTACCAGTTTCATTAATTTCCGTCAAGATTTGACCATTTTCTGCCACTTTGAAGTTGTGAAGTCAAATCGATATTTTGAACTGTCAAAATGTACATAGGCGCGAGCTAGGGTGTCACACTCCCCTCTCCTAAAATTATACTTCACTGGTGAAATGTAATTCTGAAGGCTGTTAACTTCTCAGGGGATTTTCTGTTCAAGAGACTTGTGAAGTTGTTGTCCCAATGTTCCGAACATCAAAAGTTAATTATTTTCCGTTTTAGTGACATCTGAAGTTTGGGTATCCAGCGTTCCGAAGATTTCAAGTTATTTTTTTCCGTTTTAGTGACATCTGAAGTTAAATTTTCGATTTTAAGTGTCATCCAAAGTTTGGCCTCAGATCGTTCATAGATGCATTTTCCATTTTATAGACATCTCAAGTTAAATTTCTCCCGTGTTCCAGAGTATTCATTTTCTTTTTTTCTGTGATCAATGTAATCTTGGAGATGCTAATTATCAGGACTGATTTCTTTCAGTGGTCCCGTAGAGAGAAGATTGAAGTATGGATTTCTTGAAGAAGGGATTCCCAGTTTCAGTCATCACAAGTCAGTCCTCAAAGATCTATAGATCTATGATGGACTGTGATTTGTCCTTATAAGGAATTTCTTCCCAATGAGAAACTTCCGCAGCTGCCTTATAAAAGGATTTTTCCCATCAGTTTCTTCTTCTGCTTGTGCTGCATGAGAACTCCTTGACGTCTTCTTGGATGCCGGATCTCTAATAACTTGAAGCTTCCCAGATCGTCCTGGAACTCCAGATTTATTCTCCTCTGTTTCACATTCCAGCTCACCCGACCCCGGTGAACTTGGTTCCAACTCTTCACATCCTGAAGTCCTGGAAACCTTGTTTCCCTCTGAGATTGACTTGGAACCTTCCTCTTTCTTGAACTGTTGTTGTTCTGGTTGCTCACTTCCTGGGACAACTTTTTCTATCTTCTGACTATAATCTTCTTGATTATTCCTTTCAGAAACTTCTTGGGGACTGTCATTATGCTTCCTCCTGTGCTCCTCATCTGTTTCAGTTGTCAGATCCTCAGTAGGTACTGGACGACTGTCTTCCTCAACCCTGGAGACAACCAACCTTGCTGTTCCAGCCGTACACTTCTCATGTACCTTCAGCTTTCCTGAACCTGCTTCTGCAACTTTTAGAATTTTCCTCCTGGACTCCTCCAATTTTTCTTCATTATTCTTGACTTTGTTTTTGAGTTTCTTCTTTGCTTTTGTTGCAGGACAAACTCCCTTTGAAACTTCCCTGGAACTGTCCGTAACCTCTCTTGTTGAGACTGCACAGGTCATTTCTGGGCCGATAGAAATGACCTTTTCTAGTTTAAATTTCTTGAACAATCTGAGGAAATCTCATCCTCCTCTTCATTTGTATGAACCACTTTCAAATTTTCAGTCCTCGTTGGACAATGTCGTGCGAAGTGTCCTCCTCGGCCGCATTTGTAACAATCAGCATTACTTTGCTGGACTTTCCCTGCTCCTGAGTTGGTCTGATTCTGCTTTTTAATTAACTTCTGTATCATTTGTGACATCGAACTCACAGCTTCCGTCAGCTCTGTTAGTGTCCCTCTTGAAAGATCCGATGCCTCTGAAGACTTCTCTTTGACAAATCTGACGTTTTCTTTGTCTGACGTCTCTCGTTTGTGATTGCCTTCTTTCCAGGTCGATGTCTTCCTTGAGCGAGGGCTTTCTCGCTGGATATCCCTCCAGTCGTCGTACTCGTAGACAAGTTCTACAGCTTTGTCCAGACTCTCTGGTGATTTCAAGTACTGCACATAGTAATGTAGGTCTTCATCATCGAAGCCATCAAAGAATTGTTTTAGGAGCATGTCTTCCATCACTCTGCGACTAACTCCTGTTGGGTAGGCCTTTCGGATGAGGCGCTTTAAATCTGAAGCAAACTCCCGGATGTTCTCTCCTCGTTGAAATCTTCGGCTGTAAAACTGACGAACATGTGTCTCCCGGGTTTCATGAGTCATGAACCGCTTCTCCAGCTCATCGACAACATCAAAGTAGTCTTCCAAAATATAAGGCTCCAGATCAAAGACGAACTCTGCAGCGTCTCCTCTTAAGTTGGCCAGGAGATATTGTAGCTTCTTCCTTGCTGCCCATTGAAAAGTCACTGCTTCATATTGTCTGATGAAAGTTTGCCACCTTGATTTCCCATCATATGTTGGTAGGGATATTTTCATTGCAGGCGCTGAATCCATGACTCTCGACTGGCTTCTCTGCGACTCCTCATAGCTGTGTCTTTCAGGATAGGAGTATCTGTCATTCCTTGGCAATCTACTACGGTGAAAAGGATCATATTCTTGATATCGCAAATTTTTCATGACTCTAGGTGATGACCTTGAAGCAGCTTGAATCAATGAAGGAGACCGGTTCTCATCTGTCGGATAATTAGAGACTCCTGAATCCCAGTTGCAAGAGGATCTTTGTCTTTGTGACTCGGAGTACTGTCTTTCTTGCAGGCATCTGCCATCCATTCGAGAAGCAGGACAAGTAGGCGTTGCAAAATTCCGATCGTCCCTGTACAGGTTCCTGGGACCATCCACCACCGAGTTGTTGACCAGGAAGTCTTGACCACTATTACGGGGGGATCTAGGTGTCTTTAACAGGGTTCTTCCTTCTGGGGATGTTGCAAGATTCAGGCCCCTCATGTCTGTTCTCAGGCTGGTTTTACTCCGTGTCTGTACTCCCTCCATGACAAGTTCACTGAGTTTCTCTCACCTCTCCAATTATGAAGTTCAAATAAAGTTCTTGTCAAAAACTTGTAGGCTTGTTCGTTTCACTGGATGCCTATTATGAAGACATCCCACCGCTGCCACCAAAATGTTACGCGCAAGCTACGGTAACTGGAGACGAAACTCAGATTTAGGGAGATTTCAGCCTTTATTGAAAACTTGAATAATTATTGATGGAAGTTCAGAAATAAGCAGTCTTGATTTCTTTGAGTCTATGTAAAATGAGATGAAATTCATAAGAGTCAGGATTATTGAGTCTTGCTTGTCTTGATAAGAGTTAGCTTTCTGTTAAACTGGATATCTGTTACTATTGTCTCTTGAAACGAAAGTCTTGCCACTCTCGGAAATCAATCAGCTGGTAGCGTGTATTATTATCTGGTCCTGCCCTTGTCCTGGTCTCAGAATATGGTGCCCTGGTCCTGGTCATGGAATATGGTGCCCTGGTCCTGGAATACGGTGCCTTGGTTGCGGTCCTAAATATGGTGCCCTGGTCCTGGTCCCGGAATATGGTGCCCTGGTCCTGGTCCCGGAATATGGTGCCCTGGTCCTGGTCCCGGAATATGGTGCCCTGGTCCTGGAATACGGTGCCCTGGTCCTGGAATACGGTGCCTTGGTTGCGGTCCTAAATATGGTGCCCTGGTCCTGGTCCCGGAATATGGTGCCCTGGTCCTGGTCCCGGAATATGGTGCCCTGGTCCTGGTCCCGGAATATGGTGCCCTGGTCCTGGAATACGGTGCCCTGGTCCTGGAATATGGTGTCCTGGTCCCGGAATATGGTACCCTGGTCCTGGTCCCGGAATATGGTGCCCTGCTCCTGGAATATGGTGCCCTAGTCCTGGTCCTGGATTATGGTGCCCTGGTCCCGGAATATATGGTACCCTGATCCTGGTCCTGGAATATGGTGCCCTGGTCCTGAAATATGGTGCCCTAGTCCTGGTCCTGGAATATGGTGCCCTGGTCCCGGAATATGGTGCCCTGGTCAAGGTCTTGGAATATGGTGCCCTGGTCCCGGAATATGGTGCCCTGGTCAAGGTCTTGGAATATGGTACCCTGGTCTTGGAATATGGTGCCCTGGTCCCGGAATATGGTGCCCTAGTCCTGGTCCTGGAATATGGTGCCCTGGTCCCGGAATATGGTGCCCTGGTCAAGGTCTTGGAATATGGTGCCCTGGTCCTGGAATATGGTGCCCTGGTCAAGGTCTTGGAATATGGTATCCTGGTCCCGGAATATGGTACCCTGGTCCCGGAATATGGTTCCCTGGTCAAGGTCTTGGAATATGGTACCCTGGTCCCAGAATATGGTGCCCTGATCCCAGATTATAGTGCCCGTAACCAAGGAAAATAACAAAATTATTTTCCTAACTGTCAGATAACTTGAAATGTAGTTGGAAGTAGTTGGTTGGGTCTTGAATTGTCTTAGAAAATTTAGAAAGTCAGAATAAGTTAATTTTCCATTGTTGAGCCTTGGTCCTTGGCCTTGGACAGTTGAGTCAAGACTGACTCAAAACGGTGGTTCCTGCCCCCTATTTATCAACTTTTTGGATTGAGTCCATTGTCAACAGGGGGAGCAGGGTCAAGAAACTTTGGATGAGTCCATCTTGGATCTTTCCAATTCGCGCCTGAACTTTGGCAGCCGAAAATGGTTTTCTTGACCAGACAAGTGGTTGTTTCATCCTGACAATGGCTGGAAGTTGACTGGAGAAAGTGTAAGATTCATTTTAGTCTAAATTTGACTGTTCTACGTGGCTTTTAGGTGATTTGACAACATGTGAAGTTGAACTGCTAAATTCCATGTTTCGGAACTGAATCGGCGCACATTATCGCTCATCAAAACACGCTCGTTTTGATGAATTGGTTGTTCTGAGCTCCTTCTTAGTGTTACTAGTAGGTAAATTGGCATTTTTCTGATCATTTTGGTACCAGTTTCATTAATTTCCGTCAAGATTTGACCATTTTCTGCCACTTTGAAGTTGTGAAGTCAAATCGATATTTTGAACTGTCAAAATGTACATAGGCGCGAGCTAGGGTGTCACAATATATTGTGCAAGATATTATAAAGCACAAATTCCCAGGGGGGCCTCCCAGGCCCCCATTGCGCATACAAGGGTAAAAAAAATATGTCTAAATAAGGATAAATAAAGTTTGTAAAGTATCTAAAGACATTTTATGGAACAATATACCCTGTATAAGACAATAGTTTCGTTATTAGTTTGTAAATTATGGTAAGTAGGTCCTAAGTAATTTTTATGGAAGTGATAAACCGTACACATGTGCACAGGCCTGTTAGAATAACTTAGGGACCGTTCACAATTTATGAATGGAGGGTTTTTTTTTGTTTTGTTGAAATTTCTTAATGCCCTTGGACATGTCAAAAATTAATACCCCCCTTCTTGAGACACACTTGAAATGTTAGTACCCCTTGGACAAACTTCCACTCCATGTCCCCCTCCCCCATCATAAATTCTGAATGGTCCCCTATAACACCTTATTTTTGCAATAGGGCATCCAGATCTTCATGACTTATAATTTTTTTATTTAAAAAAAAAGTCCATTTGCCGAACATCCTTTGAATTGATATTTGTCCAAACTGGAACCGGGACACCTGGTTCTGGGCACTTCATCATTAATTTCCCACTTAATTTCCTGATTTATTCTATCTTGGAAAACTAAGAAATTATCAGACCCTAGCCCAGACAAATATTCAGCCAAATTATAACTTAACTTGACAGTTCAATTAGCTAAAGAGAAAGTGTCATTAGAAATGTCCTATATTGTTTGGCAGAGGTGTAGTTTCCCCTTATTTTTTTTGGACTGGAAAGACTCCCGACTGATGGGGGGGGGGGGGGGGGCATCTCTTGGATATTGGGCAGGGGCAACTACTCTCCCCCCTCTCAGGCATCCCTGGTTACACATACAAAGCCTATTAATAAATTTACAAACAAACAAACAAGGTACGAGCTGCATTTTAACATTGTGATTTTATGAAATGCTCATTTGATATGATACAACAAGTGGGCCTTACTTCAGAATCAGGATCTAAATGGCTGAATCGCACTGCAAGTGTCACCAGCCAATTAAAATAGTCAGCAGTTTGCATCATTTAAATCTAATTGAACAGGGCAACAGTTGAGCCAAGACCCCCTGTCATAGCAATTATTAAGAGAGGACTATGAAGTGAAGGGAGAAAGGCTGGGGTGTTGGAGCAAGAAAGAAATCTTGGATCACAAGTTAATATAATCTGTATTTCTGCTCTATGATACACCTATCCAAGGGCTATGCCTGTGTATTTATTAAGGCCTACGTGCGGGCATTAGGCCTGTGTGTAATTGTATATATAATATATATATATATATATATATAGATTTCTTTTCTTTTATCACACATCATGAGATGCATCATTAGTAGGCCTAGGCATATATATTTATGAACAATTAAGTTTACATGGGTTATAAGCTGTAATTTCTTAATTAATTCAATATAATTGCACTCTGCCTCATAAGCACCATGGGTATTGAGTATTGACTGACCAGGGTGTCAAACGTGACTCAGGTGATTTAATCTGTGCTGATTAGGCCAGCCTGTTAGGTACTTTGCTCCAGCCTGCAGTAATCTGTCAATATAAAGTCACAACAATTCACAAGTTCACAGCAATGGAAGCGCTGTTATACGCGCTGTTTTTACTGGAAAAACGTCACCAGAACATCAGAATCCATGCCTGAGGGATTATTCTATGCTTAATCCATACACAGGTATTTTTTTCCGCACTCAAATATGTCAACCGTGTCCATAACCAGCCCAGAAAATGTGAAAGTGCTAATTCTGCTGTGTTTTTCTTTGGTTTTGCAGCTTCCCGCCACTAGGTGCGCTGGCGCATCACGTAAACAAGATGGCCAGCCAATGAGTGATCTAGCTCCTTTACATTAGCTCTGCCCAGCACACACACAATTCGATAGTAGCTGTGACGTTATCAGTATAAATAACTAAAATAGTAGCCCCAGAGAAACGTGGCTACTCTTCTGATGGCTAACATGTCGTAAGTCTTTCAAAATTACAAGAAATTTGTTGTAAAAAAGAAAAACATGAAACGAAGAAGTAACTTTATACTAATATTGATTTATTGCAAGATTTAATGAATAAATATATACATATAGGTCTATTTATTGTATCACATACTTGACAGCCTTTGACAAAACTGCAACAAATTCAAATGGCAAATAACCTGACATTCAAATTAGGCCTTGTTGTAACAGAAAGTATACATAAAATGTGAATGCAAAAATATAATATATTTAATAGGTCCTGCCTTTAAATATAAAGTCAGTTTATTTGGGTTACAGATAGCAGCGTGAAACTTATCGGTGTCTTCAGCAAAAGTGGCAAACATGCAGAATTAAATGTGTTGCATTGCACAAGGCATGGTTTTGTGGGCCTGTTGTTGGAAATATGATCAAATATATCTGACATGTATATTGTCAAAAATTGGACTGTACTAAATGTAAGTTATATCAGTACCTCATAAATCAGTACCTCACATGAGGTACTGGTCATACCAATGCGCTGCGCTTTCACTTTGAATTGTAAAATTTGAAACCTTTTCATACATTCTTTCTTTGTCTTTTTTTTTCAAAAATGTCTTTAGCTACAAGTAATTCAATCATCCCCCTTAACGTCAGCATTCATTCCTTTGAAATATTGTCCCCTTTCTTTTTGCTCCCGGTCGCCACTTCAGCTGATGAGGTTGAGATGAACCATTTTCATCTCTGGATTGTATCGAGCCGTCACTCCAATCTCTTTCAAGTAATAACAGAGTCCTTCCTTAGCTTTCATGGGACTGCAAATTAAATCAAAAGAATATTATGTATCATACATTTCCCAATAACACAAAACAAATTGCTACCATATATAGATCCACATACAATTGGTGCTTTTGTATTCAAGAAAGTTCCAAATTTAAAAATAACCCCTGCGTTAGGCCTATCTAATCTATTGATTACAAATGTGCTTGAAACAAGCTATTGACTTCAAACTTATATTATACAGTGTATAATAAAATATCATAAGTTTGAAGTCAATAGCTTTGTTTCAAGCATACCATATCAGTAGATTTTAATTGTATAATTAAAACATTAATGAAAATCGACTTCAAACTCAGTGTATCAACTCTTTTATAGTTTCATGTCTTGAATGAATTAAGGGACCATTCAGAATTTATGACTGGGGGGGGGGGGGTGGGAGTTTTGGCCAAGGGGGTACTAACTTTTCACACGTGTTTCAAGGGGGGTATTAATTTTTGACAACACTTCCAACGTGGGGGGTAAGAAATTTTAACAAATAAAAGTTAAAAAACACGCATAACTCATTTTATTTGGACTTTTTTACGGGTAAAAGTCAGCGAAATTACGTGAATCTGTGCGCGTGGCCATGTACAACAGTATGTGTGTATTGCTTTGAATGTCGAGGGGGGGGTACTAAAAATATGCGAGAAACCTAGGGGTGGAGTACTAAAAATCCGCATGAAACTCAAGGGGGGTATAAATTTTTGACGGGAAGTTCCAGCAAAACTCCCACCCTCCAGTCAGAAATTCTGAATGGTCCCTAATGAAGTATTTAAAAGTAGAGTAATTAATTACGCATTAGCTAAGGTCTTTAGCATGGTTTCCACTTTGTCAGCGAGCAGGTTATGCTCCACTACTATGGCCGGGTTTCCTATCTTGATGACAATCCTGGAAACACAAATATTGATTCAGCGATTAGGGGGAACTATTTAATATCCGGGGGGGGGGGCTGGGAGTTTTCCTCAGCGGGAAATTATTTATTTCACGGTACTTGTTAATAATATAATAATCAGGCTTCTGGCACAGTTTCAAACATGACGCCTGAGAACGGTTTTTTCTCTGTCGCGGTAACATAAATTCATTGACATATATATATAAAGTCTTTTAGAGAAGAGAACATATTTTCTGTTGCTCTGATTAGTGGGGCCATCTTCTCAACTAACTTCAGTGAAAATTTCATGCAGATGCAATGAGTACTTTGTACTTTACAATAATGTTACTGAAATATAGTCGTTTTTGAGAAAAATGCCTTTAAAGTTTGAGCTTTACATTGATTTGCATGGTGACTAAAATTAAATAATGAGACAAACATCCCTAATTTTTGTGAAATTATGCTGGTTTTTGGTTTGAATAGGATATTTTAGACCTAATATAGACTGTTTCGATGAAAAAAAATTGTTGGTCCAAAACCACCATTACATGAACGCAAATTGTATGACCTTGTGACACGCAACCTTTTAGCCTTTTTTTTACCTTGCTAGAATATCTAGAAATGTTGACTTCCAACTTCCATTCTCTCCACGAACCACCATTATCTATCCATTCTTGAGCTTTCCAGCTTGGCACTTGCATTCTGACATTTTCTGCAATTTACAAAATATATTAAAGATTGGTCGCCTATAATGGTTAACCTGATATGATGTGAAAAATATCATTAATAGATTCATATTGGCAACAGCGGCCTGACAGGAGAACTTGTCAAAAGTCACAATCTATCAATACCGCTAAATAAAAGATATTATTGTAAAAAAATACAAAAATTCAAAAAGTGTCTGATGAATATCATGTATATGAAATAACTTCCACCCTTAAATATTCTTTACAGCTATTTTAAAATGACTCAAGTATGGTATTTAGATATATATAGGCCTAGTTCTTTTCTAGTTTTGCAAAGACATGCACATTTCAGGAAGACAAAACTAAAAAAATTTGCCCTGAAGCAGTCATGATATCATGCTGCTGGGCAATCGGCTGGTCATTGAATGTGCTCACACTAAAATGCTTGATTCAAAAGTAATACAATATTTCTGGATTACTATGCATCAGCAATGGAGACGTCACAATTAAACAACGATCAGTCATGTGACCTTGAAGGTATTTTTATATCAATCTGACCGGATCAAATAAATTACAGGTGTATCTGCCTTACTTTAAGGTAATTAACTTTAAAAAAAAAAAACCTGCGGAAGTGGCCATATTAATGATTTGATGAATATTCTCTTACTTCTCTTGAAGGTCATATCCGGATAAGAGTATTCTCCTTTCGTCCTTCCTGCACCTGTCTTCTTGTTTTCCTTTTCTTTTACCAAAGCGTCGGTCAACTTGCTAAGGTCATCCAAGGTTGCAAAGGTCGACTTTTATAGCTAAGAAATATTCAAACAATAACTTCCAATTATTGATAGATACAGAGTTAGATACAGTACAAACCAAAATAAAGTAAGACTACCCCAGCAGGAAGGAAGAATCAGCCACTACTTTACCCTTTCACACCTTTGGGCTCCCCCAGAATCACTTCCTACTTGTACCTACTTTGACAACCTTTTCATAGTACAGCTGCTGTCACCTGGAGATAATAAGGGTAATTACAGTCTTTGTTTGAACAGTGAAGGGGGTCAGGGGCGGACTGGCCTATGTGGCAGAGTGGCAGCTGCCACGGGCCCATCCACTTAGGGGGGGGGGGCCCACACAACATGTCAAAAAAATAAAACTTCCACGAAAAAAGGCCGAGAAGCAAAACGTTGCAATAAAGTTTATGGTTGTGTGTTGCAACCAGATGAAGTTAATATATATAACAGGAGATGGCCCTCTCAAATAAGGCCCTCCCACCTAATTTAACAATTTACTGATAGAATTTTGCTTTCCTAATTTGAAATGATGCCGACGCCAGGGATGTAGGGGCCCATTGACCTTTTTTGCCACGGGGCCGAAATGCTGCCAGTCCGCACCTGAAGGGGGTTAAATTCCATTGTTGATAATCCTTTGAGCATACAATACACAGGGCCGTACCCAATACTACCCATGGGGGGTGTGGGGGGTGTGACACCCCCCCCCAATATTTGCCATGGGGGAATTCCCTTACTTCACTTTCTCTATGTTCACCTTCATTGTATTCTTCATTTTCTCCTTCAGCATCTTCTTCAACATGCGTATCTTCATCAGCTATTCTCCTCCACCCCTTTCTTCATCTTCTGCATCTTCTTCACTTTCTTCATCTTCTGCATCTTCTTCATTTTCCTTTCTAGCCATACACACTTCTTTTTCTCCTTCACCTTCTTCACCTTTTCCATCTTCACCTTCTGTTTCTTCTTCTCCTTTGCTTTCAGTGCCTTCTTCCCCTTCTGTTTCTTCTGTTCCTTCTTCACCCTTTTCATCTTCTTCACCTTCTTCTTTATATTCTTCATCTTCATCACCTTTTGTTTCTTCGTCTCTTTTGCGTGAAGTACTTTCTTCATCATTTGTGCCTCCTTCACCTTCTTCACTTTCTTCATATTATCCTCCTTCTGTCTCTTCTTCACCATATGTTTCTTTTTTTCTGCACTTTCTCCATTTTCCTAATCTTCTTCTTCACTTTCTGTCTCCTTTTCACCTTCTGCATCTTCAGTTTTTTTCCTCACTTTCTTCACCTTCACCACCTCCTCCACCTTTTGTATATTCCTCACCTTCTCCTTCTTCTTCTTCCTCTCCATCTTATTCTCCTTCACCTTCAGTGTCTTCTTCTCCTTCACAGACTTCTTCATCGTCTGTAGCTTCTTCGCTTTCTGGATGTTCCTCACCATCTTTTTCGCCTACACGTTCAACACATTCCCCTTCATTTTCAGTATATTCTTCTTCTGTATATCTGCTTCTCCATGTTCAACATCTGTTCCTTCTTCTTCATCATTTGTGTCTTAACTCGTCATCATCTTCTTCACCTGTCTCTGCTTCATCTTCTACATCTTCTTCATCTGCTCCTTCTCTCTTTACACCTTCTGCATCTTCTGTACAGTTTTCACCTTCTCCTTCTTCACCTCCATTCTCTTCTTCACCTTCTGTATATTCCTCACCTTCTTTTCCTTCTACTTCTTCTTCATCTTCTTCTTCCCAACCTCTGTCTCCTCTTCACCTTCTGTCTCTTGTTCTCCCTCTTGCTCACCTTCTGTCTCTTCTTCACCTTCTGTGTATTCTTCATCTTCTTCTTCTTCATTTTGATCATCTTCTTCCCCATCTGTATCCATCACACTATCTCCTGTTTTTGCTTCTTCTTCACCTTCACTATCCTCTTCATCATTTGTGTCTTCCTCACCATCATCTTCTTCACCTTAGATCTCTTCTTCAGCTTCTTCTCCTTCACTCTCAATATACTCTTCACTATATCTATCTTCCAGACTATCTCCTACTTCTTGTCCTTCTCCTTCTCCTTCCTTCTTCTTCCCAAATTTCTGTTCCTTCTTTGCCTTCTGTCTCTTGCTCACCTTCTTTCTCTTCTTCACCTTCTGTGTATTCCTCACCTTCTCTTTCAGCATATTCTTCCCAATCTGTATCTTTCACACTAACTTCTGATTCTTCATCATCCCCATCATACAGACTATCTCCTTCTCCTTCTTCCCAACCTTCTGCTTCCCAACCTTCTGTCTCTTCTTCACCTTCTGCCCCTTCTTCAACCTCCGTCTCTTGTTCACCTTCTATATATTCCTCACCTTCTTCTCCTTCACTTTCAATATACTCTTCACTATATCTATCATCCACACTATCTCCTAATTCTTCTTCTTCTTCCCAGCTTTCTGTTCCTTCTTCGCCTTCTGAGTCTTGTGCACCCTCTGTCTCTTCTTCACCTCCTGTGTATTCCTCACCTTCTTCTTCTTCACTTTCAGCGTATTCTTCCCAATCTGTATCGTTCACACTTTCTCCCGTTTCTGACTCTTCTTCAAAATATTCTTCATCATCTCCATCATACAGACTATCTCCTTCTACTTCTTCCCAACCTTCTGTCTCCTCTTCACCTTCTGTCTCTTGTTCACCCTCTGTCTCTTCTTCACCTCCTGTGTATTCCTCACCTTCTTCTCCTTCACTTTCAGCATATTCTTCCCAATCTGTGTCTTTCACACTATCTTCTGATTCTTCATCATCTCCATCATAAAGACTATCTCCTTCTCCTTCTTCTTCACCTTCTTCTTCCCAACCTTCTGTCTCCTCTTCACCTTCTGTCTCTTGTTCACCCTCTGTCTCTTCTTCACCTCCTTTGTATTCCTCACCTTCTTCTCCTCCACTCTCAGCGTATTCTTCCCAATCTGTATCGTTCACACTTTCTCTCGTTTCTGACTCTTCTTCAAAATATTCTTCATCATCTCCATCATATAGACTATCTCCTTCTACTTCTTCTTTACCTTCTTCTTCCCAACCTTCTGTCTCCTCTTCACCTTCTGTCTCTTGTTCACCCTCTGTCTCTTCTTCACCTCCTGTGTATTCCTCACCTTCTTCTCCTTCACTTTCAGCGTATTCTTCCCAATCTGTGTCTTTCACACTATCTTCTGTTTTTGCTTCTTCTTCACTTTCACAATATTCTTCATCATCTCCATCATACAGACTATCTCCTTCTACTTCTTCCCAACCTTCTGTCTCCTCTTCACCTTCTGTCTCTTGTTCACCCTCTGTCTCTTCTTCACCTCCAGTGTATTCCTCACCTTCTTCTCCTTCACTTTCAGCGTATTCTTCCCAATCTGTGTCTTTCACACTATCTTCTGATTCTTCATCATCTCCATCATACAGACTATCTCCTTCTCCTTCTTCTTCACCTTCTTCTTCCCAACCTTCTGTCTCCTCTTCACCTTCTGTCTCTTCTTCACCCTCCGTCTCTTGTTCACTTTCTATATATTCCTCACCTTCTTCTCCTTCACTTTCAACATATTCTTCCCAATCTATATCTTTCACACTATCTTCTGTTTTTGCTTCTTCTTCACTTTCACAATATTCTTCATCATCTCCATCATACAGACTATCTCCTTCTACTTCTTCCCAACCTTCTGTCTCCTCTTCACCTTCTGTCTCTTGTTCACCCTCTGTCTCTTCTTCACCTCCAGTGTATTCCTCACCTTCTTCTCCTTCACTTTCAGCGTATTCTTCCCAATCTGTGTCTTTCACACTATCTTCTGATTCTTCATCATCTCCATCATACAGACTATCTCCTTCTCCTTCTTCTTCACCTTCTTCTTCCCAACCTTCTGTCTCCTCTTCACCTTCTGTCTCTTCTTCACCCTCCGTCTCTTGTTCACTTTCTATATATTCCTCACCTTCTTCTCCTTCACTTTCAACATATTCTTCCCAATCTGTATCTTTCACACTATATTCTGTTTTTGCTTCTTCTTCACTTTCACAATATTCTTCATCATCTCCACCATACAGATTATCTCCTTCTACTTCTTCTTCACCTTCTTCCCAACCTTCTGTCTCCTCTTCACCTTCTGTATCTTGCTCGCGTTCTTCTCCTTCACTTTCAGCGTATTCTTCCCAATCTGTATCATTCACACTTTCTCCCGTTTCTGACTCTTCTTCAAAATATTCTTCATCATCTCCATCATATAGACTATCTCCTTCTACTTCTTCTTCACTTTCTTCTTCCCAACCTTCTGTGTCCTCTTCACCTTCTGTCTCTTGTTCACCCTCTGTCTCTTCTTCACCTCCTGTGTATTCCTCACCTTCTTCTTCTTCACTTTCAGCGTATTCTTCCCAATCTGTATCGTTCACACTTTCTCCCGTTTCTGACTCTTCTTCAAAATATTCTTCATCATCTCCATCATACAGACTATCTCCTTCTACTTCTTCTTCACCTTCTTCCTCCCAACCTTCTGTCTCCTCTTCACCTTCTGTTTCTTGTTCACTCTCTGTCTCTTCTTCACCTCCTGTGTATTCCTCACCTTCTTCTCCTTCACTTTCAGCGTATTCTTCCCAATCTGTGTCTTTCACACTATCTTCTGATTCTTCATCATCTCCATGATACAGACTATCTTCTTCTCCTTCTTCTTCACCTTCTTCTTCCCAACCTTCTGTCTCCTCTTCACCTTCTGTCTCTTGTTCACCCTCTGTCTCTTCTTCACCTCCTGTGTATTCCTCACCTTCTTCTTCATTTTCAGCGTATTCTTCCCAATCTGTATCATTCACACTTTCTCCCGTTTC
The DNA here is from genome assembly GCA_026936325.1 of Platynereis dumerilii. Taxonomy (NCBI): domain Eukaryota; kingdom Metazoa; phylum Annelida; class Polychaeta; order Phyllodocida; family Nereididae; genus Platynereis; species Platynereis dumerilii. Next base: position 42,250,947 of record JAPTHN010000012.1, read on the forward strand.
TGAGTCTCCTTCAAAATATTCTTCATCATCTCCATCATATAGACTATCTCCTTCTACTTCTTCTTCACCTTCTTCTTCCCAACCTTCTGTGTCCTCTTCACCTTCTGTCTCTTGTTCACCCTCTGTCTCTTCTTCACCTCCTGTGTATTCCTCACCTTCTTCTCCTTCATTTTCAGCGTATTCTTCCCAATCTGTATCTTTAACACTATCTCCCGTTTCTGACTCTTCTTCAAAATATTCTTCATCATCTCCATCATATAGACTATCTCCTTCTACTTCTTCTTCACCTTCTTCTTCCCAACCTTCTGTGTCCTCTTCACCTTCTGTCTCTTGTTCACCCTCTGTCTCTTCTTCACCTCCTGTGTATTCCTCACCTTCTTCTCCTTCACTTTCAGCGTATTCTTCCCAATCTGTATCGTTCACACTTTCTCCCGTTTCTGAGTCTTCTTCAAAATATTCTCCATCATCTCCATCATACAGACTATCTCCTTCTACTTCTTCTTCACCTTCTTCTTCCCAACCTTCTGTCTCCTCTTCACCTTCTGTCTCTTGTTCACCCTCTGTCTCTTCTTCACCTCCTGTGTATTCCTCACCTTCTTCTCCTTCACTTTCAGCAAATTCTTCCCAATCTGTGTCTTTCACACTATCTTCTGATTCTTCATCATCTCCATCATAAAGACTATCTCCTTCTCCTTCTTCTTCACCTTCTTCTTCCCAACCTTCTGTCTCCTCTTCACCTTCTGTCTCTTGTTCACCCTCTGTCTCTTCTTCACCTCCTTTGTATTCCTCACCTTCTTCTCCTCCACTCTCAGCGTATTCTTCCCAATCTGTATCGTTCACACTGTCTCTCGTTTCTGACTCTTCTTCAAAATATTCTTCATCATCTCCATCATATAGACTATCTCCTTCTACTTCTTCTTTACCTTCTTCTTCCCAACCTTCTGTCTCCTCTTCACCTTCTGTCTCTTCTTCACCCTCCGTCTCTTGTTCACTTTCTATATATTCCTCACCTTCTTCTCCTTCACTTTCAACATATTCTTCCCGATCTGTATCTTTCACACTATCTTCTGTTTTTGCTTCTTCTTCACTTTCACAATATTCTTCATCATCTCCATCATACAGACTATCTCCTTCTACTTCTTCCCAACCTTCTGTCTCCTCTTCACCTTCTGTCTCTTGTTCACCCTCTGTCTCTTCTTCACCTCCAGTGTATTCCTCACCTTCTTCTCCTTCACTTTCAGCGTATTCTTCCCAATCTGTGTCTTTCACACTATCTTCTGATTCTTCATCATCTCCATCATACAGACTATCTCCTTCTCCTTCTTCTTCACCTTCTTCTTCCCAACCTTCTGTCTCCTCTTCACCTTCTGTCTCTTCTTCACCCTCCGTCTCTTGTTCACTTTCTATATATTCCTCACCTTCTTCTCCTTCACTTTCAACATATTCTTCCCGATCTGTATCTTTCACACTATATTCTGTTTTTGCTTCTTCTTCACTTTCGCAATATTCTTCATCATCTCCACCATACAGATTATCTCCTTCTACTTCTTCTTCACCTTCTTCCCAACCTTCTGTCTCCTCTTCACCTTCTGTATCTTGCTCACGTTCTTCTCCTTCACTTTCAGCGTATTCTTCCCAATCTGTATCATTCACACTTTCTCCCGTTTCTGACTCTTCTTCAAAATATTCTTCATCATCTCCATCATACAGACTATCTCCTTCTACTTCTTCCCAACCTTCTGTCTCCTCTTCACCTTCTGTCTCTTGTTCACCCTCTGTCTCTTCTTCACCTCCTGTGTATTCCTCACCTTCTTCTCCTTCAATTTCAGCATATTCTCCCCAATCTGTGTCTTTCACACTATCTTCTGATTCTTCATCATCTCCATCATACAGACTATCTCCTTCTCCTTCTTCTTCACCTTCTTCTTCCCAACCTTCTGTTTCCTCTTCACCTTCTGTCTCTTCTTCACCCTCCGTCTCTTGTTCACTTTCTATATATTCCTCACCTTCTTCTCCTTCACTTTCAACATATTCTTCCCAATCTGTATCTTTCACACTATCTTCTGTTTTTGCTTCTTCTTCACTTTCGCAATATTCTTCATCATCTCCATCATTCAGACTATCTCCTTCTCCTTCTTCTTCACCTTCTTCTTCCCAACCTTCTGTCTCCTCTTCACCTTCTGTCTCTTCTTCACCCTCCGTCTCTTGTTCACTTTCTATATATTCCTCACCTTCTTCTCCTTCACTTTCAACATATTCTTCCCAATCTATATCTTTCACACTATCTTCTGTTTTTGCTTCTTCTTCTTCACTTTCATAATATTCTTCATCATCTCCATCATACAGATCATCTCCTTCTACTTCTTCTTCACCTTCTTCCCAACCTTCTGTCTCCTCTTCACCTTCTGTCTCTTGTTCACCCTCTGTCTCTTCTTCACCTCCTTTGTATTCCTCACCTTCTTCTCCTCCACTCTCAGCGTATTCTTCCCAATCTGTATCGTTCACACTGTCTCTCGTTTCTGACTCTTCTTCAAAATATTCTTCATCATCTCCATCATATAGACTATCTCCTTCTACTTCTTCTTTACCTTCTTCTTCCCAACCTTCTGTCTCCTCTTCACCTTCTGTCTCTTCTTCACCCTCCGTCTCTTGTTCACTTTCTATATATTCCTCACCTTCTTCTCCTTCACTTTCAACATATTCTTCCCAATCTATATCTTTCACACTATCTTCTGTTTTTGCTTCTTCTTCACTTTCACAATATTCTTCATCATCTCCATCATACAGACTATCTCCTTCTACTTCTTCCCAACCTTCTGTCTCCTCTTCACCTTCTGTCTCTTGTTCACCCTCTGTCTCTTCTTCACCTCCAGTGTATTCCTCACCTTCTTCTCCTTCACTTTCAGCGTATTCTTCCCAATCTGTGTCTTTCACACTATCTTCTGATTCTTCATCATCTCCATCATACAGACTATCTCCTTCTCCTTCTTCTTCACCTTCTTCTTCCCAACCTTCTGTCTCCTCTTCACCTTCTGTCTCTTCTTCACCCTCCGTCTCTTGTTCACTTTCTATATATTCCTCACCTTCTTCTCCTTCACTTTCAACATATTCTTCCCGATCTGTATCTTTCACACTATATTCTGTTTTTGCTTCTTCTTCACTTTCGCAATATTCTTCATCATCTCCATCATACAGATTATCTCCTTCTACTTCTTCTTCACCTTCTTCCCAACCTTCTGTCTCCTCTTCACCTTCTGTATCTTGCTCACGTTCTTCTCCTTCACTTTCAGCGTATTCTTCCCAATCTGTATCTTTAACACTATCTCCCATTTCTGACTCTTCTTCAAAATATTCTTCATCATCTCCATCATATAGACTATCTCCTTCTACTTCTTCTTCACTTTCTTCTTCCCAACCTTCTGTGTCCTCTTCACCTTCTGTCTCTTGTTCACCCTCTGTCTCTTCTTCACCTCCTGTGTATTCCTCACCTTCTTCTCCTTCACTTTCAGCGTATTCTTCCCAATCTGTGTCTTTCACACTATCTTCTGATTCTTCATCATCTCCATCATACAGACTATCTCCTTCTCCTTCTTCTTCACCTTCTTCTTCCCAACCTTCTGTCTCCTCTTCACCTTCTGTCTCTTCTTCACCCTCCGTCTCTTGTTCACTTTCTATATATTCCTCACCTTCTTCTCCTTCACTTTCAACATATTCTTCCCGATCTGTATCTTTCACACTATATTCTGTTTTTGCTTCTTCTTCACTTTCGCAATATTCTTCATCATCTCCATCATACAGATTATCTCCTTCTACTTCTTCTTCACCTTCTTCCCAACCTTCTGTCTCCTCTTCACCTTCTGTATCTTGCTCACGTTCTTCTCCTTCACTTTCAGCGTATTCTTCCCAATCTGTATCTTTAACACTATCTCCCATTTCTGACTCTTCTTCAAAATATTCTTCATCATCTCCATCATATAGACTATCTCCTTCTACTTCTTCTTCACTTTCTTCTTCCCAACCTTCTGTCTCCTCTTCACCTTCTGTCTCTTGTTCACCCTCTGTCTCTTCTTCACCTCCAGTGTATTCCTCACCTTCTTCTCCTTCACTTTCAGCGTATTCTTCCCAATCTGTGTCTTTCACACTATCTTCTGATTCTTCATCATCTCCATCATACAGACTATCTCCTTCTCCTTCTTCTTCACCTTCTTCTTCCCAACCTTCTGTCTCCTCTTCACCTTCTGTCTCTTCTTCACCCTCCGTCTCTTGTTCACTTTCTATATATTCCTCACCTTCTTCTCCTTCACTTTCAACATATTCTTCCCGATCTGTATCTTTCACACTATATTCTGTTTTTGCTTCTTCTTCACTTTCGCAATATTCTTCATCATCTCCATCATACAGATTATCTCCTTCTACTTCTTCTTCACCTTCTTCCCAACCTTCTGTCTCCTCTTCACCTTCTGTATCTTGCTCACGTTCTTCTCCTTCACTTTCAGCGTATTCTTCCCAATCTGTATCTTTAACACTATCTCCCATTTCTGACTCTTCTTCAAAATATTCTTCATCATCTCCATCATATAGACTATCTCCTTCTACTTCTTCTTCACTTTCTTCTTCCCAACCTTCTGTGTCCTCTTCACCTTCTGTCTCTTGTTCACCCTCTGTCTCTTCTTCACCTCCTGTGTATTCCTCACCTTCTTCTCCTTCAATTTCAGCATATTCTCCCCAATCTGTGTCTTTCACACTATCTTCTGATTCTTCATCATCTCCATCATACAGACTATCTCCTTCTCCTTCTTCTTCACCTTCTTCTTCCCAACCTTCTGTCTCCTCTTCACCTTCTGTCTCTTCTTCACCCTCCGTCTCTTGTTCACTTTCTATATATTCCTCACCTTCTTCTCCTTCACTTTCAACATATTCTTCCCAATCTGTATCTTTCACACTATCTTCTGTTTTTGCTTCTTCTTCACTTTCGCAATATTCTTCATCATCTCCATCATTCAGACTATCTCCTTCTCCTTCTTCTTCACCTTCTTCTTCCCAACCTTCTGTCTCCTCTTCACCTTCTGTCTCTTCTTCACCCTCCGTCTCTTGTTCACTTTCTATATATTCCTCACCTTCTTCTCCTTCACTTTCAACATATTCTTCCCAATCTATATCTTTCACACTATCTTCTGTTTTTGCTTCTTCTTCTTCACTTTCATAATATTCTTCATCATCTCCATCATACAGATCATCTCCTTCTACTTCTTCTTCACCTTCTTCCCAACCTTCTGTCTCCTCTTCACCTTCTGTCTCTTGTTCACCCTCTGTCTCTTCTTCACCTCCTGTGTATTCCTCACCTTCTTCTCCTTCACTTTCAGCGTATTCTTCCCAATCTGTGTCTTTCACACTATCTTCTGATTCTTCATCATCTCCATGATACAGACTATCTCCTTCTACTTCTTCTTCACCTTCTTCTTCCCAACCTTCTGTCTCCTCTTCACCTTCTGTCTCTTGCTCACCTTCTGTCTCTTCTTCACCTTCTGTGTATTCCTCACCTTCTTCTCCTTCATTTTCAGCGTATTCTTCCCAATCTGTATCGTTCACACTTTCTCCCGTTTCTGACTCTTCTTCAAAATATACTTCATCATCTCCATCATATAGACAGGTGATAAAACGATGTCTATGCGGGCCGTTTTGACAAGGATAGATCAGAAAGTTCATAAGATGGTCAGCTACATTTACTGCGGCCACGCCAGGGGTGTAAGAGCTGTTTGAAGAGTTGGTGAAGCATAAGTCTTTGATGGTAGCTGATGAATCTGTTATTCTTGTATATGTGTTGGTGGTTTGAGAAAAACAGTAGTCCGAAGCTGTCTCTTGTTCACCCTCTGTCTCTTCTTCACCTCCTGGGTATTCCTCACCTTCTTCTCCTTTACTTTCAGCGTATTCTTCCCAATCTGTATCTTTCGCACTTTCTCCCGTTTCTGACTCTTCTTCAAAATATTCTTCATCATCTCCATCATATAGACTATCTCCTTCTACTTCTTCTTCACCTTCTTCCCAACCTTCTGTGTCCTCTTCACCTTCTGTCTCTTCTTCACCCTCTGTCTCTTCTTCACCTTCTGTGTATTCCTCACCTTCTTCTCCTTCACTTTCAGCATATTCTTCCCAATTTCTATCTTTTACACTGTCTTCTGATTTTGCTTCTTCTTCACTTTTACAATCTTCTTCATCATCTCCATCATACAAACTATCTACATCTACTTCTTCTTCACCTTCTTCTTCCCAACCTTCTGTCTCCTCTGCACCTTCTGTCTCTAGTTCAAACTCTGTCTCTTGCTCACCTTCTGTCTCTTCTTCACCTTCTGTGTATTCCTCACCTTCTTCTCTTTCATTTACATCATCTTGTTCCCCTTCTGTATCTTCATCTCCTTGTTCATCTTCTGTTCTTTCTATTTCTTCCTCTTCACTATCTCCTTCATAATTTGTATATTCCTCACCTTCATCTTCCTCACCTTCAGTCTCTTCTTCACCTTCTATATATTCCTCACCTTCTTCTCCTTCTCTTTCACTTCTTTTATCTTGTTGACCTTCAGTCTCTTCTTCACCCTCTTCTTCATCTGCGTCTTCTGCTTCTTCTTCACCTTCGTCACTTTCTTTTTCACCTCCTTCACCTTCTTCCTCACCTTCTTCTGCTTCCTCTTCACTTTTTTCTTTGTCTTCTTCTTCACCTGCCTCTGCACCTGCCTCTCCACCTTCTTCATCATTTTCTTCAACCTCTTCATATTCTTCTTTAACTTCTTCATTACTGTCTTCTTCACCTTTATCTTCACTGTCCTCTTCTCCTTCTTCACCTTCCTCTTCACATTCTTCTTCACATACTTCCTCACCTTCTGCTTCTTTTTCACCTTCTTCCGCCACTTCACCTTCTTCTCCCTCATCTTCACTGTCTTCCTCTGCTTCTTCTTCACCTTCCTCTTCACCTTCCTCTATAACTTCTTCACATTCCTCTATATCTTCTTCTTCACCTTCCTCTATATCTTCTTCTTCATCTTCCTCTTCACCTTCTTCACCTTCATCTTCACCTACATCTTCATCCTCCTCCGCTTCATATTCATTTTCCTCATCACATTCCTGTTCACCTTCTTCACTTTCCTCTTCAACTTCCTCTTCACCCTCTTCTGCTTCATCTTCACCTTCCACTTCACCTTCCTCTTTACCTTCTTCCTCACCTTTGTCTTCACTGTCTTCTTCTGCTTCTTCTTCACCTTCTTCTTCACCTTCTTCTTCACCTTCTTCTTCACCTTCTTCTTCACCTTCTTCTTCACATTCTTCTTCTTCACATTCTTCTTCTTCACATTCTTCTTCTTCACATTCATCTTCCTCACATTCTCCTTCCCCACCTTCTCCTTTGCCTCCCTCTTCACCTTCTTCTCCTTCATCTTCACTGTCTTCCTCTGCTTCTTCTTCACTCTCCTCTTCAGCTTCCTCTCTGCCTTCCTCCTCACCTTTTTCCTTACTTTCCGCTTTACCTTCTTCTTCACCTTCCTCTTCACTTTCCTCACCTTCTACTTCATTGTCTTCTTCACCTTCTCCTTCCCCATCTTCTTCTTCCTCACCTTCTTCTTCCTCACCTTCTTCCCCCACTTCTCCTTTGCCTTCCTCTTCACCTTCTTCTTCAAACTCCTCTTCACCTTCTTCCACACCTTTTTCCACACCTTCTTCCATGCCTTCCCCTAAATCTTTTTCTTCACCCTCTTCACCTTCTTCTTCACATTCTTCTTCCTCATATTCTTCTTCCCCACCTTCTTCTTCCCCAATTTCTTCTCCCTCGCATTCTCCTTTGCCTTTTTCTTCTCCTTCATCTTCACTATCTTCCTCTGCTTCTTCTTCACTTTCCTCTTTGCCTTCTTCACCATCTTCTTTGTCTTCCTCCTTATTGTCTTTCTCACCTTCCTTCTCATCTTCTTCTTCACCTTCCTCTTCACCTACATCTTCACCTTCTTCACCCTCTTCTGCTTCTTCTTCATCCTCTTCCGCTTCATTTTCATTTTCCTCATCACCTTCCAGTTCACCTTTTTCTTCACTTTCCTCTTCACATTCCTCTTCACCTTCCTCTTCACCCTCTTCTGCTTCATCTTCACCTTCCACTTCACCTTCCTCTTTACCTTCTTCCTCACCTTTGTTTTCACTGTCTTCCTCTGCTTCTTCTTCACCTTCTTCATCACCTTCCTCTTTACCTTCTTCTTCTTTTTCACATTCCTCTTCCTCACCTTCATCTTCCTCACATTCTTCTTCCCCACCTTCTTCTTCCTCACTTTCTTCTTCCTCGAATTCTCCTTTGCCTTCCTCTTCACCTTCTTCTCCTTCATCTTCACCTACATCTTCATCCTCTTCCTCTTCATTTTCATTTTCCTCATCACATTCCTGTTCACCTTCTTCACTTTCCTCTTCACCTTCCTCTTCACCCTCTTCTGCTTCATCTTCACCTTCCACTTCACCTTCCTCTTTACCTTCTTCCTCACCTTTGTCTTCACTGTCTTCCTCTGCTTCTTCTTCACCTTCTTCATCACCTTCCTCTTTACCTTCTTCTTCTTCACATTCTTCTTCCTCACCTTCATCTTCCTCAAATTCTTCTTTCTCACATTCTCCTTTGCCTTCCTCTTCACCTTCTTCTCCTTCATCTTCACTTACATCTTCATCCTCTTCCGCTTCATTTTCATTTTCCTCATCACATTCCTGTTCACCTTCTTCACTTTCCTCTTCACCCTCTTCTGCTTCATCGTCACCTTCCACTTCACCTTCCTCTTCACCTTCTTCTTCACCTTCTTCTTCCTCACATTCATCTTCCTCACATTCTTCTTCCCCACCTTCTTCTTCCTCACTTTCTTCTTCCTCGCATTCTCCTTTGCCTTCCTCTTCAACTTCTTCTCCTTCATCTTCACTGTCTTCCTCTGCTTCTTCTTCACCTTCCTCTTCAGCTTCCTCTATATCTTCTTCATCTTCCTCTTCTCCTTCTTCTTCACGTCCATCTTCACCTACATCTTGACCCTCTTCTGCTTCTTCTTCATCTTCCACTTCACTTTCCTCATTACCTTCTTCCTCACCTTTGTCTTCACTGCCTTCCTCTGCTTCTTCTTCACCTTCTTCATCACCTTCCTGTTTACCTTCTACACCTTCCTCTGCCAGTTCTTCTTCACCTTCTTCTTCTTCACATTCTTCTTCCTCACCTTCATCTTCCTCACATTCTTCTTCGCCACCTTCTTCTTCCTCGCGTCCTCCTTTGCCTTCATCTTCACCTTCTTCTTCACATTTTTCCTCACCTTCTTCTTGGCCTTCTTCCTCACCTTCTTCCGCACCTTCTTCCATGCCTTCCCCTACATCTCCTTCTTGGCTTTCCTCTTCACCTTCCTCTTCACCTTCTTCTCCTTCATCTTCACTGTCTTCCTCTGCTTCTTCTTCACCTTCCTGTTCAGCTTCCTCTATATCGTCTTCTTTGCCCTCCTCTTCACCTTCTTCTTCACTTTCTTCTTTGCCTTCCCCACTTTCCTCCTCACCTTCTTCACTTTCCTCTTCACCTTCTCCTTCATCTTCTTCTTCACCTCCCTCTTCAGCTTCCTCGTCATAGTCTTCTTGACCTTCTACTTTTTCTTCACCATCCTCTTCGCATTCTTCTTCAGCTTCCTCTTCACCTTCCTCTTCTCCATCTTCCTCAGCTTCTTCTTCATCTTTTCCCTCACCTTCCTCCTCATCTTCCTTTCCACTAGCACCTGATGGGCCTCCTTCTTTATCTAATCCTTCTGATGTTTCTTCGTCTCCAGCGGCTCCTTCTTCATCTCCACCAGCACCTGATGAGTCTCCTTCTTTATCTGATCCTGCTGATGTTTCTTCATCTCCGGAGGCTCCTTCTTCATCTCCACCAGCACCTGATGGGTCTCCTTCTTTATCTGATCGTTCTGATGTTTCTTCGTCTCCGGTGGCTCCTTCTTCATCTCCACCAGCACCTGATGGGTCTCCTTCTTTATCTGATCGGTCTCCTTCTGTATCTGATCTTGCTGATGCTTCTTCGTCTCCGGAGGCTCCTTCTTCATCTCCACCAGCACCTGATTGGTCTCCTTCTTTATCTGATCTTTCTGATGTTTCCTCGTCTCCAGCGGCTCCTTCTTCATCGCCACCAGCACCTGATGAGTCTCCTTCTTTATCTGATCCTGCTGATGTTTCTTCATCTCCGGAGGCTCCTTCTTCATCTCCACCAGCACCTGATGGGTCTCCTCCTTTATCTGATCTTTCTGATGTTTCTTCGTCTCCGGAGGCTCCTTCTTCATCTCCAACAACACCTGATGGGTCTCCTTCTTTATCTGACCCTTCTGATGTTTCTTCGTCTCCAGCGGCTCCTTCTTCATCTCCACCAGCACCTGATGAGTCTCCTTCTTTATCTGATCCTGCTGATGTTTCTTCATCTCCGGAGGCTCTTTCTTCATCTCCACCAGGACCTGATGGGTCTCCTTCTTTATCTGACCCTTCTGATGTTTCTTCGTCTCCAGCGGCTCCTTCTTCATCTCCACCAGCACCTGATGAGTCTCCTTCTTTATCTGATCCTGCTGATGTTTCTTCATCTCCGGCGGCTCCTTCTTCATCTCCACCAGCACCTGATGGGTCTCCTTCTTTATCTGACCCTTCTGATGTTTCTTCGTCTCCAGCGGCTCCTTCTTCATCTCCACCAGCACCTGATGAGTCTCCTTCTTTATCTGATCCTGCTGACGTTTCTTCATCTCCGGAGGCTCCTTCTTCATCTCCACCAGCACCTGATGGGTCTCCTTCTTTATCTGATCTTTCTGACGTTTCTTCATCTCCGGAGGCTCCTTCTTCATCTCCACCAGCACCTGATGGGTCTCCTTCTTTATCTGATCTTTCTGATGTTTCTTCGTCTCCGGTGGCTCCTTCTACATCTCCACCAGCACCTGATGGGTCTCCTTCTTTATCTGATTGGTCTCCTTCTTTATCTGATGGGTCTCCTTCTTTATCTGATGGGTCTCCTTCTTTATCTGATGGGTCTCCTTCCTTATCTGATGGGTCTCCTTCCTTATCTGATGGGTCTCCTTCTTTATCTGATGGGTCTCCTTCTTTATCTGAAGGGTCTCCTTCTTTATCTGATGGGTCTCCTTCTTTTTCTGATGGGTCTCCTTCTTTATCTGATGGGTCTCCTTCTTTATCTGATGGGTCTCCTTCTTTATCTGATGGGTCTCCTTCTTTATCTGATGGGTCTCCTTCTTTTTCTGATGGGTCTCCTTCTTTATCTGATGGGTCTCCTTCTTTATCTGATGAGTCTCCTTCTTTATCTGATGGGTCTCCTTCCTTATCTGATGGGCCTCCTTCTTCATCTGATGGGTCACCTTCTTTACCTGGTTGGCCTCCTTTTTCATCTGATGGGTCTCCTTCTTTACCTGATGGGCCTCCTTCTTCATCTGATGGGTCTCCTTCTTTATCTGATGGGCCTCCTTCTTCATCTGATGGGTCTCCTTCTTTACCTGATGGGCCTCCTTCTTCATCTGATGGGTCTCCCTCTTTACCTGATGGGCCTACTTCTTCATCTGATGGGTCTCCTTCTTTACCTAATGAGTCTCCTTCTTCATCTGATGGGTCTCCTTCTTTACATTTCGGGCCTCCTTCTTCATCTGATGGGTCTCCTTCGTTACCTGATGGGCCTCCTTCTTTACCTGATGGGCCTCCTTCTTCATCTGATGGGTCTCCTTCTTTACCTGACGGGCCTCCTTCTTCATCTGATGGGTCTCCTTCTTTACCTTTTGGGCCTCCTTCTTCATCTGATGGGTCTCCTTCTTTACCTAATGGGCCTCCTTCTTCATCTGATGGGTCTCCTTCCTTACCTGATGGGCCTCCTTCTTCATCTGATGGGTCTCCTTCTTTACCTGATGGGCCTCCTTCTTCATCTGATGGGTCTCCTTCTTTTTCTGATGGGTCTCCTTCCTTATCTGATGGGTCTCCTTCTTTATCTGATGGGTCTCCTTCTTTGTCTGAGTCTCCTTCTTTATCTGATGGGTCACCTTCTTTACCTGGTTGGCCTCCTTCTTCATCTGATGGGTCTCCTACTTCACCTGATGGGCCTGCTTCTTCATCTGATGGGCCTCCTTCTTCATCTGATGGGTCTCCTTCTTTATCTGATGGGCCTCCTTCTTCATCTGATGGGTCTCCTTCTTTACCTGATGGGCCTCCTTCTTCATCTGATGGGTCTCCTTCTTTACCTGATGGGCCTACTTCTTCATCTGATGGGTCTCCTTCTTTACCTAATGGGTCTCCTTCTTCATCTGATGGGTCTCCTTCTTTACCTTTCGGGCCTCCTTCTTCATCTGATGGGTGTCCTTCATTACCTGATGGGCCTCCTTCTTTACCTGACGGGCCTCCTTCTTCATCTGATGGGTCTCCTTCTTTACCTAATGGGCCTCCTTCTTCATCTGATGGGTCTCCTTCGTTACCTGATGGGTCTCCTTCGTTACCTGATGGGCCTCCTTCTTTACCTGATGGGCCTCCTTCTTCATCTGATGGGTCTCCTTCTTTACCTGACGGGCCTCCTTCTTCATCTGATGGGTCTCCTTCTTTACCTAATGGGCCTCCTTCCTTATCTGATGGGTCTCCTTCTTTATCTGATGGGCCTCCTTCTTCATCTGATGGGTCTCTTTCTTTACCTGATGGGCCTCCTTCTTCATCTGATGGGTCTCCTTCTTTACCTGATGGGCCTCCTTCCTCACCTGATGGGTCTCCTTCTTCATCTGATGGGTCTCCTTCTTTATTTGATGGGTCTCCTTCCTTATCTGATGGGTCTCCTTCTTTATCTGATGGGCCTCCTTCTTCATCTGATGGGTCTCCTTCTTTATGTGATGGGCCTCCTTCTTTACCTGATGGGTCTCCTTCTTTATCTGATGGGTCTCCTTCTTTATCTGATTGGTCTCCTTCTTTATCTGACGGGTCTCCTTCTTTATCTGATGGGTCTCCTTCCTTATCTGATGGGTCTCCTTCCTTATCTGATGGGTCTCCTTCTTTATCTGATGGGTCTCCTTCTTTATCTGATGGGTCTCCTTCTTTTTCTGATGGGTCTCCTTCTTTATCTGATGGGTCTCCTTCTTTATCTGGTTGGCCTCCTTCTTCATCTGATGGGTCTCCTTCTTTACCTGATGGGCCTCCTTCTTCATCTGATGGGTCTCCTTCTTTATCTGATGGGCCTCCTTCTTCATCTGATGGGTCTCCTTCTTTGCCTGATGGGCCTCCTTCTTCATCTGATGGGTCTCCCTCTTTACCTGATGGGCCTACTTCTTCATCTGATGGGTCTCCTTCTTTACCTAATGAGTCTCCTTCTTCATCTGATGGGTCTCCTTCTTTACATTTCGGGCCTCCTTCTTTATCTGATGGGTCTCCTTCGTTACCTGATGGGCCTCCTTCTTTACCTGATGGGCCTCCTTCTTCATCTGATGGGTCTCCTTCTTTACCTGACGGGCCTCCTTCTTCATCTGATGGGTCTCCTTCTTTACCTTTTGGGCCTCCTTCTTCATCTGATGGGTCTCCTTCTTTACCTAATGGGCCTCCTTCTTCATCTGATGGGTCTCCTTCCTTACCTGATGGGCCTCCTTCTTCATCTGAATGGTCTCCTTCTTTACCTGATGGGCCTCCTTCTTCATCTGATGGGTCTCCTTCTTTATCTGATGGGTCACCTTCTTTACCTGGTTGGCCTCCTTCTTCATCTGATGGGTCTCCTACTTCACCTGATGGGCCTGCTTCTTCATCTGATGGGCCTCCTTCTTCATCTGATGGGTCTCCTTCTTTATCTGATGGGCCTCCTTCTTCATCTGATGGGTCTCCTTCTTTACCTGATGGGCCTCCTTCTTCATCTGATGGGTCTCCTTCTTTACCTTTCGGGCCTCCTTCTTCATCTGATGGGTGTCCTTCATTACCTGATGGGCCTCCTTCTTTACCTGATGGGCCTCCTTCTTCATCTGATGGGTCTCCTTCTTTACCTGACGGGCCTCCTTCTTCATCTGATGGGTCTCCTTCTTTACCTAATGGGCCTCCTTCTTCATCTGATGGGTCTCCTTCGTTACCTGATGGGCCTCCTTCTTTACCTGATGGGCCTCCTTCTTCATCTGATGGGTCTCCTTCTTTACCTGACGGGCCTCCTTCTTCATCTGATGGGTCTCCTTCTTTACCTTTTGGGCCTCCTTCTTCATCTGATGGGTCTCCTTCTTCATCTGATGGGTCTCCTTCTTTACCTAATGGGCCTCCTTCTTCATCTGATGGGTCTCCTTCTTCATCTGATGGGTCTCCTTCCTTATCTGATGGGTCTCCTTCCTTATCTGATGGGTCTCCTTCTTTATCTGATGGGTCTCCTTCTTTATCTGATGGGTCTCCTTCTTTATCTGATGGGTCTCCTTCTTTATCTGATGGGTCTCCTTCTTTATCTGATGGGTCTCCTTCTTTATCTGATGGGTCTCCTTCTTTATCTGATGGGTCTCCTTCTTTATCTGATGGGTCTCCTTCTTTATCTGATGGGTCTCCTTCTTTATCTGATGGGTCTCCTTCTTTATCTGATGGGTCTCCTTCTTTACCTGATCTTGCTGATGTTTCTTCGTCTCCGGAATCTCCTTCTTCATCTCCACCAGCAGGGTTGGAAGCTAATTATTTACAAAAAATTGATAGTTCTTGCTCAGTTTTCATAGCAAATTAATTCTTTTTGGGCAGTCTTGAAATAAATAATTTCTGCAAGGGGTATTTCTCAATAAGGCGTTGCTTGATTTAGGAATGAATATTTGGGGACTTAGTATGCTTGAAATAAATAAATATTGCAGCCATTACCCTGAAATAAATAATTTCCCGCCGAGGAAAACTCCAAGCCCCCCTGGAAATTAAATGGTGGCCCCCTAATTATTTATTTCAAACGTGCGAAGTCCCTGAATATATTCACTCAATAAAGATACTAAATCAAGCAACACCTTATTGTTAAGAAATGCACCCAGCAGAAATTATTCATCAAGACTTCCCAAGAATTTATTTATTTCATCAAAACTCAGCAAAAAAAAAAGTATTTAGAAAAGAACTCCAAGACTCCCGGCCGACCCTCAATCAATATTAAATTATCTCCCCCTCGACATTGAATAATGGCACCCCTTTACTGGCGCAGAAACTTTTTCAAGCCTGCAGTAGCGTCACTAGAAATGTGAGTTTGGAGGGGGGGCTGAAGTCCAAAAGTTTCAACAGAATTTAATTTCCTGGAAATGTCACGTCACGTGCAGCACGTGCAATCAATTGCATGGCGTGCAATCAAACTGCATTTCTCCAAGCTCTAGTAACCAGGGCTGGGCTGGGCCACCGGGATACCGGGAGAATTCCCGGTGGGCCAATGCCCTGGTGGGCCGATGGACCAAAAAGAAAGCAAAGAACAAAGAAATCCTGATAAATTTGGCCCCCGTTTTTGCAATCCCAAAATATTTGGTAACATTGGAATTGTCTTAAAAAGACAAAATTTCCCAATGGTACCGAAATCATAGACTTATTCAAGACCACCAGGCTCAAAATATTAACTTAGTTTAAACTAGAATCTATGAGTTTCATGAAACCACTGCAGGCATGCATACACAATTAGCTGCACTGTCTTGGCTGTTGCCCTAGACATTTACCCTGCATATTGAACCAAATGCAGTGCATTGTGTGGCAATTGAAACAGATATTTACTGTGAAATGTATACTTCATTCAGTGTGCTCCACAGCATATAGAACAGGATAAGAAGAGGAGATGGACTAAAAATAATTAAACCAGCAGAACGGTGTGCTTTTCCTGATCATTTTAGGTTTTTAAATTGTTAGAATCGGTTGATTTTTGGGTGAGTTACAGCAAATCAATACTCAGAGAATAATGAGGCATGTGCTGAGGGTTAGCTGCTGCGCATTTTTATGGAAATCTTCTGTGCGGGAGTGAGAAATGCTGGCTGGACAGATTTTTAAATGTATTTTTGGCGCGAAAATGATCGTCTGGATTCAAATTCTGGATCCTGAGGGGGAACCAAGGAGATGGAGCACAAAATTAAGAATGTTACACATTGGAGGAGGGGTATATCCCCACTAATATTTGAGTTAAACCTCAAGTCACATAACCACCTCAGTTGCCAGCAATAAACGCCTGCCATGGCCATGTCACTCACCCAAACTATATACCTATCCTACTTTTTTCGACTCTTACTTCAGATGGGAGCCCACGACAGTGTTACTCCACTCTCATTTCCGTTTACCGACTCCACCACCGATCTCCCACCAGGAGTGCATGAAACAGCATATTCTCATATTTTACTCCTCCACAGAGGGAGCCACTTCTAATAACCATTTTCCCACGGGTGGCAGCACCTGTCTTCATCGGTTTTTGCCTGGAGACAGCCTGAACCTTATGCAACACTCAAGTTGTTCCTATGTTATCGTTGCTCTGATTGCCTGCTAACCTGCTGTAACAAATCCCCTCATTGCCCTGCATGCTCTTTTTAGTACATGCCACCTACCAGGGGGAATTCCTCCCGCTACAAATCAGGCTCTAAGCTCTCAGCCAGGCCTCCAGCCACATCTGCTTGCCATCTATAGGAACGTGTCAACAATTAGCCATTTTCAACTTTAAGCGCCCACACGTTACTGTAAATACCAGGTGTTCCTAAAACATCTCCTTATTTTAACATGCCAGCATCGACATGCAGCATCACTTCACAATAATGCATTGTCAAACTTTTTCCACTAATGGGCATTTTCTAGTCTAACACATGTGAAAAGATCAGGGCTGGATTTGGCTTGTAGAAAAAGCCTTGTGAAATAAAAATTTGAGACAAGTGTGTAAGAAATCTCGGATGAAATGTTGAAACCACTGCAACAGCAGGGCTGCAGTGGTTTAATAATTTGTACTGAAAAATCATAATGGTTTGAAACTGAACAGCACTTCTGTTTTTTTCCATATCTCAGGGAAGTTAGAGGATATATATACCATAGTGGGTTGGTCCTAAGCACTTGGCTTGGGACAGGCCTTTTAGCTCAACCGGTTTGATAACGGATCTTTAAGGGGACTGTGTTATATTTTGCTTACTGGTTTGGTCTGTATTTGGAACGTCCGTGTCTGGCTTGTCTGTTTCGTCACCTTCTGAAGAGAGAGTAAACAGCCATGCAGTCAGATCATAGGTTTGTGTACCTTCTAAATGCACTGACATAAATTTAAATAATTCTGGGTGGAATATTGAATTAAGATAAACATAACATCAATAACCCCCAAATAATGGAAACACTAGGGCAAAATCCTTTTTAGATGTGTGAGCAAGCATGCAAAGATACCGAAAAAGAAATACAATTTATAAATACAGTGTGTACTACTAGTGAAACTGAACAGCACTTCTGTTCTTTTCCATATCTCAGGGAAGTTAGAGGATATAGATAGTGGGTTGCTCCTAAGCACTTTGTAAAGTCCAGGAGGCCTTTAGAAGTTAAAGTTGATTAAGGTGGCTCGCTACTCGTGCAAAGTGGTAGTGAGCGCACATTCACGCGCAGCCAGGCAGGCCCTATCTATCGTAACGTCACCATTCTGCTGTCACTGCTTCAAGACTTTTAAAAAATTGTTGACAATTTCGCGTCGGCCGCTTCGTTTGTGATTTGTGCCACTTCTACTGGGGTTACAGACTTCTCGTTTGGAGCATTAGATGCGCCATGAAGAGTACTATATACAGCCGGAGATTCAACTTGATACTTAAAACAGAAAATTTTTACAGGCGATTTTCGGCAAGCAGGTCTAATTTCTCAAAAATGACTTTGTGTTATAAATAAATGTTTATATCAATTTGAAGTGTGGTAGGAAGGCTTGTCTATATGATCATGTTGTTCCCAACTGTTTTTGGAAATAAATGACAAAGAAATAAAAAATCCTATCTCGTCAATTTTTTTTAGCGCCATGGTTTATAAAAAAAGTTAAAATTGTCAAAATTGAAACTTATATTCCGAGCCCCTTGGAAAGTCCTTTAAACTAAATATATCTCTTTGAAATTGCACTCTCCTTTTCCATGAAAGCGTCTTCTTTAATTTCATGCTTCATTGCATAATATGGGATGCATGACCACTGAATAGCAGAACAAACTTCCCAGCAGGAAAAATAAGAAAAAATTTTTGTTTTTCAGGTTTGCGTGGACTGACTTTCCGGTACATAATCCCAAATATTTTTTTTTAAAGGCTGGTAGCGACCAATTTTATTTACATATCCTTGCTATAAACTATATTTTGGATCATTCTAAACTGTTTTTAAGAAATCCTATCTTGGAAAGTTCACGAGTATCGAGCCACCTTAAATACTAGTATCTGAATATTTCACAAATATTGTATATTTTTATATTATTTGAATGTTGTCATTTTGTACAGTGCTGGTCTGCACTGCATGACCCCAGGGCAAGGGGTAATTGGGATGCCAGTTGGGGACCAACTGAGGAACCCTTATTGTATTGTTGTTTGATTCTATTGTACTGCATTGTGTTCAGTTTGATGTATTGTGTGCTGCCAGTCAAGGAGCTTGAGCATGGGGACAATGGGGTATCATGACCACTTCTGTGTAAAAGGGCACTTTCCGTTAAAGTTGAGCTGACAATGAAAAGCTATTAATTAATGACTTGACTCTGGCACCTGGTCTTTGAGGACCCAAGGGGCAATCACATAGCTCTTCAATCAATATCTTGTGAGGCATGATTGCTCTTGGGGAATCAAACTCCAGAACCATGCAAGGGTCAGTCCTGGGAGTAACTGGGAGACTTCAATGAAAACTGTCATGTTGGAATTTGGGCTATTAAGATAAAAGAGCTTGGGTATTATGATAAAGGAGCTTGGGTAAAACAGAAGCGTGGGAAGCAGGTTTGCTTGACTAGGGATGCTCCATGCTTAGGTTCTTGGCTTGGTTGGATTAGGGATCCAATAGGGGTCCAGCTATGTCCACCAGGGATGTGGTGGACCAATAGGAGCCGGTCCAGTAGGGACAGGCTTGGCTTATGTTTTGGGTGGCCCAATAAGGGCTACCATTTGGGCTGATTATGGATGCTAATGAATATGCATGTATTGTCAATAAAAAGGCTGAGGCAGTTGTGCCAAGGCAGTTATTGTTTGACTATTTTCCACTTTCAAATCTGGAGTTTGTCTTATTGAAGTGTTTACCACACTCTTGGAACTTGGAAATATTGAAATTATGAATCTGAAGTTATGAAGTTAATCTTCATGGATTAGTGATCAAAAGGGAATGGATGAGATCCAGTAAATCTTAAAACTTGGCTTGGGACAGGCCTTTTAGCTCAACCGGTTTGATAACGGATCTTTAAGGGGACTGTGTTATATTTTGCTTACTGGTTTGGTCTGTGCTTGGAACGTCCGTGTCTGTTTCGTCACCTTCTGAAGAGAGAGTAAACAGCCATGCAGTCAGATCATAGGTTTGTGTACCTTCTAAATGCACTGACATAAATTTAAATAATTCTGGGTGGAATATTGAATTAAGATAAACATAACATCAATTACCCCTAAATAATGAAAACACTAGGGAAAAATCCTTTTTAGATGTGTGAGCAAGCATGCAAAGATACCGAAAAAGAAATACAATTTATAAATACAGTGTATACTACTAGTGAAACTGAACAGCACTTCTGTTCTTTTCCATATCTCAGGGAAGTTAGAGGATATTGCTAGTGGGTTGCTCCTAAGCACTTGGCTTGGGACAGGCCTTTTAGCTCAACCGGTTTGATAACGGATCTTTAAGGGGACTGTGTTATATTTTGCTTACTGGTTTGGTCTGTGCTTGGAACGTCCGTGTCTGTTTCGTCACCTTCTGAAGAGAGAGTAAACAGCCATGCAGTCAGATCATAGGTTTGATAACGGATCTTTAAGGGGACTGTGTTATATTTTGCAAAAATCTGTCCATGAAATCAAGCAAAACGTGGTGGTGTTGGCGCGAAGAGGCAGTAACTGAAGATTCGCCAACACCGCAAAAATCCATTTCCGGTTCGGAAATTGTGTTATATTTTGCTTACTGGTTTGGTCTGTGCTTGGAACGTCCGTGTCTGTTTCGTCACCTTCTGAAGAGAGAGTAAACAGCCATGCAGTCAGATCAATAGGTTTGTGTACCTTCTAAATGCACTGACATAAATTTAAATAATTCTGGGTGGAATATTGAATTTAAAAGATAAACATAACATCAGTTACCCCTAAATAATGAAAACACTAGGGCAAAATGTTTTTTAGATGTGTGAGCAAGCATGCAAAGATACCGAAAAAGAAATACAATTTATAAATACAGTGTATACTACTAGTGAAACTGAACAGCACTTCTGTTCTTTTCCATATCTCAGGGAAGTTAGAGGATATAGACAGTGGGTTGCTCCTAAGCACTTGGCTTGGGACAGGCCTTTTAGCTCAACCGGTTTGATAACGGATCTTTAAGGGGACTGTGTTATATTTTGCTTACTGGTTTGGTCTGTGCTCGGAACGTCCGTGTCTGTTTCGTCACCTTCTGAAGAGAGAGTAAACAGCCATGCAGTCAGATCATAGGTTTGATAACGGATCTTTAAGGGGACTGTGTTATATTTTGCAAAAATCTGTCCATGAAATCAAGCAAAACGTGGTGGTGTTGGCGCGAAGAGGCAGTAACTGAAGATTCGCCAACACCGCAAAAATCCATTTCCGGTTCGGAAATTGTGTTATATTTTGCTTACTGGTTTGGTCTGTGCTTGGAACGTCCGTGTCTGTTTCGTCACCTTCTGAAGAGAGAGTAAACAGCCATGCAGTCAGATCAATAGGTTTGTGTACCTTCTAAATGCACTGACATAAATTTAAATAATTCTGGGTGGAATATTGAATTAAGATAAACATAACATCAGTTACCCCTAAATAATGAAAACACTAGGGCAAAATGTTTTTTAGATGTGTGAGCAAGCATGCAAAGATACCGAAAAAGAAATACAATTTATAAATACAGTGTATACTACTAGTGAAACTGAACAGCACTTCTGTTCTTTTCCATAATTCAGGGAAGTTAGAGGATATAGCACAGTGGGTTGCTCCTAAGCACTTGGCTTGGGACAGGCCTTTTAGCTCAACCGGTTTGATAACGGATCTTTAAGGGGACTGTGTTATATTTTGCTTACTGGTTTGGTCTGTGCTCGGAACGTCCGTGTCTGTTTCGTCACCTTCTGAAGAGAGAGTAAACAGCCATGCAGTCAGATCATAGGTTTGTGTACCTTCTAAATGCACTGACATAAATTTAAATAATTCTGGGTGGAATATTGAATTAAGATATACATAATATCAATAACCCCCAAATAATGAAAACACTAGGGAAAAATCCTTTTTAGATGTGTGAGCAAGCATGCAAAGATACCGAAAAATAAATACAATTTATAAATACAGTGTATACTACTAGTGAAACTGAACAGCACTTCTGTTCTTTTCCATATCTCAGGGAAGTTAGAGGATATAGACAGTGGGTTGCTCCTAAGCACTTGGCTTGGGACAGGCCTTTTAGCTCAACCGGTTTGATAACGAATCTTTAAGGGGACTGTGTTATATTTTTCTTACTGGTTTGGTCTGTGCTTGGAATGTCCGTGTCTGTTTCGTCACCTTCTGAAGAGAGAGTAAACAGCCATGCAGTCAGATCATAGGTTTGTGTACCTTCTAAATGCACTGACATAAATTTAAATAATTCTGGGTGGAATATTGAATTAAGATAAACATAACATCAATAACAACCAAATAATGAAAACACTAGGGAAAAATCCTTTTTAGATGTGTGAGCAAGCATGCAAAGATACCGAAAGAGAAATAAAATTTATAAATACAGTGTATACTACTAGTGAAACTGAACAGCACTTCTGTTCTTTTCCATATCTCAGGGAAGTTAGAGGATATAGATAGTGGGTTGCTCCTAAGCACTTGGCTTGGGACAGGCCTTTTAGCTCAACCGGTTTGATAACGGATCTTTAAGGGGACTGTGTTATATTTTGCTTACTGGTTTGGTCTGTGCTTGGAACGTCCGTGTCTGTTTCGTCACCTTCTGAAGAGAGAGTAAACAGCCATGCAGTCAGATCATAGGTTTGTGTACCTTCTAAATGCACTGACATAAATTTAAATAATTCTGGGTGGAATATTGAATTAAGATAAACATAACATCAATAACCCCCAAATAATGGAAACACTAGGACAAAATCCTTTTTAGATGTGTGAGCAAGCATGCAAAGATACCTAAAAAGAAATACAATTTATAAATACAGTGTATACTACTAGTGAAACTGAACAGCACTTCTGTTCTTTTCCATATCTCAGGGAAGTTAGAGGATATAGCTAGTGGGTTGCTCCTAAGCACTTGGCTTGGGACAGGCCTTTTAGCTCAACCGGTTTGATAACGGATCTTTAAGGGGACTGTGTTATATTTTGCTTACTGGTTTGGTCTGTGCTTAGAACGTCCGTGTCTGTTTCGTCACCTTCTGAAGAGAGAGTAAACAGCCATGCAGCCAGATCATAGGTTTGTGTACCTTCTAAATGCACTGACATAAATTTAAATAATTCTGGGTGGAATATTGAATTAAGATAAACATAACATCAATAACCCCCAAATAATGGAAACACTAGGGAAAAATCCTTTTTAGATGTGTGAGCAAGCATGCAAAGATACGAAAAAGAAATACAATTTATAAATACAGTGTATACTACTAGTGAAACTGAACAGCACTTCTGTTCTTTTCCATATCTCTGGGAAGTTAGAGGATATAGACAGTGGGTTGCTCCTAAGCACTTGGCTTGGGACAGGCCTTTTAGCTCAACCGGTTTGATAACGGATCTTTAAGGGGACTGTGTTATATTTTGCTTACTGGTTTGGTCTGTGCTTGGAACGTCCGTGTCTGTTTCGTCACCTTCTGAAGAGAGAGTAAACAGCCATGCAGTCAGATCATAGGTTTGTGTACCTTCTAAATGCACTGACATAAATTTAAATAATTCTGGGTGGAATATTGAATTAAGATAAACATAACATCAATAACCCCCAAATAATGAAAACACTAGGGAAAAATCCTTTTTAGATGTGTGAGCAAGCATGCAAAGATACCGAAAAAGAAATACAATTTATAAATACAGTGTATACTACTAGTGAAACTGAACAGCGCTTCTGTTCTTTTCCTTATCTCAGGGAAGTTAGAGGATATAGACAGTGGGTTGCTCCTAAGCACTTGGCTTGGGACAGGCCTTTTAGCTCAACCGGTTTGATAACGGATCTTTAAGGGGACTGTGTTATATTTTTCTTACTGGTTTGGTCTGTGCTTGGAACGTCCGTGTCTGTTTCGTCACCTTCTGAAGAGAGAGTAAACAGCCATGCAGTCAGATCCATAGGTTTGTGTACCTTCTAAATGCACTGACATAAATTTAAATAATTCTGGGTGGAATATTGAATTAAGATAAACATAACATCAGTTACCCCTAAATAATGAAAACACTAGGGCAAAATGTTTTTTGGAGGTGTGAGCAAGCATGCAAAGATACCGAAAAAGAAATACAATTTATAAATACAGTGTATACTACTAGTGAAACTGAACAGCACTTCTGTTCTTTTCCATATCTCAGGGAAGTTAGAGGATATAGACAGTGGGTTGCTCCTAAGCACTTGGCTTGGGACAGGCCTTTTAGCTCAACCGGTTTGATAACGGATCTTTAAGGGGACTGTGTTATATTTTGCTTACTGGTTTGGTCTGTGCTCGGAACGTCCGTGTCTGTTTCGTCACCTTCTGAAGAGAGAGTAAACAGCCATGCAGTCAGATCATAGGTTTGTGTACCTTCTAAATGCACTGACATAAATTTAAATAATTCTGGGTGGAATATTGAATTAAGATAAACATAATATCAATAACCCCCAAATAATGAAAACACTAGGGAAAAATCCTTTTTAGATGTGTGAGCAAGCATGCAAAGATACCGAAAAATAAATACAATTTATAAATACAGTGTATACTACTAGTGAAACTGAACAGCACTTCTGTTCTTTTCCATATCTCAGGGAAGTTAGAGGATATAGACAGTGGGTTGCTCCTAAGCACTTGGCTTGGGACAGGCCTTTTAGCTCAACCGGTTTGATAACGAATCTTTAAGGGGACTGTGTTATATTTTCTTACTGGTTTGGTCTGTGCTTGGAATGTCCGTGTCTGTTTCGTCACCTTCTGAAGAGAGAGTAAACAGCCATGCAGTCAGATCATAGGTTTGTGTACCTTCTAAATGCACTGACATAAATTTAAATAATTCTGGGTGGAATATTGAATTAAGATAAACATAACATCAATAACAACCAAATAATGAAAACACTAGGGAAAAATCCTTTTTAGATGTGTGAGCAAGCATGCAAAGATACCGAAAGAGAAATAAAATTTATAAATACAGTGTATACTACTAGTGAAACTGAACAGCACTTCTGTTCTTTTCCATATCTCAGGGAAGTTAGAGGATATAGATAGTGGGTTGCTCCTAAGCACTTGGCTTGGGACAGGCCTTTTAGCTCAACCGGTTTGATAACGGATCTTTAAGGGGACTGTGTTATATTTTGCTTACTGGTTTGGTCTGTGCTTGGAACGTCCGTGTCTGTTTCGTCACCTTCTGAAGAGAGAGTAAACAGCCATGCAGTCAGATCATAGGTTTGTGTACCTTCTAAATGCACTGACATAAATTTAAATAATTCTGGGTGGAATATTGAATTAAGATAAACATAACATCAATAACCCCCAAATAATGGAAACACTAGGACAAAATCCTTTTTAGATGTGTGAGCAAGCATGCAAAGATACCTAAAAAGAAATACAATTTATAAATACAGTGTATACTACTAGTGAAACTGAACAGCACTTCTGTTCTTTTCCATATCTCAGGGAAGTTAGAGGATATAGCTAGTGGGTTGCTCCTAAGCACTTGGCTTGGGACAGGCCTTTTAGCTCAACCGGTTTGATAACGGATCTTTAAGGGGACTGTGTTATATTTTGCTTACTGGTTTGGTCTGTGCTTAGAACGTCCGTGTCTGTTTCGTCACCTTCTGAAGAGAGAGTAAACAGCCATGCAGCCAGATCATAGGTTTGTGTACCTTCTAAATGCACTGACATAAATTTAAATAATTCTGGGTGGAATATTGAATTAAGATAAACATAACATCAATAACCCCCAAATAATGGAAACACTAGGTAAAAATCCTTTTTAGATGTGTGAGCATGCATACAAGGATACCGAAAAAGAAATACAATTTATAAATACAGTGTATACTACTAGTGAAACTGAACAGCACTTCTGTTCTTTTCCATATCTCAGGGAAGTTAGAGGATATAGACAGTGGGTTGCTCCTAAGCACTTGGCTTGGGACAGGCCCGTTTAGCTCAACCGGTTTGATAACGGATCTTTAAGGGGACTGTGTTATATTTTTCTTACTGGTTTGGTCTGTGCTTGGAACGTCCGTGTCTGTTTCGTCACCTTCTGAAGAGAGAGTAAACAGCCATGCAGTCAGATCATAGGTTTGTGTACCTTCTAAATGCACTGTCATAAATTTAAATAATTCTGGGTGGAATATTGAATTAAGATAAACATAATATCAATAACCCCCAAATAATGAAAACGCTAGGGAAAAATCCTATTTAGATGTGTGAGCAAGCATGCAAGGATACCGAAAAAGAAATACAATTTATAAATACAGTGTATACTACTAGTGAAACTGAACAGCACTTCTGTTCTTTTCCATATCTCAGGGAAGTTAGAGGATATAGCTAGTGGGTTGCTCCTAAGCACTTGGCTTGGGACATGCCTTTTAGCTCAACCGGTTTGATAACGGATCTTTAAGGGGACTGTGTTATATTTTGCTTACTGGTTTGGTCTGTGCTTGGAACGTCCGTGTCTGTTTTGTCACCTTCTGAAGAGAGAGTAAACAGCCATGCAGTCCGATCATAGGTTTGTACCTTCTAAATGCACTGACATAAATTTACATAATTCTGGGTGGAATATTGAATTAAGCTAAACATAACATCAATATCCCCCAAATAATGAAAAAATCTTGGGAAAATCCTTTTTAGATGTGTGAGCAAGCATGCAAAGATAACGAGAGGAAATAAAATTTATAAATACAGTGTATACTACTAGTGAAACTGAACAGCACTTCTGTTTTTTTTCCATATCTCAGGGAAGTTAGAGGATATAGCACAGTGGGTTGCTCCTAAGCACTTGGCTTGGGACAGGCTCTTTTGCTCAACCGGTTTGATAGTGGATCTTTAAGGGGACTGTGTTATATTTTGTTTACTAGTTTGGTCTGTACCTGGAACGTCCGTGTTTTGCTTGCTTGATTTGTCACCTTCTGAAGAGAGAGTAAACAGCCATGCAGTCAGATCATAGGTTTGTGTACCTTCTAAATGCACTAACATAAATTTACATAATTCTGGGTGGAATATTGAATTAAGCTAAACATAACATCAACAACCCCCTAATGATGAAAACACTAGGGAAAAATCCTTTTTAGATGTGTGAGCAAGCATGCAAAGATAATGAGAGGAAATAAAATTTAAAAATACAATGTATACTACTAGTGAAACTGAACAGCACTTCTGTTTTTTTCCATATCTCAGGGAAGTTAGACGATATAGCATAGTGGGTTGCTCCTAAGCACTTGGCTTGGGACAGGCCCCTTTGCTCAACCGGTTTGATAGTGGATCTTTAAGGGGACTGTGTTATATTTTGTTTACTAGTTTGGTCTGTACCTGGAACGTCCGTGTCTTGCTTGCTTATTTCGCCACCTTCTGAAGAGAGAGAAAACAGCCATGCAGTCCGATCATAGGTTTGTGTACCTTCTAAATGCACTGACATAAATTTACATAATTCTGGGTGGAATATTGAATTAAGCTAAACATAACATCAACAACCCCCTAATGATGAAAACACTAGGGAAAAATCCTTTTTAGATGTGTGAGCAAGCATGCAAAGATAACGAGAGGAAATAAAATTTAAAAATACAATGTATACTACTAGTGAAACTGAACAGCACTTCTGTTTTTTTTCCATATCTCAGGGAAGTTTGAGGATATAGCACAGTGGGTTGCTCCTAAGCACTTGGCTTGGGACAGGCTCTTTTGCTCAACCGGTTTGATAGTGGATCTTTAAGGGGACTGTGTTATATTTTGTTTAATAGTTTGGTCTGTACCTGGAACGTCCGTGTCTTGCTTGCCTGTTTTGTCACCTTCTGAAGAGAGAGTAAACAACCATGCAGTCAGATCATAGGTTTGTGTACCTTCTAAATGCACTGACATAAATTTACATAATTCTGGGTGGAATATTGAATTAAGCTAAACATAACATCAACAACCCCCTAATGATGAAAACACTAGGGAAAAATCCTTTTTAGATGTGTGAGCAAGCATGCAAAGATAACGAGAGGAAATAAAATTTAAAAATACAATGTATACTACTAGTGAAACTGAACAGCACTTCTGTTTTTTTCCATATCTCAGGGAAGTTAGAGGATATAGCATAGTGGGTTGCTCCTAAGCACTTGGCTTGGGACAGGCTCTTTTGCTCAACCGGTTTGATAGTGGATCTTTAAGGGGACTGTGTTATATTTTGTTTAGTAGTTTGGTCTGTACCTGGAACGTCCGCGTCTTGCTTGCTTATTTCGCCACCTTCTGAAGAGAGAGTAAACAGCCATGCAGTCCGATCATAGGTTTGTGTACCTTCTAAATGCACTGACATAAATTTACATAATTCTGGGTGGAATATTGAATTAAGCTAAACATAACATCAACAACCCCCAAATAATGAAAACACTAGGGAAAAATCCTTTTTAGATGTGTGAGCAAGCATGCAAAGATAACGAGAGGAAATAAAATTTAAAAATACAATGTATACTACTAGTGAAACTGAACAGCACTTCTGTTTTTTTCCATATCTCATGGAAGTTAGACGATATAGCACAGTGGGTTGCTCCTAAGCACTTGGCTTGGGACAGGCCCCTTTGCTCAACCGGTTTGATAGTGGATCTTTAAGGGGACTGTGTTATATTTTGTTTACTAGTTTGGTCTGTACCTGGAACGTCCGCGTCTTGCTTGCTTATTTCGCCACCTTCTGAAGAGAGAGTAAACAACCATGCAGTCAGATCATAGGTTTGTGTACCTTCTAAATGCACTGACATAAATTTACATAATTCTGGGTGGAATATTGAATTAAGCTAAACATAACATCAACAACCCCCAAATAATGAAAACACTAGGGAAAAATCCTTTTTAGATGTGTGAGCAAGCATGCAAAGATAACGAGAGGAAATAAAATTTAAAAATACAATGTATACTACTAGTGAAACTGAACAGCACTTCTGTTTTTTTCCATATCTCAGGGAAGTTAGAGGATATAGACAGTGGGTTGCTCCTAAGCACTTGGCTTGGGACAGGCTCTTTTGCTCAACCGGTTTGATAGTGGATCTTTAAGGGGACTGTGTTATATTTTGTTTACCTGGAACGTCCGTGTCTTGCTTGCTTATTTCGCCACCTTCTGAAGATAGAGTAAACAGCCATGCAGTCAGATCATAGGTTTGTGTACCTTCTAAATGCACTGACACAAATTTACAAAATTCTGGGTGGAATATTGAATTAAGCTAAACATAACATCAACAACCCCCTAATGATGAAAACACTAGGGAAAAATCCTTTTTAGATGTGTGACCAAGCATGCAAAGATAATGAGAGGAAATAAAATTTAAAAATACAATGTATACTACTAGTGAAACTGAACAGCACTTCTGTTTTTTTCCATATCTCAGGGAAGTTAGACGATATAGCATAGTGGGTTGCTCCTAAGCACTTGGCTTGGGACAGGCCCCTTTGCTCAACCGGTTTGATAGTGGATCTGTAAGGGGACTGTGTTATATTTTGTTTACTAGTTTGGTCTGTACCTGGAACGTCCGCGTCTTGCTTGCTTATTTCGCCACCTTCTGAAGAGAGAGAAAACAGCCATGCAGTCCGATCATAGGTTTGTGTACCTTCTAAATGCACTGACATAAATTTACATAATTCTGGGTGGAATATTGAATTAAGCTAAACATAACATCAACAACCCCCTAATGATGAAAACACTAGGGAAAAATCCTTTTTAGATGAGTGAGCAAGCATGCAAAGATAACGAGAGGAAATAAAATTTAAAAATACAATGTATACTACTAGTGAAACTGAACAGCACTTGTTTTTTTCCATATCTCAGGGAAGTTAGAGGATATAGCACAGTGGGTTGCTCCTAAGCACTTGGCTTGGGACAGGCTCTTTTGCTCAACCGGTTTGATAGTGGATCTTTAAGGGGACTGTTATATTTTGTTTACTAGTTTGGTCTGTACCTGGAACGTCCGCGTCTTGCTTGCTTTTTTCGCCACCTTCTGAAGAGAGAGTAAACAACCATGCAGTCAGATCATAGGTTTGTGTACCTTCTAAATGCACTAACATAAATTTACATAATTCTGGGTGGAATATTGAATTAAGCTAAACATAACGTCAACAACCCCCTAATGATGAAAACACTAGGGAAAAATCCTTTTTAGATGTGTGAGCAAGCATGCAAAGATAACGAGAGGAAATAAAATTTAAAAATACAATGTATACTACTAGTGAAACTGAACAGCACTTCTGTTTTTTTCCATATCTCAGGGAAGTTAGAGGATATAGCACAGTGGCTTGCTCCTAAGCACTTGGCTTGGGTCAGGCTCTTTTGCTCAACCGGTTTGATAGTGGATCTTTAAGGGGACTGTTATATTTTGTTTACTAGTTTGGTCTGTACCTGGAACGTCCGCGTCTTGCTTGCTTATTTCGCCACCTTCTGAAGAGAGAGAAAACAACCATGCAGTCAGATCATAGGTTTGTGTACCTTCTAAATGCACTGACATAAATTTACATAATTCTGGGTGGAATATTGAATTAAGCTAAACATAACATCAACAACCCCCAAATAATGAAAACACTAGGGAAAAATCATTTTTAGATGTGTGAGCAAGCATGCAAAGATAACGAGAGGAAATAAAATTTAAAAATACAATGTATACTACTAGTGAAACTGAACAGCACTTCTGTATTTTTCCATATCTCAGGGAAGTTAGAGGATATAGCACAGTGGGTTGCTCCTAAGCACTTGGCTTGGGACAGGCTCTTTTGCTCAACCGGTTTGATAGTGGATCTTTAAGGGGACTGTTATATTTTGTTTACTAGTTTGGTCTGTACCTGGAACGTCCGCGTCTTGCTTGCTTATTTCGCCACCTTCTTAAGAGAGAGTAAACAACCATGCAGTCAGATCATAGGTTTGTGTACCTTCTAAATGCACTGACATAAATTTACATAATTCTGGGTGGAATATTGAATTAAGCTAAACATAACATCAACAACCCCCTAATGATGAAAACACTAGGGAAAAATCCTTTTTAGATGTGTGAGCAAGCATGCAAAGATAACGAGAGGAAATAAAATTTAAAAATACAATGTATACTACTAGTGAAACTGAACAGCACTTCTGTTTTTTTCCATATCTCAGGGAAGTTAGAGGATATAGCACAGTGGGTTGATCCTAACCACTTGGCTTGGGACAGGCTCTTTTGCTCAACCGGTTTGATTGGATCTTTAAGGGGACTGTTATATTTTGTTTACTAGTTTGGTCTGTACCTGGAACGTCCGCGTCTTGCTTGCTTATTTCGCCACCTTCTGAAGAGAGAGTAAACAACCATGCAGTCAGATCATAGGTTTGTGTACCTTCTAAATGCACTGACATAAATTTACATAATTCTGGGTGGAATATTGAATTAAGCTAAACATAACATCAACAACCCCCAAATAATGAAAACACTAGGGAAAAATCCTTTTTAGATGTGTGAGCAAGCATGCAAAGATAACGAGAGGAAATAAAATTTAAAAATACAATGTATACTACTAGTGAAACTGAACAGCACTTCTGTTTTTTTCCATATCTCAGGGAAGTTAGAGGATATAGACAGTGGGTTGCTCCTAAGCACTTGGCTTGGGTCAGGCTCTTTTGCTCAACCGGTTTGATAGTGGATCTTTAAGGGGACTGTGTTATATTTTGTTTACCTGGAACGTCCGTGTCTTGCTTGCTTATTTCGCCACCTTCTGAAGAGAGAGTAAACAGCCATGCAGTCAGATCATAGGTTTGTGTACCTTCTAAATGCACTGACATAAATTTACATAATTCTGGGTGGAATATTGAATTAAGCTAAACATAACATCAACAACCCCCTAATGATGAAAACACTAGGGAAAAATCCTTTTTAGATGTGTGAGCAAGCATGCAAAGATAACGAGAGGAAATAAAATTTAAAAATACAATGTATACTACTAGTGAAACTGAACAGCACTTCTGTTTGGTCTGTACCTGGAACGTCCGCGTCTTGCTTGCTTATTTCGCCACCTTCTGAAGAGAGAGTAAACAGCCATGCAGTCAGATCATAGGTTTGTGTACCTTCTAAATGCACTGACATAAAATTACATAATTCTGGGTGGAATATTGAATTAAGCTAAACATAACATCAACAACCCCCTAATGATGAAAACACTAGGGAAAAATCCTTTTTAGATGTGTGAGCAAGCATGCAAAGATAACGAGAGGAAATAAAATTTAAAAATACAATGTATACTACTAGTGAAACTGAACAGCACTTCTGTTTTTTTCCATATCTCAGGGTAGTTAGTTACATAATTCTGGGTGGAATATTGAATTAAGCTAAACATAACATCAACAACCCCCAGATAATGAAAACACTAGGGAAAAATCCTTTTTAGATGTGTGAGCAAGCATGCAAAGATAACGAGAGGAAATAAAATTTAAAAATACAATGTATATTACTAGTGAGACTGAACAGCACTTCTGTTTTTTTCCATATCTCAGGGAAGTTAGAGGATATAGCACAGTGGGTTGCTCCTAAGCACTTGGCTTGGGACAGGCTCTTTTGCTCAACCGGTTTGATAGTGGATCTTTAAGGGGACTGTGTTATATTTTGTTTACTAGTTTGGTCTGTACCTGGAACGTCCGCGTCTTGCTTGCTTATTTCGCCACCTTCTGAAGAGAGAGTAAACAGCCATGCAGTCAGATCATAGGTTTGTGTACCTTCTAAATGCACTGACATAAAATTACATAATTCTGGGTGGAATATTGAATTAAGCTAAACATAACATCAACAACCCCCTAATGATGAAAACACTAGGGAAAAATCCTTTTTAGATGTGTGAGCAAGCATGCAAAGATAACAAGAGGAAATAAAATTTAAAAATACAATGTATACTACTAGTGAAACTGAACAGCACTTCTATTTTTTTCCATATCTCAGGGAAGTTAGAGGATATAGCACAGTGGGTTGCTCCTAAGCACTTGGCTTGGGACAGGCTCTTTTGCTCAACCGGTTTGATAGTGGATCTTTAAGGGGACTGTTATATTTTGTTTACTAGTTTGGTCTGTACCTGGAACGTCCGCGTCTTGCTTGCTTATTTCGCCACCTTCTGAAGAGAGAGTAAACAACCATGCAGTCAGATCATAGGTTTGTGTACCTTCTAAATGCACTGACATAAATTTACATAATTCTGGGTGGAATATTGAATTAAGCTAAACATAACATCAACAACCCCCAAATAATGAAAACGCTAGGGAAAAATCCTTTTTAGATGTGTGAGCAAGCATGCAAAGATAACGAGAGGAAATAAAATTTAAAAATACAATGTATACTACTAGTGAAACTGAACAGCACTTCTGTTTTTTTCCATATCTCAGGGAAGTTAGACGATATAGCATAGTGGGTTGCTCCTAAGCACTTGGCTTGGGACAGGCCCCTTTGCTCAACCGGTTTGATAGTGGATCTTTAAGGGGACTGTGTTATATTTTGTTTACTAGTTTGGTCTGTACCTGGAACGTCCGCGTCTTGCTTGCTTATTTCGCCACCTTCTGAAGAGAGAGTAAACAGCCATGCAGTCAGATCATAGGTTTGTGTACCTTCTAAATGCACTGACATAAATTTACATAATTCTGGGTGGAATATTGAATTAAGCTAAACATAACATCAACAACCCCCTAATGATGAAAACACTAGGGAAAAATCCTTTTTAGATGTGTGAGCAAGCATGCAAAGATAACAAGAGGAAATAAAATTTAAAAATACAATGTATACTACTAGTGAAACTGAACAGCACTTCTGTTTTTTTCCATATCTCAGGGAAGTTAGAGGATATAGCACAGTGGGTTGCTCCTAAGCACTTGACTTGGGACAGGCTCTTTTGCTCAACCGGTTTGATTGGATCTTTAAGGGGACTGTGTTATATTTTGTTTACTAGTTTGGTCGGTACCTGGAACGTCCGCGTCTTGCTTGCTTATTTCGCCACCTTCTGAAGAGAGAGTAAACAGCCATGCAGTCAGATCATAGGTTTGTGTACCTTCTAAATGCACTGACATAAATTTACATAATTCTGGGTGGAATATTGAATTAAGCTAAACATAACATCAACAACCCCCTAATGATGAAAACACTAGGGAAAAATCCTTTTTAGATGTGTGAGCAAGCATGCAAAGATAACGAGAGGAAATAAAATTTAAAAATACAATGTATACTACTAGTGAAACTGAACAGCACTTCTGTTTTTTTCCATATCTCAGGGAAGTTAGACAATATAGCATAGAGGGTTGCTCCTAAGCACTTGGCTTGGGACAGGCCCCTTTGCTCAACCGGTTTGATAGTGGATCTTTAAGGGGACTGTGTTATATTTTGTTTACTAGTTTGGTCTGTACCTGGAACGTCCGCGTCTTGCTTGCTTATTTCGCCACCTTCTGAAGAGAGAGAAAACAGCCATGCAGTCCGATCATAGGTTTGTGTACCTTCTAAATGCACTGACATAAATTTACATAATTCTGGGTGGAATATTGAATTAAGCTAAACATAACATCAACAACCCCCTAATGATGAAAACACTAGGGAAAAATCCTTTTTAGATGTGTGAGCAAGCATGCAAAGATAACGAGAGGAAATAAAATTTAAAAATACAATGTATGTACTACTAGTGAAACTGAACAGCACTTCTGTTTTTTTCCATATCTCAGGGATGTTAGACGATATAGCACAGTGTGTTGCTCCTAAGCACTTCGCTTGGGACAGGCTCTTTTGCTCAACCGGTTTGATAGTGGATCTTTAAGGGGACTGTGTTATATTTTGTTTACTAGTTTGGTCTGTACCTGGAACGTCTGCGTCTTGCTTGCTTATTTCGTCACCTTCTGAAGAGAGAGAAAACAACCATGCAGTCAGATCATAGGTTTGTGTACCTTCTAAATGCACTGACATAAATTTACATAATTCTGGGTGGAATATTGAATTAAGCTAAACATAACATCAACAACCCCCAAATAATGAAAACGCTAGGGAAAAATCCTTTTTAGATGTGTGAGCAAGCATGCAAAGATAACGAGAGGAAATAAAATTTAAAAATGCAATGTATACTACTAGTGAAACTGAACAGCACTTCTGTTTTTTTCCATATCTCAGGGAAGTTAGACGATATAGCATAGTGGGTTGCTCCTAAGCACTTGGCTTGGGACAGGCCCCTTTGCTCAACCGGTTTGATAGTGGATCTTTAAGGGGACTGTGTTATATTTTGTTTACTAGTTTGGTCTGTACCTGGAACGTCCGCGTCTTGCTTGCTTATTTCGCCACCTTCTGAAGAGAGAGAAAACAGCCATGCAGTCCGATCATAGGTTTGTGTACCTTCTAAATGCACTGACATAAATTTACATAATTCTGGGTGGAATATTGAATTAAGCTAAACATAACATCAACAACCCCCTAATGATGAAAACACTAGGGAAAAATCCTTTTTAGATGTGTGAGCAAGCATGCAAAGATAACGAGAGGAAATAAAATTTAAAAATACAATGTATACTACTAGTGAAACTGAACAGCACTTCTGTTTTTTTCCATATCTCAGGGAAGTTAGAGGATATAGCACAGTGGGTTGCTCCTAAGCACTTGGCTTGGGACAGGCCCCTTTGCTCAACCGGTTTGATAGTGGATCTTTAAGGGGACCGTGTTATATTTTGTTTACTAGTTTGGTCTGTACCTGGAACGTCCGCGTCTTGCTTGCTTATTTCGCCACCTTCTGAAGAGAGAGAAAACAGCCATGCAGTCCGATCATAGGTTTGTGTACCTTCTAAATGCACTGACATAAATTTACATAATTCTTGGTGGAATATTGAATTAAGCTAAACATAACATCAACAACCCCCAAATAATGAAAACACTAGGGAAAAATCCTTTTTAGATGTGTGAGCAAGCATGCAAAGATAACGAGAGGAAATAAAATTTAAAAATACAATGTATACTACTAGTGAAACTGAACAGCACTTCTGTTTTTTTCCATATCTCAGGGAAGTTAGAGGATATAGCATAGTGGGTTGTTCCAAAGCACTTGGCTTGGGACAGGCCCCTTTGCTCAACCGGTTTGATAGTGGATCTTTAAGGGGACTGTGTTATATTTTGTTTACTAGTTTGGTCTGTACCTGGAACGTCCGCGTCTTGCTTGCTTATTTCGCCACCTTCTGAAGAGAGAGAAAACAGCCATGCGGTCCGATCATAGGTTTGTGTACCTTCTAAATGCACTGACATAAATTTACATAATTCTGGGTGGAATATTGAATTAAGCTAAACATAACATCAACAACCCCCTAATGATGAAAACACTAGGGAAAAATCCTTTTTAGATGTGTGAGCAAGCATGCAAAGATAACGAGAGGAAATAAAATTTAAAAATACAATGTATACTACTAGTGAAACTGAACAGCACTTCTGTTTTTTTCCATATCTCAGGGAAGTTAGACGATATAGCATAGTGGGTTGCTCCTAAGCACTTGGTTTGGGACAGGCCCCTTTGCTCAACCGGTTTGATAGTGGATCTTTAAGGGGACTGTGTTATATTTTGTTTACTAGTTTGGTCTGTACCTGGAACGTCCGCGTCTTGCTTGCTTATTTCGCCACCTTCTGAAGAGAGAGAAAACAGCCATGCAGTCCGATCATAGGTTTGTGTACCTTCTAAATGCACTGACATAAATTTACATAATTCTGGGTGGAATATTGAATTAAGCTAAACATAACATCAACAACCCCCTAATGATGAAAACACTAGGGAAAAATCCTTTTTAGATGTGTGAGCAAGCATGCAAAGATAACGAGAGGAAATAAAATTTAAAAATACAATGTATACTACTAGTAAAACTGAACAGCACTTCTGTTTTTTTCCATATCTCAGGGAAGTTAGAGGATATAGCACAGTGGGTTGCTCCTAAGCACTTGGCTTGGGACAGGCTCTTTTGCTCAACCGGTTTGATAGTGGATCTTTAAGGGGACTGTGTTATATTTTGTTTACTAGTTTGGTCTGTACCTGGAACGTCCGCGTCTTGCTTGCTTATTTCGCCACCTTCTGAAGAGAGAGAAAACAGCCATGCAGTCCGATCATAGGTTTGTGTACCTTCTAAATGCAGACATAAATTTACAAAACAGCCATGCAGTCCGATCATAGGTTTGTGTACCTTCTAAATGCACTGACATAAATTTACATAATTCTGGGTGGAATATTGAATTAAGCTAAACATAACATCAACAACTCCCAAATAATGAAAACGCTAGGGAAAAATCCTTTTTAGATGTGTGAGCAAGCATGCAAAGATAACGAGAGGAAATAAAATTTAAAATTACAATGTATACTACTAGTGAAACTGAACAGCACTTCTGTTTTTTTCCATATCTCAGGGAAGTTAGACGATATAGCATAGTGGGTTGCTCCAAAGCACTTGGCTTGGGACAGGCCCCTTTGCTCAACCGGTTTGATAGTGGATCTTTAAGGGGACTGTGTT
This sequence comes from Platynereis dumerilii, assembly GCA_026936325.1. Taxonomy (NCBI): domain Eukaryota; kingdom Metazoa; phylum Annelida; class Polychaeta; order Phyllodocida; family Nereididae; genus Platynereis; species Platynereis dumerilii. Next base: position 42,287,883 of record JAPTHN010000012.1, read on the forward strand.
ATATTTTGTTTACTAGTTTGGTCTGTACCTGGAACGTCCGCGTCTTGCTTGCTTATTTCGCCACCTTCTGAAGAGAGAGAAAACAGCCATGCAGTCCGATCATAGGTTTGTGTACCTTCTAAATGCACTGACATAAATTTACATAATTCTGGGTGGAATACTGAATTAAGCTAAACATAACATCAACAACCCCCTAATGATGAAAACACTAGGGAAAAATCCTTTTTAGATGTGTGAGCAAGCATGCAAAGATAACAAGAGGAAATAAAATTTAAAAATACAATGTATACTACTAGTGAAACTGAACAGCACTTCTGTTTTTTTCCATATCTCAGGGAAGTTAGAGGATATAGCACAGTGGGTTGCTCCTAAGCACTTGGCTTGGGACAGGCTCTTTTGCTCAACCGGTTTGATAGTGGATCTTTAAGGGGACTGTGTTATATTTTGTTTACTAGTTTGGTCTGTACCTGGAACGTCCGCGTCTTGCTTGCTTATTTCGCCACCTTCTGAAGAGAGAGTAAACAGCCATGCAGTCAGATCATAGGTTTGTGTACCTTCTAAATGCACTGACATAAAATTACGTAATTCTGGGTGGAATATTGAATTAAGCTAAACATAACATCAACAACCCCCTAATGATGAAAACACTAGGGAAAAATCCTTTTTAGATGTGTGAGCAAGCATGCAAAGATAACGAGAGGAAATAAAATTTAAAAATACAATGTATACTACTAGTGAAACTGAACAGCACTTCTGTTTTTTTCCATATCTCAGGGAAGTTAGAGGATATAGCACAGTGGGTTGCTCCTAAGCACTTGGCTTGGGACAGGCTGTTTTGCTCAACCGGTTTAATAGTGGATCTTTAAGGGGACTGTGTTATATTTTGTTTACTAGTTTGGTCTGTACCTGGAACGTCCGCGTCTTGCTTGCTTATTTCGCCACCTTCTGAAGAGAGAGTAAACAGCCATGCAGTCAGATCATAGGTTTGTGTACCTTCTAAATGCACTGACATAAATTTACATAATTCTGGGTGGAATATTGAATTAAGCTAAACATAACATCAACAACCCCCTAATGATGAAAACACTAGGGAAAAATCCTTTTTAGATGTGTGAGCAAGCATGCAAAGATAACGAGAGGAAATAAAATTTAAAAATACAATGTATACTACTAGTGAAACTGAACAGCACTTCTGTTTTTTTCCATATCTCAGGGAAGTTAGATGATATAGCATAGTGGGTTGCTCCTAAGCACTTGGCTTGGGACAGGCCCCTTTGCTCAACCGGTTTGATAGTGGATCTTTAAGGGGACTGTGTTATATTTTGTTTACTAGTTTGGTCTGTACCTGGAACGTCCGCGTCTTGCTTGCTTATCTCGCCACCTTCTGAAGAGAGAGAAAACAACCATGCAGTCCGATCATAGGTTTGTGTACCTTCTAAATGCACTGACATAAATTTACATAATTCTGGGTGGAATATTGAATTAAGCTAAACATAACATCAACAACCCCCAAATAATGAAAACACTAGGGAAAAATCCTTTTTAGATGTGTGAGCAAGCATGCAAAGATAACGAGAGGAAATAAAATTTAAAAATACAATGTATACTACTAGTGAAACTGAACAGCACTTCTGTTTTTTTCCATATCTCAGGGAAGTTAGAGGATATAGCACAGTGGGTTGCTCCTAAGCACTTGGCTTGGGACAGGCTCTTTTGCTCAACCGGTTTGATAGTGGATCTTTAAGGGGACTGTGTTATATTTTGTTTACTAGTTTGGTCTGTACCTGGAACGTCCGCGTCTTGCTTGCTTATTTCGCCACCTTCTGAAGAGAGAGTAAACAGCCATGCAGTCAGATCATAGGTTTGTGTACCTTCTAAATGCACTGACATAAAATTACGTAATTCTGGGTGGAATATTGAATTAAGCTAAACATAACATCAACAACCCCCTAATGATGAAAACACTAGGGAAAAATCCTTTTTAGATGTGTGAGCAAGCATGCAAAGATAACGAGAGGAAATAAAATTTAAAAATACAATGTATACTACTAGTGAAACTGAACAGCACTTCTGTTTTTTTCCATATCTCAGGGAAGTTAGAGGATATAGCACAGTGGGTTGCTCCTAAGCACTTGGCTTGGGACAGGCTCTTTTGCTCAACCGGTTTGATAGTGGATCTTTAAGGGGACTGTGTTATATTTTGTTTACTAGTTTGGTCTGTACCTGGAACGTCCGCGTCTTGCTTGCTTATTTCGCCACCTTCTGAAGAGAGAGAAAACAACCATGCAGTCAGATCATAGGTTTGTGTACCTTCTAAATGCACTGACATAAATTTACATAATTCTGGGTGGAATATTGAATTAAGCTAAACATAACATCAACAACCCCCTAATGATGAAAACACTAGGGAAAAATCCTTTTTAGATGTGTGAGCAAGCATGCAAAGATAACGAGAGGAAATAAAATTTAAAAATACAATGTATACTACTAGTGAAACTGAACAGCACTTCTGTTTTTTAGCTAGCCAAAGGCGTAGCTATTGGAATGGGTGATGTGTATATGGGATTCTGAAACCATAAACAAACCATGTAACCATGTAACCATGTAACCATGTAACCATGTAACCATGTAACCATGTAACCATGTAACCATGTAACCATGTAACCATGTGAACCAAGAACAGGCTAGGTGGCAGCAGGTCCACTGTATGTATGAAAATAGCCCTCTGGTGGATAAGCCTTGCAGTATCCTGAGGTCATTCCCTGACATGTCTAACAGCAATTACCTTTCAGGAGTGTAATTAGATACAGTACAATGCATTGGATTTCCTGTGTCAATATGGTTTGATGCCAATGTCAGTTGTAACTAGGCTAAAACTGGGCATAGCACACTATGCCAATTTAAAACACTTGTATTCAACTGTGTAAACTTAATCCTGACCTATGGAAGGTTATATTTATAGTCAATCATCACACAAAGACTGCCTCGGTGAGAATATGAAGACCTTTGTGTGATGATTGAATATAAAAATACTTGTACTCAAATTTAACAATTCTGAATATAGACACACTGAATGGTTGAATTGATAAGTTAGTCAAATGTAACATAGGCATACAGGTGTAATGGATATTAGGCATACTTATCACAATGCAGTGGTTTTGAAAATGATAATTAGCTACCTGTTTAATATCAAGTTAGGACACCCCAGTGGTGCATTGAATCAGCCAATAGCCAGCTTCATAAAACAATATCAGGAAAGAGAGAGATAATAGTCTCAAGGTAGACAAAGTTGGGCCTAATTCAATATAATTTGTATGAAATTGTATTATTGTCAGTTTGTTTTTAAATACCACCAAAAACTGCTCATGACTGAATGCAAGTATACATAGGTACATGTATAGCTGAGAGACCTATGTGACTGTGAGACACGTGGCACCAGATGTAGACAAACAGATATATAATATATTATATGCATAACAGGTAGAGCCAGGTAGGTGGTGTCCCTGCATAATATGAAACAAATTCCTGATTTTGGATTCTCGTGATTTAGCATAGTTTCTCATATATATACCATGTGTGTGCCGTCTACCGACAAGGCACTATCAGCTGAGTGGATCAGACCTACACCAGCTGGGCCTCTTCACTTAGGTTGCTGGTCTCTTGTGATATGGTAGTGAACCTTGGTGGTATAGAGAGATTTCTTTCTTTTCTTTGATTTCCTATCAATCCTTTTTTAGAGGTGCTTGCTTTCATGCATTTTGTTTCCTATTTTACGACAGCAAAAATTGATTTTGTGGCTAATTTACAAGTTTAAAAAGAAGTGCCCCATTGTTTTAACTTCATGGAAATTCTATCAGTTAACACCAGGGGAAAAGTGGTGCTTGAATCCTCCAATCCCATTGGCTGATAGATTTCCCGACCTTGCCTCTGTTGGTCCAGCCAAGAGGCAATCTGGAGTATGTTTGGTGAATTCAATGTAACTTTCAGGCTTCACAACTTGGTCACTCCTTTAGGTAAAATTTTGAAAGTTGTGTTTTTGGAATTAAAGTGCTATGTCTGCTTCATATGGAAAGCAAATTAAGCCTCACTGTTTACTCTTTTAACAAAAAGTTGTTCGGGCCCAATGTTCAAGCCACTCGGTGAAATGGGTTTATTCCTTAAATTTATACTTCACTTGCAATAAAATGGAGTTCATATCATCTCAACTTATAATTAATGCCGGATCTTCCGATTTGTCATGTACATTCCTTCCTTTTTAAGACGGAAGCTCCCCCTTTCAAGTCCATCCACCTATCTATCTTATTTATCTATCTGTCTTATTTCATTGTATTCTATTTTTTTGCCTCCAATTTACAAGCAGCTTGCTAGTTGCCTTTTATTTCGAGGATTTCATGATATTATTTACATTCTTCAAATTGTTATTTACATGTCTTCAGTATGGATATACTATAGATTAGGTCAAAATTGCTATCAACCCATTCCATGTTAATCAATGCCCCTTTAATGAAAAAGCAAATGGCTAGCTTTGAATCCGCGGATTCTTGTTTCCATATCTCAGGGAAGTTAGATGATATAGCATAGTGGGTTGCTCCTAAGCACTTGGCTTGGGACAGGCCCCTTTGCTCAACCGGTTTAATAGTGGATCTTTAAGGGGACTGTGTTATATTTTGTTTACTAGTTTGGTCTGTACCTGGAACGTCCGCGTCTTGCTTGCTTATTTCGCCACCTTCTGAAGAGAGAGTAAACAGCCATGCAGTCAGATCATAGGTTTGTGTACCTTCTAAATGCACTGACATAAATTTACATAATTCTGGGTGGAATATTGAATTAAGCTAAACATAACATCAACAACCCCCTAATGATGAAAACACTAGGGAAAAATCCTTTTTAGATGTGTCAGCAAGCATGCAAAGATAACGAGAGGAAATAAAATTTAAAATTACAATGTATACTACTAGTGAAACTGAACAGCACTTCTGTTTTTTTCCATATCTCAGGGAAGTTAGACGATATAGCATAGTGGGTTGCTCCTAAGCACTTGGCTTGGGACAGGCCCCTTTCCTCAACCGGTTTGATAGTGGATCTTTAAGGGGACTGTGTTATATTTTGTTTACTAGTTTGGTCTGTACCTGGAACGTCCGCGTCTTGCTTGCTTATTTCGCCACCTTCTGAAGAGAGAGAAAACAGCCATGCAGTCCGATCATAGGTTTGTGTACCTTCTAAATGCACTGACATAAATTTACATAATTCTGGGTGGAATATTGAATTAAGCTAAACATAACATCAACAACCCCCTAATGATGAAAACACTAGGGAAAAATCCTTTTTAGATGTGTGAGCAAGCATGCAAAGATAACGAGAGGAAATAAAATTTAAAAATACAATGTATACTACTAGTGAAACTGAACAGCACTTCTGTTTTTTTCCATATCTCAGGGAAGTTAGAGGATATAGCACAGTGGGTTGCTCCTAAGCACTTGGCTTGGGACAGGCTCTTTTGCTCAACCGGTTTGATAGTGGATCTTTAAGGGGACTGTGTTATATTTTGTTTACTAGTTTGGTCTGTACCTGGAACGTCCGCGTCTTGCTTGCTTATTTCGCCACCTTCTGAAGAGAGAGAAAACAACCATGCAGTCAGATAATAGGTTTGTGTACCTTCTAAATGCACTGACATAAATTTACATAATTCTGGGTGGAATATTGAATTAAGCTAAACATAACATCAACAACCCCCAAATAATGAAAACGCCAGGGAAAAATCCTTTTTAGATGCGTGAGCAAGCATGCAAAGATAACGAGAGGAAATAAAATTTAAAAATGCAATGTATACTACTAGTGAAACTGAACAGCACTTCTGTTTTTTTCCATATCTCAGGGAAGTTAGAGGATATAGCACAGTGGGTTGCTCCTAAGCACTTGGCTTGGGACAGGCTCTTTTGCTCAACCGGTTTGATAGTGGATCTTTAAGGGGACTGTTATATTTTATTTACTAGTTTGGTCTGTACCTGGAACGTCCGCGTCTTGCTTGCTTATTTCGCCACCTTCTGAAGAGAGAGTAAACAACCATGCAGTCAGATCATAGGTTTGTGTACCTTCTAAATGCACTGACATAAATTTACATAATTCTGGGTGGAATATTGAATTAAGCTAAACATAACATCAACAACTCCCAAATAATGAAAAAGCTAGGGAAAAATCCTTTTTAGATGTGTGAGCAAGCATGCAAAGATAACGAGAGGAAATAAAATTTAAAAATACAATGTATACTACTAGTGAAACTGAACAGCACTTCTGTTTTTTTCCATATCTCAGGGAAGTTAGAGGATATAGCATAGTGGGTTGCTCCTAAGCACTTGGCTTGGGACAGGCCCCTTTGCTCAACCGGTTTGATAGTGGATCTTTAAGGGGACTGTGTTATATTTTGTTTACTAGTTTGGTCTGTACCTGGAACGTCCGCGTCTTGCTTGCTTATTTCGCCACCTTCTGAAGAGAGAGAAAACAGCCATGCAGTCCGATCATAGGTTTGTGTACCTTCTAAATGCACTGACATAAATTTACATAATTCTGGGTGGAATATTGAATTAAGCTAAACATAACATCAACAACCCCCTAATGATGAAAACACTAGGGAAAAATCCTTTTTAGATGTGTGAGCAAGCATGCAAAGATAACGAGAGGAAATAAAATTTAAAAATACAATGTATACTACTAGTGAAACTGAACGGCACTTCTGTTTTTTTCCATATCTCAGGGAAGTTAGAGGATATAGCACAGTGGGTTGCTCCTAAGCACTTGGCTTGGGACAGGCTCTTTTGCTCAACCGGTTTAATAGTGGATCTTTAAGGGGACTGTGTTATATTTTGTTTACTAGTTTGGTCTGTACCTGGAACGCCCGCGTCTTGCTTGCTTATTTCGCCACCTTCTGAAGAGAGAGTAAACAGCCATGCAGTCAGATCATAGGTTTGTGTACCTTCTAAATGCACTGACATAAATTTACATAATTCTGGGTGGAATATTGAATTAAGCTAAACATAACATCAACAACCCCCTAATGATGAAAACACTAGGGAAAAATCCTTTTTAGATGTGTGAGCAAGCATGCAAAGATAACGAGAGGAAATAAAATTTAAAATTACAATGTATACTACTAGTGAAACTGAACAGCACTTCTGTTTTTTTCCATATCTCAGGGAAGTTAGACGATATAGCATAGTGGGTTGCTCCTAAGCACTTGGCTTGGGACAGGCCCCTTTGCTCAACCGGTTTGATAGTGGATCTTTAAGGGGACTGTGTTATATTTTGTTTACTAGTTTGGTCTGTACCTGGAACGTCCGCGTCTTGCTTGCTTATTTCGCCACCTTCTGAAGAGAGAGAAAACAGCCATGCAGTCCGATCATAGGTTTGTGTACCTTCTAAATGCACTGACATAAATTTACATAATTCTGGGTGGAATATTGAATTAAGCTAAACATAACATCAACAACCCCCTAATGATGAAAACACTAGGGAAAAATCCTTTTTAGATGTGTGAGCAAGCATGCAAAGATAACGAGAGGAAATAAAATTTAAAAATACAATGTATACTACTAGTGAAACTGAACAGCACTTCTGTTTTCTTCCATATCTCAGGGAAGTTAGAGGATATAGCAACGTGGGTTGCTCCTAAGCACTTGGCTTGGGACAGGCTCTTTTGCTCAACCGGTTTGATAGTGGATCTTTAAGGGGACTGTGTTGTTTACTAGTTTGGTCTGTACCTGGAACGTCCGCGTCTTGCTTGCTTATTTCGCCACCTTCTGAAGAGAGAGAAAACAACCATGCAGTCAGATCATAGGTTTGTGTACCTTCTAAATGCACTGACATAAATTTACATAATTCTGGGTGGAATATTGAATTAAGCTAAACATAACATCAACAACCCCCAAATAATGAAAACGCCAGGGAAAAATCCTTTTTAGATGCGTGAGCAAGCATGCAAAGATAACGAGAGGAAATAAAATTTAAAAATGCAATGTATACTACTAGTGAAACTGAACAGCACTTCTGTTTTTTTCCATATCTCAGGGAAGTTAGACGATATAGCATAGTGGGTTGCTCCTAAGCACTTGGCTTGGGACAGGCCCCTTTGCTCAACCGGTTTGATAGTGGATCTTTAAGGGGACTGTGTTATATTTTGTTTACTAGTTTGGTCTGTACCTGGAACGTCCGCGTCTTGCTTGCTTATTTCGCCACCTTCTGAAGAGAGAGAAAACAGCCATGCAGTCCGATCATAGGTTTGTGTACCTTCTAAATGCACTGACATAAATTTACATAATTCTGGGTGGAATATTGAATTAAGCTAAACATAACATCAACAACCCCCAAATAATGAAAACACTAGGGAAAAATCCTTTTTAGATGTGTGAGCAAGCATGCAAAGATAACGAGAGGAAATAAAATTTAAAAATACAATGTATACTACTAGTGAAACTGAACAGCACTTCTGTTTTTTTCCATATCTCAGGGAAGTTAGACGATATAGCATAGTGGGTTGCTCCTAAGCACTTGGCTTGGGACAGGCCCCTTTGCTCAACCGGTTTGATAGTGGATCTTTAAGGGGACTGTTATATTTTGTTTACTAGTTTGGTCTGTACCTGGAACGTCTGCGTCTTGCTTGCTTATTTCGCCACCTTCTGAAGAGAGAGAAAACAGCCATGCAGTCCGATCATAGGTTTGTGTACCTTCTAAATGCACTGACATAAATTTACATAATTCTGGGTGGAATATTGAATTAAGCTAAACATAACATCAACAACCCCCTAAAGATGAAAACACTAGGGAAAAATCCTTTTTAGATGTGTGAGCAAGCATGCAAAGATAACGAGAGGAAATAAAATTTAAAAATACAATGTATACTACTAGTGAAACTGAACAGCACTTCTGTTTTTTTCCATATCTCAGGGAAGTTAGAGGATATAGCAACGTGGGTTGCTCCTAAGCACTTGGCTTGGGACAGGCTCTTTTGCTCAACCGGTTTGATAGTGGATCTTTAAGGGGACTGTTATATTTTGTTTACTAGTTTGGTCTGTACCTGGAACATCCGCGTCTTGCTTGCTTATTTCGCCACCTTCTGAAGAGAGAGTAAACAACAATGCAGTCAGATCATAGGTTTGTGTACCTTCTAAATGCACTGACATAAATTTACATAATTCTGGGTGGAATATTGAATTAAGCTAAACATAACATCAACAACCCCCAAATAATGAAAACACTAGGGAAAAATCCTTTTTAGATGTGTGAGCAAGCATGCAAAGATAACGAGAGGAAATAAAATTTAAAAAATACAATGTATACTACTAGTGAAACTGAACAGCACTTCTGTTTTTTTCCATATCTCAGGGAAGTTAGACGATATAGCATAGTGGGTTGCTCCTAAGCACTTGGCTTGGGACAGGCCCCTTTGCTCAACCGGTTTGATAGTGGATCTTTAAGGGGACTGTTATATTTTGTTTACTAGTTTGGTCTGTACCTGGAACGTCTGCGTCTTGCTTGCTTATTTCGCCACCTTCTGAAGAGAGAGTAAACAGCCATGCAGTCAGATCATAGGTTTGAGTACCTTCTAAATGCACTGACATAAATTTACATAATTCTGGGTGGAATATTGAATTAAGCTAAACATAACATCAACAACCCCCTAAAGATGAAAACACTAGGGAAAAATCCTTTTTAGATGTGTGAGCAAGCATGCAAAGATAACGAGAGGAAATAAAATTTAAAAATACAATGTATACTACTAGTGAAACTGAACAGCACTTCTGTTTTTTTCCATATCTCAGGGAAGTTAGAGGATATAGCAACGTGGGTTGCTCCTAAGCACTTGGCTTGGGACAGGCTCTTTTGCTCAACTGGTTTGATAGTGGATCTTTAAGGGGACTGTTATATTTTGTTTACTAGTTTGGTCTGTACCTGGAACGTCCGCGTCTTGCTTGCTTATTTCGCCACCTTCTGAAGAGAGAGTAAACAACCATGCAGTCAGATCATAGGTTTGTGTACCTTCTAAATGCACTGACATAAATTTACATAATTCTGGGTGGAATATTGAATTAAGCTAAACATAACATCAACAACCCCCAAATAATGAAAACGCTAGGGAAAAATCCTTTTTAGATGTGTGAGCAAGCATGCAAAGATAACGAGAGGAAATAAAATTTAAAAATACAATGTATACTACTAGTGAAAAACTGAACAGCACTTCTGTTTTTTTCCATATCTCAGGGAAGTTAGACGATATAGCATAGTGGGTTGCTCCTAAGCACTTGGCTTGGGACAGGCCCCTTTGCTCAACCGGTTTGATAGTGGATCTTTAAGGGGACTGTGTTATATTTTGTTTACTAGTTTGGTCTGTACCTGGAACGTCCGCATCTTGCTTGCTTATTTCGCCACCTTCTGAAGAGAGAGTAAACAGCCATGCAGTCAGATCATAGGTTTGTGTACCTTCCAAATGCACTGACATAAATTTACATAATTCTGGGTGGAATATTGAATTAAGCTAAACATAACATCAACAACCCCCTAATGATGAAAACACTAGGGAAAAATCCTTTTTAGATGTGTGAGCAAGCATGCAAAGATAACGAGAGGAAATAAAATTTAAAAATACAATGTATACTACTAGTGAAACTGAACAGCACTTCTGTTTTTTTCCATATCTCAGGGAAGTTAGAGGATATAGCACAGTGGGTTGCTCCTAAGCACTTGGCTTGGGACAGGCTCTTTTGCTCAACCGGTTTGATAGTGGATCTTTAAGGGGACTGTTATATTTTGTTTACTAGTTTGGTCTGTACCTTGAACGTCCGCGTCTTGCTTGCTTATTTCGCCACCTTCTGAAGAGAGAGTAAACAACCATGCAGTCAGATCATAGGTTTGTGTACCTTCTAAATGCACTGACATAAATTTACATAATTCTGGGTGGAATATTGAATTAAGCTAAACATAACATCAACAACCCCCTAATGATGAAAACACTAGGGAAAAATCCTTTTTAGATGTGTGAGCAAGCATGCAAAGATAACGAGAGGAAATAAAATTTAAAAATACAATGTATACTACTAGTGAAACTGAACAGCACTTCTGTTTTTTTCCATATCTCAGGGAAGTTAGAGGATATAGCACAGTGGGTTGCTCCTAAGCACTTGGCTTGGGACAGGCTCTTTTGCTCAACCGGTTTGATAGTGGATCTTTAAGGGGACTGTGTTATATTTTGTTTACTAGTTTGGTCTGTACCTGGAACGTCCGCGTCTTGCTTGCTTATTTCGCCACCTTCTGAAGAGAGAGTAAACAACCATGCAGTCAGATCATAGGTTTGTGTACCTTCTAAATGCACTGACATAAATTTACATAATTCTGGGTGGAATATTGAATTAAGCTAAACATAACATCAACAACCCCCAAATAATGAAAACACTAGGAAAAATCCTTTTTAGATGTGTGAGCAAGCATGCAAAGATAACGAGAGGAAATAAAATTTAAAAATACAATGTATACTACTAGTGAAACTGAACAGCACTTCTGTTTTTTTCCATATCTCAGGGAAGTTAGACGATATAGCATAGTGGGTTGCTCCTAAGCACTTGGCTTGGGACAGGCCCCTTTGCTCAACCGGTTTGATAGTGGATCTTTAAGGGGACTGTGTTATATTTTGTTTACTAGTTTGGTCTGTACCTGGAACGTCCGCGTCTTGCTTGCTTATTTCGCCACCTTCTGAAGAGAGAGAAAACAGCCATGCAGTCCGATCATAGGTTTGTGTACCTTCTAAATGCACTGACATAAATTTACATAATTCTGGGTGGAATATTGAATTAAGCTAAACATAACATCAACAACCCCCTAATGATGAAAACACTAGGGAAAAATCCTTTTTAGATGTGTGAGCAAGCATGCAAAGATAACGAGAGGAAATAAAATTAAAAAAAAATACAATGTATACTACTAGTGAAACTGAACAGCACTTCTGTTTTTTTCCATATCTCAGGGAAGTTAGAGGATATAGCACAGTGGGTTGCTCCTAAGCACTTGGCTTGGGACAGGCTCTTTTGCTCAACCGGTTTGATAGTGGATCTTTAAGGGGACTGTTATATTTTGTTTACTAGTTTGGTCTGTACCTGGAACGTCCGCGTCTTGCTTGCTTATTTCGCCACCTTCTGAAGAGAGAGTAAACAGCCATGCAGTCAGATCATAGGTTTGTGTACCTTCTAAATGCACTGACATAAAATTACATAATTCTGGGTGGAATATTGAATTAAGCTAAACATAACATCAACAACCCCCTAATGATGAAAACACTAGGGAAAAATCCTTTTTAGATGTGTGAGCAAGCATGCAAAGATAACGAGAGGAAATAAAATTTAAAATTACAATGTATACTACTAGTGAAACTGAACAGCACTTCTGTTTTTTTCCATATCTCAGGGAAGTTAGACGATATAGCATAGTGGGTTGCTCCTAAGCACTTTGCTTGGGACAGGCCCCTTTGCTTAACCGGTTTGATAGTGGATCTTTAAGGGGACTGTGTTATATTTTGTTTACTAGTTTGGTCTGTACCTGGAACGTCCGCGTCTTGCTTGCTTATTTCGCCACCTTCTGAAGAGAGAGAAAACAGCCATGCAGTCCGATCATAGGTTTGTGTACCTTCTAAATGCACTGACATAAATTTACATAATTCTGGGTGGAATATTGAATTAAGCTAAACATAACATCAACAACCCCCAAAAAATGAAAACACTAGGGAAAAATCCTTTTTACCGAGGCCTCCGAAGGAGGTCCGCGGTCTTGCAACCAGTGTCGGTCTGTCGGCTGAAGACGCCTAAACTCGCCACCTTTGCCGCCTGAAAACGCAGGCTACATACAAATCTGCCCTACCAAACTTAGTCCGTCATCGTTACGGGCCCTAAGCTTGTGAAAGCCGCACAATTACGCACCTGAAACGTATCCAAAACACTTTATTTCACAACTGACAGCCGAGCGCATACATTTCCACAGCTTATTTTCGCCATCTTTACAACAGCGAGGTGGGCGGATGTGGATTTTCGCGCCAAAAGCGTGCATAAATTAGCCGCCGGAAATACCCCAGGGCCAATCAGGGTCATTGATGTCACCCAATCGGCTGGCTTCGGTGACACTCGGTTTTACACACACCATTCATAAAAATATGATAGTATTTCGCTCAGCCAATCACAAAGCAGCGAGGGGAGGGGCCTGCGCATCGACCAGGAAGACAAGATGGGAAGTTAGACGATATAGCATAGTGGGTTGCTCCTAAGCACTTGGCTTGGGACAGGCTCTTTTGCTCAACCGGTTTGATAGTGGATCTTTAAGGGGACTGTGTTATATTTTGTTTACTAGTTTGGTCTGTACCTGGAACGTCCGCGTCTTGCTTGCTTATTTCGCCACCTTCTGAAGAGAGAGTAAACAACCATGCAGTCAGATCATAGGTTTGTGTACCTTCTAAATGCACTGACATAAATTTACATAATTCTGGGTGGAATATTGAATTAAGCTAAACATAACATCAACAACCCCCAAATAATGAAAACACTAGGGAAAAATCCTTTTTAGATGTGTGAGCAAGCATGCAAAGATAACGAGAGGAAATAAAATTTAAAAATACAATGTATACTACTAGTGAAACTGAACAGCACTTCTGTTTTTTTCCATATCTCAGGGAAGTTAGACGATATAGCATAGTGGGTTGCTCCTAAGCACTTGGCTTGGGACAGGCCCCTTTGCTCAATCGGTTTGATAGTGGATCTTTAAGGGGACTGTGTTATATTTTGTTTACTAGTTTGGTCTGTACCTGGAACGTCCGCGTCTTGCTTGCTTATTTCGCCACCTTCTGAAGAGAGAGAAAACAGCCATGCAGTCCGATCATAGGTTTGTGTACCTTCTAAATGCACTGACATAAATTTACATAATTCTGGGTGGAATATTGAATTAAGCTAAACATAACATCAACAACCCCCTAATGATGAAAACACTAGGGAAAAATCCTTTTTAGATGTGTGAGCAAGCATGCAAAGATAACGAGAGGAAATAAAATTTAAAATACAATGTATACTACTAGTGAAACTGAACAGCACTTCTGTTTTTTTCCATATCTCAGGGAAGTTAGAGGATATAGCACAGTGGGTTGCTCCTAAGCACTTGGCTTGGGACAGGCTCTTTTGCTCAACCGGTTTGATAGTGGATCTTTAAGGGGACTGTTATATTTTGTTTACTAGTTTGGTCTGTACCTGGAACGTCCGCGTCTTGCTTGCTTATTTCGCCACCTTCTGAAGAGAGAGTAAACAGCCATGCAGTCAGATCATAGGTTTGTGTACCTTCTAAATGCACTGACAGAAAATTACATAATTCTGGGTGGAATATTGAATTAAGCTAAACATAACATCAACAACCCCCTAATGATGAAAACACTAGGGAAAAATCCTTTTTAGATGTGTGAGCAAGTATGCAAAGATAATGAGAGGAAATAAAATTTAAAAATACAATGTATACTACTAGTGAAACTGAACAGCACTTCTGTTTTTTTCCATATCTCAGGGAAGTTAGATGATATAGCATAGTGGGTTGCTCCTAAGCACTTGGCTTGGGACAGGCCCCTTTGCTCAACCGGTTTGATAGTGGATCTTTAAGGGGACTGTGTTATATTTTGTTTACTAGTTTGGTCTGTACCTGGAACGTCCGCGTCTTGCTTGCTTATTTCGCCACCTTCTGAAGAGAGAGAAAACAGCCATGCAGTCCGATCATAGGTTTGTGTACCTTCTAAATGCACTGACATAAATTTACATAATTCTGGGTGGAATATTGAATTAAGCTAAACATAACATCAACAACCCCCAAAAAATGAAAACACTAGGGAAAAATCCTTTTTACCGAGGCCTCCGAAGGAGGTCCGCGGTCTTGCAACCAGTGTCGGTCTGTCGGCTGAAGACGCCTAAACTCGCCACCTTTGCCGCCTGAAAACGCAGGCTACATACAAATCTGCCCTATCAAACTTAGTCCGTCATCGTTACGGGCCCTAAGCTTGTGAAAGCCGCACAATTACGCACCTGAAACGTATCCGAAACACTTTATTTCACAACTGACAGCCGAGCGCATACATTTCCACAGCTTATTTTCGCCATCTTTACAACAGCGAGGTGGGCGGATGTGGATTTTCGCGCCAAAAGCGTGCATAAATTAGCCGCCGGAAATACCCCAGGGCCAATCAGGGTCATTGATGTCACCCAATCGGCTGGCTTCGGTGACACTCGGTTTTACACACACCATTCATAAAAATATGATAGTATTTCGCTCAGCCAATCACAAAGCAGCGAGGGGAGGGGCCTGCGCATCGACCAGGAAGACAAGATGGGAAGTTAGACGATATAGCATAGTGGGTTGCTCCTAAGCACTTGGCTTGGGACAGGCTCTTTTGCTCAACCGGTTTGATAGTGGATCTTTAAGGGGACTGTGTTATATTTTGTTTACTAGTTTGGTCTGTACCTGGAACGTCCGCGTCTTGCTGGCTTCTTTCGCCACCTTCTGAAGAGAGAGTAAACAGCCATGCAGTCCGATCATAGGTTTGTGTACCTTCTAAATGCACTGACATAAATTTACATAATTCTGGGTGGAATATTGAATTAAGCTAAACATAACATCAACAACCCCCAAATAATGAAAACACTAGGGAAAAATCCTTTTTAGATGTGTGAGCAAGCATGCAAAGATAACGAGAGGAAATAAAATTTAAAAATACAATGTATACTACTAGTGAAACTGAACAGCACTTCTGTTTTTTTCCATATCTCAGGGAAGTTAGACGATATAGCATAGTGGGTTGCTCCTAAGCACTTGGCTTGGGACAGGCCCCTTTGCTCAACCGGTTTGATAGTGGATCTTTAAGGGGACTGTGTTATATTTTGTTTACTAGTTTGGTCTGTACCTGGAACGTCCGCGTCTTGCTTGCTTATTTCGCCACCTTCTGAAGAGAGAGAAAACAGCCATGCAGTCCGATCATAGGTTTGTGTACCATCTAAATGCACTGACATAAATTTACATAATTCTGGGTGGAATATTGAATTAAGCTAAACATAACATCAACAACCCCCTAATGATGAAAACACTAGGGAAAAATCCTTTTTAGATGTGTGAGCAAGCATGCAAAGATAACGAGAGGAAATAAAATTTAAAAATACAATGTATACTACTAGTGAAACTGAACAGCACTTCTGTTTTTTTCCATATCTCAGGGAAGTTAGAGGATATAGCACAGTGGGTTGCTCCTAAGCACTTTGCTTGGGACAGGCCCCTTTGCTCAACCGGTTTGATAGTGGATCTTTAAGGGGACTGTTATATTTTGTTTACTAGTTTGGTCTGTACCTGGAACGTCCGCGTCTTGCTTGCTTATTTCGCCACCTTCTGAAGAGAGAGTAAACAGCCATGCAGTCCGATCATAGGTTTGTGTACCTTCTAAATGCACTGACATAAATTTACATAATTCTGGGTGGAATATTGAATTAAGCTAAACATAACATCAACAACCCCCTAATGATGAAAACACTAGGGAAAAATCCTTTTTAGATGTGTGAGCAAGCATGCAAAGATAACGAGAGGAAATAAAATTTAAAAATACAATGTATACTACTAGTGAAACTGAACAGCACCTCTGTTTTTTTCCATATCTCAGGGAAGTTAGACGATATAGCATAGTGGGTTGCTCCTAAGCACTTGGCTTGGGACAGGCCCCTTTGCTCAACCGGTTTGATAGTAGATCTTTAAGGGGACTGTGTAATATTTTGTTTACTAGTTTGGTCTGTACCTGGAACGTCCGCGTCTTGCTTGCTTATTTCGCCACCTTCTGAAGAGAGAGAAAACAGCCATGCAGTCCGATCATAGGTTTGTGTACCTTCTAAATGCACTGACATAAATTTACATAATTCTGGGTGGAATATTGAATTAAGCTAAACATAACATCAACAACCCCCTAATGATGAAAACACTAGGGAAAAATCCTTTTTAGATGTGTGAGCAAGCATGCAAAGATAACGAGAGGAAATAAAATTTAAAAATACAATGTATACTACTAGTGAAACTGAACAGCACTTCTGTTTTTTTCCATATCTCAGGGAAGTTAGAGGATATAGCACAGTGGGTTGCTCCTAAGCACTTGGCTTGGGACAGGCTCTTTTGCTCAACCGGTTTGATAGTGGATCTTTAAGGGGACTGTGTTATATTTTGTTTAATAGTTTGGTCTGTACCTGGAACGTCCGTGTCTTGCTTGCCTGTTTTGTCACCTTCTGAAGAGAGAGTAAACAACCATGCAGTCCGATCATAGGTTTGTGTACCTTCTAAATGCACTGACATAAATTTACATAATTCTGGGTGGAATATTGAATTAAGCTAAACATAACATCAATAACCCCCAAATAATGAAAAAATCTTGGGAAAATCCTTTTTAGATGTGTGAGCAAGCATGCAAAGATATCGAGAGGAAATAAAATTTAAAAATACAATGTATACTACTAGTGAAACTGAACAGCACTTCTGTTTATTTCCATATCTCAGGGAAGTTAGACGATATAGCAGTGGATTGCTCCTAAGCACTTGGCTTGGGACAGGCTCTTTTGCCTAACCGGTTTGATAGTGGATCTTTAAGGGGACTGTGTTATATTTTGTTTACTAGTTTGGTCTGTACCTGGAACGTCCGTGTCTTGCTTGCTTGATTTGTCACCTTCTGAAGAGAGAGTAAACAGCCATGCAGTCAGATCATAGGTTTGTGTACCTTCTAAATGCACTGACATAAATTTACATAATTCTGGGTGGAATATTGAATTAAGCTAAACATAACATCAACAACCCCCTAATGATGAAAACACTAGGGAAAAATCCTTTTTAGATGTGTGAGCAAGCATGCAAAGATAACGAGAGGAAATAAAATTTAAAAATACAATGTATACTACTAGTGAAACTGAACAGCACTTCTGTTTTTTTCCATATCTCAGGGAAGTTAGAGGATATAGCATAGTGGGTTGCTCCTAAGCACTTGGCTTGGGACAGGCCCCTTTGCTCAACAGGTTTGATAGTGGATCTTTAAGGGGACTGTGTTATATTTTGTTTACTAGTTTGGTCTGTACCTGGAACGTCCGCGTCTTGCTTGCTTATTTCGCCACCTTCTGAAGAGAGAGAAAACAGCCATGCAGTCCGATCATAGGTTTGTGTACCTTCTAAATGCACTGACATAAATTTACATAATTCTGGGTGGAATATTGAATTAAGCTAAACATAACATCAACAACCCCCTAATGATGAAAACACTAGGGAAAAATCCTTTTTAGATGTGTGAGCAAGCATGCAAAGATAACGAGAGGAAATAAAATTTAAAAATACAATGTATACTACTAGTGAAACTGAACAGCACTTCTGTTTTTTTCCATATCTCAGGGAAGTTAGAGGATATAGCACAGTGGGTTGCTCCTAAGCACTTGGCTTGGGACAGGCTCTTTTGCTCAACCGGTTTGATAGTGGATCTTTAAGGGGACTGTGTTATATTTTGTTTACTAGTTTGGTCTGTACCTGGAACGTCCGTGTCTTGCTTGCCTGTTTTGTCACCTTCTGAAGAGAGAGTAAACAACCATGCAGTCCGATCATAGGTTTGTGTACCTTCTAAATGCACTGACATAAATTTACATAATTCTGGGTGGAATATTGAATTAAGCTAAACATAACATCAATAACCCCCAAATAATGAAAAAATCTTGGGAAAATCCTTTTTAGATGTGTGAGCAAGCATGCAAAGATATCGAGAGGAAATAAAATTTAAAAATACAATGTATACTACTAGTGAAACTGAACAGCACTTCTGTTTATTTCCATATCTCAGGGAAGTTAGAGGATATAGCACAGTGGGTTGCTCCTAAGCACTTGGCTTGGGACAGGCTCTTTTGCTCAACCGGTTTGATAGTGGATCTTTAAGGGGACTGTGTTATATTTTGTTTACTAGTTTGGTCTGTACCTGGAACGTCCGTGTCTTGCTTGCCTGTTTTGTCACCTTCTGAAGAGAGAGTTAACAACCATGCAGTCAGATCATAGGTTTGTGTACCTTCTAAATGCACTGACATAAATTTACATGATTCTGGGTGGAATATTGAATTAAGCTAAACATAACATCAATAACCCCCAAATAATGAAAAAATCGGCATTATCCTACTTTAGCCCCCTTGAGGGTTTAAACATTTTATAGGTATTTCCATAGATATTGATCAACAGAAACTGAAACTGAAAAATAACTCAAATATGTTTCAAGTCTGTATATCACAGAATAAATACTGTAAAAGTGTGAAGGGAGATCATTACCAAGAATACTCACAGTTATATGTTTCTTAAAACATTCAAACTGAAGTGTGATGTATTGCAAAATACTGTCTTATATATAATCCCACTTTAGCCCCCTTTTCCATTGACTGTACCATTGAAAAGGGGGCTAATGTAGGAGTATATATAGACACTAGGATATAGCAAAAACGGTCTTATTATACTCCTGCTTTAGCCCCCTTTTCCATTGACAGTACCATTGAAAAGGGTGCTAAAGCAGGAGTATATATATATATAAGACAGTATTTTGCTATATTTTGGTGGTATTTCTACTGTATAAGCGTCATTGTGTTTATACAAAAGATGGCGTTTATACAGTCAATGTAACAAAGAAACACTTGTCTCTTTCTAAAAATTCTACTGTCTTATATATATACTCCTGCTTTAGCCCTCTTTTCCATTGACAGTACCATTGAAAAGGGGGCTAAAGTAGGAGTATATATAAGACAGTATTTTATATATCCTAATGTCTTATATATACTCCTGCTTTAGCCCCCTTTTCAATGGTATTGTCAATGGAAAAGGGGGCTAAAGCAGGAGTATAATAAGACAGTATTTTGATAAATAGTTAGACAATTATTTCTTTGTGACATTGACTGTATAAGCGTCATCTTGTGTATAAATATAATGACGCTTATACAGTAAAAATTACCACCACTATTTCCCATGAAAAAAGGGCCTATATGTTTAGACCCCTGAGGGGCTAATGTAGGATAATGCCAAAAAATCTTGGGAAAATCCTTTTAGATTTGTCAGCAAGCATGCAAAGATAACGAGAGGAAATAAAATTAAAAAAAAATACAATGTATACTACTAGTGAAACTGAACAGCACTTCTGTTTTTTTCCATATCTCAGGGAAGTTAGAGGATATAGCATAGTGGGTTGCTCCTAAGCACTTGGCTTGGGACAGGCCCCTTTGCTCAACCGGTTTGATAGTGGATCTTTAAGGGGACTGTGTTATATTTTGTTAATAGTTTGGTCTGTACCTGGAACGTCCGCGTCTTGCTTGCTTCTTTCGCCACCTTCTGAAGAGAGAGAAAACAGCCATGCAGTCCGATCATAGGTTTGTGAACCTTCTAAATGCACTGACATAAATTTACATAATTCTGGGTGGAATATTGAATTAAGCTAAACATAACATCAACAACCCCCTAATGATGAAAACACTAGGGAAAAATCCTTTTTAGATGTGTGAGCAAGCATGCAAAGATAACGAGAGGAAATAAACTTTAAAAATACAATGTATACTACTAGTGAAACTGAACAGCACTTCTGTTTTTTTCCATATCTCAGGGAAGTTAGAGGATATAGCACAGTGGGTTGCTCCTATGCACTTGGCTTGGGACAGGCTCTTTTGCTCAACCGGTTTGATAGTGGAACTTTAAGGGGACTGTGTTATATTTTGTTTAATAGTTTGGTCTGTACCTGGAACGTCCGTGTCTTGCTTGCCTGTTTTGTCACCTTCTGAAGAGAGAGTAAACAACCATGCAGTTAGATCATAGGTTTGTGTACCTTCTAAATGCACTGACATAAATTTACATAATTCTGGGTGGAATATTGAATTGCTAAACATAACATCAACAACCCCCAAATAATGAAAAAATCTTGGGAAAATCCTTTTTAGATGTGTGAGCAAGCATGCAAAGATATCGAGAGGAAATAAAATTTAAAAATACAATGTATACTACTAGTGAAACTGAACAGCACTTCTGTTTATTTCCATATCTCAGGGAAGTTAGACGATATAGCACAGTGGGTTGCTCCTAAGCACTTGGCTTGGGACAGGCTCTTTTGCCTAACCGGTTTGATAGTGGATCTTTAAGGGGACTGTGTTATATTTTGTTTACTAGTTTGGTCTGTACCTGGAACGTCCGTGTCTTGCTTGCTTGATTTGTCACCTTCTGAAGAGAGAGTAAACAGCCATGCAGTCAGATCATAGGTTTGTGTACCTTCTAAATGCACTGACATAAATTTACATAATTCTGGGTGGAATATTGAATTAAGCTAAACATAACATCAATAACCCCCAAATAATGAAAAAATCTTGGGAAAATCCTTTTTAGATGTGTGAGCAAGCATGCAAAGATATCGAGAGGAAATAAAATTTAAAAATACAATGTATACTACTAGTGAAACTGAACAGCACTTCTGTTTATTTCCATATCTCAGGGAAGTTAGACGATATAGCAGTGGATTGCTCCTAAGCACTTGGCTTGGGACAGGCTCTTTTGCCTAACCGGTTTGATAGTGGATCTTTAAGGGGACTGTGTTATATTTTGTTTACTAGTTTGGTCTGTACCTGGAACGTCCGTGTCTTGCTTGCTTGATTTGTCACCTTCTGAAGAGAGAGTAAACAGCCATGCAGTCAGATCATAGGTTTGTGTACCTTCTAAATGCACTGACATAAATTTACATAATTCTGGGTGGAATATTGAATTAAGCTAAACATAACATCAACAACCCCCTAATGATGAAAACACTAGGGAAAAATCCTTTTTAGATGTGTGAGCAAGCATGCAAAGATAACGAGAGGAAATAAAATTTAAAAATACAATGTATACTACTAGTGAAACTGAACAGCACTTCTGTTTTTTTCCATATCTCAGGGAAGTTAGAGGATATAGCATAGTGGGTTGCTCCTAAGCACTTGGCTTGGGACAGGCCCCTTTGCTCAACAGGTTTGATAGTGGATCTTTAAGGGGACTGTGTTATATTTTGTTTACTAGTTTGGTCTGTACCTGGAACGTCCGCGTCTTGCTTGCTTATTTCGCCACCTTCTGAAGAGAGAGAAAACAGCCATGCAGTCCGATCATAGGTTTGTGTACCTTCTAAATGCACTGACATAAATTTACATAATTCTGGGTGGAATATTGAATTAAGCTAAACATAACATCAACAACCCCCTAATGATGAAAACACTAGGGAAAAATCCTTTTTAGATGTGTGAGCAAGCATGCAAAGATAACGAGAGGAAATAAAATTTAAAAATACAATGTATACTACTAGTGAAACTGAACAGCACTTCTGTTTTTTTCCATATCTCAGGGAAGTTAGAGGATATAGCACAGTGGGTTGCTCCTAAGCACTTGGCTTGGGACAGGCTCTTTTGCTCAACCGGTTTGATAGTGGATCTTTAAGGGGACTGTGTTATATTTTGTTTACTAGTTTGGTCTGTACCTGGAACGTCCGTGTCTTGCTTGCCTGTTTTGTCACCTTCTGAAGAGAGAGTAAACAACCATGCAGTCCGATCATAGGTTTGTGTACCTTCTAAATGCACTGACATAAATTTACATAATTCTGGGTGGAATATTGAATTAAGCTAAACATAACATCAATAACCCCCAAATAATGAAAAAATCTTGGGAAAATCCTTTTTAGATGTGTGAGCAAGCATGCAAAGATATCGAGAGGAAATAAAATTTAAAAATACAATGTATACTACTAGTGAAACTGAACAGCACTTCTGTTTATTTCCATATCTCAGGGAAGTTAGAGGATATAGCACAGTGGGTTGCTCCTAAGCACTTGGCTTGGGACAGGCTCTTTTGCTCAACCGGTTTGATAGTGGATCTTTAAGGGGACTGTGTTATATTTTGTTTACTAGTTTGGTCTGTACCTGGAACGTCCGTGTCTTGCTTGCCTGTTTTGTCACCTTCTGAAGAGAGAGTTAACAACCATGCAGTCAGATCATAGGTTTGTGTACCTTCTAAATGCACTGACATAAATTTACATGATTCTGGGTGGAATATTGAATTGCTAAACATAACATCAACAACCCCCAAATAATGAAAAAATCTTGGGAAAATCCTTTTTAGATGTGTGAGCAAGCATGCAAAGATATCGAGAGGAAATAAAATTTAAAAATACAATGTATACTACTAGTGAAACTGAACAGCACTTCTGTTTATTTCCATATCTCAGGGAAGTTAGACGATATAGCACAGTGGGTTGCTCCTAAGCACTTGGCTTGGGACAGGCTCTTTTGCCTAACCGGTTTGATAGTGGATCTTTAAGGGGACTGTGTTATATTTTGTTTACTAGTTTGGTCTGTACCTGGAACGTCCGTGTCTTGCTTGCTTGATTTGTCACCTTCTGAAGAGAGAGTAAACAGCCATGCAGTCAGATCATAGGTTTGTGTACCTTCTAAATGCACTGACATAAATTTACATAATTCTGGGTGGAATATTGAATTAAGCTAAACATAACATCAATAACCCCCAAATAATGAAAAAATCTTGGGAAAATCCTTTTTAGATGTGTGAGCAAGCATGCAAAGATATCGAGAGGAAATAAAATTTAAAAATACAATGTATACTACTAGTGAAACTGAACAGCACTTCTGTTTATTTCCATATCTCAGGGAAGTTAGACGATATAGCAGTGGATTGCTCCTAAGCACTTGGCTTGGGACAGGCTCTTTTGCCTAACCGGTTTGATAGTGGATCTTTAAGGGGACTGTGTTATATTTTGTTTACTAGTTTGGTCTGTACCTGGAACGTCCGTGTCTTGCTTGCTTGATTTGTCACCTTCTGAAGAGAGAGTAAACAGCCATGCAGTCAGATCATAGGTTTGTGTACCTTCTAAATGCACTGACATAAATTTACATAATTCTGGGTGGAATATTGAATTAAGCTAAACATAACATCAACAACCCCCTAATGATGAAAACACTAGGGAAAAATCCTTTTTAGATGTGTGAGCAAGCATGCAAAGATAACGAGAGGAAATAAAATTTAAAAATACAATGTATACTACTAGTGAAACTGAACAGCACTTCTGTTTTTTTCCATATCTCAGGGAAGTTAGAGGATATAGCATAGTGGGTTGCTCCTAAGCACTTGGCTTGGGACAGGCCCCTTTGCTCAACAGGTTTGATAGTGGATCTTTAAGGGGACTGTGTTATATTTTGTTTACTAGTTTGGTCTGTACCTGGAACGTCCGCGTCTTGCTTGCTTATTTCGCCACCTTCTGAAGAGAGAGAAAACAGCCATGCAGTCCGATCATAGGTTTGTGTACCTTCTAAATGCACTGACATAAATTTACATAATTCTGGGTGGAATATTGAATTAAGCTAAACATAACATCAACAACCCCCTAATGATGAAAACACTAGGGAAAAATCCTTTTTAGATGTGTGAGCAAGCATGCAAAGATAACGAGAGGAAATAAAATTTAAAAATACAATGTATACTACTAGTGAAACTGAACAGCACTTCTGTTTTTTTCCATATCTCAGGGAAGTTAGAGGATATAGCACAGTGGGTTGCTCCTAAGCACTTGGCTTGGGACAGGCTCTTTTGCTCAACCGGTTTGATAGTGGATCTTTAAGGGGACTGTGTTATATTTTGTTTACTAGTTTGGTCTGTACCTGGAACGTCCGTGTCTTGCTTGCCTGTTTTGTCACCTTCTGAAGAGAGAGTAAACAACCATGCAGTCCGATCATAGGTTTGTGTACCTTCTAAATGCACTGACATAAATTTACATAATTCTGGGTGGAATATTGAATTAAGCTAAACATAACATCAATAACCCCCAAATAATGAAAAAATCTTGGGAAAATCCTTTTTAGATGTGTGAGCAAGCATGCAAAGATATCGAGAGGAAATAAAATTTAAAAATACAATGTATACTACTAGTGAAACTGAACAGCACTTCTGTTTATTTCCATATCTCAGGGAAGTTAGAGGATATAGCACAGTGGGTTGCTCCTAAGCACTTGGCTTGGGACAGGCTCTTTTGCTCAACCGGTTTGATAGTGGATCTTTAAGGGGACTGTGTTATATTTTGTTTACTAGTTTGGTCTGTACCTGGAACGTCCGTGTCTTGCTTGCCTGTTTTGTCACCTTCTGAAGAGAGAGTTAACAACCATGCAGTCAGATCATAGGTTTGTGTACCTTCTAAATGCACTGACATAAATTTACATGATTCTGGGTGGAATATTGAATTAAGCTAAACATAACATCAATAACCCCCAAATAATGAAAAAATCGGCATTATCCTACTTTAGCCCCCTTGAGGGTTTAAACATTTTATAGGTATTTCCATAGATATTGATCAACAAAAACTGAAACTGAAAAATAACTCAAATATGTTTCAAGTCTGTATATCACAGAATAAATACTGTAAAAGTGTGAAGGGAGATCATTACCAAGAATACTCACAGTTATATGTTTCTTAAAACATTCAAACTGAAGTGTGATGTATTGCAAAATACTGTCTTATATATAATCCCACTTTAGCCCCCTTTTCCATTGACTGTACCATTGAAAAGGGGGCTAATGTAGGAGTATATATAGACACTAGGATATAGCAAAAACTGTCTTATTATACTCCTGCTTTAGCCCCCTTTTCCATTGACAGTACCATTGAAAAAGGGGCTAAAGCAGGAGTATATATATATATAAGACAGTATTTTGCTATATTTTGGTGGTATTTCTACTGTATAAGCGTCATTGTGTTTATACAAAAGATGGCGTTTATACAGTCAATGTAACAAAGAAACACTTGTCTCTTTCTAAAAATTCTACTGTCTTATATATACTCCTGCTTTAGCCCCCTTTTCCATTGACAGTACCATTGAAAAGGGGGCTAAAGTAGGAGTATATATAAGACAGTATTTTATATATCCTAATGTCTTATATATACTCCTGCTTTAGCCCCCTTTTCAATGGTATTGTCAATGGAAAAGGGGGCTAAAGCAGGAGTATAATAAGACAGTATTTTGATAAATAGTTAGACAATTATTTCTTTGTTACATTGACTGTATAAGCGTCATCTTGTGTATAAATATAATGACGCTTATACAGTAAAAATTACCACCACTATTTCCCATGAAAAAAGGGCCTATACGTTTAGACCCCTGAGGGGGCTAATGTAGGATAATGCCAAAAAATCTTGGGAAAATCCTTTTTAGATGTGTCAGCAAGCATGCAAAGATAACGAGAGGAAATAAAATTTAAAAATACAATGTATACTACTAGTGAAACTGAACAGCACTTCTGTTTTTTTCCATATCTCAGGGAAGTTAGAGGATATAGAAACGTGGGTTGCTCCTAAGCACTTTGCTTCGGACAGGCCCTTTAGCTCAACCGGTTTGATAGTGGATCTTTAAGGGGACTGTGTTATATTTTGTTTAATAGTTTGGTCTGTACCTGGAACGTCCGTGTTTTGCTTGCCTGTTTTGTCACCTTCTGAAGAGAGAGTAAACAACCGTGCAGTCAGATCATAGGTTTGTGTACCTTCTAAATGCACTGACATAAATTTACATAATTCTGGGTGGAATATTGAATTAAGCTAAACATAACATCAACAACCCCCTAATGATGAAAACACTAGGGAAAAATCCTTTTTAGATGTGTGAGCAAGCATGCAAAGATAACGAGAGGAAATAAAATTTAAAAATACAATGTATACTACTAGTAAAACTGAACAGCACTTCTGTTTTTTTCCATATCTCAGGGAAGTTAGAGGATATAGCACAGTGGGTTGCTCCTAAGCACTTGGCTTGGGACAGGCTCTTTTGCTCAACCGGTTTGATAGTGGATCTTTAAGGGGACTGTGTTATATTTTGTTTACTAGTTTGGTCTGTACCTGGAACGTCCGTGTCTTGCTTGCCTGTTTTGTCACCTTCTGAAGAGAGAGTAAACAACCATGCAGTCAGATCATAGGTTTGTGTACCTTCTAAATGCACTGACATAAATTTACATAATTCTGGGTGGAATATTGAATTAAGCTAAACATAACATCAACAACCCCCTAATGATGAAAACACTAGGGAAAAATCCTTTTTAGATGTGTGAGCAAGCATGCAAAGATAACGAGAGGAAATAAAATTTAAAAATACAATGTATACTACTAGTGAAACTGAACAGCACTTCTGTTTTTTTCCATATCTCAGGGAAGTTAGAGGATATAGCACAGTGGGTTGCTCCTAAGCACTTGGCTTGGGACAGGCTCTTTTGCTCAACCGGTTTGATAGTGGATCTTTAAGGGGACTGTGTTATATTTTGTTTAATAGTTTGGTCTGTACCTGGAACGTCCGTGTCTTGCTTGCCTGTTTTGTCACCTTCTGAAGAGAGAGTAAACAACCATGCAGTCCGATCATAGGTTTGTGTACCTTCTAAATGCACTGACATAAATTTACATAATTCTGGGTGGAATATTGAATTAAGCTAAACATAACATCAATAACCCCCAAATAATGAAAAAATCTTGGGAAAATCCTTTTTAGATGTGTGAGCAAGCATGCAAAGATATCGAGAGGAAATAAAATTTAAAAATACAATGTATACTACTAGTGAAACTGAACAGCACTTCTGTTTATTTCCATATCTCAGGGAAGTTAGACGATATAGCAGTGGATTGCTCCTAAGCACTTGGCTTGGGACAGGCTCTTTTGCCTAACCGGTTTGATAGTGGATCTTTAAGGGGACTGTGTTATATTTTGTTTACTAGTTTGGTCTGTACCTGGAACGTCCGTGTCTTGCTTGCTTGATTTGTCACCTTCTGAAGAGAGAGTAAACAGCCATGCAGTCAGATCATAGGTTTGTGTACCTTCTAAATGCACTGACATAAATTTACATAATTCTGGGTGGAATATTGAATTAAGCTAAACATAACATCAACAACCCCCTAATGATGAAAACACTAGGGAAAAATCCTTTTTAGATGTGTGAGCAAGCATGCAAAGATAACGAGAGGAAATAAAATTTAAAAATACAATGTATACTACTAGTGAAACTGAACAGCACTTCTGTTTTTTTCCATATCTCAGGGAAGTTAGAGGATATAGCATAGTGGGTTGCTCCTAAGCACTTGGCTTGGGACAGGCCCCTTTGCTCAACAGGTTTGATAGTGGATCTTTAAGGGGACTGTGTTATATTTTGTTTACTAGTTTGGTCTGTACCTGGAACGTCCGCGTCTTGCTTGCTTATTTCGCCACCTTCTGAAGAGAGAGAAAACAGCCATGCAGTCCGATCATAGGTTTGTGTACCTTCTAAATGCACTGACATAAATTTACATAATTCTGGGTGGAATATTGAATTAAGCTAAACATAACATCAACAACCCCCTAATGATGAAAACACTAGGGAAAAATCCTTTTTAGATGTGTGAGCAAGCATGCAAAGATAACGAGAGGAAATAAAATTTAAAAATACAATGTATACTACTAGTGAAACTGAACAGCACTTCTGTTTTTTTCCATATCTCAGGGAAGTTAGAGGATATAGCACAGTGGGTTGCTCCTAAGCACTTGGCTTGGGACAGGCTCTTTTGCTCAACCGGTTTGATAGTGGATCTTTAAGGGGACTGTGTTATATTTTGTTTACTAGTTTGGTCTGTACCTGGAACGTCCGTGTCTTGCTTGCCTGTTTTGTCACCTTCTGAAGAGAGAGTAAACAACCATGCAGTCCGATCATAGGTTTGTGTACCTTCTAAATGCACTGACATAAATTTACATAATTCTGGGTGGAATATTGAATTAAGCTAAACATAACATCAATAACCCCCAAATAATGAAAAAATCTTGGGAAAATCCTTTTTAGATGTGTGAGCAAGCATGCAAAGATATCGAGAGGAAATAAAATTTAAAAATACAATGTATACTACTAGTGAAACTGAACAGCACTTCTGTTTATTTCCATATCTCAGGGAAGTTAGAGGATATAGCACAGTGGGTTGCTCCTAAGCACTTGGCTTGGGACAGGCTCTTTTGCTCAACCGGTTTGATAGTGGATCTTTAAGGGGACTGTGTTATATTTTGTTTACTAGTTTGGTCTGTACCTGGAACGTCCGTGTCTTGCTTGCCTGTTTTGTCACCTTCTGAAGAGAGAGTTAACAACCATGCAGTCAGATCATAGGTTTGTGTACCTTCTAAATGCACTGACATAAATTTACATGATTCTGGGTGGAATATTGAATTAAGCTAAACATAACATCAATAACCCCCAAATAATGAAAAAATCGGCATTATCCTACTTTAGCCCCCTTGAGGGTTTAAACATTTTATAGGTATTTCCATAGATATTGATCAACAAAAACTGAAACTGAAAAATAACTCAAATATGTTTCAAGTCTGTATATCACAGAATAAATACTGTAAAAGTGTGAAGGGAGATCATTACCAAGAATACTCACAGTTATATGTTTCTTAAAACATTCAAACTGAAGTGTGATGTATTGCAAAATACTGTCTTATATATAATCCCACTTTAGCCCCCTTTTCCATTGACTGTACCATTGAAAAGGGGGCTAATGTAGGAGTATATATAGACACTAGGATATAGCAAAAACTGTCTTATTATACTCCTGCTTTAGCCCCCTTTTCCATTGACAGTACCATTGAAAAGGGGGCTAAAGCAGGAGTATATATATATATAAGACAGTATTTTGCTATATTTTGGTGGTATTTCTACTGTATAAGCGTCATTGTGTTTATACAAAAGATGGCGTTTATACAGTCAATGTAACAAAGAAACACTTGTCTCTTTCTAAAAATTCTACTGTCTTATATATATACTCCTGCTTTAGCCCCCTTTTCCATTGACAGTACCATTGAAAAGGGGGCTAAAGTAGGAGTATATATAAGACAGTATTTTATATATCCTAATGTCTTATATATACTCCTGCTTTAGCCCCCTTTTCAATGGTATTGTCAATGGAAAAGGGGGCTAAAGCAGGAGTATAATAAGACAGTATTTTGATAAATAGTTAGACAATTATTTCTTTGTGACATTGACTGTATAAGCGTCATCTTGTGTATAAATATAATGACGCTTATACAGTAAAAATTACCACCACTATTTCCCATGAAAAAAGGGCCTATATGTTTAGACCCCTGAGGGGGCTAATGTAGGATAATGCCAAAAAATCTTGGGAAAATCCTTTTAGATGTGTCAGCAAGCATGCAAAGATAACGAGAGGAAATAAAATTAAAAAAAAATACAATGTATACTACTAGTGAAACTGAACAGCACTTCTGTTTTTTTCCATATCTCAGGGAAGTTAGAGGATATAGCATAGTGGGTTGCTCCTAAGCACTTGGCTTGGGACAGGCCCCTTTGCTCAACCGGTTTGATAGTGGATCTTTAAGGGGACTGTGTTATATTTTGTTAATAGTTTGGTCTGTACCTGGAACGTCCGCGTCTTGCTTGCTTCTTTCGCCACCTTCTGAAGAGAGAGAAAACAGCCATGCAGTCCGATCATAGGTTTGTGAACCTTCTAAATGCACTGACATAAATTTACATAATTCTGGGTGGAATATTGAATTAAGCTAAACATAACATCAACAACCCCCTAATGATGAAAACACTAGGGAAAAATCCTTTTTAGATGTGTGAGCAAGCATGCAAAGATAACGAGAGGAAATAAACTTTAAAAATACAATGTATACTACTAGTGAAACTGAACAGCACTTCTGTTTTTTTCCATATCTCAGGGAAGTTAGAGGATATAGCACAGTGGGTTGCTCCTATGCACTTGGCTTGGGACAGGCTCTTTT
Source organism: Platynereis dumerilii (assembly GCA_026936325.1). NCBI lineage: Eukaryota > Metazoa > Annelida > Polychaeta > Phyllodocida > Nereididae > Platynereis > Platynereis dumerilii. The sequence continues at coordinate 42,318,767 of JAPTHN010000012.1, forward strand.
GCTCAACCGGTTTGATAGTGGAACTTTAAGGGGACTGTGTTATATTTTGTTTAATAGTTTGGTCTGTACCTGGAACGTCCGTGTCTTGCTTGCCTGTTTTGTCACCTTCTGAAGAGAGAGTAAACAACCATGCAGTTAGATCATAGGTTTGTGTACCTTCTAAATGCACTGACATAAATTTACATAATTCTGGGTGGAATATTGAATTGCTAAACATAACATCAACAACCCCCAAATAATGAAAAAATCTTGGGAAAATCCTTTTTAGATGTGTGAGCAAGCATGCAAAGATATCGAGAGGAAATAAAATTTAAAAATACAATGTATACTACTAGTGAAACTGAACAGCACTTCTGTTTATTTCCATATCTCAGGGAAGTTAGACGATATAGCACAGTGGGTTGCTCCTAAGCACTTGGCTTGGGACAGGCTCTTTTGCCTAACCGGTTTGATAGTGGATCTTTAAGGGGACTGTGTTATATTTTGTTTACTAGTTTGGTCTGTACCTGGAACGTCCGTGTCTTGCTTGCTTGATTTGTCACCTTCTGAAGAGAGAGTAAACAGCCATGCAGTCAGATCATAGGTTTGTGTACCTTCTAAATGCACTGACATAAATTTACATAATTCTGGGTGGAATATTGAATTAAGCTAAACATAACATCAACAACCCCCTAATGATGAAAACACTAGGGAAAAATCCTTTTTAGATGTGTGAGCAAGCATGCAAAGATAACGAGAGGAAATAAAATTTAAAAATACAATGTATACTACTAGTAAAACTGAACAGCACTTCTGTTTTTTTTCCATATCTCAGGGAAGTTAGAGGATATAGCACAGTGGGTTGCTCCTAAGCACTTGGCTTGGGACAGGCTCTTTTGCTCAACCGGTTTGATAGTGGATCTTTAAGGGGACTGTGTTATATTTTGTTTACTAGTTTGGTCTGTACCTGGAACGTCCGTGTCTTGCTTGCCTGTTTTGTCACCTTCTGAAGAGAGAGTTAACAACCATGCAGTCAGATCATAGGTTTGTGTACCTTCTAAATGCACTGACATAAATTTACATGATTCTGGGTGGAATATTGAATTAAGCTAAACATAACATCAATAACCCCCAAATAATGAAAAAATCGGCATTATCCTACTTTAGCCCCCTTGAGGGTTTAAACATTTTATAGGTATTTCCATAGATATTGATCAACAAAAACTGAAACTGAAAAATAACTCAAATATGTTTCAAGTCTGTATATCACAGAATAAATACTGTAAAAGTGTGAAGGGAGATCATTACCAAGAATACTCACAGTTATATGTTTCTTAAAACATTCAAACTGAAGTGTGATGTATTGCAAAATACTGTCTTATATATAATCCCACTTTAGCCCCCTTTTCCATTGACTGTACCATTGAAAAGGGGGCTAATGTAGGAGTATATATAGACACTAGGATATAGCAAAAACTGTCTTATTATACTCCTGCTTTAGCCCCCTTTTCCATTGACAGTACCATTGAAAAAGGGGCTAAAGCAGGAGTATATATATATATAAGACAGTATTTTGCTATATTTTGGTGGTATTTCTACTGTATAAGCGTCATTGTGTTTATACAAAAGATGGCGTTTATACAGTCAATGTAACAAAGAAACACTTGTCTCTTTCTAAAAATTCTACTGTCTTATATATACTCCTGCTTTAGCCCCCTTTTCCATTGACAGTACCATTGAAAAGGGGGCTAAAGTAGGAGTATATATAAGACAGTATTTTATATATCCTAATGTCTTATATATACTCCTGCTTTAGCCCCCTTTTCAATGGTATTGTCAATGGAAAAGGGGGCTAAAGCAGGAGTATAATAAGACAGTATTTTGATAAATAGTTAGACAATTATTTCTTTGTTACATTGACTGTATAAGCGTCATCTTGTGTATAAATATAATGACGCTTATACAGTAAAAATTACCACCACTATTTCCCATGAAAAAAGGGCCTATACGTTTAGACCCCTGAGGGGGCTAATGTAGGATAATGCCAAAAAATCTTGGGAAAATCCTTTTTAGATGTGTCAGCAAGCATGCAAAGATAACGAGAGGAAATAAAATTTAAAAATACAATGTATACTACTAGTGAAACTGAACAGCACTTCTGTTTTTTTCCATATCTCAGGGAAGTTAGAGGATATACAATGTAGCATAGTGGGTTGCTCCTAGGCACTTGGCTTGAGACAGGCCCTTTAGCTCAACTGGTTTGATAGTGGATCTTTAAGGGGACTGTGTTATATTTTGTTAATAGTTTGGTCTGTACCTGGAACGTCCGTGTCTTGCTTGCCTGTTTTGTCACCTTCTGAAGAGAGAGTAAACAACCATGCAGTCAGATCATAGGTTTGTGTACCTTCTAAATGCACTGACATAAATTTACATAATTCTGGGTGGAATATTGAATTAAGTTAAACATAACATCAATAACCCCAAAATAATGAAAAAATCTTGGGAAAATCCTTTTTAGATGTGTGAGCAAGCATGCAAAGATAACGAGAGGAAATAAAATTTAAAAATACAATGTATACTACTAGTGAAACTGAACAGCACTTCTGTTTTTTTCCATATCTCAGGGAAGTTAGAGGATATAGCACAGTGGGTTGCTCCTAAGAATTAAGCTAAACATAACATCAATAACCCCCAAATAATGAAAAAATCGGCATTATCCTACTTTAGCCCCCTTGAGGGTTTAAACATTTTATAGGTATTTCAATAGATATTGATCAACAAAAACTGAAACTGAAAAATAACTCAAATATGTTTCAAGTCTGTATATCACAGAATAAATACTGTAAAAGTGTGAAGGGAGATCATTACCAAGAATACTCACAGTTATATGTTTCTTAAAACATTCAAACTGAAGTGTGATGTATTGCAAAATACTGTCTTATATATAATCCCACTTTAGCCCCCTTTTCCATTGACTGTACCATTGAAAAGGGGGCTAATGTAGGAGTATATATAGACACTAGGATATAGCAAAAACTGTCTTATTATACTCCTGCTTTAGCCCCCTTTTCCATTGACAGTACCATTGAAAAAGGGGCTAAAGCAGGAGTATATATATATATAAGACAGTATTTTGCTATATTTTGGTGGTATTTCTACTGTATAAGCGTCATTGTGTTTATACAAAAGATGGCGTTTATACAGTCAATGTAACAAAGAAACACTTGTCTCTTTCTAAAAATTCTACTGTCTTATATATACTCCTGCTTTAGCCCCCTTTTCCATTGACAGTACCATTGAAAAGGGGGCTAAAGTAGGAGTATATATAAGACAGTATTTTATATATCCTAATGTCTTATATATACTCCTGCTTTAGCCCCTTTTCAATGGTATTGTCAATGGAAAAGGGGGCTAAAGCAGGAGTATAATAAGACAGTATTTTGATAAATAGTTAGACAATTATTTCTTTGTTACATTGACTGTATAAGCGTCATCTTGTGTATAAATATAATGACGCTTATACAGTAAAAATTACCACCACTATTTCCCATGAAAAAAGGGCCTATATGTTTAGACCCCTGAGGGGGCTAATGTAGGATAATGCCAAAAAATCTTGGGAAAATCCTTTTTAGATGTGTCAGCAAGCATGCAAAGATAACGAGAGGAAATAACATTTAAAAATACAATGTATACTACTAGTGAAACTGAACAGCACTTCTGTTTTTTTCCATATCTCAGGGAAGTTAGAGGATATACAATGTAGCATAGTGGGTTGCTCCTAGGCACTTGGCTTGAGACAGGCCCTTTAGCTCAACCGGTTTGATAGTGGATCTTTAAGGGGACTGTGTTATATTTTGTTAATAGTTTGGTCTGTACCTGGAACGTCCGTGTCTTGCTTGCTTGTTTTGTCACCTTCTGAAGAGAGAGTAAACAGCCATGCAGTCCGATCATAGGTTTGTGTACCTTCTAAATGCACTGACATAAATTTACATAATTCTGGGTGGAATATTGAATTAAGCTAAACATAACATCAACAACCCCCTAATGATGAAAACACTAGGGAAAAATCCTTTTTAGATGAGTGAGCAAGCATGCAAAGATAACGAGAGGAAATAAAATTTAAAAATACAATGTATACTACTAGTGAAACTGAACAGCACTTCTGTTTTTTTTCCATATCTCAGGGAAGTTAGAGGATATAGCACAGTGGGTTGCTAGTAAGCACTTGGCTTGGGACAGGCTCTTTTGCTCAACCGGTTTGATAGTGGATCTTTAAGGGGACTGTTATATTTTGTTTACTAGTTTGGTCTGTACCTGGAACGTCCGCGTCTTGCTTGCTTATTTCGCCACCTTCTGAAGAGAGAGAAAACAGCCATGCAGTCCGATCATAGGTTTGTGTACCTTCTAAATGCACTGACATAAATTTACATAATTCTGGGTGGAATATTGAATTAAGTTAAACATAACATCAATAACCCCAAAATAATGAAAAAATCTTGGGAAAATCCTTTTTAGATGTGTGAGCAAGCATGCAAAGATAACGAGAGGAAATAAAATTTAAAAATACAATGTATACTACTAGTGAAACTGAACAGCACTTCTGTTTTTTTCCATATCTCAGGGAAGTTAGAGGATATAGAAACGTGGGTTGCTCCTAAGCACTTGGCTTGGGACAGGCTCTTTTGCTCAACCGGTTTGATAGTGGATCTTTAAGGGGACTGTGTTATATTTTGTTTAATAGTTTGGTCTGTACCTGGAACGTCCGTGTCTTGCTTGCCTGTTTTGTCACCTTCTGAAGAGAGAGTAAACAACCATGCAGTCAGATCATAGGTTTGTGTACCTTCTAAATGCACTGACATAAATTTACATAATTCTGGGTGGAATATTGAATTAAGTTAAACATAACATCAATAACCCCAAAATAATGAAAAAATCTTGGGAAAATCCTTTTTAGATGTGTGAGCAAGCATGCAAAGATAACGAGAGGAAATAAAATTTAAAAATACAATGTATACTACTAGTGAAACTGAACAGCACTTCTGTTTTTTTCCATATCTCAGGGAAGTTAGAGGATATAGCACAGTTGGTTGCTCCTAAGCACTTTGCTTCGGACAGGCCCTTTAGCTCAACCGGTTTGATAGTGGATCTTTAAGGGGACTGTGTTATATTTTGTTTAATAGTTTGGTCTGTACCTGGAACGTCCGTGTTTTGCTTGCCTGTTTTGTCACCTTCTGAAGAGAGAGTAAACAACCATGCAGTCAGATCATAGGTTTGTGTACCTTCTAAATGCACTGACATAAATTTACATAATTCTGGGTGGAATATTGAATTAAGCTAAACATAACATCAACAACCCCCTAATGATGAAAACACTAGGGAAAAATCCTTTTTAGATGTGTGAGCAAGCATGCAAAGATAACGAGAGGAAATAAAATTTAAAAATACAATGTATACTACTAGTAAAACTGAACAGCACTTCTGTTTTTTTCCATATCTCAGGGAAGTTAGAGGATATAGCACAGTGGGTTGCTCCTAAGCACTTGGCTTGGGACAGGCTCTTTTGCTCAACCGGTTTGATAGTGGATCTTTAAGGGGACTGTGTTATATTTTGTTTACTAGTTTGGTCTGTACCTGGAACGTCCGTGTCTTGCTTGCCTGTTTTGTCACCTTCTGAAGAGAGAGTAAACAACCATGCAGTCAGATCATAGGTTTGTGTACCTTCTAAATGCACTGACATAAATTTACATAATTCTGGGTGGAATATTGAATTAAGCTAAACATAACATCAACAACCCCCTAATGATGAAAACACTAGGGAAAAATCCTTTTTAGATGTGTGAGCAAGCATGCAAAGATAACGAGAGGAAATAAAATTTAAAAATACAATGTATACTACTAGTGAAACTGAACAGCACTTCTGTTTTTTTCCATATCTCAGGGAAGTTAGAGGATATAGCACAGTGGGTTGCTCCTAAGCACTTGGCTTGGGACAGGCTCTTTTGCTCAACCGGTTTGATAGTGGATCTTTAAGGGGACTGTGTTATATTTTGTTTACTAGTTTGGTCTGTACCTGGAACGTCCGTGTCTTGCTTGCCTGTTTTGTCACCTTCTGAAGAGAGAGTAAACAACCATGCAGTCCGATCATAGGTTTGTGTACCTTCTAAATGCACTGACATAAATTTACATAATTCTGGGTGGAATATTGAATTAAGCTAAACATAACATCAACAACCCCCTAATGATGAAAACACTAGGGAAAAATCCTTTTTAGATGAGTGAGCAAGCATGCAAAGATAACGAGAGGAAATAAAATTTAAAAATACAATGTATACTACTAGTGAAACTGAACAGCACTTCTGTTTTTTTTCCATATCTCAGGGAAGTTAGAGGATATAGCACAGTGGGTTGCTCCTAAGCACTTGGCTTGGGACAGGCCCTTTAGCTCAACCGGTTTGATAGTGGATCTTTAAGGGGACTGTGTTATATTTTGTTTAATAGTTTGGTCTGTACCTGGAACGTCCGTGTCTTGCTTGCCTGTTTTGTCACCTTCTGAAGAGAGAGTAAACAACCATGCAGTCAGATCATAGGTTTGTGTACCTTCTAAATGCACTGACATAAATTTACATAATTCTGGGTGGAATATTGAATTAAGTTAAACATAACATCAATAACCCCAAAATAATGAAAAAATCTTGGGAAAATCCTTTTTAGATGTGTGAGCAAGCATGCAAAGATAACGAGAGGAAATAAAATTTAAAAATACAATGTATACTACTAGTGAAACTGAACAGCACTTCTGTTTTTTTCCATATCTCAGGGAAGTTAGAGGATATAGCACAGTGGGTTGCTCCTCATTACGAAAATCCTCCATTTAAAATTTTAGTCACAATTTCTTATCTCTAGTTATGTAATAGAAGTAATTGATAATTAGGTTCTGGGCCAAAACTTAATTGAGATATCAACTTGCAAATTGGATAAGTTGCTACTGGTCATTAGGTGTCATATTGCTGGGGTAATTACCCCACAGGTAATTTGCATGTCATTTTACTGCTGGAAGCTGGGCTCTGACCACATATAGGCCTATCTTCCTAATTTTTGTCATGGAACATTACATAATTCTTCATAAGCCTACCAAAATATTAATTTGATAATTCACAAATTAATAAGAAGACAATCATAAATTTACACATATATTTACACAATTACCATATCATATCAGCCTTTGTGGATTGCACAATGTTCAACCCTTTTGTCATGGCTTGATTAGGGTATTTATGTATACACAGCTATTACATCAATTAAAGATAGTGAAAGGTTATGCATGAATGTTACATAATTTAAGCCACAAATTTGTATGAAATTTTAGATTTCATACATCTGGGCATTAATTTGATGTTTGCAAATTATTTTAGGGCCAAATTAAACAATTCTTACTCTACAATTTCAAAAATGCCACCTGCAGGCTAATACATAAGACTAATTAGGCCTAAGATTTTACTAGCCTCATTATACACAGTAATATAATTTAATTTGCCAATGAATTACATTTTGAAGAACTTTATAATGGTAATTCATAAATCTGATGTTAACATTATTTATTCCAATTGTATTACAGCTGATGGAATAAACATAATGTAATAATGAAGAATCATATTTTATTTCCCTAAACTAGCAAATACCAGGGTTTCTTTTAGCAAACTAAAGTTTTTAAAATTTCATACAATGGCCATTGAAGCTCATAATATAATAATCCTGTTGTGCTGTGGTAGTGTATAATTTATAATCATGAAATCGTTTTTTTCTGGGGGGGGGGCAGTTCAGGGGCCTGTGCATCATTAGCTCAATGATGCTCTCTGCCCAAATTTGTTAAAAGCACAGGCCCCTCAATCTCTTGCCTGCCAGCCTGCCCCTTTCAATGCTCTTCATACATGTATAAACACTAGTAGTCGGATATGAGGTATGGGAGATTGTTGTATCAGGGGAAGAGATTGAGCGGCCTGTGGTTAAAAGGTTTCCCTATCGTTGGGGGGGGGGGGGGCTTTTAAATACGCCTATGCTATCTATCTATCTTTTTAGCTTGCTAACTATTATACAGCTATCTATATAGCTATCAATCAATCAATCAATCAATCAATCAATCTATCTATCTATCTATCTATCTATCTATCTATCTATCTATCTATCTATCTATCTATCTATCCATCTATCCATCTATCTATCTATCTATCTATCTATCCTATCTATCTACCTATTCATTTATCAAGGCCTATTCATTAATCTGTCCATCTACATTGTTTCATATTATATACATACAGAGATGGTTAAACTTATGAAAGTTCCCCAGGATATCAGGGCACTTTAAAGATATGACATTTTTATCAGTTGGATTTAAGTGGGGAATGCAACACTCCCTTGTTGCAAAATCACTTTCGAAATACACTTTGTAAAATTGACCAATTAACTTCCTTCTAAAACATCAACAAAAGAATTATATAAATATATTTTTTTAATTATTGAGGTTAGCACTCTACATTGTTTTCAGATTGTTTCAAGATGATAAAGTTTCATATGAAATATAGGCCTACAAAAATTTTGTAAAAGTTAAAAAAATCAATATCATGATTTACTTAGGAAGATGAGGACAAGAGTGAGTTAACCTGTGATCAATTAATAGTAAATAACATAGCCTACATCACATACACCATGCTGCAAATAATGTATAAAAAAGTTTTCTAGTTTCTTCAAATATACCAATACTTGTATTACTTTCAATGTCTTAATTATTAAGTTAATGGACAAATTCATAGTTTAACAAAAATAAACCAAATCTAAGAACTTATAATATACAAAAAACTGAAATGGCCAGTGAAGTTGATTGCAGCTTATTGACCGGAATTTTAAGGGGGGGGGGGATGCATGACACATAACAGGGCAGCAGGCCAGGCAGCAAGACTGGCCAGTCAAGCTTGCTTGGCCAGCCAAATGGCGTGTTTCACCCTACTCCCTCCCCTCCAAACTGTAGGCTTACAAAATAAGTGATTGTCAACAATTGCTTAAATAATATATATAGAGAAATAATATAGCCCTTGTGATTATGTTTAGGTTATAAGTGCATGAAGTTATAGAAGCAAAATGTTTGATACTATAGGCATTTTGGCAAGTTCATTTGTCAATCAAACACAAGCAGCAGGGGCCCTCTATTTGTCCCAAAATAGAATAGTTTCACTTCTATTGGTCACAGCTTTACCATTGAAAGACTGTCATGTTACATTTTTCATGAATTATTTAGTTTCTTGCCTTATAATCACAACAACATAAAAATGAACAAAGTTGGTTTCTCAGTCAAAAAATAACCACAGAACATAATTGCCTAATTACAGCTAATTGCCTCTGTTTATTGCCCCATCTCAGCTCGGCTCTGCAGAGGTGCTAATTGAATGTCTCAAATTGCATTGCATAATGTTATGTAAAATTGTGACTTGCTTTCCGAGTTAGAGCTGTGGAACTCGGATTTATTTAAATGGAGGATTTTTGTCATGCTAAGAATTAAGCTAAACATAACATCAATAACCCCCAAATAATGAAAAAATCGTGGGAAAATCCTTTTTAGATGTGTGAGCAAGCATGCAAAGATATCGAGAGGAAATAAAATTTAAAAATACAATGTATACTACTAGTGAAACTGAACAGCACTTCTGTTTATTTCCATATCTCAGGGAAGTTAGACGATATAGCACAGTGGGTTGCTCCTAAGCACTTGGCTTGGGACAGGCTCTTTTGCCTAACGGTTTGATAGTGGATCTTTAAGGGGACTGTGTTATATTTTGTTTACTAGTTTGGTCTGTACCTGGAACGTCCGTGTCTTGCTTGCTTGATTTGTCACCTTCTGAAGAGAGAGTAAACAGCCATGCAGTCAGATCATAGGTTTGTGTACCTTCTAAATGCACTGACATAAATTTACATAATTCTGGGTGGAATATTGAATTAAGCTAAACATAACATCAACAACCCCCTAATGATGAAAACACTAGGGAAAAATCCTTTTTAGATGTGTGAGCAAGCATGCAAAGATAACGAGAGGAAATAAAATTTAAAAATACAATGTATACTACTAGTAAAACTGAACAGCACTTCTGTTTTTTTCCATATCTCAGGGAAGTTAGAGGATATAGCACAGTGGGTTGCTCCTAAGCACTTGGCTTGGGACAGGCTCTTTTGCTCAACCGGTTTGATAGTAGATCTTTAAGGGGACTGTGTTATATTTTGTTTACTAGTTTGGTCTGTACCTGGAACGTCCGTGTCTTGCTTGCCTGTTTTGTCACCTTCTGAAGAGAGAGTTAACAACCATGCAGTCAGATCATAGGTTTGTGTACCTTCTAAATGCACTGACATAAATTTACATGATTCTGGGTGGAATATTGAATTAAGCTAAACATAACATCAATAACCCCCAAATAATGAAAAAATCGGCATTATCCTACTTTAGCCCCCTTGAGGGTTTAAACATTTTATAGGTATTTCCATAGATATTGATCAACAAAAACTGAAACTGAAAAATAACTCAAATATGTTTCAAGTCTGTATATCACAGAATAAATACTGTAAAAGTGTGAAGGGAGATCATTACCAAGAATACTCACAGTTATATGTTTCTTAAAACATTCAAACTGAAGTGTGATGTATTGCAAAATACTGTCTTATATATAATCCCACTTTAGCCCCCTTTTCCATTGACTGTACCATTGAAAAGGGGGCTAATGTAGGAGTATATATAGACACTAGGATATAGCAAAAACTGTCTTATTATACTCCTGCTTTAGCCCCCTTTTCCATTGACAGTACCATTGAAAAGGGGGCTAAAGCAGGAGTATATATATATATAAGACAGTATTTTGCTATATTTTGGTGGTATTTCTACTGTATAAGCGTCATTGTGTTTATACAAAAGATGGCGTTTATACAGTCAATGTAACAAAGAAACACTTGTCTCTTTCTAAAAATTCTACTGTCTTATATATATACTCCTGCTTTAGCCCCCTTTTCCATTGACAGTACCATTGAAAAGGGGGCTAAAGTAGGAGTATATATAAGACAGTATTTTATATATCCTAATGTCTTATATATACTCCTGCTTTAGCCCCCTTTTCAATGGTATTGTCAATGGAAAAGGGGGCTAAAGCAGGAGTATAATAAGACAGTATTTTGATAAATAGTTAGACAATTATTTCTTTGTTACATTGACTGTATAAGCGTCATCTTGTGTATAAATATAATGACGCTTATACAGTAAAAATTACCACCACTATTTCCCATGAAAAAAGGGCCTATATGTTTAGACCCCTGAGGGGGCTAATGTAGGATAATGCCAAAAAATCTTGGGAAAATCCTTTTAGATGTGTCAGCAAGCATGCAAAGATAACGAGAGGAAATAAAATTAAAAAAAATACAATGTATACTACTAGTGAAACTGAACAGCACTTCTGTTTTTTTCCATATCTCAGGGAAGTTAGAGGATATAGCACAGTGGGTTGCTCCTAAGCACTTGGCTTGGGACAGGCTCTTTTGCTCAACCGGTTTGATAGTGGAACTTTAAGGGGACTGTGTTATATTTTGTTTAATAGTTTGGTCTGTACCTGGAACGTTCGTGTCTTGCTTGCCTGTTTTGTCACCTTCTGAAGAGAGAGTAAACAACCATGCAGTCAGATCATAGGTTTGTGTACCTTCTAAATGCACTGACATAAATTTACATAATTCTGGGTGGAATATTGAATTAAGCTAAACATAACATCAACAACCCCCAAATAATGAAAAAATCTTGGGAAAATCCTTTTTAGATGTGTGAGCAAGCATGCAAAGATATCGAGAGGAAATAAAATTTAAAAATACAATGTATACTACTAGTGAAACTGAACAGCACTTCTGTTTATTTCCATATCTCAGGGAAGTTAGACGATATAGCACAGTGGGTTGCTCCTAAGCACTTGGCTTGGGACAGGCTCTTTTGCCTAACCGGTTTGATAGTGGATCTTTAAGGGGACTGTGTTATATTTTGTTTACTAGTTTGGTCTGTACCTGGAACGTCCGTGTCTTGCTTGCTTGATTTGTCACCTTCTGAAGAGAGAGTAAACAGCCATGCAGTCAGATCATAGGTTTGTGTACCTTCTAAATGCACTGACATAAATTTACATAATTCTGGGTGGAATATTGAATTAAGCTAAACATAACATCAACAACCCCCTAATGATGAAAACACTAGGGAAAAATCCTTTTTAGATGTGTGAGCAAGCATGCAAAGATAACGAGAGGAAATAAAATTTAAAAATACAATGTATACTACTAGTAAAACTGAACAGCACTTCTGTTTTTTTCCATATCTCAGGGAAGTTAGAGGATATAGCACAGTGGGTTGCTCCTAAGCACTTGGCTTGGGACAGGCTCTTTTGCTCAACCGGTTTGATAGTGGATCTTTAAGGGGACTGTGTTATATTTTGTTTACTAGTTTGGTCTGTACCTGGAACGTCCGTGTCTTGCTTGCCTGTTTTGTCACCTTCTGAAGAGAGAGTTAACAACCATGCAGTCAGATCATAGGTTTGTGTACCTTCTAAATGCACTGACATAAATTTACATGATTCTGGGTGGAATATTGAATTAAGCTAAACATAACATCAATAACCCCCAAATAATGAAAAAATCGGCATTATCCTACTTTAGCCCCTTGAGGGTTTAAACATTTTATAGGTATTTCCATAGATATTGATCAACAAAAACTGAAACTGAAAAATAACTCAAATATGTTTCAAGTCTGTATATCACAGAATAAATACTGTAAAAGTGTGAAGGGAGATCATTACCAAGAATACTCACAGTTATATGTTTCTTAAAACATTCAAACTGAAGTGTGATGTATTGCAAAATACTGTCTTATATATAATCCCACTTTAGCCCCTTTTCCATTGACTGTACCATTGAAAAGGGGGCTAATGTAGGAGTATATATAGACACTAGGATATAGCAAAAACTGTCTTATTATACTCCTGCTTTAGCCCCCTTTTCCATTGACAGTACCATTGAAAAAGGGGCTAAAGCAGGAGTATATATATATATAAGACAGTATTTTGCTATATTTTGGTGGTATTTCTACTGTATAAGCGTCATTGTGTTTATACAAAAGATGGCGTTTATACAGTCAATGTAACAAAGAAACACTTGTCTCTTTCTAAAAATTCTACTGTCTTATATATACTCCTGCTTTAGCCCCCTTTTCCATTGACAGTACCATTGAAAAGGGGGCTAAAGTAGGAGTATATATAAGACAGTATTTTATATATCCTAATGTCTTATATATACTCCTGCTTTAGCCCCTTTTCAATGGTATTGTCAATGGAAAAGGGGGCTAAAGCAGGAGTATAATAAGACAGTATTTTGATAAATAGTTAGACAATTATTTCTTTGTTACATTGACTGTATAAGCGTCATCTTGTGTATAAATATAATGACGCTTATACAGTAAAAATTACCACCACTATTTCCCATGAAAAAAGGGCCTATATGTTTAGACCCCTGAGGGGGCTAATGTAGGATAATGCCAAAAAATCTTGGGAAAATCCTTTTTAGATGTGTCAGCAAGCATGCAAAGATAACGAGAGGAAATAAAATTTAAAAATACAATGTATACTACTAGTGAAACTGAACAGCACTTCTGTTTTTTTCCATATCTCAGGGAAGTTAGAGGATATACAATGTAGCATAGTGGGTTGCTCCTAGGCACTTGGCTTGAGACAGGCCTTTAGCTCAACTGGTTTGATAGTGGATCTTTAAGGGGACTGTGTTATATTTTGTTAATAGTTTGGTCTGTACCTGGAACGTCCGTGTCTTGCTTGCTTGTTTTGTCACCTTCTGAAGAGAGAGTAAACAGCCATGCAGTCTGATCATAGGTTTGTGTACCTTCTAAATGCACTGACATAAATTTACATAATTCTGGGTGGAATATTGAATTAAGCTAAACATAACATCAACAACCCCCTAATGATGAAAACACTAGGGAAAAATCCTTTTTAGATGAGTGAGCAAGCATGCAAAGATAACGAGAGGAAATAAAATTTAAAAATACAATGTATACTACTAGTGAAACTGAACAGCACTTCTGTTTTTTTTCCATATCTCAGGGAAGTTAGAGGATATAGCACAGTGGGTTGCTCCTAAGCACTTGGCTTGGGACAGGCCTTTAGCTCAACCGGTTTGATAGTGGATCTTTAAGGGGACTGTGTTATATTTTGTTTAATAGTTTGGTCTGTACCTGGAACGTCCGTGTCTTGCTTGCCTGTTTTGTCACCTTCTGAAGAGAGAGTAAACAACCATGCAGTCAGATCATAGGTTTGTGTACCTTCTAAATGCACTGACATAAATTTACATAATTCTGGGTGGAATATTGAATTAAGTTAAACATAACATCAATAACCCCAAATAATGAAAAAATCTTGGGAAAATCCTTTTTAGATGTGTGAGCAAGCATGCAAAGATAACGAGAGGAAATAAAATTTAAAAATACAATGTATACTACTAGTGAAACTGAACAGCACTTCTGTTTTTTTCCATATCTCAGGGAAGTTAGAGGATATAGCACAGTGGGTTGCTCCTAAGCACTTTGCTTCGGACAGGCCCTTTAGCTCAACCGGTTTGATAGTGGATCTTTAAGGGGACTGTGTTATATTTTGTTTAATAGTTTGGTCTGTACCTGGAACGTCCGTGTCTTGCTTGCCTGTTTTGTCACCTTCTGAAGAGAGAGTAAACAACCATGCAGTCAGATCATAGGTTTGTGTACCTTCTAAATGCACTGACATAAATTTACATAATTCTGGGTGGAATATTGAATTAAGCTAAACATAACATCAACAACCCCCTAATGATGAAAACACTAGGGAAAAATCCTTTTTAGATGTGTGAGCAAGCATGCAAAGATAACGAGAGGAAATAAAATTTAAAAATACAATGTATACTACTAGTAAAACTGAACAGCACTTCTGTTTTTTTCCATATCTCAGGGAAGTTAGAGGATATAGCACAGTGGGTTGCTCCTAAGCACTTGGCTTGGGACAGGCTCTTTTGCTCAACCGGTTTGATAGTGGATCTTTAAGGGGACTGTGTTATATTTTGTTTACTAGTTTGGTCTGTACCTGGAACGTCCGTGTCTTGCTTGCCTGTTTTGTCACCTTCTGAAGAGAGAGTAAACAACCATGCAGTCAGATCATAGGTTTGTGTACCTTCTAAATGCACTGACATAAATTTACATAATTCTGGGTGGAATATTGAATTAAGCTAAACATAACATCAACAACCCCCTAATGATGAAAACACTAGGGAAAAATCCTTTTTAGATGTGTGAGCAAGCATGCAAAGATAACGAGAGGAAATAAAATTTAAAAATACAATGTATACTACTAGTGAAACTGAACAGCACTTCTGTTTTTTTCCATATCTCAGGGAAGTTAGAGGATATAGCACAGTGGGTTGCTCCTAAGCACTTGGCTTGGGACAGGCTCTTTTGCTCAACCGGTTTGATAGTGGATCTTTAAGGGGACTGTGTTATATTTTGTTTACTAGTTTGGTCTGTACCTGGAACGTCCGTGTCTTGCTTGCCTGTTTTGTCACCTTCTGAAGAGAGAGTAAACAACCATGCAGTCAGATCATAGGTTTGTGTACCTTCTAAATGCACTGACATAAATTTACATAATTCTGGGTGGAATATTGAATTAAGCTAAACATAACATCAATAACCCCCAAATAATGAAAAAATCTTGGGAAAATCCTTTTTAGATGTGTGAGCAAGCATGCAAAGATATCGAGAGGAAATAAAATTTAAAAATACAATGTATACTACTAGTGAAACTGAACAGCACTTCTGTTTATTTCCATATCTCAGGGAAGTTAGACGATATAGCACAGTGGGTTGCTCCTAAGCACTTGGCTTGGGACAGGCTCTTTTGCCTAACCGGTTTGATAGTGGATCTTTAAGGGGACTGTGTTATATTTTGTTTACTAGTTTGGTCTGTACCTGGAACGTCCGTGTCTTGCTTGCTTGATTTGTCACCTTCTGAAGAGAGAGTAAACAGCCATGCAGTCAGATCATAGGTTTGTGTACCTTCTAAATGCACTGACATAAATTTACATAATTCTGGGTGGAATATTGAATTAAGCTAAACATAACATCAACAACCCCCTAATGATGAAAACACTAGGGAAAAATCCTTTTTAGATGTGTGAGCAAGCATGCAAAGATAACGAGAGGAAATAAAATTTAAAAATACAATGTATACTACTAGTAAAACTGAACAGCACTTCTGTTTTTTTTCCATATCTCAGGGAAGTTAGAGGATATAGCACAGTGGGTTGCTCCTAAGCACTTGGCTTGGGACAGGCTCTTTTGCTCAACCGGTTTGATAGTGGATCTTTAAGGGGACTGTGTTATATTTTGTTTACTAGTTTGGTCTGTACCTGGAACGTCCGTGTCTTGCTTGCCTGTTTTGTCACCTTCTGAAGAGAGAGTTAACAACCATGCAGTCAGATCATAGGTTTGTGTACCTTCTAAATGCACTGACATAAATTTACATGATTCTGGGTGGAATATTGAATTAAGCTAAACATAACATCAATAACCCCCAAATAATGAAAAAATCGGCATTATCCTACTTTAGCCCCCTTGAGGGTTTAAACATTTTATAGGTATTTCCATAGATATTGATCAACAAAAACTGAAACTGAAAAATAACTCAAATATGTTTCAAGTCTGTATATCACAGAATAAATACTGTAAAAGTGTGAAGGGAGATCATTACCAAGAATACTCACAGTTATATGTTTCTTAAAACATTCAAACTGAAGTGTGATGTATTGCAAAATACTGTCTTATATATAATCCCACTTTAGCCCCCTTTTCCATTGACTGTACCATTGAAAAGGGGGCTAATGTAGGAGTATATATAGACACTAGGATATAGCAAAAACTGTCTTATTATACTCCTGCTTTAGCCCCCTTTTCCATTGACAGTACCATTGAAAAAGGGGCTAAAGCAGGAGTATATATATATATAAGACAGTATTTTGCTATATTTTGGTGGTATTTCTACTGTATAAGCGTCATTGTGTTTATACAAAAGATGGCGTTTATACAGTCAATGTAACAAAGAAACACTTGTCTCTTTCTAAAAATTCTACTGTCTTATATATACTCCTGCTTTAGCCCCCTTTTCCATTGACAGTACCATTGAAAAGGGGGCTAAAGTAGGAGTATATATAAGACAGTATTTTATATATCCTAATGTCTTATATATACTCCTGCTTTAGCCCCCTTTTCAATGGTATTGTCAATGGAAAAGGGGGCTAAAGCAGGAGTATAATAAGACAGTATTTTGATAAATAGTTAGACAATTATTTCTTTGTTACATTGACTGTATAAGCGTCATCTTGTGTATAAATATAATGACGCTTATACAGTAAAAATTACCACCACTATTTCCCATGAAAAAAGGGCCTATACGTTTAGACCCCTGAGGGGGCTAATGTAGGATAATGCCAAAAAATCTTGGGAAAATCCTTTTTAGATGTGTCAGCAAGCATGCAAAGATAACGAGAGGAAATAAAATTTAAAAATACAATGTATACTACTAGTGAAACTGAACAGCACTTCTGTTTTTTTCCATATCTCAGGGAAGTTAGAGGATATACAATGTAGCATAGTGGGTTGCTCCTAGGCACTTGGCTTGAGACAGGCCCTTTAGCTCAACTGGTTTGATAGTGGATCTTTAAGGGGACTGTGTTATATTTTGTTAATAGTTTGGTCTGTACCTGGAACGTCCGTGTCTTGCTTGCCTGTTTTGTCACCTTCTGAAGAGAGAGTAAACAACCATGCAGTCAGATCATAGGTTTGTGTACCTTCTAAATGCACTGACATAAATTTACATAATTCTGGGTGGAATATTGAATTAAGTTAAACATAACATCAATAACCCCAAAATAATGAAAAAATCTTGGGAAAATCCTTTTTAGATGTGTGAGCAAGCATGCAAAGATAACGAGAGGAAATAAAATTTAAAAATACAATGTATACTACTAGTGAAACTGAACAGCACTTCTGTTTTTTTTCCATATCTCAGGGAAGTTAGAGGATATAGCACAGTGGGTTGCTCCTAAGAATTAAGCTAAACATAACATCAATAACCCCCAAATAATGAAAAAATCGGCATTATCCTACTTTAGCCCCCTTGAGGGTTTAAACATTTTATAGGTATTTCAATAGATATTGATCAAAAAAAACTGAAACTGAAAAATAACTCAAATATGTTTCAAGTCTGTATATCACAGAATAAATACTGTAAAAGTGTGAAGGGAGATCATTACCAAGAATACTCACAGTTATATGTTTCTTAAAACATTCAAACTGAAGTGTGATGTATTGCAAAATACTGTCTTATATATAATCCCACTTTAGCCCCCTTTTCCATTGACTGTACCATTGAAAAGGGGGCTAATGTAGGAGTATATATAGACACTAGGATATAGCAAAAACTGTCTTATTATACTCCTGCTTTAGCCCCCTTTTCCATTGACAGTACCATTGAAAAAGGGGCTAAAGCAGGAGTATATATATATATAAGACAGTATTTTGCTATATTTTGGTGGTATTTCTACTGTATAAGCGTCATTGTGTTTATACAAAAGATGGCGTTTATACAGTCAATGTAACAAAGAAACACTTGTCTCTTTCTAAAAATTCTACTGTCTTATATATACTCCTGCTTTAGCCCCCTTTTCCATTGACAGTACCATTGAAAAGGGGGCTAAAGTAGGAGTATATATAAGACAGTATTTTATATATCCTAATGTCTTATATATACTCCTGCTTTAGCCCCCTTTTCAATGGTATTGTCAATGGAAAAGGGGGCTAAAGCAGGAGTATAATAAGACAGTATTTTGATAAATAGTTAGACAATTATTTCTTTGTTACATTGACTGTATAAGCGTCATCTTGTGTATAAATATAATGACGCTTATACAGTAAAAATTACCACCACTATTTCCCATGAAAAAAGGGCCTATATGTTTAGACCCCTGAGGGGGCTAATGTAGGATAATGCCAAAAAATCTTGGGAAAATCCTTTTTAGATGTGTCAGCAAGCATGCAAAGATAACGAGAGGAAATAACATTTAAAAATACAATGTATACTACTAGTGAAACTGAACAGCACTTCTGTTTTTTTCCATATCTCAGGGAAGTTAGAGGATATACAATGTAGCATAGTGGGTTGCTCCTAGGCACTTGGCTTGAGACAGGCCCTTTAGCTCAACCGGTTTGATAGTGGATCTTTAAGGGGACTGTGTTATATTTTGTTAATAGTTTGGTCTGTACCTGGAACGTCCGTGTCTTGCTTGCTTGTTTTGTCACCTTCTGAAGAGAGAGTAAACAGCCATGCAGTCCGATCATAGGTTTGTGTACCTTCTAAATGCACTGACATAAATTTACATAATTCTGGGTGGAATATTGAATTAAGCTAAACATAACATCAACAACCCCCTAATGATGAAAACACTAGGGAAAAATCCTTTTTAGATGAGTGAGCAAGCATGCAAAGATAACGAGAGGAAATAAAATTTAAAAATACAATGTATACTACTAGTGAAACTGAACAGCACTTCTGTTTTTTTTCCATATCTCAGGGAAGTTAGAGGATATAGCACAGTGGGTTGCTAGTAAGCACTTGGCTTGGGACAGGCTCTTTTGCTCAACCGGTTTGATAGTGGATCTTTAAGGGGACTGTGTTATATTTTGTTTACTAGTTTGGTCTGTACCTGGAACGTCCGTGTCTTGCTTGCCTGTTTTGTCACCTTCTGAAGAGAGAGTTAACAACCATGCAGTCAGATCATAGGTTTGTGTACCTTCTAAATGCACTGACATAAATTTACATGATTCTGGGTGGAATATTGAATTAAGCTAAACATAACATCAATAACCCCCAAATAATGAAAAAATCGGCATTATCCTACTTTAGCCCCCTTGAGGGTTTAAACATTTTATAGGTATTTCCATAGATATTGATCAACAAAAACTGAAACTGAAAAATAACTCAAATATGTTTCAAGTCTGTATATCACAGAATAAATACTGTAAAAGTGTGAAGGGAGATCATTACCAAGAATACTCACAGTTATATGTTTCTTAAAACATTCAAACTGAAGTGTGATGTATTGCAAAATACTGTCTTATATATAATCCCACTTTAGCCCCCTTTTCCATTGACTGTACCATTGAAAAGGGGGCTAATGTAGGAGTATATATAGACACTAGGATATAGCAAAAACTGTCTTATTATACTCCTGCTTTAGCCCCCTTTTCCATTGACAGTACCATTGAAAAAGGGGCTAAAGCAGGAGTATATATATATATAAGACAGTATTTTGCTATATTTTGGTGGTATTTCTACTGTATAAGCGTCATTGTGTTTATACAAAAGATGGCGTTTATACAGTCAATGTAACAAAGAAACACTTGTCTCTTTCTAAAAATTCTACTGTCTTATATATACTCCTGCTTTAGCCCCCTTTTCCATTGACAGTACCATTGAAAAGGGGGCTAAAGTAGGAGTATATATAAGACAGTATTTTATATATCCTAATGTCTTATATATACTCCTGCTTTAGCCCCCTTTTCAATGGTATTGTCAATGGAAAAGGGGGCTAAAGCAGGAGTATAATAAGACAGTATTTTGATAAATAGTTAGACAATTATTTCTTTGTTACATTGACTGTATAAGCGTCATCTTGTGTATAAATATAATGACGCTTATACAGTAAAAATTACCACCACTATTTCCCATGAAAAAAGGGCCTAAACGTTTAGACCCCTGAGGGGGCTAATGTAGGATAATGCCAAAAAATCTTGGGAAAATCCTTTTTAGATGTGTCAGCAAGCATGCAAAGATAACGAGAGGAAATAAAATTTAAAAATACAATGTATACTACTAGTGAAACTGAACAGCACTTCTGTTTTTTTCCATATCTCAGGGAAGTTAGAGGATATACAATGTAGCATAGTGGGTTGCTCCTAGGCACTTGGCTTGAGACAGGCCCTTTAGCTCAACTGGTTTGATAGTGGATCTTTAAGGGGACTGTGTTATATTTTGTTAATAGTTTGGTCTGTACCTGGAACGTCCGTGTCTTGCTTGCCTGTTTTGTCACCTTCTGAAGAGAGAGTAAACAACCATGCAGTCAGATCATAGGTTTGTGTACCTTCTAAATGCACTGACATAAATTTACATAATTCTGGGTGGAATATTGAATTAAGTTAAACATAACATCAATAACCCCAAAATAATGAAAAAATCTTGGGAAAATCCTTTTTAGATGTGTGAGCAAGCATGCAAAGATAACGAGAGGAAATAAAATTTAAAAATACAATGTATACTACTAGTGAAACTGAACAGCGCTTCTGTTTTTTTCCATATCTCAGGGAAGTTAGAGGATATAGCACAGTGGGTTGCTCCTAAGAATTAAGCTAAACATAACATCAATAACCCCCAAATAATGAAAAAATCGGCATTATCCTACTTTAGCCCCCTTGAGGGTTTAAACATTTTATAGGTATTTCAATAGATATTGATCAACAAAAACTGAAACTGAAAAATAACTCAAATATGTTTCAAGTCTGTATATCACAGAATAAATACTGTAAAAGTGTGAAGGGAGATCATTACCAAGAATACTCACAGTTATATGTTTCTTAAAACATTCAAACTGAAGTGTGATGTATTGCAAAATACTGTCTTATATATAATCCCACTTTAGCCCCCTTTTCCATTGACTGTACCATTGAAAAGGGGGCTAATGTAGGAGTATATATAGACACTAGGATATAGCAAAAACTGTCTTATTATACTCCTGCTTTAGCCCCCTTTTCCATTGACAGTACCATTGAAAAAGGGGCTAAAGCAGGAGTATATATATATATAAGACAGTATTTTGCTATATTTTGGTGGTATTTCTACTGTATAAGCGTCATTGTGTTTATACAAAAGATGGCGTTTATACAGTCAATGTAACAAAGAAACACTTGTCTCTTTCTAAAAATTCTACTGTCTTATATATACTCCTGCTTTAGCCCCCTTTTCCATTGACAGTACCATTGAAAAGGGGGCTAAAGTAGGAGTATATATAAGACAGTATTTTATATATCCTAATGTCTTATATATACTCCTGCTTTAGCCCCCTTTTCAATGGTATTGTCAATGGAAAAGGGGGCTAAAGCAGGAGTATAATAAGACAGTATTTTGATAAATAGTTAGACAATTATTTCTTTGTTACATTGACTGTATAAGCGTCATCTTGTGTATAAATATAATGACGCTTATACAGTAAAAATTACCACCACTATTTCCCATGAAAAAAGGGCCTATATGTTTAGACCCCTGAGGGGGCTAATGTAGGATAATGCCAAAAAATCTTGGGAAAATCCTTTTTAGATGTGTCAGCAAGCATGCAAAGATAACGAGAGGAAATAACATTTAAAAATACAATGTATACTACTAGTGAAACTGAACAGCACTTCTGTTTTTTTCCATATCTCAGGGAAGTTAGAGGATATACAATGTAGCATAGTGGGTTGCTCCTAGGCACTTGGCTTGAGACAGGCCCTTTAGCTCAACCGGTTTGATAGTGGATCTTTAAGGGGACTGTGTTATATTTTGTTAATAGTTTGGTCTGTACCTGGAACGTCCGTGTCTTGCTTGCTTGTTTTGTCACCTTCTGAAGAGAGAGTAAACAGCCATGCAGTCCGATCATAGGTTTGTGTACCTTCTAAATGCACTGACATAAATTTACATAATTCTGGGTGGAATATTGAATTAAGCTAAACATAACATCAACAACCCCCTAATGATGAAAACACTAGGGAAAAATCCTTTTTAGATGAGTGAGCAAGCATGCAAAGATAACGAGAGGAAATAAAATTTAAAAATACAATGTATACTACTAGTGAAACTGAACAGCACTTCTGTTTTTTTTCCATATCTCAGGGAAGTTAGAGGATATAGCACAGTGGGTTGCTAGTAAGCACTTGGCTTGGGACAGGCTCTTTTGCTCAACCGGTTTGATAGTGGATCTTTAAGGGGACTGTTATATTTTGTTTACTAGTTTGGTCTGTACCTGGAACGTCCGCGTCTTGCTTGCTTATTTCGCCACCTTCTGAAGAGAGAGAAAACAGCCATGCAGTCCGATCATAGGTTTGTGTACCTTCTAAATGCACTGACATAAATTTACATAATTCTGGGTGGAATATTGAATTAAGTTAAACATAACATCAATAACCCCAAAATAATGAAAAAATCTTGGGAAAATCCTTTTTAGATGTGTGAGCAAGCATGCAAAGATAACGAGAGGAAATAAAATTTAAAAATACAATGTATACTACTAGTGAAACTGAACAGCACTTCTGTTTTTTTCCATATCTCAGGGAAGTTAGAGGATATAGAAACGTGGGTTGCTCCTAAGCACTTGGCTTGGGACAGGCTCTTTTGCTCAACCGGTTTGATAGTGGATCTTTAAGGGGACTGTGTTATATTTTGTTTAATAGTTTGGTCTGTACCTGGAACGTCCGTGTCTTGCTTGCCTGTTTTGTCACCTTCTGAAGAGAGAGTAAACAACCATGCAGTCAGATCATAGGTTTGTGTACCTTCTAAATGCACTGACATAAATTTACATAATTCTGGGTGGAATATTGAATTAAGTTAAACATAACATCAATAACCCCAAAATAATGAAAAAATCTTGGGAAAATCCTTTTTAGATGTGTGAGCAAGCATGCAAAGATAACGAGAGGAAATAAAATTTAAAAATACAATGTATACTACTAGTGAAACTGAACAGCACTTCTGTTTTTTTCCATATCTCAGGGAAGTTAGAGGATATAGCACAGTTGGTTGCTCCTAAGCACTTTGCTTCGGACAGGCCCTTTAGCTCAACCGGTTTGATAGTGGATCTTTAAGGGGACTGTGTTATATTTTGTTTAATAGTTTGGTCTGTACCTGGAACGTCCGTGTTTTGCTTGCCTGTTTTGTCACCTTCTGAAGAGAGAGTAAACAACCATGCAGTCAGATCATAGGTTTGTGTACCTTCTAAATGCACTGACATAAATTTACATAATTCTGGGTGGAATATTGAATTAAGCTAAACATAACATCAACAACCCCCTAATGATGAAAACACTAGGGAAAAATCCTTTTTAGATGTGTGAGCAAGCATGCAAAGATAACGAGAGGAAATAAAATTTAAAAATACAATGTATACTACTAGTAAAACTGAACAGCACTTCTGTTTTTTTCCATATCTCAGGGAAGTTAGAGGATATAGCACAGTGGGTTGCTCCTAAGCACTTGGCTTGGGACAGGCTCTTTTGCTCAACCGGTTTGATAGTGGATCTTTAAGGGGACTGTGTTATATTTTGTTTACTAGTTTGGTCTGTACCTGGAACGTCCGTGTCTTGCTTGCCTGTTTTGTCACCTTCTGAAGAGAGAGTAAACAACCATGCAGTCAGATCATAGGTTTGTGTACCTTCTAAATGCACTGACATAAATTTACATAATTCTGGGTGGAATATTGAATTAAGCTAAACATAACATCAACAACCCCCTAATGATGAAAACACTAGGGAAAAATCCTTTTTAGATGTGTGAGCAAGCATGCAAAGATAACGAGAGGAAATAAAATTTAAAAATACAATGTATACTACTAGTGAAACTGAACAGCACTTCTGTTTTTTTCCATATCTCAGGGAAGTTAGAGGATATAGCACAGTGGGTTGCTCCTAAGCACTTGGCTTGGGACAGGCTCTTTTGCTCAACCGGTTTGATAGTGGATCTTTAAGGGGACTGTGTTATATTTTGTTTACTAGTTTGGTCTGTACCTGGAACGTCCGTGTCTTGCTTGCCTGTTTTGTCACCTTCTGAAGAGAGAGTAAACAACCATGCAGTCCGATCATAGGTTTGTGTACCTTCTAAATGCACTGACATAAATTTACATAATTCTGGGTGGAATATTGAATTAAGCTAAACATAACATCAACAACCCCCTAATGATGAAAACACTAGGGAAAAATCCTTTTTAGATGAGTGAGCAAGCATGCAAAGATAACGAGAGGAAATAAAATTTAAAAATACAATGTATACTACTAGTGAAACTGAACAGCACTTCTGTTTTTTTTCCATATCTCAGGGAAGTTAGAGGATATAGCACAGTGGGTTGCTCCTAAGCACTTGGCTTGGGACAGGCCCTTTAGCTCAACCGGTTTGATAGTGGATCTTTAAGGGGACTGTGTTATATTTTGTTTAATAGTTTGGTCTGTACCTGGAACGTCCGTGTCTTGCTTGCCTGTTTTGTCACCTTCTGAAGAGAGAGTAAACAACCATGCAGTCAGATCATAGGTTTGTGTACCTTCTAAATGCACTGACATAAATTTACATAATTCTGGGTGGAATATTGAATTAAGTTAAACATAACATCAATAACCCCAAAATAATGAAAAAATCTTGGGAAAATCCTTTTTAGATGTGTGAGCAAGCATGCAAAGATAACGAGAGGAAATAAAATTTAAAAATACAATGTATACTACTAGTGAAACTGAACAGCACTTCTGTTTTTTTCCATATCTCAGGGAAGTTAGAGGATATAGCACAGTGGGTTGCTCCTCATTACGAAAATCCTCCATTTAAAATTTTAGTCACAATTTCTTATCTCTAGTTATGTAATAGAAGTAATTGACAATTAGGGACTGGGCCAAAACTTAATTGAGATATCAACTTGCAAATTGGATAAGTTGCTACTGGTCATTAGGTGTCATATTGCTGGGGTAATTACCCCACAGGTAATTTGCATGTCATTTTACTGCTGGAAGCTGGGCTCTGACCACATATAGGCCTATCTTCCTAATTTTTGTCATGGAACATTACACTATTCTTCATAAGCCTACCAAAATATTAATTTAATAATTCACAAATTAATAAGAAGACAATCATAAATTTACACATATATTTACACAATTACCATATCATATCAGCCTTTGTGGATTGCACAATGTTCAACCCTTTTGTCATGGCTTGATTAGGGTATTATGTATACACAGCTATTACATCAATTCAAGATAGTGAAAGGTTATGCATGAATGTTACATAAAAGCCACAAATTTGTATGAAATTTTAGATTTCATACATCTGGGCATTAATTTGATGTTTGCAAATTATTTTAGGGCCAAATTAAACAATTCTTACTCTACAATTTCAAAAATGCCACCTGCAGGCTAATACATAAGACTAATTAGGCCTAAGATTTTACTAGCCTCATTATACACAGTAATATAATTTAATTTGCCAATGAATTGCATTTTGAAGAACTTTATAATGGTAATTCATAAATCTGATGTTAACATTATTTATTCCAATTGTATTACAGCTAATGGAATAAACATAATGTAATAATGAAGAATCATATTTTATTTCCCTAAATTGGCAAATACCAGGGTTTCTTTTAGCAAACTAAAGTTTTTAAAATTTCATACAATGGCCATTGAAGCTCATAATATAATAATCCTGTTGTGCTGTGGTAATGTATAATTTATAATCATGAAATCGTTTTTTTTGGGGGGGGGGGGGGCAGTTCAGGAGCCTGTTCATCATTAGCTCAATGATGCTCTCTGCCCAAATTTGTTAAAAGCACAGGCCCCTCAATCTCTTGCCTGCCAGCCTGCCCCTTTCAATGCTCTTCATACATGTATAAACACTAGTAGTCGGATATGAGGTATGGGAGATTGTTGTATCAGGGGAAGAGATTGAGCAGCCTGTGGTTAAAAGGTTTCCCTATCGTTGGGGGGGGGGGCTTTTACGCCTATGCAATCTATCTATCTTTTTAGCTCGCTAACTATCTATCTATATAGCTATCAATCAATCAATCAATCAATCTATCTATCTATCTATCTATCTATCTATCTATCTATCTATCTATCTATCCATCTATCCATCTATCTATCTATCTATCTATCTATCCTATCTATCTACCTATTCATTTATCAAGGCCTATTCATTAATCTGTCCATCTACATTGTTTCATATTATATACATACAGAGATGGTTAAACTTATGAAAGTTCCCCAGGATATCAGGGCACTTTAAAGATATGACATTTTTATCAGTTGGATTTAAGTGGGGAATGCAACACTCCCTTGTTGCAAAATCACTTTCGAAATACACTTTGTAAAATTGACCAATTAACTTCCTTCTAAAACATCAACAAAAGAATTATATAAATATATTTTTTTAATTATTGAGGTTAGCACTCTACATTGTTTTCAGATTGTTTCAAGATGATAAAGTTTCATATGAAATATAGGCCTACAAAAATTTTGTAAAAGTTAAAAAAATCAATATCATGATTTACTTTGGAAGATGAGGACAAGAGTGAGTTAACCTGTGATCAATTAATAGTAAATAACATAGCCTACATCACATACACCATGCTGCAAATAATGTATAAAAAAGTTTTCTAGTTTCTTCAAATATACCAATACTTGTATTACTTTCAATGTCTTAATTATTAAGTTAATGGACAAATTCATAGTTTAACAAAAATAAACCAAATCTAAGAACTTATAATATACAAAAAACTGAAATGGCCAGTGAAGTTGATTGCAGCTTATTGACCGGAATTTTAAGGGGGGGGGGGATGCATGACACAGGGCAGCAGGCCAGGCAGCAAGGCTGGCCAGCCAAGCTTGCTTGGCCAGCCAAATGGCGTGTTTCACCCTACTCCCCCCCCCTCCAAACTGTAGGCTTACAAAATAAGTGATTGTCAACAAAATATTGAGAAATAATTTAGCCCCTTGTGATTATGTTTAGGTTATAAGTGCATGAAGTTATAGTAGCAAAATGCTTGATACTATAGACATTTTGGCAAGTTCATTTGTTAATCAAACACTCTTGAACAAGCAGCAGGGGCCCTCTATTTGTCCCAAAATAGAATAGTTTCACTTCTATTGGTCACAGCTTTACCATTGAAAGACTGTCATGTTACATTTTTCATGAATTATTTAGTTTCTTGCCTTATAATCACAACAACATAAAAATGAACAAAGTTGGTTTCTCAGTCAAAAAATAACCACAGAACATAATTGCCTAATTACAGCTAATTGCCTCTGTTTATTGCCCCATCTCAGCTCGGCTCTGCAGAGGTGCTAATTGAATGTCTCAAATTGCATTACATAATGTTATGTAAAATTGTGACTTGCTTTCCGAGTTAGAGCTGTGGAACTCGGATTTATTTAAATGGAGGATTTTTGTCATGCTAAGAATTAAGCTAAACATAACATCAATAACCCCCAAATAATGAAAAAATCGTGGGAAAATCCTTTTTAGATGTGTGAGCAAGCATGCAAAGATATCGAGAGGAAATAAAATTTAAAAATACAATGTATACTACTAGTGAAACTGAACAGCACTTCTGTTTATTTCCATATCTCAGGGAAGTTAGACGATATAGCACAGTGGGTTGCTCCTAAGCACTTGGCTTGGGACAGGCTCTTTTGCCTAACCGGTTTGATAGTGGATCTTTAAGGGGACTGTGTTATATTTTGTTTACTAGTTTGGTCTGTACCTGGAACGTCCGTGTCTTGCTTGCTTGATTTGTCACCTTCTGAAGAGAGAGTAAACAGCCATGCAGTCAGATCATAGGTTTGTGTACCTTCTAAATGCACTGACATAAATTTACATAATTCTGGGTGGAATATTGAATTAAGCTAAACATAACATCAACAACCCCCTAATGATGAAAACACTAGGGAAAAATCCTTTTTAGATGTGTGAGCAAGCATGCAAAGATAACGAGAGGAAATAAAATTTAAAAATACAATGTATACTACTAGTAAAACTGAACAGCACTTCTGTTTTTTTCCATATCTCAGGGAAGTTAGAGGATATAGCACAGTGGGTTGCTCCTAAGCACTTGGCTTGGGACAGGCTCTTTTGCTCAACCGGTTTGATAGTAGATCTTTAAGGGGACTGTGTTATATTTTGTTTACTAGTTTGGTCTGTACCTGGAACGTCCGTGTCTTGCTTGCCTGTTTTGTCACCTTCTGAAGAGAGAGTTAACAACCATGCAGTCAGATCATAGGTTTGTGTACCTTCTAAATGCACTGACATAAATTTACATGATTCTGGGTGGAATATTGAATTAAGCTAAACATAACATCAATAACCCCCAAATAATGAAAAAATCGGCATTATCCTACTTTAGCCCCCTTGAGGGTTTAAACATTTTATAGGTATTTCCATAGATATTGATCAACAAAAACTGAAACTGAAAAATAACTCAAATATGTTTCAAGTCTGTATATCACAGAATAAATACTGTAAAAGTGTGAAGGGAGATCATTACCAAGAATACTCACAGTTATATGTTTCTTAAAACATTCAAACTGAAGTGTGATGTATTGCAAAATACTGTCTTATATATAATCCCACTTTAGCCCCCTTTTCCATTGACTGTACCATTGAAAAGGGGGCTAATGTAGGAGTATATATAGACACTAGGATATAGCAAAAACTGTCTTATTATACTCCTGCTTTAGCCCCCTTTTCCATTGACAGTACCATTGAAAAGGGGGCTAAAGCAGGAGTATATATATATATAAGACAGTATTTTGCTATATTTTGGTGGTATTTCTACTGTATAAGCGTCATTGTGTTTATACAAAAGATGGCGTTTATACAGTCAATGTAACAAAGAAACACTTGTCTCTTTCTAAAAATTCTACTGTCTTATATATATACTCCTGCTTTAGCCCCCTTTTCCATTGACAGTACCATTGAAAAGGGGGCTAAAGTAGGAGTATATATAAGACAGTATTTTATATATCCTAATGTCTTATATATACTCCTGCTTTAGCCCCCTTTTCAATGGTATTGTCAATGGAAAAGGGGGCTAAAGCAGGAGTATAATAAGACAGTATTTTGATAAATAGTTAGACAATTATTTCTTTGTTACATTGACTGTATAAGCGTCATCTTGTGTATAAATATAATGACGCTTATACAGTAAAAATTACCACCACTATTTCCCATGAAAAAAGGGCCTATATGTTTAGACCCCTGAGGGGGCTAATGTAGGATAATGCCAAAAAATCTTGGGAAAATCCTTTTAGATGTGTCAGCAAGCATGCAAAGATAACGAGAGGAAATAAAATTAAAAAAAAATACAATGTATACTACTAGTGAAACTGAACAGCACTTCTGTTTTTTTCCATATCTCAGGGAAGTTAGAGGATATAGCACAGTGGGTTGCTCCTAAGCACTTGGCTTGGGACAGGCTCTTTTGCTCAACCGGTTTGATAGTGGAACTTTAAGGGGACTGTGTTATATTTTGTTTAATAGTTTGGTCTGTACCTGGAACGTCCGTGTCTTGCTTGCCTGTTTTGTCACCTTCTGAAGAGAGAGTAAACAACCATGCAGTCAGATCATAGGTTTGTGTACCTTCTAAATGCACTGACATAAATTTACATAATTCTGGGTGGAATATTGAATTAAGCTAAACATAACATCAACAACCCCCTAATGATGAAAACACTAGGGAAAAATCCTTTTTAGATGTGTGAGCAAGCATGCAAAGATAACGAGAGGAAATAAAATTTAAAAATACAATGTATACTACTAGTAAAACTGAACAGCACTTCTGTTTTTTTCCATATCTCAGGGAAGTTAGAGGATATAGCACAGTGGGTTGCTCCTAAGCACTTGGCTTGGGACAGGCTCTTTTGCTCAACCGGTTTGATAGTAGATCTTTAAGGGGACTGTGTTATATTTTGTTTACTAGTTTGGTCTGTACCTGGAACGTCCGTGTCTTGCTTGCCTGTTTTGTCACCTTCTGAAGAGAGAGTTAACAACCATGCAGTCAGATCATAGGTTTGTGTACCTTCTAAATGCACTGACATAAATTTACATGATTCTGGGTGGAATATTGAATTAAGCTAAACATAACATCAATAACCCCCAAATAATGAAAAAATCGGCATTATCCTACTTTAGCCCCCTTGAGGGTTTAAACATTTTATAGGTATTTCCATAGATATTGATCAACAAAAACTGAAACTGAAAAATAACTCAAATATGTTTCAAGTCTGTATATCACAGAATAAATACTGTAAAAGTGTGAAGGGAGATCATTACCAAGAATACTCACAGTTATATGTTTCTTAAAACATTCAAACTGAAGTGTGATGTATTGCAAAATACTGTCTTATATATAATCCCACTTTAGCCCCCTTTTCCATTGACTGTACCATTGAAAAGGGGGCTAATGTAGGAGTATATATAGACACTAGGATATAGCAAAAACTGTCTTATTATACTCCTGCTTTAGCCCCCTTTTCCATTGACAGTACCATTGAAAAGGGGGCTAAAGCAGGAGTATATATATATATAAGACAGTATTTTGCTATATTTTGGTGGTATTTCTACTGTATAAGCGTCATTGTGTTTATACAAAAGATGGCGTTTATACAGTCAATGTAACAAAGAAACACTTGTCTCTTTCTAAAAATTCTACTGTCTTATATATATACTCCTGCTTTAGCCCCCTTTTCCATTGACAGTACCATTGAAAAGGGGGCTAAAGTAGGAGTATATATAAGACAGTATTTTATATATCCTAATGTCTTATATATACTCCTGCTTTAGCCCCCTTTTCAATGGTATTGTCAATGGAAAAGGGGGCTAAAGCAGGAGTATAATAAGACAGTATTTTGATAAATAGTTAGACAATTATTTCTTTGTTACATTGACTGTATAAGCGTCATCTTGTGTATAAATATAATGACGCTTATACAGTAAAAATTACCACCACTATTTCCCATGAAAAAAGGGCCTATATGTTTAGACCCCTGAGGGGGCTAATGTAGGATAATGCCAAAAAATCTTGGGAAAATCCTTTTAGATGTGTCAGCAAGCATGCAAAGATAACGAGAGGAAATAAAATTAAAAAAAAATACAATGTATACTACTAGTGAAACTGAACAGCACTTCTGTTTTTTTCCATATCTCAGGGAAGTTAGAGGATATAGCACAGTGGGTTGCTCCTAAGCACTTGGCTTGGGACAGGCTCTTTTGCTCAACCGGTTTGATAGTGGAACTTTAAGGGGACTGTGTTATATTTTGTTTAATAGTTTGGTCTGTACCTGGAACGTCCGTGTCTTGCTTGCCTGTTTTGTCACCTTCTGAAGAGAGAGTAAACAACCATGCAGTCAGATCATAGGTTTGTGTACCTTCTAAATGCACTGACATAAATTTACATAATTCTGGGTGGAATATTGAATTAAGCTAAACATAACATCAACAACCCCCAAATAATGAAAAAATCTTGGGAAAATCCTTTTTAGATGTGTGAGCAAGCATGCAAAGATATCGAGAGGAAATAAAATTTAAAAATACAATGTATACTACTAGTGAAACTGAACAGCACTTCTGTTTATTTCCATATCTCAGGGAAGTTAGACGATATAGCACAGTGGGTTGCTCCTAAGCACTTGGCTTGGGACAGGCTCTTTTGCCTAACCGGTTTGATAGTGGATCTTTAAGGGGACTGTGTTATATTTTGTTTACTAGTTTGGTCTGTACCTGGAACGTCCGTGTCTTGCTTGCTTGATTTGTCACCTTCTGAAGAGAGAGTAAACAACCATGCAGTCAGATCATAGGTTTGTGTACCTTCTAAATGCACTGACATAAATTTACATAATTCTGGGTGGAATATTGAATTAAGCTAAACATAACATCAACAACCCCCTAATGATGAAAACACTAGGGAAAAATCCTTTTTAGATGTGTGAGCAAGCATGCAAAGATAACGAGAGGAAATAAAATTTAAAAATACAATGTATACTACTAGTAAAACTGAACAGCACTTCTGTTTTTTTCCATATCTCAGGGAAGTTAGAGGATATAGCACAGTGGGTTGCTCCTAAGCACTTGGCTTGGGACAGGCTCTTTTGCTCAACCGGTTTGATAGTGGATCTTTAAGGGGACTGTGTTATATTTTGTTTACTAGTTTGGTCTGTACCTGGAACGTCCGTGTCTTGCTTGCCTGTTTTGTCACCTTCTGAAGAGAGAGTTAACAACCATGCAGTCAGATCATAGGTTTGTGTACCTTCTAAATGCACTGACATAAATTTACATGATTCTGGGTGGAATATTGAATTAAGCTAAACATAACATCAATAACCCCCAAATAATGAAAAAATCGGCATTATCCTACTTTAGCCCCCTTGAGGGTTTAAACATTTTATAGGTATTTCCATAGATATTGATCAACAAAAACTGAAACTGAAAAATAACTCAAATATGTTTCAAGTCTGTATATCACAGAATAAATACTGTAAAAGTGTGAAGGGAGATCATTACCAAGAATACTCACAGTTATATGTTTCTTAAAACATTCAAACTGAAGTGTGATGTATTGCAAAATACTGTCTTATATATAATCCCACTTTAGCCCCCTTTTCCATTGACTGTACCATTGAAAAGGGGGCTAATGTAGGAGTATATATAGACACTAGGATATAGCAAAAACTGTCTTATTATACTCCTGCTTTAGCCCCCCTTTTCCATTGACAGTACCATTGAAAAAGGGGCTAAAGCAGGAGTATATATATATATAAGACAGTATTTTGCTATATTTTGGTGGTATTTCTACTGTATAAGCGTCATTGTGTTTATACAAAAGATGGCGTTTATACAGTCAATGTAACAAAGAAACACTTGTCTCTTTCTAAAAATTCTACTGTCTTATATATACTCCTGCTTTAGCCCCCTTTTCCATTGACAGTACCATTGAAAAGGGGGCTAAAGTAGGAGTATATATAAGACAGTATTTTATATATCCTAATGTCTTATATATACTCCTGCTTTAGCCCCCTTTTCAATGGTATTGTCAATGGAAAAGGGGGCTAAAGCAGGAGTATAATAAGACAGTATTTTGATAAATAGTTAGACAATTATTTCTTTGTTACATTGACTGTATAAGCGTCATCTTGTGTATAAATATAATGACGCTTATACAGTAAAAATTACCACCACTATTTCCCATGAAAAAAGGGCCTATATGTTTAGACCCCTGAGGGGGCTAATGTAGGATAATGCCAAAAAATCTTGGGAAAATCCTTTTTAGATGTGTCAGCAAGCATGCAAAGATAACGAGAGGAAATAAAATTTAAAAATACAATGTATACTACTAGTGAAACTGAACAGCACTTCTGTTTTTTTCCATATCTCAGGGAAGTTAGAGGATATACAATGTAGCATAGTGGGTTGCTCCTAGGCACTTGGCTTGAGACAGGCCCTTTAGCTCAACTGGTTTGATAGTGGATCTTTAAGGGGACTGTGTTATATTTTGTTAATAGTTTGGTCTGTACCTGGAACGTCCGTGTCTTGCTTGCTTGTTTTGTCACCTTCTGAAGAGAGAGTAAACAGCCATGCAGTCCGATCATAGGTTTGTGTACCTTCTAAATGCACTGACATAAATTTACATAATTCTGGGTGGAATATTGAATTAAGCTAAACATAACATCAACAACCCCCTAATGATGAAAACACTAGGGAAAAATCCTTTTTAGATGAGTGAGCAAGCATGCAAAGATAACGAGAGGAAATAAAATTTAAAAATACAATGTATACTACTAGTGAAACTGAACAGCACTTCTGTTTTTTTTCCATATCTCAGGGAAGTTAGAGGATATAGCACAGTGGGTTGCTCCTAAGCACTTGGCTTGGGACAGGCCCTTTAGCTCAACCGGTTTGATAGTGGATCTTTAAGGGGACTGTGTTATATTTTGTTTAATAGTTTGGTCTGTACCTGGAACGTCCGTGTCTTGCTTGCCTGTTTTGTCACCTTCTGAAGAGAGAGTAAACAACCATGCAGTCAGATCATAGGTTTGTGTACCTTCTAAATGCACTGACATAAATTTACATAATTCTGGGTGGAATATTGAATTAAGTTAAACATAACATCAATAACCCCCAAATAATGAAAAAATCTTGGGAAAATCCTTTTTAGATGTGTGAGCAAGCATGCAAAGATAACGAGAGGAAATAAAATTTAAAAATACAATGTATACTACTAGTGAAACTGAACAGCACTTCTGTTTTTTTCCATATCTCAGGGAAGTTAGAGGATATAGCACAGTGGGTTGCTCCTAAGCACTTTGCTTCGGACAGGCCCTTTAGCTCAACCGGTTTGATAGTGGATCTTTAAGGGGACTGTGTTATATTTTGTTTAATAGTTTGGTCTGTACCTGGAACGTCCGTGTCTTGCTTGCCTGTTTTGTCACCTTCTGAAGAGAGAGTAAACAACCATGCAGTCAGATCATAGGTTTGTGTACCTTCTAAATGCACTGACATAAATTTACATAATTCTGGGTGGAATATTGAATTAAGCTAAACATAACATCAACAACCCCCTAATGATGAAAACACTAGGGAAAAATCCTTTTTAGATGTGTGAGCAAGCATGCAAAGATAACGAGAGGAAATAAAATTTAAAAATACAATGTATACTACTAGTAAAACTGAACAGCACTTCTGTTTTTTTCCATATCTCAGGGAAGTTAGAGGATATAGCACAGTGGGTTGCTCCTAAGCACTTGGCTTGGGACAGGCTCTTTTGCTCAACCGGTTTGATAGTGGATCTTTAAGGGGACTGTGTTATATTTTGTTTACTAGTTTGGTCTGTACCTGGAACGTCCGTGTCTTGCTTGCCTGTTTTGTCACCTTCTGAAGAGAGAGTAAACAACCATGCAGTCAGATCATAGGTTTGTGTACCTTCTAAATGCACTGAAATAAATTTACATAATTCTGGGTGGAATATTGAATTAAGCTAAACATAACATCAACAACCCCCTAATGATGAAAACACTAGGGAAAAATCCTTTTTAGATGTGTGAGCAAGCATGCAAAGATAACGAGAGGAAATAAAATTTAAAAATACAATGTATACTACTAGTGAAACTGAACAGCACTTCTGTTTTTTTCCATATCTCAGGGAAGTTAGAGGATATAGCACAGTGGGTTGCTCCTAAGCACTTGGCTTGGGACAGGCTCTTTTGCTCAACCGGTTTGATAGTGGATCTTTAAGGGGACTGTGTTATATTTTGTTTACTAGTTTGGTCTGTACCTGGAACGTCCGTGTCTTGCTTGCCTGTTTTGTCACCTTCTGAAGAGAGAGTAAACAACCATGCAGTCCGATCATAGGTTTGTGTACCTTCTAAATGCACTGACATAAATTTACATAATTCTGGGTGGAATATTGAATTAAGCTAAACATAACATCAATAACCCCCAAATAATGAAAAAATCTTGGGAAAATCCTTTTTAGATGTGTGAGCAAGCATGCAAAGATATCGAGAGGAAATAAAATTTAAAAATACAATGTATACTACTAGTGAAACTGAACAGCACTTCTGTTTATTTCCATATCTCAGGGAAGTTAGACGATATAGCACAGTGGGTTGCTCCTAAGCACTTGGCTTGGGACAGGCTCTTTTGCCTAACCGGTTTGATAGTGGATCTTTAAGGGGACTGTGTTATATTTTGTTTACTAGTTTGGTCTGTACCTGGAACGTCCGTGTCTTGCTTGCTTGATTTGTCACCTTCTGAAGAGAGAGTAAACAGCCATGCAGTCAGATCATAGGTTTGTGTACCTTCTAAATGCACTGACATAAATTTACATAATTCTGGGTGGAATATTGAATTAAGCTAAACATAACATCAACAACCCCCTAATGATGAAAACACTAGGGAAAAATCCTTTTTAGATGTGTGAGCAAGCATGCAAAGATAACGAGAGGAAATAAAATTTAAAAATACAATGTATACTACTAGTAAAACTGAACAGCACTTCTGTTTTTTTCCATATCTCAGGGAAGTTAGAGGATATAGCACAGTGGGTTGCTCCTAAGCACTTGGCTTGGGACAGGCTCTTTTGCTCAACCGGTTTGATAGTGGATCTTTAAGGGGACTGTGTTATATTTTGTTTACTAGTTTGGTCTGTACCTGGAACGTCCGTGTCTTGCTTGCCTGTTTTGTCACCTTCTGAAGAGAGAGTTAACAACCATGCAGTCAGATCATAGGTTTGTGTACCTTCTAAATGCACTGACATAAATTTACATGATTCTGGGTGGAATATTGAATTAAGCTAAACATAACATCAATAACCCCCAAATAATGAAAAAATCGGCATTATCCTACTTTAGCCCCCTTGAGGGTTTAAACATTTTATAGGTATTTCCATAGATATTGATCAACAAAAACTGAAACTGAAAAATAACTCAAATATGTTTCAAGTCTGTATATCACAGAATAAATACTGTAAAAGTGTGAAGGGAGATCATTACCAAGAATACTCACAGTTATATGTTTCTTAAAACATTCAAACTGAAGTGTGATGTATTGCAAAATACTGTCTTATATATAATCCCACTTTAGCCCCCTTTTCCATTGACTGTACCATTGAAAAGGGGGCTAATGTAGGAGTATATATAGACACTAGGATATAGCAAAAACTGTCTTATTATACTCCTGCTTTAGCCCCCTTTTCCATTGACAGTACTATTGAAAAAGGGGCTAAAGCAGGAGTATATATATATATAAGACAGTATTTTGCTATATTTTGGTGGTATTTCTACTGTATAAGCGTCATTGTGTTTATACAAAAGATGGCGTTTATACAGTCAATGTAACAAAGAAACACTTGTCTCTTTCTAAAAATTCTACTGTCTTATATATACTCCTGCTTTAGCCCCCTTTTCCATTGACAGTACCATTGAAAAGGGGGCTAAAGTAGGAGTATATATAAGACAGTATTTTATATATCCTAATGTCTTATATATACTCTTGCTTTAGCCCCCTTTTCAATGGTATTGTCAATGGAAAAGGGGGCTAAAGCAGGAGTATAATAAGACAGTATTTTGATAAATAGTTAGACAATTATTTCTTTGTTACATTGACTGTATAAGCGTCATCTTGTGTATAAACATAATGACGCTTATACAGTAAAAATTACCACCACTATTTCCCATGAAAAAAGGGCCTATATGTTTAGACCCCTGAGGGGGCTAATGTAGGATAATGCCAAAAAATCTTGGGAAAATCCTTTTTAGATGTGTCAGCAAGCATGCAAAGATAACGAGAGGAAATAAAATTTAAAAATACAATGTATACTACTAGTGAAACTGAACAGCACTTCTGTTTTTTTCCATATCTCAGGGAAGTTAGAGGATATACAATGTAGCATAGTGGGTTGCTCCTAGGCACTTGGCTTGAGACAGGCCCTTTAGCTCAACTGGTTTGATAGTGGATCTTTAAGGGGACTGTGTTATATTTTGTTAATAGTTTGGTCTGTACCTGGAACGTCCGTGTCTTGCTTGCTTGTTTTGTCACCTTCTGAAGAGAGAGTAAACAGCCATGCAGTCCGATCATAGGTTTGTGTACCTTCTAAATGCACTGACATAAATTTACATAATTCTGGGTGGAATATTGAATTAAGCTAAACATAACATCAACAACCCCCTAATGATGAAAACACTAGGGAAAAATCCTTTTTAGATGAGTGAGCAAGCATGCAAAGATAACGAGAGGAAATAAAATTTAAAAATACAATGTATACTACTAGTGAAACTGAACAGCACTTCTGTTTTTTTTCCATATCTCAGGGAAGTTAGAGGATATAGCACAGTGGGTTGCTCCTAAGCACTTGGCTTGGGACAGGCCCTTTAGCTCAACCGGTTTGATTGTGGATCTTTAAGGGGACTGTGTTATATTTTGTTTAATAGTTTGGTCTGTACCTGGAACGTCCGTGTCTTGCTTGCCTGTTTTGTCACCTTCTGAAGAGAGAGTAAACAACCATGCAGTCAGATCATAGGTTTGTGTACCTTCTAAATGCACTGACATAAATTTACATAATTCTGGGTGGAATATTGAATTAAGTTAAACATAACATCAATAACCCCAAAATAATGAAAAAATCTTGGGAAAATCCTTTTTAGATGTGTGAGCAAGCATGCAAAGATAACGAGAGGAAATAAAATTTAAAAATACAATGTATACTACTAGTGAAACTGAACAGCACTTCTGTTTTTTTCCATATCTCAGGGAAGTTAGAGGATATAGCAACGTGGGTTGCTCCTAAGCACTTGGCTTGGGACAGGCTCTTTTGCTCAACCGGTTTGATAGTGGATCTTTAAGGGGACTGTGTTATATTTTGTTTAATAGTTTGGTCTGTACCTGGAACGTCCGTGTCTTGCTTGCCTGTTTTGTCACCTTCTGAAGAGAGAGTAAACAACCATGCAGTCAGATCATAGGTTTGTGTACCTTCTAAATGCACTGACATAAATTTACATAATTCTGGGTGGAATATTGAATTAAGTTAAACATAACATCAATAACCCCAAAATAATGAAAAAATCTTGGGAAAATCCTTTTTAGATGTGTGAGCAAGCATGCAAAGATAACGAGAGGAAATAAAATTTAAAAATACAATGTATACTACTAGTGAAACTGAACAGCACTTCTGTTTTTTTCCATATCTCAGGGAAGTTAGAGGATATAGCACAGTGGGTTGCTCCTAAGCACTTTGCTTCGGACAGGCCCTTTAGCTCAACCGGTTTGATAGTGGATCTTTAAGGGGACTGTGTTATATTTTGTTTAATAGTTTGGTCTGTACCTGGAACGTCCGTGTCTTGCTTGCCTGTTTTGTCACCTTCTGAAGAGAGAGTAAACAACCATGCAGTCAGATCATAGGTTTGTGTACCTTCTAAATGCACTGACATAAATTTACATAATTCTGGGTGGAATATTGAATTAAGCTAAACATAACATCAACAACCCCCTAATGATGAAAACACTAGGGAAAAATCCTTTTTAGATGTGTGAGCAAGCATGCAAAGATAACGAGAGGAAATAAAATTTAAAAATACAATGTATACTACTAGTAAAACTGAACAGCACTTCTGTTTTTTTCCATATCTCAGGGAAGTTAGAGGATATAGCACAGTGGGTTGCTCCTAAGCACTTGGCTTGGGACAGGCTCTTTTGCTCAACCGGTTTGATAGTGGATCTTTAAGGGGACTGTGTTATATTTTGTTTACTAGTCTGGTCTGTACCTGGAACGTCCGTGTCTTGCTTGCCTGTTTTGTCACCTTCTGAAGAGAGAGTAAACAACCATGCAGTCAGATCATAGGTTTGTGTACCTTCTAAATGCACTGACATAAATTTACATAATTCTGGGTGGAATATTGAATTAAGCTAAACATAACATCAACAACCCCCTAATGATGAAAACACAAGGGAAAAATCCTTTTTAAATGTGTGAGCAAGCATGCAAAGATAACGAGAGGAAATAAAATTTAAAAATACAATGTATACTACTAGTGAAACTGAACAGCACTTCTGTTTTTTTCCATATCTCAGGGAAGTTAGAGGATATAGCACAGTGGGTTGCTCCTAAGCACTTGGCTTGGGACAGGCTCTTTTGCTCAACCGGTTTGATAGTGGATCTTTAAGGGGACTGTGTTATATTTTGTTTACTAGTTTGGTCTGTACCTGGAACGTCCGTGTCTTGCTTGCCTGTTTTGTCACCTTCTGAAGAGAGAGTAAACAACCATGCAGTCCGATCATAGGTTTGTGTACCTTCTAAATGCACTGACATAAATTTACATAATTCTGGGTGGAATATTGAATTAAGCTAAACATAACATCAATAACCCCCAAATAATGAAAAAATCTTGGGAAAATCCTTTTTAGATGTGTGAGCAAGCATGCAAAGATATCGAGAGGAAATAAAATTTAAAAATACAATGTATACTACTAGTGAAACTGAACAGCACTTCTGTTTATTTCCATATCTCAGGGAAGTTAGACGATATAGCACAGTGGGTTGCTCCTAAGCACTTGGCTTGGGACAGGCTCTTTTGCCTAACCGGTTTGATAGTGGATCTTTAAGGGGACTGTGTTATATTTTGTTTACTAGTTTGGTCTGTACCTGGAACGTCCGTGTCTTGCTTGCTTGATTTGTCACCTTCTGAAGAGAGAGTAAACAGCCATGCAGTCAGATCATAGGTTTGTGTACCTTCTAAATGCACTGACATAAATTTACATAATTCTGGGTGGAATATTGAATTAAGCTAAACATAACATCAACAACCCCCTAATGATGAAAACACTAGGGAAAAATCCTTTTTAGATGTGTGAGCAAGCATGCAAAGATAACGAGAGGAAATAAAATTTAAAAATACAATGTATACTACTAGTAAAACTGAACAGCACTTCTGTTTTTTTCCATATCTCAGGGAAGTTAGAGGATATAGCACAGTGGGTTGCTCCTAAGCACTTGGCTTGGGACAGGCTCTTTTGCTCAACCGGTTTGATAGTGGATCTTTAAGGGGACTGTGTTATATTTTGTTTACTAGTTTGGTCTGTACCTGGAACGTCCGTGTCTTGCTTGCCTGTTTTGTCACCTTCTGAAGAGAGAGTTAACAACCATGCAGTCAGATCATAGGTTTGTGTACCTTCTAAATGCACTGACATAAATTTACATGATTCTGGGTGGAATATTGAATTAAGCTAAACATAACATCAATAACCCCCAAATAATGAAAAAATCGGCATTATCCTACTTTAGCCCCCTTGAGGGTTTAAACATTTTATAGGTATTTCCATAGATATTGATCAACAAAAACTGAAACTGAAAAATAACTCAAATATGTTTCAAGTCTGTATATCACAGAATAAATACTGTAAAAGTGTGAAGGGAGATCATTACCAAGAATACTCACAGTTATATGTTTCTTAAAACATTCAAACTGAAGTGTGATGTATTGCAAAATACTGTCTTATATATAATCCCACTTTAGCCCCCTTTTCCATTGACTGTACCATTGAAAAGGGGGCTAATGTAGGAGTATATATAGACACTAGGATATAGCAAAAACTGTCTTATTATACTCCTGCTTTAGCCCCCTTTTCCATTGACAGTACCATTGAAAAAGGGGCTAAAGCAGGAGTATATATATATATATAAGACAGTATTTTGCTATATTTTGGTGGTATTTCTACTGTATAAGCGTCATTGTGTTTATACAAAAGATGGCGTTTATACAGTCAATGTAACAAAGAAACACTTGTCTCTTTCTAAAAATTCTACTGTCTTATATATACTCCTGCTTTAGCCCCCTTTTCCATTGACAGTACCATTGAAAAGGGGGCTAAAGTAGGAGTATATATAAGACAGTATTTTATATATCCTAATGTCTTATATATACTCCTGCTTTAGCCCCCTTTTCAATGGTATTGTCAATGGAAAAGGGGGCTAAAGCAGGAGTATAATAAGACAGTATTTTGATAAATAGTTAGACAATTATTTCTTTGTTACATTGACTGTATAAGCGTCATCTTGTGTATAAATATAATGACGCTTATACAGTAAAAATTACCACCACTATTTCCCATGAAAAAAGGGCCTATATGTTTAGACCCCTGAGGGGGCTAATGTAGGATAATGCCAAAAAATCTTGGGAAAATCCTTTTTAGATGTGTCAGCAAGCATGCAAAGATAACGAGAGGAAATAAAATTTAAAAATACAATGTATACTACTAGTGAAACTGAACAGCACTTCTGTTTTTTTCCATATCTCAGGGAAGTTAGAGGATATACAATGTAGCATAGTGGGTTGCTCCTAGGCACTTGGCTTGAGACAGGCCCTTTAGCTCAACTGGTTTGATAGTGGATCTTTAAGGGGACTGTGTTATATTTTGTTAATAGTTTGGTCTGTACCTGGAACGTCCGTGTCTTGCTTGCTTGTTTTGTCACCTTCTGAAGAGAGAGTAAACAGCCATGCAGTCCGATCATAGGTTTGTGTACCTTCTAAATGCACTGACATAAATTTACATAATTCTGGGTGGAATATTGAATTAAGCTAAACATAACATCAACAACCCCCTAATGATGAAAACACTAGGGAAAAATCCTTTTTAGATGAGTGAGCAAGCATGCAAAGATAACGAGAGGAAATAAAATTTAAAAATACAATGTATACTACTAGTGAAACTGAACAGCACTTCTGTTTTTTTTCCATATCTCAGGGAAATTAGAGGATATAGCACAGTGGGTTGCTCCTAAGCACTTGGCTTGGGACAGGCCCTTTAGCTCAACCGGTTTGATAGTGGATCTTTAAGGGGACTGTGTTATATTTTGTTTAATAGTTTGGTCTGTACCTGGAACGTCCGTGTCTTGCTTGCCTGTTTTGTCACCTTCTGAAGAGAGAGTAAACAACCATGCAGTCAGATCATAGGTTTGTGTACCTTCTAAATGCACTGACATAAATTTACATAATTCTGGGTGGAATATTGAATTAAGTTAAACATAACATCAATAACCCCCAAATAATGAAAAAATCTTGGGAAAATCCTTTTTAGATGTGTGAGCAAGCATGCAAAGATAACGAGAGGAAATAAAATTTAAAAATACAATGTATACTACTAGTGAAACTGAACAGCACTTCTGTTTTTTTCCATATCTCAGGGAAGTTA
Organism: Platynereis dumerilii; assembly: GCA_026936325.1. Lineage (NCBI taxonomy): Eukaryota > Metazoa > Annelida > Polychaeta > Phyllodocida > Nereididae > Platynereis > Platynereis dumerilii. The sequence goes on from JAPTHN010000012.1 coordinate 42,362,395, forward strand.
GAGGATATAGCACAGTGGGTTGCTCCTAAGCACTTTGCTTCGGACAGGCCCTTTAGCTCAACCGGTTTGATAGTGGATCTTTAAGGGGACTGTGTTATATTTTGTTTAATAGTTTGGTCTGTACCTGGAACGTCCGTGTCTTGCTTGCCTGTTTTGTCACCTTCTGAAGAGAGAGTAAACAACCATGCAGTCAGATCATAGGTTTGTGTACCTTCTAAATGCACTGACATAAATTTACATAATTCTGGGTGGAATATTGAATTAAGCTAAACATAACATCAACAACCCCCTAATGATGAAAACACTAGGGAAAAATCCTTTTTAGATGTGTGAGCAAGCATGCAAAGATAACGAGAGGAAATAAAATTTAAAAATACAATTTATACTACTAGTAAAACTGAACAGCACTTCTGTTTTTTTCCATATCTCAGGGAAGTTAGAGGATATAGCACAGTGGGTTGCTCCTAAGCACTTGGCTTGGGACAGGCTCTTTTGCTCAACCGGTTTGATAGTGGATCTTTAACGGGACTGTGTTATATTTTGTTTACTAGTTTGGTCTGTACCTGGAACGTCCGTGTCTTGCTTGCCTGTTTTGTCACCTTCTGAAGAGAGAGTAAACAACCATGCAGTCAGATCATAGGTTTGTGTACCTTCTAAATGCACTGACATAAATTTACATAATTCTGGGTGGAATATTGAATTAAGCTAAACATAACATCAACAACCCCCTAATGATGAAAACACTAGGGAAAAATCCTTTTTAGATGTGTGAGCAAGCATGCAAAGATAACGAGAGGAAATAAAATTTAAAAATACAATGTATACTACTAGTGAAACTGAACAGCACTTCTGTTTTTTTCCATATCTCAGGGAAGTTAGAGGATATAGCACAGTGGGTTGCTCCTAAGCACTTGGCTTGGGACAGGCTCTTTTGCTCAACCGGTTTGATAGTGGATCTTTAAGGGGACTGTGTTATATTTTGTTTACTAGTTTGGTCTGTACCTGGAACGTCCGTGTCTTGCTTGCCTGTTTTGTCACCTTCTGAAGAGAGAGTAAACAACCATGCAGTCCGATCATAGGTTTGTGTACCTTCTAAATGCACTGACATAAATTTACATAATTCTGGGTGGAATATTGAATTAAGCTAAACATAACATCAATAACCCCCAAATAATGAAAAAATCTTGGGAAAATCCTTTTTAGATGTGTGAGCAAGCATGCAAAGATATCGAGAGGAAATAAAATTTAAAAATACAATGTATACTACTAGTGAAACTGAACAGCACTTCTGTTTATTTCCATATCTCAGGGAAGTTAGACGATATAGCACAGTGGGTTGCTCCTAAGCACTTGGCTTGGGACAGGCTCTTTTGCCTAACCGGTTTGATAGTGGATCTTTAAGGGGACTGTGTTATATTTTGTTTACTAGTTTGGTCTGTACCTGGAACGTCCGTGTCTTGCTTGCTTGATTTGTCACCTTCTGAAGAGAGAGTAAACAGCCATGCAGTCAGATCATAGGTTTGTGTACCTTCTAAATGCACTGACATAAATTTACATAATTCTGGGTGGAATATTGAATTAAGCTAAACATAACATCAACAACCCCCTAATGATGAAAACACTAGGGAAAAATCCTTTTTAGATGTGTGAGCAAGCATGCAAAGATAACGAGAGGAAATAAAATTTAAAAATACAATGTATACTACTAGTAAAACTGAACAGCACTTCTGTTTTTTTCCATATCTCAGGGAAGTTAGAGGATATAGCACAGTGGGTTGCTCCTAAGCACTTGGCTTGGGACAGGCTCTTTTGCTCAACCGGTTTGATAGTGGATCTTTAAGGGACTGTGTTATATTTTGTTTACTAGTTTGGTCTGTACCTGGAACGTCCGTGTCTTGCTTGCCTGTTTTGTCACCTTCTGAAGAGAGAGTTAACAACCATGCAGTCAGATCATAGGTTTGTGTACCTTCTAAATGCACTGACATAAATTTACATGATTCTGGGTGGAATATTGAATTAAGCTAAACATAACATCAATAACCCCCAAATAATGAAAAAATCGGCATTATCCTACTTTAGCCCCCTTGAGGGTTTAAACATTTTATAGGTATTTCCATAGATATTGATCAACAAAAACTGAAACTGAAAAATAACTCAAATATGTTTCAAGTCTGTATATCACAGAATAAATACTGTAAAAGTGTGAAGGGAGATCATTACCAAGAATACTCACAGTTATATGTTTCTTAAAACATTCAAACTGAAGTGTGATGTATTGCAAAATACTGTCTTATATATAATCCCACTTTAGCCCCCTTTTCCATTGACTGTACCATTGAAAAGGGGGCTAATGTAGGAGTATATATAGACACTAGGATATAGCAAAAACTGTCTTATTATACTCCTGCTTTAGCCCCCTTTTCCATTGACAGTACCATTGAAAAAGGGGCTAAAGCAGGAGTATATATATATATAAGACAGTATTTTGCTATATTTTGGTGGTATTTCTACTGTATAAGCGTCATTGTGTTTATACAAAAGATGGCGTTTATACAGTCAATGTAACAAAGAAACACTTGTCTCTTTCTAAAAATTCTACTGTCTTATATATACTCCTGCTTTAGCCCCCTTTTCCATTGACAGTACCATTGAAAAGGGGGCTAAAGTAGGAGTATATATAAGACAGTATTTTATATATCCTAATGTCTTATATATACTCCTGCTTTAGCCCCCTTTTCAATGGTATTGTCAATGGAAAAGGGGGCTAAAGCAGGAGTATAATAAGACAGTATTTTGATAAATAGTTAGACAATTATTTCTTTGTTACATTGACTGTATAAGCGTCATCTTGTGTATAAATATAATGACGCTTATACAGTAAAAATTACCACCACTATTTCCCATGAAAAAAGGGCCTATATGTTTAGACCCCTGAGGGGGCTAATGTAGGATAATGCCAAAAAATCTTGGGAAAATCCTTTTTAGATGTGTCAGCAAGCATGCAAAGATAACGAGAGGAAATAAAATTTAAAAATACAATGTATACTACTAGTGAAACTGAACAGCACTTCTGTTTTTTTCCATATCTCAGGGAAGTTAGAGGATATACAATGTAGCATAGTGGGTTGCTCCTAGGCACTTGGCTTGAGACAGGCCCTTTAGCTCAACTGGTTTGATAGTGGATCTTTAAGGGGACTGTGTTATATTTTGTTAATAGTTTGGTCTGTACCTGGAACGTCCGTGTCTTGCTTGCTTGTTTTGTCACCTTCTGAAGAGAGAGTAAACAGCCATGCAGTCCGATCATAGGTTTGTGTACCTTCTAAATGCACTGACATAAATTTACATAATTCTGGGTGGAATATTGAATTAAGCTAAACATAACATCAACAACCCCCTAATGATGAAAACACTAGGGAAAAATCCTTTTTAGATGAGTGAGCAAGCATGCAAAGATAACGAGAGGAAATAAAATTTAAAAATACAATGTATACTACTAGTGAAACTGAACAGCACTTCTGTTTTTTTTCCATATCTCAGGGAAGTTAGAGGATATAGCACAGTGGGTTGCTCCTAAGCACTTGGCTTGGGACAGGCCCTTTAGCTCAACCGGTTTGATAGTGGATCTTTAAGGGGACTGTGTTATATTTTGTTTAATAGTTTGGTCTGTACCTGGAACGTCCGTGTCTTGCTTGCCTGTTTTGTCACCTTCTGAAGAGAGAGTAAACAACCATGCAGTCAGATCATAGGTTTGTGTACCTTCTAAATGCACTGACATAAATTTACATAATTCTGGGTGGAATATTGAATTAAGTTAAACATAACATCAATAACCCCAAAATAATGAAAAAATCTTGGGAAAATCCTTTTTAGATGTGTGAGCAAGCATGCAAAGATAACGAGAGGAAATAAAATTTAAAAATACAATGTATACTACTAGTGAAACTGAACAGCACTTCTGTTTTTTTCCATATCTCAGGGAAGTTAGAGGATATAGCACAGTGGGTTGCTCCTAAGAATTAAGCTAAACATAACATCAATAACCCCCAAATAATGAAAAAATCGGCATTATCCTACTTTAGCCCCCTTGAGGGTTTAAACATTTTATAGGTATTTCCATAGATATTGATCAACAAAAACTGAAACTGAAAAATAACTCAAATATGTTTCAAGTCTGTATATCACAGAATAAATACTGTAAAAGTGTGAAGGGAGATCATTACCAAGAATACTCACAGTTATATGTTTCTTAAAACATTCAAACTGAAGTGTGATGTATTGCAAAATACTGTCTTATATATAATCCCACTTTAGCCCCCTTTTCCATTGACTGTACCATTGAAAAGGGGGCTAATGTAGGAGTATATATAGACACTAGGATATAGCAAAAACTGTCTTATTATACTCCTGCTTTAGCCCCCTTTTCCATTGACAGTACCATTGAAAAAGGGGCTAAAGCAGGAGTATATATATATATAAGACAGTATTTTGCTATATTTTGGTGGTATTTCTACTGTGTAAGCGTCATTGTGTTTATACAAAAGATGGCGTTTATACAGTCAATGTAACAAAGAAACACTTGTCTCTTTCTAAAAATTCTACTGTCTTATATATACTCCTGCTTTAGCCCCCTTTTCAATGGTATTGTCAATGGAAAAGGGGGCTAAAGCAGGAGTATAATAAGACAGTATTTTGATAAATAGTTAGACAATTATTTCTTTGTTACATTGACTGTATAAGCGTCATCTTGTGTATAAATATAATGACGCTTATACAGTAAAAATTACCACCACTATTTCCCATGAAAAAAGGGCCTATATGTTTAGACCCCTGAGGGGGCTAATGTAGGATAATGCCAAAAAATCTTGGGAAAATCCTTTTTAGATGTGTCAGCAAGCATGCAAAGATAACGAGAGGAAATAACATTTAAAAATACAATGTATACTACTAGTGAAACTGAACAGCACTTCTGTTTTTTTCCATATCTCAGGGAAGTTAGAGGATATACAATGTAGCATAGTGGGTTGCTCCTAGGCACTTGGCTTGAGACAGGCCCTTTAGCTCAACCGGTTTGATAGTGGATCTTTAAGGGGACTGTGTTATATTTTGTTAATAGTTTGGTCTGTACCTGGAACGTCCGTGTCTTGCTTGCTTGTTTTGTCACCTTCTGAAGAGAGAGTAAACAGCCATGCAGTCCGATCATAGGTTTGTGTACCTTCTAAATGCACTGACATAAATTCACATAATTCTGGGTGGAATATTGAATTAAGCTAAACATAACATCAACAACCCCCTAATGATGAAAACACTAGGGAAAAATCCTTTTTAGATGAGTGAGCAAGCATGCAAAGATAACGAGAGGAAATAAAATTTAAAAATACAATGTATACTACTAGTGAAACTGAACAGCACTTCTGTTTTTTTCCATATCTCAGGGAAGTTAGAGGATATAGCACAGTGGGTTGCTCCTAAGCACTTGGCTTGGGACAGGCTCTTTTGCTCAACCGGTTTGATAGTGGATCTTTAAGGGGACTGTTATATTTTGTTTACTAGTTTGGTCTGTACCTGGAACGTCCGCGTCTTGCTTGCTTATTTCGCCACCTTCTGAAGAGAGAGAAAACAGCCATGCAGTCCGATCATAGGTTTGTGTACCTTCTAAATGCACTGACATAAATTTACATAATTCTGGGTGGAATATTGAATTAAGTTAAACATAACATCAATAACCCCAAAATAATGAAAAAATCTAGGGAAAATCCTTTTTAGATGTGTGAGCAAGCATGCAAAGATAACGAGAGGAAATAAAATTTAAAAATACAATGTATACTACTAGTGAAACTGAACAGCACTTCTGTTTTTTTCCATATCTCAGGGAAGTTAGAGGATATAGCAACGTGGGTTGCTCCTAAGCACTTGGCTTGGGACAGGCTCTTTTGCTCAACCGGTTTGATAGTGGATCTTTAAGGGGACTGTGTTATATTTTGTTTAATAGTTTGGTCTGTACCTGGAACGTCCGTGTCTTGCTTGCCTGTTTTGTCACCTTCTGAAGAGAGAGTAAACAACCATGCAGTCAGATCATAGGTTTGTGTACCTTCTAAATGCACTGACATAAATTTACATAATTCTGGGTGGAATATTGAATTAAGTTAAACATAACATCAATAACCCCAAAATAATGAAAAAATCTTGGGAAAATCCTTTTTAGATGTGTGAGCAAGCATGCAAAGATAACGAGAGGAAATAAAATTTAAAAATACAATGTATACTACTAGTGAAACTGAACAGCACTTCTGTTTTTTTCCATATCTCAGGGAAGTTAGAGGATATAGCACAGTGGGTTGCTCCTAAGCACTTTGCTTCGGACAGGCCCTTTAGCTCAACCGGTTTGATAGTGGATCTTTAAGGGGACTGTGTTATATTTTGTTTAATAGTTTGGTCTGTACCTGGAACGTCCGTGTCTTGCTTGCCTGTTTTGTCACCTTCTGAAGAGAGAGTAAACAACCATGCAGTCAGATCATAGGTTTGTGTACCTTCTAAATGCACTGACATAAATTTACATAATTCTGGGTGGAATATTGAATTAAGTTAAACATAACATCAATAACCCCAAAATAATGAAAAAATCTTGGGAAAATCCTTTTTAGATGTGTGAGCAAGCATGCAAAGATAACGAGAGGAAATAAAATTTAAAAATACAATGTATACTACTAGTGAAACTGAACAGCACTTCTGTTTTTTTCCATATCTCAGGGAAGTTAGAGGATATAGCACAGTGGGTTGCTCCTAAGCACTTTGCTTGGGACAGGCCCTTTAGCTCAACCGGTTTGATAGTGGATCTTTAAGGGGACTGTGTTATATTTTGTTAATAGTTTGGTCTGTACCTGGAACGTCCGCGTCTTGCTTGCTTATTTCGCCACCTTCTGAAGAGAGAGTAAACAACCATGCAGTCCGATCATAGGTTTGTGTACCTTCTAAATGCACTGACATAAATTTACATAATTCTGGGTGGAATATTGAATTAAGATAAACATAACATCAATAACCCCCTAATGATGAAAACACTAGGGAAAAATCCTTTTTAGATGTGTGAGCAAGCATGCAAAGATAACAAGAGGAAATAAAATTTATAAATACAGTGTATACTACTAGTGAAACTGAACAGCTCTTCTGTTTTTTTCCATATCTCAGGGAAGTTAGAGGATATAGCTAGTGGGTTGCTCCTAAGCACTTGGCTTGGGACAGGCCCTTTAGCTCAACTGGTTTGATAGCGGATCTTTAAAGGGACTGTGTTATATTTTGCGTACTAGTTCGGTCTGTGCCTGGAACGTCCGGGGCTTGGTCGCCTGTTTTGTCGACTACTGAAGAGAGAGTAAACAGGCATGCAGTCAGATCATAGGCCTACATTGTCATAGTATGTGCCTTCTGAATGCACTGAAATTCACATAAGATATTTTGAAAGCATTTTCAGCTCAGTCATTACTTCCCCTTCTGATAGATGTTTGCCCCTTTTGCTTACCATCTTGTTTTGCCCGTTTGCCTGCACCTTTGCCTCCGCTTTTGCCTCCGCTTTTGCCATCTTCTCCATCCTTCTTGCGCTTTTCAACATTAGAACTTGTCACAACTCTGTTTTTATCTTTGTTGAAACTGTGAGGCAAAGAAACTGCAAATTTAATCATTCCAAACAAGAGAAACCTCACAGGAAGAAGAGCGCTACGTTAAGAATAAATTTTAGAAAAGAAAACTACAAAGATAAATGTTGGCTTAAGAATGTTTTGGGTGCAATTTCCTCAAATTTTAATAAAGTTCCCGTACTCAGTTTCTATAATGCACTAGTAGAAGGTCTTTGGCTAGGTTTTGTGCTCCAAATTACCAATATTGTTACTATATGGCTATTATAAGTTTTCACACACATACCATCGATCTAGCCCATTGCCTAGGGCCTAATGTTGTGGTGCCGGTGTCTGGGATACTTCTGTTGACTTTTAGATAATGTTCAGCTGATATTTACTCCCATTTTACGGATGTTATGCTAGTAATTATAATATTATGCTAGTTATTACAGAATCCTTGCAAAATATCACAAAGATCGGTTCAGTAGATTTGGAAATACAGTCATTAATCATAAATAATGTTGCGTCACATTTTTGCCATTTTAGCAATATGCGAAAATAAACTTTGCTGGTGCACAGAGGGTGAAAAATCTGAACAACTGTTCAGGCAGGAACTTGTATGATACATCAATGGAATCCTTGACAACTTAACTACGCAATTACCGATCAGTCTTCTTAAATTCTGGCTTTGTTGCAAAATTATGTGAAATTTTAGTCATAGGCCTAGAAACGGGCACATTTTTCGCAAAATATCACTTTACTCCATATTACCCTAATTTCTGACACTATTAAAATGAATATCAAAAATCTGGTGTGTAATTGAGCTCATTTGTCTTTTCTGTACACATCAATATTTTAGCAATTTTTCTACATGTACAATGTCTGAACTTCAAGCTCTGTGAGTAGTTAAAATCACTATTCTTAAATATTTTACACATAGTTCATAATGGCCTTAAATGATCTAATTTAGCTAAAACCTATCTTTTGATACCAAATACGGGGGCCATTATTCTAAAACTTACACAGATAAGTGAACTTCTCTCCAATAAAATGTTTGTAAAAAAACAAAATATCTGGAATTAATCCTTGAAAAGGAAACTCATTTAGAAAAAAGTCACATGTAAATGTACCTTGTAATAAAAATAAATTCAGCATATGAAACAAAAAAGTTTTATCAAAATCATTTCAAGTACCAGGTAAATAATTGTCATTCATTGAAAAATTTGATACCTACAGGTCATAGCTGAAAATGCTCAGGCTCACCAAGAAATCACATTTATTTATTATAATAAAGTTTGTTGACGCAAACATGAAATAATAAACTTCGTTTTATATGTTCTACTTTCAGGAGTCAGACAGTAGCTAGGTAATGGCCGAATTGAATGCCACTATTGAAATTGACTGCTGTCGGTGGCGTCTGATGTGACTTGATCGACACCTAATCACGTGACCATACACCCTGGACGTCGATGTCGAAGACCCTAGTCCAGTAGAAGATAGAAGTAGAAATAGAAGTTACTCATTGGTCTTAATAATTCAAATTTTTTAACAGTTAATAATTACTGGAGATTACAAATTTTGCTAAAGTTTGTCAAATAAAAGGTGGAGCCAGGATTGTTCTGCGGTAGTTCTGCAGAAATGAGACAGTATACAAATATTGACTGATGATGAGGGCAACAGTTTAATCTGTTTGACCCGAGGGAGTGATATCACTTACGAGGGTCAAACAGGTTGAACTGTTGCCCGAATAAACCAGTCAATAATTGTTTTTTATCACCTGGTTGGCTGTGAATATCACTGTTTACAGTCAAAATATCAGGGCCTATGATATTGTAAAAAATACCACCCTTCAAGGGTGATATTTTGTAACAATGGTTATGACATCACCAGCAAACAAGGGCCAGAATAATGGGATTGTGATGTCATGTCCATTGTTGCTCCATGGTGACGTCACATTTTTGTAATGGCAGAAAATAGGCTCTCTTTATAACTGAAAATTTGAGGTAAAACCAGGTGATAAAAACAAAACAACCACGCGTCAGGGCACTTCGTACAATATCACTAGCTGTTGTGTGAATTAATATCACTCTCGCCCTGCGGGCTCGAGTGATATTAATTCACACAACAGCTCGTGATATTGTTACTCAGTGACCCTGACTTGGGTTGTTTTGTTATAATAACACCTCCTCCCAAGTGCAAGAACAAAAAAAGACATTTCACATTTCATTTTTTTTTTCTTTTATACCTGAATCCAGCAAAAAAAAAAAATTTCCCATGGAATATTTTTTTTTTTTGCGAAGATTTTTTTTTTTTTTTGAAATTTTTTTTTTTAATTTACGAAGTAATGTTATGTTGAACCAGTCAACAGTTCTATGAACTGTTCTATGAACTGTTGACTGGGCAACAGTACCTTTGCTGGGTCATCAGTCATTTCTGACTCATGTCATGTGACCTCACTTCAGCCAATCAGAGAAGAGCTTACATCAGTGAGGTGTTATAAACTGTAATGTTACTATTGATTAGAAAAGTTAGGCCCTGAAACAAAACACCTACCTTTGAATGTTGGATGTCATGTGTGGATGCCCATGATGATGCCCATGATGATGTCCATGATAATGCCCGTGATGATGCCCATGTGATTGCCATTGCTCACCCCCCTTATCACAATGTTTGCAGTAATTGTGCAACATATCGCCTTCCTTTGGTTGAAAGGGCACATATCTGGGATAGATCATCGGTAAGTGAGCGGGTGCAGGCATTGGAGCAGGGCATGGTGCAGGGGATGGTGCATGGTATGGTGGGCCTTGATGAATGTGGCTGGCCGGAACTCCGTGTGCATGTCCGGGGTAAGGCATAAGTGGGGAATGATATGGAAATCCCCCATGGTGTGGATGACAGGGATGACAAGACGACTTGTTTGATGACGGCTTGGCTACTGTCTTGTCACCCTCACCGTTGCTGAAATATAAAATGACATCCACAGGTCAACATGTAATTATATTATACCCCATAATGTTTACAATACCACATGAAAAAGCAGTGGATATATCCCATGTGGTATTGCGTTGTATACTCAATGGTAGTGATGCAGACCGGACCACCTTTTAGAGGGTGGTCCGGTATTTACAAAAGTGGTCCGGTCCTGGTCTGGTCCAGGATGAGATGGTCCGATTTTGTTACAGGACCGGTCCAGAAGTGGTCCATCGGCATTTCGAAAATTATTATAAAATGGGGGTGAAAACAAGCTATATGACATAAATTTCATTTTTAGAGATGACAAAATTCATGCGATATTCTTCATGACATGAAAAATCTCTGGACCGGTCCGGACCGGCACTTGAGCGGTCCGGTCCAACACTGAACCGGTTTTTTGTAGGTGGTCCGGTATTTTGGCAGTCCAGGGCTGGACCGCGGACCGGACCGGTCCAAGGCGGTCCGGTCTGCATCACTACTCAATGGTTTGATCATTATTGATGATGTGTCACCGCTGTGGATTTTATCCCCAGAGGTATCTTCTTCCTTCAGAAAGCACACCTGCTTACTCATGCACCTGCCTGTATCTATTATGACTTTGTGATCTAGTTTTGGATCACATGGTCATTCTCCCTGCCTTGTCTGCCTTTAATGATTATGTTTAAAGTTAAAGTAATGATATTAAACGATGTTATATATTATACAGTTATCGCACAGCACCGAGTGCAATATCAGTTTTTATGGCACCGAGGTGACTAATATTGCACGAGGGCGCAGCCCGAGTGCAATATTAGTCACCGAGGTGCCATAAAAACTGATATTGCACGAGGTGCTGTGCAATAACTGTTATATCATATGGTTTTTTGAGGCAAATTCAAAGAAAATGATTGGAATTCCTTGTCCAAACTCGTTTTGTGTTTCTTTTGACCTGCCTGTTTCAAATGTATCGCGTCAAAAATCAATGACTATTTCACTCACAAAAATTTTTTTCACACTATCGGAATCCACAAATGGTATACTTGATCATGGATTTTTTTCAGATTTTTTTGTTAAACTTTATAGCAGACTTTAGACCTTTAAACACAACAAAGTCACTGAAAAATCGGCAAAAAAGCCGTTTTTCGGCCACTTAATGCCTTATTCTGATGCCACAAATAAAATAACCAACACAAAAAGTTGATATCCACCTGGCCCGTAAATATGCGCTTCTTTTGCCACCATCCACATCTTTCTATCTGCCTCCGTTGCTGTGCAGTTCCTTTTTAGTAAAACCAACAAACACAACGTTTTTGTTTGCTTGTGGCTGCAGCAGCATCAAAATATGGTGCTTCCTCTCAGGTCCGTCCAATCTCTTACATGTTAAAATGACCGTGCAATAACATGCGTGCAATATCGTAGAATATTGCACGGCTGTCAGCCAATGAGCAGCGAGTATTTCCGCTAGACATATGATATTAATTGATAAGCAATTCTTGCCTTATTATTGTGTAATTGTTAATCAGATTAAAGTATCAATATATCAGATTCACACCCACTCCTTCTGGGTGTTTCCATGGCAACCACTAGGATTAGCTGTACTTGTGCATGCGCAAACCAGACGGCTAAACATAGCAAATAACCTAGGGTTGTTCAGGCAGAAGGGCACGCGCCTTTGCCCAGGGCGGCACGGGCGCCTCTCTCTCCTTGATGTATGGACGGAACATCTCGTAAGAGCCATTGAGGTGAGAAGTATGGTCTCTCAGTTCTATTCATGAACTCTGCGGCCATGGGAATTAAGGCAGGTGTCGATAGTTTAAAGTAGGTTTATGCTTCAGGTCTATCCTTTGGGTTTATATGGGTTAATCGGTAAAAAGGGTGATTAATTCATGTTGTCACGTTCATGATTCGCACAGATACAATGTAACTTTTCATATGAATGTTTATTAAAAGAAGTCTCGGATCTTAAATAGTCATGTGTTTGGTATTTCTTGAGTAGGTGCGTATTGACGAATGATTGAAATGTCTCTGCAGTGATCACCGGAAACTAGTACATCGGCTGGCTCTTCGGGAATTAAGCGCCCCCAGGGTTAAAGATGGCAGATGCCATTGCATTGTTTGCCATTGTGATGTCATGTCCATGGTGACATCACAACATTGTGACATCATCACTAGAGCTGCTATCTGTGCTCTGATTGGCTGATGCAACTGTTGAGTATTGATCATCAGAGTGAAGTTCAGCTTTCTTTTGAATTACAATATGGGGCATAAATAAGACCAAATGGCTGTATGGCGGTATTTTGAGATGTACTTCCACTCGTAAAGATATCCTGAGTCCTCTGTACCCACTCGTGCTGACCCACTCGCGGGTACATAGGACTCAGGATATCTTCAACTCATGGAGTACATCTCAAAATACCACCATACCCATTTGGTCTTATAATAGTTAGTCAGTCATCTTCTAGATTTTAGTTATTTTTAAAATCTTGAAAAGAAAAAAGTAACTTGAGTCAGTTACGCATAGAAGTAGTGCCAGTGAAACAGGAGTGATTAACAAAATTCTCCTTGTGAGATAATGATAATAAGACCAAAAGGGATGGTGGTATTTTGAAATATAAATAATACCAACAAATTGAGCAGTTCCTGAGTCCTCTGCACTCATAATGAGTCAGCACAAGTGGCTATATCATGGATGCCTTGTAGTAAGACCAAATGGGTATGGTGGTATTTTGAGATGTACTCCACGAGTTGAAGATATCCTTAGTCCTCTGTACCCACTCGTGCTGACGCACTCGTAATTGTGATAGATTCACGAGTGGGGGTATATCTCAAAATACCATTATACAACCATTTTGTCTAATTTATAGCCCATATTGTAACTCAAAAGAAAGCTAACTTAACTCAGATAATCAATACTCAACGCAACCTGCTGGGAGAGTCCAATGCCTGCACAAAACAGAAATTAGAATTTTACTCGAGTGAACCAGTCGCGAATTCATCTGCAAATAGTTCTCAAAGTTTTCACTGTTACGGAATTAGCATCTGCTTGCTGGATTGTATAATAAAACCCCATGACAGTGCAGTTCACAGCTATGAACATCATGAGTGTCAGGTCTGCTCTGAATTAACACGAGTCCGAAGGACGAGTGTTATTCAGAAGGCAGACCTGACACAAATGATGTTCATAGCTGTGAACTACACTGTCATGGGGTTTTATTTATATCCCGCAATGAGTTTATCAGTGGTTTTTACTAAATTTTAGTCTGATAACTTCAAATTCTCCCAAGATAGGAGCAGCAGTTTGTTGTGACGTCACCAGCTGCCCATTGTGACGTCATGACATAAACAATGGCTGTCCATTGTTTGCATAACAACGTCAGATAATTTATTTCATTGAGTTCACACGGATGAACTCAATGGTGTGAACTCAATGGTTTTTTCATGGTGTTCACTCGCAATTGCGGGATATAGTCCTATACACCGCTGTAATCAGCATTTGATATAACATATTTTGGAATACATGCAGACTGGATTTGATCAGAAATTTCATATGTATGTGTGGATTACCAAAATCTAGATCTGGAAGTTTTTCGGCCGCCATTATCAAGATGTCGGCGCCATTTTGTACACTATTGAAAATGCATTGGAAACTGGAGTAGATAGCATTGAGCAGCTCCTCTGATCTGCAGATCAGAGTGATGCTACCCGGCGACCCGGGGTATCCCAGCACACAGCAGAAGAAGAAGAAGAAGAAGAATTGACAGTGTCGGTGAACAATCGAGATTTTTCAGGTAAACTTCCAACATCAGTTCTGTGCTATTCAGACCTCTGGCAAATTGTTTGATGATTTGCAACATCCAGTTGATTTGATTAACGTGTCTGTTGAATCCAAAATGGCGGCATGACCACTAAATCAACAGCAGGGTAAGTTTTATTGGAATGGCAGTGCAAACGAAGGGTCAAAATCAGCAAATTATGCAGTTGGGAATATTACTGTGTTATTGACATCTTTGGCAGATTGTTAGCTGATTTGTGGCAGCTTGTTATCTCTGTCGGCGTGTTTGTTTACCAAAGAATGCTGCCGTTCTATTTCTGAGGATCGTTAGTCATTGACCAATCAGAGCAAGGGGCAGGGCGTAGAATTTTGACACGCCGTCGAATGAGCGCTAGGGGCTCGCCTGCATAATTAATGTGCGGGCATGAGACCACGCATGCAGTTTGCACTCAACGGTCACCTCAGCCAATCAGAGTACAGATAGCGATGATACGAAACATCAAACTTTGAGAAAATGTCATTTGAATTTCCCGCCATTGCAATGAAAGAACTAAGAATATCAAGAACGACACCTAATTTTGATAATTCAAAATCAATTTCTGGTAAAAATGGTCTTAATTATTCAAAGAAAATAACTTTTGCTAAAACGTGGTACCAACAGCTAAAAAACATCAAAATGTGACCTTTTGACACATTTTGCTCATTTCTGGGAAATATTAATTGCCTACTTTGAACTCATTATGGTGGAGCAGGTCACATATGTGTACCCATGGACAGTTTTATTTGGTCACAGTTCACATATCATAAGAATTTTTCACAAGACACATTATATTTTTTCCATTCAAGGCGGGTAAAAGTGTGTTTGTGATGAAATTTGAGAAAATAAATCAAACCATGCACGAAATGAAATACTCACGGAAATTCGCAATGTGAGGCAGGGTGGCCGAGAAGATGGGTATCTGGGTGCAAATGTGTTTTGATGTGGCGATGTAGCGGCTTTCCAAGACATGGGTGCTCACGGTGTGCATTAGAGGGTACAAGAGAAAGGGGCGAATCGTGCGTGTGATAGTGAGGACCGCGTAAGTGTGAATGAGGTAGAATATGTGTTGGATGACATGGTGGCTCTTGGTGAGGGTGACGGCTTGTTTGTGCAAAGCAAGGTTTTGGTTTTGTTTTTTTCGGCTCTTTTGGTTTTTTTTTTGCTAGTGCACAATGGCCTGGTTTCTGCGATGGGTCCTCTTTTTTGCTGGAAAATGAAAAATAAATCACAGGTGTTACAGAGAACAGAAAGAAAATTGGGTGAAATAAGAATTCAACAAAAGGGGGGAGAAGGGGCAAGGTGGGTTGGAAGAAGAGAGCTAGAAAAGCAAAAAGAAGGTACGAAGAGCTGTGAGGAAAGGGAAAGAAAAAGCAGAGGAAAAGAATGCTGGAAAGGGACAAGCAGCATAGCAAAAGGCAACACTATGAATATAAGGACGATTATAAGGTGCCGACGAATGTCACGATTTTGACAGACATCTAAATTTTTCTAATTTTTTGCAAATTTTAGTAAAGTAAAAAATGTGACATTCACGGCCAACATTTGAAACGGCCAACTTCCTGTAATCTGACTAATCAGATAGCCGGATTTTTTACACATTAAACTACTTGAAGTGTTGCAACGACCCAATCGTAACCCAGCGATATTCATTGAGCACATGGGGATGAGTAGGGGGTTGACAGAGGAAGACAATAGTGAAACAGAAAAAAATCTAGGGTTTGAATAAGAAAGGGGAAAGAAAATGAAAAGAAAAATAGAAGGTAGAAGGCAGAGAGAAGAAGCAAAGGAGACAAATTAAAGATATATATATATATAGAGAAGGAAAGAGTAACAAGGAAGAGTATTTGAAGAAATTAAAGGAGAAAATAGTGGTAAAGTTAACTCTTTTTAGTATCTTTTTTAAATTGACTATTTAAATTACTTACTTTACACTAAATTTCATTTGTTAAGGAAAGCCCTCGCCCCTTTTTTTTTAAATCTCTGAACACCATAGTATAGAAAAATCTTAGATATATATACTTACCTTTGGATGTCAAGAGTCTCAGCGCAGCAAAATGGCAATCGGCTTCTTAACTCAGTTTCTAAAGTACTGAAATAAAAACAGAAATTATAGGGCCATTAACTGTCTTTGGGATTCTGTTCCATTCATCACTATTTATCATCAAGATATTGCAAGAATTTGCTATTTGAAATGTGGGTTAAAAATATAAAACCTTCGATTGAATATTCAGATATAAAAATGACTTACTTCAATTCAGGTGACCCTCTGAAATGGTAAGCAATTTGATTACATAAGTGTCAAGCAAGATACAGCAAAAATAATAAAATGCACTGTGCCAGCGAAAATGCTAGTTGAGGACCATTATGATAAGCTAGAGCAGTTTCATATTTTCAACCAAATTGACCAAGTTTGAGGCCACACATAATTGATCTTTAGCTTCTCGGATTCCTCTCAAGGCACTTTTTCTAGGGTCGGTCGGTAGGACAAAAAAAAAAAAAGGTAAAAAAAAATTTTTTATAATATCAAAAAAAAAATTTTTTTTTTTTTTCCCATCGGCAGCAAATCTATTGTGTCGGCGGGTCCGCGAAACTAAGAATCAATTATGTGTGGCCTGATGTGTAGAAAACTGCAGGCTGCAATTAACACAAGGACCGCATTTCTCCGGTTGTCTCAGAAAACACGTAAGGCACCCAAGAGGCAAAACACCCATCGAAAATGTATTTTTCAAGAAATACAGAAAACCTTGACCGAAACTAGAAAATTGCATCTGGAGTAAATAAATCCAGTGGGGTACCGGGATCCCTCTGGTACGGGCGTCGCTACCTCGAGGATAGCGCTGCTAATAAAACCTCCCCCCCCCCAAACAAACGTTTTCCTGGGTAGTGGCAAAACCGTGTGAAAGATGTCTGAACTTGCAATAAGCTGGATTAGGTACCAGAGGTTCAAAAATACTGCATGGAGCTGCAGAACTGCAGAATTCAGCAGTTTCCTACAGAACTGCAGAATTTATTGCAGAACTGCAGAATTCAGCTTCCTGCAGAACAGCAGAATTTTCTGCAGAATTCCGCAGAACTGCAGAATTTCTGTCCAACTGCAGAATTTATTGCAGATATGCAGGTGCAGGAAGACATTTGAGTGTACTGCCTGCCCCCTAGGACTATGGCAGGAGGAGCAATTTCCCCCCCCCCCAGGGCCGGATTAATAAATAGGCTGAAAAAGCTGCAGCTTAGGGCACCATGCTAGCAGGGGGCACCATGAGCCCTCCAAAAAAACAACAACTACATTATAATGACTGAAATAAAACATTTATTAAAAAAATTGCCCCCCAACCCTCAGGGTGCCCCCAACTCTCAGGGTGCCCCCACTCCTCAGAGTGCCCCCACTCCTCAGGGTGCCCCCACTCCAGTGGCGGATCCAGACACGATAGTCTAGGGGGGGGCCAGACGTGTTTCGGCATTCGCGGGCCCTTGTTATTGCAATTTTTCTTCAAAATGCTACTGTTAATCTTGATGGTCTAGGGGGGCCCGGCCCCCTAGGCCCCCCCCTGTATCTGCCACTGCACTCCTCAGGGTGCCCCCACTCCTCAGGGTGCCCCCACTCCTCAGGGTGCCCCCACTCCTCAGGGTGCCCCCACTCCTCAGGGTGCCCCCACTCCTCAGGGTGCCCCCACTCCTCAGGGTGCCCCCATCCCTTAGGGTGCCCATCCCTTAGGGTGCCCATCCCTCAGGGTGCCCATCCCTCAGGGTGCCCATCCCTCAGGGTGCCCATCCCTCAGGGGCCCCACCCCTCAGGGTGTCCTCACTCCTGAGCCCTCCAAAAAAATTCATTAAAATGACAGAAATAAAACACGTAAAAAAAAAAACATGTAAAAAAAAACATGCCCAAAGTCCCCACTCATCAGGGGGGGGGGGGGGTACTCATCAGGGGGCCCCAACCCTCAGGGTGCCCCAACCTCGAAAACAAATTCATTAAAATGACTGAAATAAAACATGAAAAAAATTGTCCCACTGCTCAAGGTGCCCCCACCCTCGAGAATGTAAAATTTGTAAATTAAAAATACAAAATCCCTATGTGGTAAAGTAGTATGGGTACAGTTGCCAATGGGAAATAAAACCGTCCGGATCCTGAGGCCCCGCCAGCTCAAGTTGAGCACCTTCGAAAATCAGGTCTACTCTGGAAATTAGTAATGTAGCTTAGGCGGGGGGGGGGGTACCAACTCAGCCGGCAGCTTAGGGCACCATAAAGGGTTAATCCGGCCCTGCGCCCCCCCCCCCCGTTCCGGCACCCCTGCTCTGTATATAATACTATTAATCATCCTCACCTCTCAGTGTAGACTGCGTGAGTCTACACTGTTGTGTTTCAATGAAGTACTTGTTGGCAGGGTAAGTCACTAAGTGTTAACGAACCCTGCAATGGGAGGATGCTATTGATAGCGAAATTGCACTTACTTGTTACTGTTGTTTTTGTCAGTGGGCATTTTGTTCATAAGTTTGTGTGTTTAATGTCATTGAGGTCCACATAACGTCCCAGTAAAGCTTGAAAATTCAAACTTAATCTCTTAATTGAGGACGACCATTTTTCCGTGTCTTCGTTGTGGTACATTTTGCACGCAAGACTTGTTGTGACAATCGTGACGTCATGACGTCATTTTGAAGGTTGCGTAAAACATTATGAGAATTGCTGATTATTTTGACTAAATGATGGCAGTTGGGGCTAAATTACTTGGTAATAATCTCAATTCCGTATATCAAGGAATAAATAAATACTCCTTTCTGCAAAATGTAGTGGTTTGACTTTTGAAACTTTCAATTTCCGTTCAGAGAAATTTTAATGCCTGCAATAATTCAAAGGATTTAATTAAATGTAAAGGTGTGATATGATATAATCTTTATCAGGAGGCATTTTACAGCTTAAATAAATAATATGTAAATGCCAAAGCATGACGGGACCACATGAACGCAAAAAATAAATTGTATTTAGCTAATCATTTCTTGAAATTTATTTTTGTATTCAGGTTTGTTCAAAATTTTAAAAGTTTGGAGAAAAAAATTGGGACAAGGAGAAATAGGGTGGAAAGGTAATATTATCTAAAAGAAAATGTTTAAAAAAAGTATTGAGGGAAAATGCAGCTTTTTTGGGGGGAAATTTTTTTATTTAAAAAAAATTTTTTTTTGGAAACTGTTTTTTTTTCTAACATTTTTTGGAACATTTTATGGTAGGGGAGACCGAGGCTGGTTGTCACAGGGGCAGGTTGTCTCAGTGTGTAAAACTTACACAATACACATGCTACTATTTCTATATAAAGCTTGCAAGAGCACTGCCACTCTGAATGAAGAAAATTCTCAGGATTTCAAAAATGAAAGTCTTACCTGTAAAGGTAGACACAACTTCGCAATATTCATTTGAAGTGTGGTACCTCCTTATCTTGTTTTTCAGATTTTTTTGGTCTTGGTCTCACAAAATATGTTCCTAAATCCATTCAGAGTGGGAAAAATACATCAGAATTGACTTCCTTGGTCAATTTCGTGATGCTGATTCCAAATCTGTGACTATTTTTACTCTAAATAAATTATATGACCCCCTAATTTGCATTTAAAGATGGCCGCCAATCTAAATAAAAAAGGCGAAGGGTGTTTCAATGTTAACTATTCCAGTAGGCCTCTATGAATTTCAACCAATATTGTCAATAAGTCATTTGGAAAGTACAAATTCTCAGGATTTCAAATATGTATAGTATGTGAACCTATCTATTCTCTTTAGCTCCTTGCATTAGTTTGAAACTGTAGAAATGTCCGACGTTTTTGTGAATTTTGCAGCTAAAGTAAAGAGATATACCACATTCATGCATGAAAAATAGACACAATTTCACATTTGACATAGCGGGCGTTAGTGGAACTCTCCTTTTTCCAGCTCTCCTGTGTTGACGAGCAGAATAAAACTATTTCCGGAAACATCAGCCTGGGAATTTACAATGGAGCTGGGGTTTCTAAGGTCCGTAACAAAGTCTAATCAGCCTGACAGTACTGGAATATGGTGGCAATCCATGCTAAACATTCCATTTAAGACTCGGCAATGCAAATCTGTAATGTTTTCTATGGATTAAAAGTGCCCTGGGGCCTGGAATGCCAGCTTCACTGACTCAGCAATGGTACAAAATGGCAGCTTGAAAAGGATAGCTGGAAAAAGGAGAGTTCCACTATCACGGCCTATTATCCAGAGTTGTCTGACTTGTTCTTTCATCTGGGAGAGGGGGGAACTATGGATTTTTAAATTTAGTTTTATAGCAGGTGGAAATCCCCAAGATATATACTGTTATATTCTCCACTCGGATTGTGTCAGCCAATCACAAACGAGTATTCTTGGATAATATCCTTGCTGTATTAGGCAGAGAAAAAGTTATATTGGACAGTGAAAAGTTATATTGGACAGTGAGAAGTTATATTGTGCAGTGAGGAGTTTTATTGCAATGTCATAGGTCCGCGAGGGAGGACCTGAGAGGAAACACCTTCTGCTGTGCCCTGCTGCTGCAACAGCAAGAAAAAAAAATTGTGTTTTCCAATTTTAGTAAAAAATTAATTGAACGCCAATGGGAAGACACAGAAAAACACAAATGATGTCAAAAGTTGCGTATTGATCAGGACAACAACATTAAGCTAATGTAACATCGCTTACATAGGTTATGGGACCATGGTATCACATTGAGTGACAAAAAATGCACTTTTTCACCCGTTTTTCGCGTAAATGCCAATGTTTAAAGAAAAATATTGTGCTATAAAATTGAAATAAAAAACATCAAATATAAAGAAGCTTCTTGGTTATAGAATACAGAATCAGAATATGTGAATTATATATTTTTGTGGCTACCCATTGCTGAAATAGGACGAGATACATTTTGAAGAGAATTCTGCAGTTAAACAAAAAGAAACACAAACTGGCTTTCTAGCACAGTCAAAGTGTTTAAACCTATTGCTTTAAAAGTGGGTTCATTTATGGAGAATATAACAAATATTAGATGGTAAGTCGTCCAATATAGAGTATAATTGGACTCAGAAAAACTATATTGGACTCGGCGCAAGCGCCTCGTCCAATATAGCTTTTCTTCGTCCAATTATACTCTACATTGGACTCCTCACCATCAAATATTTATATAATATACCGGTTCTCCATGAACACAAACTAAAAGAAGATGGTCGACAGTTGCAAAAGCCTGGAAAATGATATAGCTATTCAACTATGTTCACATTCTTAATGATCCATTTGTTCTATAGTACTATATAGCCTACTAGGAATTGTAAGTTACAACATGCTTATTAAAATTATTTAAATATCCTTAATAATTCAAATGTATTGTCCTACCAGCATTGTTAATGTTAAGCAAATGGAAAAAGCACATTTTTCACATCTTGTCAATCCGGAGATCACTTGATCAATCACTAGATGATTCATTCTTAACCAACCAAAACAGAATGTGGGTGGATAGCCCTTGATGCCATATTTCCTTTGGCATCACGGTTCTCGTGTAACTATATACAACTGTCAGATTTTGAAAAGTAAGGTTAGAGTCGTCTTAAACCCATTCTAACAACCAAATTGACTTTTAACCTGCTAACTGTCATTATAAGCTCAATATATGAAGGTGAATTCAAAAAATCTTACTTTTCAATAGTCTTTATTTGATAATTTGCCCTAATTTTTAGCTCTTTTGCCTGAATCTTACAGTTTCCCACATATTTTGGGGGGGGGGGTAACAGCCCCCCCCTGCCCCCCTCTCCCATACGCCTATGGGACAGGGAAGTAAAACCTAGCATTTGAGTTTCTGCTAGTCATGTGTGCATCTATTCCGAATTGGGCGAGATTTTAAACTAATATGGACTATTATTGTATTGGACAACAAAAAGTAGCAACTTTGATAATAAAGTATATGGAATATAGTGAGGACACACTCTAAAAAACCAATTTTGTCTGAAATTTTTTAGAGTGCACACATGTGAGCTTGTGGACTTTTTTTTGGTGATTCCCGATTTTTAATAAAAGTATAAATATTCTGCATATGCCCAACCAAAAACTGGAAACATGAAATACCTTCATTTAAAAAAATCCATGTTGGTTTTGTGCATTGAAATTTGGTTTTTCAAAAAACCATTTTGAATAGATCTAAAAAAACGATTTTGTCTGAAAAAATCTTCTTTTTTTTAAAAACCATTTTGAATCTAAAAAACCAATTTTGTCTGAAATTTTTTAGAGTGCACACAGGTGAGCTTGTGTATGTGGACTTTTTGACAGAATTATAATTATACACTCTAAAAAATTCCAGACAAAATTGGTTTTTTAGATTCAAAATGGTTTTTTGAAAAACCAAATTTCAATGCAAAAAACCAAAATGGATTTTTTTAAAAATCCATTTTGGTTTTGCATTGAAATTTGGTTTTTCAAAAAACCATTTTGAATCTAAAAAACCAATTTTGTCCCGACATTTTTTAGAGTGTATGCTGACAACATGTATATTACATTTTGCAATTTTAGTCATGATCTGACTTTTCAAGTAAACAAAACAATAAAATCCAATGATCCATTTTTGAAATCCCTTAAAAGAGTCTTTCTGAACAAATTCATCATTGATTTTATAACATTTGACTCGCTTTTTTATGAAGCATAACCTTATAATGCGTGCTTTGGATGTACATATAATGGTCATTTCCTGTAAATTAAACGAAATAATGTTCAACTCAGGTAATTTTGATATTTCATGTTTTCTTAAGTTGAGCTTTCATCTGTCCCATGCTATAAAAAAGATGACTATCAGCGTAAATACCATTCAACTGTTTTTTATTGTTGGCTTTCATGACCCAGCATACAGGTTTGATCGTAAATGTCCCCATAATATTTGCCTCAATTTGAGGATTTCTCAGAAGGTATTTCATGTTTCCGGTTTTTTGTTGAGCATATGCAGAATATTTATACTTTTATTAAAAATTGGGAATCGCCAAAACATCACTTGAGGCATACACTCTAAAAAATTTCACACAAAATTGGTTTTTTAGATTCAAAATGGTTTTTGAAAAACCAAATTTCAATGCAAAAAACCAAAATGGATTTTTTTAAAAATCGAATGCTCCTGGACTGTAGTAAAGGACAAATAAGAATGTCCAAGAGACTTCTCCGAAGTATGGTACTTGAAATCTTCCAAAATACCACTCTAAAAACTGTTGGGACATGCAAAACCAACATGGATTTTTTAAAAAATCCATTTTGGTTTTTTGCATTAAAATTTGGTTTTTCAAAATACCATTTTGAATAGATCTGAAAAACCAATTTTGTCTCAAATTTTTGAGAGTGTACTTGTTTATTGCCTAGTTTGCTTTAGCCACAGTAACAGCGACCGTACTTATTTTTTCAAGTTGCCAAAGTCCCTAATTAAGAAAAAAAAAGACCCACCAGAAATTATATGTGAGAGAATTTACCAAAACTGCGCAATAAATTTATTTTTTTTGCAAAAATCTTGAAGTCCCCACTTCCGAATATTAAATAGTCTCCCCCTTATGGATAGTGTTTCCAATGAGTCTCGATCTACACCTCTCGATAATGGTCATGGTTTATAGTATAGAGTGTCGTGTCATTTACTGGACAAGTCATACTTAGTGGTCATGGATATACTTTTCGGAATCCTCAGGTGTTTTCCAATCTAGCTAAGAGGGATGCCATTTTTTAACATTTTCACCATATCCAAAATCTGTTGCCATAGCAACCAAAGTCAAATTTTCAAGAATTTTGTATTTTGCCATATGTCTAAACCAGTTTGATGTGCTGGTTTCTACTAACATACCAAAAACATATTTATGTGACCCAACTTCGTTTTTGTTATTTGGCCTTCTTGGTTGCCAGTGGTCGTCATGGTGATAAGTGGGGTCAAAGTGGAAATTTTAGCATTTTTTTTGCATTACTTGATTTTCAGTTTCACCCAGAAATGGAACAAAATTATGTATTCATACCAATAAGCTATCACATGAAAGCCCTAGGCCTCTGCTTTTACTAGTGCATGAGAATCGAGAATTTCTCGAGAAATCTAGGACACTGTCCTGCCATTGGCACAATGATAAAACAAGAGAGATTTAATCATGCAATGGATCAAATTTTTTGGCTTTTATGATATCTTATGTAATGTTAATCTATGTGTTTTATTTCCTATAAATCACAGCTAAATATCCAGATATTATAAGATTTTAAAAACATTTGTATAAGTTCAACTTCAGCATTTTATCAGACCTGTATACAATGGGGATTAATTATCATCAACAGATATTTAAATTGAACAATGGAGCAAGTACACAATAACGATAATATCAAGCAAAACAAAGCAACAATCCAATGCTTTGTAACCGTTATAAACATAAACACATGAACACCATGTCAAACATTGATCAACATTTCAATTCTCGAGAATCGCTCAGCGAGACGAGAAAATGCTGAGTCATTAAAATCTCGAGGCTTCTCGAGAATTCTCGCTCTCATTGGAAACTCTACTTATGGATGAGTAAGTCACGTGTATGTACACCTGAGATTAATGACAACAGCCATAAAAACAAGCTTACTCATTAATCATTTCATCAATATTCTCTGTACTTCTCTCTCACACATTGCATGTATAGAAATGTAAAATCATCATAATATTATACATTTTGTTCAATGAATTATCATTTCGTGAGTTGAATTATCATTGCCACTAGGCGGCCATCTTCTCTTTATGTTCGTCAGCACAGAATTTCAGAATTATCATACGAATGCTGTTCAATTAATTATTATTTCGTGAGTTGGCCGTTATCTCTTTCCATTTGTAAACTGTATATAACAACCAGTATCCACTCCTGTTCTTCACAAGAAGTCACGGAACCATTCGGCGACAGCTTCTCCAATAATCAACCTTTCGGCGACAACTTATACAAATAATCAACCATTAGGCGACAACTTCTCCAGAAAATCAACAAAATGGCCGACAAAAGATGTCAACTGGTTTTGCTGTTCGTCTCGACTGTGATGGCTGTGTCAACAGTGTAAGCAACAATTTAGATAAGCTATTTTGATCACTTTAAGTATGTTAAGAAAGGTTTATTGACTAAAGACTTCGATATTTACATCATGCAATTTTTATATTTATTCACAGACTTCAAAAAGTAGATCTCACATTATTTTCATGATGTATTTTCTCAGATTAAAAAATATTATTATATATATATATATATATATAATTTAGATAGAGAAACTCTTCACCTAAAAAGTAGGAACTTCATTAGTAATATTGTTAAAAATTGGCGAATTTGGTCTGCCCCAGACTGTGATATTTCAAATGCTTCTCAAATTAAGGAACTAGCCAGAATCAGAGATTTAGATTTTAATTGATCCTGAGTTTTTATTAAACACGGAGGAAATTAATCAGATTATTGGGCATCTTTGTACCAAATAGTTGTTTTAAAACTTGGTTTTAGTACTGTAGATATCAGTAAATAGGCCTATTTATTTATTTGATTGAAATTGTCTTGTTTTGACGAATAAAATATTAATATTTAAAAAAATTTGGGAGTGGGATTGGCTCAGTTGGGCTTCAAACCCCAAGGTCTAGGTTTGATTATAACCAGCTGCCATTACCTTTTATAGAAGATACCTTTAAAATAACGATTCGGACCATAAAAGAAAACCATTTTCTTCCGTAAATGAATCTGTTTGTGTTCGGAATAACAACATCCGTTAAAGAGACACTGCTGGTTTTATATTTCAGCTATCTTCTTCTGTCACGCTCTTCCCTCCTTCGACATAGCGCAGTGCATCACAACCTACTAAATACTTCTATTTTAGCTTTAGAACTGTTCATGATCAAAACATTCATATCATCATACCCTTAATTCATGGATGCTTTACGCTACTCCTCCCAAACTATTCATTGCCCATGACTAAAAATTTGCAAGCAACATCCGTTCATGTCCTACAACAACCATAAATGGGTGTAGTTTCTCTAACTATTCATATTGTCGTACCAGTGCACTTATTGCTCATTTCTAACAGTCACTATCAACATTCTCCATTGTAGTAGTAGTAGTAGTAGTAGTAAGGGTTCTCCCTCAGCTCACGTAGAGGGAGGGATGGGCCACTTGACTGGCCCTTCTGTAATGATATATCAATTATAATACGTTTTTGGCACGTTTTTTGCAATCTTGATTATATATATATATATATATCTATATAATAAGTCTTTGCATGCTATGTTTCTCAAGTCATCACATACCTAAAACTCACTCTCTCACTGCCATTCTTACTCTCATCATGTGCATTATCACGGGTACTATGCTAGTATGTGTAATTATCCTACCGTTATATACAACATTTACACTTAGCTTATCAAGATCTTTGTCCAATAATTTCAGCCAGGTCTGTTTCTGTCCTCCCCTTGGTTTTTGAACATGTTTTCTTGCTCCCCTCAGCTATGGCTGTGGTCACCTGCATGCCACTGAAAATCTTTTTTGTTTCGCATTGTACACTCCTGCTCATGAATATGGAATACTTTTTTGGAAAAAAAGTGTCAAACATTTTTAAATTTCAGAGTGTGAATGTAAGCAAGGTCTAATGTATAGGTCAAGACATCTTCTGTAGTCACTCTTTGAAAGCCTCAACTACATTTTTTGCAAGAATTTTTAATTTTTGATTGAATGCACCTCACCTTAAAAACCCCCCTGAAATTCCATATTTCATGCTGCTGTACGTAACTTTTCCTTGGGTTAACGCTGCAGCATGCATTTTAAACTACAGCATGTTCTTCTCTTTAGCGGTCATTGGAAGGAATTACCATTGAATCAGACCATCATGTGCTCCAGCAGAAGTTGCTAAAGTTGTCAATTTCAATGGAGAATGTAGACGTACCATATTTTCTCTATTAAACGTCCAGTGGGCAGAAGTAATGATGACATGGTCAATTAATAATTTTTTGCAAAAACTTAGGATAAAGTCATATTTTGATGGTATTTTGATGAAAATTAGTTCCTTGTGGAGGGGGGTGCCCTCCCGGACATTGAGGTAAATCTAATGTTGGTCTAACGAAGCATTAAACCTCCCATCCACATCGGACCCAACGTTACGAAACTACGTAATCTGTCGAAACATTTCTCAGACGTTAATACGTACTTTTAGACGTTGATACGAGTGATACAAGCCGTATCTGATGCTACGAAGCATTTTAACGTTGGTCTGACGGTCTTTGACCGTCTTCCCGCCTTCTAGGATCCAGCGTTTCAAGCCGACCTGCCCCCTCTTGCGCATGCGCACTTGCGTACAACAAGCCAAAATGGCGGGTTGACTCGAATGTGTGATATTTCGGATGGTGTTTTTGCTAATAACGAAGGATTTAACGCATTGACATGTCTCATAATCTGGTGTGCTGCATAGATTAACTACTTGACTACGACTTGAGCATGTTTTGGGCGGTCGGAATGCCTTATTGCGAAAGATTAAGGCCCGGCAATGTGAAAAATCGAACGGCATGGTCGGAGCGCCCCGGCCTAGGAATGACTCGATCAGCTGTTTCAGTATGTGTGATTCAATTATGGACTGACTATGGACATATATACCCCGTTCTGGATGGATATACCCCGTTACCAAACCGGGGAGGACTCATGGACGTGGATACGGCCGGAATTCGTCGTTGGACACCAGCGCTGGACTCACAAGTAAGTCTCTTCAAGATGTCGATTTGTTTTCAGGGGCGGATCGTCTGATGGGGGGGGGGGGTTTATGTTCAATTCTTTTTAGTAGTTTTTAAGCTTTTTTAGTTCAGTTCACTTTCTGTTTTTGTTTTCAGATTGATTTATATAGCGTGTTCGGGATCATTGTCCAGGTAGGGTGGGGTGGGGGGGGGGGGGGGGGGGGGAGCATCCCCAGCCACTGGTGGGAGGATTTAATTATTTTGATTGAGATCTGCAAATATAAAACAAAAAATTAAAGCAGTACAAACAGAGCTATCCAAAAAGGATGGCTCCCAAAATTAATAGACTTTTCTTCCTCATTTTACTGAGCAGTCTACAAGTCCACTTAGGACTATAAGATAAAATTATATAAAAAACACTTACCTTGCATGGTGAAATTGAAAATGTTACTGCAATTTTACCTTGATAAAATTGGAACATTCTCGGCATCTAGGACAGTTGCAATGAGGCACCATTAAACTTGGCTCTCATTAAATTTTCATATGCATCTTTGTGGGTGTGGAAAAAAATTAAATTATTTTTAAACCAGGATAAGCTTTCACATTTTTAAAAGTACATATGTGGATTTAATTTTTACTTGTATGTCAACTTTTTCTTCATGGCTTCATCTAATCGACAACAGCAAGCATCCTGTTGGAGTTTTTATATATTACAAAGTTACCAGATAGATTGGAATAGGTATGGAATAGATGGCGCTACAAGCTCTCTGAGAATCAGGATCCTAGGTTCTGCAACTTTGTGCTTACCTCCAACAAACCTTTGGCAGATACGTATGATCAGACGTTTGCCCTGAATATTACTTTCAAACGTTGTCCATACATCTCAAAAACACGTTGGAGAAACCTTGGAACTTACGTATGACCAAACGTATGACCGTACCTTTGATAAACCTATGAATCAAAGGTATGGTCATACGTAATAGTCCAAGGTTGCTAAAACCTCTCAAATGAATGTTCGACAAACCTTTGAATCAAAGGTATGGTCATACGTAGTAGTCAAACGTTCTTCAAACCTCTCAACCAAAGGTATGACTTACATAATAGTCTAAGGTTTTATAAACCTCTTAAATGAATGTTCGACAAACCTTTGAATCAAAGGTATGGTCATACGTAATAGTCAAACGTTCTTCAAACCTTTCAACCAAAGGTATGACTTACGTATGACTGACACGTTTATCCAAACGTTATAACAAGACGTTCTTCCAACCTCTCAACCAAAGGTATGTCTTACGTGTGACTCGAACGTTAGGCCAAACTATAAAACAAACTATCTGCCAACCTCTTACTAACATTGCGACCTACGTTTGGTTTTCCATCTGAGTGCAACGTTTGGAAATTACGTTTGCCCTACCTTTGTCATACGTTGTTTGGCCCAACGTTTGATTCTAACCTAAATAATTACGTAGCGAAAGGTTGGATTTACGTTGCTGCTCATGAGGGTGGGCTTTTATTAGGGGGTGTGCTTTTAATAGAGAAAATACGGTATTCCATATTTATGAGCAACGGTGTATTGTTCTTGTGGTGTGATTTATAATTTTCCCAGTTAAAATGACCAATTGGGTTAGTTGCTAGATGGTAGCTTACACCAATTGCAGTATGCAGAAAAGGCTGTTCAACGCATTAGTTTTTGTTTAAAAAAGAAGACTGATTATCATTTGTTTAAAAAAGAAACCTGAGAACAGTTTTCAACCTAATTTCTTTTCTTTTTTTCAGGAATGCATCAACATCATATCAAGAAGTGGCAAACTGCCTTCATGGTGTGTACACGTAATTATGGATTCTCTGATGGATGATTGGGGCTTTTCGTCCTGTATTTATGCACTTGGTGGGAGGCTTCTCTGAGGAATGGTCAAGAATTTATGACGAGAAAGTGGGAGTTTTGTTGGAAGTTGCAATTAAAAATTGACACCCCTCAGGTTTCTTGCAGTTTTTTAGTAGGGGAGACCGGGGCTGGTTGTCACAGGGGCAGGTTGTCACACTTTTTATTGCGCTAAACTAGGGAGTTACACAGCTCAACCAATAATTGTTTACTGCTTTATAACCCACTGCAGTCTTTGAAAAATCGTGACCCCTCGAAGGGAGTCTGGTGAGCACATAGTCTATTAAAGATTTCTTGTCACAAAAAGTAAATTTTTGCCTGCAACTTGCATGCTATCCTAGTCTTTATCAAAATTAATAGCTGTTGAAAAATGTACAATTAATGCACTTACCATGTAAACATTTCTTTAAATCATAATAAGAAGAAATAGTGAAAAATATAAATAAGAACGGCCTCGGTCACCCAGTTTTTGCATTTTTATCAATCAGGTCAGGTTTTCACAAAAAGATGGGGCAGGTTGTCACACTTTTTGGAGGTGGTTGTTACCCATTAGGACCAGGTTTATAAACTAAAAAAAGAACAAAAATATAAATTGGTGCTTTATATGTACATGTGCTACTGATGACTGAAGATGTATGCAGATCTTTGCATAGTGTCAAATTAAATCTATTTCAAATTATGAAGGAAATTTGCAAAAAAAGATAATCGTAATCATTCTTCTCCTGTCCAGAATGCTTTCTGCAGCTTGGATAAAGCTTCATTTGTAGCTTCCTTGTACGCAGTAGCGTGTTTGTTGTTTATTACCAAATTGCCACTCCATAAAGTAGGCAAGGTTTGAATTTTTGAAAAAAATGTTTATTAGAAAAAATATCCATGTGAATAGGCTACTAATTTAACTGTTTTTTCAATGGAAATCCAGCCATCTTGTTGCATTGAACTGTCAAAAGCATTACAAAACTTAAATTTCGATGAAATATGGAGAACTTTTTTTCCAACAATTTTTATGACGAAAGCAAAAAATTCGACATTCCTTACTCTGAAAGTGTATGTTTTAGAGTGTTTAGTGAGATTCTAGTCTAAATAGACACATGATTTCCAAGGTAAATAATGCTTAGGTATATATTAGGGTGTGGCTGGTGCCCCAAAGTTTTCAGATCCCACTGTACCTTTTTTTGGTACTGTGTCTTGGTCCAGAAAACATTTCTGGAAAGTTTCATGGAAATCAGAAAATGCTTAACTTGAGCACAATCCAGTTGAAAATTCTTAATTAATCTTTAAAGGCTCAAACCGCGGTATTATATAACTTTGTCAATATGAGTCATACATTAAAATAAAATGTATGGTTGAACTGCCCTCAATTAGAGCTTCATTTTGAATACCAACTTCAATGGTCTCGGAAAGTTTTATGTGGTGAACAAATCTATAATTCAAGGTTTATTTGAGAAATAATTTGAAAATTATATAAAGACGAAGATTTGATGTTAATCCGGTTCATATAGCATGGCAGTAAGTGCCAAAGGCACTATTTTGACATTTTGAAGGAATTTGATTATATTTGGATATTTTGGTTCACTGTTGTAAGAAGTTTTATACCATTCGACACCTCTGTCATCCAATCACATGCCAGTATTGCAGGGGAATAATTCCCATATTCTTTGTTGTCCAGTT
Source organism: Platynereis dumerilii (assembly GCA_026936325.1). NCBI lineage: Eukaryota > Metazoa > Annelida > Polychaeta > Phyllodocida > Nereididae > Platynereis > Platynereis dumerilii. The sequence goes on from JAPTHN010000012.1 coordinate 42,393,998, forward strand.
ATCCTCTCATGTTTGACTGTTTGAGTGTTTGTCTCGTGGTATAAGCCGGTTATTCACCATGGGATCAGGAATATGTGTTAGTCACACCTCGGCCTTAAGGCCTCGGGTGATAAATCACATATTCCCTCTCCCGTGGTGTATAACCTTTACTTACTGTTATTTGTAAAATCTCAAACTACTAGGCAAGCAAATTGAGAGTGGCTAAATTAGGCCTATGCCTACCCAACCCAATATCTGTATTCATACACAGTGGCATTTGGCCTATGTCAACATAAAATAACAGATAAATAAAACCAGTTTAAGCTGAAAAAAAATTAAATCATTAAGTTGGCACCAGGTGAGTGAAACCTTAATAGTCCATATGTGATGTGTCTTAGCAATTCGCAAGAACATTGTATATTATAAGGTCAGGAAAAATCCCTCTCAATCAACTCATAATGATCTAGCACATATTTCAAGCACAGAATGTCTAATAAAATCGAAATTTTTGATTATATGGGCATGAAAAGTGGCCTATATAGCTAGCCACATTTTTAAAATTTGAGTTGAATAATGAATTAAATGACACATGCTGAATGTGACACTTATAAATAATAAAGGTTTCTGATTTTCTCTCTTGTCACATTTTTAGGATGCATTGATCATGACAATGTGTGACATCTGAAACATGTTTAGCCTCCATAAAGCATTCTAA